>JAQQPM010000004.1:1736744-3190989 GCA_029339225.1 Phyllachora maydis
TTAGGTAATAGAAGAATTACTTTCCTTGCTAGCTATAACTTAGCTTATATATAAGCCTGGATAACGTCGTATACCTATACCTTAAAGCCAAAGTACGTTTATAGCGTCGGTAGTAGTAAGAGCATAAGCTACTACGTACATCGCTGGATCGTCGGCGACTAAGTAAGAAGGTGCTTCTTATCTTTATTACCGAATCTCTAAGCTATAAAACGTAACTTTTTATATAGTATAGTAAGCTTGTCTTTTACTTCCTGGATAATCCTTAATTTGAAAATTTAATAGCTTAACGTATCTGCTAGTATCTAGATCGCTTTGATTACCCTAGCTGCTAGAAGGAAGTTCAGTTCTACTTTATTGGATTCTTAGAATAGCGCGCTAGGTATAGTAATCTTACCTTTAGCTTATAGTTTAAGCGCAAGATTATAGTCGCGCTTCTCTTTTTCTGAAATAAAGTTATTAGTAGGTGCTAGGTTCTTTTAGGGTTATCTGTATTAGCAAGGTTGCTTAGGCTAGAGATATTGGAATAGCTCTAGCTGCTTAGCCCTAGTTTAGTCGGCTTGCTTGTCCTACGCTAGCTCCTAGTAGTATAGTTTAACTACTATATTCCGAAATTCCATAGGTCTGTTAACTATATTGACAATTACTGCTATGTTTATAGCCGAGATTACCTTATAGGGTCCTATCTATCGATCGGTTTCTTGGAATACCAGTACTTCTATACCTACCTTAAGTAAGTATAGCAGCATATCTTCTTTACTTAGTCCATTATACTATGTAAAAGCGTCTTACGCAGTCCTTATATCGTTAAGGATATACAATTGCGCTATAGCCTTCTGAATTACACCTACTTAGCGTAGTTAAGATAGAGAAGGCAGTACGTCTATAGTTAGGCGCAGGTATACGCTGAAAACTAAGAGCATTAGCACTAGCCTGTCCGGGCCAGCAGTATTATTAACCGCGCTTAGTACTACTTATAAGTATACTTCTTTCAAGCAAGTCCTAGCGGTTTCGGATTTAATAATATCGTACGCCCGTCTTAGTAGCCTATAATACCGCTTAATCTTACCGACTGATTAGTATACCTTAACTGGTATAGAGTAGCAAGTTATACCTATAAGCTTAGCCTTAGCCTAGAACTTATACGCTTTAAAGTTAGTACCTTTGTTATAGCGCAAAACGTTAGGTAGTCTAAGGTATATGTCGATCTAACATTCCTTTAGCTGCTCCTATATCTCCTTAGCTAAAAGATGATTTAGAAAGTAGGCTACCTAGAATAAAGTCGCAGTATCGACTATATATAGTACCTTAGAACTATCGATATTCAAGATATCTATAACGATCTCGAAGTTAAAGCAAATGTTATCTTATAACGCAAATCTAAATTGTTATAGCACTGCTCCTTTAATCTAATAAAAATAACAGAACTTGTTAATCATCTTAACAGTGCTATGCTCTACTTAGTAATCTACTTATTATAGCAGTTTATACAATCTATCGACTATAGGGTATCTATAGCGTTGATAAATACGCCTTAGCTTGGCCTCTATAAGTTATAGAGGCGTAGGACGCTTGTTGTCCGTAGTAAACGCTATACTTAGCAGCTTAATCCTTTTAACAGGGATCTATAGGTATCCCTATTTCTGCTAAATATATATACACTTCCCTAACTTAGATATAAGCTTGTTTATCGTATTATCAAGGTAGACGCCAAGCTTATCTATATCTTTTAGATATATAAGAAAAGGGGTTAGCGTCTCTAATATATAGAAAGTTATATAACCGATATCGAGCTCTACTCTAACTATACCGAGTAATCGTTTTAAATCCCCAGACCTAAAAAGTATATTTGCTTCCCCTATATATATCTTGTCGATCTTAAGCAATCCGATTATCTTTTTTAGCGTAAGGAATTGTCGAAGTCTAGCAGTCGAAACGTTAGTAGCCCTAGTATCAGGCATAATTCCTTAGAATTCGGCCTTGGTATACCTGTTAAGTATAAATTAAATAGCTTCTATTCTCTCTATATCCTTTTTACTATCTTTCCGTAGCTAGTTACTCCTGGTAATCAGATAAAGGAAAGCTTGGTTTGCAAAGTAAGTTACTACTATTTATTCTTCTTTAAAACTGATTACTAGTGCTTTGTTTTTACCTTAAGCTTAATCGGTCTTATAGTTATCTACCTATACTTTAAGCTTAGTATCTTCTTCCCTTATATTATATTTATCGTCTAAACCCTTATAGTTAAAGAGAAACGCTGTATATCGTCTATAATCTTTGTTAATGCCCTTCCATTTAAGCTATTCGCTCTTAGCTATTGCCTATTCTTCTTAGCTATATATAAAGGATCGGTAATCTGGCTTACTATAAATCTAGCAGCCTACCTTAGTATAGTTTTTATTGCAGTCTCTTTGCTAAAACTCGTTTCGCTTTCTATACCCTATGGCACCTCCGGGCTACTATATACATATAGCCTAGTTCCTTTTAAAGATCGAATCTATAATCGAGTTACCCCGATAGTTTCTTACAGGCCTAGCTTTTATTATTATAAACCTATGGTCTATTAGGAATTAGCAATATGTACGATCTGCCTCTTTAACGTTAAGTGTCTAACAGAGTATAGCTGCTAGCTTTTCGAAGCTTGTTAGTAGTTTGTACAGGGCGATCTTCAGCTTGGATACTCCTTAGCAAGCTCGGATTATATTAGTAACTAGGAATTCCTTATAGTCGTAGAGCAGACTAAGCCCGCGTTAGCTTTACTAGAGTCTGTCAAGCAAGATCTAGAGAATTTCCTTTATTAACTTATTGCTATTCTTGCTTTTAAGGTGCATAGACTGGAAAGTAACGGTATTCTAAACGTATAGATAGTTGTTCTACTTAGTGCTTGTCTTAAAGTATCCCTTTAAGATATTGTATAGTTTAACGAAAGAGATACTAAGTAGGATATAGTACAAGTAGTATTCCTTAGCTTATCCTAAAAAAGCATTTGGAAAAACAGTACTAAGCTAGCTATAATCGATCTAGAATATCTAGTAGTAGTAGAGGAAGAAACGAACTTTGTTATTAAGGATATTATTGTTAGACCTGGAATAGCTATCCTTCGAGTTCTAAGACTTAATAAAATTAGTAAGGGTCTTCCGATTAATAGTTGTCTTGTTTATCCAGCCTGTTTCGATTAGTAGAACAGCTATATACTTAGTACTTCCGTATATAATATACTTATACTAAGTATATTGCTCTTCGTTACCTACCTAAGGTTAAGCGTATCCCGGCCTATAGTTAGGGTTAATACCAGGGGTTTGCGTATATCGCGCAGGGTTTTGTCGTCCCCCTTAATTAGTCCTCTAATTATAGCCTTAGAAGTTACCTTAGCTATGACCTTAGCTGTAACCTTAGCCGGTACTTTAGGTAGTTAGTAGTAATCTATAGCCTTTACTAGTGCCCTTGTTAGCCAGCAGAAATCCTACTCCTATTACACTTTTAAGTCTACGAATCGAAAATGTTATCCGTAGCTCCTAATTTAGCGGGTAAAGGGTATTTCCGAACTTATTACGGTTACCAGCGTTAAGCGTCCCGCTCTAGGCTGCTATTTGACATATACTTAGGCCTAGGCTGCTCGCTGGTTAATCGTCGTTTATAATCGAGCTACTTGCTAGTTTAAATTACTAGGTAGCGTTTATAGTTGTATTACTAACTTGTATATCCCCCTATATTACCTCCTTCTAGCAGGAACTAATAGCGAAATCTCAGGTTGTTATTAGTACAATTTCCTTCCTCTTTTCTGTTTAAGTAGGAGGAGATGCCGTTCTAAGCTGTCTATACTTAGTCTAGATTAACATCCTGTGAATTTAAAGGAGTATATCAGGCCCTAGATTGTTAAACAGGTTATTAGCAAGCATTATAAGTCCCTTAAAGAGCTTCTACCTTTTTAATCTATCTACTAGGATATGGCTATTGTTAAGCGTTTAGCGTAGCTATAATCGTAGCTTAGTGTTTAACTTGTTAAAGTAGTTAGCTGTCTAATCTTTGAAATCTAAGCGGAATTCGTAGTATAGATCTTTAGATTATCGTCCTTTATAAATACCAAGGTAGGAGAGCGTATATAAGTTAAGTACTTTATCGCTATTGTACTCTAGATTAATACGCTCTAATAATCTATAGAAGGTTTAAGCGTTAAATTTGTTAATGCTTGTAATAGGCAGCTAGGTAGGGAATTCTCGTTTAAAATACTTTTCGAGATCCTAGGCTATACTTAACAAAATACTTGGTATATAATAGGGGTTTGTCTTAGTATCCTCCCTTCCTAAGGTTCTATAAGCAGAAGGGTCTTAGAATGCTATAGTATATTAATCGTAATAAAGTTAGTTAGTAATATAGTTTTAGTAGCGTTCTCTTAAGCAATACTTCCTTAGTCTAGAAGCTTAGGTTAAGCTTCCTTAGCCTAAGAGGATAGGTTTATAGTATTAGTTTTCTTATAAGCAATATTACTAAGTTAATAGGGTAGTTATCTAGTTGCCCGATTAACAGCCTTTAGTAAGCAAACTGTAATCTACTTAGTTAAGGTTGTTAAGCACTTGACTAACTACCTTGCCGCTCTACGTTACCTCTATATCGCAATATAGAGACAATACTAATTAGTATTAGTAGGTTTCTAGAGATTATAGTAATCTAAAATAATAAAGAGTAAAGCAAGTAGCAAGGAAATACTAGTTTAAGTTCTAGTTCTGGATTGTCTGTCTCCCTCTATCTAGGGGGTAGTTACGCACCCCTTAAATACCTATATTAAGCGGAGCGCTCGTTAGTAACCATTACGTGGTGCACAGGTGCGCCACTCGTGGCTGTCGTACAAGTGGCGCAGTGCGCGCCCCATTCCCAGAGCGAGAGGCTTATATGCTGCGCGGTCACGGGGATCAGCACCTGACCCCCCTTACCGTAATCAACACCTACAAAATCACACTTAAACGCTGCTAAAAATCTTTTTAAGTATCTTAATAGTACTAAAGACTATAGCATCTGTTTTAGCTATAACAGAAATACAGTAGCTAATCTAGGGCCTAAGCTTAGTAATAGTAGTAATACAACTACTAAGCTTAGTAGAGACTTTCACTCTAAGGAAGGGCCTAGGCCCCTAACTACTACCTCTACTACTATAGTAGATTCTAGAAATAGTAAAGGCAGTAGCTGGACTTCTATAATTAATAGTAGTCTAGTCCCTATAGGCTTTAGTGATTCTGATTTTGCAGGGGATAAGGCTACTAGTAAATCCACCTACGGCTATCTATATAAGTTAGCCGGTAGGCCTATTAGCTGGAAAACGAAAAGAGCTACTACTATCGCTCTCTCTACCCTAGAAGCTGAAACTAATGGACTTACAGAGGCTATACACGAAGTACAGTGGATTAGAGGGCTATTTTCTGAACTTCATAGGCCTATAGACCACCCTATTACCCTCTATGGAGATAATCAGGGCTCTATTACGGTAGCTAATAACCCTGCTCTACACGCTAGAACTAAGTATACCCTGCTGAAATTCCGGTACGTTAGAGAGCAGGTTAAGGCTAAAATAGTTACTATTATATATCTTAATACTAAGTGTATGCCGGCTGACGGACTTACTAAAGCCCTACTAGTTAGTGGCTTTTAGTCTTTTATTAGGCTTTTAGGCCTTTAACCTAAGGGAGCTTTTTACTAAGCTACCCTTTACCCCTATATATATACTCTATACTATATATATAGAAGGCCTGGCTTAGCCTAATTAGCTTATAAGACCAGTCAATAGTACCGGCTACTTTACAGCCCTCTGGAATCACCTAATTCCTCTATATAGCCTTAAAAGGCTTATAAGGTCCTAGCCACTATAGTACAGTTCTATAGGCGCCCTTGTGCTGGCATTAGCTCCCTGCGGCGTTAGGGAGGCCTATATTACTCTAGCTACGTCTAGAAGTACTCTAGTATATAGTATAGCTATATTTGGAAAATATAGGCTCTGGCTATTACTAGTAGTATACTTTCCTTTAGAGGGGGATTCTCTATGTAACTACCTGTTATTTCCTTACTAGAACTTGCTGAAAGAACGGAGTAAAAAAGGGCATTGTTGGTAGGTTTCCGGAGATCGTAGTGATCTCAAACGATAAGAGCAAAGAGAGCAGCAAGGAAATACTAGTTCAAGTTCTAGTTCTGGATTGTTATATCTCCCTCTATCTAGGGGGTGGTTACGCACCTCTTAAATACCTATATTAGAGCAGAGCGCTTGTTAGTAACCATTACGTAGTACGTAGGTGCGCCACTTATAGCTATTATATAAATAGCGCAGTACGCGCCCCATTCCCCAGAGCAAGAGGCTAAGTAGCGCAGTACGCGCCCTATTTCCTAGAGTAAGAGGCTTATATACTACGCGGTTATAGGGATTAGTACCTAATCCCCCTTACTACAATTAATACCGGCAACTCTTCTTTTATAACTGCGCTAGCGCTTTATTAACCGAAATAGGAAATCCTAGATCATTTCGCTCCTCTTATTGCCAGAATAGGAAATGCTAATTACTTAACTTCTTGTTTACTAATCAGAATATTGAATTCTAGTCGCTAATCTCTAGCATGGAAGACGTAACTTCAGTGCCTTCTAGATATACCCCTAAACAGCGTAACGGTAAGCGCGTTATACTAGCAACCATTGTTGTAAAAGCTCGTAGTCCTAAATAGGAATTATAATAGGAAAAATCAGAGCTCTAGGCTAGCTAATTGCGAACTCCAAACGCTCTTGCCCTAAACCTATAAATAGGTAGGTTCTCCTACTATATACTACCTGTTCTTTTTCTCCCTACGATCTGTACTAGTAGCAGTAGCAGCAGTAATAATAATAGTAGTAGCAGCAGCAGCAATAACAATAGTAGTAGTATTAGCAGTACTAGCAGTAATAAGTAAGTTGCTTACTATTATACACTAATGCTTAAGCATACTAATCTTATTGTTTATAGTATTGGATTTTGATAATAAGTAGAGTAGGTGCTCCTATAGAAGCATAGGCGGCAATGCCTGTATATATACTAAGGACAAGGGCAGTAATGTCCTTGATATACTTATAACTAACGCTTCTAATAAGCATCTTACCTAGAAGGGCAATAATAACGTGTTCTAGGATATATCTAAGCGTGCTATTGCTAATAATAGCGACTAGGAGAGTATGGCAGACAGCAACAACAGTAACAACAATAACAATAATAGCGACGATCCCGACACTATAGACGCAGCTGCGCTTGCCGCGTAGCCTAAGTCTACTAGCGGCTGTACTAATGCCGACTCTATGCCCCTTGATTCTAAAGGGCTAATCGCGTATATACATATCCTGCTTAAGCAGGCTACTGCACTTTAGTATAAGAAGGAGGCAGAGGAGGCGGCGGTATATAAGGCAGAGATCGCTATATATAAGGTATATATCTCTAAGCTAGCTAAGCACTCCCTACCTATGTCGCCGGCTATAAAGAAGGCAGTATTAGCGGCTACGTACGCGCGGCGTATAGCGCTATATACCGCTACAAGCATGCCTATACTACTAGTAGCGACACTAGCAGCAGTAATAGCAAGTTCATCGTCTAGTAAAAGCTTGGACAACTCTATCGTCCGCTCTAGCCGCTATACGTACTATATATCGGACTGTATAAAGCCTTGTAAGAGGTCGTTGTACGTTTATATATACAAACCAGAGGGTAAGTGTCTTACTCTTATTATCCTTATTATTAATATTGCTAATATATATAAAGTTTGTAGTCTATATAGTGCTATATACGCCGTTATTTACCTTAGCTACCTATACTTGCTTTTAGCGGGCATTAAGGACTCGTTTAACAAGTCCGGCAATTTCGCGCCGCGTATAGCATA
Source organism: Phyllachora maydis (assembly GCA_029339225.1). Classification (NCBI taxonomy): domain Eukaryota; kingdom Fungi; phylum Ascomycota; class Sordariomycetes; order Phyllachorales; family Phyllachoraceae; genus Phyllachora; species Phyllachora maydis. The sequence continues at coordinate 1,744,619 of JAQQPM010000004.1, forward strand.
CTATAACTATATGTCGGGCTGTGGCCTCTAGTACTAGTAGTGCTTGTCCAGGCACTTATATATACTAATATAAGTTCCATTTATATATTATTTCTATTGTTTTATTATTCCTAACGTATATCGTAGCCCTAAGTTAGTCTGCCTATTCTTAGACTGCTTTTTAGAGCTCCGCTCTAACCTAGCTATAAAGGCCAAAGTAAGTTACGATCTTTAGTAGTATCTATTGTTTGATTGGAATACTTATTGGTTATAGGATTGGAAAATATGGCGCGATAGCGCTAAGTGCATCTTGGTCTTGGTAGATAAGGCACGCGCTCTTATTAAGCATAGGGCGCCTGTAGCAGGTATAACGCCCGTATAGAAAAAGCTTATAGTAATGGCCGCTATAAGTAAGGCTATTAACGTTTTGTTATTGTAATTAGGGGGTAGGGGGTACTGGCGCATATGTTATATTAGCTATAAAAGTATAAATTAAGATCGTTTTACGCTTTGCCTTATATTCCTTATTATACTATAAATAAATCGTCCTAGTAGTCTTTGTCTTTTATACTGGCGATCTTACCCTAAGTTATATAGACTCTTTCTGTTACTTAGCTAGGTGTTAAACCTAGCCTTCTACTCTGATCTTGGCTATATTCGTAGTAACGAGCTTTCTAAGCGTCTTATTCGGCGTATACTTGGTGATAGCGTTAGCTAGGTTGTCGTCGCTACTAATCTACCTGATTTCTGCGATTTTACAGTTTTTATAGCTCTATTATAGAGCTATTATATCGATTATAAGGCGCTTTTCTACCGTTGTCCTAAGCTTTACTAGGCATTTGTATAAACTAAACAAGTCTATATAAACGACAATTAGTAGTAGTGATAGTAGACCTAGGCCTAAGTAGATCTTAGCAAGTATCTAGTAAAGTATATACCTAAGATCGAACCTACTTACTATTCTATATATTTCGCTTGCTAAAACGCTTTACGTTACCTACTTATACTTAGTTAAGGACTAGTATATAATATTACTATATAGGTTGAACTTGTTTATACCGCTTATCTTGTTTCTAAATATTATAACGAATCTAATCTACGATGTTATATCAGTATTGTTAGTGAATAATCCGTCTATAAAGACAAAGAGCTTAGCTATCTTAAGTTCGAGTTATAGGTAGTATAGCCTATACGTCGAATTCTCGATCTGCCATTATAGTTAAGCATTAAGCTTGGCAATCTCGGCTATACTAGGCTTAGTTAACTATACTGCTACTAATAAGTCAAAAGTCGCCTCTAGCTGGCAAATCGTGGTAATATAGGTACTGTATATACGTTGTTCGACGTATGCTTATTTCGCTGTTTCGGCGTCTAGGCTTATAAGTTTGAGTTATATAGCTTACCCCTTTTGCCGAATCTCGATAGTATCTACGCTTTTTTCAAGCCTATATCTATTAAAGTCTATAATTGATTTGTCTGTTAAAAATACTAGTAGCTTATACTTAAAGCTAGCCTTATCTAGCTCGAGCTTCTCTTTATCTATAAAGGCTTACTCGCTAATATTAAAAGTGTCGTTAGTTTATAGGCTAATAATTCCAAATCCGCTTCCAATTTGTATCTTACCAATTATAAGGTATAGATCAAAGGCGCTTAGCTTAAGGTTAAGACATTTAGTATACTAGTTTATATATATTACCTATTAGTATAGTCTAGCTTTAGCTAGTCTATATAATAGGGTTTTAATAAGCAAGACGGTATAAAGGGGATAGAGCATTTTAAGCTCTTTAGGTAATAGAAGAATCACTTTTCTTACTAGCTATGACTTGGCTTATGTATAAGCCTGGATAACGTCGTATACCTATACCTTGAAACTAAAGTACATTTGTAGTGTTAGGAGTAGTAAGAGTATAAGTCGCTATATATAGCGTTAGATTATTAGCGATTAAGTAAGTAGGTACTTCTTATCCTTATTGCCGAATCCCTAAGCTATAAAGCGTAATTTCTTGTATAGTAAAGTAAGCTTGTCTTTTACTTCCTAGACAATCCTTAACTTAAAGATCTAGTAGTCTGACGTATTTACTAGTATCTAGATTACTTTAATTACCTTAGCTGCTAGGAGCAAGTTTAATTCTGTTTTATTGGATTCTTAGAATAGTATACTAGGTATAGTAATCTTGCCTTTAGCTTGCAGTTTAAGCGTAAGATTATAGTTGCACTTCTCTTTTTCTGAAACGAAGTTGTTAGTAGGTATTAGGTTCTTTCAGGGTTGTCTATACCGATAGGGCTGCTTAGGCTAGGGATATTAGAATAGTTCTAGCTACTTAATACTAGCCTAATTATCTTGCTTATCCTATACTAGCTCCTAGTAATATAGTTTGACTACTATATTCCGAAATTCTATAGGTCTGTTAACTATGTTAACGATTACCGTTATATTTATGGCCGAGATTACCTTATAAGGTCCTATCTATCGGTCGCTTTCCTAGAATACTAGTACTTCTATACCTACTTCTAGTAAGCATAGTAGCATGTCTTCTATACTTAGTCTATTATATTATATAAGAGTATCTTGCATAGTCCTTATATTATTTAGGGTTTGTAATTGTATTATAGCCTTTTAAATTGCGCCTGCTTAGCATAGTTAAGATAAAGAAGGCGGTATGTCTATAGTAAGGTGCAGGTATACGCCGAAAACTAAGAGCGTTAGTACTAGCCTATCCGGGCCAGTAGTATTGTTAACCGCGCTTAGTACCGCTTATAGGTATACCTCTTTTAAGCAAGATCCGGCGGTCTCTAATTTAATAATGTTATAGGCCCTTCTTAGTAGCCTATAATACCGCTCGATCTTACTAACTAAGTGGTATACCTTCACTAGTACTAAATAGCAGGTTATACCTATAAGCTTAGCCTCTGCCTAGAACTTACGTACTTCGAAATTAGTACCCTTGTTATAGCGTAAAATATTAGGTAGTCTAAGGTATATATCGATCTAACATTTCTTTAGCTACTCCTACGTCTTTTTAGCTAAGAGATTGTTTAGAAAGCAGGCTACTTAGAATAATATTGTAGCGTCGACCATATATAGTACCTTAGAATTGTCAATATCCAAGACATCTACGATAATCTTAAAATTAAAGCAAATATTGTCTTATAATACGAATCTGAATCGTTATAGTACTATACCTTTGATCTAGCAGAAATGGCAGAACTTATTAATCATCTTGATAGTGCTATGTTCTACTTAGTAGTCTGCTTATTATAGTAGTTTGTATAATCTATTAACTATAGGGTGTCTATAGCGTTAATAGATAGATATCTATTACTCCTATAGAGTCCCCTAGGGGCTATAAGGGGCTGCTAGCTTACACTTATGCTAGAGGAAAACCGGAAAACGGATGAAAAACCTCTAACGAACTTAATAAGGCAGGCAACCTAGCAAGAGGAAAAGAGCAGTACTAAAAGAAAAACAATGCAAGGGGAGGCCGTCTAGGAGGCTACTAAGGGAAATTGCGCCTATTCCCCTACCCGTCTCCCGTAAGAACGCTCTATATCTCAATTAATATAGGGCTTAGGGTAGGGGAATAAGGAAGGGGTCTTATCAGTGAAAGAGGTAAAGGTAGGTCTAGGCTTAAAGTTTAAAAGCTTATAAGCTTAGCCTTATAGCCTTCCCTCTTACCTTAGGTATAGTAGTAAGATACTAGCTATAGGGAAGGGTAGAAGGAAAGTAGTCTAGAGGAAAGGAGGAAGGCCGTCTTAAACAAAAGAAGTAGAAATAAAAGGAAAGAAAAGACTTAGAGTATATCTGTATCCTCTTCCTCTATAGAGCCCCTTACTGGCTCTAGGGAGGAGGGTATAGAACCAGTAGCTGTAGTACCGGTAGCTGCTAGATCGGTAGTAGTAAAGGTAGAGGTAGGGATTTTGCTAAAAGCCTCCCTTATAGTTCGCTGGGAAAGGAAGGCTATAGCGGTAGTAGCGGTAGCAGTAGTGGTGGTTATTGTAGGGGGGCGGCTACGGCGGCGTTTTCCAGCTACTACTGTGTAGCCTTCTTCCCCTTCTAGCCGGTCTTCTGTTGATATTGCCGGCTTAAGTAGGCCGGGGAGGTCGAAGTTAATAGGCCTGTTTTATAGGCTGGATTTTACCTAAGCCTTATACTTCTTTCTTTTAGGGCAATCTTCTGCCCTAGCGTGGTAGTTGCTATGGCAGTTCCGGCAGTGCTAAGCCTTAGTATAGGCCACCTTGGTATACTTCTTCTTTTCTTAGCTATAGTTGTAGTAGAGGGTAGAGGAGTGGTAGTATTTGGCTTTATACCCTTATTGCTAGTAGTTAAAGTACTATAAGGCCCTAGCCTTATCGATATAGGGCTCTGCTTTTAGGGCCCTATAGGCCTAAAAGATTTCGTCTTAATAGGCCTAGTAGGCCTCTTGCTAGCTAGAGAAGGCAATAAGAGCTAAGACTCTTGTTCTTTTGATCTAGAGGGGGTACTAGACCTTAGCCTTTAAGGCCGAAGGATATGCTTCTTTTGCTGCTGCTAAAAGGCTAGCTTCTGTTACCCGGTTAGCTATTATAAGCCCTTTAACAGTAATAGCCCAGGTAGTAGTATGGATCGAGGCCTCTAGTGATAAAGAGGCTAGCTAGGCTGTATTTTCTTCTAAGGCTTTTTTAATTTTTTCTCCTTTAGTAACTAGTATAAGGTTACTGCTTGGTAGGGTCCTTACCCCCTTAATAGAGTGCCCTATAGCCTTCTGTACTGCCTATACGATTTCCAGGGCTGATTTTTGGCTAAGGGAGGAAGAGGCTAATCCTAGCTGTATAAGGACCTGTTTTTCTAAGCCTAGCTTAGTAGGCTTTACCCTAGCTGCTGCTATAGCAGCCTAGGTACGGCAGGTTGGCTCTGATTCGACGGTAGGGGGTTGTTACTACTACTGCTGTTGTTATTGCTATTGTTGTTGCTTCTTCTACCTTAGGGCCTAGGCAATAAACGAGGGAAATATCGGGGCTTTTTTCTCCTCCTCTTTTAAGATCTGCGTTAAGGCTAGCTTTCTAGCTAGCCCGGTATATTCAATGATTTCCTTAAAGGCCGGGTTATTGACTGAAAGACTGACTATCTAGTCTATAAGACTAGAGAAGGTAAGGGCGAGGGTTGTAGGTAGTAGGGCTTTTTCTTTTTTTTCTTTCCCCTTTTTAGAGGGGGTAGGGGCGGCGGTGGCGGTAGTAGCATGTTGACTGCTAGAAAGCCCTTTAAAAGGGCTATCGAACGATATATCGCTTGACCTAGTAGCGGTTATAGTAGTAGTAGGGTTAGCGGCGGAAGTGGTGGTAGTAGTAGTGGTAGTAGCGGTGGTAAGGTGGGTCGAGAAGCTGTAGCCCGAGCGCTTAGGGGCTTTGTTGACAGCCCCTAGGGGGCTAGGGGCGGCAGGGTTCAGGTCGGTAGGGTTCGGGTCAGAGGGGTTAGTACGGTTGGGGCTGGGGCACGTGACTGTAGGGCCTGTACGCCCGCCCTGCTACAGCTATAGATTTCTAGCTACGGTCGACCATATCGTATGGTCAGAATCCGACCACAGCGCCGTCGAACGAGCGACTGCGCCGCAGCCAAATTTAGCATGTGTTGAGTCCTTAATTGGACAAGTGGATTGCAAAAGAGTGCAGTCGATTTGGAGCGGTCCTGACCAAGAACGCGTTTTCGGATGTGTGATGTCGGTCCTCTCTATAGCGTTAATAAATGCGTCTTAGTTCAGCCTCTATAAGTTATAGAGGCGTAGGATGCTTATTATCTGCTATAAATACTATGCTTAGGAGTTTAATCCCTTTTATAGGGATCTATAGATATCTCTATTTCCGTTAAATATATATGTGCTTTCCTAACTTAGATATAAGCTTGTTTGTTGTATTATTAAGGTAGATACCAAGCTCGTCTATATCCTTTAGATATATAAGAAAAGGGGTTAGCGTCTCTAATATATAGAAAGTTGTATAACTAATATTAAGCTCTACTTTAACTATTCCGAGTAATCGTTTTAAATCCCTAGACCTAAAAAGTATATTTACTTCTCCTATATATAACTTGTCGATCTTAAGTAATCCGATTATCTTCTTTAGTATAAGGAATTGTCAGAGTCCGGTAGTTAAAATATTAGTAGCCCTAGTATTAGGTATAATCCCTTGGAATTTAGTTTCGGTATACCTGTCGAGTATAAACTAAATAGCTTTTATTTTCTTAGTATCCTTTTCGCTATCTTTATACGGTTATTCGCTCTTAGTAATTAGATAGAGGAAAGCTTGGTTTGTAAAGTAAGTTACTGCTGTTTATTCTTCTTTAAAACTGATTACTAGTACTTTGTTTCTACCTTAAGTTTGATCGGTCTTATAATTATCTACCTATACTTTAAGCTTAGTATCTTCTTCCTTTACTTTATATTTATCGTCTAAACCCTTATAATTAAGGAGGAATACCGTATATTGTCCGTGATCTTTATTAATACCTTTTCGCTTAAGCTATTTGCTCTTAGCTATTGCTTGTTCCTCTTAGCTATATATAAGGAGCAGTAATCTAGCTTACTGCAAATCTAATAACCTACTTTAGTATGGTTTTTATTATAGTCCCCTTACCAGAGCTCGTTTCGCTTTCCATACCTAGTAGCACCTTTAGGTTGTTATATATAGGTCGCTCGGTTTCTCTTAAAGATTAAATCCATAATTGGGTTACTCTGATAGTTTCTTATAGGCCTGGCTTTCGTTATAGTAAACCTATAGTCTATTAAGAATTAGCGATATATACAATCCGCTTCCTTAATGTTAAGTATTTGGCGGAGTATAGCTGCCAGTTCTTTAAAGCTTATTAGTAGTTTATATCGGGTAATCTTTAGCTTAGACACTCCTTAGTAGGCTTAGATTGTATTTATGACTAGGAACTCCTTATAGTTATAGAGCAGACTAAGCCTATATTAGCTTTATTAGAGTCTATCGAGCAAGATCTAGAGAATTTCCTTTATAGACTTATTGTTATTCTTGCTTTTAAGGCGTATAGACTAGAAAGTAATAGTATTCTAGATATACAAGTAGTTATTCTACTTAGTACTTATCTTGAAGTATCCCTTTAAGATACTATATAGTTAGATAAAGGAAATGCTAAGAGGGATGTAGTATAGGTAATTTTCCTTAGCTCGTCCTAAAAGTGCATTTAGAAAAACAGTATCTAGTAGGCTATAATCGATCTAGAAAGTCTAATAGCGGTATAGGAAGAAACGAACTTTATTATTAAGGATATTGTTGTTGGACCTAGAATAGCTGTCCTTTAAGTCCTAAGACTTAATGAAATCGGTTAGGGTTTTTCGATTAATATTTGTCTTGTTTATCTAGCCTGTTTTAATCGGTAGGATAGCTATATACTTAGTGCTTCTATATATAATATATTTATACTGGGTATACCGCTCTTTATTATCTGCTTAAGGTTAAGCGTATTCTGGCCTATATCTAGTATTGATACTAAGGGTTTGTACAGGTTATATAGGGTTCTGTCGTCCCTTTTAATTAGTTCTCTAGTTATAGCCTTGGTAGGTACTTTAGCTATAACCTTAGGTGTGACCTTGACCGGCACTTTAGGTGGTTAGTAGGAATCTATGGCCTTCGCCGGCGCCCTTACTAGCTGGCAGGAATCCTGCTCCTGTTTGACTTCTAAGTCTATAAATCGGAAGTGTTATCTATAGGTCCGGATTTAGTAGGTAAAGGGTATTTCCAAACTAGCCGCAGTTACCAGCATAGAGCGTTCTGCTTTAAGCTGCTATCTAGCATATGCCCGGGTCTCGGCCACTTACTAGTTAATCGTTGTTTATAATTAAGCTGCTTGTTAGTCTATATTACTAGGTAGTGTTTATAGCTATATTACCGATTTGTATCTCCCCCTATAGTACCTCCTATAGCTAGGTACTAATTTCAGAGTCTTAGGTTGTTATTAGTACAATCTTCTTCCTCTTTTCTGTTTAAACGGAAAGAGATGTCGTTATATACTGTCCATACTTAGCCTAGATCGACAGTCTATAGATTTAGGGGAGTATATCGGGCCCTAGATTGTTAGACAGGTTATTAGCAAGCGTTATAAGTCCCTTAGAGAGCTTCTGCCCTTTTAAGCTATCTATTAGGATATAGGTATCGTTAAGCGTTTAGCGTAGTTATAAGTGTAGTTTGTTGTTCAACTTTGTTAAACGTACAAAATAAGCTATAGCGCTCTAACGGTTATAGCTTAGGCAAAACGGATTTCAGTTCTCGAACTACTAGATATATAGCTATATTCTGAGGGTGGACCCACTTTTGTGGATACCGCTGACTAAGCTATATACTCCACTATATAGCCTAGAAATAGCTTTAAAAGGCTTTTCTATTTTTAGATTTATGCCCCACTTTTGTGGAGACAGCCTCCTTAGGCTGTATAAGCGCTAGAAATAGCCTTAAAAGGCTCTTCTACTAGGTCACCTACCTACCCTGTACCTACCCTGCACCGCAGGAGCGAAAACAGAACTTACAGGAAAAGTCGTGCGGCTTACCCTGCAGCTTAGGTGGCCGTAAGTCGATTATTTAAAATCGCCAGCTTATTTGGTTTTTCGGGAAGTGGCCATGCACCTACTAAGGCGCTCCTGCCGTATAGAGGGCAGGAACGGTGCCGGAGGGTATATATAGGGAAGGAAATTGCGAAGCCTTATCTACTTGGACTAGAAATCAAGTTACTACGTTACCTATAACTATAAGCCTTATAGGCCTATAAGACCCACTGAAAGCCGTAATATATAAGCTTAAAGCCCCTATAATATAGCGCTATAGCCTATAACTATACCGTTATATAAGGACTTTTATAGAGGGAATATAGTAAAGGGCCCTACTTTACTATATTAGCACATACCTAGGAAGTGCTATTTAGGCCATATCAACGCTGTTGCTGCCCCTATGTACCCTATACGACTACTACTAGTAGGCTATAGTAGTTACAGATCCTTATATAGGATTACCCATTCCAATAGGTTATGAGCCCGGATAGCCTGTGGGATAGTTATCGTTGGAGTCCAATTTCAAAGCGCTACCTCTGCCTATATATATAGGGCTATTTAAGCCTCTTATAGCTGAAAATATAGTACTATATTAGCCCTAAAAAGCTATATATTACATCTTATTAAAGGCTATTTAAGGACTAAAAAGCCTGAAAATCTAGAAGGATAAATCGCTGAGAAATCTAAGTCCTATAGTATTGACGAGCATTTAGGGCTCTTATACGCTTAGGCTAGTATACTTACCTATACTAAAAGACCTTTCTACTTATAGCTGGAAGTAGAAAGGCTAGCGTTTTAGAATTTCTAGCGCTAAAGACCTATATTTCCCTACTATAGAGCCCTTTCTATAGATATATCTATAGGCGGTAGTTAAGTCCCTACGTCGAAGTCTCTAGTCCCTATCTTAGAGCCTAGTTTAGAATTTCTACTAGAAAGCCCTACTAAGTAGCAAGTAGGCAGCGCTATAAACCTACTAAGCGCTAAGACTAGCCTAGAAAATCACTACTATAATTAGTAAGCTAGCTAATTAGCTTTAGTGAACTAGAAGCTAATTAAGTGCTTTAGCTAGTACTATAAAGTAAATAGTAGCCTATTTACAATGGCGGATCAAGCTAAAGGGAAGGGTATAGCCCCTAAAAGGGCTAGTAACCCAGCTGATCCAGGGCAATCTTCTAGGCCTCTACTACCTATACGAACCCTATTAGAAGATAAGGAAGATGGCAAAGACTATAGCGAGGTTATAGAATTCCTAAAACAGAATATAAAATCTCATGACCGAGTTATAGCTAGCTAATCTAGTGATATAAAAACACTACTTTTAAGTCTAAATACCCTAAAAGCCTCTGTCGAGGATAGCGTTAGCGCTATAAAGAATATATCTTCTACTTTAGCTTCTCTAACTAATAGTAGCAATGCTGCTGCTATAGGAAAGACTAGCTATAGTCCTAGATTTGATCCTTTTAGCGGTACTATGGATTTAGATTCTCCTCCACATCCCCCTAGGAAAGAGCCCCATCTAGGGCCGGCTGTAGATAATATAGCTACTAGTAATTTAGACCCCCCTATAGATACAGGGTCTAAGGAAGGCTTTAAGGATACTATTACTAGTAGTATAGTAAAGGAGCTTTCTAAAAAGGCCTATACTATACCGGACGATAGTAAGCTTAGCGGGGAAAGCAATTTTGAACAGTAGATTCAGGCTTTAAGTATAGTGCTAAGAGCGTTAGGGATATCTAATTTTTTAGAAAACCCTGATATATCTAACACTTATAGCGACTCTAATCAAGCTGTTCTTTTAATGCTTCTACGTAATAGCTTATCTAGTAGCCCTAGGGCTGCTATATCGTGGATTTATATACCTTCTAAGGCCTTTAAGCTGCTTGTTAGGCAGTATAGCCGACCTATAGAGTCTAAAAAGGAGGACGTCTATAACGAATTCCACGCCCTTACCTTTAGTACCTATAAAAAAGGCTTATCAGCTTTTAACGCTGAATTTAACGGCTATCTTGCTAAGCTTACCATGGCTAAAATAGATATAGATCCCTCTTTAATACTAAATCAGTATTTTAAGGCTCTAGAATCTAAGTTTCCTAGCTGGGTATCATGCTAAAAGAGCTCTATAAGACAGGCTAGAATGCTAGGCCTTACAGCCTCTAGCCTTAATATAGAATATCTAATGGCTGATATTTTAGAAGAATCTAGGAACCCGGCTATAGAGGCGTATAGAGTAGCTCACATAGCTAATAGCTCTAATTCAACCCCTAATTCAAATTCTAACCCTAGTAAGAAGGGTAAAAATAAGAAAAAGGGTAAGAAGAAGGCTAGTTATAATGTTGAAGGGCAGAATTATAGTGCTAAAAGTGCCGAACAGGCCTCCTTTATACTAGGGTCCTATAACCTAGCTATAGAAGAAGAAGAGGAATCCGACTCTAGTTCTAATTCTAGTTCTTCTAGCAATTCTGATACCTAATTAGCATAGCTATTAGCGTTAAAAGGGTATAAGAAGCATAAGGACTTTAAAGGAAAAGGCCTAAAAACCTCTTCTAATAACAAGGCAAAATATAAAGATAATAAGCCTAGAAGACGCCCTAGAGACCCTGCTCTTTATAATAGTTGGCTATACGATACGGGATCTACGGACCATATCAGTAATAGTAAAGAGCGGTTTACTACCTTTACGCCTAACATAGGCCAGTTACGCCCTATTAACACTGGAAATGGCCCTGTAAGCCCGGCTGGTATAGGCTCTATTATACTAGAAGTACTATCTAGAAAGGCCCCCCCTACCTATACTAAATTAGTATTAGATAACGTTTTATACCTACCTAATATTAATATAAATATTGTTAGCGGGGTTAGGCACTATAATTCGGGAGGTTGCCTTATAAAGGAAACCCTTTATAGGGGTGATAGACGCTGTATAGCTATACTAGACTTTAAGAAATCAGGATTTTTTCTTGACGTTAAAGGCAGCTCTAAGCCTATATTATATGCAAATTTTGCTTTTCCTTTAGGCCTTTCTAGTTAAACTACTAAAAGTATAGAGCCGTAGCGTAATAAGATAGTGGTGGAAATTCCTTTTAATTCTATTAGAAAGGAAGACTATAGACCTATTATAGAGGATGCTATAGTATCCGAAGCTATAGAGCCTAATAAGCGCTATAAGCTAAGGAATTCTCCGGCTAAGGGTACTACTTTAGAAGGTGTAGGACCTTCTTTAAGGGGGAAAAGGCCCCGTAGGCCTGTAGAGCCCTTAGCCACTGCCTAGGCCCCCTATCAAAGTCCCTGTAAGACTAGGGAGCCTAAGCCCTTAACTGGCACTGGAGACCTGCCCCGTGTGCTAAGAGAGCTAGTTATAGAGGGGAATAAAGTAGTAGAAAAGGCTATATCTAGCCCTACTTTAAAGGAGCCTAATATAGGTTAGCGAGATTACTATAATCTACTTAATTTAGCTAAATTGTGGCACGTTAGGCTAGGCCATATAGGCCTACGTCTTTTGAAAAAGACCTCTAGTATTACTAAAGGGCTGCCTAATTTTGATAAAATAAAGGAAGCTGATTTTCACTGCTCTAGCTGTGATCGAGGTAAAGCAGTGAGAAGGGTTAGTAAGGCTTTAATACCTGACCTACCTAGGGTCTTAGACTCAATAGAGGGCGATACTGTTAAAATTAGGCCTAGGCCTTATAATAGAAACCCTATAGTCTTACTTCTAGTTGACCGTAAAAGTAGGTATAGGTGGGTTTTTAACCTACCTAATAAATCAGGCCCTATAGTAGCTAACGCTATTAAGGGCTTTTTTAGGGGCCTAAGGAATGGATTTGGTAGATATCCTACTAAATTCCACTTTGACGGAGGCACTGAAATAACTGATTTATTAACTACTTGGTTAGCTAAAAGGGGTATTAAATTTAGCACTTCTGCCCCCTATATCCACGAGCAGAACGGCTTAGTAGAACGATCAGTTAGAGTTATACTAGACCGTATAAGGTGTACTATTCTTAGTAGCGCTTTACCCTAGTATTTGTGGTGCTTTATACTGGAGGCTGTAGTGGAATTAGTTAATAGTACAGCTATAACTAATAAGGAAACCACTCCTTTCCAGGCGCTATTTGACGAGCTAGAGCCTGGTATTCCACATATACCTAACCTAGAGCGCTATAGGGCTATAGGCGCTAGAGGAGAGGCGATTATACCTCTAGAAACACGGTCTAAATCGTTAAAATTTACCTCTAGAACGGAAGAGTGTAAATTACTAGCGGTATTAGGTTCTAAGACCTACCTAGTATATATACCGTCTAGAAGAGCAGTACTTAAAACCTCTACTGTTAAGTTCATAGAGGATAATACAGTACTAAGTTAGCCTACTGATAATACGGCTTTAGAGGGGGAATTAGTAGACCTAGACTTAGATTTAGAGGGGGCTGTCAGCCCGGACCCTTCTAATCTTAATACTGAAAAGCCTATTAGTATAGAAATAGGACCTAGTAAGCTAGAACCCTACGAATCTTCTTCCGATAGTGAATTAGATGAACCCTCACCGGATAAGCCTATAAATCCGGTTATAGTAGAGTCTACTAGGCCTACTATATCTATTAGAAAGCCTGAATTACCAGAGGTGTTTCCCCAAACTATAGAGCCTATTTTTGCACCTAAGCCTATAGAAGTTATAGCGCCTAATCAGCCTATAACGAACGAACCTCTTGATAATAGTGATCTTATTTCAGAGGGGGATAAAATGCAGCTCGATTACTATAAGCTTTTAGCTAAGACTAGTAGCTATATACTGTCTTTTATCTATAAGGCTCGAAAAAGGGTAATATCTAAGGATAGTACGCCTACTACTTATAAGCAAGTCTTAAAACTACCTAGAGATGAGCGTAGTAAGTGGTTAGAGGCTATTACTAAGGAATTTATCCAGTTATTAGAGCTAGGGGTTTTTAAATTCCTACCTAGGAGTCTATTACCTTCTAACCGTAAGCTTATTACCTGTCGAAACGTTCTTAAGGTTAAAAAGGACGCTAAAAACAGGCCTATTAAGTATAAATCTCGGTTAGTAGCTAGGGGCTTTATACAGGTAGAAGGCCTAGATTACACTGTAACCTACGCCTCTACTAGTATACCACCTACTTGGCGTATACTTCTAGCTATAGGTGCTGTTCTAGACTGGGAAATAGAACAAGCTGACTTTATAGGGGCATTTCTTAATAGCGCTCTTAGAGAAGAAATATATATAGAAATCCCTGAAGGACTATTAGACCTAGCGGCTTCTAATAAGGCTATTTATAAGCTTTTACTGAAATACGGCTATAATCCTTCTACTCCTAATATTATTAAACTATCTAAAGCGTTATACGGTCTGAAACAAAGCCCTAGAGAGTGGCAAGATAAGCTTAAAATCTTACTTAAGAGCCTAGGCTATCTCCCTCTTATTTCAGATCCAGGGGTCTTCTATAATGCTAAAACCTGCCACTTTATCGTTACCTATATAGATGACTGTCTATTTATAGGGCCTAATATAGGCTATATAACTGATTTAAAGAAACGGCTTAATAAGGTCTACACTATAGAAGACTTAGGGCCTGCCGCCTATTTCCTAGGCGTGCAGATTATAAGGGATAGACCTAATAGGCGCCTGTGGCTTAACCAGTCACAGTATGTAGAAGAGGCGGTTAGCCGCTTTAACTTAGCCGATTCTAAGCCTATATCTATTCCCTTATAGCCGGGGCTAGTAAGTCAACTTCAACTAGAGGAAGATATTGCTAGCCACCTCTGTAACTCTACGGAAATTAAGCTCTATCAAAGCCTAGTAGGAACAGCTATGTATATAATGCTCCTTACTAGGGTAGATATTAGCTTTACCGTACAGTAGCTCTCTAGGTCTTTAAATAGACCTACAAAATCACACTTAAACGCTGCTAAAAATCTTTTTAAGTATCTTAACAGTACCAAAGACTATAGCATCTGCTTTAGCTATAACGGAAATACAGTAGCTGATTTAGGGCCTAAGCTTAGTAATAGTAGTAATACAACTACTAAGCTTAGTAGAGACTTTCACTCTAAGGAAGGGCCTAGGCCCCTAACTACTACCTCTACTACTATAGTAGATTCTAGAAATAGTAAAGGTAGTAGCCGGACTTCTATAATTAATAGTAGTCTAGTCCCTATAGGCTTTAGTGATTCTGATTTTGCAGGGGATAAGGCTACTAGTAAATCCACCTACGGCTATCTATATAAGTTAGCCAGTGGGCCTATTAGCTGGAAAACGAAAAGAGCTACTACTATTGCTCTCTCTACCCTGGAAGCTGAAACTGATGGACTTACAGAGGCTATATGCGAAGTACAGTGGATTATAGGGCTATTTTCTGAACTTCACAGACCTATAGACTACCCTATTACTCTCTATAGAGATAATCAGGGCTCTATAACGGTGGCTAATGACCCAGCGCTACATGCTAGAACTAAGCATACCCTGCTGAAATTCCGGTACGTTAGAGAGCAGGTTAAGGCTAAAATAGTTACTATTATATATCTTAATACTAAGTGTATGCCGGCTGACGGACTCACTAAAGCCCTACCAGTTAGTGGCTTTCAGTCTTTTATCAGGCTTTTAGGCCTACAACCTAAGGGAGCTTTTTACTAAGCTACCCTCTACCCCTATATATATATATATTCTATACTATATATATAGAAGGCCTGGCTTAGCCTGATTAGCTTATAAGACCAGTCAATAGTACCGGCTACTTTACAGCCCTCTGGAATCACCTAATTCCTCTATATAGCCTTAAAAGGCTTATAAGGTCCTAGCCACTGTAGTACAGTTCTATAGGCGCCCTTGTGCTAGCATCAGCTCCCTGCGGCGTTAGGGAGGCCTATATTACTCTAGCTACGTCTAGAAGTACTCTAGTATATAGTATAGCTATATTTGGAAAATATAGGCTCCGGCTATTACTAGTAGTATACTTTCCTTTAGAGGGGGATTCTCTATGTGACTACCTGTTATTTCCTTACTAGAACTGGCTGAAAGAACGGAGTAAAAAAGGGCATAAAATTTAAAACCGTGCTAAAAATTGTTTTCTCTATAAGAGGATAAAGGCGTTTATAAGCCCTTTACTCCTTCTATACTCTAGTGCGTCTATCAGTCGCTAGGGTATAGAATATTTAGATATTATATATTACTATACGCTTTAAAGCTATAGTACCTATACCTTTAAATAGGTTATAGGTTTGATTTCAACATCATATATATTCTTACTTCAGGAGGGGACCGACATCAAACATACGAAAACGGGTTTTTGGTCAAAACCACACCAAACCGCGTGCAACCACATCCATTCGAACCGTCCGATCGAGGACATAACGCCCGCCAATTTTCGCTGCAGCGCTGTCGGTTGCGCGACAGCCCTAGGCGTGCGAAAATGCAGAAAATAGCAAGCCTAGCTGCCCTCTTGCAACTGCAATTTCCTCGCGTATAGGCTACTAACGCGGCTCTGCGCCCTGGCAACCCTGCCCTACCTACAGCTAATGACAATAATAATAACCCTCTGAGCTAGCCCCTAAGTATAGACCAACCTCTAAGTACAGACTACCTGAACAACAATATAGAGATGGAAGACTGCTAAACTACTACCCCTACTACTGCTAAAGAGACTGCTATAGGTGCTATAACTATAGCACCTATAGTACCTAGCTCTAGCGCCCCCTCTACTATCAACGCCCCTATAATTAGCGCCCCCCCCTTAACCAACGTCTTTGCCCCTTTCCTTAGGGGCCTAAACGGTAGCCGGCATGCCCTAGCCCTAACCCCTTCTAGCTAGAAAACCTTGAAAAAACCAGGAAAAAAATCGGAGAAAAATACAGGGAAAGAAGAAAACAACAACAGTGCCGCTAAGGCCGACCATATTACCCCGGCAACTAAGAAAACTGCCTAGGCTGCCCTTAGCCCCCCTAAGCTTGCCCTAACGCTCTCTAGCCTCCTAGACCGGATAATCAGCCTAGCTAAGGATAGTACCAACTTCTATAATATAGTGGAAGCGACTACCAAAGCCAGGCAAATCGCCCTTATAGCCCTACTCTAGGACCCTCCTAAAGAGGCCCTAGCTATAGTAACAGCTCTAGTACCCTAAACCCGCCCTATTACCCTAGGAACGCCTAAACTATAGTACTAGTAACACCCTTAGTAGCCTAGCTACTACTAGCAACAATAGTAGTAACAATAGCAACAGCCTAGCCACTCCTAGCCTATAGCCTCTACCTAGGCTAATATAGCTAGCAAGCTAATAGCTAGCAAGGTAACTAGGCCTGGCCTAGAACGTTAGGTGCTTATCCGACTAGGCTTAGCCTAACAATAGGTACTAGCTAAATCTGCCTTAGAGGTAGTACAGGCTATCTAACAGGCCTCTGGCCTAGCTGTTTAGGGGGTTCAGACGCTCTCTAGCAGTAACCTCCTACTAGTTATAGAGAACGTAGAGATAAAGAAGAGCCTGGAGAACAATACTACCTAGATTATAAGGGCCTTTAGAGAGAAGGCCTCTCTATATACTATAACCTAGGCAGTAGCGGTTAAAGGCCTTACAGTCTATAACCGGGTTATAGAGGAAGGCCTACTAGAAGAGGCTAAAAAGCAGTACCCTATAGCGGTTAGGGCAAAAGTCTAGTACCCTTAAGGGCTAGAAAGGACTAGGGTTAAGGTATTAATAGCCTTTACCTCCTTAGAGGCAGCCTAAAAGGCCTATAAGAAGGGGATCTTCTAGAGCTGCCGAGCCCTAGAAGCAGAGCCCTAGATCGACGAAGCTAAGCCTATCTAATGCCTAAGGTGCTAGAAATAGGGCTATAGGGCTAAGGTATGCTAGAGTAAGGAGGAGATCTGCTATAACTGTAGCGCTAACAGCCATACTACGCTAGAAGCCCCTACCTGCTCTAGGGCACCCTGCTGCTACAACTGCCGCTAAGCTTACCACGCCCGCTTAAAGGCCTGCCCCTGCCTAAAAGAGGTATGGGCATAGGCTAAGGGATATCTACATTTTAGGCCTAAGGCCTTTAACGTCGACCAACCGCCCCTATACCAGTAGCACTAATAGTAACAGCAATAGTAGTAATAGTAACAATAGTAACAATACCCCCCCTAGCAGGCCCTATTACAAGAGGAGGGAGAAGAAGGCTATACTATAGTCTTGGGGAAGAGACGGAGGGGCCGACCAATAGGTTTAAGAGGGTTAACCTCTAACTAGAGCACAATTACCGCCTGCTTTAGCCACTTAAGCGGCTAAACCCCCCCTTCCTCTACGCTGGCTATAAGCCCTAGAGGGGCTATAGGACCTACTGGAACCCCGGAGCCTATAGAAGCCCCTAGACCCCTGGATGCTAGACCTAGACCGGACCCGGATACTGGACTAGCTAACGCTACTACTATACAACAACTACCGCCTACTATATAGCTAGAGGAGATGGAGATATAAAGATACGCCTCTAGAATGTACAGGGCTTGAAGGAAGTACAGGAAGTACTACTTTCTATAGTAAAAGAAGAAATACTTGCTATATAAGAGCCCTGGATTAACAGGCAGGTATAGCACTCTACCTACTGCCCTAGATCAGCCCCCTACTACCTGGTTTTTACCCCTAATAGACGGGCCTTACTTTATATCTATAAATTACTCCTGCTAGTAATATAGACTTATAGCTCTAGCTTAGACTGGGCTAGGGCTACTATATAGACTAAGAACGGCCCTTTTACAGTCTGGTCCCTGTATAACGACCCCTAACCCCAGACTAGCCTAACCCCTTTTATAGAGGAAATAAGGGGGAAGATTAACGCCTACCTAGGCCTTTACCTTCTAGCTAGGGACTTTAACCTTTATTACCCCCTATAGGACTAACATAACTGCTATAGCCCTAGGTTAGAAGACCTACTACTATTAACAGTAGAGTAGGGACTTACCCTCTGCACCCCCTACAGCGCTATAACTAGGGCGCTATAGGGGAGCTAAGTAGGCAGGGCCTTGACTATCGACTACTTCTAGCTTAGTAGTAGCCTTACCTGCTTTTATACTGGCTTGGATATACGCTTATGCTTAGACTATTATCTCTAGGTACTGGATATCGACCTAGAAAATACAGAAGCCCTACCGCTGCCCCCCTGATTCCAGTAGAAGAAAATGGATAAAAAGGAGGTAGTAAGAGAGGCTAGCTCCCTAATATACGATATAGGGGGCTATAGATATCTATCACGCCTTTCTAACCTAGCTGAGCTCTAGGAGGCCTATAGGCGACTATTAGAGGAACTCCAGTGTATTGCTAGGGCTATAACCCCTAAAGAAGCCCCGGTAACTACTGGAAGGAGGAATGCCCCTTGGTAGAACAATAAAGTCTACCAGGTAGTCTAGGAGAGAAAAAGAGTAGAAAGACAGCTCTAATGCTCCCCTAGCAACCAGGCCCTCCTTACCGCCTATAAGTTAGCCTAGAAAGAACAAATAAAGGCTATAAAAGAAAGTAAGAGGAAGACCTAGAGGGCTCTTCTATAAGAGGCTAGAGATAAGCTAGAGAAGCTCTAGCAACTAGAAAGATAGGCTAGGCTACGAAGCACTACTGCCCTACCCCCTCCTAAGCTGCTAACCCTTGGACAAGCCAGTACCTTCTAGGAGAAGGTAGAGGCCCTTTTAGCATGCTTCTTCCCCCCCTCTCCCTAGGAGGATAGCCCGGAGGAACCCCTAATAGGCCCTAGGCTACTGGTTAGCTAGACGGTTAGGCCGGACGATATAAAAGAGGCTATTAAAACAACAAAACCCTAGAAAGTACTAGGACCTAACGGACTCCCTATAGGCTTTTTAAAGGCCTGTGGTAACCCCTTATACAAGGCCCTTGCTATACTAGCCTTGAAATCCTTCCTCTATGGCTTCTATCTATAGGAATATAAGGAAGTAGTTACTATTGTCCTTCCTAAGCTAGGAAAACAGCCGGATACCTATAACACCCTTAGAGGCTACCGACCTATAGCCCTGCTTAACTGCATTAGCAAGGTCCTAGAAAAAGTTATAGGGACTAAGATAAGGGATGTGGCTGAAGCTTTTAAGCTAATTCCAGCGACGTAATAGGGCTACTGCCGCTATAAGTCCACCGAATCGGCTATACACCTTCTTATAGCTTAGGTCTAGGAGGTATAGAAATATAAAGCTGGGGCCTTCCTCCTATAGCTGGACCTATTAGGGTATTTCGACAGTATCCCTTATAACAGACTCCTAGCTATACTAGACCGGTTAGAGCTACCTATCTGGCTACTATCCTGGCTAAAGGAATTCCTCTCCTCTAGGACTACTAGCCTCTTATTCGACAGCTAAAAGAGCCGGCAAATCCTAGTACTAATAGGAGTACCCCAAGGCTTACCACTTTTACCAATCTTCTTAGTCCTATATCTACGCCCCCTATATAAAAGACTAGAGAGAAAATACCCTACTATCTCTACTATAGGCTACGCAGACGATACTAATCTACTAGCCTTTGGTAGAGAAGCCACAACAATGGTTAGGCAGCTAGAGGAAGCCTAGAGAGAGTGCCTAGACTGGGCAACAACCGCCGGGGTTACCTTCTTAGTAGTAAAGAGCGAGCTTATATACTTCCCCCCTAGAAGAAGGCCCTGGACTAACCCTATTAACCTAGGACTAATAGAGGACCCCCCCCTATAACCAGCTATAGAGGCCCGTTTTCTAGGGGTTTGGCTAGACCTTAAGCTTATCTGGAAGGCCTACGCTAACACCCTACGGCAGAAGCTAAAAACACAGTCCCTTGCTATTACTAGGCTAGCTGGAAAGACCTGGGGACCTGGAATCGAAAAGGCTAGGCTCCTATATACAGCAGTAATAAGGCCGGTCCTAGCCTATACAGCCTTGGCCTAGCATACCCCTATACCTATAACACCAAATAAGCTACAAGGTATAACTAGAGGCCTACTAGCAGCTGAAAACGAGGCTCTAAGGAGAGTTATAGGGGCCTATAAGAGAATACTAATCCAAAGCCTCTACTACAAGGCTAACGTCCCCCCCCTTGACCTCTACCTTAACGCCCTCTTCTTCTCTAGCTAGGCTAGAATAAATAGGGCTATAGGGGAAGAGGTAGCTAAGCAGAAGGAAGCCCTACGCCTTACCCTTAGAAGTAGGACCCCTAGGACCAGCCTCCCCCTAGATAGGCGTACAAAATAAGAAAGGAAAAGGGAAGTAACAGCCCAGTAGTACTACTAACAACTAAGGAAGGCTATTAATAAGGAACCCCTCTATACCGCCTGGAAGGATCGCTATTTACAGGAGGCTAGGGCCTCTGGCTACGACCCCTATACGGAGAGCCTCTTAGAGAAATCAGCCAAGGCTACCTTTTAAGAGGAAAACCTAGCTAAGGCCTTTAAGGAGGCCTTCTAAAGACGCTACTATAACCTCTCTAAGGCTGAAAGCTCGCTACTAATACAGGCCTGTATAGGGAAGATAGGCCTAAGGGGATTCCTATTTACCTGTAAGGTGCCTAGGGTTGATAACCCCCTCTGCCGCTGCTACCTAGCTATAGAGGACATCCGACATATATTTAACGGCTGCCTGGCCTACCCTTTAGCCCCCTTTAAAGAAAGGGAAAGAGGGGATATATACAGCTTTCTCTATAGACTTGAAAAAGGGGGCGGCAGCGCTATACGCCCCCTAGTTCGCTATATCGCTACTAGACTGCCAGAATACTCGGTTGCTTAGAGGCTAGGAGCGGTCTAGCCTATACCCCTTTAGGCAGTATGTTTTCATACTCCTAAGGGGGCGGTATCTACTCTGGTGAAGATTAGCCTACCCCCTATCACACCCCCTTTTTTCCTATGTACGGTTATAGGTTTTTCACCCGTTGTACGGTTTTCCTATAGCACTAGTTTAGCCCACCTAGATATCCCCTACGGGGATCAGATAGCGTAATAGAATCTATCTATCTATATTCTTACTTCTTTCTATATATAATAGGGGTTTATCCTATATATATATAAGGGCCTAACCCCTTTGTCTAACGGAATAGTTTTGCTCTTACGTTCTTATTTCTTAGGATTCTTCTATTCTTTACCTATATATAGCTTTCTAAGGCTTATAAAGGAATAGAAGAATAGAGGGGGTGTTAAACGTACAAAATAAGCTATAGCGCTCTAACGGTTATAGCTTAGGCAAAACGGATTTCAGTTCTCGAACTACTAGATATATAGCTATATTCTGAGGGTGGACCCACTTTTGTGGATACCGCTGACTAAGCTATATACTCCACTATATAGCCTAGAAATAGCTTTAAAAGGCTTTTCTATTTTTAGATTTATGCCCCACTTTTGTGGAGACAGCCTCCTTAGGCTGTATAAGCGCTAGAAATAGCCTTAAAAGGCTCTTCTACTAGGTCACCTACCTACCCTATACCTACCCTGCACCGCAGGAGCGAAAACAGAACTTATAGGAAAAGTCGTGCGGCTTACCCTGCAGCTTAGGTGGCTGTAAGTCGATTATTTAAAATCGCCAGCTTATTTGGTTTTTCGGGAAGTGGCCATGCACCTACTAAGGCGCTCCTGCCGTGTGGAGGGCAGGAACGGTGCCGGAGGGTATATGTAGGGAAGGAAATTGCGAAGCCTTACCTACTTGGACTAGAAATCAAGTTACTACGTTACCTACAACTATAAGCCTTATAGGCCTATAAGACCCACTGAAAGCCGTGATATATAAGCTTAAAGCCCCTATAATATAGCGCTATAGCCTATAACTATACCGTTATATAAGGACTTTTATAGAGGGAATATAGTAAAGGGCCCTACTTTACTATATTAGCACATACCTAGGAAGTGCTATTTAGGCCATATCAACGCTGTTGCTGCCCCTACGTACCCTATACGACTACTACTAGTAGGCTATAGTGGTTACAGATCCTTATATAGGATTACCCATTCCAATAAACTTATTAAAGTAGTTAGCTATCTAGTCCTTGAAATCTAAGCAGAATTCGTAGTACAAATCTTTAGATTATTACCCCTTATAAGTACTAAGGTAGAAGAGTATATATAAGTTAAGTACTTTATTACTATTATACTCTAGATTAATATACTCTAGTAATCTATAAAAGGTTTAAGCGTTAAATTTGTCAATGCTTGTAATAGGTAGCTAAGTAGGGAATTCTTATTTAAAATACTCTTTAAGATTCTAGGCTATACTTAATAAAATACTTAGTATATAATAGAGGTTTATCTTAGTATCCTTCCTTTCTAAGGTTCTATAAGTAGAAGGATCTTAGGACACTATAGTACGTTAATTATAATAGAGTTAGTTAGTAATATAATTTTAGTAGCGTTCTCTTAAGCAATGCTTCCTTAGTCTAGAAGCTTAGATCGAGCTTTCTTAGCCTAGAAGGATAGGTTTATAGTATTGGCTTTCTTATAAGTAATATTACTAAGTTAATAGGGTAGTTGTCCAGTTGCCTAATCAACAGCCTTTAGTAAGCAAACCGTAATCTACTTAGTTAAGGTTATCAAGTACTTGACTAACTACCTTACCGCTCTACGTTACCCCTATATTGCAATATAAAGACAATACTAATTAGTATTAGTAGGTTTCTAGAGATTATAGTAATCTAAAACAATAAGAGCAAAGAGAGTAGCAAGAAAATATTAGTTTAAGTTCTAGTTCTAGATTATTATATCTCCCTTTATCTAAAGGGTGGTTATACACCCCTTAAATACCTATATTAGAGCGGAGCGCTCGTTAGTAACCATTATATAGTACGCGGGTATACTACTTATAGCTGTCGCATAAGTAGCGCAGTGCGCGCCCTATTCCCCAGAGCGAGAGGCTAAGTGGCGCAGTACGCGCCCCATTTCCCAGAGCGAGAGGCTTATGTGCTACGCGGTTACGGGGATCAGCACCTGACCCCCCTTACCGCAATCAACAGGCATAAAATTTAAAACCGTGCTAAAAATCGTTTTCTCTATAAGAGGATAAAGGCGTTTATAAGCCCTTTACTCCTTCTATACTCTAGTGCGTCTATCAGTCACTAGGGTATAGAATATTTAGATATTATATATTACTATATGCTTTAAAGCTATAGTACCCATACCTTTAAATAGGTTATAGGTTTGATTTCAACATTATATATATTCTTACTTCTTTCTATATATAATAGGGGTTTATCCTATATATATATAAGGGCATAACCCCTTTGTCTAACGGAATAGTTTTGCTCTTACGTTCTTATTTCTTAGGATTCTTCTATTCTTTACCTATATATAGCTTTCTAAGGCTTATAAAGGAATAGAAGAATAGAGGGGGTGTTCAACGTATAAAATAAGCTATAGCGCTCTAACGGTTATAGCTTAGGCAAAACGGATTTCAGTTCTCGAACTACTAGATATATAGCTATATTCTAAGGGTAGACCCACTTTTGTAGATACCGCTGACTAAGCTATATATTCCACTATATAGCCTAGAAATAGCTTTAAAAGGCTTTTCTATTTTTAGATTTATGCCCCACTTTTGTAGAGACAGTCTCCTTAGGCTGTATAAGCGCTAGAAATAGCCTTAAGAGGCTCTTCTACTAGGTCACATACCTACCCTGTACCTACCCTGCACTACAGGAGCGAAAACAGAACTTACAGGAAAAGTCGTACGGCTTACCCTACAGCTTAGGTAGCCGTAAGTCGATTATTTAAAATCGCCAGCTTATTTGGTTTTTCGGGAAGTGGCCATGCACCTCCTAAGGCGCTCCTACCGTATGGAAGGCAGGAACGGTCCTAGAGGGTATATATAGGGAAGGAAATTGCGAAGCCTTACCTACTGGACTAGAAATCAAGTTACTACGTTACCTATAACTATAAGCCTTATAGGCCTATAAGACCCACTGAAAGCCGTGATATATAAGCTTAAAGCCCCTATAATATAGCGCTATAGCCTATAACTATACCGTTATATAAGGACTTTTATAGAGGGAATACAGTAAAGGGCCCTACTTTACTATATTAGCACATACCTAGGAAGTGCTATTTAGGCCATATCAACGCTGTTGCTGCCCCTACGTACCCTATACGACTACTACTAGTAGGCTATAGTGGTTACAGATCCTTATATAGGATTACCCATTCTAATACTACTAGTAGGCTATAGTGGTTATAGATCCTTATATAGGATTCCCCATTCCAATACAAATTACTACATTACCTACAACTATAAGCCTTATAAGCCTATAAGACCTACTAAGAGCCGTGATATATAAGCTTAAAGCCCCTGTAATATAGCGCTATAGCCTATAACTATACCGTTATATAAGGACTTTTATAGAGGGAATATAGTAAAGGGCCCTACTTTCCTATATTAGCACATACCTAGGAAGTGCTATTTAGGCCATATGAACGCTGTTGCTGCCCCTACGTACCCTATACGACTACTACTAGTAGGCTATAGTGGTTATAGATCCTTATATAGGATTACCCATTCTAATACATATCAACGCTATTGCTGCCCCTACGTACCCTATACGACTACTATTAGTAGGCTATAGTGGTTATAGATCCTTATATAGAATTACCCATTCTAATAAGTAGGCAGCCCTAGAGTTAAGCATATATAGTTATAACTAATCTAGAGAGTACCTTACTACTAGGAAGTAGAAACCTAGAGAGTAAGGCTAGCTATTACTACTAAATAAACGCTATACTATTATTAATAGTATAGTAACAACTCTATCAAGCCCTAGAATACTAGTATAACAAGTATACGTTATAACTAATTACATTGTTAAGATAAGGACTAGCCTTATAGGAAGGCCTAGGGTTACTATTATAAACCCGGACCTAGGGGTATGTTAGACGACATAGCGCTTATGTTACGTCGGTAGAACTTTAGTATCTATATTAGGCATAGGGTATAGAAAAGCCCTATTAGTAATAGGCGTAGGGCATAAGGACGCCCTATTAATTAATGTAGATATAGCCACGTTCCCCCATATCATATAGATTAAGCCTTATTTCCAGGCCTATAAGCGTCATAGGGGGCAAGAGAGGAAAAGGGCGGGTAGTAAGCCCTTAGGCATTGGTTAGGATTGCGGATAGAGATCTCAGACTAGATCAGGGCACGGAATCAAGCACTTGGACCCGCGGAATCCAACAGCCCTTTTCCTCTCTCGCCCCCTGCTGCGCTTACAGGCCCGGAAATAAGGCTTAATCTGTTTGATATAGGGAAACGTGGCTATATCTACCTTAATTGACAGGGCCTCCCTGTGCAGTACGCCCGTCGTTGACAGGGCCTCCCTGTGCCCTGCGCCCGACGTGGATACCGAAGTTCTACCGAGGCGACACGGGCACCACGTCGTCCAACAGACATAAGGTTACAGGCCAGGTCACATAACGCCTTCCCCTATAGGGACCCTATACAGCTCCACTATAGATGAGGGGATTTCCCCTTATCAACATTTGCACGTTGTTCCACACATAATTCTTCAGCCGTGGACAACAAGGACGGCGAACTCAGCTGACTGAGTGTCGAGCGACTGTCGCAACGATGCGGAGTCTCGACCGTGACGTTTATCAGATTGTGCGCAAGCTGGAGGAAGGGGAATCTCGTCGTCTCACCATCGCCAGCGTGTTCGAGAGCATCAAGCGCTCCAATTCCAGCCTGGCACGGCAAAAGAGGAGGCCCCTAGAAGAGTCCATAGAGCGGGTGCTCGAAGCCCGGCGGGTCCAGCAGCGTGTCGACGAGGATTCTGTGGACTCGGAGGCCGCTGTGGAGGCCGCCGAGAAGGAGAGGGAGCAGGCCAGGAAATCAGCGGGAAATTCGCACGAGCGCGATGCCTTCTTGCTGAACCGCCAGATCGCAAAGTCCTGGAACTTTGCAGCAAAGGCGTCGGCTCACGGCGGCGGCGGCGGTACTACTGGTGGTCATGGGGGTGACGGTGGTGGCGGCGCAAGGACCTCGGCGGTATCGAAAGTCGTCGAGCCCGCATCAGGAGGCGAAGCAGCGTCCTCCGCGACGCCGAGGGGCGACCGCCAGGCGAACGGCGAGCCCAAGCCGAAGAGGAGAAAGGTCAAGGAGGTGGACCGCAGCCCACCGCAGGGCATGAACCTAGATGTCATTGCCGGCCTCGACGGCGTCATGGGCCAGCTGCTGAACGCGGTCCGGTCTCCGCTTGTCAAGGGCCACATGTGCGTGCAGTTGAACACGCGATCTTGCAACCGAATCCTCCTGCATGGGCCGTCGGGCTGCGGGAAGACAATGCTCGCCCATGCCGTCGCCGGTGAAATCGGCGTCGCCTTCATCCCCGTCTCGGCGCAGTCGCTCATCGGCGGCGTTTCAGGGGAGTCGGAGCAGAAGATCCGGGATGTGTTCGACGAGGCCCTGCAGCTCGCGCCCGCCCTTGTGTTCATCGACGAGATCGACTGCATTGCCGGCCGTGGTGAGAACGCGCAGAAGGGCATGGACAGCCGCATGGTGGCCGAGATCGCCGATAGCATGGACAGAATCATGCGGACGGCGCCTTTGGGGAAGAATGTAGTCTTCCTGGCAGCGACAAACACCCCCGAGGCGCTTCACCCTGTGGTCCGGCGTCGGTTCAATATTGAAGTCGAGCTTGGCATGCCGGACGAGGCGGCGCGCGAGGACATACTCCGGGCCATGACCCAAGGCATGCCTTTGGCTGACGATGTCGACTTCAAGGCACTCGCCCGAGCCACACCCGGCTATGTCGGCAGTGACTTGCAAAACGCAGTATTGGCAGCTGTCGCAAGGGTCATGGACGAACAACAAAACAGAGTGGTCTCCGACTTGCTATCCCGGGACCCCGGTGCACACGCGAGTGCCATGCCAAACAAGAGGAAATGGCTCCTTCTACGAAACGAGGGCCGAGATAGTGTCCCAGAGGAAGACAAAGACGTCCGCATCACCTCGCAACACTTCGCCGCAGCAATCAAGCAGGTCCAGCCGGCGTCAAGACGCGAGGGCTTCAGCACCATCCCGGACACGACGTGGGCGCACGTCGGCGCCATGGACCAAGTGCGCGAGCAGCTTGAGATGTCCATCATCGGCCCGATCCAGCATCCGGAGCGCTACGCGGCCGTGGGCATCAAACCGGCGGCCGGCATCCTCTTGTGGGGCCCGCCGGGGTGCGGCAAGACGCTGGTGGCCAAGGCCGTGGCCAACGAGAGCAAGGCCAATTTCATCTCCATCAAGGGCCCCGAGCTGCTCAACAAGTACGTTGGCGAGTCGGAGCGCTCGGTGCGGCAGCTCTTCGCGCGCGCCCGGTCCTCGGCCCCCTGCGTGCTCTTCTTCGACGAGATGGACGCACTCGTGCCCCGCCGCGACGACTCGCTCTCCGACGCCAGCGCCCGCGTTGTCAACACGCTGCTTACCGAGCTCGACGGCGTCGGCGACCGCAGCGGCATTTACGTCGTTGGCGCCACCAACCGGCCCGACATGATCGACGAGGCCATCCGCCGGCCCGGCCGCCTGGGCACGAGCATCTTTGTCGGCCTGCCATCGCCCGAGGACCGCGTCGACATCCTCGAGACGCTGTGCCGAAACGCGGTGGGCAGGGAGAAGGGCGGGGCGCCGCTCCGGGGCGTGGACCTCCGGCGCGTGGCGCTGGACCCGCGCTGTGCTGGTTTTTCTGGCGCCGACCTGGGCAGTCTCATGCAGGCGGCGGCTCAGGCCTGCCTGAAGCGGTGTAACAGTAGCGACGGCGATGCGGTCATACTAGCCGAGGACTGGGAGTATGCGCTCGGCAAAGTAAGAGCCAGTGTGAGGAACGTGGAGAGGTACGACCACCTGATGGAGTAGATGCAAACCCACCGTCGTTCTACCCATGTTTGCTCAGATAGTTCGGGGAAGAAGATTTCCATTTTTGGTATCGCGGGCCGTGGAAGACCCGTCCCAGACCATGGTGGTGATGCAGCCGGGCACAGTCCCTGTTTCTTCGCGTCCATTCATGCGTGCCATGCCCACCAGCCAGTCCTCGCCGATCCCCCCCCCCCTGGTCCAGCACTCCGCTCACATCCTTGGGCTCCCGAACGCCAGTACGTCCAGCCGTGCGCCTGAGTTATATGCCAGCCATATACGGTTATACAATCTCCCCCGATCAAAGGGATGACAGGACAGGCCGACAAACGGCAAAATCATGAGAGAAACAAAAAACTCTGTGACACCGATGGCCTCGATCAGGTAGATCATGCCTGGCACTCACTGTATTTGGACTGGGTCACTGTGCTCACCCAAGCCCCGACGCTCAGCCTCTGAACGGTGGTGCATCATCTAACGCCTTGATACGCTTTTTCAAGAGCTCGAATGCTGAGAAGAAAACGGCATTGACGGCGCACGAGCGGGCCACGGAGACGCCCAGGCCGCGGTACATGTTGCGTTGGAAGAACTGGATCTTCACCGGCTCAACTTGACCGCCCTTCGGATACATGAGGGCGTCGCGTTGGTATCGGCTCTTGGCCGAGTCCACGGGATCTGCAAAGTGGACAGGCATTATTAGCCAACGGCGACTCGGAGAGAGAGATGGTGCGGCGCCGACGGTTCCGGCCGACGTACAAATCAAAGCGAACGAGACAATCCCGCATAGTCCACCAGCAACAAGCACGGCGAGGGGGTTTGAGTGGGCCCCAGCACCGCCGACTGCGGTCAAGAACTGCTTGCTGCTTTCATACGTCATGAAATATAGGCTCGTTCCCAGGGTATCGCGGACTGGAAGCAAACATGCATCAGCGCCATGTCGCATCCATTGCCGTCAGACCGTGCCGGGACATCTTGCCCGACTTACGCAAGTGGAGCCTGTAGCCCGTGTAGAGACCAGTGATGCCTCGATGTCTAACAATGGTTCCCAAAGTCCTGAGAGTACCCTTGTTTTGGTAGCTCGCAGCGATTGCATGACTTTCCGGGTTTGGGCAATTCTTCTTGTCAGCCATTAGCACCGACACTTGAGCGCTCAGTTTCGTCAACTCGAAAGGACCTGGACGCAAGTGTTAGTGATGCACACCCAGCCGTGTCAGTGTGCCGTTCCAGCACGAGCAGCGATAGATCTGGAGAGGGCAACCTCACAGGCTATCACTGTGATACATGACCCTGCTGTTGCGCCAGCGGCACCGAATGTGGCCACAGACCAAAAGTTGGGAAGGGAACCTCTGGTCATGACGTGTCCCATCACATCAATGTTCAGGTTCCTCTTCAGCCACTCGCAGTAGCGAGTTTTGGAGTGCTGGTAGATGGAAAATGACAGGGTCCGTACGAGAGTAATGCTAGCCATGGGGGCCGTCACACCTAGTACAAATTGAGGGCGAAAGTTAGCCGTGTACTATTCCATGTCTGTGGCCATGAGGCTGGAAGGGGCAGACGCCGCGGAAAGAGAGCTGGCGCACCTCTGAAAAAGCCCCTAAACTTTTCAGTCTGATATGTAAGCCGCACACAGTCGAGGAAGCCAGAGTATTGATAGGTCTGCATGCGCGTCTTGACACTGTCGAGCGGGAATGTTGTCAGGGTCGAGAGCACGCTGGCAGCTGAGGCGGCGACCTCAACCCTGTACCGCTTGACCAGACTGCGGGATCTGACGGCGTCCGCTTCGCCGCCCATCAAGTCTTTCGAGCCTCGACTGGGACGCATTCTTTTGTCGTCATTGTTGTTCCTGTTGGTATTTTGGGCGTCGCCGGGCAGAGGCATTGTCGGGAGAGGGGCGAGTCGGCGTGGACCATGGTGCAGAAGCGCTCGGTTTTCGGGGTCCCAATGCTAGCCCACAGTGCAGCTGGCGTGCTGGACAATGGTCTCAGGAGAGACCAGAGTCCTAAGTGCGTTCACAACGAGGGCTTGCCGAGCGCAGGTCAAGGTCCATCAAGAACCGGATGGTGGTGTTGAAGGGGGGGTGGGGAGGGGGATCTGTAGGCGGGTCTGTGTTGTTGCTGTAGTATCGCGCGGGTTTTCGCAACGAAAACAGCAAGCAAGCAGGTTCAAGCAGGCACGGCGTGGGCGAGGACAAGTCGGCTGATCGGGTCGAGTATTGACTAAAAGTTCTGATTGAGATGAACAGCTGCGATCTGGGGAAGCTATGGACCGCCCATGCGCTAGCGGGACTGCGGGGTTGACGGAAGTAGCAATGAGCTGTTGAGCCCCTGAGCTCCTTCCTACAGACCATTCCCTCCCCCGCTTTAATGAAAGGGCTGTTAGTCACCTGGTCACCTGACTGACTTTCCCAGCAACGTTGTGTGAATGAGATTCAGATCGTCCATCCTTTACGAAGTACAAGGCCCCTACTGAACTGATGGAGGTGAATCTGGATGGAGAGGCTCCGGCTGCTATGGATCGAGCCAACCATTTCGCAGTCCGCCAATAGAATTACATGGAGCCACACTCCGCCGCCGTGGGATGCGCTCGGTGATGTAATGCTAGGCCACCTCGAAAGCGGACTCGTGTCCACCCCACTCACCGAAGACACAAGCCCATGGTTTCGTTGAGCATGGCGACCATCTGGTCATACTGTGTGTAGGCCATCTCAGCGACCACCTCCTCTTTGCTGGATGCGGTTTCCTGTCTCAGTAGCTGTTGACGCACGTAGCGACAGGGACTTCTCCAACTCACGCGCGTTTGTGCAAAGACTTTGACGTCGCCGTAAGGACCTCTCCGTAGGTCCGAGGTTTCCCTCCCGCCTTCGCGCGCTTCCATTGTGTGTGGATCAGGTTCTTCACAATCTTGTGCTCCAGGCCTCGTTCTTGTGCGGCCGCGTTCAGGAACCACACGGTCCGCCTCACCCTGTCGGCATCAAAGTCTGCTTTCGGGTCGCGGAAGCCGGCACGAAGCTGGTCCCGCACGACAAATCTTGCTGGTTTGGAAAACTGCACGGCGCGCAGGGCCGCAGCAAGAAGCTTGTGATAGCCATGGCGAACCTCGATGGACGACATGGCAAGTTGTCGCTGAAGGCTGGTGAGGCCGCCGGTTAGGAAAATCACTTTGACCTTGAGGAGTGCGCACGGCCCTTTTCATTGCGCCGACAAGCGACAAGCACCATATGCAAAAGCGTTGAAGCCACGTGACCGTGACCAGGAACCCCACCGGGCGCACATAGGCAGGTATCCAAGCCCATCAATTGTCTCGTCAGCAATAAACTCGTTAACTGTCTCTCGTTCTGACCGTTCTCGGCGAAAGAATGTGCCGGTATTTCACGCATATGATTGCGTTTGACTACGCTCAGTTCTCATTCAATCTTCAGGTCAGTCTCAGAGGTTGCCTCGCTCTGCCTGCTCCCTCTCAATCGCCTCGAACAAACTCTTGAAATTACCGGCGCCAAATCCTTCGAAATGATTGCGCTGGATGATCTCGACGAACACCGTCGGGCGATCCATCAGCGGCTTCGTGAACAGTTGCAGCAGGTAACCCTGCTCGTCGTAGTCGATCAGGATGTTCAGCTTCTGAAGCGTCTCGAACTCCTCCCCTAGCTCCCAGTTCCGCGTGTCCGCCTTCAGTCGTGCGCGCATGTCGTCGTAGTACGTGGCGGGTACGGATATGAACTCGACGCCGCGCGCGCGCAGCGCCGCAACCGCCTCTACGATGTCGGACGTCAGCAGCGCGATGTGCTGCACGCCGGCACCGCTGTTGAACAAAACGTACTCCTCGATCTGGGAACGCTTCTTGCCGGGCGCGGGCTCGTTAATGGGCATCTTCACGGCGTTATTGGCACTAGCCATGACGATGCTGCTGAGTGCGCTAAACTCGGTGCAGATCTGACTGTCATCAACGCTCCAGAAGCGGTGGAAGGACAGGCAGCGCTCGTAGAACTCGCACGCGCCCACCATGTCGTTCCAGTCCTGGTTCCCGACGCAGTGGTCGATGCGCGTCAGTTGCACGTTCGGCAACGGCACTGTGGCGGTGCCGGCCGACGCCGCGCGATAGCCTGGCATGAAGGGGCCGCTGTAGCCGTTGCGGGAGATGAGCGTGTGCGTGGTGTCGCCATAAGTGCGGATCACTGCGGTTTCGACGTATCCATAAACTTCATCATGTATGATGATCGGCGCCTGCACTGCATCGGCGCCTTCCGCAACCGCATTGAAATACACACCGGCGACGTGGTCAACTTCGAAGGCAACATCCTTCACGGCGTCACCATGCTTCTCCAGGTGTGCGTGCATCTCTTGCAAAATTGATCGTTCGGCATCCGAGATGGGCTCATTGTCGGGTAGGTGCTTACTTGATCGAATAGGGGACGTGAAGACGAATCGGACTTCTGCGTTACCAACGACGTAGGAGGCGATATATCGACTGCCGGTCTCAAGACCCCGATATGCAATGGTCTTGAATCCGAAGAGGTGGTTGTA
This sequence comes from Phyllachora maydis, assembly GCA_029339225.1. Classification (NCBI taxonomy): domain Eukaryota; kingdom Fungi; phylum Ascomycota; class Sordariomycetes; order Phyllachorales; family Phyllachoraceae; genus Phyllachora; species Phyllachora maydis. The sequence goes on from JAQQPM010000004.1 coordinate 1,777,447, forward strand.
ATATGAGGCGGCTTGTTTGGCGTTGCCCACCCACCAGGTTACATGATCATAGCCGTTGAAGCTTGGGACAGGATGCCTGACGGCAAACTCTGCGGCCTCGGATGCGGGGGAGTATGAGTCGGGTGAGTCCAGTACTGCTGAAGGTGACATGCTCACGTGTACAGTGACTTCTGATGTACTGAGCGCGAAGTCGAGGGGAAACCAAAAGAAAAGTGTGCCAGAGGAAAGCGTTCAGCAAATTCAGCGAGGCGAGATGCTAGTATAAAGTACCTGGAAATGCTTTCTGATGAACCTTGGCTGTCCAGCGACTGTGGAACGTCATGGCAGACGGAACTAACGGCTCACCAAGGCAGCAAGCACTGTGTCTGATTCAGGCCATGAAACAATGAATCGTCGCTCTCCTGAGCTTAGATCGGGCAAATCCCAATCCGAGGCGCACTTGTTTGTGGAGCGCGATACAGAAGCCGCTAGACCATCCGCGGGGTGACGACAAAGCCGAGGCGGGCGCGGAAAGAGGCCGTGGGTTCGGTGACCGACCAACCGGCGTTAGCCGACGTTATCCGACGTTATGCGGACAGCCGAGCTGCTTTGTCGCCCTCGACCCAGACGCATCCGCCGATACCCAGCGCTGTCTTCCCTTCACACGACGAACGGAGTGAAGTTGTTGATAAGAATTGGAGCCAAGTAGTGGTCTTCTATTGGCATGCGCGAGTTCAGTAAGCGGAACTCCTCTCAAAACAACAATTCAGCCAAGCCTCCGTCAAGGTCGAGCCCACTGCGGCCACATCAGCATCTGCCCAGACAAGGACCCTCCGTTCTTGCGTCAATCTGTCCAGTCCTCGATCTTTGGTCGACCCTCTTGACTTATCTGTTGCAGAATTCAGCCCACAGCCTTGGGAAAGCAGGCCATTCCTCCTCGTCATGGCGTACGTCTCACTGAGCCGGAAAGATCTGCAAGTGCTGGGGAAGATCAGAAACCCAGACTCTGACCCGACCCAAGGCGTGGTAATCGACAGCAGCATGCCACAAGACCCACATGTTCGAGAGGCCGACTTGTATGCGCGAGTGTCGAAGGCAGACAAAGAATTTGTCAGCTCCTTACAGAATTTGGAACTGGAACTGGCAGGTGTCCGTCGCAATAAAGCCCAGGACGTCTCAGAGGCGTATCGAAGGTGCATCGAAAGTCTAGACAAGCTAGTCTCCGAGTTTCCCGCCTACGCCAGCGCGAGAAACAACAGGGCGCAAGCTCTTCGACGACTGTATGGAGACAACACGCTGCTCGATGGCTGTTCCCCTAGCCACGTGGCGATGTTGCAAGATATCGACGGGACAGAGAGAATGCATGCGGCCCAGAAAATGTTGTCCGACCTCGATCAGTCCATATATTTGTTGACGCCACCAACGCCGAGGACGCCCATCTCACCGCAGGCCGCGAAGACACTATCCATGGCACATACCCAGCGCGCCGCAATATACCACGCCACTGCGAAGTCGTGGGCCTCCGGTAAGCTTTCGATCAATGTAGCGAGGCGAGAAGCGAGCTGGTCCAAGCTGGATTTTGAAGAGAATGCGTCGCGGGATTTTGCCCTCGGCGGAAGGTATGGAAATGATGTGGCCCGAAGCCTCGCCGTGAGCGCGAACCCGACGGCGAAGCTGTGCGGCCAAATTGTACGAGAGGCGATGAGGAAGGAATACGGGGCGCAGTTGTCGGCTTAGTGTGTTCGGACCGCAGGGTGAGCAGGCGAGCCGACAATGGGGGCATGTCAATACACATGTGTTATCATTGGGGTGAGGAGAGCCCTATTCGCCTGCAACAGAGTCAGCAGAGGTGAATATAATCCCAGATGGCGAGTAGCTTCATACCGTCGAGCGGCGTTCCAGGTCTGGGCTATTGTGCGTCCCTTGTCCTTCTCCTCCCGCCTGATTCGCATGGCGGCTGCAGAAACACCAATGAACAAGGCGAAAATAGGATCCGCAACCCGCGAAATGATGTAAGTTTGCGGTGCCATTTCTCATGATAGCCGGTGCCTTTAGACACCGTCTCAAGATGGTGTTCCTTGTGCAATGTGCGGCAAAGTGTTCACGAAGCCCTCCTGATCCAGACCTTGGCAGTATCACGTGATAGAAGAAATTGTGGGGTAAGCCAATGGATGGCCATGCCACTGACTTGCGGGGAATTCGCACAAAAATTCGAAATAAGCCCTGGCAGCACGACATATTCGACGACAATCCGCCCCAACTCCACGATCTCCTCCAACAGGCGCGAAGATGAAGTTTCTGAAGAACGGTCGTGTTGCGCTTATTACGCGAGGTAAGGGAAAATGTGCTGATGTTTCGCCGGAGTTGCTAACAGAATGTAGGTCGCCATGCCGGCCACAAGGTACGAGTCGAAATATCCCCCTTCAACGAACGCCCGACGTTCTCGAAACAGCCAACGACACGCCTGCGAGGTCACGGACCTGGCAGTGGAAAAGAAACGAAAGAATCTGGACGTTGCGAGTGAACGACAAGCTGACCTCTGCGCATCACTTGAACTTTAGGTTGTAATCATCCAGCCTGTGGACACTGGCAATAAATCCCACCCGTATGGGCACGCCATCGTGGCCGGCATCGAGCGGTACCCCAGCAAGATCACGCGGCGCATGTCCAAGGCGCGGCAAGAGAAGCGCTCCAAGGTCAAGCCGTTCATCAAGGTGATCAACTACAACCACCTGATGCCGACCCGCTACACGCTCGAGCTCGAGGGCCTCAAGGGCTCCCTGACAGCCGACACTTTCAAGGAGATCAGCCAGCGTGAGGATGCGAAGAAGACGGTAAAGAAGGTTTTGGAAGAGCGCTACGTCAGCGGCAAGAACCGGTGGTTCTTTACCCCTCTGCGTAAGTGATTTTTTTCTCTTCGCCCGGCATTCTTGCCTATTCGTATGAAGCTTGTGGTGAATTCAGACCCTGGATTTGCTCGTGTTCCCCATTGGCATGAGTTTTCTGCAGTCTAGCGCGATGTGGTGCATGTGGCTAACAAAGTCAACCTACAGGTTTTTAAAGATTTTCTTTATTCATCGGCTGGGCAAGGCGAATGGTTTTGAGCTACACATGGCATTTCTTTGAGGCGTCAAGAGTCAATCACTCTGGCCAATCTCGCGGAAACTGGGCGAAGAACAGAGCCTGATACGTGGTCGTGGCCCCTGGGAAAGAACTGAGGGAAGGACAGAGATGCGGACTGTCTTCAGGTGTGGTAGAAATTGACGTAGACAAAGCCCATGCTATCATTCCAACGGACCGTGATGCCGCGCTGTGCGCATATTTTTACACACTGCCACTGGATCGAAGTCATGGTCGATGTCACGACTCCTTCAATTCAAGCGTGGAGATGGGAGCGCCCCCATGTGCTGACAAAGGCAGCAAAGATAGCCGTGGTTTTGATCAGTTGCAAGCTGGTGACAATGTATGCAACCGCAATTCTCGGCAAGCCGACTTGTCGACAGCTAAGTCATGAGTACTTCTTAACCTGAGTCCGTCTTAACCTACCTAGTCAGGCGACTGGCTGCCCGTAGTGAACACTGTTCTGTAACTCAGGGACTACGGCTTAGTTGTGCTCAGAAGTATAAGGGTTCACTGTGTCCTCGTTAAGTAGGGAAATTTTCAAGCGCCACCTGGAACTCCAGTCGAGCACCATCGAGATGCCCTCGCACATGTATGTTGCACCCCAGCCCCCCTTCGTTGTCTATGATAATCGGTACCCGCACGTCAGAAGCCGCCCACAGTGCGACAAAGTATCAGCATATGATGATATATGCCAGAAGGGTATGAACGGTGGATACTCCTTTCATGTCAGCGGTAGCACCAGAAAAGCAGTCTCGATCCCATCGCCAAGCACGATAGAGTAGCAGGGTGTGCAGGAATTTGCTCTGATCCCCGCCTGTTTCTTCGCGCCAACAACGAGACACCACGTAGAGAAGAGGCATGAACCATAACAATGTACTTAAAATATCACACGTCGTTGTCGATAGAGCCTCTCGGCACATGTGACGAGCGCGGTTCCTCCAGGCTGATGGGCCTTGCGCGAATGTATTATATGGCAAGTTCTGGTTAGAAGTGGAAGGTTTAGGCAATATTAGACTCACAGTCGGCAAAAATAAGTGCCCTCTTCGTGATTTGTTCCAGAACTGCAACGCCACATGTTCATGTATTCGTGATTCCAGTATTCGTGATTCCATACCTCTGGGCCGCTTCGCTGAAGTATTTCCCCGCATCCACCTCGGGGCCGTACGATGGCGCAAGTCCACCCAGCAAGGCGAAGATGGTAAAAACGGCCATAGCCATAACGGAGATACGGCGCAATATTGGACGTGTGTGGCCGAGCTCGGCCCACTGCCGACTAGCCTCGCCAACGTATGTCTTCAGGGTGTCGTAGCCCAGCCTGTAGTAAACCATGCCACTGAGCGCAATGCTGTAGCCGAAGAACTGGAGAGGAGTGACCTGAGTGCCCCAGATAATCATGGAAGCGACAACAAGCATCACATCCTTGAGAACACCGCAAAGAGTGAGGACGAGAGACGAAGTTTTGCCAATCTGTCGGGGATATTAGCTGTGAGGGATGACGCTGATAGCACTGTGACGTACCAGGAGGACGACCGAGACATTGAGCAAGAAGGCGCAAAGACCATTGAGAACGATGGTGATAATCCCAACGTGGTATACCTCCTCCATGGTGATTTTGGGTACTTCCCAGAGAAGAGCGACAAGACCGTTCATGAGCGCGCAAACCGGGGCGAAGTAGTAAACTGACACCAAAGGGTCCATCTTGAACTCTGCGGAGCTCAGGAGGCGCTGAACCATGGTCAAGCGCAAAGCCTCGAAAATGATACCGCCCATCTGGTAGATGACTCCGATCCACACAAATTTGATTTCACCGATTGACGCTATGACGACACCGACGACGATGATGGAGACGTTCAGGAAGACCTTGACGTTAGGAGACGAGACACCAAGACACCAGCTAGCCAAGAGCACGGCTACAGGAGTGGTTGCCTATCGGAGGCTCTGGTTAGCGGGCATCTTCAAATTGTTGTCTCGGAATGATTCGCACCTTGAGCATCTGGATGAAAGCGACACTGAGGTAGAGATAGGTCAAGTTTCCGCAGATCAAGCTCAAGCTGAAGAAGAACCCGATTGGGACAATGGCGCGAAGATAGACCTCGCTGGTCATCTTCACCGTTTTCCGGCCGTCCAGGAGGGTGGTGTAGTGTGCAAGAATCTGGGTCATGATCGTTGCAAACAGCTGATGGTACGTGGTCAAGATCACGGGGTAGCCTGCCGGGTCTCAGTATTTCTTCTCTCCATTCGAATGTGACGAGTAGGGGCCCTTACGGAAATGTAAGGTGTCGAGGATCCATTTGTTGAAGAGGATGACGGACGAGCTCATGCCGATCCAGACACTATTAACAGTAAGCGGGCGGTCCACGATAAGCCTCTAGACTGTGACCTACATGATGTATATCACTGGATGAATCGCCGGCGCTGCTACCTGAGGTCTCTCGATCTCAACTTTGACGGTAGGAAGCATCCGCGCGGTCTGCTCTCGCGGCGCCTCGCCGGAGATCTTGATCTTTTCATCGACGCCCATGTTGCTGGTGGACGGCAAGTCGCGACAATCCGTGGTTAAAGGGGTAGCCGAGGCTTGGATCGTCCGCAGTAGAAGATCGCGTGCTGCAATGGCGCAAGAATTGAAGGTTGCATGCGATGCCCCGTCTAGAGAGATCGTTGAGAGGTAGTGAATGAATGGATGGTCGAGCCTGCTAAGACCAGTGGGTTTTCGAGACGAGTGGGAGACGTGTCTCGATTCGCGTCGCGGCCGTGAAGCTGGAGCAAATCCGAGCGATTTCTAGTCGATGCGAAAAAGAAAAAAGAATCGCGGTCCTCGACTCGGGTGAAGAGCTCGCGCGTCGACCTCCTAACGTGCGAGAGCAGTAGCAAGTGTCAAAGGGTAGGGAGGAAAGGACCTAGTTGAAATACGGACCGATGTAAAACCCCTTTTGAAGAACACACGCGCCCGGTAATGAAATTTTAATAGGGTAGCGGGGAGATGTCGAGCGGATGTACTTTGTACACCCCATGTGCTTCTGGTAGCAAGCAAAGAAGCGTGACAAGGAAGCAATAAATTGCAAGCCCGCATCTCGGCGGTCCGTCAATTTTAGATGCTATCCTTCACCCCGTAGTCCATAATCTCCTCTTTCCCTGTCACTTTGTCGCTTTTGGTCGTTACTTTGGCTTGTCACCGATCCAACACGGCGTGCCAGTATCGTTACCAGCCGGGTACAAGGATGTACGGTACTCGGATGCACAGTCTCCCGCGAGCCGTGATTGCTTGTGGTGATTTCTGCTTGCCACGGCTTGCGGGAGGATGCCTAAGTTTCCCGCAAAAAGCAACACAAACTGTCGTGGATTAATATGCCCGCTTACGACAGCTTTATAGTCGGATTAGGTGGCATCACTTCACATGTAACGTCCATCTGTGACTGAGTACTTCCCTTTGCTGGCTTCGGTACCATCAAGCTTATATGGCAGTGGTTTTTTTTAATAGAGAGCACCTCGCCCCGGCACGTACCGGAGACTGATGAAGCACATCTGTACGACCGTACGGATTACGCCGTCACCATCGCGAGCAGCACGGACCGTTACCCAGAACCCCTCCAGAACAGGAAAGCAACGAGCCCACAGCGCACGGTTTTCACCATCATGCGGTCGAGGCAGACCTAGAAGTGGTTCGATCTGTCGACAGGTATATGGACATTCCAGCATTCTTTGGACGGCCACATGGTGGAGCAGAGCCGTCCCTGCTTTCAGTCTCGAGCAGGGTAGGGCTAGAAGAGCCTTGAGCAAGGCAACGTCGTGTGGTGAACTGTGGCACAGAACATGCGCTTTCGCGCCTCACTTGGCAGCTTCCACTTCGCGCGGTTACAAGCTCTCGTGGCATTATGCGACTTCGATTCCAGGTCTGGCCACTCACGAGACAAGGAATTGTGTCTTCCGGCCTTCTTCAGGTTAGAGGATCAAGACAAGTACTGCACGATCGCACGTTGCCTCGAGCACAAAAACCGCACGAAAGAAGAAATCATGCCCCACGGTAAGGAGCCTCAATCGAGACAATGATGGTGTCATTCGACCTATGCTTGTCGTATTTTGATGTAGTCCAAGCTTACAAAACCGGCAACCTACCGCCTCTCCGAAAACGGAATGAACCACCAAGGATCCCGTCGATGCTGTCCAACAGTTTCGTTGTGCAACGACACTGTCACTCCCGAGGACATGTTGACCATCAGAGGTTGCCATTGGGTCGGCTTCTCTTGTGCAACATGGTCAATATCGGGGAAGAGCACATCAACTGCTGAATAAGCGCATCAAATCGAACATAGGCACGAAGTACATACAGAGTACCTCGATGACGCAATGAGGCTGTCCGTCGTGAGGGGTAGCCATGTAGGTACCTCTAGGGGCTAGGCTCGGCGACCTTGAATCTGCCACGATCTCATTAGCCCATGGTTGTCCAATGCGTTGGCATGTTGATGCACAACATGAGGAAATTGCGCCAAAGGCCTCCAAGGCGAGAGCCAAAGATGGCAGGCCAGAGCAGACCAGGAATTATGTTCTTCGTAAGTACCTCTACGGAGTGCGTACGGAGATACGGAACATGGGTTGACTAAAATAGCATACGGAGCCGAGAAGTGACTGCTTGACTCGTCGCCGCTCGACTACAAGATGGATCGAGTCATCGATGTCCTGTAAGCCCTGTCGTTGACCAAGACGTAAAAGCAGAGAAAGCTGGGTGCATTTTTCAGTGTTCCAGGTTGGCCATGCTGCATCGGGCTCTCATAACCGAAAGTGGCGGCCGCGGATTGTGCTTGTATTGGTCCGGCAAAGCGGACATGGACATAGGTCCGCGACCTCGTGCCGTGCGAAAGACGTAGGCGGCAGAACATAGGGTGAGGTAGATTGTAGCTGTAACTACCTCGAAGTACGCCATGTGTCAGAGGCAAGACGATAGAGAATAAAGTCAAAGCCGCGCAGCACAAAAACCTATCACTGTACGATGGGTATTCCACTGTCCGCGGCCCTCCCAAACGTATTCGGTGCAGTGTAACCTATCTACTTGGTTGTTCATAGGGGTACGGAGAGTACTTCCTAGCTGGTTCCGAAATGTGTGTCCATTATCCCAGATTTATCGCACCAATCAAAAACCCCAGAAGAAACATTGGGACTAGCACTTCCATCACCGCATCACCACTTCATGTCCAGCAAATTGCAATGAACAGGTTCCACCCGTCATACCTTTTCAATGTCGCCTTGCCAGCCATCCATATGTGACCTACAACAAACAAAGGATGGTCGCGGATGATGTTACTTCTACGTACATTCGTAAGCGAGCAGCAGCCATTCCGTCCGTTGTCGAAAAAAGGGGGTGGCAAACCATACTTACCTATTTCAGGTACACTGGTCGCTGCCGGTCGTGGGAGCGACCGTCCAGTGGAGTGTGGGTGCAGGATACCGTTTTCTACGATGCGCTGGACATTGAGACTGGATACACAGCACTTTACCTCTCTCCTATCGCTGCGTGGTGCTGCCCCAACTTGAGGTTTTGTGGCAGAGACTGGCCTGCATGCCGCAGCCGACCGACTTGATCCCCGTTGTCCGTCCCGTCAGTCGTGGCCCCGGGATTGTGGAGTACTCAGCACCCTCCCGCGCTGCCCGGGACCTGGCAGGGGTAGGTATAAACCCCCGCCCGATTGAGACCTTGATGCACGACCCCTGGCCCAAGATAAGGGTAATCTTAGTCCCGCCTCAATGTGTGGGACTGAAGCTGCCTAGTTTTTTCCTCTGATGAAATAGGACCGAACTCGCAGCAATCAGCTTCCATCTCGACAGCCTTGATCGCCCCCAATTTCAAATACCTCGACCAGGGTGGACAGCGTTCCCTCCCCTCGTGCCCGCGAGCGCTCTACAATGGCCAACACGTAGGTACTTTTTCCATCTCAGCGCGGGACGAACAACCACGGGAACAACGCTCTCCATCTCCAGGGTGCGCATGCTAAATCAAACCCTTCTAGTCAAGTTGATGTCCTCATTATCGGTGCCGGGCCAACTGGCCTCGGTGCGGCCAAGCGATTAAATCACATTGTACGCATCAACAGTCCTCGCAGGGGATTATTGCGGACGACTGACTCCAACAGCAGAACGGACCCTCGTGGTTGATGATCGATTCGAGCGAGAAGGCCGGCGGGTTGGCCTCAACTGATGTCACACCTGAGGGCTTTGTCAGTTGTCATTCCCTCCTGGACAATGTCACGGTTCAGCTAATGCGCAAGGTACTCGCAGCTCTACGACGTTGGCGGTCACGTCATCTTTTCCCATTACAAGTACTTTGACGACTGCATCAACGAAGCTCTGCCGGAGGAGGATGACTGGTACACGCACCAGCGAATCTCTTACATTCGCTACAAGGGTGTCTGGGTGCCATACCCCTTCCAGAACAATGTGTCCATGCTCCCGAAGGAAGACCAGGTGCGCGCCATCGAGGGTTTGATCGACTCCGCCTTGGAATGCCGCGTGGCGAACACAAAGCCGAAAAACTTCGACGAGTGGATTGTGCGCATGATGGGCGAAGGTATTGCGGATATGTTCATGCGTCCGTATAACTACAAGGTCTGGGCCTTGCCGACGACCAAGGTACCGCCACCTGTCACGTTATCATGTACTCGCTCGAATCCTGACCACTCGTCGCAGATGCAATGCGAATGGCTCGGAGAGCGTGTGGCGGCGCCGGATGTCAAACGAGCGACGTCCAACGTCATCTTGGGCAAGGTTGCGGGCAACTGGGGTCCCAACGCTACATTCCGCTTTCCCGCTCGCGATGGTACCGGCAGTATCTGGCTCGCCGTTGCGGACACGCTTCCCAAAGAGAAACAGATTTACGGCAAGTCCGGTCAGGTCACTCACATCGATGCGCAGAAGAAAGTGGTCACCCTGGCCAACGGCAAGACCATTGGGTACAAAAAGCTGATCAACACCATGGCCGTGGATCAGCTGGCCGAGTTATTGGGCAATCAGGAGTTGGTGAAGCTCTCCAAGGGCCTCTTCTACTCGTCAACCCATGTCATTGGCGTTGGTCTTCGCGGTGGCCGTCCGGACCGGATTGGTGACAAGTGCTGGGTAGGTTGCACCGATTCCGGATGCACCGCGCTAGTTTCCGCTAACAAGAACATAGCTATATTTTCCAGAAGACAACTGCCCGTTTTACCGGGCCACCATCTTCTCCAACTATTCGCCCAACAACCAGCCACAAGCTGAAGCCAAGCTGCCCACCCTCTATCTGGCAAATGGAAGTAAGCCGTCGTCGAGCGAAGCCAAGCAGGGTCCTTACTGGTCCATCATGCTAGAGGTCTCGCAATCTACGATGAAGCCGGTTGACGAAGAGAACATTCTGAGGGACTGCATCCGGGGCCTTGTCGATACGCAAATGATTATGCCCGAAGACGAGATTGTATCTGTCTATCACCGCAAGTTCGACCGTGGCTATCCCACTCCTTCTCTGGAGCGCGAGGGAGTCTTGAAAGAGCTCTTGCCGAAGCTGCAGGAGATGGGTATCTACTCCCGCGGCCGTTTCGGCAGCTGGAGGTACGAAGTTGGCAACCAGGACCATTCATTCATGCTCGGGGTGGAGGCCGCCGACCATATCGTTTCAGGCTCTGTGGAACTTACTCTCAACTACCCCGACTTCGTCAACTCTCGCAGCAATGACGAGCGCCGTCTCACTCAGACCTTTGGGTTTTGGAACACCGACATTCCGCACGGCTCCGTGAATGGTACCAATGGCATGTGCCAGCTGCCAACACGAGAGCATGCATCTTCGAATGGCGGTCACGTTCGGAAGTCCAGCAAACAGGTCGCATAAGTACGCGGCTATGGACCGTGCATGGAACCTTGCTGCGAGGGTCTGGTGTGCCTACGAGTTGTTGTTACATATCCAACAGTCGAGGGGATCTAGTCCATCTGTTGGCCACCTCCCGTTGGCATTTCAAGGCACCTGGAGTTCTTCGCGGTGGAGGAACAACAGAGAAGCCATGCCATGTCTGCCGGGAATGGAATATCAGAACACTGTATGCTTGTGGAGGTTTCTTCGGTTGACCGATCCTCTTGAGTAACGATGTACTTGTAAGATCCTTAGCGGTGGTGAACTTAGACAGACTCGAAGGGTTCGAGTCGGGAATGAAAGCAAAATAGACTGATGTGTTGCGCGGCTTACGTCCATGCATGTTTTTGCAACTGTTCTTATCATTTGGGTTGGTAGACATCACTTCCCTGCACCGCGCGCACAGGCTGACGGCGGATTGCGAACAAGAAGTTCAGCCCGGAAGTTGATGCATATCATCACACAGGACGAGAATCGTGCATCGAAGTTTGACACGAAATCTCTTGACATGTTTGTGTAGCCAAGACGTCGGACCAGACTTTTCATATCACCAGAACACGGGAGCTCATTGCCTAGGGTAGATACCTCAGACTACCTAGTACCTCTGCATACCTACCTGATAGGTGCCCCTCCCTCTTTTGCCACAGTTCGACCCGTATTGTGACTTCCTGTTCTGTTTACACTTTCCAGCGGTGAACTCGAGCGATTTCCCGAGTCAGTCGGTAGGTAGGTGCAGTCGCTTTCCCCACATTTTTTACGTCGATACCTATAGGTCCCAGCGTAGCCCGCATAATATCTCGGGCAGGCACGGACAACCACTTGCGAGCAACGGTGCTGCTGTCGCTCTTTCATCTCTCGAGACGCGATTGCCAGCTCGCTTCTGCGATGCTATCATGAGGCTTGTCGCAGCATCGAACTCTCAGGACTGCGGCACGATCCTATGACGACTACGTTCCCCGTGGCTCCTCCGGGCCGCCGCCGCTGCAGCTGCTATTCGCAACAGATCCCGGCATCTCCATGAGATATGATGGACGGGGCCACCGCTCTTTCTGACGACCAGCTCGATCCTCCGACCCGTATCTTCGAGCGCTTGCGCCAGATTGCCGGATACACATGGGACGAATCGAAAACCCCCTTCCACTCGAGTTACGATGTCTGGTGAGCACCACCCCTTGGCGCATGTCCTCGTCGTCGCGCGGCGGTGGACAGGTTTGGCCATGGGAACTGTGCTAACGTTGTACGATGCCTTGCTCTGTCCCAGGTACTTCTTTGGCACCCGCTTCGTCTCGCCCTTCTCGTCGTCCGTGGCCTCGGTCACCATCCCGCCGGCCCTGCCAAATACATCCAGCAGCGCTCTGGGCCGGCTTGCCCCTGCCGCTTCGACGTCCAATCGCGCCACGCCATCGCCTGCTACCGAGACGGCGAGCTACTCTGCCGCCCTGAGCGAGGCCGGCAGCGAGCCGTCTGCTACATCGCCGCCAGTCACCTCGTCCCACTCGAACAGCGCGCCTGTTATCGAGGAGCAGGTGGTCGCCCGCGTGTCTCTGCACGTGCTACGGGAAGAGAGGGCTTTCCACATCGCTAAGAGCCTCACGAACACAGCCGATCCTAACGGTGAACATTTCATCAAGCCGCTGGACCATCTCCGGCTTTCTCCGCTGCCGGGGGATCGAGGGCCGATCTGCGTCAGCATTGCCCAGTATCCAGGACCCAATGCCATGTTCAAGTATCTGGACTGCGGCCCGGCGTTTTACTGGGCCCGAAAGCACGAGGATAAATGGGAGGTGAGGCGGGAAGGAAACAGGGCGACAGACCCCCCAATCAGCGTGGAGAGATTTCTCGACTTCGCCATCGGAGCTGCGCAGTGCTTGGAGATGATTCATCACGGCCAGGGCATTGTTCACGGAGAAATCCGGGGCGATGCGTTTCACTATAACTTGGAGACTAGCCAGGTCAAGCTTCTCAGTTTTGGTTCGGGCCTGAGGTCATTCGAGCACGGTCTCACAAGCACAGGATGGACCAGTCTTTCGAGGGAATTGGGAGCAAAGAACAAACTCCTATATATCAGTCCCGAGCAGACTGGACGGATGCCCGCCGAACCCGACACGCGTACCGACATTTATTCGTTGGGGGTGCTCTTCTGGACACTGCTTACCCGCCAGCCCGTGTTCGATGGCGAGAGCCCTCTTGATATAGTGCAGGCGGTGCTGGGGAGGAAAATACCGAATGTTTCGTCGATACGTCTGGATGTACCCGATGCCATCGGCCGCATCATCCAGAAGTGCACTGCAAAGAGTGTAGGGGACCGGTATCACTCTGCGAGCGGGCTTCGCCATGATCTTGTCAAGGTGCAGAAGCTTATGATGGATGGTGATGTTGACGCATTAAAGAATTGGCAGGTGGCGACCAAAGACGTGTCCTCATTCTTCATGCTACCCACCATGATGATTGGGCGTGCCAAAGAAAGGGCCGAGCTCGTCAAGGCGATAGAAAGGGTTGCCAAAAGCCATGTCATGGCCAAGAAGGGCGCGGCAACCCGGTTCACGGACGGATCTGGCCTGTCCAACGATCTTCTCGATCCCGGGGAAGGCTCAAGTGACGGCGCGAGTTCCGCCGACGGCACGAATCGGCGCAGCGGCTCTGTCACCCAGGGCGCGTCCCTTGACCCAAGAAAGCGCAGCAGTCCTTACTCCTACCCGTACCTGGCCAGTGAGACGGGCACAGTCTCTGGGGAAACGATGTCGTCTGCTCAGTCTAATGCCTCTGGCCGCACGGCAAAGCCTTGGGAAAGGAACCAGACTATCTCGTTTGACACCCGAAGTCTGCTAGAGGGCGCAAGTGGTGGCGAGCTCATCAGAAACGGGGTGAACGGGGAGGCATCCAGCCTGTCGCGGCAACTAGGAGCAGCCAAATATCGGATGCGCGGTCACTGCGAGATCGTCATCATCGAAGGTACCGGCGGCCAGGGCAAGAGCTTTCTTGTGCAGTCGGTGCTGGCAGAAGTGCGAAGGACGGGATACTGCGCCACGGCAAAGTTCGACACGGCGAGACGCACAGCATTTGGTCCTCTTCTAAAGCTACTCTCGGCCCTGTTTAGGCAGGTCTGGGGCGAGAGGAACACGGAGACCCCATTTCACCAAGCCCTGAAACACTACGTTCGGCCAGTATGGCCAATGCTGCACAAGGTGCTGGGGCTGCCGGAGTTCCTGCTCGGGCCGGTCGATACCTCGTTCGTTGCACAGTCAATCTCCAATCTGCAGGCCTCAGCGCCTACGAACAAGCATATCCGCGCTGGTCCTAAGCGGAGGGGCTCGTCGCCCGAACCTCCGGGGACGCCCACTTCATCGCGGCCGTCAAAAGCGGCATCGAAAACGTCGCAGGACTTCTTGCGGGCCGGTGCGTCTACCAAGACGATGCGACTCATAAATACCTTCCTGGACGTCCTCCGCCTGTTCTCGCACTACAAGTTCATCTGCTTTTGTCTCGACGACTTGCACTTTGCCGATGACGAGTCGCAAGATCTCATTACCCAGATCATCGCGGCGAGGTTGAAGATGGTCATGATTATAACCTATCGCCCGGAGGAACTCTCTCCCGAGAAGGTCCAGAAGATCATAGCACCCCCTGAATTGGAGGACTTGCCAAGATGGCGAGCGCCGAGCGTGACCAGGATCAAGTTAGAGGCCTTGGGAGAGGACGAGATCGTACAATTCGTCGCCTCGACTCTTTGTCGACCCAAAGAGGACGTAGTACCGTTGGCCCTGGTCATCCAGTCCAAGACGGCCGGGTGGGTCGATACAGGCTTTGGAGGTCGCGAACACCTGCTGACGCAGGCCGTTTAGGAATCCGTTCTACATGAGGGAGATGCTCAATGCGTGTCATCGCAAGAAGTGCATTTCATACAATTACAAGGAGTGTAGATGGGAGTATGACTTGGACCGCTTGTTCGAACAATTTCAAGGAGAGGAGAACTACGATGTGCTCGACACGGCCTTCATCACCCGGCGACTGAGCGAACTCCCCCCAGCATCTCGATCTATCCTCGCATGGGGCGCACTCCTCGGCCAAACCTTCTCCTTTGAACTCATCTGCAAATTGCTGTCAGGCGAGTTCCAGTACGTCGACGAAGCGTGTCCGGACCCGCACAACGAACATGTCCACACGTTTTACTCGCAGCAAGATGCCGTGGTTGGCCTTCAAGCCGCTATCCAAGCGTACATCCTTGTGCCCAGCGAGCGAGATGACCGATTTCGCTTCGCCCACGACAGATACGTACAGGCGGCGTCGGCACTCAAGGAGTGTAGCTCGCGGCAAATGCATTTCGTCATTAGCGAAACGCTGCTCAAGTATTATGCGTCAGAGCCGAAGTGGAAAGACAACACGGCGTCTCATATATGCGAGTGCGTCCAGATCATCAAGAAGCGAGTCTTGCACCGTCGACCGTACCGAAGACTTCTCTTGGAGTGTGCCCAAGAGGCGGCGGAAAGCGGCGCCCGGCCGACAGCTGCGAAATATTACAGCAATGCCGTGCTACTGCTACAGACCAATCCCTGGGACGGTGGTCTCGAGGATGTTTCGTACGAGGAAACAGTCCAGCTCCACCTCCGAGCAGCGGAGTGCTATCTGTACATGGGCCTTCATCACGCCGCCAATGTCCTTCTGCAGAACATTTTCGACAACGCCAGGACACCGCTGGACAAGGCCCCCGCATGGGTTTTGCAATCACGAGTTTTCGCCCAAGGCGGGAGCTCGAACCAGGCATTAGACTCGCTGAAGCAGTGCTTGAACGCGCTCAACGTCTCCGTCGACGACGGGCCGACTTTGGAGAAGTGTGATCGTGAGTTCGAGCAGCTGTCGGTCAAGATCCAGACCATGGAGCGCAGCCAGCTTCTCGATCCGACCGGAACCAGCGACACATATCTCGCTTCGCTCGGTGCAGTCCTGGCGGAGACGATCAGCGCGGGATGGTGGACAGACAGTGTATATTTCTATCATCTCACCCTCCTCATGGTACGGACACATCTGGACCACGGTGCGGTAAGTCCAGAGACCTCCATCCCGGCCCTGCCGTCCCATCACTCCTCTCCGGCACCTTCGACCACTGACAGCTGTGGGCTTCAGTTCCCGCAGTCGGGCATTGCCTTTCTCCACCTGGCTTCGATCGCTCTGGCGCGATGGAACATGGTGCAGTTTGCTGTCGACCTGGGCAGCCTGTGTCTCGAGCTCCTCGAGAAGTCTCGAGACCTGATTTCCCTGGCAAAAGGCTACATGATCTTTGCGAACTTTGTGAGCCATGTGCAGTACCCTGCCAATGTCACCATCGCCCATCTCGAAGGTTCAGTTGACTACGCGGCCGTTGCGGGCGACCGCACATCCACGATCCTCAGCTGCGGTCTTATGGCGCAGCTCAAGTTCTTTGCCAGCGAAAACTGCTCCGACCTCGAGGCGTACTGCCAATTCGGCTGCGACGAGGTGCCGAACTGGCACATGGATACGCGAGGGGGGACCATGCTGACGGCCGTGAGGCAGACGTGCCGAGCTCTTCAAGGCAAGACGGAGTCGGGCAGTGCCCGGGCCGTCATGAGTGACGAGCAGCACAGCGCAGAGACGTACAAGAGCTGGCTGCAAAACAGCGGCGACAGCAGCGGGGGGTCCCTGCTGTTGTACGAAACCTGGGAGATCATCCCCCTCTTCCTGTACGGCCACTACGAGAGGGCAGTCGAGCTGGGCAAGTGTTGCTACGAGAAGTTGGATCTGATCTGGTCGGCACGTAATTCGCGACTGGCCATGTTCTTCTACGGCCTGTCGCTGTCTGGCTTGATACTTCGCCAGCAGCAGGATCCGCGACCGCCGAGCGACGACTTCAAAGCGCGTGTGGACCAGACTGTGCGGAAGATCGAGGAGCTGAACAAGAAGATCGAGGAGTGGCAGGTTGTCAACAACGTCAACTACCTCGCCTGGTCCAAGATCCTGCACGCCCAGGTTTCTGAGATCATCGACGACTATGGGCCGGCCATTCAGCTGTACGAAGAAGCGCTCGACCACGCCTCGGAGCACGGCTTTGTGTTTGAGGAGGCGTTGGGAAACTACTTGCGGGCCAGCATTTTCATCCGCAACCGGGCCAGAAGATCTGCCCGGTCTGCTCTTCTCGATGCCATTGGGCTGTACCGTCAGTTTGGCGCCACGGGCATAGCCGATCGGATCGAGAGCGAGCACAGCATTCTCCTGCACGGGCCCATGCGCAACCCACGCACGGCGGAGGCGGGCGTGCAGACGGATTTCGCCGGCGATGCGGCGTCGGTGCAGTACCGTACCGGTGATGGCGAGGAGGCCGCCGTGGCACAGCACAAGACGCAGGCCGAGGTGAACGCGCTCCAGGGCGAGCGCGTGACGGCGTGGCGAGGCTCGATGCAGCCCGAAGTCGAGGACGCCGGCTTGCCGGCGCTGGACATGCTCGACTTGCATGCCATCCTCGTCTCTTCCAACGTCATCTCGTCGGTGCTGCAGATTGACGAACTGCTCAAGACAATGTGCAATGTCATCTTGCAGACGTGCGGGGCCTCGGCAACGCTGGCCGCCATCGCTGTGCAGGACGAGGAGACGTCGGACTGGTGCGTGGCCGCCAGCGGCGACCCGGAACGGGGAGCTGAGGCCCACATACCCGCCGTGCCGCTCAACAGCACGCATCTGGTGGCCGAAAACATCGTTCTGTACTGCGCTCGCTTCCGCGAGGTCGTCTTTGTGCAGGATCTGGTGAGCGATGAGCGGTTCGGCAACGTTAGTGACTTGTGGCTCCATCGCAACCCTCTGAGCAAGGCCATCATCGCCATACCCATATCGCATGGGGCGAAGCCGCTCCTGGGTGTGCTCTACCTCGAGGGTGTCGCCGGCTCCTTCACGGACCGCAACAGAACCGTGTTGCAGCTGCTCGTCAACCAGATCGGCATCAGCTACTCCAACGCTCTCGCCATGAAGGCGGTCGAGAAGGTGTCGGCCGAGAACGTGTCCATGGTGGCGATGCAGAAGCGCGCTCTCGCGAAAGCCATCGAGGCCGAGGCCAAGGCGAAGCACGCCGAGGCTGAAGCCAAGCGCAACGTCAAGCTGGCCGAAGAGGCTGCCAAGGCGAAGTCCATCTTCCTGGCCAACGTATCGCACGAGCTTCGGACGCCTCTCAACGGGGTGATCGGCAACTCGGAGCTTTTGCGGGACAGCAATCTCAACAAGGAGCAGCTGGAGATGGCCGACTCAATCCGTGTCTCGGCCGACTTGCTCTTGACTGTCATCAACGACATACTCGACTTCTCGCGCATGGAGGCCGACAAGATGAAGCTGTACATGATCGCCTTCAACCCCGAGGAGATGGTGCGCGAAGTGGTGAGGGCCGTGTCGTACAGCAACCGGGAGAAGACGTCCAAGAAGAATGTCCGGATCATCCAGGACATCAAGCTTCCGCAGCTGCTGATCTTTGGCGACCCCATCCGCTTGCATCAGGTGCTTGGCAACCTGATTTCCAACAGCCTGAAGTTTACCGAGGACGGCTCGATCACCATAGGGGCCCGTGTGGACGAGGAAACGAAAGACCAGGCGACGCTCACGTTCTGGGTCCGGGACACAGGCATCGGCATCTCCAAGGGCCAGTTGGCAAAGCTTTTCCAACCTTTCAGTCAAGCCGACGCGAGCACGGCCCGCAAGTACGGCGGCAGCGGGCTCGGTCTCAGCATCTGCAAGAATCTGATCGAGAGCATGATGAAAGGCAAGATCCGGCTGGAAAGCGAGGAGAACCAGGGCACGACCGCTTGGTTCACGGTCACGTTCGACAAGGCCCGGCCCGAGGTGGCGGCGGGCGATGCGCAGACGACGCACCCGGCCAAGATGGACCCGAGCTCGCGAACCTCGTCGGGCCGCAGCGGAGAGCAGTCCGCAAATACGTACGTGGACTTGACGCAGGTGCCCAAAGACCGGATCCGCATCTGCGTGGCTGAAGACAACGCCATCAACGCCAAGATTGCCATCAAGTACCTCGTTCGGTTGGGCTACACCAACATCGATACTTACGACAACGGACAGAAAGCGGTCGAGGGCTTGCGGGAAAAGGCACGCCAGGGCATCCCGTACCACGTCGTGCTCATGGACGTGCAGATGCCCGTCCTGGACGGGTATGAGGCGACAAAGCTGCTGCGCAACGATGCCCTCGAGGCGGTGCGCAAGGTACTGGTCATTGCCATGACGGCCTCGGCCATCCAGGGCGACCGCGAAAAGTGCCTGGCAGCCGGCATGAACGATTACCTCGCCAAGCCGGTGCGGTCTGATGTGCTCAAAAAAAAGCTGGACGCGTACACGGGCCCTGCGGGAGACCGGACGTCTGCAGCCTCACCTTCGGGCTCTCTCGAGCAGCACGAGAGCGATGATAACACAGGCCTAAGCCCGATCAAGAGCGGCCAACACAGCCCGATCAGCTGGCGCAATCCGGTCAACAGCCCGCCCCCTTTGTCCCGTCCGTCTGTCACGCCAGCGGCGTCGGACACGGTCGCCGGCAGCAATGGCCGAGCGTCCAGTGGCGCCCCGGGCTCGTCGTCGTCGGCCTCTGATCTGTCGATGGCCAACCGAGATGCTCGGCCCCACAGCCAGCCGGCAGAGCCAACGTCGACCTCGAGCTTCACGGACAGTGACGGAGAATGGTCGGCAGGTGGGAAATACGCCGACGCCGCGTCGGCACAGGCCCGGCGGCAGCTGAAAAAGCTGGCCAATGCAAGGCAGGGCATCAGTGGCAACGACGTTTTTGACGGCGGGGCCGTGCTGTCGGAGAAGGCGGCCAATGAAAAGGGCACGCCGCAGAGGAAGAGCGCGCTGCCTTTTGCGCCGCCTGCGCGACGGCAGTCTGTCGAGGGTGGTGGTGGTGGTGGTGGTGACAGCGACGCGGTCACACGGAGCTCTGAAAACAGAAGCATGGTCGATGTCGGGGTGGAGAGGAGGGGTAAAGACGAGAATGAGTGAGTGAGAGAGAGGAGTGAGAGAGGCTGCGGGTGCTTCTTTTTTTTTTTTTCTCTCGCTGCGCCCAGCATGACTCTCACGGTCAAAATGGGACTGGCGCTTTTCATCATGCTGTTTGCGCCGGAGTTGCCTGGTACGTGTGCTTGGGTCCCAAGCCCTTCTTTCTCTGGTTTGAACCGCTTGGAAGGCATTTGAACACAGGTTCGGGCGAGTCCGTCTGTTGTCATATCTGCACAAGGGTTGTTCTGAGTTCCTTTCCTGCATGGGCCAGGCATATGGATTGGTGTAGCGTACAGTGCCAGAAGGCACGCATGCATGCTCTTCTCGATACTCCTGTTCTCGTAATGGGCTAGTAGGGGTAATGGCGGCATTGGGTTGCCTACTTCTCAGTACCCTCGCGCTTGTTCCGACTGCATGGGCTCCGTCGACCTGCAGCAGTAGAGAGAGAGAGGTAAGGGGCTGCTGACGCGGACCGCCCGGGTTGCGACCAAGCGACGGCCGGCGTCCAGCGTCTGCCTACTAAGCCTGAGCCGAGGAAAAGAGAGACGCTCTGGGGTTTCGTTTCTCCTTCTGGGTCAGAGGATGGTGGGTGTACAGGAGTTCCTACTGCATGTCGTAGCACGCGCCCTCAAGTCAGAAAGTCAACAGTGCATTGACCTGCCTGTCTTGCGGCAAGCGATGCTCGTTTGGACCGCGGACACGGAGAATCACATCAGCACTGTGGTTGCACAGCAGCAGTCCAGAATGTGGCTGGTCAGCCTCCGTGAAGACGTTTCCAGCCTTCCGGCATCCGAGGACGAAAATGCAGTAGTCGAGCGGCGAGGGACGACGGGATCCGCAACGTCCACACGCCGTGGATCAAACCGGGTCTCGAGAAGGAGGGCGAGAGAGAGAGAGAGAGAGAGAGAGAGAGAGAGAGAGAGAGAGAGAGAGAGAGAGAGTCAGAGGTCCGCTGGCGCGTCTTCCCAAGTGCTTCCTCTCCCATTCAGACCACCGTCCTGGCGCCAATGCGTGCTTGCTTGCTGCCAACGTCTAGACAGGACGAACAGCTTGTCCCATGGGAATTCAAGGTTGGATATACAGAGTCAGAGTCGTTCGGAAACCAAAGCCAGTCGTCCTTTTGGACGCCTTTTGGACGGAAGGTCCGAAAAACAAAAAAAAAAAATGAATACCAGGGCGTAAGAAAAGAAAGCATACTGGAAGATGGAAAGGGTGTAATGTCGTCCAATACTGTGTTACATCGTCTCACTGCACATGCAGTTTCAGATTGTCTCTCGATCAGGAAGCGGGAGCTGAGGGGCGGATGTCGAGGAAAGGTGGGGAGGTTTCCGTAAAAGAGGCTTGCACACCGGCTGCATGCTGCCACTCCTGGCAAGTGGCTCGCCAAGTGGCTGTGTGGGGCTGGTGAGGGGATTTCGCAGCCTTGACCGTTCTGGAAGGAGCCGTTGTCGATGGTACCGAAAGTGCCTCCTGCCACGCTCCCAGCAAAAAAGTACTGCGTACGGAGTAATGTAAAGCAAGTAGGACAAGCAACGCAGTACCGAGTACACTCCGTAGGAAGTAGACGGGTACGTTCGTACTCGGTAGGTGCCCACCCCTGTCCGATGCTCGGAACTTGGCACGTAGGGAACTCGGCCGCTTGCTCCGATGGACGTGCCCGACGCGCCCAAGACCCACATGGACCTCGAATGATGGATCTGTTTGAAACGCGCCGCGGCGGCGCGAAGTGCCAATTTTTCTTGCCAGGTTGATGACAACAACCTCATGGACGGAAATTGTTGGCTGCAACATTACGGGGGACGAAAGTACTCCGTACAGGCTACGGCGGGTACGAACGAACGCACGGTGGATTGCCCACAGGGTTTGATCTCTCCCTACCGAGCCTGTGGTGTCAATCTCTGCTTCTCCCATTCTGATACGCGCAACGCCCAGATAAAATAACCCAGGACAAGCTCTCTTCCCCAGACGCGTGCCCTCTGTTTCCCACGCCCGCTGCCACTGCTTGCTTGCCTAAACAGGCCTTCGTATACGAAGTACTTCGTACACCCTTTCCATTACCTACCTTACCTACCCGACTCTACTGTGCACTTGGCATCCTCCACTACCACCACCACTACCACCACCACCACTACCACCACCATCACCACCACCACCATCAAGTCTCATACTTCTCGGTCTGGATAGCCGAGGTCCGCGCTGGGCCGTCCCCCGTCCGGGCTCCTGTTGAGGCTGGCCCCACACACTACGACCGGCCAGATCCTGTATAGCGTAATAGCGACTTCGTACCATCTACCTACCGTTGCTACATGCCAGTGTCGTAGGCCCGGGGTAGCCGAGTGCACTACCTGCTGCATAGCGGTCACCGATGGCCGAATGAGGGTTGGCCTTCTCACTTGGACGTTTCAGCACCACGCGCCGCCCCCGCCTGCCACCTGTCACCGACCTACCTCTCTACACGGCGACCGTGAATACCAGCTTGTTTCTGTGCAAAAGGTTATTTCCACCTCCTTCCGCCTTCCCGGGCCCTCTCTTTGGTTATTTCTGCCTCTGCACTCTGCACCTCCGAGTCCTCTTGGGCCTCGCCCCACCGGACCCCGTCGTTCCTTGTCTCCCGTCTTTCTTCGTTTCTTGCCCGGCCACGGGCGGCGTCCTTCCATCCCTCTCTTTCTCCCTTCTTTTTCCGCCTGCATGCAGACGACGATGCTCACCATCAGCAAACCAGCAACCCACGGCTACCGGTCCGTCCATGATCTTCCCACGCCGCCGAGCACCTCCCGCCCTTCACCATCTTTCATCTTCCAGGACCCCGGGCCAAAGCCGGTGCCGGCCATCCCACGCCGCACGAGCCCGTCCAGCAGCTACGCCCAGCCCATGTCGGCATCGCACCGCGGCTTGCCTCCGCCCTCGGCCCTCGCTCAGCCGCCATCGACCACGGGCCCGCCGCCTCCGCCGCCGCCGCCGCCGCCGCCGCCGTTGCCGCTCCATGGCCCGGTGAGCTCGCCCCCAAATCAAGCTTTTGCCCTGTTCCCGGCCGCGCCGCAGTGGCAGCACGTCTCGGAGGAATCAGTGCGCACGTGGCTCAATGCAAAGGCCGAGGAGGAGAAGCGGCGGCAGGAGGAAGAGCGCACGCGCCAGGAAGGCTACCGCTTGGAGCAGCGGCGCATCGAACACGACATTCTGCGCGCCTCGCTGCAAGGCGGCATCCCGCCGCCCATGGTGCCCGTCGTCTTCGCCGGCATGGGCGGCGGCTCCCTGCCCCAGACAGCACTGGAATGGGCTCAGCAGTACATGATGCCCCAGGCCCCGCAGCCGTCGCATCCGCCCGCACTGATGGCGCCGGGCCACGTGTCGCCAGATCACGCCCGCCGAGATTCTCAATTCCAGGCATACCCTCCATATCCTTCCTCGGGAGGCATCCCTTCGACGCCAGGCTCGGCCCACGTACCGCCGGCCGGATATTTCCCAGCGTATCCGGGCTCCCCCACGCGCCCACGCGGCCAAAGCATCCCGAACCAGCTCGGGCGACCGGTGGCGGGCTCCCATCTGCCTATGCTGAACAACAGCGTCCAGGGAGGACATGTTGTGCCCCCGCACCCCAACGCAGCGGCCGTACAGCAGCAGCAGCAGCAGCAGCAGCACCAACAACAACAACAACACCAACAACACCAACAACACCAACAACACCAACAACACCAACAACAACAACAACAACAACAACAACAACAACAACAGCAGCAGCAGCAACAGCAGCAGCAAGAGCAGCAGCAGGAATCGCAGCAGTCATCGCTATACTTTCACCACTGGCAGCCGCCTACCGGCCCGTCGGGAGGAGGACGAGGCAACTCTGACCAGCCTGCGACGCCCTCAGGTTCGTCCAAGTCCAAGTCGCGTCCTTGAGACTCTGTGACGCGTCGGTCACTTTCAGAACTAACCGTGGGCGTCCAATGGTTTTCACATCGCAGCGGCGGAATCCCCGAGGAAGCGCAAGGCTACAGGGCCGCAGCAAGCGGCGCCCCTGCCCAGCGCGCCTCCGCGCTTTCGATCACCACCTTTCCCCCCGAATACCCCAGGCCTGGCCAACCCTCCGCCTGGTCGCAGGAGGGGCCATTCACGCCAGCGAAGCGATCTGGGATCTTATCGATCTGCCGCACGCGGTCGATCCGAAGCGTATTCGCCGCAGGCCACGACTTCAGCGGGTGCCTTGGCCTCTTTGTCGTCTTCTTTTCAGTCCTCACAGCAACCACAAGAACGACAACGACAACGACTCTCGCCAGGCCAGCCGGACCAGCAGCAACCATACCAGCAATCACAGCAACCGCATCGACCACCAGCGCCCCGGGCAGGCGGGCATTCCGTGTCCTCGTTATTGTCGGACGATGCCCCGCGCTCGCCGTCCGCTGCGGCGCAGTTTGTCGGAAGCGCCCCTCCCGGAACCGTCGCGGACAGGTGGCAGGAGACGGCCGAGCGCCGGCGGTCAGGAGACGGAAAACAGGCGTAGCGGCGCGGGTGGGACGGCACCAGGGTCGACAGATGTCTGGAGAGTGGAATGAGGCGGCGCCCGGGACCTGCAATTTCAGGCGTTTCAGACCCCGTTCGGGTTACTGTAGAGTGGATCCCCGCCCCGCCCCGATCTGAACCCAAATCCGGTCCAGATTCTCGGCCGTGACTACAACAAACTATTTCCTCACGTTTGGTTTTGGCCTTGCAATTCCCCATCCAGGCCAGAGCGGAATGGTTGTCAATGACACGGGAACTCGGCCGAAAACAAAGGGTTTCTTCTACTCTGACAAGCGGACAAGCGGCCCATCACGTAGCTCTCGTGGGTTCAAAGAAATATTTTTTTTTGGGTTTTTCCCCTCGAGCCATGGGCAACGGTAGACGTATCCTCCGTCGGTCTTCCCTCTTCCCAACATGATGGTGTGTTCTTTGACATGATCTTGCGGCCATCCAGTTCCGTTATTGACCTCATGTGTATGCATTTTCGCCGGTGGCCTGCCGGTATGGAACAACGTGGGACCAAGGTATTGCAGCTCTTCTTTCTAACGAGATTGATTCTCTTGGGCCCGTCATCCATCGAGTTTTCTTCTTTTTGTGCCTGTCGATCTTGCGACCTAGAAGAACAGCCTTGATGTGGGCAATGGGATGGTTCGATCTAGGAGCGCCGTTGATCCGCTTTGCTACACTTCTAGCCACGCAACTGCCGGGCGTCAACAGCGGCTCGGCCTATCAACCAGACTCCCACAGGTCGCAAGAGACTCTCCGCGACCTATCGGTCTCGGGGCCACATCGTGCCCAACTGGCCTTGTTTCGCTCGTGAGATCAACCCCCTGTAGAGGCGAGAAATGGGACTATTGCCAAGATCCCGGGGGGGGCCTCCCGTGGTGACAGACTCCATGACAGACTCCATGACCTGAGCAGCGGCCCCAGTGTGTCGTTCCACCACGTACGAGGGAGTCGTTTCGGCCCGCCTTTGTCTGACCGCCATGGGTATATCGAAGTAGATAAAGGGGCGAACAACATCGTCCCATAGTCCACCCTCCCGACATTGCACGGCGGCCCACCCAGGTGCTGTTTCGAAGCGCGCACGGAAGATTCACCAGAGTGCCAAAATTAGTCCGTCACTTGCCAGACTCTCTTGCGCCAAGACAGCGCTGGGGAAAAGAAAGGTTGTATGTAGGGAGGCGGTCAGTCTAGTACGGAGTACTTTGCCCCGTTCGTACTGGGGATCGGTACCATTTTGTATTGTACGCGTTGCACGAGCGTTTTTTTTCTATTCTTTTGCCGGCCCCACCCTGCTGCTTCCGGCTATTTTCCATTGGTTGTCCGAGGCCGGACCACAACGCGCAGCGGAGGTGCCCGGACCGTTCGGTAGAACTTCGGTATCAGTTGCCCGAGCTGTTGGATTCGCTGGGTCCGAGTGATTGATTATGCGGAGTATCTCTACTGTCATGTCCCCTCTGTCCTGCTCCTCTAGGGCTGGGCTATACCTTGATCCCCTTCTGCCCGATGTCCAGAGATTAGGCTCAATCCTCACGGTGTCAAAGCCACAACCGGACCTGACCGACCCAAAAATAAAAAAAAAATAATAAAAAACCATCAGATGAGTACAAAAGCGCGAAGAAAGGACTTCTTGGCGACAGCAACGACCTCTACCTCTCATAGCAGCACCTCTCTACACGGGGGCGCTCGGTACCTTGGAAGCTTCGTGCAGCTCTAGCCTGGCATCGAGCGGCAAACGACTGCGACCTGTGGGCTGGCTGCCCAGGTGGAGCCGGCACCCTCTCGACCGATGGAGCGAAGCGGGCAGAAGTCGTTCCTCACGTGCCTCCCCTCTCGCCATAGGGCTGGACGCGGGGCCCATGCACGACAGGGATCGGGGCCGCCAAGCTGAGGGGTTTCGCGGGCAAGGGCCGATCCAAGTAGGTATCCATTTCCGGGTCGCCCTTTCATGTACACATCTCTCCTTCGTATAGGCCACGGTGGGAGTAGCTTTGCACACCGAGGTTTGTGTCTTGTGTCTGTCTCCTATATCTGTACATGCCCACTACAGGCAACCCGCCCCAAGACTCGGCTCGCTCCCAGCGCTCCTGGCCGTCAAGAGTCCTTCGTAGTTCGTCATTCGTCACCATGGCATTACTGATTATTGAATGTTTCGATGCGTCGGACCGTGGAAGAGCAATCCGTCCCGCCGCATTCCATGTGACCCCCCCCCCCCAAAAAAAAAAAAAAAAAAAAACACGGACTTACACAAAGAGTCGGTAGGGTATCTCCGGCAGCAAGTGGAAAAACAAAGAAGAGTTGGAAAGGCCGGTCCCCGTACCCCGGACCGGCTGCCAGTGAGTGATGCAAGAAACAAGCAAGTCGGCAAGCATGATTTCCCTCGCCGCCTGATGTCGGTAGCAAACAGATGGAAGCAGAGCACAATTCAGATCGCAAGGTCCCCGGGAGCACCGAGCCGTCGTGTCAAAGAAACAAGCGGTCCGCGCCGGGGGTGGCAAGGCCGCGAGGCACGGCGTCCGCCTACGCCTTGCCGCCGCCGTCCCTGTCCTTCCTCTTGCCGCGGTGCAGCTTGTACTTGGCGTGAGTGACCTTCATGAGGAGCTCCTCGTCCGTGACGTGGACCCACGAGGTCAGCGTCTTCATGGCGTTCTCGAAGTCGGCGCCGAGCAGGATGTCGCGCAGGGCGTGGATGAGAGCCGCGCTGGCGGCGTGCAAGACGTCGAAGCCCGGCGGCGACGGCGCCACGGGCGCAGCTTCGGTGGGGCCGACAGGATCGCAGGTGCCTTGTGCGGCCCCGCAATCCGCATCGTTGGGAAGCGTCGGTGGGTTCGAAACGGGTGGTGGCGACTCGCCAAGGAGCATGAAGATGTCCCAGACACGGAGCTGTGCCGAGAAGGGAAGGGACAGGTTGAACAGGGTGAGATACCAGCGCGTGCAGTAGGCTGTAGGGTCGATGAGCAGCTCGTTCTGCGTGGGCCTCGGGGTCAGCATCAGGCACGTTGAACCCAGGTCGGGTTGGTTGGTGCCGGGCGGCGCGGAGCACGGATGCGGTCGGGAGCGAACTCACAAGCTTGCTGGCCACGTCCTTGTCCTGTGCCAGCCAATGGCCCTCAAACTCCTTCAGCGCCGCCATGAGACCGGGAAAGCCAGGCTGATAGAGCCGCCGGAGACCTCGATAGTCCCACAGCCGCACCAGCATGGCGAAGCAGAGCTCCTCGTCGTAGTAGCAGAGCAGCGTGGCCGCCAGCGAGGCCATGCCCTGCACGTAGCCCGTGTCGGGGAAATAGAGCGCGATGGCGTGCAGCACGCGGAAGAGCAGCCGCTGGCCGCCGCGGTACCGGCGCCGAAACAGGACGTGGCGGTTGATGGTCCGCGGCACGTCCAGGTCGATCTGCACGTCGTCGGTCGAGCTGACGTCTTGCAGCCGCCGAAACTCGGCGGCCAGCACCTCGTCCGTCGCCTCGCTCTTCCAGGCCCGGGCGCTGGCGAGCAGGAAGGACCGCCACGCAGCCGCTCGCCAGCAGTCGGGGATCCCTTTCCACGTCCGCTCAATGAGCTTGGGGTTCTTGACGTCGAACTCAAAGTCCATGCCCTCGCCTTCTCTGCCCTTCTTGTTGACCTTGGCCATCTTGCGCCACTTCTCGGACCGTTCCGTCTCTTTTCGCCTCAGCGCCTCCTGGTGCTTTGCCACCTGGCCTTCCTCGTCGATGTCGGCCAGGCCCGGCTGCAGCGCCAGCATGTCGCTAGCCTCGTCCATCCATCTCCGCTCTTTGTTGTGCGGCAGCTTGTTCGTGACGGCTCGGATGGACGAGCGCGCAGACCGCCTCGACAGGTTCGACGTCTCGGACGCGTGCGTGTTGAGCGACCGTGCGGAAACCTTCCTGCTGGGGATGCGAATGTGCGAGGCCAAGGGCGACGAGGAGAAGATGGAGTCAGGCCGCTTGGTCAGCAGATTCCTCGGCTTAGGAGAATACTGTGGCGACCGGGCGCCGGGCGCCTCCGTCCTTGGCGAGGCCGGCCTTCTCTCTGTGATGAAGCCGTAGCGATCGACGTCGGCGCCCTCGACGTCTTCCCAGTCCTCGAGCCCGCCGGCCAGCTCGTAGTCCCTCCGAAGCCGGCTTTCGGGTCGCGGCGATAACGAGCTGGCCGAAGGCGGCGTCCCGAAGACGGTCGGGGGCGCGGTCGTGTGCGGACCGAGTGATGGTGCGTCTAGCCAAGGAGAAGCGCTGCTGCGCAGAGGAGCGGCGTCAGTGACGGGAGGCGCGGCCGCCTTGTGGAAGGTGCAAGGAAACCCGTCCGCGGCCTTCTCTTCCTCGTCCGACGAGACCTCTCCCGGGGGCTCCAGGCGCTCAGCGAATGAGCCCTGGGCACCGTCTTGCCAATCCAGCCCGTCGGCGGATTCGTAGAGCGACCTCACCTTTTGTGATTCCCTCTCTGCGTTGGTCGACATGACGTGAATCCGGGGCGCTGAAGGCTGCTGCAGGGGCGACTCGGCCGGCGAGGACACGGCGGACCGGGGCGACGGGCCTTCCCGGGGGACACAGGGCGGTTCGCGGGGCCTGAGGAGGAAAACACGCGGCCTGGGCGACGACGGGCTGCCCAGGCCGGCAATGCCCAGCCCGGCAATGCCCAGCCCGGCAATGGAGCCGTTGCGGTCGATCGGGGGTGCCATGGGCGGCGACGGGCCTAGGACGGCAGCAGAAGCGGAAGCAGCAGAAGCGGAAGCAGCAGCAGGGGAAGCAGCAGCAGGGGAAGCAGCAGCAGGGGAAGCAGCAGCAGGGGAAGCCGACGCGGGAGGGAAGATGCGCTTGCCGCCAAACATGACGCTGCCCCGGGTGGAGAAGCTGAGAGACTTGAAATCATCAAAGAAGACGGCGTCAGGGATCGAGGTCATGAGGAGCGGCGCGAGGGCGTCGAACGGGTCGGGGGCGTCGGAAGCGTCCCGGGCTGGGGCCGGCCCGGTCGGGCCCGGCGACGCAAGGGACTGGCCTGTTCCCTTGTCGCAGGATGGCCGTGGGGGGGAGCTGCGGTGGTCCGGCCCCCCGTTCCAACTCCTCTTGCGCGGCCGGTCGAGCGGTCTCCGCTGTCTCTGCGAGGAAGAGGCGGTGCGGACGGGCGTCGTTTCGGGGCCAGAGGGAGGTGCATCGGTCTCGGTCGGCGACTCGGGCGCCACGGCGTGATTTGCGCAGACGAGGGGCTCGTCGGCGTCCTCGTGCATGTTGACCGAAGACGCGGTGGGCGCCAGACCCGAGTCCCGCTTCCATCCGTCGTCAATCGTCGACCTGCGGGACTGCAGCTGGCTGCAAAACAAGGGATGTTGCTCCGATTGTCGTGGTGACGACAGCGGCGGCATGGGCGGCGACACGACGACGACGACGGGAGCGGGAGCGTGAGCGGGAGCGGGAGCGGGAGCGGGAGCGTGAGCGTGAGCGTGAGCGTGAGCGTGAGCGTGAGCGTGAGGGTCAGGTTGGTGTCGTCGCGGAACGGAGCAGACGCAGTGCCGGCGGCCGGTTGAGGTTTGTGACGCACACTAGCGAATTTCTGTGGCGCCATGTCTGGGTGTGAGCCAAGTCACCACCTCTGCCAATGTTGACGAGTCGCAGCCGTTTGATTACTCCCAAGTCCGGCCTCGGCACCACGTCTGGAATGTAGAGGGGGGAGGGACGCCGTCGCGCTCCGAGTCGCTCCAAGTTTTGGTTTTTTTTTTTTTTTTTTTTTTTTTTTTTTTTTTTTTCCCTGGGCAAGGCGGCCTGTCTGTCTGTCTGTCTGTCTGTCTGTCTGCCTCTCTGTTTGCATCAAACATGGCTCAACATGGTTCGTCAGCACTTTTTCGTTTCCATTCTACCGTTGGCCATCTCCCAGTCCAAGAAGCTCCTCAAATTGTTTTGTTGTTTCCCGTGGCATCCCCCCGCGTCTTGCTTGTTGTATATGCTATGCAAGTGTCAACCCCGTCGTCGTCAAGTACCTACTGGCTACGAGAAAGAATCTCTGTCCGTTTGCCGCCACGTTTGCCTGCCTGGTCTACCTAGGTACCTCCTACACCTCCTCGTTCTCCCAGTCCTCCTCGCCAAACATCCGTCCCTTTCTGCTCCCGCTCGTCTCCAACTTCTCCAGAAACTCGGGCGGCACCGTGGGGATGTACTTGCGCTCGCGTTCCCGGTTCATGCCGCCGAACCCGGCCCCGTAGCTCACAAGCATGTCCGTCGCGCTCGGCAGGCTGAAGGGGAGCATCAGGGCCGGATCGAGCAGCAGATTCTCTGGCGGCTCCCTCTCCTCCTCCTCCTCCTCCTCCTCCTCCTCCTCCTTCTCCTTCTCCTCCTCCTTTGCCTTTGCCGTGTCCTGGCGTCTCTGGCTGCCGGCCGAGTCGGCCGGGTTTCCGTTTGCCCTCCTCCTCACCGGTGAGGCGGGCGCCGAGTCGGCCCCCGCCTGTCCCGGGCCGCTGCCGCGCTTCTTCTCCCGTCGCAGTGTCGCCTCTTTCTGCATGGCCAAGAGATACTTCATGGCGCTCTTGGGCAAACCCTTCTCCCCCACCTCGGGCCGGTAGTGGTTCGCCGCATGGATCAGCTGCTGCGCGCTCAACGACTTTAGCTGCTGCAGCGTCCCGACCAATGCCTCCAAATCATCGGCGCCGAGTGACGAGAAGCACTGCAGCCATTGCAGCAGCTGAATGACGGCTGCCATGTGTCGTCTTGTCGCGTCCACGATGTTCTCCCCCGACGGCTTGAGCTCGCCGTGCTCGAAATGCTCCGGCTGCCTGTTGTTCTGCCGAGCCCAGTCCTCCAGCGTCGAGATGTTCATGCGAATTTGCATCGCCTTGGTGCGTGCGAGATACTTCCTATTGCACATGATCCTGTTGAAGGACTCGGCGCCCAGCCAGTAAAGAAGTTGGGCCACAATCTGCGCCGTCATGACCGAGTGCACATCGTAGAGATCCAAAACGAACAGGGTCGAGGACAAGAGGGAGGTGATGTTCCGGGGCGAAGTTTTGGCCCTCTGTTTCGGAGACGGCGGTCGGAACCGCTTCTCCAGCGGCTCTTCTCTCACCTGCGTCTTCCGCTTGAAAATCTTCCACTCGTTCTGGAACGTGATGTCTTCAAAGCCCGGAATCGTCTCGTGGTCCAACAAAGCAGCGTCTAGCACCTTATCAAGCCGCCTTTCGGCGTCCCGGACGATGAGGATGAAGATCTCGTTGATCAGTTCCGCAAGATGCGCTTGGAACTCCGTCGTGGCCGCGAACAGGCCCGTGTCTTTCTTCAAGTAGTGCAGCAGCAGGGTCGCGTTGGACATCCAAAAGGCCAGTATCGTCATGTCCCACTGGTACCTCTCGACCACGTCGTTGATCTTGTCCATGGCCGTAAGGAGCAGCTTCGCGAGCAAGTCGGGGCTGGAGTGGTAGTGGGCGTACCGAGCACTCAAAAAAATCATGTTGGCAGGCACCGGCTTCTGTGACGGCGATCTCTGCGGCGTCATGTTGGTGATGATGATATCCAAGATTCGGTCCAGGTCGCTTTCCTGGAAGACAAACATCTGGTCGTGCGAGCATCGCGACCAGTCGAACTCCTGTTGCTCCTCTTCATAATCATCGGCAGCCTGGACAGGCCGCTGGTCAGCAGCAAGCCTTGTCGAGGCCGACGACGTGCAGGCAAGTCAAGGGGGCTCGGGGTATACATACCTCTGGCTGATCATCGATGCCCATGTTGCCCAGGTCCACTTCTAGATCTCTCGCGCTCTCAATCATCATGCGCCTCCGGAGCTCCGACTCTGCCAGTTCCTCCTCGAATCTGTCTTGCGAGAAGCCTGGGTTGTAGAAGTCATCGGCCGCGGCCGCGCCCGCGGTGCCGATGCCGTAGCCACTGTCGTGGAGATACGACGACATCTCGCTGTCCGGCGCGATGAAATCAAAGGCCGTCCGCCCTGATGATGTCTTGGCCTCGCGCGAGGCGCCATTGTCCAGCAGCAGCTTGGCAATGCCCTTGTGCCGATTCGTCATGGCCCACATCAGCGCACTCCACTGATTGCGGTCCTGCTTGTTCACGTCGGCGCCGCCGCCGACCAGTTCTCGCACCACCGCTTCGTGTCCCTTCCCAAGAGTTAGCGAGTTTTCAATCAGGCGGCGGCGGCCGTCGCGATAGAACCCACGAAGCAGCTGGCGTAGATCAGCGGGGGGGTCCCGTCTTCGTCCGGCGCGTTGACATCGATGTAGCGTTTCGCGATCCCGTGGAGTAACTTTTTGACGGACTCGGTGTTGCCGTTGCTCGCCGCCATGTTGAGCGCCCTCTGCAGAACTTCCTTCTTCCCTTCCTCGGTCCGGTTTTGATCTGACGCCATGGCCTCCTCGTCTTCAAAAGGGGCCGCCTGCGCGTGGGCAGCCTGAGCAGCCAGCATCTCCATGAGCCTCGTTTCGCTGTCGGACCCGCCCCTGGTCAGGTCTTCTCCGTAGCTCGAGTCGTCTATACTCAGGTCGCCAAAGGATAACGGCTTCGCTGGCATGGGTGACGTGAGGAACTGAGATTGTCCTGAACAAGTACTATCAGACGAGACGCGCTTCCCCTCCCCCCCCGCGCGGCTCTGGGAATAGGGGGCAGCTTGGTGGGCTCTAGAAGGTCCACACACCTTGCCATCCGTCATAAATTTCCGTCTCGGGCACAAGATGGGTTGGAACACGCCGTCTGTCATTCAGGGACGTGGGCAAGTCCGCGGGGAGAGCGCGCGGTTTCTTGACCGGCGCACCTAGATCCACAGGCTCGAAGCCGTCGCCGGCTCCGCCATGCGATTCTTCCGGATCCATGGCGGACACGAAAGCCGAGTGGGCAGAGTGCGTGTACCATGCAGTGACGGGGTGTACGGTGCGGTGCGGCCCGGAAAAGAGCGTGTGAGGGCGTCCGGGGCGGTCCTGTCGCTAGGGAAAGTCGCGGACCGTCGGGCTTCCGTTCGCGATGGTTCGCCTCCTCGGCTCCGGCGCTCTGCCCTGCTGGTTTGAAGAGCGGCCGCGGTCGGATGGTAGGAATCCTCTCTAGGCTGGCTTGGTTGCGTAGGGGAGAGAGCCTCAGCCAGCGTCATGCAGTCGGTCGCCTTGTGGGTGGCCCGTGCGTCAAAGCATCACCACCCCACCTTGGCTTTGCCGCCTTGAAGTTGGTCGTCAAGGTGTTGACCAACAGACGGAGATTGCAACACCACACGCTCTCCGGTTCACTAGGTCTCTCTTGGGGGGGGGGGGGGTTTTTTTTTTTTTTTTTTTTTTTTTGGGGGGGGCACGAGCACTGTTACGGGACCGACCCGGCCTCAGATGGATCGCCTGGCAAACACACGCAATCGCTTGACGCCGCCATCTGGCACCATGATCAGCTTCACATGAGTAAAAGCCGTCTCCCGGTCCAGACTCTCGGCCACGTGCTCCCGATCGGGCCCGCACACGATGGGCTCCACCACTTCCTTCCATGCTCGGCTGTCCGCGGTTGGTTCTCCCTCAGCCGTCCACCTTGTGGCCTCGATCTTGACCTGCTGCGGGTAGTTGCCCCTGAAGTGAGCCGTGTCGGCGACGAATCGCTGCACGCAGCCAGGAGCCCCCAGCCTGATGATGGCCCAGTCCACATGTCCCTTTGTGCGTGACCGAGCAGTCTCCCAACCGTCGGCCATGTCTTCGCCTCGGCCCGGCAAGAGCAGGTTGTCCTTGGTGCCAAAGTGCTGGTCGCTGCAGGAGACGGCAATACCGCCGTTCTGGGCTGCCGCGAGGTCCAAGACGGCCGCCGCGTTGTCGGGGAACACGGGCACGGCATGACCAAACAGTCGGAAGCGGGCGATGCCGCCGTCGGGATACATATTGAGCCGGACATGCGTGTACGGCTTCCCGTTCGGCTCGTCCAACCTCCAACCGAACCTCTGCGACGGCCCGCACTCCTGGACGCCCAGGAGGGTCTCCCACCCGCCCCTCTCCCCCTTCCATGACAGCACCTCGTCGTCGTTCCGGCTGAAGCAAGCCTCGACCGAGATAGCCGGGGCATGGTTGCCCGAGAAGAAGGCCGTGTCGACTTCGACGCCCTGGACCTTGCCGGATGCTACCCCGAGTCTGATGACGACCCAGTCAAAGGGCTGCGGGTTATGGCGGCGCGTCTCCCACCCATCGTACCACGCACCAGTGTGCACCATCTTGCCCGGCTGTCTTATGGGCGCGGTGGGCCTGAGCAGGTTGGACGCTTCCGCAAACCACTGATCCGAGAATCCAAGCACCTTGCCTCCCAACGCGGCAGAGACCAGGTCTTGACCAGCATCAGCATCCCGATCCGTCCAGACTCAAGAGGGTGATGTGGACAGAACAAAGACCAGGGTTATAGCATCATACCAAGGGCGCCCGATCGAAGCGTGCTGTCGATTTCCATGAAAGAGACAAGTGTCGCCTTGACATGGGGGAGTTGATAGGCAAAGGCCTCTTCCATCTTGCCGATCATCTGCCAGGGCCTGTTGTGTGAAGGGCCGAGGGGGAAGGCGGAGGCCGAAGTCAATACGAAAACCAACCCCGCTATGCCGGAATCCGGCTGGGCAGGCCCGCTTTTACCCGCTCGCTCTAGCTCTAGCGTCCATGCCTCTTTGAGGCTTTAACCCCACTGCTAGAGGCGTCATCATGGCTGCCTCGCGCCTGCCTTGGTCTGATCTACGAGACACGAGCCTGTCGACGGATATCAACTTCTTTGCGGACAGATCACGTAGAAGCTACACCTAGGCTCGGAGGCCTACTGTCTCGCTCGTCCTCACCCTTCTTCCCAGCGGTACCGACAGACTCGGTGCCAAGCCAGTCGCGGCAGGCGCTCTCGATTCGAAACCTGGGGCAACCTGGAAAAGCTCCTGGCTACAAGACCGTTGACGGGGCCAGAAAACTGCCTGTCTATCCCGGATGGCGTCTACACAAGAGCCTCGGCACAGGCCGGAGGATGCCGTCGAGGGTCCTACCGAATCCGAACCTCTCCTCGGACGGCCTGGAGACGCGGTGCAGAAAGCCGGCGCTCCCATGCTCGCCAACCTCTACCTTGGTGAGAGAGCCTCATCAGGTCCCTGCAAAGCGACCTCTACTGATCCCCGCCGGCGCGCCATGCAGGAACGGGCTGGATCGCCCAGGTCGGCGCCGTGCTTCTCGTCGCGCTCGTCTGGGCCGCCGTCCTCGCCCAGCCGCTCGTGCCGCTCTTCTCGCCGCACCCGCTGCTGCAGTCTGTCGGCGTCCTGGCGCTCGTCCAGGCCGTGCTGGTGCTGCAGCCGACGGCCACGCCGGCGGACAAGGCGGCCGGCGCGCGCGCCCACGCCGCCCTCAACCTGCTCTCGTTCCTGCTCTTCGCCGCCGGCGTCATCCTCATCGAGGTCAACAAGCAGATCAACGGCATGGCGCACTTCAAGAGCACCCACGGCCTCCTCGGCGTCGTCACGGCCGTGCTGCTCCTCGGCCAGTACGTCTTCGGCTTCCTCATGTGGGGCGTGCCCGGCCTCCTGGGCGGCATCGACAAGGCAAAGGTGCTGTGGAAGTACCATCGCGCCAGCGGCTATGTGATCCTGCTGCTGATCCTGGTCACGGTGGCGACGGCCAGCGACACGACATACAACCTGAACGTGCTCGGCATCAGGCGGTGGAGCTTGATCGTCGCCGTGGCTTTGATCCTTGTCGGCATTGCTCCCCGCATCCAGCTGGCCAAGTTTGGATTCCATCGTGCGCACTGAGCCAAAGTCGGAGAGACCAATGTTTCTTTTCCGTCCGTCCCACGGTCGCGTGCATGGACACGGTTCCGGATTGGTATCCGTCATCTGCACACATCTACGCTCGCTGCACGAAATCGAAGCGTGGACCTGTGTTTGTTCTGAGCATGTGCGACGTGTCTGTGTTTCCTTGTGCGATAGACGCTCTGAATGTTGAAGCCGTATGAGTGTGTACATTGGCCTCCGATTGATTCCAACAACAATCAAGTCCCCGTTCAACTCCCATCCTGCCCCTTGGGTCTACCAACGCAGGCAGGGCCTGTCCTTAGCCGGCCTCAGCCGGCACGGGATTCCTCGAGGCTGCCCCGTCGGACTCTCCTAACGCAGTCCCTTCTGACAGCCTCGTCCGCGACCACCAGAACCGGCACGCCTCGATATCGCTCTCGGGCACGTTCGACACGGCAGCCGGAGTTCCCTTGGTTTCCTTGCTGCTGCCATCGATCCCGGGTTCGTAGTATCCCGCACCGAACTCCATCAACCTTCCCCTCCGTTCACTTGACTCAGCGCGCTTCCCACCACCCGCTGCCGTGCCGTCGTCCTTCTCGAAAGCCGAACGGTACGCGGGCCAGGCGACGCTCTCCGTGGTAGGGGCGGCCGCGTAACCAACGTGATCGCTGCGGTCGTCGGCCCCCGCATCGGCATCGTTCGGGTCGCCGTCTCTCGACGCCACGAAGCGCGCCCACGCCCGGTGCATGGCATCGGAGATGGCCTGCTTGCCGGGGAACCGTTGCAGCACCTTCATGTCGTGGGCGACCCACTTCGCGTGGTCGCCGTGCAAGGCGACGCGCGCGCTGCCCTGCCTGGCGGCAAAACGGTACAGGTAGACGCGGCCGGCGCCTGCGCCGCCATCTGGCTCCGTCGCCGACATGTAGTGGGCCGTCTGCAGGACGGGGCATACGTAGGCGTAGTGGCCATAGGCTGCGGAAAGGCGCGCCCACTGCCTCCCTCTGTTGCGGGGAATTCCATAGCGGTAGGGACTGTTGGATTTGGTCACGGGGTCCGGGTACAGCTCTTCCAGCGCCTCGAGATCCTCGACGGCGAGGCCTGGGATGAGTTTGGCGAAAAAAGCACGGAATTGGGCGTTGGTATTGGCATGGGCCGGGACGAAGACGACGCCCTCGTCGGCGTTGTATCCGGTGAGGATGGGGATCCGCAGGAAGCGCCCCTGCCGCAAGGACGTGATGGGAAGATCCGGGATGACTGGCAAGCCGGGCACGCTTGGTCCGTCACGGTTGTCGTCCGCCGTCCCTGTGCTGGCGACCAAGGGGGCGGTCCAGCTGGAACTGGCCAAGGCATGAGGGCCGTCAATGACGGGCTGAAAGGGCCAGTTGGGTCTAGGGTCACACTTCCCCCATACGACCTTGGAGGCATCGAGTATGGTTCGGAGGGATAGGGCGCGTATCCGGTCGAGCAGCTGCTCCTCTGGCGCGCCCTCGAGGCCGCAGGCAATGAGGAACTCGCGGAACGCGATGAGGTGACGTGGCTGAGTCGGGTACAACGTCGCTCTCGAGGTGGTGCCGCCGGACTCCATGATGGCTTTGGCAAAGGGCACGACGGACACATTCTCCTGGGCATAGTACACAATGTGGTGGCCAACCTGGCACTCGTCAGCTCTCTGGACGGGACACGCATCGAATTCGTGGCCGGGGTCACACGGATCTCCGTACCGAATGGGCTCCGGCACTGAAGCCCAGGAGGGTGACGCGCGCGGGGTCGCCGCCAAAGGCCTCGATATTCTGCCTGACCCACTCAAAGAGCATTTGCTGGTCCCTCAAGCCGACGTTCAGGGCTCCGGCGCGCGCCGTCAGCTCAGACGGGAGGAAGCCGAGGGGGCCGAGCCGGTAGTTGAAGTTGACGGCCACCATGGGCGATTCGGCGAAGGAGACGAAGCTGGCCATATCGCGGGCCTCAGCCTCTCCGCCGATGAAGGCGCCGCCATGGACGAAGATGACGACGGGGAGCAGCTTGGACCGGCTGGGGCGTCTCTCGCGGGCGTCGCTGCGGCGCACGGGCCGATAGACGTTCAGATTGAGGCAGTCCTCATCGTAGTCCGCCGTCTCGGCCCTCCTATAGCTCGGACACACGGGGCCGAGCCGGCTCGCGTCGAACGTCCGGTTGGACGAGGGCAGCGGCAGCGGCGGGGCCAAGCGGCGCTCGCCCGAGGTGTCCTGGGCAAACGGGATGCCGCGGAAGGCCTCGACAGGCCGGGGACAGGCCGGGGATGCCTCGAGCACGCGGCCGACGTAGGTGCCCTGCGCCACGGTCACGCGGGGCCTGCCCGTGACGTCCTGGCCCGTGATGTCTTGGGGTCTGTCGGGCCGTAGCGCGGACTGACCGCCGGCGCCGGTGTGGAAACGCGGGCCGGTCAAGAGCACCTGGTGACGGACGTCGGGGTAGAGCCACAGGGTAGTCACGGCGAGCCCCAAGAGGACCCACGTGCACCATTTGCGCACCGGGTGGACGTGGAAAAATCGTAATCGGGCCATGGCGATGGTCATGGACGCGCCGTCGTGCGCCATCTCGCGATTCAGACGCTAAACCTAAACGCGCTCGAGAGGGCGAGACCCGACAAGTCGGACAAGTCGGTTGACCCCAAGGTACGAACTACCTGTACATGTACTGCGTGCAATCCTGTAACGTCTCCCTTTGCCACGCTCACCGATTTTTTTTTTTTGAAGGAAGCCGGATTGTCAGCCTCGAGGTGGTGCTCTACTCTGCTCATGCAGCCGCAGGCTTCTACGTCCTGTCTGCCTGCCCCGGGGTTATCTGGCCAGGATTCTGGCCATGGAAACTGCCATTGTCCCTGCACGCGCCCGACTCGGCCGACTCGAGTCTTCTTTTGTCTTCGCCTCCGAGAATTGCCGTGCGTCGTGTAGCTCTACAGTGGCGCGAAGCCCGTTGGGCTTTCTAGAACTAGAGCTAGGTAGAGGTACCTTGACTACTGGCGGCTACAGGTAGGTAGGTACGTAGTACGAAGTACTCTCGTACTAGTACTCTCGTACCCAGGCTTCAACGAACGACAACCCCGCCGACCAAGGACCGACGTTGTGTATAGGTAATAATCATCAACCGATATGCAGCCGATCCCCGGAGAAAAAAAAAAAAAAAAAAAGCATCTTCCTCAGCCAAGCCTGCTATGCAATGCAAACTGCCAGAGTCCGCCACCGAACACAAGAATACAGTCAAACAAGACATCGAGCTGGGTAATCCCCCCCCCCCCCCAGGCCGGACGAAAAAGGACGAGAATCAAGCAGCAAGGTCGGA
The DNA here is from genome assembly GCA_029339225.1 of Phyllachora maydis. Classification (NCBI taxonomy): domain Eukaryota; kingdom Fungi; phylum Ascomycota; class Sordariomycetes; order Phyllachorales; family Phyllachoraceae; genus Phyllachora; species Phyllachora maydis. The sequence continues at coordinate 1,816,901 of JAQQPM010000004.1, forward strand.
AAAGACGTTCTCGTCCACGCACACCGCACGCTCACGAGGCCTCCCCCCCGGCAGCAGCCAGCTTCCTCAGCCGCTGCTTCTCGGCCCACTCGCGACTGAGCCGGCGGGACCGCTCGGCGGCATCCTGTCGGGCCTGCTTGGCCGCCGCCTCCCTTTGGCGGCGCTCGCGCTCCCGGTTCGCCGCGTAGCTATTGTCCCGGCTGAAGACGGCGCGCCCACGCTGCTTCTGCTGCTGCGCCTCCTCGGCGCTGACCGTGCTGCGCGGCTCGCCACCCGTCGAGCTGGACGTCGTAGCAATCGACAGCCGTGTGAAAGATGTCGCTGCGACGGCCGCCGCCGCCGCTTCGGAACCCTCGGCTTGCACCTTCCCCTGCCGCGCTCGGCTGGCAATGGTCCCACGTGGAAAGGTGCTGGGCGCGATGCTGGTGCGGACCGGCCGGGCCTTGAACTCTCGCCGCTTTCGGTCTTCTTCTTCCTGCGCCCGGAGCTTGGCCTCGTGCTCCTCGCGCTTGCGCCGGGAGATGGCTTCCCCGGGCAGCTCGAACGTCGGTCGCGTCGGGACCTTGGTGGATTTCGCGTGCGGCTTAGACGGTGAGTACTTGGCTGCCACCGCCGCAGCCTCGTCCGCCGAAATCGGTTGTGAGAGCCGTGCTTCTCGCTGCTCCTTCAGCCGTCGTGCAACCGCCTCGCCCGGCAGCTCGAACGTGGGCTTGATGGGCGGCCTGTTGGACTTGGCCAGGGGTTTAGGTGGTAGCAGACTCGCCGGAGGCGCCGGTGCCGTCCTTTTTCTCGGGCCTGGGCTGGTCCAGCTTTCCTTCTCGCCGTCCTTGGCCAACGTCGTTGACGTTGACTGCCGCACCAACAATGCCCGCCCCACCGTGGCCTTGGCCCGCACTGTCTTCGCCCCCGTCTTGAGCGAGGCCCTCTTGCCGGCCGAGTCGGTCTGGGCGAGCGCAGCATTCATGCTGGCCTGAGGGGTCTTGAGCGCGTCTGGGGATACGACAAGTCCAGTCTTAGCGATAGTATCCAGAGCTTCGAGATCATCCACGAGTCGATCAAGCGCCTCTACAGAGTCCTCAATCCGCGACGCCGATTTGGCAAGGGGCAACGCGATGATTTGCTCCACTATGTCATCATGCTTACCCGCCAGCGCCGTCACCGAAATTCTCTGGGCCTGCGGACTGGTGTCAGGAGGAACACTGGTCATTCTGACGATTGTGGATGCACTGGTATCAACGTCCAGCACCTCAGTAGTGGCAGCCATAGTATCCGCAGCGTCAGCTCTTGTTGAGTCCCTCCCGCACAGGCCAGCAAGGTCGAGTCGGGTGGCTATCAGGGTGTACGTATTAGCGGAGTGGACATGCCTCGAGCCGTCGGCCGAGGGGCGCTGTCGACGGAGAAGATTACAGCCGAAGTACAGCTTCGTTCCGTCCCTTGCACGCTGCGCCATGTGCAGGTCCCGGGACAGGCGAGCACTGTGGCCTTTGGCTAACCCAGTCGACGTCGGCACCTCGAGTATCCAGTCGAACTGACCTGCGGTGTGTTTTGCCAGCTGCTCTTCGTTCGTGGCGAGCTCATGGACAGGAACGCGGGGTGGATCATGTGCCGTTGAAACCAGAGCTGGACGGCCAGGTCCCCCAGCATTGGCCGTGACAGCAAAGCTCGGGTTGGCTTGGCCAGGCCGCGTTTCAGGCTGCTGCAACGGATCGGCTGACTTGTCGCAGATGTTCTCCTTGCTAGGGCTGTGGAGGTGGAAATGTTCCAGCTCCTCGGTCAGCCGGTCGATGGAGAACCTCGTGTCGATGTCTAGATAGTTGAGCGACCTTTCGTGCAACACAGATGGCTTTCGGCGAGATGGGGGCGCGTTGACACCATTGGTTTTGTGTCGAGCGGCAGTAGCCATGATTTGATCAGCAAGGGCAGGGGACGGCTCGCGAAGGATCTCGATCGAGGCTCAGTGGCTGCGGCGCAGGTGACAAAGTCCGTCGCGTCGTGTCGAGGCCCGAGGGCGCAGACCAAAGGACCTGCGAGGCGGTTTCCGTATGATTAGGTCGCTGAGTCGCGAGCCGGGGGCGAATTGGTGTATCGGAATGGTAACAAGAACTTGTTGAATCCCTATCGTGAAAGATGCTGGATAGCGTTTTGAGCACAATCCCAAGTGGTGTGGTCGTTCGTGACACGAGATGACCGAGCGGCGACTTGTTTTGTTTTGTTTACAGCGACACGCGCCTTCTGCCAACGCAACTACCATGTACAATCCAATCGACCATTGGCCTCTCTTTCCACTAGCAAATTTGTCTTGCATGGGACGCAGCTAGGTAGGTACCGAGAGGTACCCACCCACCTATCTCTACACCTACCGTGCCTACCTCTAGGTGGTACTAACCCATTTGGCAATCGCGTCACTCCAAATAAGGGAAGCACCGCGGCGCCTCTGGTCTGCCGGGCCAGGAGTCAACAAAGCGTCAACAAAGCGTCCAGCGAGTGGTGACCAGTGACGCTTTACTCCATGCGCTCGTCTACAGTTTCTCCCGGCCGTTTCTCGCCCTCTATCGCCTCCGCGGCCTGGGCTTCGGCCTGCGCTTGCAGTGTGGGGGCATGTTCGGTCGGTATGCGCACCAGCGTCTCGGGAAGAGCGCTGCTTGCAAGTTTGGCTGTCTCGTGTCAGCCTGACAGTTGCATGACCATACCTGACCAGGCGGGTACGCACACGATGCCATGTTGATGGCGCGCAAGACATTCTGCCAGCTTCCCACGACATGTGCAATCGCTGGAGACGCGCGCATGTTGGGTTAGTCCTCTGCCCGAACTGTCTTGGCTGCGCACAAGAACAACAAGAACAGCATACGTGCCTTCGGTCCCGTCAGACAACGTAGCAAGCTTCTCTTCCAGGGCCTCCATCTGCGAGGCAACCGCTGCGCTCAGGTCGCGCAGTTCCCGCAGATTTTCGAGTTCGGCTTTCTTCTCGTTGACCCGCGCTATCAGCGCCGGCGACTGGCCCGCCGACGCGGAACTGACCGACATCGACGGCTGCCGCATGTGCGAAGAAAACGGTCTTGTCGATGTTGGGAAAGACATGATGCGCCGCGCGATCGAGCTGATGGCGATCCTGATTGTCCCCGGCACGCTTCCACGCGACGGGCGTTTTGCTGGGGAAGCGGGGCACACACAGCCAATGAAATGCAATCAATGCCTAGCTAGGTAAAGCTTAGCAATACCTCTGTCTCTTCACACTGCGCAAGTAGGTACAGATACTCGTGTAGAAAAGAAAGCATGGGGTCAAATGGTGTTCAGGAGAGCCGGCTGCACAGCATCTGGTAACAATCTCTCTTCAGCATCTTCCTCGCCATTCTGTGCACGTATGTACGCCGTTGTTTGGCTGATTGGTGAACATCAACGTCATTGGGCTTCAACCTCCATCTAGCCGCCAAAAATCGTTGAACGAGCTTGGTTAGGAAAGGTCCGCCTCGTCATCACTGGCAAGCGTCAGAGGGAAAAGGGCACCGCGACGTCGCAATTGACCGGCCACAGTGTCGTGGATTAGTACACATCTAAGTCGAGGTGGCTCTCCCCCTTGACTGAAAGGTGCATCAGCCACATTGTGGCTCATGATGATGGTGACGTCAGGCAGCAACTCTATTGGTATCAGGTAGAAAAGGGTCAGGAGGGAAAAGAGGCTTCCCTCTGACCTAAGTAGCCCTCGATATCCCCGATCAGTTGATTCCTTGTTTTCTGATGACAGCGAGCGAGCCCGAACAGTAGCACACCAAATTGTGGATCAAGACACATATAAGTCGGGGTGGCTCTCCCCCTCTAGTCTGTAGTCTGTACTCTGTACGGAAACCGATCTGGCGCAATTTTAGGGGTTCGTATCGGGCCTCGTACTTTTCGTACTCCGAAGGGTGAAACAAGAAGAGCAGGGATCTTGATGGCCGGTTGCTGAGCAACCACGTCCCGAAGACAAGCGAGCTACCACAATTTGATCTTCAACTTCGTGATAGCCTCGGGCGCAACCCACCAACATCTTCAATCGCCGCCGCCATGGCAAAGCTCAACGAGACCGCAACTGCCACTGACGCGTTAGAGTCGCTCCGCCGGAGGTTTCTTCGACAGAACCGCGAAATCGCCAAAGTCAACTTGGCCCAGTCCTTGCGAATACGAGCGCTCGAGAATGAATGCGCGCGTATGCTGTCGGAAAACCTGGATTTACGGGGCCAAGTCCTGAGGCTGGAGTCCAAAGTCCAAGCCACCAGCGCATACAGGATCGCCGACCATGCCTTGGAGGTGAAGGCTCGGCTGCAGGCCCAGCTCGCTGAATTCGGCGCCATGATTGCCGAGATAGGTGTCGAGCCCGCCGCCAAGCGCCGGGAGCTCGAGGGTCGAAGGTTTACGAAGCCTCGATCGAGCATGAACCGCAGCCCACCACGCCGCCGTTTGCGCGATGTGACCAAGGATGCGGAGGCTCTGGCGATGCAGGAGGGCCGCTTGCCTCCCATATACGAGAACAAGAGCTGTCCAAGAGCCACGATGAAGTGAGCATCGAGAGGAATGGTCACCGAGTCCACCGCTAACACTCGCACAGCGGCGAGGAAATTCTGGCCTTGTGTTTGGAAGCCGCAGACGCGACTGACTCGCCCGATTTGGGGCCTCCACCGATTTCTCGATACGTCGAAGAGGCCCTCGCAAAACCCGAGTCTCCGTCGAAATACACAGGAGATGCCCGTGTTGACGCCAGCAGCCAGTCGGCGGAGCTTCTCCAATCACGAGATGGCGCCGAGGCCGAAGTCCCCCAAAGTCAACCCGAAGGCAAAGTCGGCGAGACAGAAGCTCCAATGTGGAAGGACGAGGTCCCATTGAGACAGAAACAGGAGGATGCGGTGAAAAATGCGACAGCGCCGCATACGAGTCCGAGCAGTCGGCCAAAGGGCGGAGGCAAGAGGAAATACAACGACGAGATCGAACTTGCCGAGTCAAGGAGCACGGCCGCGAAAGCAGATGGCGCAAAGCCAGCAGCCGGGAGAGTCCCTTCGCGGACGATCAAGGAGATATCATCAAAGAGACGAGAAGCCAAGGTCGTGGCCCGGGTGCAAAACGTTCTTGGCGGCAGGAGGCCCCTGGCCCCGAAGAACTCGAACGAGGACATCTCCTCGCCCAAGAAAAGCGCCAAAGGCACGGTGCTGGACGACTTCAAGCCAGCCAGGATCGAACCACTGCGCGAATCGTCAATCAGAGGAAGTACGAGGGGACAAGCCGGCGTCGAACAGGCCACCATCGCGCCGCCTGCGCCTGTGATCGCAGCCATCATCCCCGAGCCGGCAATGGCTGAACCGGAAACACCGTTTCCCGAGGAGCACCCCATCGCCCCAGATACACCCGAGCGCTCCGCCCCTCGAGATGTGGCACGTGATACGCCGCCCCCGGCCGACATATCGGCGCAAGGCGAGACGTCGCGCGCGAATCGACGGTCCAGGGCTGCGGTTAGCTACGCAGAGCCGAACCTGAGAGACAAGATGCGCCGGCCGACAAAGGACTTGGTGGATGCCGTGACCGGCGAAAGCAGGTATACGCAGCGGACCAAGTCGGACGACGCTGCACATTCAGCCTCGAAGCCCAAGGAGCCGGGGTCTGGCCTGCTCAACCCCTGGGACAGTCAAAGCATCGCCAAGGCCACAGCGAAGGATTCGACGCGTAGAGAGAGCGTTTTGAGTCCACTGGCGCAGAAGGAGGCACCATCGACCGACCTTGCGATGAGCACCGGAGTCACGGAAAGATCGCAAAGGCGTGCCTCCTCGGTGGCAAGTAGGCAGTCTTTAGCAGTACAGGACCTAGTTGCAGACGGCGACGTGGTGAAGGAATCGGGCGAGGATGCGAAGACTGTACAAGACAGCGTCTCTGCCCACGGCGGCGCTGATCTGGACGTCTACGACTTCTCGAGCTCATCACTGCTCTCGGAACCGAAGGAAGAGCAGATCGGCCACAACCGCCTGGTATCTTCTGGGAAAGGTTCGTCGCGGAGAGCGTCGACAGCCGCACACGGCAGCCGTGCGGCTCGGCCCACCGAGCCTGGCGGTAGGAACAAGGGGCCTGTTTCCAGGAAGAGGGCCTCTGTCACGGCGCCGAGGCGAGCGGCCCTATCCGGCGATACCGACACCTCTGATGTCTCTGGGGATGAGGTGGTAGAGCGGCGTCCGGATGCCTCTGCGAGAGAGAGAATTTCACGAAGGCGGAGCATGATGTTATAATGATGATGGGACCACGAAACTTGCACAGCGTTCTGGTGTTTTGAAACTGCATTGTTGCTGGCTGACTTGGGTATCACTATTGCTCTTCCTCGGTCGAATAGGATGCCCACAGGCGCTTCTTTTGCGTGGCAGCGAGCTTGGCTTGTCATACCGTGATACCACTAGACATATCCTACCCCCTTCACTGCCCCGTGACCACGCTCGTTCCACAATGCGCGTTTCTTTCTCAATTGGAAATGCTGACGATATCTCCGTTGGCAGTTGGCGGCAAACACGTATGAGGGGACCATTGCCCGGGTTCACTGCACATAATGCCGTAGACCCATCGGCACCCCAAAGCTTCAGTCGCCTCGATTCCGACCGCCGCCGTCATGATGCGCCGCCACTAGGCTCTACCGGTTTCGTATAAGTGACCTTTTCCACCGCCACGTTCTCAACCCCATTCGCATCTTTCCGCAATTGGTATACGTATAGCGTTAACGATATCCCTTGCACCTGAGTCCAGCACGTTCCGTCAGCACACGTATGGACATGGACAGCAGAGTGGATTGAGTCGCACCACGAGCCGGAAACCAACTTACATCGAGCAAGCAAAAGCTCGGCGTGACCTCTTCCCCTTCCAAGGGCCAGTTTGTCGAGAAGGCCCCAGTCACAGTGCCGGGGTTGACAAAGAATTTGTCCATGTACTCGAAGCACTCGAACTTGTGAGTGCCGCCCCAGCATAACACGTCCACGTCCAGCTTGTTCGCCTCCGCGAGCAACAAGTCCGGCTCGTTGCTGACGAGGGTGAAGCCCTCGAGAAATCCGATACGGATGCCCCCGTGTGTAACCACTTGCGTCAGCGGCAACGAGGTCGCCTCCACGTCGAACCTCCCCTTGACGATTTTGAGGTCCGGCGCCACCGATCTGAGATACTCGTACGTCGAACGGTCCGTGAGGTTGCCCAGGCAGAGCGTCTGCCCGATCTTTCCGGGAGCGAGTAGCTTCTTGAACTACACGCGAAATAGGTCTGGTCAGCATGAGATGCGCAGGCGATCACGTAACGCATGGCGTGCTGGTTCTAGACCAAGCGAAGCACGTGTGGGCTCGTACTTTGGTGGGGATGTCCAGAGCTCGATCTGGGATGTGGAGATCCCCTATCACGAGGATAAGAAAGGCCATGATCGCGCGACTTCGGCGTGCTCGATAATCTTAGAGCACCATCAACCGCGCGCGCGCGCTTGCCAACTCGGTCGCGCAAGGCCGACTTGCTTTCAGATGCTCGGACACCGTGAGCGCAGCGGAGGTGGCGCGGGCCCCGAGGCCGTTGACGAGACGGACAAAGTTGCGGCGGACGATGTGACCGAGCGGCGGTGTTGCCGGAGCTTGTTCCAATTGCCTGTGTGCAATCCCGGGAGGTTGAAAGTACCAAGGTACAAAGTACGTACCATCTACTATGTAAGCTCTGTGGCTGGCATCCATGCTTGGAGACTTGCGGTGGCTCGATTGACCTAGCGAGCCGCAGTTCTCCACAAATACCTGAGGTCCAGCTGCCGATGTCGCTCTTTGGGTGTGAAGGCGTCGTGGCCGGCCGAGTTTCGTAAACAGATTACTCGGCCGAGTCGGGGGGACTACACCACCGTGGACCAACGCTTGTGACCGGCAGAGCTGTCTGTGTCGACCATCGGCTTGTAAGAGGTATCGCGGTTCGGGGCTGGCTGTGAGACGTGAACGTCTGGAGGAATACAGCTCCCAGTGTTCTCCTAGGAAGTAAGTACCTTGGACACGCCTCAGCACGCTACTCATCACACGCCGGCGCCAGGGGCAGTTACCTGCATACGTACCTCGAACTACGAAGTACCTCTACGTATTACGTTGCTGCTCCCCATGCCCCGCGCCGACACTCGACGGCTTGATCTGATCTCGCGACATCTGGTGAACGAAGGTCGCATAAATACCGCCTCATCTGTTGGACGGACTTCCGGCTTATCGGAAAACACACTGCTGCAACAAGGCCACGCCCGCCGGACCTCCATGTCATCCAAGATGTCGTCACAGCCCGCGCACCCTACCCTCCTGATTCCAGGGCCCATCGAGTTCGACGATGCCGTTCTGCAGTCAATGAGTCACTACAGGTCGGTCTACTCTCCGCACTAAGCAGCCTGAGCACGATGCACTATGACGCACGGAGCCCTGCTGGTGACTGACGATTCGAGTGTGCAGCGAGAGCCATGTAGGCCCCGGGTTCGTTGCGACCTTTGGGGACACGCTGTCGATGCTACGCAAGCTCTTCCAGACAACAGACCCATCCTCGCAGCCCTTCGTCATCTCTGGGTCGGGAACTCTGGGCTGGGACTTGGTGGCTGCGAACTTGGTAGAGCCGGGCGAGGACGTGCTCGTGCTAAGCACCGGGTACTTCAGCGACGCCTTTGAGGACTGTTTGCAGGTGTACGGCGCCAAGACCACTTCGCTGAAAGCGCCTGTCGGTAGCCGGCCTCAGCTGCCCGAGATCGAGAAGGCACTCTCGGAGAAGAAGTACAAGGTGGTCACGGTGACCCACGTGGACACATCGACTGGCGTCCTGAGCGAGCTGGAGAAGCTATCCGCTCTCGTGCACAAAGCTGCGCCGGACACTCTGCTCATCGTCGATGGCGTTTGCAGTGTCGCCAGCGAGGAGATTGCCTTTGATGCCTGGGGCTTGGACGGTGTCATTACCGCCAGCCAGAAGGGCATCGGCTGCCCTGCTGGTCTCTCCATCTCCATGTTCAGCGGACGTGCGATGAAGGTGCTGGAGAGCCGAAGATCGCCGCCCGCCGCGTACTTCGCGTCCCTGGACAAGTGGAGGCCCAGTGAGTGCAGCATGCACTGGCGGCGATGGCCGGAAGTGACTGACGCGCCACAGTCATGCAAAACTACGAAAACAAGAAGCCGTCGTATTTCGCAACTCCCTCGCCTCAGCTGATCCACGCTCTGCAGACCGCTCTCACGCAGATCCTCGCCAAGCCCCTGACTGACAGGTTTGCGGCCCATAAGGCCGCATCTGACAGGGTCAAGGCTGCTGTGTCGAAGCTTGGTTTGAAACAGGTCGCCGCCAACGAAGCTGATCAGGCGCACGGCATGACTGCTATCTACCTGCCGGAGACGGTGAAAGGGACGGAGCTGCTGCCAAGGCTGGCGGAGAAGGGGGTAGTCTTTGCCGGTGGCATCCACAAGGAAATCGTCTCAAAGTACATACGATTCGGCCACATGGGCGTCAGCATCGTGAGTACAAGCCTCGCATTCCCTGTGCCGATCCCTCTTTTGCTGACTGTTGTGTGTAGCTGGACCCTGCGCGCAAGGACATAGACAAGGCAATCCAAGCACTTGAGGATGGGTTGACCGAATCTGGCTACCAGAAGCCTTGACCGCAAAGGAAAGGTTCTGTGCACTGTAGCTACCTCTAGGATGCTGTCCGTGGCTCTTCCACAGATGCCCACTCAGTCTGGTTGACGACGCATAGAAGAGGTGTTGAGCCAGAAAGCTGCTTCATGCCTGAGCCGTATACGACGATGGTTTGAGATGAATGCAATAGAGGTGATTTGGGGCCAACTATTCGGTTCATTGTTCCCAAGTTATCTTTAGGTTCAGCTTGTAGTGAGTGCACTTGATGTCGAGCAGTTCTGGCCTAGAGGAACCTGCCTACATCCGACAAAAAAAGCACAGACCCAGAGGAGGGGTCGCAGGCCGATGGCCCGTTGGACAAGGCACTGACTGGTGGGGTACGGATCTTTCGATAACTTAAGCCTGCCTAGCCAGGTCTAATCCCCGTCCTCCGCCACCAAGTCTTTTCCTCATCGGAGCGCGTCCAGCACCACTGATCCGTGCGACTTTCCGCTCTACAACGCCCGAGGAGACTGAGCAGCCGGTTCCCCTCCCCCGCCTTTCCCCATTCGCGACACTCGGTCTACCTCGGCGCCTCGACCGACCGCAGCGCAGCAAGAATGGCGGTCTCGATCGACGAGCTGGATGCCACAGTCCGCGCCTTCTACGAGGGTCGCGGTGAGCAGGTATGGCCATTCCTGGGGACTCGGAGTCCAACATGTCGCTAACCTGCCATTTCCCACAGCAAAAAGCCGCCCAGGCTGCTCTCAACCAGGTGACTATCATCTGTCCCTGTCCGCCCATGCGCGCGCCACCCCGGCTGATACCTAGTGATGCCAGTTCAAGGAAGACCCCGATGCTTGGCTCATGGTCGACGAACTTCTCCAGAAGGCGAGCTATCCTCAGACAAAGTGTATGCTCGCCGTCTGCTGCCCGAGCCGTGACATCGCATGATGGGCTGACAAATCACTCTAGATCTGGGGTTACAGGTACTCGACAACGTGATAATGACACGGTGGAAGGTTCTCCCGCGAGAGCAGTGTCTAGGTGCGTTCGACTGGATGCCGAAGATGGCTCTGGGCTGACATGTTGCTGTTAGGGATCCGCAACTTCATCGTGCAAAAGATCCTCGAGTGCTCCAGCTCCGAGGAGTCCCTCAAGAACCAGAAGACGCTCCTCAACAAGCTCAACCTCGTTCTTGTTTCCGTCCTCAAGCAGGAATGGCCTCACAGCTGGCCGACGTTCATCAACGAGATCATCTCCGCCTGTCATTCGAGCCTTTCCGTTTGCGAGAACAACATGATCATATTGCGCCTTTTGTCCGAAGAAGTCTTTGACTACTCTGCCGAGCAGATGACCTCGGCCAAAACAAGAAATCTGAAGTCGACCATGTGCGCCGAGTTCTCCCAAATCTTCCAGCTCTGCCAGGAAATCCTCAACACGGCGAACGAGCCTAGTCTCATCAAGGCGACATTGGAAACGCTACTGCGCTTCTGCAACTGGATTCCTCTCGGATACATATTTGAGACACCGCTCATCGAGACCCTCCGAACACGATTCCTCGAGATGCCAGAGTTCCGAAACGTGACTCTGCAGTGCTTGACCGAGATTGGTGGCCTCCAGACTGGCGGGCCCGGACAGCCTAATACGTACGACGAACAGCTTGTAAAAATGTTCACCGAAGTACTTACGACAATATCAAACTTCATCCCCCTTTCGCTGGATTTGAAGGCAACATATCCGAACAGCAACTCTCGAGACCAGGAGTTCATACAGAATCTGGCACTCTTCCTGTGCAACTTCTTCGGCATGCACCTCCCAGTAAGCGGATTGCAGCAGCACTCAACATGTCTTGATCTACGTGCTGACCTTGATCGCAGCTCGTCGAGAACCTCCCCAACCGCGATTTCCTCACTCACGGCCACTTCTATCTAATTCGAATCTCCCAGATTGATGACCGAGAGATATTCAAAATCTGCTTGGACTACTGGCTCAAGGTGGTCCAGGAGCTGTACGAGGAGATGCAATCGTTGCCCATCTCTGAAATGAATCCTCTTGCGATCAGCAGCATGCAGAGCGGTGCCCTCAACCCGTCGGTTCTCCAAAACTTCCCCCTGAGGAAGCACAAGTACGGCGAAATTCTCACCAATCTTCGGGTCGTCATGATCGAGAAGATGGTACGGCCAGAGGAGGTTTTGATTGTGGAGAATGACGAGGGCGAGATCGTACGTGAATTTGTCAAGGAGAGCGACACTGTGCAGTTGTACAAGACGATAAGGGAGTGCCTGGTGTACCTTACACACCTCGACGTTGCCGACACCGAGACGATCATGACGGAAAAGCTAGCGAGACAAGTGGACGGCACAGAATGGTCCTGGCACAACTGCAATGTCCTCTGCTGGGCGATCGGATCGATATCGCTGGCGATGAACGAAGAGACGGAGAAGCGATTTCTAGTGACCGTCATCAAAGACCTGCTAGGGTTGACCGAGATGAAGCGCGGCAAGGACAACAAGGCAGTCGTGGCCAGCAACATCATGTACATTGTCGGCCAGTACCCCCGCTTTCTCAAGGCGCATTGGAAGTTCTTGAAGACGGTGGTGAACAAGCTCTTTGAGTTCATGCACGAGTCCCACGAAGGTAAGACCAGCCGACGTCCGCTTGATCGATGGCACGCGTATCTAACCTTTCGAGTAGGCGTTCAGGATATGGCGTGCGACACATTTATCAAGATTGCGAAGCAGTGTCGAAGGCACTTTGTGACGCTGCAGCCGAGCGAGAGTGAACCGTTCATCGACGAGATCATCCGGAATCTTGGAAAGATCACGATAGACTTGACCCCGCAGCAAGTCCATACGTTCTACGAGGCTTGCGGCTACATGGTTGCTGCCCAGGGAAACAGGAACCCGCAGGAGCGGCTACTTGCCGACCTCATGGCCATTCCGAACACGGCCTGGGACGAGATCATCAAGCAGGCCATGATGAACCCAGCCATTCTGCAAGACGCCGACACCATCAAGGTTATCGGCAACATCATGAAGACCAACGTGTCTGCCTGTTCCTCCATCGGACCGTACTTTTACCCGCAAATCGGCCGCTTGTACAGCGACATGTTGCAGATGTACACGGCCACCAGCCAACTGATATCAAAGGCTGTGGCTCGCGATGGTAGGTCCAGTCTACGTGCGACGAAGACACGATCTCGGCCAAACGCTGACTGACCTCTTTGTCTCAGGTGAAATCGCTACCAAGATGCCGAAGGTCCGGGGCTTACGGACCATTAAGAAAGAGATCTTGAAGCTCATCGAGACGTTTGTCGACAAGGCCGAGGATCTCCAGGCAGTGCGAGCCCAAATGGTACCCCAGCTGCTCGATACGGTGCTGGTTGATTACAACCGCAACGTCCCAGGCGCCCGCGATGCCGAGGTGCTCAAGGCCATGGCAGCTATTATCTCAAAACTCTCGGTGCGTGTGGCTGCTTGGCGCTCCGTCGCCAAACCCCGTTCAGTTGGATTTGACACTAACTCTGCGTCGCATCAGGCACTGATGGAAGACCAAGTACCGACCATCATGGAGAACATTTTCGAGTGCACATTGGAAATGATCAACAAGGACTTCTCGGAGTTTCCGGAGCATCGTGTGGAGTTCTTCAACCTGCTGCGTGCCATCAATCTGCATTGCTTCCCGGGTAAGACTGGCACCCCAAGGGTATGGTGCACTCGCTGCGCAGCGTCGCTGACACGGCACAGCTCTACTGAAGTTGGACAACCGACAGTTCAAGTTTGTCATTGACTCGTGCCTGTGGGCGAGCAAGCACGACAATCGCGATGTGGAGACGGCCGGGCTTAACATGTGTCTGGAACTGATCAGCAACATCGCGGAGAAGACGGACGTGCAGACGTGCAATGCCTTCTTCAACCAATTCTTCATCACCATCCTGCAGGATGTCTTCTTCGTCCTCTCGGACCAGGATCACAAGGCGGGCTTCAAGACGCAGTCGATGCTGCTGATGCGCATGATCTACTTTGTGCATCCTGCAGATGGGTCTCCGGCCAAAATCCAGGGGCCTATCTACCAGGCAGACCAGGCCCAGGCCGGGACGAGCAACCGCGACTTTCTGGCGCAGTTCGTCAGCACGCTTCTGCAGAACGCCTTCCCCAATCTGACACCGTGAGCGAGCTCTTTGATCGTGTGCGCTCGGATGGCGGGCGGTGGCAAAGTACTGACGAGTCACAGTCCGCAAATCCAAGTGTTCGTAGAGGGCCTCTTTTCGCTCAACACGCAGTACGACAAGTTCCGACTCACGCTGCGTGACTTCCTCATCTCGTTGAAGGAGTTTGCCGGCGACAATGCCGAGTTGTACCTGGTGGAGAAGGAGCAGCAAGAGCGCGAGGCCAGGGCGGCTGACATCGAGAGGCGATCCAAAGTCAGCGGCCTGTTGAAGCCGTCGGAGCTGGAGGACGACGAGCTTTGACTAGCCCAAGAGCTGCGGACAGAATTCCCGCCGGCCCACAAGGGCGAGCAGTGCGATCCGCGGCACGTCGACCACAGCGCCACAGGCCCCCCGGATGGATGGGAGTTTTACGGACTTTGACATGCAGACCCACGAGGATCCTGACGTGGCCGTGACCGGGCACCCGAGTTCCTTTCCTTGTTTCTAATGCGTAGTGATACCAATAGATGCCTTGACTCGGGGGCGCACGGCGAGAGCGCATGGAAACCAGCGATGCGGCTCACCGAGTCCGTCGTCTCTTCTTTTTTTTTCTTTTCGATGACGAGCCGAGCGTTGAGAAAGCCAAGGCCTGGCGAGAAAGCTACGACGGCTACAGGCGCATGAGGAGGGACTTCCCACTCGAGTTGCGTAGCAGGGGCGCGGACACAATCGCGGTCTTTCACTGCTTCGGAAAAGACTGGACTGGGTATCAAAAGGGGCGTTGAAGAGAGGAGGTTTATATTTCAAGGGTTCGAGGCGCTGGGTGCCATGGGGATGGGAGGCGAAAGACGGAGCCAGACGCCCAAGAAAGGCACGCACGCAGTTGGGGGGCGCGAGTGTGCGCGCAAAGCCGTAGGACGACAGACAGGTCGATCCCAGTCTTGATCGGGCTCGACGCATGGGCGGCACGGCGGAACAAGGCGATGGAGATGGCTGCAATGTCTTTTAGATGGGGCAGACTTACTTCGTGGTCATGGTCATGGTGGTGGTGGATGTGGTGGCGGTGGTGGTGGTGGTGGTGGTGGTGGTGGTGGTGGCGGTGCTGCTGCTGCTGCTGCTGCTGCTTGCTGTCCGAGGACCCTCTCATCTTCTTCTTTTCACGTCTCAGAATAGCGCAAGAATAAGCAGCATCTAAGCCGACAACCCCCGGGACTTTGATCTTTCGACCGTACCGTGCCTTTTTGTCTCGGGGAATCCCTGCGATTGCTTGTCATCCCTATCGACCCATCAGCCTCAAACAGTCGTCGGCCTGGACGACGGGGAAGAAGGTCGGCGGGTGTGCTTTCATCAATGCCACTGCGGCAGGGAGGGTTTGCTCGCTAGCCCAGACACGAACGACATGCGTTCTAGCAGGTGTCACACACCCTGTGCGGCCGTCGCCACCGGCCCACCAGGCAAGACTCCTCGTGCGACATGGCGAGCCAAGAAGAAAAAAAGAAGGAAAAAGTCGGCGCGCGGCCGGCAGAGATTGACCGAGCCGGGTGCTTGCGTCGGGCAGGCTGTCTTGGCGCCCTCGTCAGCTCACGCCGTAGCACGGGGCAGACAGATAGACGAAGAGGGCGAGACACAACAGGCACACAGAGGCGTGCTTGTGCCGTGCGGCTCTTGCCGGATGCCCCTCGTGTGTCTCGTGGTGCCGGTGCTTGTGTCTCGCGTCGCACTCCCAAGACGAGACCGGAGCGAGCCTGGACAGGGCTGGCCGGGGCGACATCGGCGACAGTGTGGGCGGCGGGCTCTGTCGTAGCATGTTGGCATGACCTGGTGGTGGTCTGGCAGCAGTCACAGTCCTGCGTGGGCCGAAACACGGCTGCGACCTCTGGCGGCGCAAAGCACCGTGGCACGGCATGGGCCACTGCCTCCCAGTACTCTGCTGCAGCCACACTCAGAGTGGCGGCCGATATCGCCCGGCGCTCTCACCCTCACCGGCAAGGCCCAGCACCAGCCAGCCCAGCGTGCCACGAGCGTCACAGACGATGTCGTCAATCTGACAAGCCGAGCGTTGCCAACCGGCGAGCGCACCAGTGTGTGTCCCTGTACGTACGCCACGGCGGCGACCCAATCAGGGCATCGGAGGAGAAGCCGGACGTCGGACAAGGCCGGGTGGGAAGAGAAGAATGGCGTGAGAGATGGCCTTGACGTCTTCGGTGCCCCTCTTCTCCCCCCCCCCCCCCCTCCTCCTCTCACAGATCCCAGGGCTAAATTCTCGGAGCACAGGAAGAAACTGGCCGGGGGAGGGGGGGTGGGTGGCCCAGTCGTTGCACCAACAAGGCGGGAGGCGGGCGGATCACGACGAAACAACCGCCCAGCAACATGCGGGCGCGTGTGATGCCGGGTGAGGCCCCGCGAAAAGAAAGATGGGGTCTCAATCTCACCTCACCTGACCTAGATCGAGGTGCGGGCATGCCGCCAACCTGCATGCCCGGTGAAGACGGTGGATTGCCCGCACTCGCTCTCTCCCGGTCCCGGAAAGGATAGACTTGGGCCGTCGGACCGTCTGACCCTGGGATGTCAGGACCCGATGTGGTCCCTGAGATGATGCTGAGAGCTGTCCTGAAAGCCAAGGCCGAGTGTGGGAGAGCCTCCAGCCAATCCACGCTGGGCCGGGAGGCATGACGTTTCGGATATCTCTGCTTTCTTGTTCTTGCTTCCTGCATCCATCCTTCGGGCCGCTCGAGGCAGGGGGGGGAGATAGGTAGGATCGGAGGTGGATGGATGGGTCCCCGCATTGGACGATGCAGATTTGCGGGAGAATGAGCAATGACACGGCTGTTGATGGGCGGGGACATGCAGCGGAAGAGGCCTGCACACCTGATAGGCCCAGCTGCCCGCCCTCGCTCTCTGATATGACGGGCGGGATCGATGCTCTGTCGGCCATGCTACGGGAGGGACACTTGCCCGATGTGAGGCCGCATCCCACATCCCTCAGCAATCGAGGGGGAGCCGCAGATAGCAGTCGGATCAGCCACTGGCCACGGGGAGACAAACCAGGCGACCCTTGATGCACTCGCCATGGTTCAGAACGAGCCGAGTGCGTCAGCCCGCATGTGCCCTCCCTCCTTGACTCCTCTGCCCCTCCCCTCATGCGCACCTGTCCTCCTCTTCCCCTCCTCCCGTCCTCTCCAAGCGGACCCTTTTCCCTCGCCGGCCTCGCTGTCGCTGCCGAGCTGCAACGAGGAAGCCGATGGAGCGGTTGAAAAAGTGTGACGGGGCCCTGAGCCAGCCGCAGATGTCGGTGCGCCGGTGCGGGGAGGCCAATGGGAGCCGCAGGATAGGAGAATACTCGCCGCCGGGAGCCGCGACCTGGACGAGCCCTTCCAGGCCTTTCCGAGCCACCCTCCCCAGGGTCGGTCTCGGTCGTGGAGGCTCGTCTCCGTGTCCATGCGATGCAAGCTCGCTGCCTGCAACCGGCCGGGTCCACTGATCCGCGCGCAGCATCCGGTCAAGGGACGCAGTCGCCCTCGCCCTCGCCATCGGCCACCCGCCCAGTCACTGGCCGCGCAATGCGCCATTGACAGGTGCACACAGACTGGTGCCAACCTAGCGTTGCGCAAGTCGTTGCAATCTTCTATCCGCGCCTGCTCAAGGGTCTGCCAAGCGTGCCCTGCATCTGTCGCCGCTCTTGAGAGCTTGCCAAGCTCGGTAGCTGACTGCCAAGTGAACCAAGATGCAGAAAACAAGTTCGAGATAGACTGTGGCACCCCCTGGTTGAACCGATCTGAACGGTGACGCGATCGGCCCTGGGACGTGTGCGATCTATGATGGCGTTCTGTCTCTTGCCGTCTGGCCGCATGCGATTTGCACATAGGCCATCACAGAGGATATGTCGCTTGCCGCACGCTCAACCACGGCTGGGTTGCTTGCATGCAGAACGCCAAGTTGCGACATGTGCGAGAGAGTGCGACGAAACCCCTTGCGCGTTGGAGACGCGGGCTATCACGCACTCCCGCTGGGCGTGTGCGGTGCGCGGCTGCGAGAACGGAAGCGTCGGCAAACCCCAAGCTTGCCCGCTGGAGCCGCTGGCGACCATCGAGCGGCTCTGGTCTCCAGGTCCTGCAGTAGCTTCCCACCCCGAGCTGGGGGGGGCCTTGACAGGCAGCCGCGTGGGACTGTTTCTCGAAAGCGAAGACGGATACAACGACGGCATACCCTCCTCGTTCCTTGACAGCTACCAGTTCCCTCCTGAGCGTGCCGGTCGTGATGTGATGCCACTGGTACCGTGCAATCCGTCTCGGTGGCGATGCCCGAAACGGTTTACCGAGCGTCTGTCTCCTGGAGCACAGAGCTGGTCCTGGACGAGGGCAGAGAGCCGGTTTAGAGAAGAAGGGCGTTGCACTGCATAGGGTCCGCGAAACCCGTGGCCGGCTGTTTGAATTTGCCGAGTGAGGGAGGCAAGTCATCCGAGTCGCAGCAACCTGGCAGCCGATGCAGTCCTGAGATCCAGACTCCTGGCGAGGCCGGGGCAGCGACTGGACGACGAGCTGGCTGCTGCGGGCACGTAACAGCTCCAGCTCACAGCGTCCGCGTTGTTTTCTGCGTGACGATTTACCCGCCACGTCGGCATGGTGGGAAGCGTTGCCTGCGACAGGTATGCGGCCAATCGCGAGACCGGCCTGGTGCGACCGAACCCCGCCCAGCGTGTCCCAGCGTGTGTATGTGTGTGTGTGTGTGTGTGTGTGTGTGGTGGGTGTGTGTGTGGTGGGTGTGTGTGTGGGTGTGGTGGGTGGGTGGGTGTGGTGGGTGTGTGTGTGATGGGTGTGTGTGGTGTGGTGTAGGTAAGTGAGTGAGTGAGTGAGTGAGTGAGTGAGTGAGTGAGTAAGTGAGTGAGTGAGTGAGTGAGTAAGTGCGTAAGTGAGTGAGCGAGTGAGTGACTAAGAGAGTGAGAGAGAGTGTGTGTGTGTAGGGGTGTGTGGGTGTGTGGGTGTGTGGACACATGTTGCAGATGAATGCGTGGACATCGGGCAGTGGTGCAGTGGCTGGTCGACCTCCAGGTGTTAGGGGTCTCTTATTGCAGGCAGCATACAACGCCATCTGGGCGGGAGAGACTGGGACCACATGAATGCCCAATGAAACCTCTTCTTCCATGCGCTGGACGCACGAACCCCCACGCGGACCAGAATTCGACGACGGTCGCGCCTTCTCAATGAGGTCACCAAGTGCGCAACGTACCAAGTCGAGTGGATCGTAGACAATGGAGAATGCCCGACGACCAGCAACGTAACGTGAGCCGATGTCCCTCCCGTCCATTGTTGCATGACTTGCTGAAACACTCTGGCTTACAATCATTGATGCCTGAGGCCCAGAATGCCGAGCGGACCCGTCAAGGTCTTCAACTAAGGCCACCCCCGTGACCTGTCCTGCTGCTGGAGAAATTTTCTTGCGAGTCGCACTGTCATGCCACCGCCACCCATGACAAGCAAGTAGCATTAGGTCATAGTGGCGCGCCCCGTACAGTATTTATACTTGGAGCCACGCAACCCTGTGGCTGCCAAGAGTTGCACCATAGAATACATCACAGATCAGGGATTCCCTCACACGCACGCCCTATGCCCCTCATCTAGCGCCAGTCCTGGAATAGACTAGCGCATTCTGTAGCTCCAAGAAGACCCTTGCACATTTCAACAGTCCAAGTCATCTGGCTCTCAGGCTGCGCTATCGAATACAAAATACCATGACTCCCACTTCGCCCTTCCCCCTCGGCTTCTGCCCTCCCGCAAGACATGGCCCTAGAGAAGACTTGGCTGACTGATCCCGTCCTTCTACTTCGCACCTTTCAGCTGAAGAATCCCACATTTTCCCTCGGTTCGTTGCCGGTACAGTACTGCTCCACAGTCGCCTTGTTTCCCGCCTTCGTGAACCACACTCCGAAGACTTCATAAGCCTTGCCGGACAACGAACCGACAGCTTCGCTCGCACGAACATCTCGCCATCGTACCGACAGCTTCCCTTCACCATGTCTCTTGACTGGACGTACGAATTCTGTCTCGCCTGCGACAAGCAGACCGATGGCACTGCCTACTGTTCCGAGTCCTGCCGCCTGGCCGAGTACGAGCAGAGTGCATCTTCCCCGAGCTCGGGGGCAAGCTCGCCAACCTTGGTCCCTTCGATGCAGAATTGGTTCCCAAGCAAGCCGGTCTCGATGAGCACACGATTCCACCTGTCCCCCGCCATCGACTTTGGACACGCACGATCTGTCGACGCCAGACTCGTTCCCGGCCAGCCGCTCTCGCCGTCCCACTCCCACACGAGCTTGTGCTCCATACGCAGCAGCTCCTCGGCGAATTCGACTCCAGACACAACTCAACTCTCTGAGAAGGCAGCCCGGGAACTACGAGCGTACGCTCGCTCCTTCGAATCAGTTCGCCTGCAACGCCGACGATCGTACTAGGAGGACGTCTCCATGACTCCCTGCCCCGTCTACATCTACATCCTCCCCTATCCGGATCCGCTTCACTTCTCACACCCGATCTCACCTGCACCAGGACTGATTTGTTCACTTTTTTTTTTGTATCGAAATGCATACACCGGAGCAGAGCATGATAAAAAAGTTTGACTTGGGGTTTTTTTCGGGCTGTGTGGGCTCTACACTATTGTATCCCGACTTTTCTTGCAGGTTATACACGTCTGCTGCGGCGTAGGGAGGACCCATGGGCGGGGTTGGACACTGACTAGCATGTATTCAGGGAAACTTTTACTACATTTCGGGGAATCCGAGCCCGAGGAGCTCGGGTCTTTGTTGTCGTCTTTACACGGCTCAGCAGGGATGGGGAGCAACCAAACTGGGGCAACAGCACAGTCTTGTTGTACCGTAACACGGCCTTGCTCTAGGCTGGGGATGGGACGGATATCCGATATGCAAGAGGATGTGGAGACAGTAAGGAGATATCTAGATGTTACTTTCTCCAGCCCTGCTACCTGCTCCCTGGCTAAGAAAATGGTTGTAGCCAATGATCGAAAAAGGTTCGCAGGCTAATGAATGCCAGTTGCCTCTTGAGTAGACTCAACGGTCGTCGCATCCCTGTGCCAGGCCGGCGTGCGCACCTCCGCCGCCGCCGCCGCTTCCGCTCATGGACCGAATTCATCCAATCTTAAAACCAGACAAGGTTTGAGCCATTGAAGACGCCATGTCTAAAATGTTTTGGAAGACCCGGCAATGTGGAAGCCAGGTCCGCTAGTACTTCGTAGTGCCTGCCTTTATCAGACGCATCCACTTGTCTACCATGTACCTCTATGTATGTGTGCACTCTGCCCCGCCTCTCGTCTCAGGGAGAAAGAAAAATCCAAAATTGGCCTCGCGAGCCGTGACCCCCCCGGGCTGCCGAGGAGCCGGGCGTCAAGTCCGAGGGGGCAGAGTGCCGGCGCCTCTAATCCATGGTTTGCAGGGGTCGTGCGTCGGGGCAAAACGGGTTGGCCACCAGAACGGTTTTCTGTCCAAAGACAGAATTCGCTGAGTCTCTTTCCCTCGCTCGCATGCGGCCCGCCTCATGGCCGCCTCCCCGCCCGTTTCTTCCATCTCCGGCGGGAAAGTTTGCAAACACGGGCAGGCTGAGACTCACTCGCAGGGTGGGCCTACCTAGTCCAGGAGCCTGGACCAATCAAATTTCGCCACAAGTGACACGGCGGTGTCGCTGTATGGAGAGGCTGCGCAGAGCTTGACGAATCACTACGTCACATCGCTGTGGATGAGACAACTCTAACGACAGGGGACCGTGAGGCTAGGAAAACCTCATGCTGAGGAGTTCGAGTTCCTGCCGGTAGACTTCCATGCCGAGGAAAGCTCGTCGTGCAGCAACGGCTGGAGGGAATTCCATCATGTGTACGAAAGCAGCACAGATCTCGGACCTCCCGACGTCGCAGCCCGAAGGTATGGCGCCAGTTCAATTCATTCTCCTCGACCGTCCGATCAGCCCGAAGCAGTGACGTCTGGCTTGTGCCATTTTGGCCATGCATCGCAAGGGTCCCGCCTGCAGCGACTCAACACTATACGAGCAGGGCTGGCGATCCGCCTGGCCAAGGCCAGACACCCCCCGGCCCAAGCTTCAATGCCGCCCTAGGAATGACTCAACGCCATACCATTGTTTCACGGCTCGGGCTGGCAGATTTGGACCGAAGTCCGACCTTGGCTTGGCATGAAAGAACTGGACCGGAAGGCGCGGGGTCATTAAACAAAAGTCGGCCAGGAACGGCCGAGCCAGGAACGGCCGAGGGGCCGAGCCAGGAACGGCCGAGTGAGAAATGTATGCTGTCGCATTCAACACGACGACGGCGACGGCGACTACGACTACGACTACGACTACGACTACGACAACAACAACAACAACAGCAACAACAACAACAACAACAACAACATCAGCATCATCGTGACCGTCCATGTGAAACCCGTGCGGCGGTTCCCGACCCGCCCGCCACTCGCCTTCTCTTCGCTTGCTGCCGCTCTGCCGCTCTGCTGCTTTTGTGCGATCGGCAACCGCCCCCGGCTACACTTCGCAGTGTAGCACTCGATGCTCCGAGCAGAGTGAGGAAATCAATACCTGGTCTGACCCTGTCTCAGCCGTCCACAGCCATCCAACCCCCACCCCCCGGCAAATCAGCCAGAGAAGCAAAGCTGGCCAGGCGTCCGCGTCCGGTCTGTTGCCGTGTCACGCCATCTTAGCCTGGATCTTGTGCCCTGTCCGACGAGAAGTGGTCTGAGAAGGCCCGCGTTATGCGGCAGGCATCACTGCTCCCCGGGGGGTGGATTGGTTTCGGGGGCCGCCGCTCCTTGACCGGACCCCATCGGCCAGCGCAAAGGAGACACCTTGCTGCACCGTCTGGGCTGTCCTGTCCGCACGAACAGGCATACGGCCGTCTCTCGTTGGATACCCGCGAGTTGGATCCGCGTTACATGAGATGGGCTCTTGTGGATCAGCGGCGGATCAGCGGCTGTGGGCAGGCTCGCATCATGGAACCGCAGACGGCCTGCGGGACACAAGCGATCCCAGTCCATCTGTGTCTCAGCCTGTTTCGAGAAACGTGCACCGGCATGGTCCACTCGTGTTCGAGCTTGATTACGTTAAAGCAAGGCGTGCCAGGTTGGCCGGGTCCGTCGGCCTCTCGGCCCATGTCGCACTACGAGGTGCTACTGTCCGCGTCCGTCGGCCTTCACTCGGCCGCTATGGTTGCCTCTAACGCTTTCAAACCCGCCGCCACGCCGGCCACGGCGGCCTCGACCGCGAGCTGGATCGCGCAACTGCGGTGCAACTGCGGTCCATGAGACCAAAGAGGAAGCCAGCCTCGTCGACCGTCGCCTCAACTGTCAGCAGCCCGTGCTCCCTCCTCGGCCCCAAAAAACAATGCCGCCGTAGTTGGCGTACACACGGCGCGCGCCTCGTGCAGGTTGCACACGTCCTGCGTGACCATCTCGCGCGGGCGGGCGAAGACGCTCCAGGCCCGGCCCGCGTGCGAGTGCGCGTGGCACACGGCGTGCACGTCGGCCGGGCGCGCCTGGTGGATGGCGCTGTGGATGTAGTAGCCGGCCGCGTTGGCGGTGGCGCCGCCTCGTCGCCGGGTTCGGCAGCAGGAAGTCGCCCGCCGTGAGCGCGCCGAAGTGCCGTCAACCCGCTCAGCCCTGAGCGGGTTGATCCCCATGCAGCCCGGGAACTCGGGCTCGCGCACCGAGATCAGTGTGGCGCGGGCGGAGGAGGCTCGGTGAACCGGGTGCTGTGGACGACGGACGGGACGTGGCGAGGTAGCCAGCCCCAGCCAGCGACTCTGTGCAACGTACGTGACCTGCCTGGCCCTCGTCCCCGTCGCCGTGGCGCGACCACGACCGGCACACGGCGGCCATGTGGGTTAGGATGTGCCGGCGCTCGGCGGCGAAGGTCGGGAACTCGGGAATGCCTGGGTGCCTGCGGCTCCTCGTCAGTCCTAGTCTGAACTCTTTGCGCGTGTCACGGCCCCGTCTCGCACTGATTGACGCACCTGGTTGCACGTCCCCCCAGGTCCCCCCAAGGACACGGCCTCCAAGGGCGTCTTCTCCTTTTCCACCATGCCGGCGTTCTTGGCGACCACGGCGTCGGTCGGCGGCGCCCCGTTTACTGCCGCGGAAGCCATTGTGTCGATACAACGCTGAGAGGAAGGGTAGACGGGATATGATGTTTACAAGAAATTGGCATGTATCAGGACCATTCTTATGTACGTGTGTCCTTGGCGCCCAACCCCAAGCAAGCGATGTGATGATGACTGAGGCCTGAACCCAATAGCCGCCCTTGGCATCCCGGCGTCAACGGCCCGTCGTCGCGGCAGCGGTCTGGGGAAGGGCAATGGCAGGGATCGTGCGTCTTGTCGGACGTCGTCGAGAAGAGCGGCGCTAGGACCTGTTCTCAGCCCTTTGTTTACCCTGTTCCTCTCCCCAGGACGACCGAGCACCCAACAGTCCGGACTGGCCTGCTCCCATGGCAGTTCTTGCTCGCCCCAGATGTGTCACTAACCCCCCGAATCATCCCAACTCAGTAGACCGTGCCCTTGAGGCTGCGGTCCTCCTTCTTGGCTTCCTTCAGCTCCCGCGTCGTGACGTGGGTCAGCTCCTCGTTGCTCAGTTCTAGAATGTCCCCCCCGCTCTCGCCCTCGGCGGCATCGCCGTCCTCCTTGTGGTCATCGTGCTCACTGTCAGCCTCGTGTTCCCCGTCACTACTGTGGGGCTGATCACCCAGCCGGTTCGCGCGCGTGCCACGGCCCATGCGGCTCTGGTTCCGCTCGCGGTGGTGTTGCGGCGTGCCTTGCCGACCATCCTTCGCGGCCGCATCGGAAGGCGGGTTCGTGCCCGGCTTGATCTTGACGCGCATTGTGCGCTGCGGCGTCTCCCCGTCGTCGGACGAATCGGCATCGCTGGCCACCACGCTACTGTGCCCGCTGTAGGTGCCGCCAAAGTCGCGGCCGATGTGGATTTGCGGTTGAGCCGACAGGGCGGGCAGCGGCTGGGGAGGAGGCCCTTTGGGTCCTTTGGGGCTCTTGAGCTGGCTGCGCATGCGGTCCTCAAAGGATATGAAGCTGGGGGTGCCGTCGGGGCTGGAGACCATCTCGTCTCGCGCTGAAGTGACATCGATTTGCGGCCCGCCCGCACTCTCAACCTGGCTGTCCTCGGGCACCGAGGTCTCGGGTTGGAACCGTTTGGCAGCTGGGCGACGGCGCGCAAGCGGGGAGCAGCTGGCACTGTCCATGGTGGAATCGCCGTCCCGCAGGCTGCCGTCGCCGCTCACCCGGCCGCTAGAGGCGGTGCCGTCGTCGCTCTTGACCAAGTCAGCCAGGATCGGGCGGATCTCAAAGGACTTGTCATGATTACATCCGTTTGGGCATCCACCCCATCTCCGACGTATGTCAACGGCAAATGGCGCTGCGCCGGGAGAGCTGAGTGCAAGGGCTTTGTCAAGCTTGGAGCTGTCCTTACTGAAACCGTTCTCCCTGACAAGGCCCTCGGCGCCCTCCTTCTCCCTGGCCGACTGCAGCGCCCGCTCTCGTCTCAGCTCGGACCATGTGCGCATCTTGGTCTCGAGAATGTATTTGCCGCCGTCCTCGTGCCTCCGCATCGTGAGGAATTCACAGTGTCGGATGTTGCGGAGGTCCTCAAAGTACTCGACGCTGAAGTGGTACCACTTCATCAAGAAGACGCGAGACATGAGGCCGTGGGTCACTGCAGGGCGCAAAAGCTGTTAGCTCTGGCAGGCCGACGCTGACGCTGCCACATGACATGCATGCATGCACCACGGCCGGTTGACGGCGGGCACCACCAACCCAAGACACAGACGCTCGCGAAGTCGTCGTCGCCAAACTGCCGCCACAAGCTCTCGTTGAAGCCACTGATACGATCGTAGGCATCAGCAGCGCTCTCGCCATTGGGGATGCGGTAGAAGAAGTGGCCGTAGTCAGCGCGCTCCTGCCACATGCGCTCCATCTCGGCGCTGCAGGGCTGGAAGTTGCCAAAGTCCTGCTCGCGCAGGCGCGGCTCTTCGTACACCTTGATCTTGCTACGCCTGAAAGGGCTCGGCTCGGGGTCGTCGTTCGTGAGCGTGCCCAGGATGCCCTCGGTGGTCTCGCGCGTGCGCCGGTACGGGCTGGTGAAGAAGTGCAGCGTGTCCTCGGGGCGGAGGATCTGGCGCAGCCGCCGTCCGGCGTCGTAGGCCTGTTGCCAGCCTTCCGGCGTCAACTTGACCCGGTGATCGGGGATGGTCTGGTGGATATCGCGGTTCTCTGTGGCGTGGAACGGGAACGAGCGTCGTCAGCAGCCATGGCGTGTAGCCCCGGGGGTTGGGGTTCGAGCCCCAGGGCTCGAGTCAAAAGTTATCCTTGATAGCTCGCCTCGACTCACTGTTTCCTTCGGACTGCCCGTGTCTGATCAGGATGATGAGCCTGGGCTTCCCCATGACGGCGGTCTGTCGAGTCGGTATCGGCCAAGGAAGGCAAAAGAACGGGGGGGAGGGAGCACCAGGCTTGAGGCACGGTTGTTGGTGATAAGGTGGTAGGTAGGTCAAGCCGGCAGGGAGCTGCGATGGTCGACCAGACGTTGCAAGGGAAAATTAAGTCCAGGTGCCTTGCCTGATTGGCCCGAGCGGATAGGCCGACGCCAGCCCCAGAATACCCCACTTTCTGGGCTACTTTACAAAGGTACCAACCGATCTATCACATCAAACGTCCATTTTCCGACCAGGGGCAGCAAACATCGACACGCACACACGCACGCACGCACACCAAGTACACCGAGTTAGGGGCCATGTCCGGCGACGGCCCCGAGAGCATCCCGACTTCGGCCGACCCGCGCTCCAAGCGGCCAATCAAGAAGCGCGCGCTATCGCCGGCCTCGGCCCAGGCCGCCCAGCTCGACGCCCTCTTCGCCAAGCCCGACCGGGAGATCCGCTTGCCCGAGGCTGGCGCCGGCAGCAAGCGCCGGCAGCTGGCCCCGCCGCCCGAGATCGTGACCAACGTGCAGGGGTCGAGCGCCGGTGCCGGCAGCGGCGAGTTCCACGTCTACAAGGCCGCGCGCCGCCGCGAGTACGAGCGCCTGCGTCGCATGGACGAGGAGCTGGGCGCCGAGCGATCCGCCGCCGACTTCGAGGCCGCCAAGCGGGACCGCGAGGCCATGGACGAGGAGAAGACGCGCCGGAACCGGGAGAAGAGGGACAAGAAGAGGAACAGGGCCAAGCAGAAGGGCAAGGCCGCCGCCGGGGGAGCCCAGGAGGGAGCCCAGGAGGGAGCCCAGGAGGGCTCCGATGAGGAGCATGCCGCGGCGACGGAGAAGAATGGGATCGCCGCCCGAGAGATTCGCATGCGGGACGCCGACGAAGAGGACCCCAGAGAGAGGGCCGGCCACACAGGCACAACAGAGGCACAACGCATCGCGGCGCACATTGGTGCAGATTCCGGGCTCCAGATCCACGACGACGACGACGACGACTAAACGCACGCATCCATCTGGACAGCCAACTGGACAGCGGCACTCTCAGCACTTGGCCATGGGAGAACGTCACATTGGTGAAACGGCCACGAATGACCTTGCATCTAGAAGTGTGCGACTGAGGGAATGTCCCGGCACCCCGGGTGCCTGGTCAAGAGGCAGTTTCCATGACGCAGGGGTCCCTTAATCGTCGCTTGCGCCCATACCCGTGCCGACACCTGGCTGCGCCTTCTTCGCACTGCATATGTCATCGACCCTCAACAACAAGCAGGCAGCCTGCGTTGTGCCCGACCCATGGGTTAGTAAAGTAGACACCAGAGGGCATCAAGTCAGTTGTCAAAGAGCAGAGAAACCACATCATACCTCGATTGCCGTCTTCATGCTCTGCACTTTGATTGCTTGTGGTTCCCAGACTCCGTATTCGTTCATATCTGCGAGTCCGCCTGTATCTCCGTTGATGCCCCACGTGTGTTGGCCCTCGGCGTGCTTGGCTCGCAGCTCGGTGAGCACGCGAACCGGGCTCTTTCCCGCGTTTTGCACAAGCGTCCGCGGAATCACCTCCAGGGCTTCGGAAACCGCCTTGTAAGGCCACTGTTGTACACCCTCTATGCTCCGAGAAAGCTGCGCCAGTCGAACGGAGACGGCCATTTCCGTCGCACCTCCGCCCGGCGATAATCGTGGGTGGAACATGACATTGCGAGCCACGCCCATTGCGTCTTGCAAGTTCCGCTCAATCTCATTCAGAACGTCCTTGGACGGCCCCCGCAGAAGGACAGTGCAGGCCTTTGGATCTTTGCACTTTGTCAGGAAGGTGAAGTACTCGTCGCCGATCTTCTCAATCTCAAAGAGCCCGCAGTGAGTCCCCACGTCGGCATCTTGGAGGTCCTCGACCCGGTTCACAATCGTAGCGCCTGTTGCTCTCGCTATCCGGTTGTTGTCTGTCTTTCGTACGCGGCGGATCGCGGTCACGTTTGCCTTCATAAAGTAGTGTTGTGCAAGGTCTGGTTCACGTTGACCTTAGCGCAGCCCCCCGCAACAGCGACACAGCCTTCAATCTTACCGGACACTCCCTTCTCGGTTATAACCAGGTCGGGATTCACGGCAAGTATAGACTCGCACATGGCCTTGACCTGCTCCTCCTCGATCTGCAGGATACGGTTCCAGTCCGCCTCTTTCGAGATCTCGATGTTCGTCTGCGACTCGCCCTTTTTGTACTCCAGCGGGCAGTCGAGCAGCACGATCCGGGGATTCTCAATTCTCCGGCGCATCTTGGGATGGGTGATGTCCTTGTTCAGCATGACGCCGTCAAGCACCCTGCTGTCTTCGATCTCGCCGCCTGGCACCTTCTCGACACGCGCGTAGCGCTTGACGTCGACCTCGCGCCGCCCATTGCCAACCTCCCAAGTGACGGTGCGCACGGCGCGCAGCGCCAGGCTGCACATGAGATGGGACCAGCGCGAGACAAACTTGGTGCCGATGGACGATGAAATGAGCCCGTGCATGGCCTTGTCGTCGTCGATGTCGATGGGCAGTGAGATGTCGTCGATGACGGCCAGCGCGTCGTGCAGCGCGCGCTTGAAGGCCATGATGATGTTGACCGGGTGAATGTTGCGCTCGAGCTGCGGGAGCGCCTGTGCCAGTATCTCGCCCGCCAGGATGATGACCGTTGTTGTGCCGTCGCCCACCTCCTCGTCCTGCGTCCGGCTCAGCTCGATCATACTCTTGGCCGCCGGGTGCGACACCTCGATCTCGCGCAGAATAGCGTGGCCGTCGTTGGTAAGCACGATTCCGCCCATTGGGTCAAGTAGCATCTTCAGCATGGCCTTGGGGCCCAGGCACGATCGAATGATGTCGGACACACTACAGGATCCCGTCAGAGAACCATGTTGATCGTGTTGTGGTGAATCTGCTGGCTCACGTCTTGGCGGCAGCAATATTGGACAGCTGGGCTTTACGCCCAGTCTGACGCTCACCACTCTGGGTGTCTAGGCAGAAGATAGCTTGGTGTCAGACAGCTGGTCACTGCATATGCCACGAGTGCGCGGGCGGCCAACGTACTCATCACCAGGACCGGCGCCTGCATCTTGACGGATTTTGGCGTTCAGACACAGGATGCAGACGTCTGGCACCACGTAGATGCTGGTGTTCTGGCCCAGATCGACACAAAACCTGCTCATAGGACGGGTTGTGCGGCGAGAGACTCACAGCTAATCGACGCGAGCAGCTGGGAAGTGGGATGCGAAAAGTTTCCCTCGAAAATGTGAGAGCTATACGGGTAGGTAGCTAGGTACCCCACTACCCCTGCTAGTACGTGCATGCAGTAAGCTCAAAGCGGAGCCCGGGTTAATGTCGGCATTCGATCTCGGAACGGCCAGGTCTGCATTTACACAATACGTAGGACTACCAGTCATGAGGCCCCAGGCCATTGCCATCATGCACACGAGGGCGAGAGCGCAACAGAGACCAGCCGGGGTGGCAATTGATGCATTATGTACCAATATAGAACTCCTTGCCCGCGTCCCGTGCCCTCAAGAATCACATACACCCGGTTCCCCGTGGTATGGTCATGCGCCATGATGATGCAGAGGTACCTACTACAGACAGAGATGCGCAAGTAAGAACGGCCAGAACCGGCCAAATATGAGATGAACCTTCTACACATCCTCCCGACCGTTAGGATTCCACTTTTTCTCCGAGGCAAAGCAAACGCGGGAGCTTTCTCGCCGGATATATGCATTCAATCACAACAAGGGGAAAAGAAAGAGTGGGAGTGGCTCAAAAAAACCTGGAGAGTGCGTTGCTCAGGTTGATGAAATCGACCGGCTTGGTGACATAGTCACTGAAGCCGGCCTCCACACACTTTTCCTGCACGTCGGACATGACATTAGCCGACAAGGCGATGATGGGCACGTTCGTGAAGCTGTTTCGGGCCTCCCATTGTCGGATTTCGCGGCAGGCCTGGTAGCCGTCTTTGCGTGGCATGTGGAGGTCGCACTGCTCGGAGAGTTAGTCAAAGCTGCAGTGAGTATGATCACAGGGAGGAGAGGGGGGGGGGGGCCGCTGACCAGAATCAGTGAGTACCGCCCATGAGGATTGGCAAACACCTTCTCCGTGCACTCGACCCCATCCGTCGCCAGATCCACAGCCACACCAACCTTCTTCAGGTACTTCTGTAGCACTTTCTGGTTGACAAGATTGTCTTCGACGAGAAGCACCAGGTATCCCTTGTTGCCCATGCGTTTCTCGACCTCAAGGTAGCTCTGACGCTGTGTCTCGACCAGTCTCTGCGCCGAGGACCGGTTCCGATCGATGCTGAGCTCGTTACGATTCGAGGGGTCGAAGATGACGCCAAATCGGGACGGCTTGACCGGCTTGTAGATGTACGTGACGCGCTGGTCCGACAGCATGTCTTCGTATTTGGTGCCGGTGATTTGCCGCATCAGCACCTGCCGCTGCACCGAATCCGAGAGTATCAGCAAGGTGGCCTTGCCCGCCATGGCCGACTTCGCGATCACGTCCGACAGCTGAACGATCTCATCGGACGAGGGCAAGTTGATGACGACGTGAGTGAAAATGACCGGGTCGTCGACACCAACGAGTTCCTGGGCTTCGCGCACCGAGGCCAGCGCCGTGATTTGGTGCGGGATTTCCTTGGGCAAAGTCATCTCGATGTGTTTCGTCGTCGCCTCCCGACTGTGCAGCTGCGGGCAGACAATGAGGATCGAGTATATGGGCGGAGGTCGAAACTCACTTGCGAGTTGTCCGACATTCGGACCGGTGGTCGGCGAGTTTAGGCCTGGACTTCGTCTCTCAGTCGGCATCTCGAGTTTCATGCTGGAGAGATCCTGACCGCTGGCACGCGCGGCCTCGCTGAACCTGACCAGACCCACATTGAGCGAAGACATGGACGAACGCGCCGTGACCTGCGAACGTCCTGACTGAATCGACGGGTCGGAGCTGCCACTACTAGCAACAACCGGCGGCGACACGTAATCGGCATCTGTGCTCGACACACTAACAGCTGGGCTGAACCCGCGGAGCGGCTTGGTCCTTACCACCATCTGGGGCAAGTCTTCGGCGGAATGCGCCATCATTCTGGAGCTCGCCGATCCGTCAGGCCGATCGACTTCCGAGGGGAGACCGAACTTGGCGGTGAAGGTGAAGATTGAGCCCTTCCCGAGGACGGCCGTGCCCTCCATCTTACCGCCATGTAATTCAACCAGTTGGCGAGATATAACCAGACCCAGCCCGCTACCTCCGTGCTGGCGCGTGCTGCTTCCGTCAATTTGACTGAACGGCTTGAAGATCATTTCCGATTCCTTCTGGGTGAAGCCCCTTCCGGTGTCGATGACGGAAAACGCCAGCATGACCTCATTGTTCTCATTGTTCTCGAGGCCCGCGCGCTCGGGGACTACGACTTTGCATCGGCTGAAGACTTCACCCTGGCTGGTGAACTTGATGGCGTTTCCTATCACGTTCAGCAGCACTTGCCGCATTCTGACTCGGTCTCCTTTAATCCACATGGGCACGTCCTCCTCCACAATGTAGTTGAGCTCGAGCCGCTTTGCAATGGCCATGGTGGACACGAGCTCATTCACGTCTTCAATGAGGGAGCGTGTGTGGAACCATTCGAAGTTCAGCTTCATCATGCCGGCATCGACCTTGGAAAGATCGAGGATGTCGTTGATGATCATCAGCAGACTATTGGCACTCGTCTGAATTGTGTTCGTGTAGTCTCGTTGCTCCTCGGTCAGTGTCGTATCCTGCAGGAAGCTAACCATGCCGGAAATGCCGATCAGAGGTGTCCGAATTTCATGGGACATGTTGCTGAGGAATCGGCCCTTCGACTCCATGGCCTCCTTCAGCTTGGTTTCCAGAAGCTTGAGGTCGTTGATGTCGGTCGCCGAACCAAAGTACGAGCTCTCACCGTCGACAAGGTTGACGTTATCAATCTCCACGCAGCGGATGAGATGCCACCTGTATTCTCCCGACTTGGAGCGCAGCCTGATCTCCGTGGTATACGACAGTCGCCCGTTGCTATCAGTGCCAACTTTAATGACCCCTTTCCGGGCGAGCTCGATGAGGTTCGCTGCCGGAATCTCGAACATCGAGTCACTGCCAGAGCTACTGTTACGAGAGAGTTCTCGATGTGTCCCTCTGATAACGCCGTCGACGGGTGTACGCGGTCTCCGGCCTGCAGAGTCGAGGGCTGTCCTGCCGGTCACCGGCGTCGCCGGGTCAAGGAAACTTTTTCGCTCGCCCCTCAACAGCGGAGTCGCTGGCCTGTTTGCCGGGATTTGGCACTTGGCAAGATCGTCCGGATGGACAAAGTCCATAAAACCCAGGCCCAATGCATCATCGAAGCTCTGGCCGGTATACGAAAGCCATTGTTCATTCGCGAAGGCCACGCCATCGACTTCGGTGGCCGTAAATATAATCTGGGGTATCAGGTTGGCCAGGAGCCTGTGCTTGGCCTCTGAGGCCTCGATTTCCTCTTGCCGGGCTGCCTTCAACTCGGCAACGTGTTGTTCGTGGATATCCATATACGAGCCGAGGAACTGCAGGATGACGCCCCTCTTGTCCTTGGATGCCACAGCGCGCGCGTAATGCCATCGATAATGGCCGTCGAACCGTCGGATCCGGACCGCCCTGGAGAACTGCTCGCCGGTCCGAACCGAGTGACTCCAGGCGCGGAGATAGTCCTCTCTGTCCTCGGGATGGAGGCTACCCCACGGATCGGCGGCCAGATCCGAGGAAGTCTGCCCGCGATAAACCAGAAAGCGACTGTTGACCCACACTATCTCCCCCGTCTGGGGCAACGCAATGAAGACGTGAGCTGGTAGAGAATCCAGAATCAGATTCTTGAGTTTGTCAGACGGCGGCATCATCTCGGACTGGGTCGCGGAGCCAGAGCGAGGTGGTACTTGGCTCTGCGGCACGCCTTTGCCAATCGTCGAGCTCGGGGGCAACGACTGGAAGGTTGAAGCAAAGTCGGCACCGTAGGAATGCAGCTGAGTGTGGCGGTGGCGATTGGAGCCATGACCACTGGCGCTGTCCTCTTTGTCACTCCTAGTTCTCAACAAATCGTGGAGGTCCCGGGAATGCCGCCGCTTGTGCTTTGCACTCGCTTTGACCGGATCCTCAGAGCCGTGCACGACAGCACTCTCACTCGACTGAGACTCCTGATTAGCAGGGTTCGAGAACGCTGCTTCGTGTATTTGCGCTCTCCCTGTGAGTGAACGGTGCGAAGACCGCTTTTCGGCCAAACTGGTCTCTCGGTGATTGCGAACCGCCTTACTCTCCCCAACCCCTGATGTCGACTTCGGTTTTGCGCTGAAGTAGCTGTCGCCAGACGTCCCAAGGGGACTCGCAGCTAGGGGTGCCCTGCTGTCAACGGCGACACCCGCGGCCGATATGTCCCATGATGGCGTGACCGATGGCGACTGGGCGGCGCTACGGGACGGAGCGGAATATTCGCTCGGGCTGGTTAAACTACCTGCGCAAGAGGCTCTGGACGTTGGTTCCTCCACCGGTAGGTAACCCAGGCTGGCAAGGGCGGCCGAGTCAGCGAGTGGGCGGCCATCGGGACCAACAGCTCCGAACCCGTGTGTATTCGGTCGTCTTTTCTGCAAGCCGTTAACTTCGGTCTCCAAGTTGGTGTAGTGGCGACACAGAGAGAACGACGTTGCCAGGTGGGGCGCCAGGTGTTCTAGTGAGCGACGTAGATTCGTTGGGTAGGGAATGACGGAACTCAGTATCGATAGGATTGCTATCGGAGCATGCCGCGGCTTGCTGGCGGTATCTGGTGGTGTTTGAGAAGGCACTGTGCCATCGGCGAATCTGACGTCTTTGCGATTTCGGGCCTGTGTCTTCTGCTCCATGACAGTGGTGTCCAGCCGGAAACCCGCATTGGGCTTGGAGAGAAGGGGGTGGACCAGGGGGATGTGGAGGACAGTGCACGAGTTGTCCACGCCGATTGTTTCCGGCGGTGGTATGCTTGAGTAGTCCTTGGAGCCAGGTGAGGGATTGAAAGATTCTTCGTCCACCATGGCATCCGTAAAGAAAGGATTCTCGTTCGGATCGGCTCGCACGGCGGGAGACGGCGCGGGGGATTGTGACCAAGGAGATGGCGGCGCTTGCTCATACTCTTCATACATGGGCGTGGGCGGCCGAGGAGCGTCATCCTCAGTACGGGGCCCCGGCTTCTTGCCCTGCCGTTGGCCTTTGGATCCTCGCCCAGAGGACGAGAGCTTGGCACCGCCAAGAATGGTGGAAAGATGGGACGCTGTCGAGTCGGCGCGCGCTCTCCGCGTTCGTTTTCGTGTTGCGTCCGGTGACCTTCCGTGGGCACCTTGCTTCGCCTCGGCTGATTGTAGTTCGTTCGTGGACTGGCTGAGGTAGGGGTAGCTTCGCGTAAGCGCGATTGCCTTGCCGCGTTCCAAGACGCGCACAACACCGTTGTGGTCGATGAGTGGGTCGGCTTCATAATCCAGTGCCTGCAAAACATCCAAGACCTTACCCGGACCGGATTCTGTGGCCGAAAAGGTTGCCTCCCAGCTGGGCACGCTCTGCTGTTTTTCCAATGCGTCATGCTGCTCCAGTGCCTTGCGATTCAGGGCCGGTTGGTCGTCAACCTGCAAATGCCCAGTTTCCTCATGCGGCGCTGATGTGGGGTGCGAGCTCTGACTGCGACCCAGCGGCGGTGGCCGGCGAAGCGACTGTAGTGGTCTCTCCACCGCCATCTTCTCCTTCCTCTCTTCGTAGGACGTGAACGAATGCCTGCTCTGCAATCCGGGACGCAGGGTATCTCTCCTGGATGGGACGTCATCCCCCGTCAATGGCACCTCGGATTGGTCTTCTGCGCTGCTAAAAATCAGGCTCGAGCCTCGCGCCAAGTAGCCCAAGCTCAACTCGTCCTCTTGACGCGCGTTGTAGCTTGCCTTTTGGCCCCATGGTACGTTTTCGATGTCGGTAGAATCGGCGGGAACGGCCAGGGTGATGCGCTCTGCCCGGTACAATCCAGTCATGATTTGTACCACCGTTTTCCACCACGCATCCAGCCCGGGCTCGGACGATAGCATCAAACTCATGTCGTAAAGAGAGGGGGTGGGATATGGGCTCGGGACCTCAAGCTGGGAATGGCCGTGGGGTAGAAATGTCATGGTCGATGCGGGAGTTGACGGGTACGACAGAACGTGATCCTGAGCTCGAAGCGCGTCAAACGTGCCCTGAGAAGGCTGCGGCGCGACAGTCGGTGAGAGAGTGGTAAAGGGCTTGTGGAGCGCCGAAGGCACTGCGCCTGGAGTTGTCATTCGAGGAAAAGGATAAGATGGCGTCCCCGCCGTCCAGCCCGGAGTCGCGCCCCCCGGTATTGTGTTGCAGGAATCGGTTGACGTGGTGGTGGTGGGCCCGGCCGACGGAGAGTTTGTAGTGGTCGTCTCTTCCTGTATTGGAGATACCTTCGGTGCTCCGGGTATCGCCGGCTCTCCCTTGTGCGCGGTCCCGTCCCTTTTCCCCATATCTCGCGCGAGCTTCTCGCGGTACTCATGCAGCTGGTTCTGCGCATCCACCTTTTGCCTGCCGCCCACAATTCGCGGCTGGAGTTGTCCATCGACTGCCCCTGAGCTACTCTCGGCTCCCGCGACTGAGACGTTTTCGGTTCCCGATCGGAGCTCGTCGTACACCACTGCGGACTGTCGAATATTCTGGATGTCCCTCGACTCCATGAAAGCGTTTGGCCTTTTTCCCAGTGCCTGAAAGCCCGACCCAGGTGTTTCCGAAGCCTTCAAGTTCTCTGGTCGATCAGTCATGATGCCGTTGCGACTAGCGGCGATAGCCCTGCCGCAGTCGCAGCATGTCGGCACTCCGTGGCTTTCTTCAAGGACGACAGCGATGTTCGTGCCCCAAGCAGCGACTCGAAGGCCCTGAAAGGGGGCCGTCGGCGTGTTGCGGGCACGACGAGGTGGTCTGCAGATAACGGCCGGTGCCACACAGATCGCGGGTGGTGTGGCGTCCGAGGGACAAGGGGGGGGTGGGGGGGGGAAAGGCGGAAGACGAGGTGGTACCTATGGCTTCGATGGCGACCGCGGACCGAGTCCAAATTCGCGCGGAGCTTATTACCTGTCCACACTTCGGCACGCGCTGGGGAGGTGAGGTGTGTGTGGTGCAAAAAGCAGGCAGTAAATTACAAACGGCAACGGGCAAGGCGCCCGAGAGCGGGTGTGGAGCGTGTTTGGGGCCATGCTTTGGAAGTTGGCAGGAGGGCAAGGTACGGTAGATACAATGTACCTATTTTGACGTCATGTGCTGGTGCGGAACACAAACCATTAACCGTCTTTGTCATGGCGCCGAACTCGACTCAAGAAACCCAACGAAGATGTGGGAAGAATTAGGCCACGCGTAGGGGCCGTTAACAACCCTAATTGCGATGCGTTCCCGGACGATGTGGAGGTATTGCTAGCTCACCTCCCACGCGGCGCGTCGTCGACGGCGACGGCCGGCAGAGCGAAGCAAGCTGGAAGCCGTCTTGCTCAAACTCGGCTAATCTCACCTGACTGTCCGTAGATAATGACCTCATTGGACCATAGACCAACTTCTACTAGCATTTCGTCCGATATGCTGTTTACATGGACGAGCATTTGTCGCGCACACACAAGGGGGTCCCATTCACTGACCCTCTCTAACCAGGCAGCATTTGAGTTGTGCGGGTCCCTTGATGACGCTGCGGCGTCTGCCAATAACAAGAAGTAGACAAGGTCCCCACGAGCGGCTCTGGCTGTTTGAAAACAACAAACAATCTCCGCGAAAAGGGATTGCCCTGATCGCGCCCACCAAATTGCAGAGCTAGAGAGTGTGTGGCAGTGACGTCAGCAACGGTGTGAAATTCCCACTGAGCGATACTCGAAAACGGATTTCCGCTGACGCCCACGTGGATGCCGGACACTCATTTTCCTAGCCTCACCGTTAACCGTTGGCACCAAGGGCCCCACAAGGCTTCACTCCGCCGAGAAACAGCATCTGGGTGATGCGAACAGGTAGGTATCGCAGCTCTGTTCCGAGCTCGACGATTCCCGCGCCTCGTGGTCGCCCGAGATATCGAGATACTGAGCTTCTCAGATCAGTAATCGAGTGGCTCCTTCCTAAACCTCCGTCCTTTCCCTTGGCGGGGCTGGGCCCGGAGAGGGAGCTCAGCACAGAATCTTGGCGGTGTAGCGCGGCAAAAAAAAGCATCCATCAGCGCGGCGACAAGGCGATCGGCTTCATCCTTTTGACTTTGCAACGCACAACGTCGAATTTCAGCGCGTCGTGCCGTCGTGATAGATATACAAATACAATCCGCCTCCAACGCGCCGCTACGTGTCAACTCCTCTCTGCGTGAACTTGCGGCGGAGGCCGCGGAGCGCACGATGAACTTCTCGGGAACCAACGGAGGCGGGCCCGGGCCCGGTGGTATCGATCTTAATGATCCCAACATACGCCGGGTACGTACGTCCACACACTTGAGGCGCGCGACAGGCTCCTCCGGGTTCGGACACCTCTCGAACGAGGCAAACTAGATATGGGCAGGGTTGCACTGACTTTCTTTCTCTCCTAGATGATGGGCCTGATGGAATCTTGCTACGCCAAAAGTGCCATGAGCGGTGTGTTAGGCTTCGGTATGGGTGGCCTATTTGGCATGTTTATGGCATCGGTACGTCTGCTCTCCTTTCCTACATTTCTCCCACCGTCGCCGCGCCCAAACCTGATCGGCTGATTTCTTGACCAGATGTCCTATGATACACCCTACCACACCGTCGTCCCCGGCCAGACCGGTCCTGCCGCCGCCGCCGCCGCCGCCGCCAGCCCCGGGTCCGCGTCTTTCAACGCCCTACCGTGGCGGCGGCAGCTGGCGCTGGGCTTCCGCGATATGGGCAGCCGGTCGTGGAGCACGGCCAAGAACTTTGGTATGGTGGGCGCGCTCTTCAGCGGCATCGAGTGCGGCATTGAGGGCCTGCGCGCCAAAAACGACGTCGCCAATGGCGTCGCCGCGGGTTGCCTGACGGGCGCGATCCTGGCGCGCAACGGCGGGCCGCAGGCTCAGGCGGTCGGGTGCGCGGGGTTCGCGGGGTTCAGCGCCGCTATCGAGGCGTGGATGCGGATGCCGAAGGAAGATGAGTGAGTGGGCAGGGTATTTGGTAGAGGCACAAGAGAGTGAAGATTTGATAAATAAAAAGGGTATGGGCAATGTGCCATGGATAGAGGGGGTATTAGAAGGAGCTCTTTGACACCGGCATTTGGGGGACTGCGATGGCCCCAGTGGCCTTGTTCGCCGGAGGTTTGTCCACTCACTTTGGATATCACTCGGGCTCTCGCATTGCATG
Organism: Phyllachora maydis; assembly: GCA_029339225.1. Classification (NCBI taxonomy): domain Eukaryota; kingdom Fungi; phylum Ascomycota; class Sordariomycetes; order Phyllachorales; family Phyllachoraceae; genus Phyllachora; species Phyllachora maydis. Next base: position 1,855,478 of record JAQQPM010000004.1, read on the forward strand.
GATCTGGACTTGACCGGCAAGACTCTGGACATCGGCGTTGGGGCGTGCGTTGGGGTGTTTAATCGAAGAAGGGGTCCGAACGACATCGGGCATCCTTCTATGGCTGTCTTCACTACATACCTGCACTCTTGTGACCGAATTGACAATGAGGCCAAGCCAGGAGGAGGGTTAGGCAGGATTTGCAACATGGGCACAATGTCACACTTTCTTGCTTTGGGACATCATTCGTGGTCCTAACGAGCGGAGGTTTACTGCGCTTGCAAAGGATGTGCAGCGGGTCATTGGCTAAAGCGAAGCTCTGATGCACTCGTATGTCTTTATTGTGAGAGTGGGTCTCTCCTATGTGTAGTAACTCATTTGTGATAAGTGTTGTAGGTAGCTCCACGGCTGCTAGGTCATGGTGTGGTAAGATCCTATAATGACACATAGGAAGTCTTCAAATCAAATGGTCCCTCGCACCCTGTTCTTCTCAACCCAAACCTGCAGCTACCCAGATCAGGCAACCGGAAGTCTCGGCACCAAAACTGGCGCTCATCCGGAGTGTACATAGTAGTAAAAGACGCCCAAACACCGCGCTAATTATGCGTTGGAAGGAGGTGAACTGGATGTGCCAGGGATTTTCCACCCTGCCTTGTTTCTCGGGGAAGTTATCTCTCATCGGAATTTCGGGTCTAGATACATGGCCCAGCTGTCAACGGATGCCACGCCCGGGTAACCTTCTCAGGCCGGCGAAGTACTTTGGTAGATCATGAAGGGCCCAAATTGCCAGTACGCATTGGCAAACGCTGACGGATTATTGGCAACGTAGTTGGAACATGTGTCCGTGGAACCTACGAAAACACTTGTTAGCGATGTTCCCGCATACTCCTTGATCCCACCGCATCCCGTCGTGACCATGTGGAGCACCCGAGCACATACAGCCCGATGTATTCCAGTGAGGATCCACCAAGTCGCCGCACAAATCAATGTTGACGATGATACTCTGATTTCTAAAGTGGCTGCCAATGTCGCAGTTGGTGCTCGGGAAGTCGGCCAGCGCTGTCCCCCAGCTGCTCGGATCGGGGTCCCTCTGGGCGAGGTCTCGAGGAACAGAGCTACGATTCCACTGCCAAATGCGGATTCCCGCGGTCCGCAGCTCCATGGCTATGAGGCCGCCTCCAGCGGCGTTGAAGGCCTGGCCGTAGCTGGTGGAAGGGCCCATCGTGTTGCAACCCGTATTCTTGTTTGTCCCGTTTTGGCAGTCTACCTGCATCGCCTCCGCCGTCATGAGACGCTTAACGTCCATGTCGCACCCCGGGCTGGTATGCAATGTCATCATGTTGCCCTTCAAAGCGTTGTTGGTGGCTTCCATAACGTCGATCTCGCCGTTTTGGGGCCAGTGATTCTCGCTTCGCATGGAGAGGATGTATCAGTGACGTGATTCCTCCATGGCACAGGAACGTGCTTCACTTACTCCGTCAACCACAGTGCGGGCCACGTTGCACAGCCATACGGGGTGTGCTGCACGTCAAAGACGAAGAGACCTGTCTCGTACTGCTTTTTAGAGTGCAACCGCACCGAGAAGCGGCCTGTGGACGCATCCGGGATAGAGCCCGGACCGACGGTAGTGTCAACCTTCACTACGGCACTGGATGAGGTGGCATGGGTGAGGTTCTGTATATATGTGTCAGTTTGTGTCAGTTTTGGACGTGCAGACTCGAAGGGTGCCGCATCTGGGCCTTTGCAAAGGAGTGGTCTCACGTAATGTGCGGCGTCTGAGAGAGTACGCAAAGATGTGTTAGCATCCGCAAGCGAAATATCATGACGGCCGGGCCTTACCGCCCGCGTTGACGTAGTGGACGAATCCATTCGTAGGATCGTACGTGTTCCAGTACTCAAAGTTATCGAAAAATGAAGTTCCCGAGTCTACATTTGTCAGAGGAGGCCTGTAGAGTTTGCAAGGAGAATGCCTCGGTTGCACAGCTTACATGTGTCACTGAGGCTGTAATTCAGCTTCGTGTAGTCCGGGTATCGATTAGCCCTGGCCTTGTTCGATTCGACGACGGCCACGACCGCGACAACGACGATGATCGCAATCGCGACCCCACAAACAATCCCCCATGCCCTCTTCCCCCATTGCCTCACGTTCCATGCCGATGCACCCCGTCCGCCGCGCAGCTCGTGCCTTGGTGCCATGGTGGCTGTGCTGGTCCACAGCCCTGTCTTGTCGGTCATATGTGAGCTCTGCTGCTCGCCCTGCTGCTCGCCGGGATTGGCAGCTGTTCGAGGTCGGCTGATGTTGCGCGCGAAGTTCCGGCTGTATCGTCGGCTTCCAAGACTGGGATGGATCGGTAAACCGGCATCCCACCAGGCGCCGCCGAGAAGATGCCGCCTAGTTCCCTCGCCGAGTTTTGGCTCAGGTTAGCTGACTTTGTCGTGTGCGTAGCCCAGCGTTCCCATTCGGCAGGAGCCGTGCGTACTGGGCTCAAAGGGATGGCAGAGATTGTGGCGGTCGCTGCTGCCTTGAACTTGTAGTAGGACCACGGCACGGATGGGGGACCCTTACAGTATCCGAAGGGTGTGAAGCCTGCTTTAGGTAGTTCACGGTGACCCCGCGGGTGGAGAGACGAATTGGTGTACATGAGGAGAAAGATATCAGCTCACACAGACGCACAGATGGCGGTCTGGTTCTACGGAATATGCAAAGGCAGGGACCTGTTCGCTGACTACATGGTTGTTGAGATCACACTAACAGGACGCTGTGAGCAGGTGGTGAGGTGCGGATGACGTAATGGGAGGGGCCCGAGATTAACCAGGAAAGCGTCTAGGGAAAGCCGATTCCCTCTACTGCTTCCCAACACGTTCTTTTCTGCTCACAGCCATTGAGGGATCACCAGCACAATCAACACCGAGTTTCACGTGTATTATTGGACCAGCAGACGGATGGGAGTAGCAGTATCACTCACGAGTGCAAGCTAGATCCCGACCTATATAAGTGTATCTACATAGAGGGCAGGCGTGTGCAACGCGTTGAAGAGGAACCCATGGCAGACACGTTTTAAGAACAGGAATTGAAATCTTGTGCATCCTAGACCGACCTTAGGTTCTGCAGCAAAATCAGTTAGATCATCAACCACCGATTTTAGTTTGCACATCACTGTCTCGGTTTTAAGGCACAAAGATTCTCCCATACTGCTTTATGAGGAGTATATTCACCTCTCCATACCCCATGACCAACATGTGTGATAGATTACGGTACTCCCCATGGCGGCCTGCAGCTGCCCTCGAGACTCACCTTGTACTCAGACTAGGCGGCATTGCATCGCGCGGTGGAAACCCAATAGATTGTATATATAGAGGAGTAGCTCACGCGCGACAGCGAATCCCATTATTTAGAAGTAAACACAGCATGTTGGATTCGCTGGGTCCAAGTGATTGATTGCGCTGTATATCTCTCCTATGTTCTGCCTCTTGTATATCCACGTGAGCGCTGTTGGATTCGGCGGTTCTAAGTGCTTGATTCTCTTCTCTAATCTAGTCTGTGATCTCTCTGTATGTTGAATTCCACGGGTCTAAGTGATTGATTGTATGTGTCGATCTAGTCTATGTTCTCTAACCTGCGCCTTAGGGCCCGCTATCTGCCTTTTTCTTTGCTTCCCCCTACTGCACTTACAAACCTAGAGATAAGGCTTGATCTATATAATTTAGAGAAGTACAGCTATACCTACCTCAATTAATAGGGCCTCCTTATGCCCTACTCTTATTACTAATAGGCATTACTCTTAGTTGCTAGTAGGCTATTAGAGCTGGAGTATGTTAGTTACGGTAAGGTAATGTCTAGGTGTGAGGCATAACCCCTATACTAGTGCTAGGCTTAACCCTAGTAAAGGATATATGGCTATAACCTATATATCTAGGATAGAAAGGGTAGGGAAGGGGGATAGAGATAGATATTATTCATTATAGAATTAATTGGAATCGTTACTCGTTACTTTGCCTAGTAGATTATACTTTGTTATTGCTCTTTCTCTACATTACTGTTTTATTCCTTATTATTAGAAGTCTCTACTATAGTAAGAGCAAATCGATACTAATTAGTTTCTATAAGGGCTAGCGCGCTGTAGAGCGCCGACCCTACCCACGGGTATAGGGGGGTGCACAGACCACCATACCCCTACGCGTGTACGACATAGCGATTAGGCCAAAGGGTAATCCTCGGCACGCTAGCGCCTTGCATCCCTATTTACCGGAGGGCCTATTAACGGTAATAGACTAAAGGGGGGATTATGTAACTTAGTCCCCTTATATAGGCATAACGCGTTTATAGGCTATACTTCTCTTTTCCTTCTTTTTCCTAGTTTAGAGTCTTTATCTATAGAAGCCTAGCCTCTTATCTAATATATTCTCTATAGCTATAATACTACTTTAAACTAGCTTAATAGCGCTAATAAGCGCTCCTTAGAAATACACCCTATTAATTTTTACTATTATATTACCTAGCTCTCTAAGCAACTTATAAGAATAGAAGTAACCTATAGTTAGGCTAACAAGAGATATAGCCCTAAGCAGAGTAGAAGGAGTCTTAAGAACTCCAACTCTATACCTAGAAAAAAAGCTAGATCCCCTATAGAAAGAGTCTGCTAAAAGGAAGGGCAAGGAGCCTAAATACTAACAATTTAACTATATTAATACCTTAACCTAATTATAGAGCTCTCCTGTTGATTAGAAAAAAGCTACCCTTTCTTTCTTACCTAATTCTAAAAAAGAAGATAGTATTAGCAATATAGCTTTTATTAGATAAGAGACTCCTTAACCCTATCTAGAAGATTAGTCTTAGTATTAGTATAACGAATAAGAAGCCTTAAAAAAGCTAGATATTGAGTCTAAGATCCTATATCTATATAGAGAAGGGGATATAATAATGTTAGTAAGTTTCTTAAGCATTACTAGAGGTATACTAGTAATACTAGGAGTATACCCTAACTTATTAACTATTAAAATACTACCTAGATACCCTTTATATTGATAACCTAGACTAACTTACCTATTAAAGGCTACGTATTAATAATAGTAGCCTAGATCCCTAAAAGCTAGAGTACTTAACCTTTAACCAACCTTAACGCCTACTATAGCAATAGTAAGCAAAGTTCTTACTCTATAGTAATAAATGGCCGACCTTACTACAAGACTTGCTAAGCTTTAGAAGGTTTAAGGAAGTACCTTAAACAGCGTCTTTAATTAGTTAGTAATATATATCCCTTCTAAAGTAGTAGTATTAATAATCTTTTAGCCTCTAAATACCAATAAAAAGGCTAAGAACAAGTACTATAACTCCTTAGCTAAAAAGAGTAGTATTAACCCTAGAACCTTTAACAGTAGCTAGGACTTTAACAAATAGCCTAAGAAGTTTATAAATCTAATTAAAAAAGACTATACTACTTATAAGACTAAGCTTAGTTATATAGATAGATTCTATTACGCTATCTGATCCCCGTAGGGGATATCTAGGTAGGCTGAGCTAGTGCTATAGGAAAACCGTATAACGGGTGAAAAACCTATAACCGTACATAGGAAAAATAGGGGGTGTGATAGGGGGTAGGCCAATCTTCACCAGAGTAGATACCGCCCCTTTAGGAGTATAAAAACATACTACCTAAAGGGGTATAGGCTAGACCGCTCCTAGCCTCTAAGCAACAGAGTATTCTGGCAGCCTAGTAGCAATATAGCGAACTAGGGGGCGTATAGCGCTGCCGCCCCCTTTTTCAAGTCTGTAGAGAAAGCTATTTGTATCCCCTCTTTCCCTCTCCTTAAAGGAGGCCGAAGGATAGGCCGGGCAACCGTCGAATATATGTCGGATATCCTCTGTAGCTAGGTGGTAGCGGCAGAGGGGGTTATCAACCCCAGGCACCTTACAGGTATATAGGAATCCTCTTAGGCCTATCTTCCCTATACAGGCCTATATTAGCAGCGAGCTTTTAGCTTTAGAGAGGTTATAATAGCGTCTTTAGAAGGCCTCTTTAAAGGCCTTAGCTAGGTTCTCCTCTTAAAAGGTAGCCTTAGCTGATTTCTCTAAGAGGCTCTCTATATAGGGGTTGTAACTAGAAGCCCTAGCCTCCTATAGATAGCGATCCTTCTAGGCGGTATAGAGGGGTTCCTTATTAACAGCTTTCCTTAGTTATTAGTAGTGCTACTAGGCTATTGCCTCCCTTTTTCTTTCTTGCTTTGTACGCCCCCCTAAAGGGAGGCTAGTCCTAGGGGTCCTATTTCCAAGGGCAAGGCGTAGGGCTTCCTTCTGCTTAGCTACCTCTTTTCCTATAGCCCTGTTTATCCTAGCCTAGCTAGAGAAGGAGAGGGCGTTAAGGTAGAGGTTAAGGGGGGGGACGTTAGCCTTATAGTAGAGGCTTTAGACCGGTGTCCTTTTATAGGCTCCTATAACCCTCCTTAGGGCCTCGTTTTCGGCTGCTAGTAGGCCTCTGGTTATACCCTATAGCCTATTTGGTGTTATAGGTATAGGGGTGTGCCAGGCCAAGGCTGCGTAGGCTAGGACTGGCCTTATTACTACTATATATAGGAGCCTAGTCTTTTCGATTCCAGGTCCCTAGGTCTTTCCAGCTAGCCTAGTAATAGCGAGGGATTGTGTTTTTAGCTTCTGCCGTAGGGTATTGGCGTATACCTTCTAGGTAAGCTTAGGGTCTAGCCAGACCCCTAGAAAACGGGCTTCTATAGCTGGTTGTAGGGGGGGGTCCTCTATTAGTCCTAGGTTAATAGGGCTAGTCTAGGGCCTCCTTCTAAGGGGGAAGTGTATAAGCTTGCTCTTTACTACTAAGAAGGTAACTCTAGCGGTTGTTGCCTAGTCTAGGCACTCTTTCCAGGCCTTTTCTAGCTGTTTAACCGTTATTATAGCCTCTCTGCCGAAGGCTAGTAGGTTGGTATCGTCTGCGTAGCCTATAGTAGAGATAGTAGGGTGTTTTCTCTCTAGCCTTTCGTATAGGGGGCAGAGGTATAGGACTAAGAGGATTAGTAAAAGTGGTAAGCCTTAGGGTACCCCTGTTAGTACTAGGATTTACTAGCTTTTTTGGCCGTTAAATAGGAGGCTGGTAGTCCTAGAAGAGAGGAATTCCTTTAGCCAGGATAGTAGCCAGATAGGTAGCCCTAGCTAGTCTAGTATAGCTAGGAGTCTGCTATAAGGGATACTGTCGAAATACCCTAATAGGTCTAGCTGTAGAAGGGAGGCCCCGGCTTTATACTTCTATGCCTCCTAGATCTAAGCTATAAGAAGGTGTATAGCTGATTCGGTGGATTTGTAGCGGCAGTAGCCCTGTTGCGTTGCTGGAATCAGCTTAAAAGCCTCGGCCACGTCCCTTATTTTAGTCCCTATAACTTTCTCTAGGACTTTGCTAATACAGTTAAGTAGGGCTATAGGGCGGTAGCCTCTAGGGGTGTTATAGGTATCCGGCTGTTTTCCTAGTTTAGGGAGGACAATAGTAACCACTTCCTTATATTCCTATAGATAGAAGCCGTAGAGGAAGGATTTCGAGGCTAGTATAGCGAGGGCCTTATATAGGGGGTCGCTACAGGCCTTTAGAAAGCCTATAGGGAGTTCGTCAGGTCCTAGTGCTTTCCAGGGTTTTGTTATTTTAATAGCCTCCTTTATATCGTCCGGCCTAACCGTCCAGCTAACTAGTAGCCTTAGGCCTATTAGGGGTTCCTCCAGGCTATCCTCTTAGGGGGAGGGGGGGAAGAAGCATACTAAAAGGGCCTCTACCTTCTCCTAGAAGGTACTAGCTTATCTAAGGGTTAGTAGCTTAGGAGGGGGGGGGGCGGTAGTGCTTTGTAGCCTAGCCTATCTTTCCAGTTGCTAGAGCTTTTCTGGTTTTTCTCTAGCCTCTTATAGAAAAGCCCTCCAGGTCTTTCTTTTACTCTCTCTTATAGCCTTTATTTGTTTCCTTTAGGCTAACTTATAGGCGTTAAGGAGGGCCTAGTTGCTAGGGGAACGTTAGAGCTGTCTTTCTGCCCTTTTTCTCTTCTTAACTACCTAGTAGATTTCGTTGTTCTACTAGGGGGCGCTCTTCCTTCTAGTGGTTACTAGGGCTCCTTTAGGGGTTATAGCCCTAGCAATACGCTGGAGTTCCTCTAATAGTCGCCTATAGGCCTCCTAGAGCCCGGCTAGGTTAGAGAGGCGTGTTAGGTATCTATAGCCCCCTATATTATATATTAGGGAGCTAGCCTCTCTTGCTACCCCCTTTTTATCCATCCTTTTCCACTAGAACCGGAGGGGCGGTAGTGGGGTTTCTATAGTCTCTAGGTCGATATCTAGTACCTAGGGGTAGTGGTCTAAGCGTAAGCGTATATCTAAGCCAGTATAGGAGTAGGTAAGGCTGCTACTAAGCTAGAAGTGGTCGATAGTAGAGGCCCTGCCTACCTGGCTCCCCTGTAGCGCCCTAGTTATAGTGCCATAGGGGGTACGGAGGGTAAGCCCCTGCTCTGCTGTTAATAGCAGTAGGTCTTCTAACCTAGGGCTAAAGCGGTTATATTGGTCCTAAAGGGGGTGGTAAAGGTTAAAGTCCCCTACTAGAAGGTGTAGGCCTAGGTAGGCGTTGATCTTCCCCCTTATTTCTTCTATAAGAGGGGTTAAGCCAGTCTAGGGTTAGGGGTTGTTATATAAGGACCAGACTATAAAGGGGCCGTTCTTAGTCTATATAGTAGCCCTAGCCCAGTCTAGGCTAGAGCTATAAGTCCATGTTGCTAGTAGGAGTGATTTATAGATATAAAGTGAGGCCTGTCCGTTAGGGGTAAAGATAAGGTAGTAGGGGGCTGTTCTAGGGCAGTAGGTAGAGTGCTGTACCTGCCTATTAATCTAGGGCTCTTGTATAGCAAGTATTTCTTCTTTTACTATAGAAAGTAGTACTTTCTATACCTCCTTCGAGCCCTATACGTTCTAGAGGCGTACCTTTATATTTCCATCTCCTCTAGCTGTATAGTTGGCTATGGTTGTTATATAGTAGTAGTAGTGTTAGCTAGTCCAGTATCTAGGTCCAGTCTAGGTCCGGTATCCAGGTCCAGTCCAGGTCTAGTATCCAAGGGTCTAGGGGCTCCTATAGGTTCCAGGGTTCCAGTAGGTCCAGTAGCCCCTTTAGGGCTTATAGTTAGCGTAGAAGAAGGGGGGGTTTGGCTGCTTAGGTGGCTAAAGTAGGCGGTAATTGTACTCTAGTTAAGGGTTAACCCTTTTAATACTATTGGTCTACCCCTCTGTCTCTTCCCTAAGACTATAGTATAGCCTTCCTCCCCCTCCTCTTATAATAGGGCTTGCTAAGAAGGGTATTGCTGCTGTTATTATTGTTATTGCTATTGCTGTTAGTACTGGTATAAGGGCAGTTGGTCAACGTTAAAGGCCTTAGGCCTAGAATATAGATATTCTTTAGTTTATACCTATGCCTCTTTTAGGTAGGGGTAGGCCTCTGAGCAGGCGTGGTAAGCTTAGTGGCAGTTGCGGTAGCGGGGTGCCCTAGAGCAGGTAAGGGCTTCTAGCGTGGTATGGCTATTGGCGCTATAGTTATAGCAGATCTCTTCTTTACTCCGGCATACCTTAGCCCTATAGCCCTATTTCCAGTATTATAGGCACTAGATAGGCTTAGCCTCGTCGATCTAGGGCTCTGCTTCTAGGGCTCGGCAGCTCTAGAAGACCCCCTCTTTATAGGCTTTCTAGGCTGCCTCTAAGGAGGTAAAGGCTATAAGTACCTTAACCCTAGTCCGTTCTAGCCCTTAAGGGTGCTAGACCTTTGCCCTAACCGCTATAGGGTATTGCTTCTTAGCTTCTTCTAGTAGGCCTTCCTCTATAACCTGGTTATAGACTATAAGGCCTTTAACTACTACTACCTAGGTTGTTGTATATAGAGAGGCCTTCTCGCTAAAGGCCCTTATAATCTAGGTAATATTGCTTTCCAGGCTCTTCTTTATCTCTACAGTCTCTATAATTAGAAGGAGGTTACTACTAGAGAGCGTTTAAACCCCCTAAACTACTAGGCTAGAAGCCTGCTAGATAGCCTATACTACCTTTAGGGCAGATTTAGCAAGCACTTATTATTAGGCTAAGCCTAGTCGGATAAGCACCTAGTACTCTAGGCTAGGCCTAGTTGCCTTACTAGCTATTAGTTTCCTAGCTATATTAGCCTAGGTAGGGGCTATAGGCTAGGAGTGGCTAGGCTATTACTGTTGTTACTACTGTTGTTACTAGTAGTAGCTAGGCTGCTAAGGGTATTGCTAGTGCTATAGCTTAGGCATTATTAGGGTAGTAGGGCGGTTTTAGGGTACTAGAGCTGCCACTATAGCTAGGGCTTCTTTAGGCAGGTCTAGGAGCAGGGCTGTAAGGGCAATTTACCTGGCTTCAGTAGTTGCTTCTACTATACTATAGAAGTTAGTACTGTCCTTAGCTAGGCTGATTATCCGGTCTAGAAGGCTAGAAAGCGTAAGGGCAAGCTTAGAGGGGCTAAGGGCAGCCTAGGCAGTTTTCTTAGTTGCTAGGGCAATATGGTCGGCCTTAGCAGCACTGTTATTACTTCCTTCTTTCCCTGTATTTTTCTCCGATTTTTTCCCTAGCTTTTTCGGGGTTTTCTAGCTAGGAGGGGTTAGGGCTAGGGCATATTAGCTGCTGCTTAGGCCTCTAAGGAAAAGGGCAAAGACGTTGGTTAAGGGGGGGGCGCTAATCGTAGGGGCATTGATAGTAGAGAGGACGCTAGAGCTAGGTACTGTAGGTGCTATAGTTATAGCACCTTTAGCGGTTTCCTTAGTAGTAGTAGTGGTAGTCTAGCGGTCTTCCATTTCTATATCGTTATTCAGGTAGTCCGTACTTAGGGGTTAGTAGTCCGTACTTAGGGGCTAGCTCAGGGGGTTATTATTATTGTCGTTGGCTATAGGTGGGGCAGGGTTGCCGGGGCATAGAGCCACATTAGTAGCCCGTACGTAAGGAAATTGCAGTTGCGAGAGGGCAGCTAGGCTCGCCATTTTCTGCATTTTCGCACGCCTAGGGCTGTCGCGCAACCGACAGCGCTACAGCGAAAATTAGCGGGCGTTATGTCCTTAATCGGACGGTTCGAATGGATGTGGTTGCACGCGATTTGGTGTAGTTTTGACCAAAAACTCGTTCTTCGTTTTTAGTTGTCGGTCCGATAAGCTTAGTTATATAAGTCTCTTATACTCTCTAACTAAAGGACCGGCTAATAATATCCTTAACGTACGCTTTAGGGATAGTAAGTACCCTTTCAAATCGTTAGCTAAGATAGTAGCCACCCTAGCTAGCGTCTATTAAGACCATAACACTGCTGCTAATACGTATAAATCCCTTTATAAGATAAAGTTCAACCTAACGGCACTTAACGTAAATCTTAGTACCTTTATTACTAAGTTCTATACCCTAGTAGTTAAGGCTTATATCTACTAAGATAAGCAGAATGCTATACTTTATAAAAAGATCCCTAAGGTAGTTGTCTATACCTTATACTAGGCTACTAAAGACCTAAAGGTCTCCTTTAAACAGTTTATAGTTATACTTAACAACGACTTCTACGTTTATAAGAAGGAACTGGCTAAGAAGAAGGAATACTTTAAAATAAAGCTAGTTAAGTTTTTCTTTTAAAAAAAAAAAAAAAAAAAAAAAAAAAAACAAAAGGCTAAAACAGGCAATAGGGGTATAATAACGCTAGCTATTACAATTAAGAAGGCATACTAAGAGCAGGTAATGTATTATAAGTATAGAAAGACAGGTTACTACTATAGCGATTGCCCTATAAATAAAAGGGCTGTAAAGGCTACTGCTACGATAGAGGACTTAGAATTAGAGAAAGGCTCTAACTTCTCTACTAACTCCTCTTCCGACAAGTCGGAAAACTAGAAGGGTACCTAGAAGTCTCTATAGGTACTATAATATTACAAGTATTAATAGGGAAAAAGAAGAAATAGAATACTTTCCTTATACCTACCTAAATACAAGTCAATAACCTTACTATAAACCTTATTATACTTTATAATATAGGAGTAGATATCTCTTTACTAATAAGCCCTAAAATCGCCAGATTAGTAGAAGAAAAGCTAGAGTTACGTTGTACTAAGCTTAAAAAGAAAGTCAAGCTCCTTAACTACTGATATAAAGGAGCTGGATTAGTTACCAACTAGATTACTGCTATAATTACCGTTAATACTTGCCTTTTTAGAGATTAAACCTTCTAGATCACCGAATTAGGTTATAATATATTTGTTAGTCAAAAGTAGCTTAGCAATACTAATATATAGTTATACCTAGCTACCTAAACTATTAGATAGACTAACAACTTTGTCCTAGCATACTTTGCTAATAATATTATTATAACTAAGGAGTAGGTTAAGAAGGCTTAAGACTAGGAAGCTTAGTAAGATACTAAACGTTAAGAAAGGCAGCTAGACGTTAAGATACTTAGAGAGATCGATAAAGGCTTATATTAAGCTAGGATTAACCAAGTTAAGGTCGGAAGTACATTAAGCCTAGAGAGAGAAAGAAGTAGCTTAATAGTCGAAAAACCAAGCAAGTAGAATTATATACCTTTTCCAGATAACGAAGATCCGGCCTATATCTAACGTATATACAATATACTATCTCTAGAACTAGTATACTTAGAAGGTTTCTTTTCTAAGAAAGCCGTAATAAGACTTCTGCCTAGTTAACCAGGGTATAATGTAAAGTTCGAACTTACTAAACTACTTAAAGGGCGACCTCTATGATTTGATATACTATACTACTTAATAGAGCTTTTAAAGGAAATAACGGATAACCTACTTTGCTAGGGAGTTATTAAACCCTATATAGTACCGACTACTACCTCTACCCTCTTTATAGACAAGAAAGACTCTATAGAGAAGCGATTCTATATAGATTATAGGTAGATCAATTAATTTCTTTATAATAGGGCTATCCTAGCTCTAAAGGTTAAGGGCACTCTAACTAAGCTAGCTAGGGCTAAGTACATTGTTGGACAACGTGGCGCTCGTGTCGCTCCGGTAGAACCTCGGTATCCCTAACAGGAGCAGGGTACAGGTTTGCCTGTTAACTCAGGAGCAGGGTATAGGGAGGCCCTGGTCAATTAAGGTGGATATAGCCACGATTCCCTATATTAAGCAGATTAAGCCTACTTTGGGGCCTATAAACGTTGTAGGGAGGACAGAGAAAATCTCTGCCCTAGGCAGCTAGAGCGTAGGTTAAGGAGGCAGACAGAACATATATCGGCATATAGAATTAATTATAAAGCCCGCAGATTCTAACATTAATCATAGAGCTCGTGGATTCCAACAATTAATAGTTAGAAGCCGTTAGCCTGGCATAGACAAGCCTAGTATCAGCATATATATTATTATTACGATATCCAAGAACGTACCTTAGTAGCCGCTATTATGTCGAGTAACGAGAATAACAAGAAGGCTGCTAAGGAGGGCTCTATCCTTCTCTTTCAGCCAGAGTAGTAGATCGACTTTAAGCAGCAGCTTCGGCGTATTACAAGCAAGGTAATCGAGTTTATAGACCCGAATAATACCGAGAAATTAGGTAGATGTCCGGTCCCTCTAACCCTTAACGATATACCTATTGCTTAGGTTATTAACCGCCTATATCAAGACTGCTTGTTAGACCTATGTCTGCTAGTATTATAGCCTTGCTTAGAGAGCGTAGTTTATAGAAGAGTATATTAAGTAGGTAAACGCTAATAGGCCTCCTCCTCTTCCTAGTAAGCATATTATATATACCGATTTGACTACTAATAGGAGGGCTACCTTCTAAAGCATATTAATAATGTATAATACTGCTATAGCGAACTAGAAATACAACTAGGATAACGTTATAGAGGTTAAGAAGTAGATTAGGGAGTATGTTAAGACTTATATGCTAAATCTATACTACCTACCTAAGTAAAGCCTTTACTAGTAGTATTAGAACCTTATTAAGTTGATATATTTAAAGGATTATAAGCAAATAAGGATAATATATAAGGACTATAAGGAGTACCTCAACGTTAGTAAGGCGAAAGTAGTTAGTAACTAAAGGACCTAGATAGAGAAGTAGTAGAAGCTACTATACCTGGCGGAGTATTATAAAGTAGAAGGGGTAGCTAACCCTAAACTATAGTTTAACAACTTGCTAATCTTCTTAAAAGTAACCTAAAGGTTCTAGGGCTGGATATTAGCCTTATTTAGGGACTTTAAGAAGCAGGCTAAATAGGAGAACCTTGATTATTATAAAGTAGTAAGGGATTTCCTATAAGACCTTAAGTTTAATAAGCCTCCTAAGCTAAAGCCTAAGAACCTAGTAGAAAGAGAAGGTATATACGTTACCCTAAATAGCAAGTAGCCTCTTTCTAATAGGGCTAGCAAGAAGGGTAAAAGAGGAGAGGACATATAAGAAGAGGCCTCTAAGTAAGGGAGAGCTAATACCTATAGTAACCGAAATCTCTAAGGAGCCTTAGAAGTACCCTAAGCCTTAGGACCTAATTATCCTATAAGAAGACCCGGTTCTTATTATAAGAAGTATACCTATAGAATAATCTAATATAACTAGAAAGTATACTAGTATCTATTTCCCTCTCTTATATATAAAGATTAGGAACTAAGGCTAGATATAGAGAAGTATATAAAGCAAGCTATTAAGGAGGATTCGCAACTTTAATTAAAGATATTAGCTTATTAAAAAAAGCTAAAAGACAAGTAGAAGGCCTAAAGGTATATAAGGTATAGGGAGAAAGTAAAGGCTTTAAAACTAATACTAGAAGTTGTCCCTATACCTAAGAAGAAGAATAAGAATTAGGTCCTTATCGATTTTATAGTACTAAAGAGTGTACTACAAGTAAACAGCGTTAGCGAATACCCTCTTAAGCACTTAGCCTACCTAGATTCCAGTACCTCTATTTATATTTTTAACAATTAAAAGAGATTTAAAAGCTTTAAGGCAGTAGGGGAAGGGGACTACCTTATAGTAGCTAATAGTAAGTTGCCGATCGAAGGATATAGGACAGTTTTCCTATATATATACCTAGGTAAGTATAAATAGGTACTCCTTTAGCTCGATTATATAGTATACTGCCCTAAGGTAGCTACTAACCTAGTTTCCTTAAGGTACCTTTGTAAAAAGGGAATATAGTAGGATTACTAGAAGTAGGGCACCCTTTCCTACCTTAGGAGGATATTAGACTATAACAAGATCTGCGAAATCTAGGAAACCTATAGCTAGTTCCTACTAACATATATTATAACTAATATCTTAGTATTAGCCTTTGTAATATAAAGGGAGTAGGGCAGGTCTTAGAAGAAGAAGACCAAGTTTAGGACGATCTAAGTATAGTACCGGCAGTTAGGTTATCCAAACCTAAAAGCACTCTGTCACCTTATTTAAAGTAGTAAGGGAGTTAAGGTTACTAGAAATTATAAGATGATTAGAACAGTAGACTACCTATAATATAGTATAGGAAAAGGCCCTAATTGCTAGGTCTTAAGGGTAGCCTAACTAGATCCAGAGCATCCTAGCGATATCCTAGCCCTTGATTTCTATAATATCGAAAGGTCTAAGGAAGGCTTAACATCTATTATACTATTATTAGATCGTAAGTTAGGCCTAATATAAGACTATTATCTTTATAATAGGTTGGTTAAAAGTATTATTATAGCCCTGGACAACTGCCTTTTAGATCTTAATTAAAGGTATAGAATTTAGGTTCTAGATATCAAAGCTAACAATAAGATTGTAAGAAGGAAGGGAGTAATCTAAGCCTGGTTATAAAGGAAGTATATTAGAATAAATCTCTCTGCTCCTTAGACCCAAGATTAGAATAGAGATATAAAAAGAGCTGCTAGCATTCTAAAAAGGTATATAAAAGCAATAGTAGCAGGGACTAACTTACCTTTTATTAGAATGGGTAATCCTATATAAGGATCTATAACCACTATAGCCTACTAGTAGTAGTCGTATAGGGTACGTAGGGGCAGCAACAGCGTTGATATGGCCTAAATAGCACTTCCTAGGTATGTGCTAATATAGTAAAGTAGGGCCCTTTACTGTATTCCCTCTATAAAAGTCCTTATATAACGGTATAGTTATAGGCTATAGCGCTATATTATAGGGGCTTTAAGCTTATATATCACGGCTTTCAGTGGGTCTTATAGGCCTATAAGGCTTATAGTTGTAGGTAACGTATAATTTGATTTCTAGTCCAGTAGGTAAGGCTTCGCAATTTCCTTCCCTACATATACCCTCCGGGACCGTTCCTGCCTTCCACACGGCAGGAGCGCCTTAGTAGGTGCATGGCGCCTTCCCGAAAAACCAAATAAGCTGGCGATTTTAAATAATCGACTCACGGCCACCTAAGCTGCAGGGTAAGCCGCACGACTTTTCCTGTAAGTTCTGTTTTCGCTCCTATAGTGCAGGGTAGGTACAGGGTAGGTAGGTGACCTAGTAGAAGAGCCTTTTAAGGCTATTTCTAGCGCTTATACAGCCTAAGGAGGCTGTCTCCACAAAAGTGGGGCATAAACCTAAAAATAGAAAAGCCTTTTAAAGCTATTTCTAGGCTATATAGTGGAATATATAGCTTAGTCAGCGGTATCCACAAAAGTGGGTCCACCCTTAGAATATAGCTATATATCTAGTAGTTCGAGAACTGAAATCCGTTTTGCCTAAGCTATAACCGTTAGAGCGCTATAGCTTATTTTGTACGTTTGACAGAAACTTAGATTCTAGAGCCTTAAAATACTGATTTAGTATTAAAGAGGCATCTATATCTATTTTAGCTATGGTAAGCTTAGCAAGATAGCCGTTAAATTCAGCGTTAAAAGCTGATAAGCCTTTTCTATAGGTACTAAAGGTAAGGGCATGGAATTCGTTATAGACGTCCTCCTTTTTAGACTCTATAGGTCGGCTATACTGCCTAACAAGCAGCTTAAAGGCCTTAGAAGGTATATAAATCTACGATATAGCGGCCCTAGGGCTACTAGATAAGCTATCGCGTAGAAGCATTAAAAGAACAGCTTGATCAGAGTCACTATAAGTGTTAGATATATTAGGGTTTTCTAAAAAATTAGATATCCCTAACGCTCTTAATACTATACTTAAAGCCTAAATCCACTGTTCAAAATTGCTTTCCCCGCTAAGCTTACTATCGTCCGGTATAGTATAGGCCTTTTTAGAAAGCTCCTTTACTATACTACTAGTAATAGTATCCTTAAAGCCTTCCTTAGACCCTATATCTATAGGGGGGTCTAAATTACCAGTAGCTATATTATCTATAGCCGGCCCTAGATAGGGCTCTTCCCTACGTGGACGTGGAGGAGAATCTATGTCTATAGTACCGCTAAAAGGATCAAATCTAGGACTATAGCTAGTTTTTCCAGTAGTAGCAGCCGCAGCGTTACTACTATTAGTTAAAGAAGCTAAAGTAGAAGATATATTCTTTATAGCGCTAACACTATCCTCAACAGAGGCTTTTAGGGTATTTAGACTTAAAAGTAGTGTTTTTATATTACTAGATTGGCTAGCTATAACTCGCTTATGAGATTTTATATACTGTTTTAGGACTTCTATAACCTCGCTATAGTCTTCGCCATCTTCCTTATCTTCTAATAGGGTTCGTATAGGTGGTAGAGGCCTAGAAGATTGCCCTGGATCAGCTGGGTTACTAGCCCTTTTAGGCGCTATACCCTTCCCTTTAGCTTGATCCGCCATTGTAAATAGGCTACTATTTACTTTATAGTGCTAGCTAAAGCACTTAATTAGCTTCCAGTTCACTAAAGCTAATTAGCTAGCTCACTAATTATAGTAGTGATTTTCTAGGCTAGTCTTAGCGCTTAGTAGGTTTATAGCGCTGCCTACTTGCTATTTAGTAGGGCTTTCTAGTAGAAATTCTAAACTAGGCTCTAAGGGCTAGAGACTTCGACGTAGGGACTTAACTACCGCCTATAGATATATCTATAGGAAGGGCTCTATAGTAGGGAAATATAGGTCTTTAGCGCTAGAAATTCTAAAACGCTAGCCTTTCTACTTCCAGCTATAAGTAGAAAGGTCTTTTAGTATAGGTAAGTATACTAGCATAAGTGTATAAGAGCCCCAAATGCTCGTCAATACTATAGGACTTAGATTTCTCAGCGATTTCTCCTTCTAGATTTTCAGGCTTTTTAGTCCTTAAATAGCCTTTAATAAGATATAATATATAGCTTTTTAGGGCTAATATAGTACTATATTTTCAGCTATAAGAGGCTTAAATAGCCCTATATATATAGGCAGAGGTAGTGCTTTGAAATTGGACTCCAACGATAACTATCCTATAGGCTATCCGGGCTTATAACCTATTGGAATGGGTAATCCTATATAAGGATCTATAACCACTATAGCCTACTAGTAATAGTCGTATAGGGTACGTAGGGGCAGCAACAGCGTTGATATGGCCTAAATAGCACTTCCTAGGTATATGCTAATATAGTAAAGTAGGGCCCTTTACTGTATTCCCTCTATAAAAGTCCTTATACAACGGTATAGTTATAGGCTATAGCGCTATATTATAGGGGCTTTAAGCTTATATATCACGGCTTTTAGTGGGTCTTATAGGCCTATAAGGCTTATAGTTGTAGGTAATGTAGTAACTTGATTTCTAGTCTAAGTAGGTAAGGCTTCGCAATTTCCTTTCCTATATATACCCTCCGGGACCGTTCCTGCCTTCCACACGGCAGGAGCGCCTTAGTAGGTGCATAGTGCCTTCCTAAAAAACCAAATAAGCTGGCGATTTTAAATAATCGACTTACGGCCACCTAAGCTGCAGGGTAAGCCGTACGACTTTTCCTATAAGTTCTGTTTTCGCTCCTGTGGTGCAGGGTAGGTACAGGGTAGGTAGGTGACCTAGTAGAAGAGCCTTTTAAGGCATTTCTATTGCTTATACAGCCTAAGGAGGCTGTCTCTACAAAAGTGGGGCATAAATCTAAAAATAGAAAAGCCTTTTAAAGCTATTTCTAGGCTATATAGTGGAATATATAGCTTAGTCAGCGGTATCCACACAAGTGGGTCCACCCTCAGAATATAGCTATATATCTAGTAGTTCAAGAACTGAAATCCGTTTTGCCTAAGCTATAACCGTTAGAGCGCTATAGCTTATTTTGTACGTTTAACACCCCCTCTATTCTTCTTTTCCTTTATAAGCCTTAGAAAGCTATATATAGGTAAACAATAGAAGAATCCTAAGAAATAAGAACGTAAGAGCAAAACTATGCCGTTAGACAAAGGGGTTATGCCCTTATATATATATAGGGTAAACCCCTATTATATATAGAAAGAAGTAAGAATATATATGATGTTGAAATCAAACCTATAACCTATTTAAAGGTATAGGTACTATAGCTTTAAAGCGTATAGTAATATATAATATCTAAATATTCTATACTCTAGCGACTGATAGACGCACTAGAGTATAGAAGGAGTAAAGGGCTTATAAACGCCTTTATCCTCTTATAGAGAAAACGATTTTTAGCACGGTTTTAAATTTTATGCCCTTTTTTACTCCGTTCTTTCAGCAAGTTCTAGTAAGGAAATAACAGGTAGTTACATAGAGAATCCCCCTCTAAAGGAAAGTATACTACTAGTAATAGCCGGAGTCTATATTTTCCAAATATAGCTATACTATATACTAGAGTATATGAACCGACACCTAAAAACGAAAAACGAGTCTTTGGTCAAAACTACACTAAATCGCGTGTAACCATATCCATTTGAACCGTCCGATTAAGGACGTAATGCCTGCTAATTTTCGCTATAGCGCTGTCGGTTGCGCAATAGCCCTAGGCATATAAAAATGCAGAAAATAGCAAGCCTAGCTGCCCTCTTGCAACTGCAATTTCCTTATATATAGGCTACTAATGCAGCTCTATACCCTGGCAACCCTGCCCTATCTATAGCTAACGATAATAATAACAACCCTCTAAGCTAGCCTCTAAGTACAGACTACTAACCCCTAAGTATAAATTACCTAAATAATAATATAGAAATGAAAGACCGCTAGACTACTACCTCTACTACTACTAAGGAGACCGCTATAGGTGCTATAACTATAGTACCTATAGTACCTAGCTCTAGCGCCCCCCCTACTATCAACGCCCCTACAATTAGCGCCCCTCCTTTAACCAACGTTTTTACCCTTTTCCTTAGAGGCCTAAACAGCAGCTAGTACGCCCTAGCCCTAGCCCCTTCTAGCTAGAAAACCTTAAAAAGGCTAGGGAAAAAATCAGAGAAAAATACAAGGAAAGAAGGAAGTAATAATAGTACTACCAAGGCTAACTATATTGCCCTAGCAACTAAGAAAACCGCCTAAGCTGCCCTTAGCCCCCCTAAGCTCGCCCTTATACTCTCTAGCCTTCTAGACTGGATAATTAGCCTAGCTAAGGATAGTACTAACTTCTATAGTATAGTAGAAGCGACTACTAAAGCTAGGCAAATTGCCTTTACAGCCCTGCTCTAGGACCTGCCTAAAGAAGCCCTAGCTATAATAGCAGCAGCTCTAGCACCCTAAAACCGCCCTACTACCCTAACAACGCTTAAGCTATAGTACTAGCAACACCCTTAGCAGCCTAGCTACTACTAGTAACAACAATAGTAATAACAATAGCCTAGCTACTCCTAGCCTATAGCCCCTACCTAGGCTAATATAGCTAGCAAACTAACAGCTAGTAAGGTAACTAGGCCTAGCCTAGAGTGCTAGGTACTTATCCGACTAGGCTTAGCCTAGTAACAGGTGCTTGCTAAATCTACCCTAGAGGTAGTATAGGCTATCTAATGAGCTTCTAGCCTAGTAGTTTAGGGGGTTTAGACGCTCTTTAGCAGTAACCTCCTTCTAGTTATAAAGAATGTAGAGATAAAGAAGAGCCTAGAGAGTAATACTACCTGGATTATAAGGGCCTTTAGCGAGAAGGCCTTCCTATATATAACAACCTAGGTAGTAGCAGTTAAAGGCCTTATAGTCTATAACTAGGTTATAGAGGAAGGCCTACTAGAAGAAGCTAAGAAGTAACACCCTATAGCGGTTAGAGCAAAGGTCTAGCACCCTTAAGGGCTAGAACAGACTAGAGTTAAGGTACTAATAGCCTTTACCTCCCTAGAGGCAGCCTAGAAAGCCTATAAGGAAGGGGTCTTCTAGAGCTGCTAAGCCCTAAAAGCAGAGCCCTAGATTGACGAAGCTAAGCCTATCTAATACCTATAGTACTAGAAATAGGGCTATAGGGCTAAGGTATGCCGGAGCAAAGAAGAGATCTGCTATAACTATAGCGCTAACAGCCATACCACGCTAGAAGCCCCTACCTACTTTAGGGCACCCCGCTACCGTAACTACTACTAAGCTTACCATACCTGCTTAGAGGCCTGCCCCTACCTAAAAGAGGTATAGGAATAGGCTAAGGGATATCTACGTTCTAGGCCTAAGGCCTTTAACGTTAACCAACCGCCTCTATACTAGTATTAATAGCAATAGCAGTAACAGTAATAATAGCAGTAACACCCCTTTTAGCAGGCCCTATTATAAGAGGAGGGGGAGGAAGGCTATACTATAGTCTTAGGGAAGAGACAGAGGGGCCGACTAATAGTATTAAGAGGGTTAACCCCTAACTAGAGTATAATTACTACCTACTTTAGCCACTTAAGCGGCTAAACCCCCCCTTCCTCTACGCTAGCTATAAGCTCTAAAGAGGCTACTAGACCTACTAGAACCCTAGAGCCTATAAAAGCCCCTAGACCCCTAGATACTAGACCTAGACTAGACCTGGATACTAGACTAGCTAACGCTACTACTATATAACAACTACTATCTACTATATAAGCAGAGGAGATAGAGATATAAAGGTATACCTCTAGAACGTATAGGGCCTAAAGGAGGTATAGGAAGTACTACTTTCTATAGCAAAAGAAGAAATACTTGCTATATAAGAGCCCTAGATTAATAGGCAGGTATAGTACTTTACCTACTGCCCTAGATCAGCCCCTTACTACCTTATTTTCACCTCTAACAGACAGGCCTCACTTTATATTTATAAATCACTCCCGCTAGCAACATAGACTTATAGCTCTAGCTTAGACTGGGCTAGGGCTACTATATAGACTAAGAATAGCCCTTTTATAGTCTAGTCCCTATATAACGACCCCTAACCCTAGACTAGCTTAACCCCCCTTATAAAGGAAATAAGGGGGAAGATCAATGCCTGCCTAGGCCTTTACCTTCTAGCTAGGGACTTTAACCTTTACTACCCCCTTTAGGACTAATATAACTACTTTAGCCCTAGGTTAGAAGACCTACTGCTATTAATAGCAGAGTAGGGGCTTACCCTCTATACCCCTTACGACGCTATAACTAGGGCGCTATATAAGAGCCAAGTAGGTAGGGCCTCTACTATTAACTACTTCTAGCTTAGTAGTAGCCTTACCTGCTCCTATACTGGCTTAGATATACGCTTATGCTTAGACTACTACCTCTAGGTACTAGATATCGACCTAGAGACTATAGAAACCCTACTGCTGCCCCCTTGATTCTAGTAGAAGAAGATGGATAAAGAGGGGGTAGCAAGAGAGGCCAGCTCCCTAATATACAATATAGGGGGCTATAGATATCTATCACGCCTTTCTAACCTAGCTAAGCTCTAGGAGGCCTATAGGCGACTATTAGAGGAACTCTAGTGTATTGCTAGGGCTATAACCTCTAAAGGAGCCCTAGCAACTACTAAGAGGAAGAGTACCCTTTAGCAGAACAACGAGATCTACTAGGTAGTCTAGGAGAAAAAAAGGGCAGAAAGACAGCTCTAATACTCCCCTAGTAACTAGGCCCTCCTTACTACCTATAAGTCAGCCTAGAGAGAGCAAACAAAGGCTATAAGAGAGAGTAAGAGAAAGACCTAGAGAGCCTTTCTATAAGAGGCTAGAGAAAAGCTAGAGAAGCTCTAGTAACTAGAAAGATAGGCTAGGCTATAAAGCACTACCATCCTACCCCCTTCTAAGCTACTAACCCTTGGATAAGCCAGTACCTTCTAGGAGAAGGTAGAGGCCCTTTTAGCACGCTTCTTCCCCCCCTCCCCCTATAAGGATAGCCCAGAGGAACCCCTAATAGGCCCTAGGCTACCGGTTAGCTAGATGGTTAGGCCGGACGATATAAAAGAGGCTGTTAAAACAATAAAACCCTAGAAAGTACTAGGACCTAACGAACTCCCTATAGGCTTTCTAAAGGCCTATAGCAACCCCTTATATAAGGCCCTTGCTATACTAGCCTTGAAATCCTTCCTCTATAGCTTCTATCTATAGGAATATAAGGAAGCGGTTACTATTGTCCTCCCTAAACCAGGAAAACAGCTAGATACCTATAATACCCCTAGAGGCTACTACCCTATAGCCCTACTTAACTATATTAGTAAGGTCCTGGAGAAAGTTATAGGGACTAAGATAAGGGATATAGCTAAGGCTTTTAAGCTAATTCCAGTAACGCAATAGGGCTACTACTGCTATAAATCCACCAAATCGGCTATATACCTCCTTATAGCTTAGATCCAGGAGGCATAGAAGTATAAAGCTAGGCCCTTCCTCCTATAGCTAGACCTATCAGGGTATTTCGATAGTATCCCTTATAACAGACTCTTAGCTATACTAGACTAGCTAGGGCTACCTACCTGGCTACTATCCTAGCTAAAGGAATTCCTCTTTTCTAGGACTACTAGCCTCCTATTTAACAGCTAAAAAAACTAGTAAATCCTAGTACTAATAGGAGTACCCTAAGGCTTACTACTTTTACCAATCCTCTTAGTCCTATACCTCTACCCCCTATATAAAAGACTAGAGAGAAAATACCCTACTATCTCTACTATAGGCTATATAGATAATACTAACCTACTAGCCTTTAGCAAGGAAGCTATAATAATGGTTAGGCAGCTAGAAGAGGCCTAGAAAGAGTGCCTAGACTGGGTAACAACCGCTGGAGTTACCTTCTTAATAGTAAAGGGCAAGCTTATATACTTCCCCCCTAAAAGGAGGCCCTAGACCGACCCTATTAACCTAGGACTAATAGGGGACTCCCCCCCCCTATAACCAGCTATAGAGGCCTGTTTTCTAGAGGTTTGGCTAGACCCTAAGCTTACCTGGAAGGCCTACGCCAGCACCCTATAGCAGAAGCTAAAAACGCAGTCCCTTGCTATTACTAGGCTAGCTAGAAAGACCTAGGGACCTAAAATCGAAAAGACTAGGCTTCTATATACAGTAGTAATAAGGCCGGTCCTAGCCTACGCAGCCTTGGCCTGGCATACCCCTATACCTATAGCACTAAACAGGCTATAAGGTATAACTAGAGGCCTACTAGCAGCTAAAAATAAGGCCCTAAGGAGGGTTATAGGGGCCTATAAAAGGATACTAGTCCGAAGCCTCTACTATAAGGCTAATATCCCCCCCCTTAACCTCTACCTTAACACCTTCTCCTTCTCTAGCTAAGCTAGAATAAACAGGGCTATAGAGAAAGAGGTAGCTAAGTAGAAGGAAGCCCTACGCCTTACCCTTGGAAACAGGACCCTTAGGACTAGCCTCCCCCTAGAAGGGCATATAAAGCAAGAAAGGAAAAGGGAGGTAATAGCCTAGTAGTACTACTAATAACTAAGGAAGGCTATTAACGAGGAACCCCTCTATACCGCCTAGAAGGATCGCTATTTATAGGAGGCTAGGGCCTCTAATTACAACCCTTATATAGAGAGCCTCTTAGAGAAATCAGCCAAGGCTACCTTTTAAGAGAAGAACCTAGCTAAGGCCTTTAAGGAGGCCTTCCAAAGACGCTACTATAATCTCTTTAGGGCCGAAAGCTCGCTGCTAATATAGGCCCATATAGGGAAGATAGGCCTAAGAGGATTCCTATATACCTATAAGGTACCTAGGGTTAATAACCCCCTCTGCCGCTACTACCTAGCTACAGAAGATATCTGACATATATTCAACGGTTGCCCGGCCTACCCTTTAGCCTCCTTTAAGGAGAGGGAAAGGGGGGATATATACAGCTTTCTCTATACACTCGAAAAAAGGGGCGGCGGCGCTATATGCCCCCTAGTTCGCCACATTGCTACTAGACTGCTAGAATACTCTGTTACTTAGAGGCTAGGAGCGGTCTAGCCTATACCCCTTTAGGCAGTATGTTTTCATACTCCTAAAGGGGCGGTATCTACTCTAGTAAAGATTGGCCTACCCCCTATCACACCTCCCCTTTTTCCTATATACGGTTATAGGTTTTTCACTCGTTGTACGGTTTTCCTATAGCACTAGTCCAGCCTACCTAGATATCCCCTACGGGGATCAGATAGCGTAATAGAATCTATCTATATACTAGAGTACTTCTAGACGTAGCTAGAGTAATATAGGCCTCCCTAACGCCGCAGGAAGCTGATGCCAGCACAAGGGCGCCTATAGAACTATACTACAGTGGCTAGGACCTTATAAGCCTTTTAAGGCTATATAGAGGAATTAGGTGATTCTAGAGGGCTGTAAAGTAGCCGGTACTATTGACTGGTCTTATAAGCTAATCAGGCTAAGCCAGGCCTTCTATATATATAGTATGACCTAAAAACGAAAAACGAGTTTTTGGTCAAAACTACACCAAATCGCGTGCAACCACATCCATTCGAACCGTCCGATTGAGGACACAACGCCCGCCAATTTTCGCTGCAGCGCTGTCGGTTACGCGACAGCCCTAGGCGTGCGAAAAGGCAGAAAATGGCGAGCCTAGCTGCCCTCTCGCAACTGCAATTTCCTTGTACATAGGCCAATACGGCTCTACGCCCTAGCAACCCTGCCTTACCTACGGCTAACAACAATAATAACAACCCCTTAAGCCAGCCCCTAAGCACGGACTAACCCCTGAGCACGGACTATCTGAACAACGATATAGAGATGGAAGACCGCTAAACTACCACCTTTACTACTGCTAAAGAGACTGCTATAGGCGCTATAACTATAGCACCTATAGTACCTAGCTCTAGCGCCCCCCCTACTATCAACGCCCCTACGATTAGCGCCCCCCCCTTAACCAACGTCTTTGCCCCTTTCCTTAGGGGCCTGAACAGTAGCCGGCACGCCCTAGCCCTGACCCCCTCTAGCTAGAAAACCTCGAAAAAGCCGGGGAAAAAATCGGAGAAAAATACAGGGAAAGAAGAAAACAACAACAGTGCCGCCAAGGCCGACCACATCGCCCTAGCAACCAAGAAAACCGCCTAGGCTGCCCTTAGCCCCCCTAAGCTTGCCCTTATGCTCTCTAGCCTCCTAGACCGGATAATCAGCCTAGCTAAGGACAGTACTAATTTCTATAGTATAGTAGAAGCCACTACTAAAGCTAGGCAAATCGCCCTTATAGCCCTGCTCTAGGACCCTCCTAAAGAAGGCCTAGCTATAGCAATAGCTCCAGCACCCTAAAACCGCCCTACTGCCCTAGGAACGCCTAAACTACAGTACCAGCAACACCCTTAGCAACCTAGCTACTACTAGCAACAACAGCAGCAATAACAGCAGCAATAACAGCAATAGCCTAGCAACTCCTAGCCTATAGCCCCTACCTAGGCTAATATAGCTAGTAAGCTAACAGCTAGTAAGGTAACTAGGCCTAGCCTAGAGCGCTAGGTACTTATCCGACTAGGCTTAGCCTAACAATAGGTACTAGCTAAATCTGCCCTAGAGGTAGTATAGGCTATCTAACAGGCTTCTAGCCTAGCTGTTTAGGGGGTTTAGACGCTCTCTAGTAGTAACCTCCTACTAGTTACAGAGAACGTAGAGATAAAGAAGAGCCTAGAGAACAATACTGCCTGGATTATAAGGGCCTTTGGAGAGAAGGCCTCCTTATATACTATAACCTAGGCGGTAGCGGTTAAAGGCCTTATAGTCTATAACTGGGTTATAGAGGAAGGCCTACTAGAAGAAGTTAAAAAGCAGTACCCTACGGCAGTTAGGGCAAAAGTCTAGCACCCTTAAAGGCTAGAAAGGACTAGGGTTAAGGCACTAATAGCCTTTAGCTTCCTAAAGGCAGCCTAGAAGGCCTGGAAGGAGGAGGTCTTCTAGAGCTGCCGAGCCCTAGAAGCAGAGCCCTAGATCGACAAAGCTAAGCCTATCTAATGCCTATAGTACTGGAAATAGGGCTATAGGGCTAAGGTATGCCGGAGCAAGGAGGAGATCTGCTATAACTATAGTGCTAACAGCTATTCCACGCTAGAAGCCCCTACCTACTCTAGGGTACCCCGCTGCTACAACTGCCGCCAAGCTTACCATACCCGCTTAGAGGCCTGCCCCTACCTAAAAGAGGCATAGGCACAGGCTAAGGGATATCTACGTTCTAGGCCTAAGGCCTTTAACGTTGACTAACTGCCCCTATACTAGTAGTACTAACAGTAATAGCAATAGCAGCAATAGTAACAATAGTAATAATACCCCTTCTAGCAGGCCTTATTATAAGAGGAGGGGGAAGAAGGCTATACTATAGTCTTAGGGAAGAGACAGAGGGGCCGACCAACAGTATTAAGAGGGTTAACCCCTAACTAGAGTATAATTACCGCCTGCTTTAGCCACCTAAGCGGCTAAACCCCCTCTTCCTCTATACTAGCTATAAGCCCTAAAGGGGCTATAAGACCTACTAGAACCCTGGAGCCTATAGGAGCCCCTAGACCCCTAGACGCTAGACCTAGACCGGACCCGGATACTGGACTAGCTAACGCTACTACTATATAACAACTACTATCTACTATATAGCTAGAGGAGATAGAGATATAAAGGTACGCCTCTAGAATATATAGGGCTTGAAGGAAGTATAGGAAGTACTACTTTCTATAGCAAAAGAAGAAATACTTGCTATATAAGAGCCCTGGATTAAGAGGCTGGTATAGCACTCTACCTACTACCCTAGATCAGCCCCCTACTACCTTGTTCTTACCCCTAATAGACGAGCCTTACTTTATATCTATAAATCACTCCTACTAGCAACATAGACTTATAGCTTTAGCTTAGACTGGGCTAGGGCTACTATATAGACTAAGAATAGCCCCTTTACAGTCTAGTCCCTATATAACGACCCCTAACCCCAGACTGGCCTAACCCTCCTTATAGAGGAAATAAGGGGGAAGATCAATGCCTGCCTAGGCCTTTACCTTCTAGCTAGGGACTTTAACCTTTACCACCCCCTATAGGACTAATATAACCGCTTTAGCCCTAGGTTAGAAGACCTACTGCTATTAATAGCAGAGTAGGGACTTACCCTCCGTACCCCCTATAGCGCTATAACAAGGGCGCTATAGAGGAGCTAAGCAGGCAGGGCCTCGACTATCAACTACTTCTAGCTTAGTAATAGCCTTACCTACTCCTATACTAGCTTGGATATACGCTTATACTTAGACTACTACCCCTAGGTACTAGATATCGACCTAGAAAACATAGAAGCCCTACTACTGCCCCTCTAATTCCAGTAGAAGAAGATAGATAAAGAGGGGGTAGTAAGAGAGGCTAGCTCCCTAATATATAATATAGAGGGCTATAGATATCTATTACGCCTCTCTAACCTAGCTAAGCTCTAGGAGGCCTATAGGCGACTATTAGAGGAACTCTAGCGTATTGCTAGGGCTATAACCCCTAAAGAAGCCCTAGTAACTACTAGAAGGAGGAATACCCTCTGGTGGAACAACAAAATCTACCAGGCAGTCTAGGAGAGAAAAAGGGCAGAAAGACAGCTCTAACGCTCCCCTAGCAACCAGGCCCTCCTTACCGCCTATAAGTCAGCCTAGAAAGAGCAAATAAAAGCTATAAAAGAAAGTAAGAGGAAGACCTAGAGGGCTTTTCTGTAAGAGGCTAGAGAAAAGCCAGAGAAGCTCTAGCAACTAGAAAGATAGGCTAGGCTATAAAGTACTACCGCTCTACCCTCTTCTAAGCTGCTAACCCTTAGATAAGCCAGTACCTTCTAGAAGAAGGTAGAGGCCCTTTTAGTATACTTCTTCCCCCCCTCCTCCTAGGAGGATAGCCCGGAGGAACCCCTGATAGGCCTTAGGCTACTAGTTAGCTAGACAGTTAGGCTAGACGATATAAAAGAGGCTATTAAAACAATAAAACCCTAGAAAGCACTAGGGCCTAACGGACTCCCTATAGGCTTTCTAAAGGCCTGTGGTAACCCCTTATATAAGGCCCTTGCTATACTAGCCTTAAAATCCTTCCTCTATAGCTTCTATCTATAGGAATATAAGGAAGCGGTTACTATCGTCCTTCCTAAGCCAGGAAAACAGCCAGATACCTATAACACCCCTAGAGGCTACTGACCTATAGCCCTGCTTAACTACATCAGTAAGGTCCTAGAAAAAGTTATAGGGACTAAGATAAGGGACATAGCTGAAGCTTTTAAGCTAATTCCAGTAATGTAACAGGGCTACTACTGCTATAAGTCCACTAAATCGGCTATACACCTCCTTATAGCTTAGGTCTAGAAGGTATAGAAATATAAAGCCGGGGCCTCCCTCCTATAGCTAGACCTATTAGGGTATTTCGACAGTATCCCTTATAACAGACTCCTAGCTATACTAGACTAGTTAGGGCTACCTACCTGGCTACTATCCTGGCTAAAGGAATTCCTCTTCTCCAGGACTACTAGCCTCTTATTTGACGGCCAAAAGAGCTAGCAAATCCCAGTACTAACAGGAGTACCCTAAGGCTTACCACTTTCACCAATCCTCTTAGTCCTATACCTATACCCCCTATATAAAAGACTGGAGAGAAAATACCCTACTATCTCTACTATAGGCTATATAGACGATACTAATCTACTAGCCTTTAGTAGAGAAGCTATAACAACGGTTAGACAGCTAGAAGAAGCCTAGAGAGAGTACCTAGACTGGGCAACAACCGCCGGGGTTACCTTCTTAGCAGTAAAGAGTAAGCTTATACACTTCCCCCTTAGAAGAAGGCCCTAGACTAACCCTATTAACCTAGGACTAATAGAGGACTCCCCCCCCCTATAACTAGCTATAGAGGCCCGTTTACTAGGGGTTTAGCTAGACCCTAAGCTTACCTAGAAGGCCTATGCTAATACCCTATAGCAAAAGCTAAAAACATAGTCCCTTGCTATTACTAGGCTAGCTAGAAAGACCTAGGGACCTAGAATCGAAAAGACTAGGCTCCTATATATAGCAGTAATAAGGCCGGTCCTAGCCTATGCAGCCTCGGCCTAGCACACCCCTACACCTACAATACTAAACAGGCTATAGGGTATAACTAGAGGCCTACTAGTAGCCGAAAACGAGGCCCTAAGGAGAGTTATAGGGGCCTATAAGAGAACACTAATCCGAAGCCTCTACTATAAGGCTAACGTCCCCCCTCTTAACCTCTACCTTAACGCCCTCTCCTTCTCTAGCTAGGCTAGAATAAATAGGGCTATAGGGGAAGAGGTAGCTAAGCAGAAGGAAGCCCTATGCCTTACCCTTAAAAGCAGGACCCCTAGGACTAGCCTCCCCCTAGGTAAGTATATAAAGCAAGAAAGGAAAAGGGAAGTAACAGCCTAGTAGTACTACTAACAACTAAGGAAGGCTATTAACAAAGAACCCCTTTATACTGCCTAGAAAGATCGCTATTTATAGGAGGCTAGGGCCTCTAGCTACGACCCCTATATAGAGAGCCTCTTAGAGAAATCAGCCAAGGCTATCTTTTAAGAGGAAAACCTAGCTAAGG
This sequence comes from Phyllachora maydis, assembly GCA_029339225.1. Taxonomy (NCBI): domain Eukaryota; kingdom Fungi; phylum Ascomycota; class Sordariomycetes; order Phyllachorales; family Phyllachoraceae; genus Phyllachora; species Phyllachora maydis. Next base: position 1,886,181 of record JAQQPM010000004.1, read on the forward strand.
CCTTTAAGGAGGCCTTCCAAAGACGCTACTATAACCTCTCTAAAGCCGAAAGCTTGCTACTAATATAGGCCTATATAGGGAAGATAGGCCTAAGGGGATTCCTATATACCTATAAGGTGCCTAGGGTTAATAACCCCCTCTACCGCTACTACCTAGCTATAGAGGACATCCGACATATATTCGACGGTTGCCCGGCCTACCCTTCAGCCTCCTTTAAGGAGAGGGAAAGAGGGAATACATACAGCTTTCTCTACAGACTCGAAAAAGGGGGCGGCGGCGCTGTACGCCCCCTAGTTCGCCATATCGCTACTAGACTGCCAGAATACTCTGTTGCTCAGAGGCTAGAAGCGGTCTAGCCTATACCCCTTTAGGCAGTATGTTTTTATACTCCTAAAGGGGCGGTATCTACTCTGGTAAAGATTAGCCTACCCCCTATCACACCCCCCCTTTTTTCCTATGTACGGTTAAAGGTTTTTCACCCGTTATACGGTTTTCCTATAGCACTAGTTTAGCCCACCTAGATATCCCCTACGGGGATCAGATAGCGTAATAGAATCTATCTATATATATAGTATAGAATATATATATAGGGGTGTTAAACGTACAAAATAAGCTATAGCGCTCTAACGGTTATAGCTTAGGCAAAACGGATTTCAGTTCTCGAACTACTAGATATATAGCTATATTCTAAGGGTGGACCCACTTTTGTGGATACCGCTGACTAAGCTATATACTCCACTATATAGCCTAGAAATAGCTTTAAAAGGCTTTTCTATTTTTAGATTTATGCCCCACTTTTGTAGAGACAGTCTCCTTAGGCTGTATAAGCGCTAGAAATAGCCTTAAAAGGCTCTTCTACTAGGTCACCTACCTACCCTGTACCTACCCTGCACCGCAGGAGCGAAAACAGAACTTACAGGAAAAGTCGTGCAGCTTACCCTGCAGCTTAGGTGGCCGTAAGTCGATTATTTAAAATCGCCAGCTTATTTGGTTTTTCGGGAAGTGGCCATGCACCTACTAAGGCGCTCCTGCCGTATAGAGGGCAGGAACGGTGCTGGAGGGTATATATAGGGAAGGAAATTGCGAAGCCTTACCTACTTAGACTAGAAATCAAGTTACTACGTTACCTACAACTATAAGCCTTATAGGCCTATAAGACCCACTGAAAGCCGTGATATATAAGCTTAAAGCCCCTATAATATAGCGCTATAGCCTATAACTATACCGTTATATAAGGACTTTTATAGAGGGAATACAGTAAAGGGCCCTACTTTATTATATTAGCAGATACCTAGGAAGTGCTATTTAGGCCATATTAACGCTGTTGCTGCCCCTACGTACCCTATACGACTACTACTAGTAGGCTATAGTGGTTATAGATCCTTATATAGGATTACCCATTCCAATAGGTTATGAGCCCGGATAGCCTGTGGGATAGTTATCGTTGGAGTCCAATTTCAAAGCGCTACCTCTGCCTATATATATAGGGCTATTTAAGCCTCTTATAGCTGAAAATATAGTACTATATTAGCCCTAAAAAGCTATATATTACACCTTATTGAAGGCTATTTAAGGACTAAAAAGCCTGAAAATCTAGAAGAAGAAATCGCTAAGAAATCTAAGTCCTATAGTATTGACGAGCATTTGGGGCTCTTATACACTTAGGCTAGTATACTTACCTATACTAAAAGACCTTTCTACTTATAGCTGGAAGTAGAAAGGCTAGCGTTTTAGAATTTCTAGCGCTAAAGACCTATATTTCCCTACTATAGAGCCCTTTCTGTAGATATATCTATAGGCGGTAGTTAAGTCCCTACGTCGAAGTCTCTAGCCCTTAGAGCCTAGTTTAGAATTTCTACTAGAAAGCCCTACTAAGTAGCAAGTAGGCAGCGCTATAAACCTACTAAGCGCTAAGACTAGCCTAGAAAATCACTACTATAATTAGTAAGCTAGCTAATTAGCTTTAGTGAACTGGAAGCTAATTAAGTGCTTTAGCTAGCACTATAAAGTAAATAGTAGCCTATTTACAATGGCGGATCAAGCTAAAGGGAAGGGTATAGCGCCTAAAAGGGCTAGTAACCCAGCTAATCCAGGGCAATCTTCTAGGCCTCTACTACCTATACGAACCCTATCAGAAGATAAGAAAGATAGCGAAGACTATAGCGAGGTTATAGAAGTCCTAAAACAGTATATAAAATCTCATAAGCGAGTTATAGCTAGCCAATCTAGTAATATAAAAACACTACTTTTAAGTCTAAATACCCTAAAAGCCTCTATTAAGGATAGCATTAGCGCTATAAAGAATATATCTTCTACTTTAGCTTCTTTAACTAATAGCAGTAACGCTGCAGCTACTACTATTGGAAAAACTAGCTATAGTCCTAGATTTGATCCTTTTAGCGGTACTATGGATTTAGATTCTCCTCCACGTCCCCCTAGGAAAGAGCCCCATCTAGGGCCGGCTATTAATTCAGCTACTAGTAATTTAGACCCCCCTATAGATACAGGGTCTAAGGAAGGCTTTAAGGATACTATTACTAGTAGTATAGTAAAGGAGCTTTCTAAAAAGGCCTATACTATACCGGACGATAGTAAGCTTAGCAGGGAAAGCAATTTTGAACAGTAGATTCAGGCTTTAAGTATAGTGTTAAGAGCGTTAGGGATATCTAATTTTTTAGAAAACCCTAATATATCTAACACTTATAGCGACTCTAATCAAGCTGTTCTTTTAATACTTCTACGCAATAGCTTATCTAGTGGCCCTAAGGCTGCTATATCGTGGATTCATATACCTTCTAAGGCCTTTAAGCTGCTTGTTAGGCAATATAGCCGACCTATAAAGTCTAAAAAGGAGGACGTCTATAACGAATTCCATGCCCTTACTTTTAGTACCCATAGAAAAGGCTTATCAGCTTTTAACGCTGAATTTAACGGCTATCTTGCTAAGCTTACCATAGCTAAAATAGATATAGATCCCTCTTTAATACTAAATCAGTATTTTAAAGCTCTAGAATCTAAGTTTCCTAGCTAGGTATCACGCCAAAAGAGCTCTATAAGACAGGCTAGAATGCTAGGTCTTACAGCATCTAGCCTTAATATAGAATATTTAATAGCTAATATTCTAGAAGAATCTAGGAACCCGGCTACAGAGGCGTATAGAGCAGCTCATATAGCTAATAGCTCTAATTCAACCCCTAATTCAAATTCTAACCCTAGTAAGAAGGGTAAAAATAAGAAAAAGGGTAAGAAGAAGGCTAGTTATAATGTTGAAGGGCAGAATTATAATGCTAAAAGTGCTAAACAGGCCTCCTTTATACTAGGGTCCTATAACCTAGCTATAGAAGAAGAAGAGGAATCCGACTCTAGTTCCAATTCTAGTTCTTCTAGCGATTCTAATACCCAATTAGCACAGCTATTAGCGTTAAAAGGGTATAAGAAGCGTAAGGACTTTAAAGGAAAAGGCCTAAAAACCTCTTCTAATAACAAGGCAAAATATAAAGATAATAAGCCTAGAAGACGCCCTAGAGACCCCGCTCTTTATAATAGTTAGCTATACAATACGGGATCTACGGACCATATCAGTAATAGTAAAAAGCGGTTTACTACCTTTACGCCTAACACAGGCCAGTTACGCCCTATTAACACTAGAAATAGCCCTATAAGCCCAGCTAGTATAGGCTCTATTACACTAGAAGTACTATCTAGAAAGGCCCCCCCTACCTATACTAAATTAGTATTAGATAACGTTTTATACCTACCTAATATTAATATAAATATTGTTAGCAGGGTTAGGCACTATGATTCGGGAGGTTGCCTTATAAAGGAAACCCTTTACGGGGGTAATAGACGCTGTATAGCTGTACTAGACTTTAAGAAATCAGGATTTTTTCTTAACGTTAAAGGCAGCTCTAAGCCTATATTACATACGAATTTTGCTTTTCCTTTAGGCCTTTTTAGTTATACTACTAAAAGTATAGAGCCGCAGCGTAATAAGATAGTGGTGGAAATTCCTTCTAATTCTATTAGAAAGGAAGACTATAGACCTATTATAGAGGATGCTATAGTATCCGAAGCTATAGAGCCTAATAAGCGCTATAAGCTAAGGAATTCTCCGGCTAAGGGTACTACTTTAAAAGGTATAGGACCTTCTTTAAGGGGGAAAAGGCCCCGTAGGCCTATAGAGCCCTTAGCCACTGCCTAGGCCCCCTATTAAAGTCCCCGTAAGACTAGGGAGCCTAAGCCCTTAACTAGCACTAGAGACCTGCCCTGTATGCTAAAAGAGCCAGTTATAGAGGGGAATAAAGTAGAAAAGGCTATATCTAGCCCTACTTTAAAGGAGCCTAATATAGGTCAGCGAGATTACTATAATCTACTTAATTTAGCTAAATTGTGGCACGTTAGGCTAGGCCATATAGGCCCATGTCTTTTGAAAAAGACCTCTAGTATTACTAAAGGGCTGCCTAATTTTGATAAAATAAAGGAAGCTGATTTTCACTGCTCTAGCTATGATCGAGGTAAAGCAGTGAGAAGGGTTAGTAAGGCTCTAATACCTGACCCACCTAGGGTCTTAGACTCAATAGAGGGGGATACTGTTAAAATTAGGCCTAGGCCTTATAATAGAAACCCTATAGTCTTACTTCTAGTTAACCGTAAAAGTAGGTATAGGTGGGTTTTTAACCTACCTAATAAATCAGGCCCTATAGTAGCTAACGCTATTAAGGGCTTTTTTAGGGGCCTAAGGAATGGATTTGGTAGATATCCTACTAAATTCCACTTTAACAAAGGTACTGATTAACTGATTTATTAACTACTTAGTTAGCTAAAAGGGGTATTAAATTTAGCACTTCTGCCCCCTATATCCACGAGCAGAACGGCTTAGTAGAACGATCAGTTATAGTTATACTAGACCGTATAAGGTGTACTATTCTAAGTAGCGCTTTACCCTAGTATTTATAGTGCTTTATACTGGAGGCTATAGTGGAATTAGTTAATAGTACAGCTATAACTAATAAGGAAACCACTCCTTTCTAGGCGCTATTTGACGAGCTAGAGCCTGGTATTCCATATATACCTAACCTAGAGCGCTATAGGGCTATAGGCGCTAGAGGAGAGGCGATTATACCTCTAGAAAAACGGTCTAAATCGTTAAAATCTACCTCTAGAACGGAAGAGTGTAAATTACTAGCGGTATTAGGTTCTAAGACCTACCTAGTATATATACCGTCTAGAAGAGCAGTACTTAAAACCTCTACTGTTAAGTTCATAGAGGATAATACAGTACTAAGTCAGCCTACTAATAATACGGCTTTAGAGGGGGAATTAGTAGACCTAGACTTAGATTTAGAGGGGGCTGTCAGCCCGGACCCTTCTAATCTTAATACTGAAAAGCCTATTAGTATAGAAATAGGACCTAGTAAGCTATAACCCTACGAATCTTCTTCCGATAGTAAATTAGATGAACCCTCACTGGATAAGCCTATAAATCCGGTTATAGTAGAGTCTACTAGGCCTACTATATCTATTAGAAAGCCTGAATTACCAGAGGCGTTTCCCCAAACTATAGAGCCTATTTTTGCACCTAAGCCTATAGAAGTTATAGCGCCTAATCAGCCTATAACGAACGAACCTCTTGATAATAGTGATCTTATTTCAGAGGGGGATAAAATGCAGCTTGATTACTATAAGCTTTTAGCTAAGACTAGTAGCTATATACTGTCTTTTGTCTATAAGGCTCGAAAAAGGGTAATATCTAAGGATAGTACGCCTACTACTTATAAGCAAGTCTTAAAACTACCTAGAGATGAGCGTAGTAAGTGGTTAGAGGCTATTACTAAGGAATTTATCCAGTTATTAGAGCTAGGAGTTTTTAAATTCCTACCTAGGAGTCTATTACCTTCTAACCGTAAGCTTATTACCTGTCGAAACGTTCTTAAGGTTAAAAAGGACGCTAAAAACAGGCCTATTAAGTATAAATCTCGGTAAGTAGCTAGGGGCTTTATACAGGTAGAAGGCCTAGATTACACTGTAACCTACGCCTCTAATAGTATACCACCTACTTAGCGTATACTTCTAGCTATAGGTGCTGTTCTAGACTGGGAAATAGAACAAGCTGACTTTATAGGGGCATTTCTTAATAGCGCTCTTAGAGAAGAAATATATATGGAAATCCCTGAAGGACTATTAGACCTAGCGGCATCTAATAAGGCTATTTATAAGCTTTTACTAAAATATGGCTATAATCCTTCTACTCCTAATATTATTAAACTATCTAAAGCGTTATACGGTCTGAAACAAAGCCCTAGAGAGTGGCAAGATAAGCTTAAAATCTTACTTAAGAGCCTAGGCTATCTCCCTCTTATTTTAGATCCAGGGGTCTTCTATAATGCTAAAACCTGCCACTTTATCGTTACCTATATAGATGACTGTCTATTTATAGGGCCTAATATAGGCTATATAACTGATTTAAAGAAACGGCTTAATAAGGTCTATGCTATAAAAGACTTAGGGCCTGCCGCCTATTTCCTAGGCATGCAAATTATAAGGGATAGACCTAATAGGCGCCTATGGCTTAACCAGTCATAGTATATAGAAGAGGCGGTTAGCCGCTTTAACTTAGCCGATTCTAAGCCTATATCTATTCCCTTATAGCCAGGGCTAGTAAGTCAACTTCAACTAGAGGAAGATATTGCTAGCCACCTCTGTAATTCTACGGAAATTAAGCTCTATCAAAGCCTAGTAGGAACAGCTATGTATATAATGCTCCTTACTAGGGTAGATATTAGCTTTACCGTATAGTGGCTCTCTAGGTCTTTAAATAGACCTACAAAATCACACTTAAACGCTGCTAAAAATCTTTTTAAGTATCTTAATAGTACTAAAGACTATAGCATCTGTTTTAGCTATAACGGAAATACAGTAGCTGATCTAGGGCCTAAGCTTAGTAATAGTAGTAATACAACTACTAAGCTTAGTAGAGACTTTCACTCTAAGGAAGGGCCTAGGCCCCTAACTACTACCTCTACTACTATAGTAGATTCTAGAAATAGTAAAGGTAGTAGCCGGACTTCTATAATTAATAGTAGTCTAGTCCCTATAGGCTTTAGTGATTCTGATTTTGCAGGGGATAAGGCTACTAGTAAATCCACCTACGGCTATCTATATAAGTTAGCCGGTAGGCCTATTAGCTGGAAAACGAAAAGAGCTACTACTATTGCTCTCTCTACCCTAGAAGCTGAAACTGATGGACTTACAGAGGCTATACGCGAAGTACAGTGGATTATAGGGCTATTTTCTGAACTTCACAGACCTATAGACTACCCTATTACTCTCTATAGAGATAATCAGGGCTCTATAACGGTAGCTAATGACCCAGCGCTACATGCTAGAACTAAGCATTCCCTGCTGAAATTCCAGTACGTTAGAGAGCAGGTTAAGGCTAAAATAGTTACTATTATATATCTTAATACTAAGTGTATGCCGGCTGACGGACTTACTAAAGCCCTACCAGTTAGTGGCTTTCAGTCTTTTATTAGGCTTTTAGGCCTTCAACCTAAGGGAGCTTTCTACTAAGCTACCCTTTACCCCTATATATATACTCTATACTATATATATAGAAGGCCTGGCTTAGCCTGATTAGCTTATAAGACCAGTCAATAGTACCGGCTACTTTACAGCCCTCTGGAATCACCTAATTCCTCTATATAGCCTTAAAAGGCTTATAAGGTCCTAGCCACTGTAGTACAGTTCTATAGGCGCCCTTGTGCTGGCATCAGCTCCCTGCAGCGTTAGGGAGGCCTATATTACTCTAGCTACGTCTAGAAGTACTCTAGTATATAGTATAGCTATATTTGGAAAATATAGGCTCCGGCCATTACTAGTAGTATACTTTCCTTTAAAGGGGGATTCTCTATATGACTACCTGTTATTTCCTTACTAGAACTTGCTGAAAGAACGGAGTAAAAAAGGGCATAAAATTTAAAACCGTGCTAAAAATTGTTTTCTCTATAAGAGGATAAAGGCGTTTATAAGCCCTTGACTCCTTCTATACTCTAGTGCGTCTATTAGTCGCTAGGGTATAGAATATTTAGATATTATATATTACTATAAGCTTTAAAGCTATAGTGCCTATACCTTTATAGGTTATAGGTTTGATTTTAACATTATATATATTCTTACTTCTTTCTATATATAATAGGGGTTTATCCTATATATATATAAGGGCCTAACCCCTTTGTCTAACGGAATAGTTTTGCTCTTACGTTCTTATTTCTTAGGATTCTTCTATTCTTTACCTATATATAGCTTTCTAAGGCTTATAAAGGAACAGAAGAATAGAGGGGGTGTTAAACGTATAAAATAAGCTATAGCGCTCTAACGGTTATAGCTTAGGCAAAACGGATTTCAGTTCTCGAACTACTAGATATATAGCTATATTCTAAGGGTGGACCCACTTTTGTGGATACCGCTGACTAAGCTATATACTCCACTATATAGCCTAGAAATAGCTTTAAAAGGCTTTTCTATTTTTAGATTTATGCCCTACTTTTGTGGAGACAGTCTCCTTAGGCTGTATAAGCGCTAGAAATAGCCTTAAAAGGCTCTTCTACTAGGTCACCTACCTACCCTGTACCTACCCTGCACTGCAGGAGCGAAAACAGAACTTATAGGAAAAGTCGTGCGGCTTACCCTGCAGCTTAGGTAGCCGTAAGTCGATTATTTAAAATCGCCAGCTTATTTGGTTTTTCGGGAAGTGGCTATGCACCTACTAAGGCGCTCCTGCTATGTGGAGGGCAGGAACGGTGCCGGAGGGTATATGTAGGGAAGGAAATTGCGAAGCCTTACCTACTTGGACTAGAAATCAAGTTACTACGTTACCTACAACTATAAGCCTTATAGGCCTATAAGACCCACTGAAAGCCGTGATATATAAGCTTAAAGCCCCTATAATATAGCGCTATAGCCTATAACTATACCGTTATATAAGGACTTTTATAGAGGGAATACAGTAAAGGGCCCTACTTTACTATATTAGCACATACCTAGGAAGTGCTATTTAGGCCATATCAACGCTGTTGCTGCCCCTACGTACCCTATACGACTACTACTAGTAGGCTATAGTGGTTATAGATCCTTATATAGGATTACCCATTCCAATAAGGGGTAGAGGGTAGCTTAGTAAAAAGCTCCCTTAGGTTGTAGGCCTAAAAGCCTGATAAAAGACTGAAAGCCACTAACTAGTAGGGCTTTAGTAAGTCCGTCAGCCGGCATATACTTAGTTTTAAGATATATAATAGTAACTATTTTAGCCTTAACCTGCTCTCTAACGTACCGGAATTCCAGCAGGGTATGCTTAGTTCTAGCGTGTAGAGCAGGGTCATTAGCTACTGTAATAGAGCCCTGATTATCTCTATAGAGAGTAATAGGGTGGTCTATAGGCCTATAGAGTTCAGAAAATAGCCCTATAATCTACTGTACTTCGCGTATAGCCTCTGTAAGTCCATCAGTTTCAGCTTCTAGGGTAGAGAGAGCAATAGTAGTAGCTCTTTTCGTTTTCGAGCTAATAGGCCTACCGGCTAACTTATATAGATAGCCGTAGGTGGATTTACTAGTAGCCTTATCCCCTGCAAAATCAGAATCACTAAAGCCTATAGGGACTAGACTACTATTAATTATAGAAGTCCGGCTACTACCTTTACTATTTCTAGAATCTACTATAGTAGTAGAGGTAGTAGTTGGGGGCCTAGGCCCTTCCTTAGAGTAAAAGTCTCTACTAAGCTTAGTAGTTGTATTACTACTATTACTAAGCTTAGGCCCTAGATCAGCTACTGTATTTCCGTTATAGCTAAAATAGATGCTATAGTCTTTAGTACTATTAAGATACTTAAAAAGATTTTTAGCAGCGTTTAAGTGTGATTTTGTAGGTCTATTTAAAGACCTAGAGAGCCACTATACGGTAAAGCTAATATCTACCCTAGTAAGGAGTATTATATACATAGCTGTTCCTACTAGGCTTTGATAGAGCTTAATTTCCGTAGAATTACAAAGGTGGCTAGCAATATCTTCCTCTAGTTAAAGTTGACTTACTAGCCCCGGCTATAAGGGAATAGATATAGGCTTAGAATCGGCTAAGTTAAAGCAGCTAACCGCCTCTTCTACATACTGTAACTGGTTAAGCCACAGGCGCCTATTAGGTCTATCCCTTATAATTTGCATGCCTAGGAAATAGGCGGCAGGCCCTAAGTCTTCTATAGCGTAGACCTTATTAAGCCGTTTCTTTAAATCAGTTATATAGCCTATATTAGGCCCTATAAATAGACAGTCATCTATATAGGTAACGATAAAGTGGCAGGTTTTAGCATTATAGAAGACCCCTGCATCTGAAATAAGAGGGAGATAGCCTAGGCTCTTAAGTAAGATTTTAAGCTTATCTTGCCACTCTCTAGGGCTTTGTTTCAGACTGTATAACGCTTTAGATAGTTTCATAATATTAGGAGTAGAAGGATTATAGCCGTATTTCAGTAAAAGCTTATAAATAGCCTTATTAGAAGCCGCTAGGTCTAATAGTCCTTCAGGGATTTCCATATATATTTCTTCTCTAAGAGCGCTATTAAGAAATGCCCCTATAAAGTCAGCTTGTTCTATTTCCCAGTCTAGAACAGCACCTATATCTAGAAGTATACGCCAAGTAGGTAGTATACTAGTAGAGGCGTAGGTTATAGTATAATCTAGGCCTGCTACCTGTATAAAGCCCCTAGCTACTAACCGAGATTTATACATAATAGGCCTGTTTTTCGCATCCTTTTTAACCTTAAGAACGTTTCGACAGGTAATAAGCTTACAGTTAGAAGGTAATAGACTCCTAGGTGGGAATTTAAAAACCCCTAGCTCTAATAACTGGATAAATTCCTTGGTAATAGCCTCTAACCACTTACTACGCTCATCTCTAGGTAGTTTTAAGACTTGCTTATAAGTAGTAGTCGTACTATCCTTAGATATTACCATTTTTCGAGCTTTATAGACAAAAGACAGTATATAGCTACTAGTCTTGGCTAAAAGCTTATAGTAATCGAGCTGCATTTTATCCCCCTCTGAAATAAGATCACTATTTGTTAAACGTAAAAAATAAGCTATAGCGCTCTAACTGTTATAGCTTAGGCAAAACGGATTTCAGTTCTCGAACTACTAGATATATAGCTATATTCTAAGGGTGGACCCTTTTTTGTGGATACCGCTGACTAAGCTATATATTCCACTATATAGCCTAGAAATAGCTTTAAAAGGCTTTTCTATTTTTAGATTTATGCCCCACTTTTGTAGGGACAGCCTCCTTAGGCTGTATAAGCGCTAGAAATAGCCTTAAAAGGCTCTTCTACTAGGTCACCTACCTACCCTGTACCTACCCTGTACCGCAGGAGCGAAAACAGAACTTACAGGAAAAGTCGTGCGGCTTACCCTGCAGCTTAGGTGGCCGTAAGTCGATTATTTAAAATCGCCAGCTTATTTGGTTTTTCGGGAAGTGGCTATGCACCTACTAAGGCGCTCCTGCCATATGGAAGGCAGGAACAGTCCCGGAGGGTATATGTAGGGAAGGAAATTGCGAAGCCTTACCTACGGGACTAGAAATCAAATTATACGTTACCTACAACTATAAGCCTTATAGGCCTATAAGACCCACTGAAAGCCGTGATATATAAGCTTAAAGCCCCTTTAATATAGCGCTATAGCCTATAACTATACCGTTATATAAGGACTTTTATAGAGGGAATATAGTAAAGGGCCCTACTTTACTATATTAGCACATACCTAGGAAGTGCTATTTAGGCTATATCAACGCTGTTGCTGCCCCTACGTACCCTATACGACTACTACTAGTAGGCTATAGTGGTTATAGATCCTTATATAGGATTACCTATTCTAATAGGTTATGAGCCCGGATAGCCTGTGGGATAGTTATCGTTGGAGTCCAATTTCAAAGCGCTACCTCTGCCTATATATATAGGGCTATTTAAGCCTCTTATAGCTGAAAATATAGTACTATATTAGCCCTAAAAAGCTATATATTACATCTTATTAAAGGCTATTTAAGGACTAAAAAGCCTGCAAATCTAGAAGGATAAATCGCTAAGAAATCTAAGTCCTATAGTATTGACGAGCATTTGGGGCTCTTATACGCTTGGGCTAGTATACTTACCTATACTAAAAGACCTTTCTGCTCATAGCTGGAAGTAGAAAGGCTAGCGTTTTAGAATTTCTAGCGCTAAAGACCTATATTTCCCTACTATAGAGCCCTTTCTATAGATATATCTATAGGCGGTAGTTAAGTCCCTACGTCGAAGTCTCTAGCCCTTAGAGCCTAGTTTAGAATTTCTACTAGAAAGCCCTACTAAATAGCAAGTAGGCAGCGCTATAAACCTACTAAGCGCTAAGACTAGCCTAGAAAATCACTACTATAATTAGTGAGCTAGCTAATTAGCTTTAGTGAACTGGAAGCTAATTAAGTGCTTTAGCTAGCACTATAAAGTAAATAGTAGCCTATTTACAATGGCGCGTCCCCCCCCTCGACCTCTACCTTAACGCCCTCTCCTTCTCCAGCCAGGCTAGAATAAACAGGGCTATAGGGGAAGAGGTAGCTAAGCAGAAGGAAGCCCTACGCCTTACCCTTGGAAGCAGGACCCCTAGGACCAGCCTCCCCCTAAGTGGGCGTACAAAGCAAGAAAGAAAAAGGGAAGCAACAGCCCAGTAGCACTACCAACAACTAAGGAAGGCTGTTAACGAGGAACCCCTTTATACCGCCTAGAAGGATCGCTATTTACAGGAGGCCAGGGCCTCTAGCTACGACCCCTATACGGAGAGCCTCTTAGAGAAATCAGCCAAGGCTACCTTTCAAGAGGAAAACCTAGCTAAGGCCTTTAAGGAGGCCTTCCGAAGACGCTACTATAACCTCTCTAAGGCTAAAAGCTCGCTACTAATATAGGCCTGTATAGGGAAGATAGGCCTAAGGGGATTCCTATATACCTATAAGGTGCCTAGGGTTGATAACCCCCTCTGCTACTGCCACCTAGCTATAGAGGATATCCGACATATATTCGACGGTTGCCCGGCCTACCCTTTAGCCTCCTTTAAGGAGAGGGAAAGAGGGGATATATACAGCTTTCTCTACAGACTTGAAAAAGGGGGCGGCGGCGCTATACGCCCCCTAGTTCGCCATATTGCTACTAGACTGCCGGAATACTCGGTTGCTTAGAGGCTAGGAGCGGTCTAGCCTATACCCCTTTAGGCAGTATGTTTCCATACTCCTAAAGGGGCGGTATCTACTCTGGTGAAGATTAGCCTACCCCCTATCACACCCCCCTTTTTTCCTATATACGGTTATAGGTTTTTCACCCGTTATACGGTTTTCCTATAGCACTAGTTTAGCCCACCTAGATATCCCCTACGGGGATCAGATAGCGTAATAGAATCTATCTATCTATCTATTTACAATGGCGGATCAAGCTAAAGGGAAGGGTATAGCGCCTAAAAGGGCTAGTAACCCAGCTGATCCAGGGCAATCTTCTAGGCCTCCACCACCTATACGAACCCTATCAGAAGATAAGGAAGATGGCAAAGACTATAGCGAGGTTATAGAAGTCCTAAAAAAGCATATAAAATCTTATAAGCGAGTTATAGCTAGCCAATCTGGTGATAAAACACTACCTTTAAGTCTAAATACCCTGAAAGCCTCTGTCGAGGATAGCGTTAGCGCTATAAAGAATATATCTTCTACTTTAGCTTCTCTAACTAATAGTAGCAATGCTGCTGCTACTGGAAAGACTAGCTATAGTCCTAGATTTGATCCTTTTAGCGGTACTATGGATTTAGATTCTCCTCTACATCCCCCTAGGAAAGAGCCCCATCTAGGGCCGGCTATGGATAATACAGCTACTAGTAATTTAGACCCCCCTATAGATACAGGGTCTAAGGAAGGCTTTAAGGATACTATTACTAGTAGTATAGTAAAGGAGCTTTCTAAAAAGGCCTATACTATACCGGACAATAGTAAGCTTAGCGGGGAAAGCAATTTTAAACAGTGGATTCAGGCTTTAAGTATAGTATTAAGAGCGTTAGGGATATCTAATTTTTTAGAAAACCCTGATATATCTAACACTTATAGCGACTCTAATCAAGCTGTTCTTTTAATTCTTCTACGCAATAGCTTATCTAGTAGCCCTAGGGCTGCTATATCGTAGATTAATATACCTTCTAAGGCCTTTAAGCTGCTTGTTAGGCAGTATAGCCGACCTATAGAGTCTAAAAAGGAGGACGTCTATAACGAATTCCACGCCCTTACCTTTAGTACCTATAAAAAAGGCTTATCAGCTTTTAACGCTGAATTTAACGGCTATCTTGCTAAGCTTACTATAGCTAAAATAGATATAGATCCCTCTTTAATACTAAATCAGTATTTTAAGGCTCTAGAATCTAAGTTTCCTAGCTGGGTATCACGCCAAAAGAGCTCTATAAGACAGGCTAGAATGCTAGGTCTTACAGCATCTAGCCTTAATATAGAATATCTAAGGGCTGATATTCTAGAAGAATCTAGGAACCCAGCTACAGAGGCGTATAGAGCAGCTCATATAGCTAATAGCTCTAATTCACCCCCTAATTCAAATTCTAACCCTAGTAAGAAGGGTAAAAATAAGAAAAAGGGTAAGAAGAAGGCTAGTTATAATATTAAAGGGCAGAATTATAGTGCTAAAAGTGCCGAACAGGCCTCCTTTATACTAGGGTCTTATAACCTAGCTATAGAAGAAGAAGAGGAATCCGACTCTAGTTCCAATTCTAGTTCTTCTAGCGACTCTAACACCCAATTAGCACAACTATTAGCGTTAAAAGGGTATAAGAAGCGTAAGGACTTTAAAGGAAAAGGCCTAAAAACCTCTTCTAACAAGGCAAAATATAAAGATAATCAGCCTAGAAGACGCCCTAGAGACCCCGCTCTTTATAATAGTTGGCTATACAATACAGGATCTACAGACCATATTAGTAATAGTAAAGAGCGGTTTACTACCTTTACGCCTAACACAGGCCAGTTACGCCCTATTAACACTGGAAATGGCCCTATAAGCCCGGCTGGTATAGGCTCTATTATACTAGAAGTATTATCTAGAAAGGCCCCCCCTACCTATACTAAATTAGTATTAGATAACGTTTTATACCTACCTAATATTAATATAAATATTGTTAGTAGGGTTAGGCACTATAATTCGGGAGGTTGCCTTATAAAGGAAACCCTTTACAGGGGTGATAGACGCTGTATAGCTGTACTAGACTTTAAGAAATCAGGATTTTTTCTTGACGTTAAAGGCAGCTCTAAGCCTATATTACATGCAAATTTTGCTTTTCCTTTAGGCCTTTCTAGTTATACTACTAAAAGTATAGAGCTGCAGCGTAATAAGATAGTGGTGGAAATTCCTTCTATTTCTATTAGAAAGGAAGACTGTAGACCTATTATAGAGGATGCTATAGTATCTGAAGCTATAGAGCCTAATAAGCGCTATAAGCTAAGGAATTCTCCGGCTAAGGGTACTACTTTAGAAGGTGTAGGACCTTCTTTAAGGGGGAAAAGGCCCTATAGGCCTATAGAGCCCTTAGCCACTGCCTAGGCCCCCTATCAAAGTCCCCGTAAGACTAGGGAGCCTAAGCCCTTAACTAGCACTAGAGACCTGCCCCGTATGCTAAGAGAGCCAGTTATAGAGGGGAATAAAGTAGTAGAAAAGGCTATATCTAGCCCTACTTTGAAGGAGCCTAATATAGGTCAGCGAGATTACTATGATCTACTTAATTTAGCTAAATTGTGGCACGTTAGGCTAGGCCATATAGGCCTACGTCTTTTGAAAAAGACCTCTAGTATTACTAAAGGGCTGCCTAATTTTGATAAAATAAAGGAAGCTGATTTTCACTGCTCTAGCTGTGATCGAGGTAAAGCAGTGAGAAGGGTTAGTAAGGCTTTGATACCTGACCTACCTAGGGTCTTAGACTTAATAGAGGGGGATACTGTTAAAATTAGGCCTAGGCCTTATAATAGAAACCCTATAGTCTTACTTCTAGTTGACTGTAAAAGTAGGTATAGGTGGGTTTTTAACCTACCTAATAAATCAGGCCCTATAGTAGCTAACGCTATTAAGGGCTTTTTTAGGGGCCTAAGGAATGGATTTAGTAGATATCCTACTAAATTCCACTTTAATAGAGGCACTGAAATAACTGATTTATTAACTACTTAGTTAGCTAAAAGGGGTATTAAATTTAGCACTTCTGCCCCCTATATCCACAAGCAGAACGGCTTAGTAGAACGATCAGTTAGAGTTATACTAGACCATGTAAGGTGTACTATTCTTAGTAGCGCTTTACCCTAGTATTTATAGTGCTTTATACTGGAGGCTATAGTGGAATTAGTTAATAGTACAGCTATAACTAATAAGGAAACCACTCCTTTCCAGGCGCTATTTAACGAGCTAGAGCCTGGTATTCCACATATACCTAACCTAGAGCGCTATAGGGCTATAAGCGCTAGAGGAGGGCTATTATACCTCTAGAAAAACGGTCTAAATCGTTAAAATTTACCTCTAGAATGGAAGAGTGTAAATTACTAGCGGTATTAGGTTTCAAGACCTACCTAGTATATATACTGTCTAGAAGAGCAGTACTTAAAACCTCTACTATGAAGTTCATAGAGGATAATACAGTACTAAGTTAGCCTACTGATAATACGGCTTTAGAGGGGGAATTAGTAGACCTAGACCTAGATTTAAAGGGGGATGTTAGCCTAGACCCTTCTAATCTTAATACCAAAAAGCCTATTAGTATAGAAATAGGACCTAGTAAGCTAAAACCCTATGAATCTTCTTCCAATAGTGAATTAGATGAACCCTCACCGGATAAGCCTATAAATCCGGTTATAGTAGAGTCTACTAGGCCTACTATATCTATTAGAAAGCCTGAATTACCAGAGGCGTTTCCCTAAACTATAGAGCCTATTTTTGCACCTAAGCCTATAGAAGTTATAGCGCCTAATCAGCCTATAACAAACGAACCTCTTAATAATAGTGATCTTATTTCAGAGGGGGATAAAATGCAGCTCGATTACTATAAGCTTTTAGCTAAGACTAGTAGCTATATACTGTCTTTTGTCTATAAGGCTTGAAAAAGGGTAATATCTAAGGATAGTACGCCTACTACTTATAAGCAAGTCTTAAAACTACCTAGAGATGAGCGTAGTAAGTGGTTAGAAGCTATTACTAAGGAATTTATCCAGTTATTAGAGCTAGGGGTTTTTAAATTCCTACCTAGGAGTCTATTACCTTCTAACTGTAAGCTTATTACCTGTCGAAACGTTCTTAAGGTTAAAAAGGACGCTAAAAACAGGCCTATTAAGTATAAATCTCGGTTAGTAGCTAGGGGCTTTATGCAGTTAGAAGGCCTAGATTATACTGTAACCTACGCCTCTACTAGTATACCACCTACTTGGCGTATACTTCTAGCTATAGGTGCTGTTCTAGACTGGGAAATAGAACAAGCTGACTTTATAGGGGCATTTCTTAATAGCGCTCTTAGAGAAGAAATATATATGGAAATCCCTAAAGGACTATTAGACCTAGCGGCTTTTAATAAGGCTATTTATAAGCTTTTACTGAAATACAGCTATGATCCTTCTACTCCTAATATTATTAAATATTGGAATGGGTAATCCTATATAAGGATCTATAACCACTATAGCCTACTAGTAGTAGTCGTATAGGGTACGTAGGGGCAGCAACAGCGTTGATATGGCCTAAATAGCACTTCCTAGGTATGTGCTAATATAGTAAAGTAGGGCCCTTTACTGTATTCCCTCTATAAAAGTCCTTATATAACGGTATAGTTATAGGCTATAGCGCTATATTATAGGGGCTTTAAGCTTATATATCACGGCTTTCAGTGGGTCTTATAGGCCTATAAGGCTTATAGTTGTAGGTAACGTAGTAACTTGATTTCTAGTCCAAGTAGGTAAGGCTTTGCAATTTCCTTCCCTATATATACCCTCCGGGACCGTTCCTGCCTTCCATACGGCAGGAGCGCCTTAGTAGGTGCATGGCGCCTTCCCGAAAAACCAAATAAGCTGGCGATTTTAAATAATCGACTCACGGCTACCTAAGCTGCAGGGTAAGCCGCATGACTTTTCCTGTAAGTTCTGTTTTCGCTCCTGCGGTGCAGGGTAGGTACAGGGTAGGCAGGTGACCTAGTAGAAGAGCCTTTTAAGGCTATTTCTAGTGCTTATACAGCCTAAGGTGGCTGTCTCCACAAAAGTGGGGCATAAATCTAAAAATAGAAAAGCCTTTTGAAGCTATTTCTAGGCTATATAGTGGAATATATAGCTTAGTCAGCAGTATCCACAAAAGTGGGTCCACCCTCAGAATATAGCTATATATCTAGTAGTTCGAGAACTGAAATCCGTTTTGCCTAAGCTATAACCGTTAGAGCGCTATAGCTTATTTTGTACGTTTAACATTAAACTATCTAAATCGTTATACAGTCTAAAACAAAGCCCTAGAGAGTAGCAAGATAAGCTTAAAATCTTACTTAAGAGCCTAGGCTATCTCCCTCTTATTTCAGATCTAGGGTTCTTTTATAATGCTAAAACCTGCTACTTTATCGTTACCTATGTAGATGACTGTCTATTTATAGGGCCTGATATAGGCTATATAACTGATTTAAAGAAACGGCTTAATAAGGTCTATGCTATAGAAGACTTAGGGCCTGCCGCCTGTTTCCTAGGCGTGCAAATTATAAGGGATAGACCTAATAGGCGCCTGTGGCTTAACTAGTTATAGTATGTAGAAGAGGCGGTTAGCCGCTTTAACTTAGCCGATTCTAAGCCTATATCTATTCCCTTACAGCCGGGGCTAGTAAATCAACTTTAACTAGAGGAAGATATTACTAGCTACCTCTGTAATTCTATGGAAATTAAGCTCTATTAAAGCCTAGTAGGAACAGCTATGTATATAATGCTCCTTACTAGGGTAGATATTAGCTTTACCGTATAGTAGCTCTCTAGGTCTTTAAATAGACCTACAAAATCATACTTAAACGCTGCTAAAAATCTTTTTAAGTATCTTAATAGTACTAAAGACTATAGCATCTGTTTTAGCTATAACGGAAATACAGTAGCTGATCTAGGGCCTAAGCTTAGTAATAGTAGTAATACAACTACTAAGCTTAGTAGAGACTTTCACTCTAAGGAAGGGCCTAGGCCCCTAACTACTACCTCTACTACTATAGTAGATTCTAGAAATAGTAAAGGTAGTAGCCGGACTTCTATAATTAATAGTAGTCTAGTCCCTATAGGCTTTAGTGATTCTGATTTTGCAGGGGATAAGGCTACTAGTAAATCTACCTACGGCTATCTATATAAGTTAGCCGGTAGGCCTATTAGCTGGAAAACGAAAAGAGCTACTACTATTGCTCTCTCTACCCTGGAAGCTGAAACTGATAGACTTATAGAGGCTATACGCGAAGTACAGTAGATTATAGGGCTATTTTCTGAACTTTATAGACCTATAGACTACCCTATTACTCTCTATGGAGATAATCAGGGCTCTATAACGGTGGCTAATGACCCAGCGCTACATGCTAGAACTAAGTATACCCTGCTGAAATTCCAGTACGTTAGAGAGCAGGTTAAGGCTAAAATAGTTACTATTATATATCTTAATACTAAGTGTATACCGGCTGACGGACTTACTAAAGCCCTACTAGTTAGTGGTTTTCAGTCTTTTATTAGGCTTTTAGGCCTTTAACCTAAGGGAGCTTTTTACTAAGCTACCCTTTACCCCTATATATATACTCTATACTATATATATAGAAGGCCTGGCTTAGCCTGATTAGCTTATAAGACCAGTTAATAGTACTGGCTACTTTACAGCCCTCTGGAATCACCTAATTCCTCTATATAGCCTTAAAAGGCTTATAAGGTCCTAGCTACTATAGTACAGTTCTATAGGCGTCCTTGTACTGGCATCAGCTCCCTGCGGCGTTAGGGAGGCCTATATTACTCTAGCTACGTCTAGAAGTACTCTAGTATATAGTATAGCTATATTTGAAAAATTATAGGCTCCGGCTATTACTAGTAGTATACTTTCCTTTAGAGGGGGATTCTCTATGTGACTACCTGTTATTTCCTTACTAGAACTTGCTGAAAGAACGGAGTAAAAAAGGGCATAAAATTTAAAACCGTGCTAAAAATCGTTTTCTCTATAAGAGGATAAAGGCGTTTATAAGCCCTTTACTCCTTCTATACTCTAGTGCGTCTATCAGTCGCTAGGGTATAGAATATTTAGATATTATATATCACTATACGCTTTTAAGCTATAGTATTGGAAAGGGTAATCCTATATAAGGATCTGTAACCACTATAGCCTACTAGTAGTAGTCGTATAGGGTACGTAGGGGCAGCAACAGCGTTGATATGGCCTAAATAGCACTTCCTAGGTATGTGCTAATATAGTAAAGTAGGGCCCTTTACTATATTCCCTCTATAAAAGTCCTTATATAACGGTATAGTTATAGGCTATAGCGCTATATTATAGGGGCTTTAAGCTTATATATTACGGCTTTCAGTGGGTCTTATAGGCCTATAAGGCTTATAGTTGTAGGTAACGTAGTAACTTGATTTCTAGTCCAAGTAGGTAAGGCTTTGCAATTTCCTTCCCTACATATACCCTCCGGCACCGTTCCTGCCCTCCATACGGCAGGAGCGCCTTAGTAGGTGCATGGCCACTTCCCGAAAAACCAAATAAGCTGGCGATTTTAAATAATCAACTCACGGCCACCTAAGCTGCAGGGTAAGCCGCACGACTTTTCCTGTAAGTTCTGTTTTCGCTCCTGCGGTACAGGGTAGGTACAGGGTAGGTAGGTGACCTAGTAGAAGAGCCTTTTAAGGCTATTTCTAGCGCTTATACAGCCTAAGGAGGCTGTCTCCACGTAAGTAGAGCATAAATCTAAAAATAGAAAAGCCTTTTAAAGCTATTTCTAGGCTACATAGAAGAGTATATAGCTTAGTCAGCGGTATCCACAAAAGTGGGTCCACCCTCAGAATATAGCTATATATCTAGAAGTTCGAGAACTGAAATCCGTTTTGCCTAAGCTATAACCGTTAGAGCGCTATAGCTTATTTTGCACGTTTAACACCCCCTCTATTCTTCTGTTCCTTTATAAGCCTTAGAAAGCTATATATAGGTAAAGAATAGAAGAATCCTAAGAAATAAGAACGTAAGAGCAAAACTATTCCGTTAGATAAAGGGGTTAGGCCCTTATATATATATAGGATAAACCCCTATTATATATAGAAAGAAGTAAGAATATATATAATGTTGAAATCAAACCTATAACCTATAAAGGTATAGGTACTATAGCTTTAAAGCTTATAGTAATATATAATATCTAAATATTCTATACCCTAGCGACTAATAGACGCACTAGAGTATAGAAGGAGTAAAGGGCTTATAAACGCCTTTATCCTCTTATAGAGAAAACAATTTTTAGCACGGTTTTAAATTTTATGCCCTTTTTTACTCCGTTCTTTCAGCTAGTTCTAGTAAGGAAATAACAGGTAGTCACATAGAGAATCCCCCTCTAAAGGAAAGTATACTACTAGTAATAGCCGGAGCCTATATTTTCCAAATATAGCTATACTATATACTAGAGTACTTCTAGACGTAGCTAGAGTAATATAGGCCTCTCTAACGCCGTAGGGAGCTAATGCCAGCACAAGGGCGCCTATAGAACTGTACTATAGTAGCTAGGACCTTATAAGCCTTTTAAGGCTATATAGAGGAATTAGGTGATTCCAGAGGGCTGTAAAGTAGCCGGTACTATTGACTGGTCTTATAAGCTAATCAGGCTAAGCCAGGCCTTCTATATATATAGTATAGAATATATATATATAGGGGTAGAGGGTAGCTTAGTAAAAAGCTCCCTTAGGTTATAGGCCTAAAAGCCTGATAAAAGACTGAAAGCCACTAACTGGTAGGGCTTTAGTAAGTCCGTTAGCCGGTATATACTTAGTATTAAGATATATAATAGTAACTATTTTAGCCTTAACCTGCTCTCTAACGTACCGGAATTTCAGCAGGGTATGCTTAGTTCTAGCGTATAGCGCTGGGTCATTAGCCACCGTTATAGAGCCCTGATTATCTCCATAGAGAGTAATAGGGTAGTCTATAGGTCTGTGAAGTTCAGAAAATAGCCCTATAATCCACTGTACTTCGCGTATAGCCTCTATAAGTCCATCAGTTTCAGCTTCTAGGGTAGAGAGAGCAATAGTAGTAGCTCTTTTCGTTTTCTAGCTAATAGGCCTACCGGCTAACTTATATAGATAGCCGTAGGTGGATTTACTAGTAGTCTTATCCCCTATAAAATCAGAATCACTAAAGCCTATAGGGACTAGACTACTATTAATTATAGAAGTCCGGCTACTACCTTTACTATTTCTAGAATCTACTATAGTAGTAGAGGTAGTAGTTAGGGGCCTAAGCCCTTCCTTAGAGTGAAAGTCTCTACTAAGCTTAGTAGTTGTATTACTACTATTACTAAGCTTAGGCCCTAGATCAGCTACTGTATTTCCGTTATAGCTAAAACAGATGCTATAGTCTTTGGTACTGTTAAGATACTTAAAAAGATTTTTAGCAGCGTTTAAGTGTAATTTTGTAGGTCTATTTAAAGACCTAGAGAGCCACTGTATAGTAAAGCTAATATCTACCCTAGTAAGGAGTATTATATATATAGCTGTTCCTACTAGGCTTTGATAGAGCTTAATTTCCGTAGAATTACAGAGGTAGCTAGTAATATCTTCCTCTAGTTGAAGTTGACTTACTAGCCCCGGCTATAAGGGAATAGATATAGGCTTAGAATCGGCTAAGTTAAAGCGGCTAACCGCCTCTTCTATATACTATGACTGGTTAAGCCACAGGCGCCTATTAGGTCTATCCCTTATAATCTACACGCCTAGGAAATAGGCGGCAGGCCCTAAGTCTTCTATAGCGTAGACCTTATTAAGCCGTTTCTTTAAATCAGTTATATAGCCTATATCAGGCCCTATAAATAGACAGTCATCTATATAGGTAACGATAAAGTAACAGGTTTTAGCATTATAGAAGACCCCTGGATCTGAAATAAGAGGGAGATAGCCTAGGCTCTTAAGTAAGATTTTAAGCTTATCTTGCTACTCTCTAGGGCTTTGTTTCAGACTGTATAACGCTTTAGATAGTTTAATAATATTAGGAGTAGAAGGATTATAGCTGTATTTCAGTAAAAGCTTATAAATAGCCTTATTAGAAGCTGCTAGGTCTAATAGTCCTTTAGGGATTTCTATATATATTTCTTCTCTAAGAGCGCTATTAAGAAATGCCCCTATAAAGTCAGCTTATTCTATTTCCCAGTCTAGAACAGCACCTATAGCTAGAAGTATACACTAAGTAGGTGGTATACTAGTAAAGGCGTAGGTTATAGTATAATCTAGGCCTTCTACCTGTATAAAGCCTCTAGCTACTAACCGAGATTTATACTTAATAGGCCTGTTTTTAGCGTCCTTTTTAACCTTAAGAACGTTTCGACAGGTAATAAGCTTACGGTTAGAAGATAATAGACTCCTAGGTAGGAATTTAAAAACCCCTAGCTCTAATAACTGGATAAATTCCTTGGTAATAGCCTCTAACCACTTACTACGCTCATCTCTAGGTAGTTTTAAGACTTGCTTATAAGTAGTAGGCGTACTATCCTTAGATATTACCCTTTTTCGAGCCTTATAGACAAAAGACAGTATATAGCTACTAGTCTTAGCTAAAAGCTTATAGTAATCGAGCTGCATTTTATCCCCCTCTGAAATAAGATTACTATTATCAAGAGGTTCGTTTGTTATAGGCTGATTAGGCGCTATAACTTCTATAGGCTTAGGTGCAAAAATAGGCTCTATAGTTTGGGGAAACGCCTCTGGTAATTCAGGCTTTTTAATAGATATAGTAGGCCTAGTAGACTCTACTATAACCGGATTTATAGGCTTATCCAGTGAGGGTTTATCTAATTCACTATTGGAAGAAGATTCGTAGGGTTCTAGCTTACTAGGTCCTATTTCTATACTAATAGGCTTTTCAGTATTAAGATTAGAAGGGTCCGGGCTGACAGCCCCCTCTAAATCTAAGTCTAGGTCTACTAATTCCCCCTCTAAAGCCGTATTATCAGTAGGCTGACTTAGTACTGTATTATCCTCTATAAGTTTAACAGTAGAGGTTTTAAGTACTGCTCTTCTAGACGGTATATATACTAGGTAGGTCTTAGAACCTAATACCGCTAGTAATTTACACTCTTCTGTTCTAGAGGTAAATTTTAACGATTTAGACCGTTTTTCTAGAGGTATAATCGCCTCTCCTCTAGCGCCTATAGCCCTATAGCGCTCTAGGTTAGGTATATATAGAATACCAGGCTCTAGCTCGTCAAATAGCGCCTGGAAAGGAGTGGTTTCCTTATTAGTTATAGCTGTACTATTAACTAATTCTACTACAGCCTCCAGTATAAAGCACCACAAATACTAGGGTAAAGCGCTACTAAGAATAGTACACCTTACACGGTCTAGTATAACTCTAACTGATCGTTCTACTAAGCCGTTCTGCTTGTGGATATAGGGGGCAGAAGTGCTAAATTTAATACCCCTTTTAGCTAACCAAGTAGTTAATAAATCAGTTATTTCAGTGCCTCCGTTAAAGTGGAATTTAGTAGGATATCTACCAAATCCATTCCTTAGGCCCCTAAAAAAGCCCTTAATAGCGTTAGCTACTATAGGGCCTGATTTATTAGGTAGGTTAAAAACCCACCTATACCTACTTTTACGGTCAACTAGAAGTAAGACTATAGGGTTTCTATTATAAGGCCTAGGCCTAATTTTAACAGTATCCCCCTCTATTGAGTCTAAGACCCTAGGTAGGTCAGGTATTAGAGCCTTACTAACCCTTCTCACTGCTTTACCTCGATTACAGCTAGAGCAGTGAAAATCAGCTTCCTTTATTTTATCAAAATTAGGCAGCCCTTTAGTAATACTAGAGGTCTTTTTCAAAAGACGTAGGCCTATATGGCCTAGCCTAACGTGCCATAATTTAGCTAAATTAAGTAGATTATAGTAATCTCGCTGACCTATATTAGGCTCCTTTAAAGTAGGGCTAGATATAGCCTTTTCTACTACTTTATTCTCCTCTATAACTGGCTCTCTTAGCACACAGGGCAGGTCTCTAGTGCCAGTTAAGGGCTCAGGCTCCCTAGTCTTACAGGGACTTTGATAGGGGGCCTGGGCAGTGGCTAAGGGCTCTACAGGCCTACAGGGCCTTTTCCCCCTTAAAGAAGGTCCTACACCTTCTAAAGTAGTACCCTTAGCCGGAGAATTCCTTAGCTTATAGCGCTTATTAGGCTCTATAGCTTCGGATACTATAGCATTCTCTATAATAGGTCTATAGTCTTCCTTTCTAATAGAATTAAAAGGAATTTCCACCACTATCTTATTACGCTGCGGCTCTATACTTCTAGTAGTATTATAACTAGTAAGGCCTAAAGGAAAAGCAAAATTTGCATGTAATATAGGCTTAGAGCTGCCTTTAACGTCAAGAAAAAATCCTGATTTTTTAAAGTCTAGTACAGCTATACAGCGTCTATCACCCCTGTCAAGGGTTTCCTTTATAAGGCAACCTCCCGAATCATAGTGCCTAACCCCGCTAACAATATTTATATCAATATTAGGTAGGTATAAAACGTTATCTAATACCAATTTAGTATAGGTAGGGGGGGCCTTTCTAGATAATACTTCTAGTGTAATAGAGCCTATACCAGCCGGGCTCATAACCTATTGGAAAGGGTAATCCTATATAAGGATCTATAACCACTATAGCCTACTAGTAGTAGTCGTATAGGGTACGTAGGGGCAGCAACAGCGTTGATATGGCCTAAATAGCACTTCCTAGGTATGTGCTAATATAGTAAAGTAGGGCCCTTTACTATATTCCCTCTATAAAAGTCCTTATATAACGGTATAGTTATAGGCTATAGCGCTATATTATAGGGGCTTTAAGCTTATATATTACGGCTTTCAGTGGGTCTTATAGGCCTACAAGGCTTATAGTTGTAGGTAACGTAGTAACTTGATTTCTAGTCCAAGTAGGTAAGGCTTTGCAATTTCCTTCCCTACATATACCCTCCGGCACCGTTCCTGCCCTCCACACGGCAGGAGCGCCTTAGTAGGTGCATGGCCACTTCCCGAAAAACCAAATAAGCTGGCGATTTTAAATAATCGACTCACGGCCACCTAAGCTACAGGGTAAGCCGCACGACTTTTCCTGTAAGTTCTGTTTTCGCTCCTACGGTACAGGGTAGGTACAGGGTAGGTAGGTGACCTAGTAGAAGAGCCTTTTAAGGCTATTTCTAGCGCTTATACAGCCTAAGGAGGCTGTCTCCACATAAGTGGGGCATAAATCTAAAAATAGAAAAGCCTTTTAAAGCTATTTCTAGGCTATATAGTGGAGTATATAGCTTAGTCAGCGGTATCCACAAAAGTGGGTCCATCCTCAGAATATAGCTATATATCTAGAAGTTCGAGAACTGAAATCCGTTTTGCCTAAGCTATAACCGTTAGAGCGCTATAGCTTATTTTGCACGTTTAACATATAGTACCTATACCTTAAGATATAGATAGATAGAATCTATTACTCCTATAGAGTCTATCTAGAGACTATAAGGGGCTGCTAGCTTACACTTATGCTAGAGGAAAACCGGTAAACGGAAGAAAAACCTCTAACGAGCTTAACAAGGCGGGCAAACTAACAAGAGGAAAAAAGCAGTACTAAAGAAAACAAAGCAAGGGAAGGCCGTCTAGAAGGCTACTAAGGAAATAGCACCTATTCCTCTACCTGTTGCCTGTAGGTACCTCCCTATATCTTAACCTTTTGGTTTGTTGATCATAGGAGGTTGGGGTAGGGGAATAAGGAAGGGGTCTTGTTAGTAAAAAGGGGTAAGGCGAGGCTAGGCTTAAAGCTTAAAAGCTTATAAGCCTAGGCCTATAGCCTTCCCCTTTACCGTAGTATAGTAGTAAGATACTAGCTATAGAGAAGAAAGAAAAGATAGTCTAAAGAGAGAGAGGGGAAGTAGTCTAAGGAAGGAGAGAAGGCAGAAAAAGAGACTAAAGTATATCTGTATCCTCTTCCTCTATAGAGCCCCTTGCTAGCTCTAGGGAGGAGGGTATAGAACCGGTAGCTGTAGTACTAGTAGCTGCTAGATCGGTAGTAGTAAAGGTAGAGGCGGGGATTTTGCTAAAAGCCTCCCTTATAGTTCGCTGGGAAAGGGAGGCTATAGCAGTAGTGGCGGTTATTATAGGGGGGCGGCTATAGCGGCGTTTTCCAGCTACTACTGTATAGCTTTCTTCCCCTTCTAGCCGGTCTTCTGTTAATATTGCTGGCTTAAGAGGGCCGGGGAGGTCAAAGTTAATAGGCCTGTTTTATAGGCTGGATTTTGCCTAAGCCTTATACTTCTTTCTTTTAGGGTATTCTTCTGCCCTAGTATAGTAGTTACTACGGCAGTTCCGGCAGTGCTAAGCCTTAGTATAGGCCGCCTTATTAATATGCTTCTTCTTTTCTTAGCCGTAGTTGTAGTAGAGGGTAGGGGAGTGGCAGTATTTGGCTTTATACCCCTATCGCTAGCAGTTAAAGCACTATAAGGCCCTAGCCTTATCGATATAGGGCTCTACTTTTAGGGCCCTATAGGCCTAGAAGATTCCGTCTTGACAGGCCTAGTAGGCCTCTTGTTGGCTAGAGAAGGCAATAAGAGCTAAGACTCTTGTTCTTTCGATCTAGAGGGGGTACTAGACCTTAGCCCTTAAGGCCGAAGGATATACTTCTTTTACTGCTACTAGAAGGCTAGCTTCTATTACCCGGTCGGCTATTATAAGCCCTTTAATAGCAATAGCCTAGATAGTGGTATAGATCGAGGCCTCTAGTGATAAAGAGGCTAGCTAGGCTGTGTTTTCTTCTAAGGCTTTTTTGATTTTTTCTCTTTTAGTAACTAGTATAAGGTTACTGCTCGGTAGGGTCCTTACCCCCTTAATAGAGTGCCCTATAGCCTTCTATACTGCCTATGCGATTTCCAGGGCTGATTTTTGGCCGAGGGAGGAAGAGGCTGATCCTAGCTATATAAGGACCTGTTTTTCTAAGCCTAGCTTAGTAGGCTTTACCCTAGCCGCTGCTATAGCAGCCTAGGTACGGCAGGTTGGCTCTGATTTGATAGCAGGGGGTTATTGCTGCTACTGCTATTATTATTACTGTTGTTGTTGCTTCTTCTGCCTTAGGGCCTAGGCAACGAACAA
This sequence comes from Phyllachora maydis, assembly GCA_029339225.1. NCBI lineage: Eukaryota > Fungi > Ascomycota > Sordariomycetes > Phyllachorales > Phyllachoraceae > Phyllachora > Phyllachora maydis. Next base: position 1,914,586 of record JAQQPM010000004.1, read on the forward strand.
GGGAAATATCAGGGCTTTTTTCTCCTCCTCTTTCAAGATCTGCGTTAAGGCTAGCTTTCTAGCTAGCCCGGTATATTCGACGATTTCCTTAAAGGCCGGGTTGTTGACTAAAAGACTGACTATCTGGTCTATAAGACTAGAGAAGGTAAGGGCAAGGGTTACAGGTAGTAAGGCTTTTTCTTTTTCTTTCCCCTTTTTAGAGGGGGTAGGGGCGGCGGTGGCGGTAGTAGTGTATTGACTGCTAGAAAGCCCTTTAAAAGGGCTATTAAACGATATATCGCTCGACCTAGTAGCGGTTATAGTAGTAGCAGGGTTAGCGGCGGAAGTAGTAGTGGTAGTAGTAGCGGCAATAGTGGTAAGGTGGGTTAAGAAGCTACAGCCCGAGCGCTTAGGGGCTTTATTGATAGCCCCTAGGGGGCTAAGGGCAGTAGGGTTTAGGTCAGCAGGGTTCGGGTTAGCGGGGTTTAGGTTAGAGGGGTTAGTACGGTCAGGGCTAGGGCACATAACTATAGGGCCTATGCACCTGCCCTGCTATAGCTGCAGATTTCTAGCTACGGTCGACCATATTATACAGTTAGAATCCAACTATAGCGCCGTCGAACGAGCGACTGCGCCGCAGCCAAATTTGGCGTGTGTTAAGTCCTTAATTGGACAAGTGGATTGCAAAAGAGTGCAGTCGATTTAGAGCGGTCCTGACTAAGAACGCGTTTTCGGATGTGTGATGTCGGTCGGATTGTTACCTTAAGATATAGGTTTGATTTCAACATCATATATATTCTTACTTCTTTCTATATATAATAGGGGTTTATCCTATATATATATAAGGGCATAACCCCTTTGTCTAACGGAATAGTTTTGCTCTTACGTTCTTTTTTCTTAGGATTCTTCTATTCTTTACCTATATTAAAACAGAGCAGCAGACCCACGAGAAAGTAGGAGCAGCTGTCTGAAGGTACTAGGCAGCTATATATCGAAAAGCTGTCTAGACAAGAGGATAAGAGGTATGTGCATACTAAGGCTATAGTCTCCCTGATTAGGGGAGACTAAGGTGGACAGGTGCAATGGAACCAAGTAAATAGGCTAAAGTAGCCTGGAGGCAAGAAGTAGATGGAATATCTAAATGGGTAAAATATAACTGTATAACTGTAATAATTGGGATAAGTAATAATTGTCTCTCTCTGAATATAGGAAGGAAAGCCAGCTTCTTATACTATTGTCCTCCTTATACTGCTAATTCGTAATCTTATTATTAGCCTGGAATAAGATAAAGGGTAGAAAAGAAAGACCAGCCTTATTTACCTACTCTACTATATAATAGAAGAGAAAGTGGATATGGGTCTCCTCTAAATAGATAGAGAAGAAGAAGAAAAATAAGCGGCGGCTAGTTATATACTAGCTATACCGATCTATACCTCCTTATAGCTCCTATAAAAGCCGGAAGGCAGTAGGAGATATAAACCCCTAAAATAAACACCGGATAACATTGACAATATAGGGCACCTCTGTCTAGAGTAAGAATAATCGGCGAATATAGATTATATATACGTAATAAGGTATACTAAAATCGTACTAGGTTTATATAGGATTAAGGTTAAGGGAGCTAACTATGGCTATTAATACTCTAAGTAAGAAAAGCAAGAAAAAAAGAAGGTATTAAACTACAAACCTACTTAACTAACCTATCTACTATTACCTAATTATAGCTGATTAGTCTGTCTTAGCCTAACTTCTATAGCCTTAGGGGTATAGTAGTAATAATTCCGGCATAGTGATATTTATCCTTATATAAAGCTCTCTATTAGCCTTATCTGTCTTATTGTCCTCCCTATACTATAGAGCAGGTATATTGTCTGGCTTAAGATCCTTTATAAGCGTTAATCGAGTAACCCTCCTAGTAAGCGAAAGTACAGCAGGCTAAGGAGTAATATTCCGCCTAGTACGCCGCGATTATAGCGTAGTAACGCTCTTCTTGGTTAACTTAGGCTACTTAGGTATAGCAGGCTATACGGCAGCCTTCTTAACGGACTTTAGCTTCTCTAGTATAATAGGATAGGGAAGATCCTTTTTAACAGACCTTTACTTACTAAGAGTAAAGGGATATAGAACAGTCTTTTAAACAGAGGCTGTCTACTTGGGGATAGCTTAGCGTATAGGTGTCTACTGCTATAGTATAGAAGTAGTTTGCCGTAGTACTAGTACCTTTAGTAAAAAAGGGCTTTAACGAGATTGTTAGACAGATAGTTTGGCTATCTATACTACTAAATTTCTAGGAATCAACTTAAGCGAACCTAAGAAAGTACTTCTTATTCTCTAAACATATATAGGAGCATTGTTATCCATTATTATATCTGCTAAAGCTAGGGTACTAAATACTAGGGTGGCGAAACTCTAAGTCTAGACAATCTATAATATACTTATAGGTAAAAGCTTGTTAATAGAGACCTGACTGCCGATAGGGTATAGATTTAGCGCCCTAGATCCTAGCCTTACTCCGAATACTTTAGCGATCTCTAATATCTAAGCATACTATAAGCAAGCTAAAATCGATCCCTACTTTGCTATTACATCTTAGCCGAACTAAAGCTCTATCTTCTATTATAGAATAGGCGTTAAATCGTTCTTATCCTTAATAACCTAGTTATAGAGGAAGGATTAGACTGTCTTAGTAATAGTATACCTATAGGAAAAGTCGTCCTTAATATTAAAGCAGAATTTCAACCGGCGAATATACATTAGGTTAAAGACGCTAGCTCTAGATATAAGTAGGTAGGGGATGATTATGTCTACCCGTATTATTATCATTTCGTTGTTTATATCATTAGCTTTGTTAGGAAGGCCTGAATCCTAAACCTTATAGATCTGCTTAAGCTGATTATAGATAGCAAGAACCTAATAGTTCCTACGGATATATATAACTATAAGCTAGAAGCGCTTCCTAAGGGCCTTACGGCGGACGTTACCCTTAGTAGGGTAAAGGACTAGGCTTGTTAGGTAGTTGCCCTTCTTGTTAAGAGTTAGAGCTATTAAGTATAGCGTAATAAAAACGTATCTCTTAAACATATATAGGGTCTATCTAAGCATACTATTAATATAGTTATTAGTCATTTAGGCTTGTTCTAGCTATATCCTATATATATTATATAGGATAGCTAAAACTAATCGGAGATCTCGACCTAGGACCTTCTCTCCTATAATCATAGCAACTTAACCAGCCATCCTAGGGAAGTAACGGTTAAAATCCTCCTTATTAATAGTTATCTTATTAAAGAAGTCCGGCCGGCTATCCCTTATAATATGCTACTCTAGGTAAAAAGCAATCTTACCTACTAGTTTAAAGTAGTTACTACTAAGTAGAGTATAGCGGTTAGTAACATTATCGATATCTTTAGTAGCGCTATACTTATTAGTCTCCTTTCTAAGTACTTCGAAATCTTTAAAAGTTAAATAGGAATATATATAGCTAGGCCTATTAAAGCGTTTTATTAAAGACTTAACTAGATTAGACGTAGGTAGCTTAGTTTAAGGGACATTACCTAAGGAAATCAAAATCACATTATCCTTACCTCTTATAAACAAGTACTTAAATTTGCTTAGAGTACCCTATAACTTTTATAGGGAAGACTAGGGTTTATATAGAGTCGATTACAGCTTACGTAAAGAGAACTATACCTTATATAGCAAAGAGCAAAGCTTATAAGGCAACAACCATAGTCTTTATAGCATCAATAGGAGAATTGTTAGAGCACTTGCCAGCGCAAGCTTGTCCTTATCCTTACTATATGCTAGCCTACTAACTATACAGCGATGCTGCTCCTCTTAAAGAACTTCCTTTAAATCTAAATTCGTCTAAGGTAGAGCCTACTTACTAGATCCCTTTTTCAGAGGCATCTTAATCTTGTATAATCGTAGAAAGAAGGTAGAAACAACAAGTAAGATCGCTTAAAGGAAGTCAGGGTTAGGGCTAGAATTTTTCTGCTAAGAGTACTAAGAAAAAGATCTTAGAAAAGGTAAAGGTCTAAAAAGGTTATACTAGAGAAGTTAGAGAGAGAAAAATCTAAAGGGTAGAGGGGCAGGTCCTAATATAGGGCAAGTCCTTTTAAGGGAGGAAGGTATATGAAAATTCTTTCCTACTATTAAGCAAGCTATTTACTCCTTTATTAGCGCTTAGGGCTTCTATCTGATTCTTTTTATTGGTAAACAGCCCCTGAAAGTCGGCATAGTATAATCAGGTTTGCTTAGTTTTTATTAACCTCTCCTGATTAGAATCGGGACTAGCATAGGTAGCTTTCTTAGGTATAAAGACCTGTCTTTCTTCCTCTCTTTCTCCTATAAAAACTTTTCTAACCTTAATAAACCGACTTTATTCTCTTTTAGGACTTAACTTTCTAACTTAATCTTATCTATATAGGGATATCTTCCAACGCTCTTATTAAGAAAGCTCCTATAAGCCAGATAGCACGTCTGATTTGTCTTAAGGCATTTTAGATACCTGAAACTTAGATAACTACTTTCCTTACCAATCCTAGAAGATTCTGTATCTTCCTAAAGCAGATGATCTAAAAGGCAGTTGATAATACGAAGTTCTATAACTTTGTCAATTGTATATAGCACCTACTACCAAACCTAGCTATAATCAGATATGGCATATTTCAAATCTAGGTTTTTAAAGAAGAACCGGCTAATACTTATTAATAGTATACATCTCTAGGTCTAGAACCTAGTCTACTTGACTATCTATTTTCAACTTAGCTAGTAGAAAGTAGTTAGGATCCTACTATTGTTAGTTTTAACTACTCTTTCTCTATAGTCAGACGTTGATCCTCTATTGCTATTAAGCATTTTAGGTTAGACTTCCTAGGCAAGTACATCTAAGAAATTTACAGTAACTAACTATACCAGGTCTAAGGTCTTTTCGTCTAAAAGTTCGGATATTAGTATATTCAAGCTTATATCTAGACGTCTAATCAGGGCTAATATAGTAGGTAGCAATATAGTAAACTGTAAGGAATATAACAAAACACAATTTCGGTCAAGTTCGCCTAACCGGCGTAATACTAGTAGTCCTTGTCTAAATGTAACTTAGCTATTTATCTACTATATCTTAGTTCTGGAAGTCGACTATAGTACTTATAGGAACTGCGTTTTCCAGGATAAGAAGTGCTTGTAGGTATATATCAACTCTTCCTATAATAAATGGCTGCTTCGGGCGTCTAAGTAAGCTAAGAAGACGATAGCTTTACACTAGTTCGATCTAGGTAACTTTTGTACTAAGGACATAATTATTAACTAATAGAATAAGAAAACCGTTTATAAGGTACAGCAATTATAGGTTAAGCGGAAGTTAGTTAAACTAGTAGTTAATATATACTATACCGAGTAATTAGAAGGGTAAGCTAGGTAGCAGTCTAGAAAATAGGTTAGGGTAGGTGTTAAGGGTTGTTAGGGTAGTCGGTTAGCTAAGTAATAGGATCTGTCAATGCTAAATATGCTCCTTCCCTTAACCAGACGTATAAGCTATAAATAGAGCTTCTACTTCCTAAAAAGAAAAGAGCTGAAACAAAACGAAACGAAATAGTATAAAACAAAATCTTAGACCTATGTCTAGGCAAAGCAGACAACGTAAATACTTAAATCGAGGGAATACTATATAGCATAGTATATACCCCCCCCCCCTTACTAGCACGTATATACTTATATAGCAAAGAGCTAGGGAAAAAGAAAAGAACAAACCACTCCTATAAACAGGGGAAAAGGCATAAGAAAAAGGTAAGTATATAAAAGAACTTATACTACCTGCCCTTTAACGAAAACCTAGCCTAAGTTAAACAGGCTGAAAACTTAGTGCAAATTAAGTCGCCTAGGAAGTACCCTTAAGAGCTGCTTTTCTTCCCTATGTTAACGGTCCTCCCCCTCTAACTAGATTACTAAGCCTGTTAGGATCCTTAATACCTAGCCTAATAATATCGTCCTTACTAAACCGTTCTAGCCAGGAATTATCCCTTAGTTATAGCCTACTTAGATTATAAATAAATACACTGTCTAATCGGAAGAACTTCTTTACTATAGTTAGCGGGAAAGTCCGCTTAAGCTTAATCCTATCTAAGGTTTCTAGCCGGTAAGCCTTTTTAGGACTCTTTTATAAGACTTGAAAAAGGCCTTTCTATTAGAAGGATAGCTTGCGCTAGTAACTTATGTCGATCTGCCTAACCTTATTATAAATAAAGACCAAATTACCAGGGTGGATTTCCAACTAATCTAGGCATAACTTTCTAGACAATATGCGATTTCTTGCTTTAGTAGCGCTTTTATAAGCCTTAGATATCATATCCTATAGCTCTGTCTAGGTAAGCTCTATATCTATAATAGATTTAACTTACTTTGTAAATAGATCTAAAGTAGCTTTTGTATTAGCTAGCCTTCTAGGTTGACGAACCTTGGCCTGGACTTGCTCCTATCTGATTAGACGCTAGGAAGGGATGTTAAGCTTAATCTCAGTAACTAGGTCTTAACTAAAAAGCGCAAAGTAAGATAAGATACTAAAAGAGGAACAAATTAAGGTATAGTTAACCTAGAGAATAAAGCGTAAGGACTTCTTCTAATCTATCCTTGTTATCTCTACGATTATAATAAGCGTAGTTGTAATTAGCAGGTAACCTGCCTTGTTAATACTATTAGCTCTTAAGTTATAGGATAAGCTAGTAATTCGCTTAACTCTAATGGTTTTTAGGGATACTTCAACTATACCTTTAAACTTAGAACTGCTATTAATAACTACAATTAGGGGTAAACCGTGTCTTAAAAACATATACTAAAGCATAAAAGTCCAAACTAAAGCCAAATTGACTTTACTAAGGATAGCAGCCTCTATATAGCTAGTAAGGTCGTCTCTTGCCTTAATCACAGTATTACGCTTGCCCTTGAAAAACTAAATGTCGAAGTAGACCTTAAGAAATAGGGTTAAAGAAGGTATAGTAAACTAGGCTTCTTCCTTATACCGGGATAGGCGAATCTTCTAACAAACCTCATAGTAATAGTACTAGTTAATAAGATCTAAGTAGATTGTCGGCTACTAGTATAGTCGGGTAATCTAGTAGTAAGAAGTGTCCCTTCTATAGTGTCCCATTTTGTCATAGCAAGTTGACTAGATGCGCCGTTGTTTCTTACTATCTGTAATTATAAGGTAGGGGTAATTACAAGGTAGGGGTAATTACCCTTATAAGTAGGGCATAGAAACAGCATCCTATCGCGGACTAAAAACTTAAGGGCTTAACGCTTAAAGTTAACCCTATTACTATAGCGAACTAGGTAATCCGGCATTTAAAGTATAATTAGATAGACAGCATACTCCTAGTACTCTTTAGACTAATTGCCCTTAAGTGTATCCTTCTTAAGAGTTAAGGTAAAAATCCGAGCATTAACAAAGTTATCTATGTCTTCCTTATAGGCCTTCTTCTTAATATCGGCTTAAGTCGAGGGTTGCCTGTTTAGGGCGTCTGTAGTAGCGTTTTTCGATCCTGGAATATGCCGAATCTCAAAATCAAAAAGTTAAATCTAGGCTATCTAGCGTATTATAAGGGCGCTAGGTATATTACTAGCTAAGCTGTTTATCTAGTAGACTAAGACCTAAGCGTCTATCTTGATTATAAACCTTATACTATAAAGGTACTGCTGAAACTGCTTTAAACTATAGAGAAGACCCTAGAGCTCGTGCTTAGTTGTATTATAGCGCTGCTTAGCTAGAAACTAGATACTAGACTTAAACTAACAAGGGTACCGTTTACCGTCTAGGCCCTCTTATTCTAGGACTACTCCCTGTCTATCTAGAGAGGCATTAACTATAAGGTAGATTTTGCTATAGCAGTTATCTCTATAGGTAAGTAGTATAAGATAGGGCGCAGAGGCAATAAGGAAACCGAGATAAGTCAAAGCATGCTAGTAATTTGGCGTCTATACCTATATTGTATTCTTCTTTGCCAGATTCAAGAGCAGGCGGGTAATATAGCCGAAATAGAGGACCTGTCGAAACGCTGAATAGCGTATTTAATTGGCTAATTGGTCACGACGAAAAGTGGGTCCTAAAGTGGGGGCTTAACCCCCACTTTACCTAACTAGGCCTAGCTCCGGCTAATACGTAGCACTAGGGCCATGTATTTAGGGGGCCTAGGTAGGTGCAGAACAGCACATCTAGAGACAATCAATACCAATTTATACTATATAAAACCAGTGATCCTGATTGTTATTCTGCTTTTATCCCCTGTTATTGTTATTCCTGTTCTGTTTCCTACTGACCAACCAGAAGCCTTTTACTGCAGTAAGAGCGAATCGACACTGATTAGTTTCTTTCGTTTTACAACGTTAGGAATAGAACAGTAAGATTAACAGTATGTTAGAAGTATACCCGAAAAGAGGAAGAGCTAGGCGTGCTATTTACCCTTTAAGATTAGGAACCCTTAATTAGGCTTTTCTAGCAACCTTCTAGTATAATAAAATCAATAGTAAATCGATTCCAACCAGCGCTATATAACAACCCAAAAACAAGCATTGTATAACCGTAAGAAGCGCGGTACATATGCAAGACTTGGGAGACAAAGCGCGCCGTACTTAGAAAAAGATAGAGGGAATGAAGGAAGAAGACTTAGTTCAGAGGCTCCCCTATTGGATACTGCCAAATAAAGCCTACCTGCTCGACCTAGTTACCTTCTATTAGCCGCTATGATACCTTCAACCTAGCTGTTAAAATCAGAAGGTAATTACCGCCTATTTAGCGGTAGTAATCGTAGGCTTTGAACAAGAAGGGGGGCAACAGCTGTTATATAGGCTAGTATCTGCCCTATATAGCTAGACTGAACAGGACTTCGAAAAAGCGGCGTTTACGGTAAAGGACCAGCTAGTAAAAGTCCTTTAATTTACTAGCTATTCGATCAGCCGGTAAAGGAGCGGTTAAAACGCTTAACTAGCTGTGTTTATCGCTGCTTTTTCGTCTTCTTTCCTAGGCAGCTTTGATTCGGCGTCTTCTTCTTTTTTAGGTAGCTACGATACGCCCTTTTTCTCCCCGTAGTACGACGGTTATTCGGCTTCTTATTCGCTATTATATAGCAGCTATCCCCTAGCTCCCTCTTAGTTGCTATACCAGGCGTAAAGAGCAGAGGAAGCTAGAACAGAGAGGCAGGGAGGCCCAGAGATCCTAAATTCCACATAGGTAGGGGTCTCCCAATTTCAGGGGGTAGGGCCGTTTCCAGTAACCGTAGGCGCGCTGTAGAACGCGAGTTAAAAGCGTAACCGTACTTATAATACAACTCGTACAATAGCGGCAAATTTTTCACGCCCTACTAGGACAGCGCCCTAGCTTTTACCAGGAAATATAGCCTCTTTACTGCTGGTAGACCCGGCAGCCTTAGTAGTAGCAGCAGCTCTTTTACCTGCTTTTTCTTCTCCTTCTACTACTATAGCTATAGCGGCAGAAAATACACTGAAAAAAGAAGAGAAAGTAGTAAGGGGTGGACTACTACCCCTAGTTATAGCTGCTGCTATACGATCACTTTCGCTGCCGGCCCCCCTGTCCTTGCCGCCCTTGCTGCCCTCGCTGTCCCCGTTGCTGGCCCTGTTGCCGGCCCTGTTGCCGGCCTTACCGCCGGCCCCTCCGTCTTCGTTGCCGGCCCTGTCGCCGGCCCTGTTGCCGGCCCTGTCGCCGGCCCTGTCGCCGGCCCTATCGCCGGCCCTGTTGCCGGCCCTGCCGCCGGCCCTGTCGCCGGCCCTGTTGCCGGCCCTGTCGCCGGCCCTGTCGCCAGCCCTGTTGCTGGCCCTGTCGCCGGCCCTGTCGCCGGCCCTGTCGCTGGCCCTGCCGCCGGCCCTGTCGCCGGCCCTGTTGCCGGCCTTACTGCCCCTACTACGGCGGATCGAAACCGCGGCTGCACTTATAAAAGCGCTTTATCGCCGCGCGCGTAGTAGGGATCGGCGCTGTACGACGCTTGTTTTTCCCCTGCCCTTGTTCCCTTAGCTGTTGTTATTACCTTCCCTACTGCCTGATTTTTCGCCGCTTAATAGCGGTATAGGGCGCCTATAGCTAGGCTATAAAAGGGAGGCAAAAGGAGAAGGGTAGGGGCGTACTTTGAAAGCGCGATCGCGGTGTATCTTCGCGTTTCAGAACGCGTCTGCTCTTTTGAAATTCCCTTTATTAGCGAAAGGTTATTGTAACTAAAAAGAAAAAGAGCTAGTGTCAAAACGCTAAATAGTGTATTTAATTGGCTAATTAGTTACGACGAAAAGTAGGTCCTAAAGTAGGGGCTTAACCCCCACTTTACCTAACTAGGCCTAGCTCTGGCTAATACGTGGCACTAGGGCTACGTATTTAGGGGGCCTAGGTAGGTGCAGAACAGCATATCTAGAGACAATCAATACCAATTTATACTATACAAAACCAGTGATCCTGATCGTTATTCTGCTTTTATCCCCTGTTATTGTTATTCCTGTTCTGTTTCCTACCGACCGACCGGAAGCCTTTCACTGCAGTGAGAGCGAATCGACAGGACCCAAATACGGTAGAAACCAGCAATACTAAGAAAAGAGCGGACTTTAGAAAGAGACTTTAGGGTTGACCATTTACGAATCTTCCAGATCTTAGCGTCGTTAGGTAAGCGGCTATCTAGCATATACTTATAGCTAATAATAATAGCCTCTAAGACTAGGAACTAGGACTTAACCATAGCGATATAGGCTCCTACTAGCTTAGCGTTAAGCAAGACTTAGTTATAGTTCCAGACCTATTCTGCCATAAATCGTCGAATTCTAGGCATAATTAGGGCATTATCATATCGAGTCTTTAGTCCTTTTATACCAATATTATCTAGGAAAGCTTGGTAAATCTAAGGTATTAAGTTATAGAAGATCTTATATATCATATATATAAACTAGGTAACTGAATTTGTACTGCCTTATAGAAGTATAGTTAGGCGTAGTAGACCGATCAGACTAGCAAACGTCATAAGATCCCGACTCTTCTTGTCTAGTATAATGTTATTATAACCGGAAAACAGATTAAGCATAGATATAATTATATAGCTAGAAAAGTCCTCTAAGAATTCCTCTACGTTCGGTAGGATAAAGGTATCCTAAATAGTAACGGCATTGTATCGCTAAGCATTATTAATTAGGCGGTACTTACTATTCTTCTTCTAAATAAGGAACTAGTTGTTTTAGTAGGCTCTATAGGCATCTTCTAGAATCCCCTTAGCCTTCTACTTCTTTAGGATATCTATATACGCTAGAATTATTGCCTTCCCTATAGATATATGTTTAGCTTATTAGGCAGAGTAAGGGATAGTCTTAATATACTAAGGCAGAACAATTGACAGATCGATACAGCTAAGGTTCTCGAATTCCTATATAAGGGCTTGTTCCCTATTAAAGAGCATATAGGTAAACAAGTCGAATTCGTCCTTAAAGAGCTAGAGAGCTAGGTCTACATTATCCTTCAAGCCCTTTAACCGATCAGGCGTAAGTTAAGAACTATAAGGTAAATCCAAAAATCATAGAAAAACCCATTAATCGTACTTATACCTAAGAGTTGCCTTTTCTTTAGCTAGCAATAACTTAGTAGGCTTCTAGTCGACGATTCCTTCTAATACCGACCTATTAGATAGGATATTATTAATAGGGTAAACCTTCTTTCTAGTAGGCTTATACATAGTAAAAGATTAAAGGATAAAGGGCTTTTCAGACTAAACAGAGAAAGGAAATAGACCAGAAGCTGTTCCTAAAGGAAAGAAAGAATTAGAAGAAACCATTTTTATATAAGGAAAACTCTAAATACTAATAACCCGCTTTAAACCCTTTCTACCTAAACGCCAAACGCTAGACTCCTGCTTAAAGGAAGTATATAAAATATTAGCAATAGTTTTATCGTTAAGCCGATCTCTTAGGACCTTATTATCGTCTTCTAAAGTAAGTACCTAGTTAGGGACTTTATTAGCCTTATTCATCTATCCCTATAAAGTAAATAGGCTGTCCTAGTAACTAGTAGACAGGGGTTCGACAGTATCCCCCCTTTATACAGAGGAATCCTGTTCGACAGTATAAAGGGCTCTAGCGATATCTAAAGGGGCAAGGTAAGTAATAAATTTCTAGTCTTAGAAAGTCATCTATACTATATTAGGACTATTAAGACTGTAAATTACTTTATAGTCCTTCTAGAAAGGCATCCTTAATAGGATATTATAAGCCTTATTAGACCTATTGTTGGAAGAGACGTAGTAGTAGACTAGGGCCCTATAACCTTAAATATAGAAAGGTACTAGGACCTCCCTTTAGAGAGATTGCAAATTGCCCTATAAACTATAGGACTGTATCTCGGTTTTTGTAATTATAAGGTTAAGGTGGTTTACAACTTTAAGGGAGATAAGGCTATACTCCGATCTGCTATCTAGAAGTATATATAGCTATGGGCTACTATTATAAAGGGCTATTAGGAAAATCCAGGGTAAAGAATAGAACTTGGTTACTCCCTAAACAAGGGAAGCTCCGTTAGTCCGTGTTATTAGATTACTATTAACAATACTACTAGAAACCGCATTTTTCGCTATAACAACAAAGTCGATATTTAGGGTGCTGAAGTCTTATAGCAACCTGATCGTACGATAGCCGTCCCCTGTATTTAGGAACTAGGCTATCTAAGACTTTCCTATAGGCTTAATTAGAGAAACGATATTCGTTTTTGCTATCTCTTGTTACTTAGATAGGCAACCTTATAGACGTCTAAACAGAGCTAGGCTAGCCTAACCTAATACTAGAGCTAAAGTAGAAGTAGAGAGAGTATCGTCTAAGCTAGAGCTATCTAGTATAGCTATTTCCTTAATAATTCTAATATCTTAAGAGACTTACTTATATATAATCTTAGAAAGTAGGCTCTAGCCTCCTATTAGATTAAGGGCCTCCTTGTTTAAAAGGCTATATTTTCTGTTAAGCATTTTCTAGAGTATTCTTTAGCGAATCTTAGTAGCTTTAATCTTATAAGAAGGCTCTTCTCTTGCCTATACAGATGGGCTGCTAGTAGTAGGGGTCTCTGCCTAATTAGATAGAGGAGTATAGGAGAGACCTGCCTTTAGTAGCTTATTATTGTCGCTTTCTAGTCGTAGCTGCTTCCGACTTTGAAAGGCTGTACTTAAAGCTTTGGCTGCGGCCAGCTACGTTACCTCGTTACTAAACACGTCGTTCGCTTTCGCAATCGTATTCTATAATATAAGTAAAATATCGATAGTACTATTACTGTAAAGACTGCTATAAAGCTTAGAGCCTGTCTAAGCAGAGAGTAAATCCTATAAAAAGCAAGCTGTATCCTCTAGAGGCTTTAAAAAGAAAACGTCTAGCTCCTAGCGCTAAACCGTATTAAGAAAATCCGAAACCTAACCAGGGACCTCTATCGTACAAGCTATAGATTTAGCTTTCTTATTATTAATCTCCCTTTTAAATAGACCTTAAAGACTTAGATCTAGATCTAAGATTTCTATAGGGTCGACTACCTATAATAGGAAAGATATAATACTAGGTGCTAAGGGTAGTAAGTAATAGACTCCGGTTTGCACTATTAGGGCTGCAAATATATTCTCCCTTTATATAGAAGAGCTATAAGTAGGAGAGGACGAAGAAGACGCAATAGGCCTAATATTATAAGAAGTGATATTGAAAAGCCGGCTTTTCCTTCCTTTTTCTATTAGAAGAAAACGTATCTCGACTTGCTCTTCCTCTAGCTAGACGTAAGTATAGCTTGGTATAGAGAGAGAGTTGAAAAAGGGTTTGAAAGCCTTATTGTACTTAGTCTTATAATCACGCTTCTATCAGAGATAAGTAGGGTGAAACTTAGTATTATAAACCTCGTAAAGCGCTTAAACAAGGTAGAAAAGGGCGCCTTCCTTATAGGCCTTTATCACTAGGACTAGGTTAATCCAGTATAGGTTATAAGGTAGGTCTTCTCTATGGATTTTCTAACTAAGGTAAGTGTTTGCCCTAAACATATACCTAAGCCCAAGTTCGTTGTTAGCCTCTATTAGATTATACAAGCTAATATAGTACTGTTGACCATACTAGTAGCAATAGATCTCTTTAAGAGCCTTATACCTTTAATCGGTATTAGAGCGAAAAGGCCTACTAGTATAACTGTTGACTTTACCTAGCTCTATATTCTAAAGCGAAGTATATGCCGTAAATAGAGGAAGATCGACTTGTTTATCTAGATAGGGGTAGTAGTATTAGGGTTTATAACACCCTTTCTATTTAGCTATATCTTGTTCCTCTTTTAAGTGTACTACCTAATTAACGTTGGTTGTGAAGCTTGGTAAGTCGTTTAGCTTATCTCTTAAGCGTATAACTGATTTTACTATAGGGTCTATCTTGTTTAGTAAGATTCTAAGTAAGGCTATCTAATTATATAGGTCTTAAATAGCTCTTTTAGTTACCTTGTTGCCTTACTTCTGTAAAAGGTCAGTAGTATAAAGCTTTATTACTATCTTCTAGGCATTGGTAAGTTGATTAAACCATATTTCCTTAACTGTTAGCAGCTTTAGGATAATCTTAACCGATTCCTAGCTAGTACTCCTTTGATTAGAGAATAAGACCTAGTTCTTACTCGCTTAAGCGGACTTAGTCGATTTAGGCAAGAAGTTTCGAGAAGAGATAGAAGAAAAAGGCTTTTTAACTTTAGCTAAAAGAAGATTAGTCTCCCTACTATTATTATCGCTCTTATCTAAACAGACATCTTAGCTTAGTAGTTCGATCTAAGTTAGTACTCCTTAGTAGATAAATCCTTTAAATAAAACCGCTAATACTAGGGATTGAAAGTCGTCCTAGGTAGCTTTGTATAAGTCCTATATAGGCATAGCGCTTTTAAGGCAGTGTCCTTGAACAAACAAGTATTGGCAATCCTTAGGTAACTTTTCCTAAAAGCGTTAAGGGGCATCTTTCTAAATAAAGGCCAATTTAGCAGCTAGTATCTAGGTAATTATAGCATTAAGTTCTTCTATAGCCTGTTTAATCTATATAGCTAAGACGTTCGAGATAGTATACTTATAGAAGCAGTTAAGCTACTTAATAGGGTCCTCTAACGCCTTAGGGTCAAAAGCCTTCTAATACTTAAGCATTATCCTATAGAGTTCTTGCTATATTGTTATTCCCTTATCCTTAATTATAGAGGCTACCTTATAATATCAGTTAGAATCGTACTACCTCTTCTACTAGGTAAACTTCTTGATATTAGTCGCTATACTACAGTCCTTACAAGCGTTGTTGAAAGCTTATAAGTAATCCGTAATATTAGCACTATAGAATTGTCTACTAAGCCCTTTAGACTGAATAGATAGGAAGCTGATATTCTATATAGGATTTAACCGATAAAGAGCGTCGGTTAATATTCTAACTATAGTACCTAACTAGTTCTAGTTACTAGTATCTATTTCTAATATACTACTAGAGAGTAGTAGTAGGAAAGATTCTGCTTAAGGAGGAACTAGGGGAGAGAGGTTATAAAAGGAAAAAGGGGGTCTAGCTTCTTAAAGCTAGTTTCTAATAGAGTCCATTGTCTAATCAGACAAGTCTTATAATCCTGCTACTAAAGGAGTAGAGTTGCCTATAAGTCTGCGAAGTTAATGGATTTCTCTTCTTAAAAAGACATACTCTAGGAAATCCTATTAGATAAGGCTTTTACTAATAAATAACTAAGTAGAGGGTTAACGTATAATTATATTAGGTAGTAAAATGTCGATACTTAGTCTAGCTAAATATACTATAGACTTAAAGTCTCTAGGAGAAGTTAGGAAAGTACTAAGGAGTACGTCGATAGATAATAGATATAAAGTATAGTTGTTGTTCTTCTGATTAGACAAGCCTTGGTTTTGTTAATATAAGGAGCTACTAGTAGCTTCTATTAATTTGTCGATAGACTTTATCTAGGGGGAATTTAGAAGGGATTAGATTGTAGGATAGAGGAGAGATATAGGGCAAGAGAGGAAGGATATAGTCCGCTATTATAGTATAATCACGGTAATATTATACCTACCCTACCTTTATAAAACATTACTTATACCTAGTTCCTACCTAGTATAAACTCCTTCTTCCTCTATTGCAAAATCAAACGTATTTAACTCTTTAAAAAGCTTATATCAAATAGATCTACAGCTTAGTCTATCTTCTTGCTATAGACTTGATTAGTCGAGCCCTATACTATATACTCCTACTATATAGGAAGTAAGTAATACTTGTTTTGCTAGTTTAAATATATACTACTAAGATACCTTAGACATACTTAGTTATGTTCCTCCCCTATCTAAAGGACAAAGGAGGTAGTCCTAAAAATACAACTAAAGGCCTAGTACTAGAGCTATTCTAACTTAACTTTCCTATTACCCCTGCCCCTTGTTATATATCCTAGGTATAGTAATCTTGCAAATCGTTATTGCTATATAAGGGTACTACTTCTAGGTAGGTACTAAGATAATACCTTTATCTAGATTAAGACTAACTAGCTAATACTAGCTAGTCGACCTAAGAAGCTAGAACGAAA
Source organism: Phyllachora maydis (assembly GCA_029339225.1). NCBI lineage: Eukaryota > Fungi > Ascomycota > Sordariomycetes > Phyllachorales > Phyllachoraceae > Phyllachora > Phyllachora maydis. The sequence goes on from JAQQPM010000004.1 coordinate 1,931,132, forward strand.
AGGACTTTGTAATGCCTATAACCCTGGTATATACAGAGGTAGCGAAGTAACACTAGATAGTAAGCCAAGCCTAATCGTTCGTTAACATAGCCTAACCTAAGATAACTCCTCTTGTTTCAACTAAGGGTTTGTAATGCTAAAACAAGTTAGGATAGCTAGCTACTTGTCTAGATAGAGGAAGAAATTAAGGATAAGACTATGTTCCTGAGTTATAAGTAAGGTCTATATATCCAGCCCTAGTATTAAAATCTTCCTTAGATATAGGAAATCTCTTTACTAGGCTCTAATCCTTATATAGTTGCTAATGCTAGAAATGTTAAACAAGGGGAAAGGAACTAAAGATAAGAGTTGTATAAGTCGTATCCGAAGGAGACTTTTGCAGCTAATATACCTAATAGAACAAGAGAGGGGGGTTTTAAGTACTTCCCTACCCCCTTTTGTTTAATATAAGGTATATCTACTAGAATGCTTAGACAACTGAGTTTCTAGGATAGCTAAGATTATACTTATCTTAAGCTTAACCGATATATTAGGTCTCGAATTGTTATATAACTTACAACTGATATAACTATTATACTAAGTAAGATTATCGTTATCTAATCAGAGGTTAGAGGCCTAGAAACACCGGTTAAGTCGTTAGAGCCGAAAATTCGAAATAGTTATCCTATTAATACTATACTATAGAGTTGTCTAGCCGACAGTCTATAGGTCGTCCTTATCGATAGTAAGACAACCCTAATACAAGTAAGACCTGCTTATAAGTGTCGGAGCCCTTACTTAGTTCATTCCTAGCTAAGCCCCTATATAAAACAGAGCAGTAGACCTATAAAAAAGTAGGAGTAGCTATCTAAAGGTGGTAGGCAGCTGTATATCAAACAGCTGTTTAGACAAGAGGATAAGAGGTATATATATACCAAGGCTATAGTCTCCCTAATTAGGGGAGACTAAGGTAGATAGGTGTAATAGAACCAAGTAAATAGGCCAAAGTAGCCCGGAGGCAAGAAGTAGATAGAATATCTAAATAGGTAAAATATAACTGTATAACTGTAATAATTAGGATAAGTAATGATTATCTTTCTCTGAATATAAAAAGGAAAGCTAGCTTCTTATACTATTGTCCTCCTTATACTGCCAATTTACAATCTTATTGTCAGCCTAGAATAAGATAAGAGGCGGAAAAGAAAGACCAGCCTTATTCACCTACTTTACTGTATGACAGAAGAGAAAGTGGATACAGGTCTCCTCTGAACAGACGGAGAAGAAGAAGAAAAACAAGCGGCGGCTAGTCGTGCACTAGCTACGCCGATCCAATATATAGCTTTCTAAGGCTTATAAAGGAATAGAAGAATAGAGGGGGTGTTAAACGTACAAAATAAGCTATAGCGCTCTAACGGTTATAGCTTAGGCAAAACGGATTTCAGTTCTCGAACTACTAGATATATAGCTATGATCTGAGGGTAGACCCACTTTTGTGGATACCGCTGACTAAGCTATATATTCCACTATATAGCCTAGAAATAGCTTTGAAAGGCTTTTCTATTTTTAGATTTATGCCCCACTTTTATGGAGACAGCCTTCTTAGGCTGTATAAGCGCTAGAAATAGCCTTAAAAGGCTCTTCTACTAGGTCACCTACCTACCCTGTACCTACCCTGCACCGCAGGAGCGAAAATAGAACTTATAGGAAAAGTCGTGCGGCTTACCCTGCAGCTTAGGTGGCCGTAAGTCGATTATTTAAAATCGCCAGCTTATTTGGTTTTTCGGGAAGTGGCTATGCACCTACTAAGGCGCTCCTGCCGTGTAGAAGGCAGGAACGGTCCCGGAGGGTATATGTAGGGAAGGAAATTGCGAAGCCTTACCTACTAGACTAGAAATCAAATTATACGTTACCTATAACTATAAGCCTTATAGGCCTATAAGACCCACTGAAAGCCGTGATATATAAGCTTAAAGCCCCTATAATATAGCGCCATAGCCTATAACTATACCGTTATATAAGGACTTTTATAGAGGGAATACAGTAAAGGGCCCTACTTTACTATATTAGCACATACCTAGGAAGTGCTATTTAGGCCATATCAACGCTGTTGCTGCCCCTACGTACCCTATACGACTACTACTAGTAGGCTATAGTGGTTATAGATCCTTATATAGGATTACCCATTCTAATAGTATATACCTAAGATCGAACCTACTTACTATTCTATATATTTCGCTTACTAAAACGCTTTATATTACCTGCTTGTACTTAGTCGAGGACTAGTATACGATATTACCGCGTAGGTTGAACTTGTTTATACTATTTGTCTTATTTCCAAATATTATAATAAATCTAATCTACAATGTTATATCAGCATTATTAGCGAATAATCCGTCTATAAAGACAAAGAGCTTAGCTATCTTAAGTTCAAGTTGCAGGTAGTATAGCCTGCGTGTTAAGTTCTCGATCTGCTATTATAGTCGAGTATTAAGCTTGGCAATCTCGGCTATATTAGGCTTGGTTGACTACGCTACTACTAACAAGTCGAAAGTCGCTTTTAGCTAGCAAATTATAGCAATATAGGTACTATATATATATTGTTTAATGTATATTTGTTTCGCTGTTTTAGCGTCTAGGCTTATTAGTTCGAGTTATATAGCTTGCCCCTTTTGCTAAATCTCGATAGCATCCGCGCTTATTTCAAGCCTATATTTGTTAAAGTCTGTAATTGATTTATCTGTTAAAAATACTAGCGATTTATACTTAAAGCCGGCTTTGTCTAGCTTAAGCTTCTCCTTATCTGTAAAGGCTTACTCGCTGATATTAAGAGTGTTGTCGGTTTGTAGGCCGACGATTCCGAATCTACTTCTAATTTATATCCTACTAATTATAAGGTATAGGTTAAAGGCGCTTAGCTTAAGATCAAGACATTTAGTATGCTAGTTTATATATATTACCTACTAGTATAGTCTAGCTTTAGCTAGTCTATATAATAGGGTTTTAACAAGCAAGATAGTATAAGGGGGATAGAGCATCTTAAGCTCCTTAGGTAATAGAAGAATTACTTTCCTTACTAGCTATGATTTAGTTTATATATAAGCCTGAATAACGTCGTGTACCTACGCCTTAAAACCAAAGCACGTTTATAGCGTTAGGAGTAGTAAGAGCATAAGTCGCTATATATAGCGTTAGATTGTTAGTAATTAAGTAAGTAGGTACTTCTTATTCTTATTGCCGAATCTCTAAGCTATAAAGCGTAATTTCTTATATAGTAAAGTAATATAGAGAGCCTGGACCGACATCACACATCCGAAAACGCGTTCTTGGTCAGGACCGCTCTAAATCGACTGCACTCTTTTGCAATCCACTTGTCCAATTAAGGACTCAACACACGCCAAATTTAGCTGCGGCGTAGTCGCTCGTTCGACGGCGCTATGGTCGGATTCTGACTGTATAATATGGTCGACCATAGCCAGAAATCTATAGCTACAGTAGGGCAGGCGCATGGGCCCTATAGTTACATGCCCTAGCCCCAACTGTACTAACCCCTCTGACCTGAACCCTGCTAACCCAAACCTTGCCAACCTAAACCCTACCGCCCCTAGCCCCCTAGGGGCTGTTAATAAAGCCCCTAAGCGCTTAGGCTATAGCTTCCTAACCTACCTTACTACCGCTGCCGCTACTACTACTACTACTACTTCTTCTGCCGCTAACCCTACTACTACTACAACCGCTACCAGATCGAGCGATATATCGTTCAATAGCCCTTTTAAAGGGCTTTCTAGCAGTTAACACGCCACTACCGCCACCGCCGCCCCTACCCCCTTAAAAAAGGGGAAAGAAAAAGCCCTACCACCTGCAACCCTCGCCCTTACCTTCTCTAGTCTTATAGACCAGATAGTCAGTCTTTTAGTCAATAACCTAGCCTTTAAGGAAATCGTCGAATATACTGGGCTAGCTAGAAAGCTAGCCTTAACGCAGATCTTAAAAGAGGAGGAGAAAAAAGCCCTGATATTTCCCTCGTTCGTTGCCTAGGCCCTAAGGTAGAAGAAGCAACAACAACAGCAACAACAACAGCAATAACAACAGCAATAGCAGTAGCAGCAACAACCCCCTACCGTCGAATCAGAGCCAACCCGCCGTACCTGGGCTGCTATAGTAGCAGCTAGGGTAAAGCCTACTAAGCTAGGCTTAGAAAAACAGGTCCTTATACGGCTAGAATCAGCCTCTTCCTCCCTCGGCTAAAAATCAGCCCCGGAAATCGTACAGGCAGTATAGAAGGCTATAGGGCACTCTATTAAGGGGGTAAGGACCCTACCGAGTAGTAACCTTATACTGGTTACTAAAGGAGAAAAAATCAAAAAAGCCTTAGAAGAAAACACAGCCTAGCTAGCCTCTTTATTACTAGAGGCCTCGATCTATACTACTACCTAGGCTGTTACTGTTAAAGGGCTTATAATAGCTGACTAGGTAACGGAAGCTAGCCTTCTAGTAGCAGCAAAAGAAGTATATCCTTCGGCCTTAAGGGCTAAGGTCTAGTACCCCCTCTAGATCGAAAGAACAAGAGTCTTAGCTCTTATTGCCTTCTCTAGCTAGCAAGAGGCCTACTAGGCCTGCCAAGACGGAATCTTCTAGGCCTATAGGGCCCTAAAAGCAGAGCTCTATATCGATAAGGCTAGGGCCTTACAGTGCTTTAACTGCTGGCGATAGGGGCATAAAGCCAAATACTACCACTCCTCTACCCTCTGCTACAACTATAGCTAGGAAAAGAAGAAGTATACCGACAAGGCGGCCTATACTAGGGCTCAGCACTGCCGGAACTGCCGTAGCAACCACCACGCTAGGGCAGAAGAATGCCCTAAAAGAAAGAAGTATAAGGCTCAGGCAAAATCTAGCCTATAAAACAGGCCTATTAACTTCGACCTCCCTAGCCCTCTTAAGCCGGCAATATCAACAGAAGACCGGCTAGAAGGGGAAGAAAGCTATACAGTAGTAGCTGGAAAACACTGCCGTAGCTGCCCCCCTATAATAACCGCCACTACCGCTACCGCTACTACCGCTATAGCCTCCCTTTCCCAGCGAACTATAAGGGAGGCTTTTAGCAAAATCCCTACCTTTACCTTTACTACTACCGATCTAGCAGCTACTAGTACTATAGCTACCAGTTCTATACCCTTCTCCCTAGAGCTAGCAAGGGGCTCTATAAAGGAAGAGGATACGGATATGCTTTAGTCTCTTTTTCTACCTTCTCTCCTTCCTTAAACTACTTCCCCCCTCTCTTTAGACTGTCTTTTCTTTCTTCCCTATAGCTAGTATCTTACTACTTATTGGAATGGGTAATCCTATATAAGGATCTATAACCACTATAGCCTACTAGTAGTAGTCGTATAGGGTACGTAGGGGCAGCAACAGCGTTGATATGGCCTAAATAGCACTTCCTAGGTATGTGCTAATATAGTAAAGTAGGGCCCTTTACTGTATTCCCTCTATAAAAGTCCTTATATAACGGTATAGTTATAGGCTATAGCGCTATATTATAGGGGCTTTAAGCTTATATATCACGGCTTTCAGTGGGTCTTATAGGCCTATAAGGCTTATAGTTATAGGTAACGTAGTAATTTGATTTCTAGTCCAAGTAGGTAAGGCTTCGCAATTTCCTTTCCTACATATACCCTCCGGCACCGTTCCTGCCCTCTACACGGCAGGAGCGCCCTAGTAGGTGCATGGCCACTTCCCGAAAAACCAAATAAGCTGGCGATTTTAAATAATCGACTCACGGCCACCTAAGCTGCAGGGTAAGCTGTACGACTTTTCCTGTAAGTTCTGTTTTCGCTCCTGCGGTGCAGGGTAGGTACAGGGTAGGTAGGTGACCTAGTAGAAGAGCCTTTTAAGGCTATTTCTAGCGCTTATACAGCCTAAGGAGGCTGTCTCCACAAAAGTGGGGCATAAATCTAAAAATAGAAAAGCCTTTTAAAGCTATTTCTAGGCTATATAGTGGAGTATATAGCTTAGTCAGCGGTATCCACAAAAGTGGGTCCACCCTCAGAATATAGCTATATATCTAGTAGTTCGAGAACTGAAATCCGTTTTGCCTAAGCTATAACCGTTAGAGCGCTATAGCTTATTTTGTACGTTTAACACTACTATACTAAGGTAAAGGGAAAGGCTATAGGCCTAGGCTTATAAGCTTTTAAGCTTTAAGCCTAGCCTTACCTTACCCCTTTTTACTGACAAGACCCCTTCCTTATTCCCCTACCCCAAGCCCTATATTAATTAAGATATAGGGCGTTCTTACGGGAGACAGGTAGGGGAATAGGCGCAATTTCCCTTAGTAGCCTCCTAGACAGCCTCCCCTTACGTTGTTTTTCTTTAGTACCGCTCTTTTCCTCTTGCTAGGTTGCCCGCCTCGTTAAGCTCGTTGGAGGTTTTTCATCCGTTTTCCGGTTTTCCTCTAGCATTAGTGTAAGCTAGCAGCTCCTTATAGTCCAATAAGGACTCTATAGGTGGAATACAATATATATATATAGTAAAGTAAGCTTGTTTTTTACTTCCTAGATAATCCTTAACTTAAAGATCTAGTAGTCCGATATATCTACTAGTATCTAGATCACTTTGATTACCCTAGCTACTAGAAGCGAGTTTAGTTCTGTTTTATCGGATTTTTAGAATGGTATACTAGGTATAGTAATCTTCCCTTTAGCCTGCAGTTTAAGCGCAAGATTATAGTTGCACTTCTCTTTTTCCGAAACGAAGTTGTTAGTAGGTGCTAGGTTCTTTCGGGGTTATCTATACTAGTAGGGCTGCTTAGGCTATAGATATCGGAATAGTTCTAGCTGCTTAACTCTAGCTTGATTGTCTTATTCGTCCTATATTAGCTCCTAGTAATATAGTTTAACTACTATATTCCGAAATTCCGTAGGTCTATTAACTATATTAACGATTACTGTTATGTTTATAGCCGAGATTGACTTATAAGGTCCTATCTATTAGTCGCTTTTCTAGAATATAAGTACTTCTATACTTACTTCTAGTAAACGTGGTAGCATATCTTCTATACTTAGTCTATTATATTGTGTAAAAGTATCTTACGTAGTCCTTATATTGTTTAAGATTCGTAATTGTATTATATTGTATTATAGCCTTCTGAATTGCGCCTACTTAGCGTAGTTAAGATAGAGAAGGTAGTACATCTATAGTAAGGTATAGGTATACGCCGAAAACTAAGAGCGTTGGTACTAGCCTGTCCGGGCTAGCGGTATTATTAACTGCGCTTAGTACCGCTTATAGGTATGCCTCTTTTAAGCAAGATCCGGCGGTCTCTAATTTAATAATGTCGTAGGCCCTTCTTAGTAGCCTATAATACCGCTCGATCTTGCTAACTAACTGGTATACCTCGACTAGTACTAAATAGCAGGTTATACCTATAAGCTTAGCCTCTACCTAGAACTTATATACTTTGAAATTAGTACCCTTATTATAGCGTAAAATATCGGGTAGTCTAAGGGATATGTTGATCTAATATTCCTTTAGCTGCTCCTACGTCTCTTTAGCTAAAAGATCGTTTAGAAAGTAAGCTACTTAGAATAACGTTATAGTATCGACTATATACAGTACCTGAGAATTATTAATGTCTAAGACGTCTATAACGATCTTAAAATTAAAGTAAATATTGTCTTATAACGTAAATCTAAATCGTTATAGCACTATGCCTTTGATCTGGCAGAAGTAGCAGAACTTGTTAATTATCTTGATAGTACTATATTCTACTTAGTAGTCTGCTTGTTATAGTAGTTTATACAATCTATTAACTATAGGGTGTCTATAGTATCGATAAATACGTCTTAGTTCGGCCTCTGTAAGTTATAGAGGCATAGGACGCTTGTTATCTGCTATAAATGTTATGCTTGGTAGTCTGATCCCTTTTATAGGGATCTATAGATATCCCTATTTCTGTTAAACATATATACACTTTCCTAACTTAGATATAAGCTTATTTATTATATTATTAAGGTAGATGCTAAGCTTATTTATATCCTTTAGATATATAAGAAAAGGGGTTAGCGTCTTTAATATATAGAAAGTTGTATAACTAATGTCAAGCTCTACTTTAACTATTCTAAGTAATCGTTTTAAATCCCTAGACCTGAAAAGTATATTTGCTTCTTCTATGTATAACTTATTAATCTCGAGCAATCTAATTATCTTTTTTAGCATAAGGAATTGTCAGAGTCCGGCAGTCGAAATGTTAGTAGCTCTAGTATTAGGTATAATCCCTTAGAATTCAGTCTTAGTATATCTATTAAGTATAAATTAAATAGCTTTTATTTTCTTAGTATCCTTTTTACTATCTTTATATAGTTGTTCGCTCTTAGTAATTAGGTAGAGAAAAGCTTGGTTTATAAAGTAAGTTACTACTGTTTATTCTTCTTTAAAACTAATTACTAGTACTTTGTTTCTACCTTAAGTTTGATCGGTCATATAGTTATCTACCTGTATTTTAAGCTTAGTATCTTCTTCCCTTGCTTTATATTTATCGTTTAAACCCTTATAATCGAGAAAGAACGCTATATATTATCTACGATCTTTATTAATGCCTTTTTACTTAAGCTATTTGCTCTTAGCTATTGCTTGTTCCTCTTAGCTATATATAAAGGAGTAGTGATCTAGCTTACTATAAATCTAACAACCTACTTTAGTATAGTTTTTATTATAGTCCTTTTACCAGAGCTCATTTCGCTTTCCATACTTAGTAGTACCTCTAGGTTATTATATATATATTGCCCGGTTTCTCTTAAAAATCGAATCTATAATCGGGTTACTCTAATAGTTTCTTATAGGCCTAGCTTTTATTATAGTAAACCTATAGTCTATTAAGAATTAGCAATATATACAATCTGCTTCCTTAATGTTAAGTATTTAGCAGAATATAGCTACTAGCTTTTCGAAGCTTGTTAGTAGTTTATATAAGGCAATCTTTAGCTTAGATACTCTTTAGTAGGCTTAGATTATATTTGTAACTAGGAACTCCTTATAGTTATAGAGTAGACTAAGCCTGTATTAGCTTTATTAGAGTTTATTAAGTAAGATCTAGAGAATTTCCTTTATAAACTTGTTACTATTCTTGCTTTTAAGGTATATAAACTAGAAAGTAATAGTGTTCTAGATGTATAAGTAGTTGTTCTACTTAGTACTTATCTTGAAGTATCTCTTTAAAATACTATATAGTTCAACAAAGGATATGCTAAAAGGGATATTGTCGATTCGCTCTCACTGCAGTGAAAGGCTTCCGGTAGATAGTAAGGAACAAGAACAGCAAGACAGAGAAAGAGCAAAAATAACAAGTACGATTCCTATGGTAATGATTGATGATCTGTTCCTTTTCCCTCTCTTTCTCGCTCTTCTAGATATAGGGCGTTATGACCCTGTATCCTGACTAGGGTTATGCCTAGCGCTAGTATAGGGGTTATACCCTATATCTAGCCATTCCCTTACTGTAACTAACCTATACTAGCTATGATAGCCCGCTAGTAATCGACACTAGCTCTCTTTTCTTTTTGGTTATAGTCCGTCCTTATAGGACATCCTTACCTACAGTCCGCTACTTAACGCGCTTTGTCTATATAAGACAGGGCACATGTCGCGTCCTGCAATCAATTCTTAACACGCCCTATTCCTACAAGATAAGTCGCACGTCGCGTCCTATAAGTACTATATAAAGCACGTATCGCGCTTTGCCTGTAGCGACATGTCCGTATCGCCCGTTACCGTGCTAATCCCACTATACGACCACCTTCTATCTCCTTCTCCCTTTTCTTCCTTGGTTATAGCCTGCCTATCCCTTAACTAATCAATAATACCCTTTTCTACCAGCATTATCTTCTTATTATTATATACTCCTAGACCGCCTGCTATAGAATAAATAGAATAATAGGCTAGCCTGTACTTCCAATATAGTCCTTCTCTTTCAAGTCTTGCTAATAAAAATGTATATATATATAGCCTTCTTGCCCTGCTGCTGCTACTACTGTGCTTTGTCGTTTTGCTAACCTACTTATAGCTGACGTAGACTCCCTTTCCAACTTGGACAACTCGGTATATAATATCCTAGGTAAGTACTTTATTGTTATCCGCTATACTAGCTTTATTATCTGCTATATACGTATTATATCCTATGTATTATCAGCATAGGCGTATCTTGTTTATTGACATCCTAGCACGATATAGGTATACCCGCCGCGCCCCTAGCCCCGGCGCCTACGCCGGCCAAGCTAGCTAAGATCACGCCGGCTATATATCGCATAGCTGCCTGTAAGGCTAAGCAGCATAAGTTGGCTAAGGCCTATACTATAGTGGGTAGGGCAGCGGCTGCTAAGCGCCGTAAGAAGCGCAAGGAGGCTGTAGCTAATGCCCGGGCCTATAAGCTGGCTAAGAAGGAGGACCTACAGTACTCTAAGCATACTACTAGCAGCAACGCTAGCAGATATACTACTAATTCTAGCCTTATAGCCGATAAGGACGATAATAACGCCTATAATAGGGCGTATATACCCCCCGCCGATACAGAGAAGGAGGAGGAGGAGGAGGAGGGCAGTAGTAGCAACGACAACGGCGTTAATAGCAGTACTAGCGATAGTGCTAATAAAGGTAAGGGTAGCAGTATATACGAGCATAGTAAGGGCGCTTCGCGCTATAAAGGTAAGTTTTAAAGCGCAGCTGCGCTTTAGAATATAGCTGACATTTTTGTAATTTCTAGACACGCTGCTATACAAGCGATAGCGCGTTGCGTCCTACCCCTACAGCCCCCTTAGCACACCCTATACCGATATATACATTTACTATGTCTAGGCAGTAATAGCCGGCAAAGGCCAGGGTCCTAACAACGCGTAGCGTTAGGACTAGTATTGCCGGGATTGTGTTAGGATTATTGGCGGCCGTTGTTAGTCCTGCTTAGCCAGCAGCAGTTGCAAGCCGCTATAAGCGCTTTGTTTTATATAAATAAAACCATAGTTATACTCTAATTTACCTATATAGCTCTGCGTTAGCGCGCCTTATTATAGCACACTATTTTAAAGTCCTTATAGCTTTTAAGCCTGCCTCTACTATAAGCCCTCCCCTCTATCTTCTTAGCGATATACTAACTTATTAAAGGCCGTTAAGAAGCAGTAGCGTAGGGACTAGCAGGAGTAGCGGTCTGCCGTCTACTATGTTCTTACGCTACCTAGTAGTAGTAAGGAGAAGGCGGACTTGGCAGGGATAGGGAAGGAGGCTTTGTAAAAGGCCTATACGTAGGTGTCGGCCTATACGGCCAAAGTACTTTTGTTATTAGTAGCGTAGGGGAAGGAGGAGGAGGAAAATATAAAAATATAAAAAAATATAAAAGTATATCGCGCTTTGTCTTGCAGTCCTACTACGCTTATTGCGTTTTGTTCTTTCGTTTTACAGTATATCTATGCCTTATCCTCCCTTCTCTTCTATAGTGTATTAGCGTATAGTATATCCTGCCCTTACTATCTTTCTTTTGTCGGCGCGCCGCGGTCGCTGCACGGCAATTATCGCCGCGTTACCCAACCCTCTATATATATCTTAGCTACGTTATTATTAACTAGTACTGTAAGTGCCCGGTTAGGCAGTCTTTTCGTTATAGCGTCCGCTAGGTTGTCCTCCCTATTAATCTACCTAACTTCCTAAATCTCCTTATTCTTATAGCTCTGCTATAAAGCTATAATATCGATTATAAGGCGCTTTTCAACAGTACTACCAAGCTTAACAAGGCACTTATACAGACTAAAAAAGTCTGTACAAAGAATAATAGGAAGGTTAGCCCCTAGGCCAAGGCAGGTAAAAATCATGGAAATAGTCCGCTAGACTATAAAACCGATATTAAAGCCGGCTACTATCCTATAGATCTCGCTAGCTAGTATGCTTCTTATTACCCTCTTGTACTTCGTCAAGGACTAGTAGACTATATTTCTGTAAATTCGAAAAGCAGCCTCTCCCGGCACGTCGTCTTCATTAGCTAGTAGTATAACATAGCCGATCTAAGAAGTCAGGTCTATATTATTAGCAAAGGACCTGTTAATAAAGATAAAGAGCTTAGCTATAGCAAGATCCAAAGGGTAATAAACCAGGCCTTTTTCTACGTTATCTATCTGCTACTAGATCTAGGCGTTAAGGTGCTTATAGTCCTCTAGCTAGGGCTGCTAGACTTAGGCAGCTACGGCTAAGTCGAAAGCCGCCTCCGGTTAGCAGATAGAGGCCAAATAAGCCCCCCAAGTACGTTGCTCAACATATTGCTAAACAGGCGTTACCCCCTTTATATTAACGAGGGACAGGTGTTTACCCTACCCTTTTTACCGTATCGAAAGGTTGTTGTTAGAGAGGTAAAGCCAGTAGCCGTTAAAATCCACCTCTAGCCTATCTACTACCTTAGTAGCCGGCTTTAACTTAAAGCTAGCTTTTTCCAGCTCTTCCTCTTCTAACTAGAAAAAGGAATTATCCCTAATAATAAGGGTATCGTCGGTTTGCAAGCTAACAAGCCCAAATCCCTTTCCTAGTATAGCAGTAGAAATCAGAAGATAAGGATCAAAAGAAGAAGACTAAAGACCAAGGTAATTTACATGCTACCGTATATAGGTAGCAAACTAGTAAAGCCCTGCCTCTGCTATACCGTATAGCAGGCGGTTTACCCGTAAAACAGTGCCAGTAGGATATTTACCCTAAAGCTCTTTAGGCAGACGAAGTAATATTTTACGGTTTAGGGCTATCTCGGACTATATATATGCCTGTATAATATCTTATAACCATAGGTATAGCCTAAAATCATAAAGAAGAGAAGGGTAAAGGGCAAGTAAAATCCGCTAGGCATACTATTGGATAGTCAGTAACTAGGTAAGAAGACTATTCTTTCCTAGATTACTATACCTCTAGGCTACTAGCCTTGATTTTTTATATAGGCTAAAAGTCTTATCCTTTACCTCTTGCACTATCCTTGACTTAAACACCTTAACGCTATAGAGGTCCTTCAGTTCTTAGATCACCTTAATAACGCTATTTTTAAGAAGGATATCGATCTTAGCCTTATCCAAGGCCTTAAACAGCTTACCTAGCGTAGTAATCTTGCCTTAGTACTGCAATTCTAGGGCTAGGATATAGTCCTTCCTTTCCTTCTTAGAAAGGAAGAGTCCTATAGGGACTTAACTTACAAGGTCCCTACCTGATATAAAGGCGCAGCTACAGTCTAAAATGGTAAATCACGGTGTAAGTCGCAGCTTGTCCGGTATGCCGGAGTTGCGGGTTATCCGTCTAAGTTATAGTATATCGTTCGTTAGCGCAGGCTGCGTCTTATCCTTAGGTTTTATAGCGCAAGTTGCGCCATATCTAGGCAGTACATTAGGTTATAGGTCTATAATCTCCAGTAAAACCTAGGCCCCTCTTTCTCTCTTAGGCTAGCCCTGCCTCTTTAGTAGTATAGGGTTAGGATAGACGAACTTTTCCGCTATATCCGGATCTTCCGGGTTTTTAGCATCCCCCTCCTCCTATAGCCCCCCTTATAGCCCCCTCTATAGCTCCTAGCAGTATAGTTTTACAACTATACTCCTAAAGTCCATAGCACTGTTAACTATATCTATAGTTATAGAAGTCTCTAATACCGCTAATACCTTATATAGCCCAGTCTACCCGTTATTTTCGCAGTAGACTAAGACCTCCTAGCCGATACCTAGTATACTAGGTAGTACTACCTTGGTATTAGGGCCGTTTTAGCGGCTAAGAGCCTCCCTAATAGCCCGCTTACCTTGCTACCTCTTAAGCTTAGCTATTGCTTTTTCGATAGCTTTAGCCCTTATGACTTGATCTGGACTTAGTAGTGAATTTCCAGTTAGCCGGGGAAAAGCACTAAAGACCAGCAGGGTAGGGATCAAACCGCTAGGCCCCGCTGTATTATTAACAGCGGAGACCGCGGCTTATAAGCTAGCCGTTTTCGATATAGTAGTGCCGGCCTCTTCCTATATAATCTTATATGCCCGGTATAGTAGGGTATAGTAGCGCTCCACCTTCTCTACCGAGTTATAAGCCTTGACCAGGACGTCTACTACTATAATACCGGCTAATTTCGCCTCTACCTGGAATTCCTTAGCCACGAAATTAGTTCCCTAGTCGTAATAAAGGATATCCAGTAGCCCGAGATACGTATCTATCTAGCACTCCTTTAACCATTCCTAAGTCTCTTTTACCGTTATATCCTTTAGAAAACAGGCTGCTTAAAAGGAGGTAGCCGTATCGACCACATAGAGGACTTTCTAGCTATCAAGATCTAGGATATCTACCACTACCTTGTAGTTAAAGTGGATATTATCCCTAAGCGTGAATTTAAAACACCTAGGTGCCAGCCCCTTAACCTGGTAGAAGTGGCAGAACTTGTTGATAAGCTCTAACGCGCTATGTTCTACTTGATAGTCGGCGTAGCTAAGAAGCTTATACAGCTTTTCTACTAACAGGTAGCTGTAACATCGATGAATTCGCCGTAGCTAGGTTTCCGTAAGTTCTATTAAGTATAGTTGCGCTTTGTCCTATACAAACACGGCGTATACCGCGCTGTTAAGTACCAGGATCCATAGGTAGCCCTATCTTTAGATAATCGGGATCCGCTGCTTACCCTTAACCACAGTATCTGTCGTATTATCTAGGTATACCCTAAGCCGATCTATATCTTAAAGGCAAAGAAGAAAAGGGGTAGGCGTGTCTAGAACGTAGAAAGTTACCTTTCTAGTAGCAGTATCTACTATAACCGTACTAATAGATTCCTTTACTTTGCCTAGGCTAAAGGTAATACTAGCCTTTCTAGCCCTCGCCCTATCGATATAGATACCAGGTACTTAGCGTTATAGGGCTAGTACTTAACATATACCAGCAGTTGAAAAATTAGCGGTACCTATATCCGGCATAATCCTCTAGAATACTATTTTGGAATACTTATCAAGTATAAATTACGCGGAAGAGAGTATAGCGTATGGTATATCTTTAGGTTCTCTACTACGGCAGGGTTCTTCCCTGTATAATCTATATAAGAAAGCCTTATTAGCAAAGAAAGCTGCTACTATATCGTTTCCAGCAGAGTCTTCTATAGTATAATCCTCTAGGCTATAGTTGTTAAAATCGTCCTCCGCTATACTCCCCTTAGACTTAGAGCCCTTATAGTCGACTAGAAACGACTAATATCTCTTCTTCCCCTTATTAGGGTTGATTTGCCGGCTTTTTAGCTAGTTAAGTCGATTCTTCTTCTGCTCCTCTTCTAAGTGCTTAGTAGAGTGGCACCTATCCTTCTTGCAAATCCAGTAGCATTAAGACCTTCTAGGGGTAGACCTTAGCTGTAACTTCTTAGAGAAATACCGCTAGTCTGTCAGATACTACTAGCTTTCCATTTCCTCTACTTCTAGCGTACCCTATAGTATAGCTACTAGCTCCTTAAATCCTTTAATCGGCTTATACAAAGCCAACTTCAGTTTAGGCACTCTATAGCATACCTTTACTATATTCGAAGTAAGGATTTCCTTGCTACGGTAAATAGGCCCTAAAGCCTGCTGAATTACCGGCAGCTTATCGAGTAGTAGCTAGAGGACTTCTTTGTTGCTTTTTCTAGGGTTTTCTTATTACACGCTTCTAAAAGTAATAGAGCTCTATATCGTTACCAGGTTCTGCTTTTTAGCGTCTATCTTAAAATACTTACTTAGTTTAGCATAAACTAAGTAGAAAGGAAGAAGGCAGTTAAGGTGGTTAACCTAGTAGTCCCTAGCCCTACTAGAGAGGATATAGGGAAAAACCAGGTGCAAAGCAGCGTAGTCGATCTGGAATATTATATACTAGTAAAGGAAAATCTTAACTTTATTGTCTAGTATCTCCGTTTCCGCCCTATTATAGCAGTTGCTGCTATTCTATGCTTTTCCGAAGTCTATGTATAGCTTTCGATTAATATAGGGGTTGTTATCCCTCTAAGTTGGCTTTAGGGGAATTTCCAGGTATTCCGGACTCTCTATTTCGACTCTAGTAACCTCTAGTAGGTTAGCTAGAATAGAAGGCTGGTTATACCTTCTTTGTTGCTACTACTAAGGGTAGTACTACTAGTAGTACTACTATAGTTGGTATTGCTAATAAGGGTAGTATTACTAAGGTTGTAGGTTAAAGCCTAGTAGTCCTGGAATAAACCCTAGTTGCCCTAGGTTAAATCTGTTTCTATATCTAGGCCTAGTTCCGTTCCTATACTTAGGTCCTCCCCTATATCCTCTATTTCCTCCTAGTCCTTATACTAAGCTCCCTAGCTTAGGCCCTGAATTTGGCAGTTTAGGTAGTAAAGAGAAGCCCGGTACTAATAGCGGTAGAGGCACACCTTCGCCTAGGGCAGGCGAGAAAACTTATAATAGTAGAGGTACTGTTGTTGGCCAGAGAGGTAAGGAGGTGGCTAACAGGACTAGCTAATAGGTAGGTTTACCAATAAGGCTCTTATTGTTGGCAAACCTAGCTAGTTTAGCGTCTTAGTAGCTTCTTATCAGGCTTATAGCAAAACCGCTAGCTCTAAGCAGTTCTACTAACTTCGTTTTAATAATTATAGAAGCCTTCTGAAAGTCCCTATTAGTCTACCTATCAAAGCTGTTAATCACCCTTATTTATAGCCTTTCTCCCTCTATTTTCAACCTCTAGCATTCTACCACTTCTATCAATATATAGGTATTAATAATCCTCTTGTTTTCGTAGCCTAGTTCGATATAGTCCAGGGTTTTAAAGAAGGTTGCTACGTCTAGTAGGTAGACTTTGCTAGGCAGTAGCTACTAGGGCAGCTTATCAAGCATCTTATCTTTAGCTATCGGTATATATGTCTATATCGTAGTATCGGCTATTTCGAATTACGTTTCGCATTCTATCTTCGAGTTTTAAGCCGCAGTTGCAGTGTTAAATTGTCGTTTATCATATCTGCCGAAAAATGTCAGATAAGTAAAGTCGTTTTTCAAAAGCACGTCCGCGTTTTATCTCCTTATTTCAGGGCGTATTCGTAGGTTAGATATACTTAATAAAGAGATCCGTCTCTTGTTATAGCTAGCTTAGCTCTTCCTCTTTATAGGTATACTTCTAGTATAGTCGTTAATCTAGCTACTCTACTCCTACTGTCTATTAAAACAATAGAAACTAATCAGTATCGATTCGCTCTTACTATAGTAAAAGGCTTCCGATAGATAGTAAAGAATAAGAACAGTAAGATAGAGAAAGAGCAAAAATAACAAGTACGATTCCTATGGTAATAATTGATAATCTGTTCCTTTTCCCTCTCTTTCTCGCTCTCCTAGATATAGGGCGTTGTAACCCCGTATCCTAACTAGGGTTATGCCTAGCGCTAGCATAGGGGTTATGCCCCATATCTAGCCATTCCCTTACCGTGACCAACCCATACCAGCTACGATAGCCCGCTAGCAATCGACAGATATAGTATAGATGATATTCCTTAGCTTATCTTAAAAGTACATTTGGAAAAACAGTACCTAATAGGCTATAATCGATCTAGAAAGTCCAGCAGTAGTATAAGGAGAAACTAACTTTATTATTAAGGATATTATTGTTAGACCTAGAATAACTGTCCTTTAAGTCCTAAGACTTAATGAAATCAGTTAGGGTTTTTCAATTAATACTTATCTTGTTTATCTAGCCTATTTCGATCGGTAGGATAGTTATATACTTAGTACTTCTATATATAATGTACTTATACTAGGCATACTACTCTTTATTATCTGCTTAAGGTTAGGCATGTTCTAGCCTATATTTAGTATTAATACCAGAGGTTTATACAAGTTACATAGGGTTCTGTTGTCCCCCTTAATTAGTTCCCTAGTTATAGCCTTAGTAGTTACCTTAGCTATAACCTTAGGTATAACCTTAGCTAGCACTTTAGGTAGTTAGTAGGAATCTATGGCCTTTGCCGGCGCCCTTACTAGCCGGCAGGAATCCTGCTCTTATTGTACTTCTAAGTCTATAAATCGGAAGTGTTATCTATAGGTCTAGATTTAGTAGGTAGAGGGTGTTTCCGAACTAGCTATAGTTACTAGTATAGAGTATTCTCCTTTAGGCCGCTGTCTAGTATATACCTAGGTCTTAGCTACTTACTAGTTAATTATCGTTTATAATTAAGCTGTTTATTAGTCTATATTACTAGGTAACATTTATAGCTATATTACTGATTTGTATCTCCCCTTATAGTACCTTCTATAGCTAGGTACTAATTTCGGAGTTTTAGGTTATTATTAGTACAATCTCCTTCCCCTTTTCTGTTTAAGCGGGAAGAGATGTTATTATATACTATCCATACTTGGCCTAGATCGACGTTCTATAGATTTAAAGGAGTATATTAGGCCCTGGATTATTAGACAGATTGTTAGTAAGTATTGCAAGTCCTTTAAAGAGCTTCTACCCTTTTAAGCTATCTACTAGGATATAGCTATTGTTAAGCGTTTAGCGTAGTTATAAGTGTAGTTTATTGTTTAACTTGTTAAAGTAGTTAGCTGTCTAGTCCTTGAAATCTAAGTGGAATTTATAGTATAGATCTTTAGATTATTACCCCTAATAAGTACTAAGGTAGGAGAGTGTATATAAGTTAAGTACTTTATTGCTATTATACTTTAGATTAATATGCTTTAGCAATTTATAGAAGGTTTAAGCATTAAATTTATTAATGCTTGTAATAGGTAGCTAGGTAGGGAATTCTTATTTAAAATGCTTTTTAAGATCCTAGGCTATACTTAACGAAATACTTAGGATATAATAAAGGTTTATCTTAGTATCCTTCCTTTCTAAGGTTCTATAAGTAGAAGGATCTTAGGATACTATAGTATATTAATTATAGTAGAGTTAGTTAGTAATATAGATAGATAGATTCTATTACGCTATCTGATCCCCGTAGGGGATATCTAGGTGGGCTAAACTAGTGCTATAGGAAAACCATACAACGGGTGAAAAACCTATAACCGTATATAGGGAAAAAGGGGGGTGTGATAGGGGGTAGGCTAATCTTTACCAGAGTAGATACCGCCCCTTTAGGAGTATAAAAACATGCTGCCTAAAGGGGTATAGGCTAGACCGCTTCTAGCCTCTAAGCAACCGAGTATTCTAGCAGTCTAGTAGCGATATGGCGAACTAGGGGGCGTATAGCGCCGCCGCCCCCTTTTTCGAGTCTGTAGAGAAAGCTATATATATCCCCTCTTTCCCTCTCCTTAAAGGAGGCTAAAGGGTAGGCCGGGCAACCGTCGAATATATATCGGATATCCTCTATAGCTAGGTAGCAGCGGCAGAGGGGGTTATCGACCCCAGGCACCTTACAGGTATATAGGAATCCCCTTAGGCCTATCTTCCCTATATAGGCCTGTATTAGTAGCGAGCTTTCGGCCTTAGAGAGGCTATAGTAGCGTCTTTGGAAGGCCTTTTTAAAGGCCTTAGCTAGGTTTTCCTCTTAAAAGGTAGCCTTGGCTGATTTCTCTAAAAGGCTCTCTATATAGGGGTCGTAACCAGAGGCCCTAGCCTCCTATAAATAGCGATCCTTCTAGGCGGTATAAAGGGGTTCCTTGTTAATAGCCTTCCTTAGTTGTTAGTAGTGCTACTAGGCTGTTACTTCCCTTTTTCTTTCTTATTTTATACGCCTATCTAGGGGGAGGCTAGTCCTAGGGGTCCTACTTCTAAGGGTAAGGCATAGGGCTTCCTTCTGCTTAGCTACCTCTTCCCCTATAGCCCTATTTATTCTAGCCTAGCTGGAGAAGGAGAGGGCGTTAAGGTAGAGGTCGAGGGGGAGGACGTTAGCCTTATAGTAGAGGCTTCGGATTGGTGTTCTCTTATAGGCCCCTATAACTCTCTTTAGGGCCTTGTTTTCGGCTGCTAGTAGGCCTCTAGTTATACCCTATAGCCTATTTAGTATTATAGGTATAGGGGTGTGCTAGGCCGAGGCTGTATAGGCTAGGACTAGCCTTATTACTGCTATATATAGGAGCCTAGTCTTTTCGATTCTAGGTCCCTAGGTCTTTCTAGCTAGCCTAGTAATAGTAAGGGACTGTATTTTTAGCTTCTGCCGTAGGGTATTGGCGTAGGCCTTCTAAGTAAGCTTAGGGTCTAGCTAAACCCCTAGAAAACAGGCCTCTATAGCTGGTTATAGGGGGGGGGAGTCCTCTGTTGGTCCTAGGTTAATAGGGTTGGTCTAGGGCCTTCTTCCAGGGGGGAAGTGTATAAGCTTGCTCTTTGCTACTAAGAAGGTAACCTTAGCGGTTGTTGCCCAGTCTAGGTACTCTCTCTAGGCTTCTTCTAGCTGTCTAACTGTTGTTATAGCTTCTCTACTAAAGGCTAGTAGATTGGTATTATCTATATAGCCTATAGTAGAGATAGTAGGGTATTTTCTCTCTAGTCTTTTATATAAGGGGTATAGGTATAGGACTAAGAGGATTGGTGAAAGTAGTAAGCCTTAAGGTACTCCTGTTGGTACTGGGATTTGCTGGCTCTTTTAGCTGTTAAATAAGAGGCTAGTAGTCCTAGAGGAGAGGAATTCCTTTAGCCAGGATAGTAGCCAAGTAGGTAGCCCTAGCTAGTCTAGTATAGCTAGAAGTCTATTATAAGGGATGCTATTGAAATACCCTGATAGGTCTAGCTATAGGAGGGAGGCCCCGGCTTTATATTTCCATACCTCCTAGACCTGAGCTATAAGGAGGTATATAGCTGATTCGGTGGACTTATAGCGGTAGTAGCCCTGTTACGTTGCTAGAATTAGCTTAAAAGCTTTAGCCATGTCCCTTATCTTAGTCCCTATAACTTTTTCTAGGACTTTGCTAATATAGTTAAGCAGGGCTATAGGTCGGTAGCCTCGAGGGGTATTATAGGTATCTAGCTGTTTTCCTAGCTTAGGAAGGACAATAGTAACCGCTTCCTTATATTCCTATAGATAGAAGCTATAAAGGAAGGATTTCGAGGCTAGTATAGCAAAGGCCTTATATAAGGGGTTACTATAGGCCTTTAGAAAGCCTATAGAGAGTCTGTCAGGTCCTAGTACTTTATAGGGTTTTATTGTTTTAATAGCCTCTTTTACATTATCCGGCCTAACTGTCTAGCTAACCGGTAGCCTAGGGCCTATTAGGGGTTCCTCCGGCCTATCCTCCTAGGGGGAGAGGGGGAAGAAGCATACTAAAAGGGCCTCTACCTTCTCCTAGAAGGTACTAGCTTGTCTAAGGGTTAGCAGCTTAGGAGGGGGTAGGGTAGTAGTACTTTATAGCCTAGCCTATCTTTCTAGTTGCTAGAGCTTCTCTGGCTTTTCTCTAGCCTCTTATAGAAAGGCCCTCTAGGTCTTCCTTTTACTTTCTTTTATAGCTTTTGTTTGCTCTTTCTAGGCTGACTTATAGGCAGTAAGGAAGGCCTAGTTGCTAGAGGAGCGTTAGAGCTATCTTTCTGCCCTTTTTCTCTCCTAGACTACCTAGTAGATTTCGTTGTTTTACTAGGGGGTATTCCTCCTTCTAGTAGTTACTAGGGCTTTTTTAGGGGTTATAGCCCTAGTAATACGCTAGAGTTCCTCTGATAGTTGCCTATAGGCCTCCTAGAGCTCGGCTAGGTTAGAGAGGCGTAATAGATATCTATAGCCCCCTATATTATATATTAGGGAGCTAGCCTCTCTTACTACCCCCTTCTTATCTATCTTCTTCTACTGGAATTAGGGGGGCGGCGGTAGGGCTTCTGTATTTTCTAGGTCGATATCTAGTACCTAGGGGTAGTAGTCTAAGTATAAGCGTATATCTAAGCTAGTATAGGAGCAGGTAAGGCTACTACTAAGCTAGAAGTGGTCGATAGTTAAGGCCCTACCTGCTTAGCTCCCCTATAGCGCCCTAGTTATAGCGCCGTAGGGGGTGCGGAGGGTAAGTCCCTACTCTGCTATTAATAGTAGTAGGTCTTCTAACCTAGGGCTAAAGCAGTTATATTGGTTCTATAGGGGGTGGTAAAGGTTAAAGTCCCTAGCTAAAAGGTAAAGGCCTAGGTAGACGTTAATCTTCCCCTTTATTTCTTCTATAAGGGGGGTTAGGCTAGTCTAGGGTTAAGGGTTATTATATAGGGACTAGACTATAAAGGGGCCGTTCTTAGTCTGTATAGTAGCTCTAGCCCAGTCTAAGCTAGAGCTGTAAGTCTATATTGCTAGTAGGAGTAATTTATAGATATAAAGTAAGGCTTGTCTATTAGGGGTGAAAACAAGGTAGTAGGGGGCTGATCTAGGGCAGTAAGTAGAGTGCTGTACCTGCCTATAAATCCAGGGCTCTTATATAGCAAGTATTTCTTCTTTTACTATAGAAAGTAGTACTTCCTATACTTCCTTGAAGCCCTATACGTTCTAGAGGCGTACCTTTATATCTCTATCTCCTCTAGCTATATAGTAGGTAGTAGTTGTTATATAGTAGTAGTGTTAGCTAGTCCAGTATCTAGGTCTGGTCTAGGTCTAGCATCTAGGGGTCTAGGGGCTCCTATAGGCTCTAGGGTTCTAGTAGGTCTTATAGCCTCTTTAGGGCTTATAGCTAGTATAGAGGAAGAAGGGGTTTAGCCGCTTAGGTGGCTAAAGTAGGCGGTAATTGTACTCTAGTTAGGGGTTAACCCTTTTAATACTATTGGTCGGCCCCTCTATCTCTTCCCTAAGACTATAGTATAGCCTTCTTCCCCCTCCTCTTATAATAAGGCCTACTAGGGGGGGTATTATTACTGTTATTACTATTGCTACTATTGCTATTACTGTTAGTACTAGTATAAGGGCGGTTGGTCAATATTAAAGGCCTTAGGCCTAGAATGTAGATATCCTTTAGCCTATACCTATACCTCTTTTAGGTAGGGGTAGGCCTCTAAGTAGGTATAGTAAGCTTAGCAGTAGTTATAGCAGCGGGGTGCCCTAGAGTAGGTAGGGGCTTCTAGTGTAGTATGGCTATTAGCGCTATAGTTATAGTAGATCTCTTCCTTACTCTGGTAAACCTTAGCCCTATAGCCCTATTTCTAGTACTATAGGCATTAGATAGGCTTAGCTTCGTTGATCTAGGGCTCTGCTTCTAGGGCTTAGCAGCTTTAGAAGACCCCCTCCTTATAGGCCTTCTAGGCTACCTCTAGGGAGGTAAAGGCTATTAGTACCTTAACCCTAGTCCTTTCTAGCCCTTAAAGGTACTAGACTTTTGCCTTAACTACTATAGGGTATTGCTTTTTAGCTTCTTCTAGTAAGCCTTTCTCTATAACCCGGTTATAGACTATAAGGCCTTTAACTACTATTACCTAGGTTATAGTATATAAGGAGGCCTTCTCTCTAAAGGCCCTTATAATCCAGGCAATATTGTTCTCTAGGCTCTTCTTTATCTTTATATTCTCTATAATTAGTAGGAGGTTACCGCTAGAGAGCGTCCAAACCCCCTAAATAGCTAGGCTAGAAGCCTATTAGATAGCCTATACTACCTCTAGGGCAGATTTAGCTAGTACCTATTGTTAGGCTAAGCCTAGTTGGATAAGTACCTAGCGCTCTAGGCTAGGCCTAGTTACCTTACTAGCTATTAGCTTACTCGCTATATTAGCCTAGGTAGGGGCTATAGGCTAGGAGTAGCTAGGCTGTTACTGTTATTGCTACTGTTATTGCTAGTAGTAGCTAGGCTACTAAGGGTATTACTAGTACTATAGTTTAGGCATTCTTAGGGTAGTAGGGCGGTTTTAGGGTGCTAGAGCTATTACTATAGCTAGGGCTTCTTTAGGCGGTTCCTAGAGCAGGGCTATAAGGGCGATTTACCTAGCTTTAATAGTTACTTCTACTATATTATAGAAGTTAGTACTGTCCTTAGCTAGGCTAATTATCCGGTCTAGAAGGCTAGAGAGTATAAGGGTAAGCTTAGAGGGGCTAAGGGCAGCTTAGGCGGTTTTCTTAGTTACTAGGGCGATATAGTCGGCCTTAGTAGTACTATTGTTGTTTTCTTCTTTCCCTATATTTTTCTCCGATTTTTTCCCTGGCTTTTTCAAGGTTTTCTAGCTAAAGGGGGTTAGGGCTAGGGCATACTAGCTACTATTTAGGCCCCTAAGGAAAGGGGTAAAGACGTTGGTTAAAAGGGGGGTGCTAATTATAGGGGCATTAATAGTAGAGGGGGTGCTAGAGCTAGGTACTATAGGTACTATAGTTATAGTACCTATAGCAGTCTCTTTAGTAGTAGTAGAGATAGTAGTTTAGCAGTCTTCTATCTCTATATCGTTATTTAGATAGTCTATA
Source organism: Phyllachora maydis (assembly GCA_029339225.1). Classification (NCBI taxonomy): domain Eukaryota; kingdom Fungi; phylum Ascomycota; class Sordariomycetes; order Phyllachorales; family Phyllachoraceae; genus Phyllachora; species Phyllachora maydis. Next base: position 1,955,382 of record JAQQPM010000004.1, read on the forward strand.
CTTAGGGGTTAGTCTATACTTAGGGGCTAGCTTAGAAGGTTGTTATTATTATCGTTAGCTATAGGTAGGGCAAGGTTACTAGGGCGTAGAGCTATATTAGTAGCCTATATATAAGGAAATTGCAGTTATAAGAGGGCAGCTAGACTTGCTATTTTCTACATTTTTATACGCCTAGGGCTATTGTACAACCGACAGCGCTATAGCGAAAATTAGTAGGCGTTATATCCTTAATCGGACGGTTCGAATGGATATAGTTATACGCGATTTGGTGTAGTTTTGACCAAGAACTCGTTTTTCGTTTTTAGGTGTCGGTTTTAGTTAGTAATATAGTTTTAGTAGCATTCTCTTAAGTAACGCTTCCTTAGTCTAGAACCTTAGGTTAAGCTTCCTTAGCCTAGGAGAATAGGTTTATAATATCGGTTTTCTTATAAGCGATATTACTAAGTTAATAGGGTAGTTATCTAGTTGCCTAATTAATAGCCTTTAGTAAGTAAACTATAATCTATTTAGTTAAGGTTGTTAAGTACTTGACTAACTACCTTACCGCTCTGTATTACCCTTATATTACAATATAAAGACAATACTAATTAGTATTAATAGGTTTCTAAAGATCGTAGTAACCTAAAACAATAAGAGTAAAGCAAGTAGCAAGGAAATACTAGTTTAAGTTCTAGTTCTAAATTGTTATATATCTCCCTTTATCTAAGGGGTAGTTACATACCCCTTAAATACCTATATTAGAGCAGAGTGCTCGTTAGTAACCATTATATAGTACGCGGGTACGCCACTTATAGCTGTCGCATAAGTGGCGCAGTGCGCGCCCTATTCCCCAGAGCGAGAGGCTCATATACTGCGCGGTCACGGGGATTAGCACCTAACCCCCCCTACCGCAATCAACAGGTACCTTATATTATTAATATTATTTAGTATTTGCTTTAGAGGTTTATATCTCCTACTACCTTCTGCCTTTTATAAGAGCTATAAAGAGGTATAGTGTTGATTGCGGTAAGGGGGGTTAGGTGCTGATCCCCGTGACCGCGCAGCATATGAGCCTCTTGCTCTAGGGAATAGGGCGCGTACTGCGCCACTTAGCCTCTTGCTCTGGGGAATAGGGCGCGCACTGCGCTACTTATACGATAGCTATAAGTAGCGCACCCGCGTACTATATAATGGTTACTAACAAGCGCTCTACTCTAATATAGGTATTTAAGAGGTACGTAACTACCCTCTAGATAGAGGGAGATATATAATAATCCAGAACTAGAACTTAAACTAGTATTTCCTTACCACTCTCTTTACTCTTATTATTTTAGATTACTATAATCTCTAGAAACCTACTAATACTAATTAATATTGTCTCTATATTGCAATATAGGGGTAATATAGAGCAGTAAGGTAGTTAGTCAAGTACTTAATAACCTGAACTAAGTAGATTATAGTTTGCTTACTAAGGGCTATTAATTAGATAACTAGATAACTACCCTATTAACTTAGCAATATTACTTATAAGAAAACCAATACTATAAACCTATCCTTCTAGGCTAAGGAAGCTTGACCTAAGCTTCTAGACTAAGAAAGTATTGCTTAAGAGAACGCTACTAAAACTATATTACTAACTAACTTTACTATAATTAATATATTATAGTGTTCTAAGATCCTTCTACTTATAGAACCTTAGGAAGGGAGAATACTAAAACAAACCCCTATTATATACTAAGTATTTTGTTAAGTATAGCCTAGGATCTTAAAAAGCGTTTTAAATAAGAATTCCCTATCTAGCTACCTATTGCAAACATTAACAAATTTAACGCTTAAACCTTTTATAGATTGCTAGAGTATATTAATCTAGAGTATAATAGCAATAAAGTACTTAACTTATATACACTCTTCTACCTTAGTACTTATAAAGGGCAATAATCTAAAGATCTATACTACGAATTCCGCTTAGATTTCAAGGACTAGACAGCTAACCACTTTAATAAGTTAAACAATAAACTACGCTTATAACTACGCTAAATGCTTAATAACAGCTATATCCTAGTAGATAGCTCAAAAGGATAGAAGCTCTTTAAAGGACTTGCAATACTTGCTAACAATCTGTCTAACAATCTAGGGCCTGATATACTCCCCTAAATCCATAGACTATCGATCTAGGCTAAGTATAGACGGCATATAACAATATCTCTTCCTACTTAAATAGAAAAGGGGAAGGAGATTGTACTAATAACAACCTAAGAATCCAAGATTAGTACCTAACTATAGAAGGTACTATAGGGGGAAATACAAATCGGTAATATAGCTATAAACACTACCTAGTAATATAGACTAATAAGTAGCTCGATTATAAACGATAATCAACCGGTAAGCAGCTAAGACCTAGGTATATGCTAGACAGTAGCCTAAAGCAGAACGCTCTATACCGGTAACTATAGCTAGTTTGGAAATACCCTTTACCCGCTAAATCCAGACCTATAGATAACACTTCTAATTTATAGACTTAGAAGCGCAATAGGAGTAGGATTCCTGCTAGCTAGCAAGGGCACTAGCAAAGGCTATAGATTCCTATTAACCACCTAAAGTACCAGCTAAGGTTATACCTAGGGCTATAGCTAAGGTAACTACTAAGGCTATAACTAGGGAACTAATTAAGGAGGATGATAGAACCCTGTATAACCTACGCAAACCCCTAGTATTAATATCAGATATAGGCTAGAATATGCTTAACCTTAAGCAGATAATAAAAAGCGGTATGCCTAGTATAAGTACATTACGTATAGAAGTACTAAGTATATAGCCATCCTACCAATCAAAATAGGCTGGATAAACGAAATAAGTATTAATCGAAAAACCCTAACTAATTTTATTAAGTCTTAGGACTTAAAGGACAGCTATTCCGGGTCTAATAACGATATCCTTAATAATAAAGTTCGTTTCTTCCTATACTACTGCTGGACTTTCTAGATTGATTATGGCCTACTAGGTACTGTTTTTCTAAATGCACTTTTAGGATAAGCTAAGGAATATTACCTATATTATATCCCTTTTAGCATCTCTTTTATCTAACTATATAGTATCTTAAAGGGATACTTTAAGATAAGTACTAAGTAGAACAACTACTTATATATCTAGAATACTATTACTTTCCTGTCTATACACCTTAAAAGCGAGAATAGTAACAAGTCTATAAAGGAAATTCTCTAGATCTTGCTTAATAGACTCTAATAAAGCTAATATAGGCTTAGTCTGCTTTATAACTATAAGGAGTTCTTAGTTATAAATACAATCTAAGCCTGCTAAAGAGTATCTAAGCTAAAGATTACCCTATATAAACTACTAATAAGCTTTAAAGAGCTGGTAGCTATACTCTGCTAAATACTTAATATTAAGGAAGCGGATTATATATATTGCTAATTCTTAATAGACTATAGGTTTACTATAATGAAAGCCAGGCCTATAAGAAACTATTAGAGTAACCTAATTATAGATTCGATCTTTAAGAGAAACCAGGCAATGTATATACAACAACCTAAAGGTGCTACTAGGTATGGAAAGCGAAACAAGCTCTAGCAAAAGAACTATAATAAAAACTATACTAAAGTAGGTTATTAGATTTATAGTAAGCTAGATTACCACTTCTTTATATATAGCTAAGAGGAATAAGTAACAGCTAAGAGCAAATAGCTTAAGCGAAAAGGTATTAACAAAGATTGTAGACGATATACAGCGTTTCTCCTTAATTATAAGGGTTTAGACGATAAATATAAAGTAAAGGAAGAAGACACTAAGCTTAAAGTATAGATAGATAACTATAAGACTAATCAAACTTAAGGTAGAAACAAAGTACTAATAATCAGTTTTAAAGAAGAATAAATAGCAGTAACTTACTTTATAAACCAAGCTTTCCTCTATCTAATTACTAAGAGCGAACAACTATATAAAGATAGCGAAAAGGATACTAAGAAAATAAAAGCCATTTAGTTCATACTTAACAGGTATACCGAGATTCAATTCTAAGGGATTATACCTAATACTAGAGCTACTAACATTTCAACTGCCGGACTCCGACAATTCCTTACGCTAAAAAAGATAATTAGATCGCTTAAGATTAATAAGTTACGTATAGGAGAAGCAAATATACTTTTTAGGTCCGGGAATTTAAAATAATTACTTAGAATAGTCAAAGTAAAGCTCGATATTAGTTATACAACTTTCTATATATTAGAGACGCTAACCCCTTTTCTTATATATCTAAAGGATATAGATAAGCTCGGTATCTATCTTAATAATATAATAAACAAGCTTATATAGAAGTTAGAAAAGTATATATATATGTTTAACGGAAATAAGGATATCTATAGATCCCTATAAAAGGGATTAAACTCCTAAGTATAGTATTTATAGCAGACAACAAGCGTCCTATACCTCTATAACTTATAAAGGCCAAACTAAGACGCATTTATCAATACTATAGACACCCTATAGTCAATAGATTATATAAACTACTATAACAAGCAGACTACTAAGTAGACCATAGTGCTATTAAGATGATTAATAAGTTCTGCCATTTCTATTAGATTAAAGGCATAGCGCTATAATAATTTAGATTCGCATTATAAAACGACATTTACTTTAATTTTAAGATTGTTATAGACGTTCTAGACATCGATAATTCTAAGGTACTATATATAGTCGATACTATAACATTATTCCAAGCAGCCTACTTTCTAAACGATCTTTTAGCTAAAAAGATATAGAAGCAGCTAAAGGAATGTTAGATCGATATATACCTTAGACTACCTAATGTTTTACGCTATAACAAAGGCACTAATTTCAAAGCGCGTAAGTTCTAGGTAGAGGCTAAGCTTATAGGTATAACCTGCTATTTAGTATTAGTCAAGGTATACTAGTTAGTTAGCAAGATCAAGCGGTATTATAGGCTACTAAGAAGGGCCTACGATATTATTAAATCAGAGACTGCCGGATCTTGCTTGAAAGAGGCATACCTATAAGTAGTATTAAGTATAGTTAATAATACTACTAGCCTCGATAGGCTAGTACTAACGCTCTTAGTTTTTAGCGTATACCTGCGCCTTATTATAGACGTACTACCTTCTCTATCTTAACTATGCCGAGTAGGCGCAATTTAGAAGGCTATAATATAATTGCGAATCCTAAATAATATAAGCACTACGTAAAACGCTCTTATATAACATAATAGACTAAATATAGAAGATATGCTACTACGCTTATTAGAAGTAGGTGCTAAAGTACTTGTATTCTAGAAAAGCGACCGATAGATAGGACCTTATAAGGTAATCTTAGCTATAGATACAATAGTAATTGTCGATATAGTTAACAGACCTATAGAATTTCGGAATATAGTAGTTAAACTATATTACTAGGAGCTAGCGTAGGACGAACAAGATAATTAGGCTAGTATTAAGCAGCTAGAACTATTTCAATATCCCTAGCCTAATCAGCCCTACTAGTACGGATAACCCTGAAAGAACCTAATACCTACTAACAACTTTGTTTTAAAAAAAGAGAAGTGCGACTATAATCTCGCGCTTAAACTATAAGCTAAAGGCAAGATTACTATACCTAATATACTATTCTAAGAATCTGATAAAACAGAACTAAACTCGCTCTTAGTAGCTAGGGTAATTAAAGCGATCTAGATGCTAGTAGATATATCAGACTACTAGATCTTTAAGTTAAAGATCGTCTAGGAAGTAAAAGACAAGCTTACTTTACTATATAAGAAATTACGCTTTATAGCTTAGGGATTCGGCGATAAGGATAAGAAGTACCTACTTACTTAATCGCTAATAATCCAACGCTATATACAGCGACTTATACTCTTACTACTCCCAACGCTATAAACGCGCTTTAGTTTCAAGGTATAGGTATACAATGTTATCCAGGCTTATATATAAGCTAAGTTATAGCTAGTAAGGAAAGTAATTCTTCTATTACCTAAAGAGCTTAAAATGCTCTATCCCCCTTATACTATCTTGCTTGTTAAAACCCTATTATATAGACTAGCTGAAGCCGGACTATACTAGTAGGTAATATATATGAACTAGTATACTAAATGTCTTGACCTTAAGCCTTTAACCTATACCTTATAATTAGCAAGATGTAAATTGAAAGTGGATTTAGAATTGTTGGCCTATAAACCGACAATACTCTTAATATCGGCAAACAAGCCTTTATAGACAAGGAGAAGCTTAAGCTAGATAAGGCTAGCTTTAAGTATAAGCTACTAGTATTTTTGACGGACAAATCAATTATAGACTTTAATAGATATAGGCTTAAAACGAGTATAGATGCTATTGAGATTCAGCAAAAAGGGCAAGCTATGTAACTCGAACTTATAAGCCTAGACGCCGAAATAGCGAAACAAGTATACGTCGAACAATATACATACAGTGCCTATGTTGCTATAATTTACAAGCTAGAAGCGACTTTCGACTTATTAGTAGCAGCGTAGTCAACTAAGCCTGATATAGCTGAGATTGCCAAGCTTAACGCTTAACTGTAATAGCAGATCAAGAACTCAATATATAGGCTATACTACCTGTAACTCAAACTCGAGATAGCTAAACTCTTCGTCTTTATAGACGGATTATTTGCTAACAATACTAATATAATATTGCAGATTAGATTCGTTATAATATTTAGAAACAAGATAAGTAGTATAAACGAGTTTAACCTATATAGTAATATTATATACTAGTCCTTGACTAAGTACAAGTGGGTAATAAGAAGCGTTTTAGCAAGCGAAATATATAGAATAGTAAGTAGGTTCGATCTTAGGTATATAGATAGATTCTATTACGCTATCTGATCCCCGTAGGGGATATCTAGGTGGGCTAAACTAGTGCTATAGGAAAACCGTATAACGGGTGAAAAACCTATAACCGTATATAGGGAAAAAGGGGGGTGTGATAGGGGGTAGGCTAATCTTTACCAGAGTAGATACTGCCCCTTTAGGAGTATGAAAACATACTGCCTAAAGGGGTATAGGCTAGACCGCTCCTAGCCTCTAAGCAACCGAGTATTCTAGTAGTCTAGTAGCAATATAGCGAACTAGGGGGCGTATAGCGCTGCTACCCCCTTTTTCAAGTCTGTAGAGAAAGCTATATATATCCCCTCTTTCCCTTTCCTTAAAGGAGGCTAAAGGGTAGGCTAGGCAACTGTCGAATATATGTCGGATATCCTCTATAGCTAGGTGGCAGTAGCAGAGGGGGTTATCGACCCTAGGCACCTTATAGGTATATAGGAATCTCCTTAGGCCTATCTTTCCTATATGGGCCTATATTAGTAGCGAGCTTTCGGCCTTAGAGAGGCTATAGTAGCGTCTTTGGAAGGCCTTTTTAAAGGCCTTAGCTAGGTTTTCCTCTTAAAAGGTAGCCTTAGCTGATTTCTCTAAGAGGCTCTCTATATAGGGGTCGTAACTAGAGGCCCTAGCCTCCTATAAATAGCGATCTTTCTAGGCGGTATAAAGGGGTTCCTTGTTAATAGCCTTCCTTAGTTATTGGTAGTGCTACTAGGCTGTTGCTTCCCTTTTTCTTTCTTGCTTTATACGCCTACCTAGGGGGAGGCTAGTCCTAGGGGTCCTGCTTCTAAGGGTAAGGCGTAGGGCTTCCTTCTACTTAGCCACCTCTTCCCCTATAGCCCTGTTTATTCTAGCCTAGCTAGAGAAGGAGAGGGCGTTAAGGTAGAGGTTAAGGGGGGGGATGTTAGCCTTATAGTAGAGGCTTTGGATTGGTGTTCTCTTATAGGCCCCTATAACTCTCCTTAGGGCCTTGTTTTCGGCTGCTAGTAGGCCTCTAGTTATACCCTATAGCCTATTTAGTGTTATAGGTGTAGGGGTATGCTAGGCTGAGGCTGCGTAGGCTAGGACCGGCCTTATTACTGCTATATATAGGAGCCTAGTCTTTTCGATTCTAGGTCCCTAAGTCTTTCTAGCTAGCCTAGTAATAGCAAGGGACTATGTTTTTAGCTTCTGCCATAGGGTATTGGCGTAGGCCTTCTAGGTAAGCTTAGGGTCTAGCTAAACCCCTAGAAAACGGGCCTCTATAGCTGGTTATAGGGGGGGGGAGTCCTCTGTTAGTCCTAGGTTAATAGGGTTGGTCTAGGGCCTTCTTCTAGGGGGGAAGTGTATAAGCTTGCTCTTTACTACTAAGAAGATAACCCCGGTGGTTGTTGCCCAGTCTAGGCACTCTCTCTAGGCTTCTTCTAGCTGCCTAACTATTGTTATAGCTTCTTTACCAAAGGCTAGTAGATTAGTATTATCTATATAGCTTATAGTAGAGATAGTAGGGTATTTTCTCTCTAGTCTTTCGTATAGGGGGTATAGGTATAGGACTAATAGGATTGGTAAAAGTAGTGAGCCTTGGGGTACTCCTGTTAGTACTGGGATTTGCTGGCTCTTTTAGCCGTTAAATAAAAGGCTAGTAGTCCTAGAGAAGAGGAATTCCTTTAGCTAGAATAGTAGCTAGGTAGGTAGCCCTAGCTAGTCTAGTATAGCTAGGAGTCTATTATAAGGGATGCTGTTGAAATACCCTAATAGGTCTAGCTATAGGAGGGAGGCCCCGGCTTTATATTTCCATGCCTCCTAGACCTAAGCTATAAGGAGGTGTATAGCCAATTCGGTGGACTTATAGTAGTAGTAGCCCTATTGCGTTGCTGGAATTAGCTTAAAAGCTTCGGCTATGTCCCTTATCTTAGTCCCTATAACTTTTTCTAGGACCTTACTCATGCAGTTAAGCAGGGCTATAGGTCGGTAGCCTCTAGGGGTGTTATAGGTATCTAGCTGTTTTCCTAGCTTAGGAAGGACGATAGTAACCGCTTGCTTATATTCCTATAGATAGAAGCTATAAAGGAAGGATTTCAAGGCTAGTATAGTAAGGGCCTTGTATAAGGGGTTACTACAGGCCTTTAGAAAGCCTATAGGGAGTCTGTCAGGTCCTAATACTTTCTAGGGTTTTGTTGTTTTAATAGCCTCTTTTATATTGTCTGGCCTAACTATCTAGCTAACTAGTAGCCTAGGGCCTATTAGGGGTTCCTCTGGCCTATCCTCCTAGGGGGAGGGGGGGAAGAAGCGTACTAAAAGGGCCTCTACCTTCTCCTAGAAGATACTAGCTTATCTAAGGGTTAGTAGCTTAGAAGGGGGTAGGGCGGTAGTACTTTGTAGCCTAGCCTATCTTTCTAGTTACTAGAGCTTCTCTGGCTTTTCTCTAGCCTCTTATAGAAAGGCCCTCTAGATCTTCCTCTTACTTTCTTTTATAGCTTTTGTTTGCTCTTTCTAGGCTAACTTATAGGCGGTAAGGAGGGCCTGGTTGCTAAGGGAGCGTTAGAGCTGTCTTTCTGCCCTTTTTCTCTCCTAGACTACCTAATAGATTTCGTTGTTCTACTAGAGGGTATTCCTCCTTCTAGTAGTTACCGGAGCTTCTTTAGGGGTTATAGCCCTAGTAATACGCTAGAGTTCCTCTAATAGTCGCCTATAGGCCTCCTAGAGCTCGGCTAGGTTAGAGAGGTATAATAGATATCTATAGCCCCCTATATTATATATTAGGGAGCTAGCCTCTCTTACTACCCCCTTCTTATCTATCTTCTTCTACTAGAATCAGGGGGACGGCGGTAGAGCTTCTATATTTTCTAGGTTGATATCTAGTACCTAGAGGTAGTAGTCTAAGTATAAGCGTATATTCAAGCTAGTATGGAAGCAGATAAGGCTACTACTAAGCCAGAAGTGGTCGATAGTTAAGGCCCTACCTACTTAGCTCCTCTATAGCGCCCTAGTTATAGCGCCGTAGGGGGTGCGGAAGGTAAGTCCCTGCTCTACTGTTAATAGTAGTAGGTCTTCTAACCTAGGGCTAAAGCGGTTATATTAGTCCTATAGGGGGTAATAAAGGTTAAAGTCCCTAGCTAGAAGGTAAAGGTCTAGATAGGCGTTGATCTTCCCCTTTATTTCTTCTATAAGGGGGGTTAGGCTAGTCTAGGGTTAGGGGTTGTTATATAAGGACTAGACTATAAAGGGGCTGTTCTTAATCTATATAGTAGCCCTAGCCCAGTCTAAGCTAGAGCTATAAGTCTATATTACTAGCAGGAGTGATTTATAGATATAAAGTAAGGCTTGTCCGTTAGGGGTAAAAACAAGGTAGTAGGGGGCTGATCTAGGGCAGTAGGTAGAGTGCTGTATCTGCCTATTAATCTAGGGCTTTTATATAGCGAGTATTTCTTCTTTTACTATAGAAAGTAGTACTTCCTATACTTCCTTTAAGCCCTATACATTCTAGAGGTATACCTTTATATCTCTATCTCCTCTAGCTATATAATAGGCAGTGGTTATTATATAGTAGTAGTATTAGCTAGTCTAGTATCTAGGTCTAGTCTAGGTCTAGTATCCAGGGGTCTAAGGGCTCCTATAGGCTCTAGGGTTCTAGTAGGTCTTATAGCCTCTTTAGGGCTTATAGCCGGTATAAAGGAAGGAGGGGTTTAGCCGCTTAGGTAGCTAAAGCAGGCGGTAATCGTGCTCTAGTTAGGGGTTAACCCTCTTAATACTATTAGTTAGCCCCTCTATCTCTTCCCTAAGACTATAATATAGCCTTCTTCCCCCTTCTTTTATAATAAGGCCTACTAGGGGGGGTGTTATAACTATTGTTGCTATTACTGCTATTGCTATTACTGTTAGTACTAGTATAAGGGCAGTTAGTTAACGTTAAAGGCCTTAGGCCTAGAATATAGATATCCCTTAGCCTATACCTATGCCTCTTTTAGGTAGGGGTAGGCCTCTAAGCAGGTATAGTAAGCTTAACGGCAGTTATAGCAGCAGGGTGCCCTAGAGCAGGTAGGGGCTTCTAGCATAGTATGGCTGTTAGTGCTATAGTTATAGTAGATCTCTTCCTTACTCTGGTATACCTTAGCCCTATAGCCCTATTTCTAGTACTATAGGCATTAGATAGGCTTAGCTTTATCGATCTAGGGCTCTATTTCTAGGGCTTGGTAGCTTTAGAAGACCCCCTTCTTATAGGCCTTTTAGGCTACCTCTAGAGAGGTAAAGGCTATTAGTACCTTAACCCTAGTCCTTTCTAGCCTTTAAGGGTACTAGACTTTTACCCTAATCACTATAGGATATTACTTTTTAGCTTCTTCTAGTAGACCTTCCTCTATAACCTAGTTATAGACTATAAGGCCTTTAACTACTACTACCTAGGTTATAGTATATAGAGAGGCCTTCTCTCTAAAGGCCCTTATAATCTAGGTAGTATTATTCTCTAGGCTTTTCTTTATCTCTATATTCTCTATAACTAGTAGGAGGTTACTGCTAAAGAGCGTCTTAACCCTCTAAATAGCTAGGCTAGAAGCCTGTTGGATAGCCTATACTACCTCTAGGGCAGATTTAGCTAGTACCTGTTATTAGGCTAAGCCTAGTCGGATAAGCACCTAGCGCTCTAGGCTAGGCCTAGTTACCTTACTAGCTATTAGCTTACTAGCTATATTAGCCTAGGGAGGGGCTATAGGCTAGAAGTAGCTAGGCTATTACTATTATTACTGCTATTATTACTAGTAGTAGCTAGGCTACTAAGGGTATTACTAGTACTATAGTTTAGGCGTTTCTAGGGTAATAGGGCGGTTTTAGGATACTAGAGCTGTTACTATAGCTAGGGCTTCTTTAGGCGGTTCCTAGAGCAGGGCTATAAGGGCGATTTGCCTAGCTTTAGTAGTTGCTTCTACTATACTATAGAAGTTAGTACTGTCCTTAGCTAGGCTAATTATCTAGTCTAGGAGGCTAAAGAGTATAAGGGTAAGCTTAGGGGGGCTAAGGGCAGCCTAAGTGGTTTTCTTAGTTACTAGGGCAATATAGTTGGCCTTAGTAGTACTATTGTTGTTTTCTTCTTTCTCTATATTTTTCTCCGATTTTTTCCCTAGCTTTTTCAAGGTTTTCTAGCTAAAGGGGGTTAGGGCTAGGGCGTACTAGCTGCCGTTTAGGCCCTTAAGGAAAGGGGCAAAGACGTTAGTTAAAAAGAGGGCGCTGATTATAGAGGTATTAATAGTAGAAGGGGTACTAGAGCTAGATATTATAGGTACTATAGTTATAGCGCTTATAGCAGTCTCTTTAGCAGTAGTAAAGGTAGTAGTTTAGCAGTCTTCCATCTTTATATTGTTATTTAGATAGTCTATACTTAAAGGTTAGTCTATACTTAGGGGCTAGCTTAGAGGGTTGTTATTATTATTATTAGCTATAGGTAGGGCAGGGTTACTAGGGCGTAGAGCTATATTAGTAGCCTATATACAAGGAAATTACAGTTATAAAAGGGCAGCTAGGCTTGCCATTTTCTGCATTTTCGCACGCCTAGGGCTATCGCACAACCGACAGCGCTATAGCGAAAATTAACAGGCGTTATGTCCTTAATCGGACAGTTCAAATGGATATGGTTACACGCGATTTGGTGTAGTTTTGACCAAGAACTCATTTTTCGTTTTTAGGTGTCGGTTTTGATCTTGGGTATATACTATACTAGACGCTTGCTAAGATCTACTTAGGCCTAGGTCTACCATTGCTACTACTAATTGTTATTTATACGGACTTGTTTAGTTTATATAAGTACCTGGTAAAGTTCGGGATAACGGTAGAAAAGCGCCTTATAATCGATATAATAGCTCTATAACAGAGCTATAAAAACCGTAAAATCGCAGAAATCAGATGGATTAGTAGCAACGACAACCTAGCCGACGCTATAACCAAGCGCATGCCAAACAAGACGCTTAAAAAGCTTGTTACTATAAATATAGTCAAGATTAGAGTAGAAGGCTAAGTTTAACGCCTAGCCGAGCAATAGGAAGAGTCTATATAACTTAGGACAAGATCGCTAGTGTAAAAGACAAAGACTGCTAGGACGATTCATTTATAGTATAATAAGGAATATAAGGCAAAGCGTAAAACGATCTTAATTTATACTTTTACAGCTAGCGCGACACACGCGCCAGTACCCCCTACCCCCTAATTACAATAATAAAACATCGATAGCCTTACTTATAGTAGCTATTACTATAAGCTTTTTCTATATAGGCGTTATGCCTGCTATAGGTGCCTTACGCTCGATAAGAGCGTACGCCTTATCTACTAAGACCAAAGCATACTTAGCGCTATTACGCCATATCTTCCAATCCTATAACTAATAAGTATTCTAAGTAAACAATAGATACTACTAAAGATCGTAACTTACTTTAGCCTTTATAGCCAGGTTAGAGCAGAGCTCTAAAAAGCAGTCTAAGAACAGGCAGACTAACTTAGGGCTATAATATACATTAGGAACAATAAAACAATAGAAACAATACGTAAATAGAACTTATATTGGCATATATAAGTGCCTGGACAAGCACCGCTAGTACTAGAGGCTATAGCCCGACATGCGGTTGTAGTACGCTATATATAGCGCGAAATTGCCGGACTTGTTAAACAAGTCCTTAACGCCTGCTAAAAGCAAGCATAGGTAGCTAAGGCAAACAACGGAGTATATAGTACTATATAGGCTATAAACTTTATACGTGTTAGTAATATTAATAATAAGGATAATAAAAGTAAGATACTTACTCTCTGGTTTATATATATAAGTACGTAATAACCTCTTATAAGGCTTTATATAATCTAATATATAGTATATACAGCGGCCAAAGCGGATAACAGAGTCGTCTGAGCTTTTACCGGACAACAAACTTGCTATTACCGCTGCTAGTATTACCACCGGCAGTATAGGCGTGTTTATAGCAGTGTATAGCGCCGTACGCCGTATACGTATAGCCGCTAACACTGCCTTCTTTATAGCTAGTAATATAGGTAGGGAAGGCTCGGCGGGCTTAGAGATATGCGCCTTATACATAGCAATCTCTGCCCTATATACCGCCGCCTCCTCCGCCTTCTTCTTATGCTAGAGTATAGCAGCCTGCTTAAGCAGGACATATATATACGCGATTAGCCCCTTAGAATCAAGGGGCGTAGAGTCGGCGTTAGTGCAGCTGCCTACGGACTTAGGCTATATAACAAGTATAGCTACGTCTATAGCGTCAGGATCGTCGCTATTATTGTTATTATCATCGCTGTCGTTACTACCTGCTATGCTCTTCTAGTCGCTGTTATCGGTAATAGCATGCTTGGACGTATCCTAGAACGTATTATTATTACCCTTCTAGGCAAGATGCTTGTTAGGAGCGTTAGTTATAAGCGTATTAAGGGCGTTACTGCCCTTGTTTTTAGCGTATATATAGACGTCGCTACCTATGCTTCTATAGAAGTACCTACTCTACTTATTATTAAGATCCAATACTATAAACAACAAGATCAGTATGCTTAAGCATTAGTATATAATAGTAAGCAATTTACTTATTGCTACTAGTACTGCTAATGCTACTGCTGTTAAACGTACAAAATAAGCTATAGCGCTCTAACGGTTATAGCTTAGGCAAAACGGATTTCAGTTCTCGAACTACTAGATATATAGCTATATTCTGAGGGTGGACCCACTTTTGTGGATACTGCTGACTAAGCTATATATTCCACTATATAGCCTAGAAATAGCTTTAAAAGGCTTTTCTATTTTTAGATTTATGCCCCACTTTTGTGGAGACAGCCTCCTTAGGCTGTATAAGCGCTAGAAATAGCCTTAAAAGGCTCTTCTACTAGGTCACCTACCTACCCTGTACCTACCCTGTACCTACCCTGCACCGCAGGAGCGAAAACAGAACTTATAGGAAAAGTCGTGCGGCTTACCCTGCAGCTTAGGTGGCCGTAAGTCGATTATTTAAAATCGCCAGCTTATTTGGTTTTTCGGGAAGTGGCTATGCATCTACTAAGGCGCTCCTGCCGTATAGAAGGCAGGAACGGTCCTAGAGGGTATATGTAGGGAAGGAAATTGCGAAGCCTTACCTACTTGGACTAGAAATCAAGTTACTACGTTACCTACAACTATAAGCCTTATAGGCCTATAAGACCCACTAAAAGCCGTGATATATAAGCTTAAAGCCCCTATAATATAGCGTTATAGCCTATAACTATACCGTTATATAAGGACTTTTATAGAGGGAATACAGTAAAGGGCCCTACTTTACTATATTAGCACATACCTAGGAAGTGCTATTTAGGCCATATCAACGCTGTTGCTGCCCCTACGTACCCTATATGACTACTACTAGTAGGCTATAGTGGTTATAGATCCTTATATAGGATTACCTATTCTAATAGGTTATGAGCCCGGATAGCCTGTAGGATAGTTATCGTTAGAGTCCAATTTCAAAGCGCTACCTCTGCCTATATATATAGGGCTATTTAAGCCTCTTATAGCTGAAAATATAGTACTATATTAGCCCTAAAAAGCTATATATTACATCTTATTGAAGGCTATTTAAGGACTAAAAAGCCTGAAAATCTAGAAGGAGAAATCGCTAAGAAATCTAAGTCCTATAGTATTGACGAGCATTTGGGGCTCTTATACACTTAGGCTAGTATACTTACCTATACTAAAAGACCTTTCTACTAATAGCTGGAAGTAGAAAGGCTAGCGTTTTAGAATTTCTAGCGCTAAAGACCTATATTTCCCTACTATAGAGCCCTTTCTATAGATATATCTATAGGCGGTAGTTAAGTCCCTACGTCGAAGTCTCTAGCCCTTAGAGCCTAGTTTAGAATTTCTACTAGAAAGCCCTACTAAGTAGCAAGTAGGCAGCGCTATAAACCTACTAAGCGCTAAGACTAGCCTAGAAAATCACTACTATAATTAGTGAGCTAGCTAATTAGCTTTAGTGAACTGGAAGCTAATTAAGTGCTTTTACTAGTACTATAAGTAAATAGTAGCCTATTTACAATGGCGGATCAAGCTAAAGGGAAGGGTATAGCGCCTAAAAGGGCTAGTAACCCAGCTGATCTAGGGCAATCTTCTAGGCCTCTACTACCTATACGAACCCTATTAGAAGATGAGGAAGATGGCGAAGACTATAGCGAGGTTATAGAAGTCCTAAAACAGTATATAAAATATTATGAGCGAGTTATAGCTAGCCAATCTAGTGATATAAAAACGCTACTTTTAAGTCTAAATACCCTAAAAGCCTCTGTCGAGGATAGCGTTAGCGCTATAAAGAACATATCTTCTACTTTAGCTTCTTTAACTAATAGTAGTAACGCTGTGGCTGCTACTATTGGAAAAACTAGCTATAGTCCTAGATTTGATCCTTTTAGCGGTACTATAGATTTAGATTCTCCTCCACGTCCCCCTAGGAAAGAGCCCTATCTAGGGCCGGCTGTTAATTCAGCTACTAGTAATTTAGACCCCCCTATAGATATAGGGTCTAAGGAAGGCTTTAAGGATACTATTACTAGTAGTATAGTAAAGGAGCTTTCTAAAAAGGCCTATACTATACCGGACGATAGTAAGCTTAGCGGGGAAAGCAATTTTGAACAGTGGATTCAGGCTTTAAGTATAGTGCTAAGAGCGTTAGGGATATCTAATTTTTTAGAAAACCCTGATATATCTAACACTTATAGCGACTCTGATCAAGCTGTTCTTTTAATGCTCCTACGCGATAGCTTATCTAGTGGCCCTAGGGCTGCTATATCGTGGATTTATATACCTTCTAAGGCCTTCAAGCTGCTTGTTAGGCAGTATAGCCGACCTATAGAGTCTAAAAAGGAGGACGTCTATAACGAATTCCATGCCCTTACTTTTAGTACCTATAGAAAAGGCTTATCAGCTTTTAACGCTGAATTTAACGGCTATCTTGCTAAGCTTACTATGGCTAAAATAGATATAGATCCCTCTTTAATACTAAATCAGTATTTTAAGGCTCTAGAATCTAAGTTTCCTAGCTGGGTATTACGCTAAAAGAGCTCTATAAGACAGGCTAGAATGCTAGGCCTTATAGCCTCTAGCCTTAATATAGAATATCTAATGGCTGATATTTTAGAAGAATCTAGGAACCCGGCTACAGAGGCGTATAGAGCAGCTCACGTAGCTAATAGCTCTAATTCAACCCCTAATTTAAATTCTAACCCTAGTAAGAAGGGTAAAAATAAGAAAAAGGGTAAGAAGAAGGCTAGTTATAATGTTAAAGGGCAGAATTATAGTGCTAAAAGTGCTAAACAAGCCTCCTTTATGCTAGGGTCCTATAACCTAGCTATAGAAGAAGAAGAGGAATCCGACTCTAGTTCCAATTCTAGTTCTTCTAGCAATTCTAATACCCAATTAGCACAGCTATTAGCGTTAAAAGGGTATAAGAAGCGTAAGGACTTTAAAGGAAAAGGCCTAAAAACCTCTTCTAATAACAAGGCAAAATATAAAGATAATCAGCCTAGAAGACGCCCTAGAGACCCCGCTCTTTATAATAGTTGGCTATATGATACGGGATCTACAGACCATATCAGTAATAGTAAAGAGCGGTTTACTACCTTTACGCCTAACACAGGCCAGTTACGCCCTATTAACACTGGAAATGGCCCTGTAAGCCCGGCTGGTATAGGCTCTATTACACTAGAAGTATTATCTAGAAAGGCCCCCCCTACCTATACTAAATTAGTATTAGATAACGTTTTATACCTACCTAATATTGATATAAATATTATTAGCGGGGTTAGGCACTATGATTCGGGAGGTTGCCTTATAAAGGAAACCCTTTACGGGGGTGATAGACGCTGTATAGCTGTACTAGACTTTAAAAAATCAGGATTTTTTCTTGACGTTAAAGGCAGCTCTAAGCCTATATTACATGCAAATTTTGCTTTTCCTTTAGGCCTTACTAGTTATAATACTACTAAAAGTATAGAGCTGCAGCGTAATAAGATAGTGGTGGAAATTCCTTCTAATTCTATTAGAAAGGAAGACTATAGACCTATTATAGAGGATGCTATAGTATCCGAAGCTATAGAGCCTAATAGGCGCTATAAGCTAAGGAATTCTCCGGCTAAGGGTACTACTTTAGAAGGTGTAGGACCTTCTTTAAGGGGGAAAAGGCCCCGTAGGCCTGTAGAGCCCTTAGCCACTGCCCAGGCCCCCTATCAAAGTCCCCGTGAGACTAGGGAGCCTGAGCCCTCAACTGGCACTGGAGACCTGCCCCGTGTGCTAAGAGAGCCAGTTATAGAGGGGAATAAAGTAGTAGAAAAGGCTATATCTAGCCCTACTTTAAAGGAGCCTAATATAGGTCAGCAAGATTACTATAATCTACTTAATTTAGCTAAATTATAGCACGTTAGGCCAGGCCACATAGGCCTACGTCTTTTGAAAAAGACCTCTAGTATTACTAAAGGGCTGCCTAATTTTGATAAAATAAAGGAAGCTGATTTTCACTGCTCTAGCTGTGATCGAGGTAAAGCAGTGAGAAGGGTTAGTAAGGCTTTAATACCTGACCTACCTAGGGTCTTAGACTCAATAGAGGGCGATACTGTTAAAATTAGGCCTAGGCCTTATAATAGAAACCCTATAGTCTTACTTCTAGTTGACCGTAAAAGTAGGTATAGGTGGGTTTTTAACCTACCTAATAAATCAGGCCCTATAGTAGCTAACGCTATTAAGGGCTTTTTTAGGGGCCTAAGGAATGGATTTGGTAGATATCCTACTAAATTCTACTTTGACGGAGGCACTGAAATAACTGATTTATTAACTACTTGGTTAGCTAAAAGGGGTATTAAATTTAGCACTTCTGCCCCCTATATCCACGAGCAGAACGGCTTAGTAGAACGATCAGTTAGAGTTATACTAGACCGTGTAAGGTGTACTATTCTTAGTAGCGCTTTACCCTAGTATTTGTAGTGCTTTATACTGGAGGCTATAGTGGAATTAGTTAATAGTACAGCTATAACTAATAAGGAAACCACTCCTTTCTAGGTGCTATTTAACGAGCTAGAGCCTGGTATTCCATATATACCTAACCTAGAGCGCTATAGGGCTATAGGCGCTAGAGGAGAGGCTATTATACCTCTAGAAAAACGGTCTAAATCGTTAAAATTTACCTCTAGAACGGAAGAGTGTAAATTACTAGCGGTATTAGGTTCTAAGACCTACCTAGTATATATACCGTCTAGAAGAGCAGTACTTAAAACCTCTACTGTTAAGTTTATGGAGGATAATATAGTACTAAGTCAGCCTACTGATAATACGGCTTTAGAGGGGGAATTAGTAGACCTAGACCTAGATTTAGAGGGGGCTGTCAGCCCGGACCCTTCTAATCTTAATACTGAAAAGTCTATTAGTATAGAAATAGGACCTAGTAAGCTAGAACCCTACGAATCTTCTTCCAATAGTGAATTAGATGAACCCTCACCGGATAAGCCTATAAATCCGGTTATAGTAGAGTCTACTAGGCCTACTATATCTATTAGAAAGCCTGAATTACCAGAGGCGTTTCCCTAAACTATAGAGCCTATTTCTGCACCTAAGCCTATAGAAGTTATAGCGCCTAATCAGCCTATAACAAACGAACCTCTTGATAATAGTGATCTTATTTCAGAGGGGGATAAAATGCAGCTCGATTACTATAAGCTTTTAGCTAAGACTAGTAGCTATATACTGTCTTTTGTCTATAAGGCTCGAAAAAGGGTAATATCTAAGGATAGTACGCCTACTACTTATAAGCAAGTCTTAAAACTACCTAAAGATGAGCGTAGTAAGTGGTTAGAGGCTATTACTAAGGAATTTATCCAGTTATTAGAGCTAGGGGTTTTTAAATTCCTACCTAGGAGTCTATTACCTTCTAACCGTAAGCTTATTACCTGTCGAAACGTTCTTAAGGTTAAAAAGGACGCTAAAAACAGGCCTATTAAGTATAAATCTCGGTTAGTAGCTAGGGGCTTTATGCAGGTAGAAGGCCTAGATTATACTATAACCTACGCCTCTACTAGTATACCACCTACTTAGCGTATACTTCTAGCTATAAGTGCTGTTCTAGACTGGGAAATAGAACAAGCTGACTTTATAGGGGCATTTCTTAATAGCGCTCTTAGAGAAGAAATATATATGGAAATCCCTGAAGGACTATTAGACCTAGCGGCGTCTAATAAGGCTATTTATAAGCTTTTACTAAAATACGGCTATAATCCTTCTACTCCTAATATTATTAAACTATCTAAAGCGTTATACAGTCTGAAACAAAGCCCTAGAGAGTGGCAAGATAAGCTAAAAATCTTACTTAAGAGCCTAGGCTATCTCCCTCTTATTTCAGATCCAGGGGTCTTCTATAATGCTAAAACCTGCCACTTTATCGTTACCTATGTAGATGACTGTCTATTTATAGGGCCTAATATAGGCTATATAACTGATTTAAAGAAACGGCTTAATAAGGTCTACGCTATAGAAGACTTAGGGCCTGCCGCCTATTTCCTAGGCGTGCAAATTATAAGAGATAGACCTAATAGGCGCCTATAGCTTAACCAGTCACAGTATATAGAAGAGGCAGTTAGCCGCTTTTACTTAGCCGATTCTAAGCCTATATCTATTCCCTTACAGCCGGGGCTAGTAAGTCAACTTCAACTAGAGGAAGATATTGCTAGCCACCTCTGTAATTCTACGGAAATTAGATAGATATCTATTACTCCTATAGAGTCCTCTAAGGGGCTATAAGGGGCTGCTAGCTTACACTTATGCTAGAGGAAAACCGGAAAACGGATGAAAAACCTCCAACGAGCTCAACAAGGCGGGCAACCTAGCAAGAGGAAAAGAGCAGTACTAAAAGAAAAACAATATAAGGGGAGGCCGTCTAGGAGGCTACTAAGGGAAATTGCACCTATTCCCCTACCCGTCTCCTGTAAGAACGCCCTATATCTTAATTAATATAGGGCTCGGGGTAGGGGAATAAGAAAGGGGTCTTGTCAGCAAAAAAGGGGTAAGGCGAGGCTAGGCTTAAAGCTTAAAAGCTTATAAGCCTAGGCCTATAGCCTTCCCTTTACCTTGGTATAGTAGTAAGATACTAGCTATAGGGAAAAGAGAAAAGACAGTCTAAAGAGAGAGAGGGGAAGCAGTCTAAGGAAGGAGAGAAGGCAGAAAAAGAGACTAAAGCATATCCGTATCCTCTTCCTCTATAGAGCCCCTTGCTGGCTCTAGAGAGGAGGGTATAGAACCGGTAGCTGTAGTACTAGTAGCTGCTGGATCGGTAGTAGTAAAGGTAGAGGTAGGGATTTTACTAAAAGCCTCTCTTATAGTTCGCTGGGAAAGGGAGGCTATAGCGGTAGTGGCGGTAGCGGTAGTGGCGGTAGCGGTAGTGGCGGTTATTGTAGGGGGGCGGCCACGGTAGCGTTTTCCAGCTACTACTATATAGCTTTCTTCCCCTTCTAGCCGGTCTTCTGTTGATATTGCCGGCTTAAGAGGGCCAGGGAGGTCGAAGTTAATAGGCCTGTTTTGTAGGCTGGATTTTGCCTAAGCCTTATGCTTCTTTCTTTCAGGGCATTCTTCTGCCCTAGTATGGTGGTCGCTACGGCAGTTCCGGCAATGCTGAGCCTTAGTATAGGCTGCCTTATTAGTATGCTTCTCCTTTTCTTAGCCGCAGTTATAGCAGAGGGCAGGGGAGTGGCAGTATTTGGCTTTATACCCCTATCGCCAGTAGTTAAAGCACTATAAGGCCCTAGCCTTATCGATATAGGGCTCTGCTTTTAGGGCCCTATAGGCCTAGAAGATTCCGTCTTAGCAGGCCTAGTAGGCCTCTTACTAGCTAGAGAAGGCAATAAGAGCTAAGACTCTTGTTCTTTCGATCTAGAGGGGGTACTAGACCTTAGCCCTTAAGGCTAAAGAATATAATTCTTTTGCTACTGCTAGAAGGCTAGCTTCTATTACCCGGTCAGCTATTATAAGCCCTTTAACAGCAATAGCCCAGGTAGTGGTATGGATCGAGGCCTCTGGTGATAAAGAGGCTAGCCAGGCTGTATTTTCTTCTAAGGCTTTTTTGATTTTTTCTCCTTTAGTAACCAGTATAAGGTTACTGCTCGGTAGGGTCCTTACCCCCTTAATAGAGTACCCTGTAGCCTTCTGTACTGCCTATGCGATTTCCAGGGCTGATTTTTGGCCGAGGGAGGAAGAGGCTAATCCTAGCTGTATAAGGACCTGTTTTTCTACGCCTAGCTTAGTAGGCTTTACCCTAGCCGCCGCTATAGCAGCCCAGGTACGGCGGGTTGGCTCTAATTCGACAGCGGGGGGTTGTTGCTGCTGCTGCTGTTGTTATTGCTGTTGTTGTTACTGTTGTTATTACTATTGTTGTTGCTGTTGTTGTTGCTTCTTCTGCTTTAGGGCCTGGGTAACGAACGAGGGAAATATCAGGGCCTTTTTCTCCTCCTCTTTCAAGATCTGCGTTAAGGCTAGCTTTCTAGCTAGCCTGGTATATTCGACGATTTCCTTAAAGGCCGGGTTATTAACTGAAAGACTAACTATCTGGTCTATAAGACCAGAGAAGGTAAGGGCGAGGGTTGTAGGTAGTAGGGCTTTTTCTTTCCCCTTTTTTAAGGGGGTAGGGGCGGCGGTGGCGGTAGTGGCGTATTGACTGCTGGAAAGCCCTTTAAAAGGGCTATTGAACGGTATATCGCTCGACCCGGTAGCGGTTATGGTGGTAGTAGGGTTAGCGGCGGAAGTGGTAGTGGTAGTAGTAGCGGTGGTAAGGTAGGTTAAGAAGCTGTAGCCCAAGCGCTTAGGGGCTTTGTTGATAGCCCCTAGGGGGCTTAGGGCGGTAGGGTTCGGGTTGGCGGGGTTCGGGTTAGAGGGGTTAGTACGGTCGGGGCTAGGGCATATAACTATAGGGCCTGTGCGCCCGCCCCGCTGCAGCTGCAGATTTCTGGCTATAGTTAACCACATCGTACGGTCAGAATCCGACCACAGCGCCGTCGAACGAGCGACTGCGCCGCAGCCAAATTTGGCGTGTGTTGAGTCCTCAATTGGACAAGTGGATTGCAAAAGAGTGCAGTCGATTTGGAGCGGTCCTGACCAAGAACGCGTTTTCGGATGTGTGATGTCGGTAGGCCTCTACGGAAATTAAGCTCTATCAAAGCCTAGTAGGAACAGCTATGTATATAATGCTCCTTACTAGGGTAGATATTAGCTTTACTGTACAGTGGCTCTCTAGGTCTTTAAATAGACCTACAAAATCATACTTAAACGCTGCTAAAAATCTTTTTAAGTATCTTAATAGTACTAAAGACTATAGCATCTGTTTTAGCTATAACGGAAATACAGTAGCTGATCTAGGGCCTAAGCTTAGTAATAGTAGTAATACAACTACTAAGCTTAGTAGAGACTTTCACTCTAAGGAAGGGTCTAGGCCCCTAACTACTACCTCTACTACTATAGTAGATTCTAGAAATAGTAAAGGTAGTAGCCGGACTTCTATAATTAATAGTAGTCTAGTCCCTATAGGCTTTAGTGATTCTGATTTTGCAGGGGATAAGGCTACTAGTAAATCCACCTACGGCTATCTATATAAGTTAGCCGGTAGGCCTATTAGCTGGAAAACGAAAAGAGCTACTACTATTGCTCTCTCTACCCTAGAAGCTGAAACTGATGGACTTACAGAGGCTATACGCGAAGTACAGTGGATTATAGGGCTATTTTCTGAACTTCACAGACCTATAGACTACCCTATTACTCTCTATGGAGATAATCAGGGCTCTATAACAGTAGCTAATGACCCAGCGCTACACGCTAGAACTAAGCATACCCTGCTGAAATTCCGGTACGTTAGAGAGCAGGTTAAGGCTAAAATAGTCACTATTATATATCTTAATACTAAGTATATGCCGGCTGACGGACTTACTAAAGCCCTACCAGTTAGTGGCTTTCAGTCTTTTATTAGGCTCTTAGGCCTATAACCTAAGGGAGCTTTTTACTAAGCTACCCTCTACCCCTATATATATATTCTATACTTGTCGGAACTAAGGCACAGGTGACGTTCGGCATCGCGTAATCGTAGCGTTTAGAGCTTTAACGAGCTCTAATTAGCGATACGAATACGGGGTTTACGACAATGGCTTATAGCGCTCTTTCTAAGTGCTGACAGCCCGATCCTAACGAGCTATTGCTCTGCAATTAGTGTGTTTAATACAACGATTATATCCGACCGTTATACGTAGTATTTATAATAGGGACTGTCCTAACAAGGTAGTTAGAGCAGATAGACTTCTATTTACCGATCGATTTACCTTTTGGTTACCCCTTTGTATATATATATAGAGACTACCGACACTGATCAGTATTGCTAGTAGGTGGTATAGAATAGCAAAGTAGATTAGTAGATCTGGCAAAAGCTTACGTTACAAAGGTAACGGTTAACCTAACCAGTCCAAAAACGTAGGATACTAGAAAGAGAGAGCGAATAACCTTATACTGCTTCTACTAACGCTTAGTTCGATCAGAGGATTAACTAAGACGATAATTATCGCTACTTTATAAGTCGGCGATTTATAACGATAAAAATGGCGCCTATACCCGGCCTTATAGAGCTTATATAAGCTCTGAAAGAGATTAAATTAGAAAGCTATGTTTACTCTTTTAACCTATCTCTTTTCTCTTAATGCCCTCCGTTTATCAAGCCGAAGAGCGTAGATATAATGCTTCTTAACTTATAGATTCTTAATTTTATTGCTCGGATTAATAACGACTCGACTAGTTATAACCTTTATACGGCTTTTTATACGGATTTCTACAACTAGGATATAGAAGACTAGGCAAAAGGGCTTCTAAAGCTTAAAGCAGTACTACGAAAAGCCCTTGTTAATAAGTTAGTACCTGTTAAAGGGGTATTTAGAGCTCCTCTTAACGCTAGTCTCGTTATACTTGCCTATATGTCAGAGGAAGACTTTATACCCCTACCTACTAAATCCTATAAAGACAGCTTAAAGGAGCTTTCGTTGCAATAACTGTCTTGTTAACCAGAAACGCAAGAAGAACGGTTAATAACAATAAAGACTATAGAGACTCGTTTTGAACAACCTACTTTACAAATACTATACGCTAAGACAGTGTATATAGGAAGCACTGATTATATACGCCTTCTACCTATTAAAGGCTAGGTTTAGAATATCGATAGTAAGTCAGCAAGTACCTTTATAAAGTCATAGGATAAGCAGGGAAACTATAGCAGCAAGAATACCAAGATTCTAGACAACAAAGTCAAGTTCTTCCTATAGTAGTGCTGCTCTTTATAGATAGAGCATGGTTAGCTCTATTATATATTCCCTTTAATGCTTTCTAGGTGTATAAGAGATTGGTATATATAGTATATATTAAACGGAATGTCTTTTGCTACTATATATAGTTGCCTCTAGGGATACTTCGTTAATAAGGTAACGTACTTGGAATGCTTTAATAAATGGAGCATAATCACTTTTAATATAGTATCTAATATGCCTAAGAACTCTAGAAAGTTAAAAATAGATATTCTTAAAGTGCTATTCGAGAAATTAGTATAGTTATAGAAGAGCCTTAGCATAAGATATAACGACGAAATGCTAGTTCCTACGCTGATTCGAGCAGTAACTGGCGTATCTAGGCTTAGTAGCGTGCTATTAAAGCCAGAACTTAACTTTGACAAGCTCTGCTCTTAACTCCGAACAGTCCTTGCTATTTATATATGGAAAAAGGGCTTATTAGCATTTATAACGGACTAACAATATAATAACTAGAAGTACAGCTAAGTATAGGATAGCCTGATAAGAAGGGCTTAGGTATAGAATATAAGCTACTAGAAAAGAGGTAAAGAGGTAAAGCAGACCTGCTATTAGATCTATAGGGGAGAAGGTTGCCGATCTACGAAGTACCTAAAGGCTGCTTAAGACAAGCAGAAGAAGCAGTGGTTAGAGAGTCGTAGAATTATACAATCGAAGGATAAGGGTTACTACTAAGTCTTCTTAGTCGATATAGAAGGATCGGATTCTAAAGAGGAAAATAAGCGGCTAATATAGTACTTAGTTGACAATTCTAAGGAAGAATCTAGTAACAAAGATATAAGACTAAGCATAGCGTATTATATAGCGACCTACCTTTAAGAAGACGCTTTTAAACACTTAATTACTAGGTACAATCCTGGATTAACCCTACTAAGTAAGTAGTCAAACTAGATTTTTATGCTTAACAGATATTCGACAGAAGAATTCCAAGGTATCCTACTGGATATAGGAACAGCGGATATCTTAACCACCAGGTTCAAGCAGTTTCTAGTGCTACAACGCCAGCTCTCTAGGCTTATACTTAACTGAAAACGAGCCGGCGAAACGTCTATTGTCTTTAGTAGCAGCGAGCTACTAAAGTCCCTTAGTACTATAAGCGTAGACATCCCTTTCGGTATAGTAACGTTCTATATATTAGATCTGTAAACGCCTTTTCTACTATGCCTTAAGGACATAGATAACCTTGGTATTTACCTGAATAATATAGATAATAAGCTTAGGAACGATAAAACGGGAGTGCGCATCCAAGTAGCCTGTAAATAGGGCTATCTATAGATGCTAATTTAGGGATGTGAAATTGTAATAGCTATTTACTTTGCTAGACCGGATAAGCTGCTAGAGTACTAATTGACCAAAGCTATGCTCTAGCAACTCTATCGACGATTTAGCTACTCTAGGGCTAATAAGCTTTACGAAATCCTAAGCTATAACTACTAGGACGTCGATATAGTAGCTATTAAGCTGCTAAACGACAACTGCTACTATTGTCAGATTAAAGGAGCAGTACCTTAGCGCTTTTAATTCTTGCTTTGAGTATATAATAACTTCTCTTTTAATAAAAAGGTATTAGTAGATATAGTCGACTTAGTAAGCCGTAAATGCCTTTATATAATCGATTCTACTACTTTGTTTTAGGTAGTAAGGTTCCTAAACGTATAAATAGTAAAGGAAACGTAGGAGTGCTTAAAGGAGTACTAGATCGATATCTACCTTAGCCTACCTAATATCTTACACTATAACTAAGGGACCAACTTTATAGCTAAGGAGTTCTAGGCAGAAGCTAAGCTTGCTAGGATTACTATTTATGTTATCCCGGTTAAGGCTTACCAGTTAATCAGGCATCTAAAGCGCTATTATACGCTACTATATAGGGCATATAAGATTATCTTAGAGGAAATAAAGGGTATAGTCTTGCTAGAAGCCTACCTCTAGAGCGTAGTAAGCGTAGTTAACAATATAACCGGCCTAAACGGACTTGTACTAACGCTGCTAGTCTTTAGAGCGTATCTAAGATTTGAAATGGATTTACCCTTTTCCCTAACGCAAATACAGCGTGCAAGAGTAGTATAAGCTGCAATAGCTAAGCTACAAAGAATCAGAGACCGGCAAAAGATCAACAACGCATTAGCATAGCATAACAGGCCAGATATAACCGACATATTGCCGCTTTCGCTCCCTTTAAAAGTAAAGGTTCTAGTATATAAAGAGCATAAGGGGTGGCAAAAGCCCTATAAAGTGCTTAATATAACCAATATAGAGGTTATAGTTAATATAGCAAATAGACTAATAACCTTTCGCAATATAATAGTTAAGCTGTATAACCGGCTTACTAAGCTCTTAAGCAGCAACGGTAAAGCAATAGACGATCGGGAAGAGCACTAATCGGCGCCCTAACCGCTTAAGTACCCTGCCCTACTATAAGGCAGAAGACGCGGCAGACCTTTAGGGGCGAAAAACAAAGTAAGCCGAAACCCTAACCCTGAAAAACGCGTTATACGTTTAGGGGCGGCGCAATATATAGCCGAAAAAGAAAAGAAGGACTATACTTTAGCTATTAAACTCCGAAAACAAGGAGTAATTACAGTACCTAGAGCTCCCTTTAAGCAGTTAGACGCTAAAGAAATGAAGTCCCTAATCGAAACAGGGGTACTCAAGGTAGTACCCTAGACACCGGATCTTAAGGGGATCCGCATCTTTGGATATAGGCTTATAAAAGAAGTTAAAGAAAAGTATATACCTTACCTATATAAAAAGTCACGCCTTATAGCACAGGGCTATAGTAATGCCGATAAAAAGAAAATACTTATACAGTTGCTAACGATCCAACGATGCTTATAACGTCTGCTCCTTGCCCTAGCGCTAACACTACAATTACAGCTCGACTATATAATTATAATACGCGATATTACACAGATATATATACAGTTATGGTTAGAGTTAACAAGGCTGATTTATATAAGGCTGCCCTATAAGCTACACTATAATTACCTAGAAGGGCATGTTATACATATTAGGAAACCTTTATATAGGATTGCTAAGAGCGGTCTTTACTAGTTCCTAACGTATATGCAATAGTATAAAGAGCATATGCAAATAGGTAGTTCCTCTTACGATCTCTACCTCTTATTAACTAATTTAGGCAAGTACTTTGGCATTATAGCGCTATAAACGGACAATACCCTTAATCTTAGCGCTAAGGAATTCCTCTAGAAAGAGGAAACAGAGCTCTAAAGAACAGGCTTTTAGGCAAAACCCCTAACGATTTTAGCGGCCGGAGATTCCGGCGATTTCAACGGCTATAGGGTAAAGGTCCAAGACGACCATCTTATCGTACGATAAAAGGGATAGGCCAGAAAGCTATAACTTGTCCTTACTAGAAGGTCTATATACCCTAAGCAGAAAAAGACGTATATAGAATAGCAAGCATACAGAGCATATATTGCTTCGACATACTAGCTAGAGGCGGCATTTAACTACACCTATATAGCACAAGCTATCGAGCTATAGTAAAGGGACGTTAATGCCTTAAATAAGCAAATTTAGTGGCAAATCGATAATCCTAAGCGTAGGTTACACTATATTTCTCTCGACCTAAGTACCCTTAAGCTCTTTGTATTTATCGATAGCTCTTTCGCTAATAACTAGGATCTAAGCTTATAGATCAGGTTTATAATTATTCTTAGGAACGAAAGTACTAACAAGTAAAGGACGACATTTCAGCTATATAGTAACGTCGTATACTAGTCCTCTATAAAGTACAAGTAAGTAACCTAGAGTATACTAGCTAGTAAGATTTATAGGATAAGCCAAGGCTTTAACGTTGCTTATATACTAAATCGAATGCTTAAAGAGATCTATAAACGCCTTAACCTAGGCGCAGGTCTACCTTTGGTTCTATATACCAACTCTTTTAGCCTTTACAAGTATTTAGTCAAATTAGGAAGTACAACTGAAAAGCGTTTGATAATTGATATAATAGCGCTTTGTAAGAGCTATAAAAGCAGGGAAATCAAGGAAGTACGCTGGATTTACAGTAACGATAACCTATTAGACGTAATAACAAAGGCAGTACCTAACAAGGCACTAGGAACGCTGATTTCGACCAACGAAATTGACGTATATATAGAAGGCTAGGTCGAACACGCGGTTCGTATATAGAGCAGTACTAACGCCAATGGTAATACGCTGCAATAGCAGAGCGTAGCAGTAACATGGTTATACGACTATATGCTAGCTGCTATTAAGAGAAGGAAGAAAGTCGAAGGAATAGATAGATATAGTATAGGGAGCATATAATACGACAATTAGAAGAGTATAAGCGGTAGATAGATATAGTATAGGGAGTATACAATACGACAATTGGAAGAGCATAAGCGGAACACAATACAGCAAAGCAAAGACTTTTAATTATAGAGGACGCGTCCCTAGGCGTGCAAACAATGTACTAACAACCGCTTAAACTAAGCTTACTATCCTATAAATACCAGCTTAATAAAGCATAGGATAGCCTGTTTAGCCTCCTCCTTCCTCTCTATCCCTGATATTATATATATACCGGCATTACTGCCGTTTAGAAGGGCCTAATCCTCCTTCTACGCCTATAGGGTACAGCAAGTACCCTAGCGCCAATTACTAAGCTCCTAGATGCCGGATTAGCAATGTATATCAAGCGGATAATACAGCAATAAACGCTTACTAATATAAGATAATTAGGATTAACATATTACACTAGGAAGTAGTATACTATAGGCTTAATCTCTACTAGGCTAGGTATAACATTAGCTATAAGCCTATAATATAGCAACGAAAGTGCGTTTAAACGGAGGATATACTTATATAGGGCAGCAGCTATAGCCCGAGCTATAGCCCTAGTAGCGCCGGCTAAGCAGCCTAATATATAGCTCGTCCAGCGCTATAGCAGGGTTTTTGCCATTTAAAGCTAAGCGGAGGTACCCTAGGCAGTAGAACGTGCATTTTATACTAGCAATGCGTATATAACACTATATCGCAACTAACAGGCAAGTATTAGGAACTATATCCAAATAGCTAATAAAGATAACCTATTACGCTAATGCTAGGACTGGGCTATAACTTGGCTATTACCCTTAGAGGGCATATACAAAGTAGTTACTATACTAATAGTTAGATAGGGCAATAGGAGCTTAAAGTAAGTATACGAACCTTCGTCCTTCTTGCCCCTACCCCCTACGTCCTTCTCTTCCTCTACTACTTCTTTATCTTCTTCTTCTTCTTCTTCTTCTTCTTTTTCTTCTTCTTTTTCTTCTTCTTTAGCCTTAGCCTTAGCCTTAGCATACAAAGCCGTATAAGCAGACAACGCCGCTTCTTAAAAGGCAGCTAAGTAAGTATATCAGTAAATAACAAGTATAAGAAGCAAACGATAGAGTATACCAAAGATAATAGGAGAGACGGCATCGTCGATATCGTTAACAATAGTAGCAGCGGCAGCGCTGGCGCCGGCAGGCTCGATAGTAGCAGCCTTAGCAGCAGCGGCAGGTATAGCAGCAGTGTCGGCAGCCTTAGCAGGCTCGGCGGCAGCGGTATTAGTAGGCTCGGCAGGCTCGGTAGCGGCAGCATCGGCG
This sequence comes from Phyllachora maydis, assembly GCA_029339225.1. Lineage (NCBI taxonomy): Eukaryota > Fungi > Ascomycota > Sordariomycetes > Phyllachorales > Phyllachoraceae > Phyllachora > Phyllachora maydis. Next base: position 1,986,171 of record JAQQPM010000004.1, read on the forward strand.
GCCTTAGCAGGCGCAGTAACGGCGGCACCTAGCGCTTTATCGAGCAAAGGCAATACCTCCGTATATACAAAGAATACGTCTAGTATAACAGCGACGTTACTAAATAACAATACTTGATTTAAGTTAGTATATAAGTAACGAACAGTAGTCCCTACGCTCGCTAGTATACTTATTAGTATTATTGTTATTACTACTATTGCTATTATTACTATTACTACTGTTATATAAGGGAAGAGGAAGCCTAAGCTATAAGGATAGTACGCCTTTTCTATATATATAGAGGAACGAAGAACCTATAGGCAAAGAGCGCTATAATACTAACTTCCTTCCCCTTTACTATTGTTCCTTACTATTATACAATCTATTATTCTAACTTTAAGATCTTGTTATATAAACCTATTATTAATTCCCTAATATAGAGCGAAGAGCTTACTAATCCCTATACGCAGTTGCACGTATAGTCTATCCTTTTAAGCAACATAGCTATTAGCTGCTACTTAGGTAGTAGATAACGCGTTTATACAAAATCGTTTTAAGTACTAATATCTCCTTTATTATCCCTTTTAGAGTATTAATTAATAGATAGTCCTCTACCAAAAAGAAAAGATAGCTAGTATTGGAACTAAGGTACAGGTAACGTTCAGCATTGTATAATCGCAGCGTTTAGAGCTTTAACAAGCTCTAATTAGCAATACGAATATAGGGTTCACGATAATGGCTTATAGCGCTCTTTCCAAGCGCTAATAGCCCGATCCTAACAAGCTATTGCTTTGCAATTAGTATATTCAATACAACGATCGTATCCGACCGTCGCGCGTAGTATTTATAATAGGGACTGTCCTAACAAGGTAGTTAGAGCAGACAGACTTCTATTCACCGATTGATTTACCTTTTGGTTACCCCTTTGTGCACATATACAGAGACTACCGACAATACTATATATATAGAAGGCCTGGCTTAGCCTGATTAGCTTATAAGACCAGTTAATAGTACCGGCTACTTTACAGCCCTCTGGAATCACCTAATTCCTCTATATAGCCTTAAAAGGCTTATAAGGTCCTAGCCACTGTAGTACAGTTCTATAGGCGCCCTTGTGCTAGCATCAGCTCCCTACGGCGTTAGGGAGGCCTATATTACTCTAGCTACGTCTAGAAGTACTCTAGTATATAGTATAGCTATATTTGGGAAATATAGGCTCCGGCTATTACTAGTAGTATACTTTCCTTTAGAGGGGGATTCTCTATGTAACCTGTTATTTCCTTACTATATCTTGAAACAACGGAGTAAAAAAGGGCATAAAATTTTAAACCGTGCTAAAAATCGTTTTCTCTATAAGAGGATAAAGGCGTTTATAAGCCCTTTACTCCTTCTATACTCTAGTGCGTCTATTAGTCGCTAGGGTATAGAATATTTAGATATTATATATTACTATAAGCTTTAAAGCTATAGTACCTATACCTTTAAATAGGTTATAGGTTTGATTTCAACATTATATATATTCTTACTTCTTTCTATATATAATAGGGGTTTATCCTATATATATATAAGGGCGTAACCCCTTTGTCTAATGGAATAGTTTTGCTCTTACGTTCTTATTTCTTAGGATTCTTCTATTCTTTACCTATATATAGCTTTCTAAGGCTTATAAAGGAACAGAAGAATAGAGGGGGTGTTAAACGTACAAAATAAGCTATAGCGCTCTAACGGTTATAGCTTAGGCAAAACGGATTTCAGTTCTCGAACTACTAGATATATAGCTATATTCTGAGGGTGGACCCACTTTTGTGGATACTGCTGACTAAGCTATATATTCCACTATATAGCCTAGAAATAGCTTTAAAAGGCTTTTCTATTTTTAGACTTATGCCCCACTTTTGTAGAGACAGCCTCCTTAGGCTGTATAAGCGCTAGAAATAGCCTTAAAAGGCTCTTCTACTAGGTTACCTACCTACCCTGTACCTACCCTGTACCTACCCTGCACCGCAGGAGCGAAAACAGAACTTATAGGAAAAGTCGTGCGGCTTACCCTGCAGCTTAGGTGGCCGTGAGTCGATTATTTAAAATCGCCAGCTTATTTGGTTTTTCGGGAAGTAGCCATGCACCTACTAAGGCGCTCCTGCCGTATGGAAGGCAGGAACGGTCCTGGAGGGTATATGTAGGGAAGGAAATTGCGAAGCCTTACCTACTTGGACTAGAAATCAAGTTACTACAATACCTACAACTATAAGCCTTATAGGCCTATAAGACCCACTGAAAGCCGTGATATATAAGCTTAAAGCCCCTATAATATAGCGCTATAGCCTATAACTATACCGTTATATAAGGACTTTTATAGAGGGAATACAGTAAAGGGCCCTACTTTACTATATTAGCACATACCTAGGAAGTGCTATTTAGGCCATATCAACGCTGTTGCTGCCCCTACGTACCCTATACGACTACTACTAGTAGGCTATAGTGGTTATAGATCCTTATATAGGATTACCTATTCCAATAACTGCTATTGTTATTGCTGCTACTACTACTACTATTATTGTTACTGCTGCTACTACTGCTAGTACGGATTATAGGGAGAAAGAGAACAGGTAGTATATAGTGGGAGAACCTACCTATTTATAGGTTTAGGGTAAGAGCGTTTAGAGTTCGTAATTAGCCAGCCTAAAGCTCTGATTTTTCCTATTATAATTCCTATTTAGGACTGTAAGCTTTTGCAATAATAGTTGCTAGTGCAACGTACTTACTATTACGCTGTTTAGAGGTATATTTGGAAGGCGCTAAAGTCGCGCCTTCTATACTAGGGATCAACAACTAGAATTCAACATTCTGATTAGTAAATAAGAAGTTAAGTAATTAGCATTTCCTATTCCGGCAATAAGGGGAGCAAAATAATCTAGGATTTCCTATTTCGGTTGATAAAGCGCTGGCGTAGTTATAAAAGAAGAGTTGCCAGTATTGATTGCAGTAAGGGGGGTTAGGTACTAATCCTTATAACCGTATAGTATATAAGCCTCTTGCTTTAGGGAATAGGGCGTGTACTACGCCACTTGGCCTCTTGCTCTAGGGAATAAGGCATATACTATGCTACTTATACGACAGCTATAAGTGGCGTACCTACGTACTACGTAATGGTCACTAACAAGCACTCCGCTCTAACATGGGTATTTAAGGGGTGCGTAACCACCCCCTAGATAGAGGGAGATATATAACAATCTGGAACTAGAACTTGAACTAGTATTTCCTTGCTGCTCTCTTTGCTCTTATCGTTTTAGATCACTACGATCTCCGGAAACCTACCAACATATAGATCAATATAGCTAGTATATAACTAGCTACTACTTGTTTTTCTTCTTTTTCTTCCTTTATTTAAAGGAGTCCCTTATCCACTTCCTCTTCTATTATATAGTAAAGTAGGTAAATGAGGCTGGTCTTTCTTTTCTACCCCTTATCTTATTTTAGGCTAATAATAAGATTATAAATTAGAAGTATAAGACCGACAGTAGTATAAAAGGCTAGCTTTCCTTTCTATATTTATAGGGAAAAAATCATCCATTATACATTATTACAGTCGTACAGTCACATTTTACCCATTTAGATATTCCATCTACTTTTGCCTTTAGGCTACTTTAGCCTATTTACTTAGTTCTATTACACCTATCCACCTTAGTCTCCCCTAATCAGGGAGACTATAGCCTTAGTATGCACATACCTCTTATCCCTTTATCTAGACAGCTATTCGATATACAGCTGCCTACCACCTTCAGACAGCTGCTCCTACTTTCTCGTGGGTCTGCTGCTCTGTTTCAACAGCTACCTAGTTAGTTCAAGCTAGTAAAGGTACTAGTTTGTTAGAAACTCACTCTTCTTCTTTATAGTAGAGTGCATTTATTGATTTTGTAACTAGGAGTAGCCAGCTACCCTGGCGATCTACTAGAATGGTAGTGCCCCGCTAGTTTACTAGTGTGCCAGCATATGTGGCGGTACGCTCCAACATAGGGGGATGCTAACACTTGTCGTCACTCATAGCCAGCGGCCCGGCTCGGGCCTATCGTTGTGCCCCAGTTTTTTTGGTAGGGGCTAACAATTTTTTTTTGTCGCTGCTACACGGCAACAACCTCTCAACTTCCGAGTTCCCAACCCAGCGTCCAACAGCATTTGGCCGGTCCGACCATCAGCGCGACGAGCGAGACAACCGGGCGTGTTGGGAGTGATTCTTTGGAGTCGGTGGATCTGGGCCCTCCTCTGCGACCCCCTGCCTCTGTCGCTTGTTCCGCCATCATCGTGATCACCCCTTCTCTCGAGACTTTGCGGCGGCCGCGACCATGACCTCCAGTTCCGAGCTTCCGCTGGCCTTTTTGACCAAGAATCCGGTGTTCAATTGCATTTCAGACGTGTACAGCTCGTTTCAGGAACGCCGAGCGGCGCTGGGCCTTGGCAATCCGGGCACAGTTGACGGCATCTCGAAAGAAGTGCAGCGCGATGTTCTGCTCAACAACCTCATGTTCACCGGCCTGCGCGCGGATGTCACCAAACCCTTCAGCCTTACCCCGCTCTTTCAGGTGTCACACCAGTTCGCTATTGGCGAGCGGTTGAACCCATACACGTTTCTGGGCATGTACGGCACGAACAAGGTAGGCACTGTTGCCGCGTGACTGGGCGCGGGAAATGCGTTCATCCAGTGTATCCCTGGTGCTGATTTTCACAGATGTTCCTGCAAGGAAACCTCGACAACGAAGGCTCGCTCTCAACAAGATTCAACTATCGTCTTGGCCCAAAAAAGAAGTCCACGTTGAAAACACAGTTTCAGATCTCCCCAGGCGGGACGGGACAGGACATGGCGCAGTTTGAGCATGAGTATACCGGTGACGACTTCACGACCTCGGTCAAGGCCATCAACCCAGGATACCTCGAAGGCGGCTTGACAGGTGTCTTGATCGGGTCCTACCTACAGGCCGTGACGCCGAAGCTGTCATTTGGTCTCGAGGCCTTCTGGCAACGCCCATCGCTTAGCCAAGGACCCGACACGGCCGTTTCTTACTTTGCGCGTTATAAAAGTACCGATTGGGCAGCAACCTGTCACCTTGTCAGCTCTCAGGGTACTGTCAATACGTCTTTCTGGAAGCGACTGTCCGAGAAGGTTCAGGCCGGTGTCGACATGACTCTATCGCTAATCGCGGGAGCTGGTGGAATGATGGGACCAATGCAGAAGGAGGGTGTCACTACTTTCGGGGCCAAGTACGACTTCAGAATGTCGACTTTCCGGGCACAGCTTGACACCAAGGGCAAGCTCAGCGTCTACTTTGAGAAGCGTGTTGCTGCTCCCGTTCAGTTACAAATTGGTGCGGAGGTGGATCATGCCACGGTAAGTAGAGGCATCCAGGATTGTTTTGGAAAGGCTGACATCTGATAACTAACCTTCTTACGCGCAGCAACAAGCGAAGATTGGTGTTGGTATCTCGATCGAGACCGGAAATGAAGAATTAATGGAGCAGCAAGATGCTATGGGAGCAATGCCGACCCCGGATATCCCATTCTAAGCGGATATCCTCAAGCGTCTTTGCTGGATGTTTTGACCAGGACGTTGCGCCCCGCTCTGCTCCCACAATCACCTATTAATGCCCAATAAGACTCGAAATTCATACCCGGGACCTGTTGTTTGTTGTGGCACCGGCACGCCTGTGTCGACTGCAACTCTTCCGCTTGTTTTTCTATGTTCCAGCTGTTCCTTGTCATGATCGATGTCACCATTACTGCGTCGGCTCGAATCTCGGCATGACAGTCTGTGGGACTGGAGACGTCTTCGGTTTGCGCGCTGGGGACTTGCACGGGGCCCTGGACCAAGTGCTCTTCCCCCCATGCGTGGGCATGTCTTTTTCCAGCACCTTACTCTAGGGAACGAAGGAGCCTGTGAACGGAGAAATCTGTGTACAATAGAAGGCCCCATCAAGGTCAAATGGGCGAGTTGGAGACCTCGATTTGCAGGATCTGACTGATCACACGTCACGGCTGCAGAGGCTTTGGCCATTTACTCTACAAGCTCGTAGGCGGTCTCAAGAGCCGGCTGGTGGGGGCACCGGAACTGGTTGTTAGACGAGTGATGATCAGGGAGGGACCGTGTAGATATGAGACCATCTGTACAAAACCAGCGTGCGAGTGATGGTGCCGTTCTGCTTGGCCAATTTGGAACCAGGGTATATTTCGACACGTCGTAAGATGGGAAGGTGTACAAGAATGTGAACTCCATCCATGGATTACGCCGTATCAACCTTCCCGCGAGACATGACGTCGAGCGGAGGAACACACTAGTCAGCTCCAAGGCTTTGTCGCGAGGAACGATAGCAGCAAGGCCAACCCCCTGCAGACCAGCATAACTTGAGGTACAGCTAGCCTTGGAGGTCCTTTTCGCCAGATGCCTCGCCAGATGCCTCGCCATGAAACTGAGCTGACAAGTCCTCTTGCTGCACCGCCAAAAAAGTAGATTCGTTTGCTCCGTGTGCTCGAAGCTCAACGTGGTATTATCGCTTCTGGTGAGATGCAATACCCCTTCCCTGCCTCCCTTGTCAATACGCTTGACGCTTGATATGCCCCCAAAGACATCGCCAACGCCATAACTCACCGCGTCGCATCCCTGCCCTGCCTATCAGCCATAGATGAGGGTCGTTTAGCTAGCCGTGCAGCCCTCCATCTCCCGAGCCCAGGCCTTGAACTCGTGATTTTTCAGCCTCCCGTTCCACACCGTCTTCTGTGGATACCAAGAAACACTGCCCAACACCGCTAACGCAACGTATATCCCCTGGGAAACGTTATGCTGCTGCTGCGCGGGAATAGAGGCGCAAGAAAGCCGCTCGGAAATCGCGTCGTAGCCCTGTTCGTATCCTACATAACCGCGCACTCGCGATCCGGGACCTCGTTTGAGTCTTTGTCCTTGACCTTCGCCTTCTCCTTCTTGCTCTCCTCTTTTTCGCGGCTCTTGCACTTGCCCCGATCCTTCCGGTGCAGGTGCAGCTGGTGCTCCTTTTCCGCCTCGCCACCGCCTGCCACATCGTCTTCCTCCACCTCCACGATCACCAGCTGCTCGTCCGTTGAGCTTGACGCGGCAGCGTCCAGGTCTGGCAATGTTGTCGAGCTGCTCTCGCGTAGTGGATCCTTACTGTTCCGGAACCCCAGCCGGGACATGGTCTGGCTGATGCGGCCCTCGCCCGCCTGGCTCGTGGGTCGAGACTTGGTCCCCGCCTTGAAACGGGCCGCCGCTTTGCTCAGTCGCGATGCCGTACTCTCGTCTTGTGGCGTCGTCAGTGGGGACGTTGCCGCGTCGGGCGTAACCGCTGGTGTGAATACCATTGACTCCGAGAACGCCACGCTCCCACGCCGCGATGTGGTCTTTGACTGCGTCGTGTAAGAATCCTCATCAAAGCTCTTTCGAGAATGCCGCTCGAGCTCGGTACTAAATCGAATGCTGGGTCCTGTAGAGGTACCGTGGATGAGCGTCGTGGCCGAGTCGAAGTAGCCGCTAGCCGACCGCGAGATCGACCCCGGCACATCGAGCGTGAATTCCGGGTTCGGGGTTTGTGCGCCGGCCTGGTTTTTCAGATCGTCATAGGACGGTGGCTCGGTCACGGAGCCATCTGACGAGGCAGTCGTTACGTCGAGCATCGGTACGATCTGGTAAAAAAGCAAATACGGCATCTCGTCGCGCAAAGCTTGCTTGATATCGTCCACGTAGGCCACTCGATTGTCCACCGCAAGGTCATCGAATTTGGCCCACTGCGCTTCTTCATAGTCCGGCGGGGGATCGCTGTCATGCCGTCGGTTATCGGTCAGAAGTTTGGGAGCCACCCGAGCAAACGAAACGTAGTGGCCACTGTGCAACGAGTCCCCGCGATGACAGACGACGGACTGCAGGACCAGCTTGTACTCCTGGCTGAGTCCGCTGGGTTCCTGATCCCCTTGATCTGCGCCCAACATCATGAAATGCGGAAGACGGAGACTATCTGGTATGTCGATCAAGGTATTCTGGCGCCTTGGACTTCCCTGTTCGGTCATTGTATACCTCTTTAAACAGATGCCCACCACAGGCCGCTGGTTGAAATGTCGAGCAACTTCGTCGTCGTTCTGAGGCTCCGTGTTCGAGGCCGCGTGCCAAGCTACGGTTGCATGTTAGCATGACCCCAGATGGACAAGTGTGAGCCGAACTCACGTATGAGCCTGAAGAACTGCCAAGCAGGTATAGTGACGGCCTTGACCACTGTTGAACCCGTTCGCTTGGCCATCTGGACTAAGCTGCTTGTGTCTTCGGCGTCTGCGTCCGTGGCGTGACCCTCCTTGTCCACCACGAATCGCTGAATAATGCTCGTGGCACGATGCCTGGGCATCGGTCGCGTCTCGGCCTCGTGTTGAAAGGTAGCTCCTGTTTTAGACGTTGGTGAAGCTGCTGTGCCAGTTGCCGTGGTCCATCTGCGCTGCAACGACAACCCGTCATGGAGATGGCTTGGACCCGCTCCCTCCTCTGGAGTTACTACTCGAATAGTGCTCCTTGGTGTTGAAACTGCTTTCTCCAAGCCCCTTTTCTCATCAAGACTATCGCGGTGCACGTCGACTTTGTTGTTGAAGTATTCCTCTAGACAGTCTTCCAGTTTGACGCCTTTGCCATCGGGGTCAGGAGGTACCGCCAGGTTTAGCAATCTCTCGTGCACAACTTTGTGATCGTCTGCATCACCTTTTCCCTGGTGGAACAAGTCAACTTGCAGTGCGAGAAGAGGCAGCTGGAGCTTTTCGGTAATGAAACCAAAAGCCTCTGAGGTATCTTGCTGTTCCAGTTCTTTCGCGTCAGTCCAGCCGCACTCTGCTAGGGCCTCCTGAATACGTTCCGTCTGTTGAAGGTAAGCAGGCATCACGTCCATGGCCGAAGTAAGGAATGCATACCATATCGGTGTGTATCAGCTTCCCACTCCTGAGCATGTTCACCCATAGACGCAGCCATGCGGCCAAGTTCCTACCCGCCTGGTCCGTCGAATCGTTTTTCAACATGCACTCGAACGCTGTGAGTTTTGCGAACATGGCGAACAGTAAAGCGTCGAGGTAGCACGTAACGGCGCCCCGGTTCTGGGCACCAAGCATCTGTATGTTCGGGTTGTACGGTTGTAGTATCCCCGCGAACGCCTGCTGCTGCAGCTGTAGCAGCTCCACGGTCTTATCCACATTACCGGCAGCATATTTGGACAGAAGGGCAATGCGAATATGTTCCTCAGCGATGTTGTGGTAGTTAAGCTCGTCTAATCGCTTCGAAATATCACTGATCTGCTTAATGTCAGTTGCGTGTGCCGCATGATCGGGTGCAAATATGGACCCGCCTTGGTCGCTTCTTTCTCGGACTCTTCTTTTTCTTTCTGCGCTTGCTTCGTTGCGTCCGACTTGAAAATGGCGTTCCAGAGCCCATTCACATCCTGGGACAGGCGCGGCTGGCGAGCTTCAGCGTCAGCTACGGGACACCTTGCGCGGAATCATATCCGTATGCACAATGTGTATTCCGCTCACTCTTGCGCCAGGGTCGGAGGATTTGTTGCGACGGTGGGCGCTTCCCTTCTCGCGCACACTGCGAAATTTTCTCGGCACCAGTGCCGACTTCATCTTGGCGATCGACGCCTCGGCGTCGGTCAGGAAGAAGAGGCTGGAGCGCGGCCAGGACGGGTTGCAAGAAATCAGCCGCAGCCACGGCAATCGAACATGGTCTGGCGGGCGAGAGCAGTAGGGATAGCAAGTATTCCTTCCGGGATATGGTGCTTTCAACCTTCTGGAGACTTGAGGGCGGGTAAACTCCGGGGAAGTCTTGGGCCAAGCTACACGTTTCGCCGCAGTGGTGATGCTTATATTCTGTAGGATCCAAGCTCACCCATCTGATCCACAGTACTTCGTACTACGTACACCAACCCAACCACCAGGGCCCGGGCGGTGCCCCTCCGCGCCCCCGCCACTGGGCCGCGACCCCGGCTACCCCACTTATATGATGCGCGTCGCTGAGCCTCGGCAATTAAGCCAACCCCTCTACTACGTACCGGCTGCATCCGTCTCCCGATTGAATGTCGAATCATTCAAGGTACCTGTACGTCATAGCTCTCATGATTTACGTATCCTCCGGAGCTCTTCCCGCCGTCGACACCGCGTTTTTCAAATTTGTTAGAGCGGGTAGCAAACATCCATCATGTCGGCTAAGATACCCATGGCTGTGAGTCTCGAGCTGCCTGCATTTAAAACGGAACCATGGCAGTGGCGCTGACCGGACACATTTGGAAAGGTTCGCGATCGCGTCAGTGATCGCGCTAAGACGACGCTGGATGTCGTCGCGAAGTTCGTCGAGGAAGAATGTATCCCGTAAGCCAACTTTTTCGCCGTTCCCACCGCGCCTATGCGACGCTGACGATGGAAATCCGGAAGAGCCGATACCGTCCTCGAGGCCCAGATCGGGACCGGAAATGCCCGTTTCAGCCAATATCCTCCCATTGTCGACCAGCTGAAGGAGAGGGGTCGGGCTCTCGGGCTATGGAACATGTTTCTTCCCAAAGGCCATTACAAGGAGTCACCGGGGTTCACCAACCTCGAGTATGGCCTCATGGCAGAATGGCTTGGAAAGTCCAGGATAGCCTCCGAAGCTGTCAACTGCGCCGCACCCGACACTGGAAACATGGAGGTCCTGGCGAAGTATGGCAATGAGGCGCAGAAGGCTCAGTGGCTCCAGCCGTTGCTGGCTGGGGAGATCCGGTCCGCATTCTTGATGACAGAGCCCCAAGTAGCATCCTCGGACGCCAGGAACATTGAGATGCAAATCATGAGGGACGGAAACGAATACGTCCTCAATGGCCAGGTAAGATGCTCGCGTGGTGCTCTGCCATCATTTGGCAAACCTCTCGCGTACATGCGTTAACCTAGTACTAAAGAAATGGTGGTCGAGTGGTGCAGGAGACCCACGCTGCAAGATATACATCGTCATGGGAAAGACCTCCACGAGCAAAGATGCGTACCGCCAGCAGTCGGTCATATTAGTCCCATCGAACACCCCGGGCATAACCATCAATCGCATGTTGGGCGTCTACGGGTATGATGATGCGCCGCACGGCCACGGCCACATCACCTTTCGCAACGTCCGGGTCTCTACTTCAAATATGATTCTAGGTGAAGGACGAGGTTTCGAGATAATACAGGGCCGACTAGGACCAGGCCGGATTCATCATGCCATGAGGACGATCGGCGCTGCGGAGCGTGCTCTCGAGTGGATGCTGATGCGGATAAACGACCCTGAAAAAACACCCTTTGGCAAGCAGTTAAGCCAGCACGGTGTTATGCTCGAATGGGTTGCACGATCTCGGCTCGAAATCGATGCCGCCCGCTTGGTGGTCTTAAACGCCGCTCTTACGATAGATGAGAAAGGGTCCAAAGCTGCCCTCACCGAGATTGCAGAAGCCAAAGTGCTGGTCCCGGCGATGGCGTTGACGGTCATTGATCGAGCAATCCAGGCCTTCGGTGCTGCGGGTGTCAGTCAAGACACACCGTTGGCGAGCATGTGGGCCCAGATCCGGACTCTTCGGATCGCCGATGGCCCGGACGAAGTTCATCTCAATCAGATGGGGCGGAATGAAAACAAGCGCGCGAAGGTTGTCACGGAAAAAATCAAGGCGCAGAAGGAGGCAGCAGATAGGTTGTTGCAGAGGTACAACCTGAGGAAACTGGAACCCGGCACCAACGTACAGAAATCGCGTCTGTAGGGCCTAATTGACATTCAACTCGTTGGAAATGAGTCTAAATTCAAGCAATTTTGGTCTGCTCGCCTGCACTCGTGATGATTGGCTTTGACCCGAAACCCCTGCATTCCTTCGAGGTGATCCGTGCGACCCTTGAAGTAGGAAGGCGTTGCCCGGTCGACATTCCCTTATCGGAACGTCATATCAACAAAGGTCAAAACCCCCTTCGCTCCCAAGTCGCTGCACCATCCTGCACGACATAAAGTCACATTGGAACATACCGCGGTCAGACTTTATAGCATCTTTCTGTTGCTCCCGTCCCACCCGCATCTGCATAGTTCGCTGCGCGCACCCTTCATCTCCATCAGGGGCGGCTTCTTTACAGGCGCTTTGTCTATGCCTTGAGCATCCCTCTGTGCACCGATTCCTTGCATAGCAACCGCGCAAGACCCGTACAATCATGTCTGCCCATGCCCTTGGCACCAAGGACGTCAACCTCTCCATGGCGGCGCCTAATGTCACGGCACAAAACGGCAAGCCCGACGCTGGCAAGGACATCATGAGCATGGAGTACCATCGTCAAGTCCTGCAATCCAAGATGGAGCTGGGGGGGTAGGTCTCTTGGTCCCGATGAAGCACATTGCCCATACAGACGCATTCGCTGACCATGGCCTCTTCCCACCAGGGCAAAGCAATACGTTTCTCCATCCGATAACATCATGAGCCCTTGCACAGCGAAGCTCAATGCCTTTCGCAATAAGCAAGTCGGAAAGTAAGTGACAGACACATCCCAAACAGCACACACACAATCAGGCCATCCTGTTCCGACTCCCATTGCTACCAACTTGACGCTGACCAAGTGCTCCTCTACAGAGTCAAGCCCAAATCGCTCTTCGCCCAGACCTCGGCTAAGAAACTCGAAGCTGGCGCGGCGGCCGATGGTCTTTTTTCCAAGCCGAAAAGCCCCCCGACAGCGCCGTAATGCGTTCCTCTCACGTCGCTCATCGCTCATCGCTCTTCGCGTCATCGCGGCATGGAGTGCACCTTTGCTGTATGCTAGCATCGCATTGCACAATTTACCTTGCTACCTGCAGGGTTTCGACTTTGCAGTGACCAGTTTCGACCTTGCATGCTTTACGTTGCTCGCCATGGGCAACCTAGAGAAATGCTTTGGCTTGGTACACCTGGTCTGGGAAAAAAAAGTGGATCTTTTCGGGGGATAGTGTGGGACTTGTTTTGCTTTGCCTCGCCGATAGTCGGCGGTGACGGGCGTTTTGAGACTTGTGGCATGCTCGGTATCGATACATTGTGTTGGCTCGCGGCGGGGTTCGAACGTGATAACGACTGAATGGAACATCACTCATCGCATTTATGTTATCGAGTCTGGTCCCTTTCCTGGCAGAGATGCGGCTGCCCTTTGCCTGCCATTTCCCTAACAGTCTGGGGTCGGGCGTACGGCCGGCCTGTTGTTCTTGCCCTTCCCCGTCATGCCTTCCATCCACTTACGATGTACACCACGTCCTCATCCGCAACGGGATGAGACAGCCCAACTCTCTGCGGCACGTGCCGCGCGCTCGCGCCCCAGACGAGGGCGTACTTGAACGTGTCCTTCATGGTCCGGTGAATCTGGTCGCACACGTCTTCGATGGTGCTATTGCTCCGCACGATGAGCGCCTCCCCGAAGTCGGGCTCCATGCCCTTGCGCTTGGTGTAGATGCGAATGAGATTCAGCTCCTTCCAGCACCGCTCGACGACATCGGGGATGCCGAGGTCGAGCTCACAACTCATGACGACTGTCTGCGGCTCGCGCGCCAGCTTGTCGAGGAAGTCGAGCGAGACGCTGTCGATCTTGTTGTAGACGTACAGGCACTTGATGTACTTGCGATGGTCCTTCATGATGACGTCGATGAAGTCGTCCACGGTGGCATTCTCATCGCGGACAAGCACCTCCACGTTGAGCATCTTGTAGTCCCGCAGGATACTGGAAACCATCTTCTCGTCGATGTTCTTGGGCGGGGTTTGGAAGGTGATTTTCATGCCGCCGGCCTTTTTCGGCTTCAGGTAAATGTTCCTTCCAACATTGTGTCAGTATTTCGCATGCCAAGGGGACCACAAGGAAGTCGGTACACAAAGCACTGAGTGAGCATTCGCACTGGCCCAGAGACTTGTTTATCGTTTCTTTGTGGAACCTAGCCATGGTGATCAGTAGAGGTAAACGGAAGCTTACGGCGGTTCCCTATTGAGTCGGATGCCGACAGCCTCCAGCTCAGCCTCCAACAAAGCGCGCTGCTCCGCTCTCTTCGTCGCATCAAGCACCATCAGGATAAGATCGCTGGTCTTCGCCGCCGAGATGACCTGGCGGCCACGGCCCTTGCCTTCGGCTGCACCCTCGATGATACCTGGCAGATCAAGCAGCTGTATCTCAGCCCCGCCGTACTCGAGGACACCCGGGATGGCCGTCAGAGTCGTGAAGGCGTAAGATGCCACTTCGGACTTCGTTTTCGTCACCTTGGACAGAAAGGTCGACTTGCCCACGGATGGGAAACCGACGAGTGCGATTCGAGCATCGCCACTTTTGCTCACATCGAATCCTGCGCCACCACCCCCTCCGCTTCCAGGGCCGGGTTCGAGAAGTTGAGCTCGGAGCCGGGCGAGCTTTCTGATGCGAGAATCAGGGTGTGAGGGCTCGGGGAACCGATCTGGCGGAACGAGGAAACTTACCCCTTGAGTAGACCCAGATGATATTCTAAGACGGGGCATGAGCAAGATTTACAATCATGTCACTGAAGGGGATTCGACCGCACCCGTTGCTTTATTCTCTATCGGCTACATCAGCGATTGGTCATATCATGACGGCTGGCGCTATATGAGCGCACCTACTCTGGGTCCTCCTCATCTCCTCCTCGATCCTGGGAGTAGTATCAGCTTCATTCTAATTCGGAATCTTTGCGACATCGTACTCCTTGATCTTTTCCGTGATGTTCACCATCTTGACTGTCGCACCCACATATATCAATGCTGATGATCTGATTCCACCCCGCAAAATGAAAAGTTGGGAGGGGCATGCTTGAGCTACAGAAAAAGCTTGGACAGCGGTTATTTCTCACATTTTAAATGGGTAATTTTGTAAGGCGCAACTTGGCCAATCCGGCAAGTTACTACAGCTCACCTACCAGCTCATCGCCAGAGGCGCGTGTGCCGCGTGGTTCGATTATTATCGCAAAGCATCATGGCGGCAGAAACGACGGTCGCGACGAGCGACGAGACCGCGCTTGTTGCGGCAGACCACGAAGTTGCCACGTCGGCAGAAAAAAAGACCAAGAAAATTGTTCGCAGAAAGAAGCGACCGGCGCGCGTCCAGGTCGACCCTGCGGACGCAAAATCAGAACAGCCAGCGCAGACGGGCACAGTGTTCAACATATGGGTATGCCCGCGTGGCTCTCACAGCAATCCATTTTGGGCACGAAGCTGACGAAGGGTCACACAGTACAACAAATGGTCAGGCGGCGATCGCGAGGACAAATATGCGTCGCAGACGCACGCCAGGGGACGCTGCAACATTGCCCAAGACAGCGGATACACGCGCGCCGACAAAGTACCCGGCAGCTACTTCTGCCTTTTGTTTGCGAGGGGCTTGTGTCCGAGGGGCCAGGACTGCGAATATCTCCATCGACTGCCCGGAATACACGATGTGTTCTCGCCGAATGTCGATTGCTTTGGTCGCGACCGCCACTCTTCGTACCGAGATGATATGGGAGGTGTGGGCAGCTTCATGCGCCAGAACCGGACTGTTTACGTCGGCCGGATCCACGTCACAGATGACATCGAAGTAAGCCAAGTCTTCTGATCTCCGAGCTGGACCCATGTGCTGACGGGTCGCCAGGAAATCGTCGCGAGGCATTTTGCCGAATGGGGCGAGATTGAGCGTACCAGAGTGTTGAACAGCCGCGGCGTCGCCTTCATCACGTACACGAATGTGGCGAACGCCTCCTTCGCAAAGGAGGCCATGATGCACCAGTCGCTTGACCACGACGAGGTCCTCAACGTACGCTGGGCGACTGAAGACCCCAATCCAATGGCGCAGAAACGCGAGGCTCGGCGTATCGAGGAACAGGCCGCCGAAGCCATCCGGCGAGCGCTGCCGGCCGAATTTATCGCGGAAATAGAGGGAAAAGACCCCGAAGCTAGGAAAAGGCGAAAGGTCGAAAGTAGCTATGGCTTGGAAGGTTACGAGGCTCCGGACGAGGTGCACTTTGCCAGGGGAGTCAACGCGGTCAACCCTAGGGGGAGGGTGGTCCAGGAATCGGAGCAGCAGCCGCCGTTGATGATCGAGGCTGCGCCAGCAGGACAGTCTGTTCCTTGGTCACGAGAGCCGGCAAACAAGGAGAACGGAATTTTCTCCAGCAGCACGTTGGCTGCTTTGAATCACGCGAGGGTGGCTGTCGCAGCAAGACCAAAGGCTGTTGCATCATCAGGACCGTTGGTGGCCTACGATAGTGACGATGATGAGGATTGAAGCCGTGCCAGACTTTCGATAGCTAGCACGCCATGCATACCACAGACGAGCGATTACCAAAAATACCAAGCGACTCACACATCTACCGCTCGGCGGTGGAGATACACGGCACAAAACCTCACCGGGATCGCGTGGTCCATAGCTAGCTATTGAATATTCTCGAATACAGAATCTCATGCCGTCCAATCCACAAGTCCATCGCCGGCACCGTCTGTCCGGCCTCATCGGGCCTCGTCTCCCACTCCCGGTCTATCACCGCCGCTACCAAGTCCTGCACCGTGGCGCTAGCCAGCACCTTTTGCGCCTGGAATGGTCCGATCATGCCCGCGCGCACCCGCACAGCCGCCGACACCACAGCCTTGACGTGCGCCAGCACGAACACGTAGGCGGCCTGTCGCGCGCTCAGGCCCAGGCGGCTCGCCACGGCGCCGAAGAGGGGCGCCAGGTGGGCGGATATCTCGGGCGGCGACGGCGACGGCGACGACGACGCGCGCCGCAAAAGCGCCGAGAAGGCGCGCAGCGCATCGCCGTCAACGCCGTCACGGGGCGAAGGCAGCGCGGGCGCGAAGGACCGCTCCCACACGGACAGGAGGGCGTGACCCTGCGCGACGGAGGCGCGGCGGCCGACGGCACAGATGGTGGCGGCGTCGAGGGCGTCGGCGAGGTCGAAGAGGGCGGCGGCAGAGGGGTCGCGGTGGGCGGCCAGGGCGAAGGGAAGGTTGGCCGACGCGTAGGCGGCGACGGAGATGGGCAGAAACGCGGCGATGGAGCCTCCGCCGGCGCCGCCGGGACCGGTGGGGTTGTGGGCGAGGTAGGACTCCAGCCCGCTGCTGAGCGCGAAGGAGCCCAGAGGGAGGGCGGAGTCGGACAGGAGGAGGAGGAAGTGGTTGGATGAGGAGAGCGGGGCTGATTAGGATAGCAGAACGCTGCGTTAACCTCGAAGAGCCCCCGTATGGCAAGGAGGCGATGCTTACAGGAGCCCGGTGCCGTTATCAGCCGCTCGGGCATGGGCGTCCCTTTGTCGGCATGTGTCTGCTTCGTCCTGAACTTGCCCTTGGCCCTCTCCAGTCTTCTCTCCAAGTCGGCTATCTCTTCCTCCAACCCAGTGTCATCATAAGACAGCGTCATGGCATATGTCTTTGGAGTGTAACTCTAGGTAGCGTCGCCTGGTCCTACTGATCGTTCCTAAGTACCTCTACTACGTCAACCAAGAGGGGGGGCAACAGTGTCGCGCTGACAAACAGCTAGCCGTTGACGGTCACGCGTGCTATTCGCCCCTACAGTGAGAAGTACACAAGCTAATGTAGGTACACTGCTACTCCCATGATGCAATAGTACCAAGATATGACGCGCAATAGCTTGGCGTGGAGTAGTACCGATGTACCTCTCTACCCCGTCAAGAGCAGCTCATCCAATAACAATGCCAGCAACAAGCAACGCCAAAGCACACCCAGAATCATTCACAAAACCCGACTCGAGGCCCAACATTTTCCTTGTTTTTCCCTGTTTGCGTAACCTCTCCGGTTCGTGCCGCCTTCTTGCGCTCGAGTCGAGCAATAGCAGCAGCGCGCCTGTCCGCGGGCAGCGTCGTCCTCGACGTGTTCATGCTCCACATGGTGCTCGCGTTGACATCTGGAACTCCCAGCCGCGCAAACCGGCTCTCCACGAGGTCGATCCGGTGATGCCTGTTCTCGTCCCGTGGAGACGCAGAGCGGGCGGGGACATCTCTTTGACTCGGTTGGTCGAAGGTGCTCGGCGGCCAGCTTGTCCTTGATGTGATAACCACGTCGTCGCTTGCTTTGGACTTCGGCTTGACGACGTCGAGCTTGTCTTTTCCCTGCTGCCCAAAAGCCATGAAATTGGAGTCTTGACCTGTCGAGGACGAGCTGCGGGTATTCTGAATGTTGCCACGGTCCGAGAGGACTGACGGACCAGAGGCTCGGTTGCTGGCCTCGGACTCGGCCTTCTCCCTCGGCATGCCGGACGACGCCGGTGCCTTGGCCGCGCCCCGCGATAAAGCTTTCAAAACAGCTACCTGCTCCTCTGGGCTTTCGCGACGACTGGCCCGTACTACCCCGGCCTGCCTGGGCGGAGCGATGAGACCTTTCTTGACACTCAGCTGGCGCAACTTGTCCAGCTCGCCCCTCAGAAGCGTGCTCTCCTCCTCGGCTTCTTCCATGAGTGTGAGCGCGTCCTCCTTGTCGCGAGGCTCGAGGGTCTCGCCCCTAGAACGTAACTTCCTCTCGAGTTCTTTGGCCCGGGCGGACACGCGCGAAGCAAGGCCGGCCGACTTCAGGGATTGCAACTCGTCTTTCAGCGAGGAAATCTTGTCGTTTTTCTTGTGCACCACTTGTTCGGCCTCGAGATACCGGGCTTTCGCGTTCTCCTTCAGCTTTTCGTGGTCCTCTTTCAGTTTCCTGAGCTCTCGATCACGCTGCCGGGCCTGCGTCTTCAATGCGCTGGCTTCCTTCTCCAGACCGGAGACTTTCGAGCCTGATTGTGCCAAATCCGCCGCCAGCTTCTTGTTCTCCTCGGCCAGCTTGCTCGCTCGCTGCTCTGCAAATCTGAGTTCGGACTTCAAGCGGTCCCGCTCTTCCTTCAAACGCTCCAGCTCTTTGACTTGTATCCTTGCCCTGCGCAGTTCTCTCTGCGCCTCCAGCAGCGTTGTATGCGTCCTCGGCGACGTGACACGGTGTTGCCGCGTCCCAGCCCTCCCCTCAGCGTCCTGCTCCTGGTCGTCCTCGTGTTCCATATCCTGCAGCAACAACTCCAGATCCTTGACCTGCTCCTTATACTCCCTCGCCAGCGAAGTCTGTCGGGCCAGGTCCTCTACCAGCTCTGCATCGTAATGACCGCCCTCGCGCTTCGCCTTGGCCGTGACCTGGCGGCCGCTGGCGGCGAGCTGGCGCTCCATGCGGCGCACCTTTTCCTGCTCCTCCCGCAGCCGCGCGTGCAGACCCAGCGCCTCCGAGTCCTTCTGCTGGGCGTACGACTTCGCGAGCGCCTTGTACCTGACAAGCTTGCCCATCTCAGCCTTTGCCTCGGCATGGTAGTCCTCGAATTGGGACTTCCAGTACTTGCCCGAGCGGGACTGGGGCTCGTTCAGGTCGACCGTCACGTTCATATCGCGGTCCGCGTCGGGGTCGACATCGTCGTTGTCGTCCTCGATCTCCTCCCACTGGTCCTCGTCCGGTTTCTTCTCTTGCAAAGAATCCTGGCGAGCCGGCTTCGTCTTGGCGTCTTGGCACCGTGAATCAGCGGCAGAAGCGGCTGCGACGCCTTTGGACTTGTTCTGCCGTGCCCTCTCCAGCGCCTCGGCCAACCTAGTTCGCGGGCGCGGTTGCTGAGACTTCGCTTTCGAGGTCGTCTCCGACTTTCCTGCGACAAACGGGCTTGCCGGGAACTTTCCAGGAAGCTCGTCTGGTAGCGCGCTGTCGTCGCCGATCCTCACGTTCCCGCCTGCTTTGACATCGTGGCCAAAAGAGACCCGTTTCCGACGGGAAGTGCCCGTGCCTGGGGTCAGCAGAATGCCCTGCGGCCGGCTTGGCGATCGCAGATCGACCGATTTCCCCGAGTCCGTTCTTTGGATGACAGGCTTGTTCTTATTTGCCACCAATTCTTTCTCATGTTTGGCTTCGCTTTCACGGGGCGCTGGAGTTCCGAAGAGCGCCGTTCTCAATGCGCGGACGGCGAAGACGGGGGCCGGTGTGTCTGTATGGTCAACTTGGGTGTCGTCTATCAAGAAGCATCAGTATCCCGACGATGCGCGGGCGCAGCACTCGCGCCGGATAGAGAGAATAGTGTTTTTCATACCCGCTTCAGGCCCGTCTGGCGCGCCGCCGGCATTGCGCTTCAATGCCCAGCTGAGCATGCTTACCCTGGGATCTCCCTGTTCCCAAGGGGATTCTCGACCTAGAATGTAATGCCGGGAAGGGAGCCACTGCTCGGTGCGCGTATCGATTCGCCAAAGCGGGGGGAGGCAGACAACGCGTCGGCGATGGGTGTCAATGTTTACATCGGATCCCGGAATGGACTAGTGCCAGGTGGACGTTGCCGCCCCACTTTAAATCTTCTGGCCCAGGTCTATCGAGGGCTCTTCACAAGTCTAGCTGCGGTCGTGGTCAGTATGCTGATGACTTGAGATGTTCGAGAAGCTATGCATGGGTATATTGAAATTCAATTTCAAGTATGAAGCCTTATTTTCGCTCCTTGAAGGCGCTGAAAGACGGTGCCAATCAGCAGCGGTACAAACACGCATGGCTGGCTGTGAAGGCTTCTGTTATTGATCTTGCCCCTGACTTGGTGCCCAGAAAATTTGCACTTGCAGTCCGCCGTCAACAGGACGGCAGATGCTTGTGACTCAACAGGATGACCGGCAAACCCCCTGGCAATCATCAGTGCAGTGGATGACCGGGCGTCTGTACAAGTGACTCCAATCTGGCTTTCGTTGCAAAACGCGGCCGTCGTTGGAGACTATCATCGGTCAAATGGTGTCTATCGTTCAAGCACCACTCCAACTTTGATTAGGTTCCTTCCCGTGTCCCAAGTTCCGCATACGATGCCACTTCCGCAGCCGCTTGGAGCCAGAGGAGTCGCTAGAAGCTAGAAGAGAAGAAACACCTCAAGATATGCCCTCATCCTTTTCAGCGAATATCATACAGGCCATGGGCATTCCAAGCCAAAACCCGCAGCTTCCCATGGGCAGCCGCGGCGACAAGCTAGAGGATGTTTGTCTTGATAGGAGAACAACAGATGGACGGCGTGACATGTCAGAGTCCGCCCATCTTCAACCATATTCGCGGATGCGGGCCCCACTGCAGCCATCTTTCACGCCGCCGCCTCTCCCCCCTTTTCAAACGCCAGACCGGGTCCCGAGTAGCTCGGTTCCGGCACGCCATGGCCAGCTCCTCCAGGTCTCGGGCTCGGGTTCGGCGAGCGAGCCCGCGGTGCCACGTCGCCCGGCTCGCCCTTCTCAAACGTTCGCCCGGGGCCTGAGTAACTCGGTTCCGGGATCGCCATCGGCATTGTGAAAGAAGAAGAGGAATCAGGACCGAGGAATGAAGAACGAGGGAAATAGGCGGGCATGTGCTGCGCGCGCGGAATGTTTAACACAGGTACCGTGTCCGAAAGGTCAATGTTGCGCACCGAGCTCGTTTCCGAGCTCGGTTTCCTCGGCTGCGGGCTGAGCACCGTAGCCGGCGGGTGTGCTGCAACGTATGCAGGGGATTTGGCCGTTTCCGACCCCAGAGGCAAGGCACGCGAGGGGATACGGGCGGCTGCAGCAAGACCCATGCTGTTTCCGGGCCGCGCATTGGAACCGACATCACCGCCGTTGCCGCCAAGGCTTCCCCCATTTCCATCGCTCTCAGCACTCCCGAGTTTCTTCTGCAGCAACTCAGACTGTTGTCTAGCCAATTTTTGCAGTTGCGCCAAGGGATCCTTGTTCAGACGCAGCACGTTAGTGAGATCGCAAAGGCAGTCAGCAGGACGCCACTGCCGCCCATGCGCACATACCCAGTCCGACTGTGCAGGCACGCCCGCGGCGGCCGGCAGTCTTTTCTCCTCTTCGTCTTCACCGCCGAGACCGCCAAGGCCGGGACTGCCGCCGCCGCCGCCGCCGCCCCAGAACTTCGAGCGCCTGAGGGGCGCTGGCGTGACAGGCAGGCTCGGCCGATCGACCGGAAAGTCGGTCACGCGGAGCCCACGAAATCTCCAAGGGACATCTGCGTCATCATCTTCGTCTGGAGCGAAGGCAGACTGAGGCAGCCCACCCAGCTTGAGACCCCGATTCTTTGTCCGGCGAGACTTCTGCTGCAAGCCATCGACGTACTTCTCAATCTCGGGTACGTCGTCCCATGCATTTGTTCGCGTAAAATTGTTCCACGCCTGGGAGATTTTTATGGTTGGAGTTGTAGGCGTTGGTGGTTCTATTTGTTGCTCTGCCATGGATGGGTGAGCCACGGACGATACGGCATGAGACTGCGGCTCAGCTGAGCCTTCGCGCTCACTTGACGGCGAAGGATACAACGCCGGCAAGTCCGCAAATACCCGAGTCGGTGCCGATCGGTGCTCTTCCCAGGGAAAAATGGCCTTGGGCTGCGAAGTTGGTGGGGCCGGCGCCTGCTTCGGCACTTCGTACCACATGTTCTTTGGAGGGCTCGGATACCGCTGTGGTGGCACGAACGGTGTCATGTCCGAGGACATTTCATAGTGGGTTTTGGGAAAGTTGGCCGCTTCGGGTTTCGAGCCAGCAGGAGGAGGCTGCCTACAGATGCCAGATTAGCGCGCCGTCATGAAGTGACTTCCTACAGCATGTTTCCTTACCATTGAGCGTCCCAAGCCACTATAGGCGAGGCAGGCCCAGGCCTGTGCTCCTGCTGATGCGGAGGAGGAGCCGAGTCCGTGTGCCCAGATACCTGCTCTTTGCGAGCCTCAGTACGTGATTCGTCCTCGGATCTCGACGACTCCTGGAAATACTCGCGGGGGAGGGGAGGTGGCAGGCCAAACGCCTGGCCGGAACTTTCGGCGTGCGCCTGGCCACCATGACCTCGGGGCTTCTTGTGGTCATGTTGATGCTCATGAGTTTGGCGCTGATAATTATGTTCACGGGAATCATGCTCTTCTTTGTGATGCTCGCGAGAATACTTAGGATATGGTGCAGGCGACGGTGGTTCAAAAGGCTGACCGCAGGACGGACCGGACTGCTGACCCGAAAACTCGCCCACGGGAACAACAAAGGACACCCGAGGCTCCCATTCACCCTTGACATAGTACTGGACAATCTCTGGTGGTGCAGTCGATGATGTCAGCTGAGAATCTGAGGCGGTGTTTGCTGGAGTCTAGCACAGCTGTCAGTGAGCCCGGTCGAGTGCATATCATTGCCTTGTCTGCAACTTACTTCTTTTCTGTAGTGTCGGTCATACACGGCCCACCATCTGCCGACGATCTCGTCGTAAGGTGCATTCCCTGTCATGCTTTTCCTGCCCTGGAGCCAAGGCTTGTCGTTGCCGATGAAGTGTACCATGTTGATGCTCGACTGGAAGTGCATGTACGCCGGGGTGTACTGGTAGTGTGCCGAGGGTGTGACGTTGTAGTTGAAGCTGAGGCGGTGGTGATTATTTTGGAAGTACATGTTTAGGAGACCTTGGTCGGCACCGTCGAAGGAGACGCCGCGTTCGGCCAAGGCCGTGAGAGCGTAGTAGTCACCCTGATTGGGCGTCAACACCATCACGCCGGTGTTGAAGATGTCTGGCCATCCAATGTCTGGCGCCGCAGCGAATGCGTATGGGAGGTCGAAGAGCTCGTCTGGAGCGCGGTACGCGACGACGTCGGCGTCGATATAGACGATCTTGCGAAATTGTGTCTGTCTCCATAGGCTGATCTTTGTGAAGGCCGAGTGCAGGTCGGGACGATTCATCAAGGAGAGGTTGTTCGACCTATCGTTCCGAACTCGGCTGACGGGTATGACATAGTCGTACACTGACTGTGGGATAGCGGTAGCAACGCGCACGTTAGTCGAAAGACACATGCACCCGCACCATGTCGCGTGGACACGTGCACACCGCGCCCGACTTGCCTTGAGCTGTGTGATGACTTCGGCGGAAACCGAATCCAGCGTGACTAGAATGGCCAGTTTTTTCGCGGTACCGGCATCGCGTAGCGAATGGGCGAGCACCAGGGCACCTATTACCAACAGAGAGCGATTAGCTCCTGCGTCGCCGTGTACTGCCATTGAACCATAGCAATTGCGAAATAAATACCGGGCAGATATGTGTCGGTTAGTAAGAGCTTTAGAGAGTCGCAAGTCAGCTTTCATCCTTGGATTTTGCCAGCTGCGGGCGTTCGCGACTTTTTCCTTGTTTCTTTTTACCTCTGCCCCGGACGTCGTACTCTGCTGCAAGACGTGAAATGCGTTTGGACTTACACTGGCATACACATCGTCCCCTCCTGCGCCCACAGCCATTGCGCGGTCAGGTATGCGGAAAGGAAGAAAGAAAGCAATGGGACCTTCATGAAGCGATGCAGCGCTATGCTTGTGATGCGGCAAGCAAGTGATGAAGGAGATTCCGGGACGTAGTACTCGGCAAAAGGCGGGACAGCAAAAGGCAAGCTCGGCACAAGAGCAAGCTCTTTTCTTTCAAAGCCAAGCGTCACCGCACTGCGCTCTTGGGCCTTGGAAGGGAGAAAGTGGTGTCCGCAAACGACGACCATCCCGCATTGCCCTTTTTTTTCTTCTTTTTTGCGTTCTATAAATTATCTACTTCATACTTGTCATGATGTTTCTTTCTTTTGAATACTTCGTTACTAATTGCGAATTGCAGCGACGTGCAATCACATCCTTCATTCTTTGGCCAGAGGTAGGACTTGGTGGCGGTGCAAACGGGCCCCTTTGTGGCACAGGAGAAAAGTATAACGTCATATAAAGCCTAATATCGTCGAGATAAGGTGCATTTTTCGCCCTTGAGAACAAGATAAAAAAATCAATTCCTTGTAGCAATAAGCAGGTCTAACAGGAGGTACCTAAATTGGCGAACCTGGTCTAGCCTATAGATCGTTGCCCTACCAAGTTCTACTTCTATCTTCCTCTTTTTTCCTATTCTTCTTTACCTCTTATATAAGTAACCTAGCTGATTTAGGGCAATCTTCTAGGCCTCTACCACCTATACAAACCCTATTAGACAAGAAGGATAATAATGGCGATTACAGCGAGATTATAAATGCCCTAAAACAGTATTTTAAATCTCATGAGCAAGCTATAGCTAGCTAGTCTAGTGATATGAAAACACTACTTTTAAGCCCAAATACCCTAACAGCCCCTGTTCAGGATAGCGTTAGCGCTATAAAGAGTATAGGTTAAACGTATAAAATAAGCTATAGCGCTCTAACGGTTATAGCTTAGGCAAAACGGATTTCAGTTCTAATACTACTAGATATATAGTATTAGAATGGGTAATCCTATAAGGATCTATAACCACTATAGCCTACTAGTAGTAGTCGTATAGGGTACGGAGGGGTAGTAACAGCGTTGATATGGCCTAGATAGCACTTCCTAGGTATGTGCTAATATAGTAAAGTAGGGCCCTTTACTATATTCCCTCTATAAAAGTCCTTATATAACAGTATAGTTATAGGCTATAGCGCTATATTATGTAAGGGCTGGCGCGCTATAGAGCGCTAAGCCCCTCCACAGGTATGGTGGGGTGCACGGACCACCTACCCCCCTTGCTCGTGCATAGTATAACGATTAGACGAAAGGGTAATCCTTAGTACGCTAGTGCCTTACGTCCCTATTTATCGCAGGGTCGCTTACGGCATTAACTTTAGGGGAGGGATTATATAACCCTATAGCCCCTAATATAGGCAGCCTATATTTGTAGGCTATGCCTCTCCCTTCCTCCTTTTCCCTAATTTAGAGTCTTTGTTAGTTAACGGTTATAGCTTAGGCAAAACGGATTTCAGTTCTAATACTACTAGATATATAGTATTAGAATGGGTAATCCTATAAGGATCTATAACCACTATAGCCTACTAGTAGTAGTCGTATAGGGTATATAGGGGCAGCAACAGCATTGATATAGCCTAAATAGCACTTCCTAGGTATATGCTAATATAGTAAAGTAGGGCCCTTTACTATATTCCCTCTATAAAAGTCCTTATATAACGGTATAGTTATAGGCTATAGCGCTATATTATAGGGGCTTTAAGCTTATATATCACGGCTTTCAGTGGGTCTTATAGGCCTATAAGGCTTATAGTTGTAGGTAACGTAGTAACTTGATTTCTAGTCCAAGTAGGTAAGGCTTTGCAATTTCCTTTCCTATATATACCCTCTAGGACCGTTCCTACCTTCTATACGGCAGGAGCGCCTTAGTAGGTACATAGCGCCTTCCCGAAAAACCAATTAAGCTGGCGATTTTAAATGATCGACTTACGGCTACCTAAGCTGCAGGGTAAGCCGTACGACTTTTCCTATAAGTTCTGTTTTCGCTCCTACGGTGCAGGGTAGGTATAGGGTAGGTAGGTGACCTAGTAGAAGAGCCTTTTAAGGCTATTTCTAGCGCTTATACAGCCTAAGGAGGCTGTCTCTACAAAAGTGGGGCATAAATCTAAAAATAGAAAAGCCTTTTAAAGCTATTTCTAGGCTATATAGTGGAATATAGAGCTTACTCAGCGGTATCCACAAAAGTTGGTCCACCCTTAGAATATAGCTATATATCTGGTAGTTCGAGAACTGAAATCCGTTTTGCCCAAGCTATAACCGTTAGAGCGCTATAGCTTATTTTGTACGTTTAATAGTGATTAATACAAACTCGTACTCTGTTACTAGGTTTCTTTGCTAGTAATACTAGTATAGCTGCTAATAATGTACTACTTTGTATAAAGCCTTTAGAAAGATAGTCGTCCAGGTATTTTCGTATTACTAGGAGCTCTTAGGAGCTTATAAAGTAGTATTATAAAGCCGGTAGTAACTTACCTAGGGTGATTTCGATATGGTAATCGAAAGGGCGATAAGGTAGTAGCGTTTCCGAATTTACAGGGAGAAAGGCTATAATTAAGTCATAGGATATAGTAGGTAGAAGTTTCTTAATATTAGTTTCTGAAATAGGTGGTTTGATTTTAAGATACTTTTTAATATCCTTGTTAGATACCCTAAAGAGATAGGAAGGAAAACATTTAGTATTATTTAGGGTTAGAAACGAGTTGGCAGTAAATCCTTTCTCAAATAAGGTATCTATAATAGTGTAGAGTTCCGCTATTAATAGACTAAAGATATTAGAGTCTTCTATGAAAGATAAGAATAGTATAGTAGGAAGAAGCTATAAGTTAAAGGGGTTTTAAATTATATCTAGGGGAGGGTTGGGGGTACCTCAGGTAGATATTAGAGGGTCCTTATCCTAGAGTATAAACAGTGCCTATCTATATAGGATTATAGTACGTGAAGCCTAGTCTAGTAAGGGGTTATAGGCATAAAGCTAAGGGAGGCCTAGAATTATATTAGGTCTAGAAGAGCTTAGGGGCTAGATATATAGAGATAACAGCTTAGAGGTATAACTAGAATTAGAGGAACCAAAACTATAGTCTAGGATATAGAAGTCTGTAATAAGACTGGCCTACTTACTATCTACTAGGTATAGAGGGTAAGGTAGATCTAAAGTAGATCGTTTTAACCCTAAGCGATCTACTATAAAGGAATTAACAAATCTAAAAGGAGAATAACTAGAATCGATAAGGGTTTAAAGGGGGATCGAATTGCCTTATATATTTATATAAGTAGTAAAGAGCAAAGAAGAATTAGCATATACTATACTTAAAGTAATAACAAACTCTAGATTAAAGGTAGAAAGCCTAGAGTTATAACCTATTGGAATGGGTAATCCTATATAAGGATATATAACCACTATAGCCTACTAGTAGTAGTCTTATAGGGTACGTAGGGGCAGCAACAGCGTTGATATGGCCTAAATAGCACTTCCTAGGTATGTGCTAATATAGTAAAGTAGGGCCCTTTACTGTATTGCCTCTATAAAAGTCCTTATATAACGGTATAGTTATAGGCTATAGCGCTGTATTATAGGGGCTTTAAGCTTATATATCACGGCTTTCAGTGGGTCTTATAGGCCTTTAAGGCTTATAGTTGTAGGTAACGTAGTAATTTGATTTCTAGTCTAGTAGGTAAGGCTTCGCAATTTCCTTCCCTATATATACCCTCCGGGACCGTTCCTGCCTTCCATACGGCAGGAGCGCCTTAGTAGGTGCATGGCGCCTTCCTAAAAAACCAAATAAGCTAGCGATTTTAAATAATCGACTTACGGCTACCTAAGCTGCAGGGTAAGCCGTACGACTTTTCCTATAAGTTCTGTTTTCGCTCCTGCAGTGCAGGGTAGGTACAGGGTAGGTAGGTAACCTAGTAGAAGAGCCTTTTAAGGCTATTTCTAGCGCTTATACAGCCTAAGGAGGCTGTCTCCACAAAAGTGGGGCATAAATCTAAAAATAGAAAAGCCTTTTAAAGCTATTTCTAGGCTATATAGTGGAATATATAGCTTAGTTAGCGGTATCCACAAAAGTAGGTCTACCCTTAGAATAAAGCTATATATCTAGTAGTTTGAGAACTGAAATCCGTTTTGCCTAAGCTATAACCGTTAGAGCGCTATAGCTTATTTTGTACGTTTAACACCCCCTCTATTCTTCTGTTCCTTTATAAGCCTTAGAAAGCTATATATAGGTAAAGAATGGAAGAATCCTAAGAAATAAGAACGTAAGAGCAAAACTATTCCGTTAGACAAAGGGGTTATGCCCTTATATATATATAGGATAAACCCCTATTGTATATAGAAAGAAGTAAGAATATATATAATATTGAAATCAAACCTATATCTTAAGGTATAGGTACTATAGCTTAAAAGCGTATAGTGATATGTAATATCTAAATATTCTATACCCTAGCGACTAATAGACGCACTAGAGTATAGAAAGAGTAAAGGGCTTATAAACGCCTTTATCCTCTTATAGAGAAAATAATTTTTAGCACGGTTTTGAATTTTATGCCCTTTTTTACTCCGTTCTTTCAAGATATAGTAAGGAAATAACAGGTTATATAGAGAATCCCCCTCTAAAGGAAAGTATACTACTAGTAATAGCCGGAGCCTATATTTTCCAAATATAGCTATACTATATACTAGAGTACTTCTAGACGTAGCTAGAGTAATATAGGCCTCCCTAACGCCGTAGGGAGCTGATGCTAGCATAAGGGCGCCTATAGAACTATACTATAGTAGCTAGGACCTTATAAGCCTTTTAAGGCTATATAGAGGAATTAGGTGATTCCTAAGGGCTGTAAAGTAGCCGGTACTATTGACTAGTCTTATAAGCTAATCAGGCTAAGCCAGGCCTTCTATATATATAGTATAGAATATATATATAGGGGTAGAGGGGAGCTTAGTAAAAAGCTCCCTTAGGTTATAGGCCTAAAAGCCTAATAAAAGACTGAAAGCCACTAACTGGTAGGGCCTTAGTAAGTCCGTTAGCCGGCATATACTTAGTATCAAGGTATATAATAGTGACTATTTTAGCCTTAACCTGCTCTCTAACGTACCGGAATTTCAGCAGGGTATGCTTAGTTCTAGCATATAGAGCAGGGTTATTAGCTACTGTAATAGAGCCCTGATTATCTCCATAGAGGGTAATAGGGTAGTCTATAGGCCTATAGATTTCGGAAAATAGCCCTATAATCCACTATATTTCGCGTATAGCCTCTGTAAGTCCATCAGTTTCAGCTTCTAGGGTAGAGAGAGCAATAGTAGTAGCTCTTTTCGTTTTCCAGCTCATAGGCCTACCGGCTAACTTATATAGATAGCCGTAGGTGGATTTACTAGTAGCCTTATCCCCTGCAAAATCAGAATCACTAAAGCCTATAGGGACTAGACTACTATTAATTATAGAAGTCCGGCTACTACCTTTACCATTTCTAGAATCTACTATAGTAGTAGAGGCAGTAGTTAGGGGCCTCGGCCCTTCCTTAGAGTGAAAGTCTCTACTAAGCTTAGTAGTTGTATTACTACTATTACTAAGCTTAGGCCCTAGATTAGCTACTGTATTTTCATTATAGCTAAAACAGATGCTATAGTCTTTAGTACTGTTAAGATACTTAAACAGATTTTTAGCAGCGTTTAAGTGTGATTTTGTAGGTCTATTTAAAGACCTAGAGAGCCACTGTACGGTAAAGCTAATATCTACCTTAGTAAGGAGCATTATATACATAGCTGTTCCTACTAGGCTTTGATAGAGCTTAATTTCCGTAGAATTACAGAGGTGGCTAGCAATATCTTCCTCTAGTTAAAGTTGACTTACTAGCCCCGGCTATAAGGGAATAGATATAGGCTTAGAATCGGCTGTGTTAAAGCGGCTAACCGCCTCTTCTACATACTATGACTGGTTAAGCCATAGGCGCCTATTAGGTCTATCCCTTATAATCTGCATGCCTAGGAAATAGGCGGTAGGCCCTTAGTCTTCTATAGTATAGACCTTATTAAGCCGTTTCTTTAAATCAGTTATATAGCCTATATCAGGCCCTATAAATAGACAGTTATCTACATAGGTAACGATAAAGTGGCAGGTTTTAGCATTATAGAAGACCCCTGGATCTGAAATAAGAGGGAGATAGCCTAGGCTTTTAAGTAAGATTTTAAGCTTATCTTACTACTCTCTAGGGCTTTGTTTTAGACTATATAACGCTTTAGATAGTTTAATAATATTAGGAGTAGAAGGATTATAGCTGTATTTTAGTAAAAGCTTATAAATAGCCTTATTAGAAGCCGCTAGGTCTAATAGTCCTTTAGGGATTTCTATATATATTTCTTCTTTAAGAGCGCTATTAAGAAATGCCCCTATAAAGTCAGCTTATTCTATTTCCTAGTCTAGAACAGCACCTATAGCTAGAAGTATACGCGAAGTAGGTGGTATACTAGTAGAGGCGTAGGTTATAGTGTAATCTAGGCCTTCTACCTATATAAAGCCCCTAGCTACTAACCGAGATTTATACTTAATAGGCCTGTTTTTAGCGTCCTTTTTAACCTTAAGAACGTTTTAACAGGTAATAAGCTTATAGTTAGAAGGTAATAGACTCCTAGGTAGGAATTTCAAAACCCCTAGCTCTAATAACTGGATAAATTCCTTGGTAATAGCCTCTAACCACTTACTACGCTCATCTCTAGGTAGTTTTAGGACTTGCTTATAAGTAGTAGGCGTACTATCCTTAGATATTACCCTTTTTCGAGCCTTATAGACAAAAGACAGTATATAGCTACTAGTCTTAGCTAAAAGCTTATAGTAATCGAGCTGCATTTTATCCCCCTCTGAAATAAGATCACTATTATCAAGAGGTTCGTTCGTTATAGGCTGATTAGGCGCTATAACTTCTATAGGCTTAGGTGCAAAAATGGGCTCTATAGTTTTAGGAAACACCTCTGGTAATTTAGGCTTTCTAATAGATATAGTAGGCCTAGTAGACTCTACTATTACCGGATTTATAGGCTTATCCAGTGAAGGTTTATCTAATTTACTATCGGAAGAAGATTCGTAGGGTTCTAGCTTACTAGGTCCTATTTCTATACTAATAGGCTTTTCAGTATTGAGATTAGAAGGGTCCGGGCTGACAGCCCCCTCTAAATCTAGGTCTAGGTCTACTAATTCCCCCTCTAAAGCCCCATTAATAGTAGGCTGACTTAGTACTGTATTATCCTCTATAAACTGAACAGTAGAGGTTTTAAGTACTGCTCTTCTAGATGGTATATATATTAGGTAGGTCTTAGAACCTAATACCGCTAGTAATTTACAATCTTCTATTCTAGAGGTAAATTTTAACGATTTAGACCGTTTTTCTAGAGGTATAATAGCCTCTCCTCTAGCGCCTAGAGCCCTATAGCGCTCTAGGTTAGGTATATATGGAATACTAGGCTCTAGCTCGTCAAATAGCGCCTAGAAAGGAGTGGTTTCCTTATTAGTTATAGCTATACTATTAACTAATTCCACTATAGCCTCTAGTATAAAGCAGTATAAATACTAGGGTAAAGCGCTACTAAGAATAGTATACCTTATATAGTCTAGTATAACTCTAACTAATCGTTCTACTAAGCTGTTCTGCTCGTAGATATAGGGGGCAGAAGTGCTAAATTTAATACCTCTTTTAGCTAACCAAGTAGTTAATAAATCAGTTATTTTAGTACCTCCGTCAAAGTGGAATTTAGTAGGATATCTACCAAATCTATTCCTTAGGCCCCTAAAAAAGCCCTTCATAACGTTAGCTACTATAGGGCCTGATTTATTAGGTAGGTTAAAAACCCACCTATACCTACTTTTACGGTCAACTAGAAGTAAGACTATAGGGTTTCTGTTATAAGGCCTAGGCCTAATTTTAACAGTATCCCCCTCTATTGAGTCTAAGACCCTAGGTAGGTCAGGTATTAAAGCCTTACTAACCCTTCTTACTGCTTTACCTCAATCATAGCTAGAGCAGTGAAAATCAGCTTCCTTTATTTTATCAAAATTAGGCAGCCCTTTAGTAATACTAGAGGTCTTTTTCAAAAGATGTAGGCCTATATGGCCTAGCCTAACGTACCATAATTGAGCTAAATTAAGTAGATTATAGTAATCTCGCTGACCTATATTAGGCTCCTTTAAAGTAGGGCTAGATATAGCCTCTTCTACTTTATTCCCCTCTATAACTGGCTCTCTTAGTACACAGGGCAGGTCTCCAGTGCCAGTTCAGGGCTTAGGCTCCCTAGTCTTACGGGAACTTTAATAGGGGTCCAGGCAGTAGCTAAGGGCTCTACAGGCCTACAGGGCCTTTTCCCCTTTAAAGAAGGTCCTATACCTTCTAAAGTAGTACCCTTAGCTGGAGAATTCCTTAGCTTATAGCGCTCATTAGGCTCTATAGCTTCGGATACTATAGCATCCTCTATAATAGGTCTATAGTCTTCCTTTCTAATAGAATTAGAAGGAATTTCCACTACTATCTTATTACGCTGCAGCTCTATACTTTTAGTAGTATTATAACTAGTAAGGCCTAAAGGAAAAGCAAAATTTATATGTAATATAGGCTTAGAGCTGCCTTTAACGTCCAGAAAAAATCCTGATTTTTTAAAGTCTAGTATAGCTATATAGCATCTATCACCCCTGTAAAGGGTTTCCTTTATAAGGAACCCCGCTAACAATATTAATATCAATATTAGGTAGGTATAAAACGTTATCTAATACTGATTTAGTATAGGTAGGGGGGGCCTTTCTAGATAATACTTCTAGTGTAATAGAGCCTATACCAGCCGGGCTTACAGGGCCATTTCCAGTGTTAATAGGGCGTAACTGGCCTGTGTTAGGCGTAAAGGCAGTAAACCGCTCTTTACTATTACTGATATGGTCCGTAGATCCCGTATCGTATAGCCAACTATTATAAAGAGCGGGGTCTCTAGGGCGTCTTCTAGGCTGATTATCTTTATATTTTGGCTTGTTTTAGGCCTTTTCCTTTAAAGTCCTTACGCTTCTTATACCCTTTCAACGCTAATAGCTGTGCTAATTGGGTATTAGAATCGCTAGAAGAACTAGAATTAAAACTAGAGTCGGATTCCTCTTCTTCTTCTTCTACAGCTAGGTTATAAGACCCTAGCATAAAGGAGGCCTATTCGGCACTTTAAGCACTATAATTCTGCCCTTCAACATTATAACTAGCCTTCTTCTTACCCTTTTTCTTATTTTTACCCTTCTTACTAGGGTTAGAATTTGAATTAGGGGTTAAATTAGAGCTATTAGCTACGTAAGCTACTCTATACGCCTCTATAGCCGGGTTCCTAGATTCTTCTAGAATATCAGCCATTAGATATTCTATATTAAGGCTAGATACTATAAGACCTAGCATTCAAGCCTGTCTTATAGAGCTCTTTTAGCGTGATACCCAGCTAGGAAACTTAGATTCTAGAGCCTTAAAATACTGATTTAGTATTAAAGAGGGATCTATATCTATTTTAGCTATAGTAGGCTTAGCAAGATAGCTGTTAAATTCAGCATTAAAAGCTGATAAGCCTTTTCTATAGGTACTAAAGGTAAGGGCATAGAATTCGTTATAGACGTCCTTCTTTTTAGACTCTATAGGTCGGCTATACTGCCTAACAAGCAGCTTAAAAGCCTTAGAAGGTATATAAATCCACGATATAGCAGCCCTAGGGCTACTAGATAAGCTATCACATAGAAGTATTAGAAGAATAGCTTGATCAGAGTCGCTAGAAGTGTTAGAAATATCAGGGTTTTCTAAAAAATTAGATATCCCTAACGCTCTTAGCACTATACTTAAAGCCTAAATCTACTGTTCAAATTTGCTTTCCCTGCTAAGCTTACTATCGTCCGGTATAGTATAGGCCTTTTTAGAAAGCTCTTTTACTATACTACTAGTAATAGTATCCTTAAAGCCTTCCTTAGACCCTATATCTATAGGGGGGTCTAAATTACTAGTAGCTCAAATAACAGCTGGCCCTAGATAGGGCTCTTTCCTAGGGGGACGTGGAGGAGAATCTCAATCTATAGTACCGCTAAAAGGATCAAATCTAGGACTATAGCTAGTTTTTCCAGTAGTAGCAGCTACAGCGTTACTACTATTAGTTAAAGAAGCTAAAATAGAAGATATATTCTTTATAGCGCTAACGCTATCCTCGACAGAGGCTTTTAGGGTATTTAGACTTAAAAGTAGTATTTTTATATCACTAGATTAGCTAGCTATAACTCGCTTATAAGATTTTATATACTGTTTTAGGACTTCTATAACCTTACCATAGTCTTCGCCATCTTCCTTATCTTCTGATAGGGTTCGTATAGGTGGTGGAGGCCTAGAAGATTGCCCTGGATCAGCTGGGTTACTAGCCCTTTTAGGCGCTATACCCTTCCCTTTAGCTTGATCCGCTATTGTAAATAGGCTACTATTTACTTTATAGTGCTAGCTAAAGCACTTAATTAGCTTCTAGTTTACTAAAGCTAATTAGCTAGCTTACTAATTATAGTAGTGATTTTCTAGGCAAGTCTTAGCGCTTAGTAGGTTTATAGCGCTGCCTACTTGCTACTTAGTAGGGCTTTCTAGTAGAAATTCTAGACTAGGCTCTAAGGGCTAGAGACTTCGACGTAGGGACTTAACTACCGCCTATAGATATATCTATAGAAAGGGCTCTATAGTAGGGAAATATAGGTCTTTAGCGCGAGAAATTCTAAAACGCTAGCCTTTCTACTTCTAGCTATAAGTAGAAAGGTCTTTTAGTATAGGTAAGTATACTAGCCTAAGTGTATAAGAGCCCCAAATGCTCGTTAATACTATAGGACTTAGATTTCTTAGCGATTTCTCCTTCTAGATTTTCAGGCTTTTTAGTCCTTAGATAGCCTTCAATAAGATGTAATGTATAGCTTTTGAGGGCTAATATAGTACTATATTTTCAGCTATAAGAGGCTTAAATAGCCCTATATATATAGGCAGAGGTAGCGCTTTGAAATTGGACTCCAACGATAACTATCCTATAGGCTATCCAGGCTTATAACCTATTGGAATAGGTAATCCTATATAAGGATCTATAACTACTATAGCCTACTAGTAGTAGTTGTATAGGGTACGTAGGGGTAGCAACAGCGTTGATATGGCCTAAATAGCACCTCCTAGGTATATGCTAATATAGTAAAGTAGGGCCCTTTACTATATTCCCTCTATAAAAGTCCTTATATAACGGTATAGCTATAGGCTATAGCGCTATATTATAGGGGCTTTAAGCTTATATATCACGGCTTTCAGTAGGTCTTATAGGCCTATAAGGCTTATAGTTGTAGGTAACGTATAATTTGATTTCTAGTCTAGTAGGTAAGGCTTCGCAATTTCCTTCCCTATATATACCCTCCGGGACCGTTCCTGCCTTCCACACAGCAGGAGCGCCTTAGTAGGTGCATAGCGCCTTCCCGAAAATCCAAATAAGCTGGCGATTTTAAATAATTCACGGCTACCTAAGCTGCAGGGTAAGCCGCATGACTTTTCCTGTAAGTTCTGTTTTCGCTCCTGCGGTGCAGGGTAGGTACAGGGCAGGTAGGTGACCTAGTAGAAGAGCCTTTTAAGGCTATTTCTAGCGCTTATACAGCCTAAGGAGGCTGTCTCTACAAAAGTGGGGCATAAATCTAAAAATAGAAAAGCCTTTTAAAGCTATTTCTAGGCTATATAGTGGAATATATAGCTTGGTCAGCGGTATCACAAAAGTGGGTCCACCCTTAGAATATAGCTATATATCTAGTAGTTCGAGAACTGAAATCCGTTTTGCCTAAGCTATAACCGTTAGAGCGCTATAGCTTATTTTGTACGTTTAACAAGAAGTACTCTTGTATATAGTATAACTATATTGGGAAATATAGGCTCCGGCTATTACTAGGAGTATACTTTCCTTTAGAGCGTCATTCTCCCTGTGACCTGTTATTTCGTTACTATATCTTGAAAGAACGGAGTAAAAAAGGGCATAAAGTTCAAAACCGTACTAAAAATTATTTTCTTTATAAGAGGATAAAGGCGTTTATAAGCCCTTTACTCCTTCTATACTCTAGTGTGTCTATCAGTCGCTGGGGTATATGATATTTAGATATTATATATTACTATATACTTTAAAGCTATAGTACCTATACCTTTAAATAGGTTATAGGTTTGATTTCAACATCATATATATTCTTACTTCTTTCTATATATAATAGGGGTTTATCCTATATATATAAGGGCATAACCCCTTTTATCTAACGGAATAGTTTCGCTCTTACGTTCTTATTTCTTGAGATTCTTCTATTCTTTACCTATATATAGCTTTCTAAGGCTTATAAAGGAATGGAAGAATAGAGGGGGTGTTAAACGTATAAAATAAGCTATAGTGCTCTAACAGTTATAGCTTAGGCAAAACGGATTTCAGTTCTCGAACTACTAGATGTATAGCTATATTCTCAGGGTGGACCTACTTTTGTGGATACCGCTGACTAAACTATATATACCACTATATAGCCTAGAAATAGCTTTAAAAGGCTTTTCTATTTTTAGATTTATGCCCTACTTTTGTAGAGACAGCCCCTTTAGGCTATATAAGCGCTAGAGAAGAGAGCCAACGAATAACGAAAACGAGTTTTTGGTTAAGACTGCACTAAATCGCGTGCAACCACATTTATTCGAACTGTCCGATTAAGGATACAACGCCTGCTAATTTTCGCTATGGCGCTGTCGGTTGTGCGACAGCCCTAGGCGTGCGAAAGTGCGAAAAATGGCGAGCCTAGCCGCCCTTTTATACCTATAGGCCCTTTGTTGGAATCCGCGGGCTCTATGATTGATTCCGTGTGCCGATGTGTGTTCTGTCTACCTCCTTAACCTGCGCTCTAGCCGCCTAGGGCAGATATTTTCTCTGTCCCCCCTATAACGTTTATAGGCCCTAAAGTAGGCTTAATCTGCTTAATATAGGGAATTGTAGCTATATCTACCTTAATTAACCAGGGCCTCTCTGTACCCTACTCCTAAGTTGATAGGTAAACTTATACCCTACTTCTATTAGAGATACTAAGGTTCTACTAGAGTAATACAAGCGCTATATTGCCTAATATACCCTTAGGTCCGGGTTTGTAATAGTAATCCTAGGCCTTGCTATAAGGCTCTTTCTTATTAACGATATATTTGGCAATAACATATACTTATAGTACCTATATTCTAGGATTATAAAGGTTATAGCCGGGCTTTATAGGCGGTAGTATGGTCTTTTTCTTAGTAACTCCTATTAATATCCCTAAGGTCTCTATTCCCTAGTTATACAGTACTTTCTAGGCTAGTAGAAGGGTAGTTATTCTACTACTTGATTAGAAAAGGGATTATACTAATAGGTAATACTTAGCTACTCTACTACCTTACTATCCTGTTCTTCTATAGGGACTTATTAGGGTACTCCGGATTATTAAGATTAAGCTTCTAATAGGTATTACTAGTTACTAACCTAAATAGGGTCTAGGAAAGTTAACTACTCCCTTTCTAACCTACTTTCTTTACTAATCTTAAAGGTACTTTCTTATAAAAGAAACTATTAGGCTCTTCTTAACTATTATAATCTTATTTCTAGAGATACCCTAATAGTTATTACTATAGTCCGCTATCTAGGTGGTTAACTAGCGTAATGCCTTACTCTATTAGAGGCTACTAGGTTGCCGTTTAGCTTAGAAACGCTTATCTCTTTTACTATACTCTCTTTACCTTTACTGATCTTATAGGTACCTTATAAACCACCTCTAACATTATAAACACTAGCTTATTACTTTAGTAGCAGCCTCTTCTCTACTCCTTACTATCTCTATAGGGGCTAATCCGGGTAACAAGGTAGTTGAACTAACATAGCAAGTCTTGCTAGATCTAAAGGTCTAGATATACTACCTTTTCCTATTTAGGTTAAGGTATACTACCTCTTCCTTATTTAGGTTAAGGTATACTACCTCTGCCTTAGGGTATACTACCCTAGCTTCTCTTCTTAGTTAGGGTATACTACCCTTTCCTTCTTATTCCTATTATAGATATACTATCTAGCTTCTTTCCTTACTCTTATGTTTTATATCTATATATATTAAGGCTCGTTAATTAGTAAGGGTCTACTACCTCTCTCTTCTTAGTATTAGGGTATACTGTCCCTTCTTAGGGAGAAGGAAATAGAAGTTAGAGGGAAAAGGCGTAATTTTTAACCACCTATATTATTACTCTTTTTATATAGTAGCTAGTTAGGTATAAAATCTACTTACCTTCTCTAGAGCTCTAAAATTTCCTTCTTCCTATAAACGCGTTTTTATCTTTCTATACTTGCCCTTCTTACTATAAGGCTTCTTATAATTACTATATTCAGTTTTATAAGTTTTTCTAACTTCCTTTTATTATAGATATCTACTTAGAAGGAGGAGTCGGTTCTAGAGCAGCCTACTACCCTAGTAGCAATAGATTTACACTTATTAGGCCAGAAATATAGTTTGTCCTTTTATCTTGCCTTCCTAAGTAGTTCTCTTAATAGCTAACAATCTATATCTAGTCCGGTTTACCTAGGATAATAACAAGAATAATAACGTTATAGTACTACTATTGTTAAAGAAGCTACATTTTAGGGAT
Source organism: Phyllachora maydis (assembly GCA_029339225.1). Taxonomy (NCBI): domain Eukaryota; kingdom Fungi; phylum Ascomycota; class Sordariomycetes; order Phyllachorales; family Phyllachoraceae; genus Phyllachora; species Phyllachora maydis. Next base: position 2,025,079 of record JAQQPM010000004.1, read on the forward strand.
TTAGGTCTATTACCTATACTAGCAGCTATTACCGCCCTAGTCTTAACAGTCCCTAGGGTATGTTCGCCGGCGGCTGGCGCTAGGGGGCCGGTAATACCGGTCTATAAGAAGCTGGTTATAAGTAAGCTAGTATCGAGCCTAGCCTTATAGTCTATACCTATAGGGGCATTACTGTCCATATTACCGGCAGTTTCTACCGTCTCGGACAGTAAGCTGTATAAGGTATACTATAAGCGCTGTCTTATACGCTTGGTCTTATAGGTAGATTCTGGCGATTTTTCCCCTCTAGTACTATATATAGTGCAGCTTGGTCCCTGTGTTGGACAACGTGGCGCTCGTGTCGCTCCGGTAGAACCTCGGTATCCCTGACAGGAGCAGGGCACAGGGTTACCTTGTTAGGCTTAGGAGCAGGGCATAGGGAGGCCCTGATCAATTGAGGTGGATATAGCTACGATTCCCTATATCAAGCAGATTGAGCCTACTTTGGGGCCTATAAACGTTGTAGGGGGGATAGAGAAAATCTCTGCCCTAGGCGGCTAGAGCGTAGGTTAACAGACAGAATATAGATCAGTATATAGAATCAATTACTAAGCCCTGCTAATTCTAACAATTAACAGTTAGAAGTTGTTAGTCTGGCGTAGATAAGCCTAGTATTAGTATATATATTATTATTACGATATCTAAGAACGTACCTTAGTAGCTGCTATTATATCGAGTAATAAGAACAATAAGAAGGCTGCTAAGGAGGGCTCTATTCTTCTCTCTAAGCCGGAGTAGTAGATCGACTTTGAGCAGCAGCTTTGGCGTATTGTAAGTAAGGTAATAGAGTTTATAGACCTGAATAATACTGAGGAATTAGGTAGACGTCCGGTCTCTCTAACCCTTGACGATATGCCTATTCTTAGGTCATTAACCGCCTATATCAAAGCCGCCTGTTAGACCTATACCCGCTAGTATTACAGCCTTACTTAGAGAGCGTAGCTTATAGAAGAGTAGATTAAGCAGGCGAACGCTAATAGGCCTCCTTCTCTTCCTAGTAAGCGTATTATATATACCGATTTAACTGCTAATAGAAGGGCTATCTTTTAGAGTATATCAACTATATATAATACTGCTATAGCAAACTAGAAATATAACTAGGATAACATTATAGAGGTTAAGAAGTGGATTAGGAAGTACGTCGAGACTTATACGCTTAATCTATACTGCCTACCTAAGTAGAGCCTTTGCTAGTAGTATTAGAACCTTACTAAGTCGATATATTTGAAGGATTATAAGCAAACAAGGACAATATATAAGGACTATAAGGAGTACCTTAATGCAAGTAAGGCGAAAGTAGTTAGTAACTAGAGGACCTAGATAGAGAAGTAGCAGAAGCTACTATACCTAGCAGAGTATTATAAAGTCAAAGGAGTAGCTAACCTTAAACTATGGTTTAACGACTTGCTGATCTTCTTAGGAGTAACCTAAAGGTTCTAGGGCTGGATATTAGCCTTATATAGGGACTTTAAGAAGCAGGCCAAACAGGAGAACCTCGATTATTATAAAGTAGCAAGGGATTTTCTATAAGACCTTAAGTTTAATAAACCTTCTAAGCTAAAGCCTAAGAACCTAGTAGAAAGAGAAGGCACATACGTTACCCTAAATAGCGAGCAGCCTCTTCCTAATAGGGCTTATAAGAAGGGCAAAAGAGGAGGGGACTTATAAGAAGAGGCCTTTAAGTAAGAGAGAGCTAATACCTATAGCAACCGAAATCCCTAGGGAGCCTTAGAAGTACCTTAGGCCTTAGGACCTAATTATCCTATAAGGAGAACCGGTTCTTATTGTAAGAAGTATACCTATAGAACAATCTAGTATAACTAAAAGGCATACTAGTATCTATTTCTATCTCTTACGTATAAAGGTTAGGAACTAAGGCTAGATATAGAGAAGTATATAAAGCAGGCTATTAAAGAGGATTCGCAACTTCGATCAAAGATATTAGCTTATTAAAAAGAGCTAAAAGATAAGTAGGAGGCCTGAAGGTATATAGGGTATAAGGAGAAAGTAAAGGCTTTAAGACTAATAGTAGAAGTTGTCCCTATACCTAAAAAGAAGAATAAGAATTAGGTCTCTATTGAATTTATAGTACCGAAGAGCGTACTACAAGTAAATAGCGTTAGCGAATACCCTTTCAAGCACTTAGCCTGCCTGGATTCCAGTACCTCTATCTATATTTTTAACAATTAGGAGAGATTTAAAAGCTTTAAGAAAGTAGGGGAAGGGGACTACCTTATAGCAGCTAATAGTAAGTTGCCGATCGAAGGATATAGGACAGTTTTCCTATATCTATACCTAGGTTAGTACAAACAGGTACTCCTTCGGCTTAATCGTATAGTATACTACCTTAAGGTAGCTACTAATCTAGTCTCTTTAAGGTACCTCTATAAGAAGGGAATATAGTAGGATTACCAGAAGTAGGGCACCCTTTCCTACCTTAGGAGGATGTTGGACTATAATAAGATCTGCGAAATCCGGGAAGCCTATAGCTAGTTCCTACTAGAGTATATTATAACTGATATCTTAGTATCAGCCTTTATAACGTAAAGGGAGTAGGACAGGTCTTAGAAGAAGAAGACCAAGCCTAGTATAATCCAAGTCTAGTATAGGCAGTTAGGCTATCTAAACCCTAAAGTGCTTTATCACCTTATTTAGAGTAGTAAGGGAGTTAAGGTTACTAGAAATCACAAAGTAATTAGAACGGTAGACTGCTTGTAATATAGGATTAGAAAAGGTCCTAATCGCTAGGTCTTAAGGGTAGCCCGACTAGATCTAGAGTACCCTAGCGATATCCTAGCCCTTGATTTCTATGATATTGAAAGGTCTAAGGAAGGCTTTATATCTATTATATTATTGTTAGATTATAAGTCTAGCTTAATATAGGACTATTATCTTTATAATTAGTTGGTTAAGAGTATTATTATAGCCCTAGACAACTGCCTTTCTGATCTTAATCGAAGGTATGGAATTCAGGTTCTAGATATTAAAGCTAATAATGAGATTATAGGGATAAAGGGAGCAATCCAAGCCTAGCTATAAGGGAAGTACGTTAGAACAAATCTCTCTGCCCCTTAGACTTAAGATTAGAACAGAGGTATAGAAAAAGCTACTAGCGTTCTAAAAAGACATATAAAGGCGATAATAGTAGGGACTAACTTACCTTTGAACAAGGTAGCTAAGGTATTTAGAACAGCAGTATATCTCTTAAATCGCACCCTAAGGTATCGACTAAAGTGGAAAATACTATATAAGGTATTCTATTCGATTGCAGAATCAGTAGGCGCCGAAGAGACGACGCCTATTAAGCTATAGGAAGGGCATCTCCGGGTTTTCCTATATCAAGCCTTTACATTAGAAGCAGACGTATAGCTTAAAAAGAATAAGCTAAAGAGGTTTGCTCTAAGAGCGTTCCTTAGATACCTAATCGGATATAACTCGATAAATATCTATCGAATTTAGAACCCTTATACTAATAAGATTATAATAACCTAGGATATGATTTTCAACGAGAAAGTGGTATTTAATAGGTCCGAGGAGTACCTTACAGTTAGGCTAAGAGATCTAAGCTTAGAAGGGCTAAAGGAGTAGCTTGCCGAAATCGAGAAAAGGGCAGAATCCAAGAATCTAAATACCGTAATAGCGGATATCCCGGCCTAGGACACACCCTACAAAGTAGGAGTGATAGACCTAGGTAATAGATTAGAAAAGGAAGAGGAAGAGGATATCGATATACCTAACCTTATAAATAACGTAGAACTGGACGATTCGGTAAAAACAATACAAGAACCTTAGTATATAGAGGCTCGCCTGCTCCTATATCCGACTCCAGAAGCCACGCCCCTACTAGCAGCGCAGGACACACTGGGAGTATGCCTCGCAGTATGTTTTAGGGATTGAATTCTTAGTTAGTAGTTCCTTAATACTACTATAAAGGGAGATTTCCTTACCTAGAGGGCCTCCTTTACTGCTAGAAGGCTTATAAATAAGAACCCTAAGACGAAAGAGAGCATACTAATATCTAAGATCCTAAGCGTTAAGGACTTTAAGCCTAGTACCGTTTACTCTTCTTAGCTGCCTCTAACGCCTAAGCTATACCGGAACCTCGAAAGCCACCTATAGGGGGAGCACTTTAAGGAAGCTGAAAGATAGTACCTTCTTACATACCTGGAAACGTAGGAGGAAGTGCTAGTTACTAAGGCGTAGGGCAAGTAGGTCTTGGACAATATATAGGTATATATATATAAGATTAACAAGTATAATTACCTAGAGAAGTTTAAGGCCAGGTTAGTAGTCTAAGGTAATTAATAACTAGGGACCCTAAGGGAGGATATATATATAGTAATATTAGCTGGAAAGTCCTTCCGGATCTTAATAGCAGTAGTAGCAAGGTTCGATATAGAGCTAATCCAGTTTAACGTTTCGAATGCCTTTTATAACGCTTACCTTAACCAGAATATGTATATAAGACTCCTAGCAGGTCGAAGGAAGCAGGGCATAATCTGCAAGCTAAAGAAAGTACTATATGGACTTTAGGAATTACCTTGCTTATAGTATAAAGAGTTTAGCAATACTCTCTAGGATCTCGGGCTTAACGTAATACCTTATAAACCGTGTATCTTCTAGAAGAAGGAAGTCTTTATTCTCTTCTATATAGATAATATAACGATAGTATACTATAAGAGGTATAAAGCCCTCGCTAAAAGCCTAATAAGCTTGCTCTAGTCGAAGTATAAGATGACCGGCGGTAGCGAGCTGAACTGGTTTCTTATGCTATAAGTAATTCGGGATTGGGAGTACCGTAAGATCTATCTCTTATAGGCAGCATACTATAAGAAAATCTTTAGATTAATAGACAACCCAGTAATTAGAAGCAAGGTAACAAAGCTAATAGTATAGAGATATACCTCTTCTATAGCTCTAGAAGAATTAAAGAGCAACCTAGGGCAGGTAATGAACGCTGAGATAAAGTCGTACTAGAGAAAAGTCGGCTTGATAATGTACATGGTAGTGTTTATAAAGGTCGATATAGCCTTTACTGCGTTAAGATTATCGAGATTTCTTATAAACCTAGGTCCGGAGTACTATAAGGCGGCTAATCGTTGCCTTAACTACCTATACTATTCTAGGAATTAGTGCCTTTAGCTAGAGGGTAGAGATATATATAAGGTTTGGTATAATGCTTCCTTTACCGATAATACCGCTGACTAAAAAAGCTCTTAGGGATATATAATTAAGCTTTTTAGTAGGTTAGTTGCTTAGAGGGCAAGCAAGTAGACCTGCGTAATAACCTCTATAATAGAAGCGGAATTAGTATCTATAACGGAAGTAGTGTAAGAAGCGCTGTATCTCCGCCGCCTAATCTACAATCTTGAAATCGGTCTTAAAAAGGAGTATAGCGTATAAGTGTTCTGTAATAACGCTTAAACTGTAAGACTGGTAACTAGGGACGAAACGCTGAAAACAAAGCTACAGTATGTTGATATTAAGAATTACTAGCTCTGATAGGAAGTTGTTATAGGAAGGGTACTTACAGACTATATACTAATAGATTAATAGTTAGTAGATAGCCTAACGAAAGTCCTTTTGAACAACAGCTTTACTACTTTCTATAAGCAGGTCAGCATAGTAGAAAGGAAAGAAAAGATTGAGAAGCGATAGAGGGAGGCTAGGATATAGAGACTTAGCAGCTAGTATAGAAGGGAGTACTCTAAGAAACAGGTCTATTAAGCTAAACGTCGCTACTATAATCCGCAAAGGGTAAATTGATTAGGGCCTAGCTGGAAGTCCTAGGGTGCGCTGGAGCAGCAGCAAAATCCTCCTCTATAGCTACGTTAGTGGCCTGCAGTACGCTCTTCCCCTTAGTATCGTCGTCGTCGTTATTGTCGTTGGACACTATTACTGCCTTTTTTACCCTCTTCTTTATCTCCCCCTTTTTCTAGATAGTTATAGCCCGTTTCTGCGTCTATAGCTCTTAGATTAAGCTAGCGTACTCTTTAATAAGAGTATATAACGTCTAGACAAGGATAGTTAGGATAGAAAAGCATAGTAGGACAGGATTATAGGGTAACTTGCTACTAGGGCTACGATACTAGAAGAGTATTCAACAATGTAGGCCTAATAGGCCTATACCGCCGCCAAGATCTTGTTGTTATACGCTAGGAACATAGGTTAATGCGAATAGCGCTAAAGGGGTATATAGGCTAGACTTACAAGACATATATAGGTGCTAATAATAGGAACAATTTAAGCACTGCAACTATAAAGAAATACAGGGACCAAGCTGCACTATATACGGCGCTAGAGGGGAAAAATCGCCAGAATCTACCTATAAGATTAAGCGTATAAGACAGTACTTATAGCATACTTTACGCGGCTTACTATCCTAGATAGTAGAAACCGCTAGTAATACAGACAGTAACGCCCCTATAGGCGTAGACTGCAAGGCTAGGCTTAATGCTGGCTTACTTATAACTAGCTTCTTATAGACCGGTATTACCGGCCCCCTAGCGCTAGCCGCTGGCGAGCGTACCCTAGGGACTGTTAAGACTAGGGCGGTAATAGCTGCTAGCGCAGGTAATAGACCTGAATCCCTAAAACGTAGCTTCTTTAACGACAGTAGTACTATAACGTTATTGTCCTTGTTATCCTTGTTGTTGTCCTAGGTAAACCGAACTAGACATAGATTATTAGCTATTAAGAGAACTACCTAAGAAAGACAAGGTAAAAGGACAAACTGCGTTTCTGGCCTAATAAGGGCAAATCTCCTGTTACTAGGGTAGTAGGCTGCTTTAGAACCGACTTCTTCTTCTAAGTAGATATCTATAATAAAAGGAAGTTAGAAAAACTTATAAAACTGAAAGAAGCGATTATAAGAAGCCTTATAGTAAGAAGGGCGAGTATATAAAAACGGTAGCTTAAGAGAAAGCATAGGGAAGGAGGAAATTTTTAGAGCTCTAGAAGAGGCAAGCAGATTTTACACCTAATTAGCTACTATATAAAAAGAGTAATAACGTAAGCGGTTAAAAATTACACCTTTACCCTCTAACTTCTACTTCCTTCTCCCTAAGAAGGGATAGTATACCCTAATACTAAAAAGAGAGAGGTAGTAGACCCTTACCGATCAACAAGCCTTAATATTTATAGATGTAAGCGCAAGGGCAAGGAGAACGCCGGGCAGTATACCTAAGTAAGTCTTAAGACGCGCAGATGCAAAATACAAAACGAGGAAAGAAGCTAGGCAGTATACCTGCAATAGAAACGAGAAGGAAAGGGCAGTATACCCTAACCGAGAAGAGAAGCTAGAGCAGTATACCCTAAGGAAGAGGCAGCATACCTTAACCTAAATAGGAAAGGGCAGTATATCTAGACCTTAAGATCTAGTAATACTTACTACGTTAGTTTAACTGCTTTGTTACCTAGATTAGCCCCTATAGAGACAGTAAAGAGCAGAGAAGAGGTTGCTGCCAGAGTAATAAGCTAGTGTTTATAACGCTAGAGGTGGTTTATAAGGTACCTGCGAGATCGGCAGAGGCAAAGGGAGCACGGTAAAAGAGATAAGTGCTTCTCTAGCTAAATAGTAGCCTGGTAGCCTCTGATAGAGTAAGGCATTATACCGGTTAACTACCTAGATGGTAGACTATAGTAACAACTGTTAGGTATCTCTAGAAGTAAGATTATAACGGTTAAGAAGAGCCTAACGGTTTCCCTTATAAGAAAGTACTATTAAGACTAGTAAAGAAAGCAGGTTAAAGAAGGAGTAGTTAACTTTCCTAGACCCTATCTAGGTTAGTGACTAGCAATATCTATTAGAAGCCTAATCTTAACAATCTAGAGTACCCTAACGAGTCCCTATAGAAGAACGGGACTATAGGGTGGCAGAGCAGCTAAGTATTACCTATTAGTATAATCCCTTTTCTGATTAAGTAGTAGAATAACTACCTTTCTACTAGCCTAGAAAGCACTGTATAACTGGAGAATAGAGACCTTAGGGGTAGTAATGATAATTACTAAGAAAAAGACCGCATTACTATCTATAAAGCCCAACTATAACCTCTACGATCCTAGAATATAGGTACTATAAGCGTATATCACTGCTAAACACATTGTTAATAAGGAAGAGCCTTATAGCAAGGCCTGGGATCGCTATTACGAACCCGGACCTAGGGGTATGTTGGATAACATAGCGCTTATGTCGCTCCGGTAGAACCTTAGTATCCCTGATAGGAGCAGGGCACAGGGTTACCTTATTAGGCTTAGGAGCAGGGTATAGGGAGGCCCTAATCAATTAAGGTGGATATAGCTACGATTCCCTATATTAAGCAGATTGAGCCCACTTTGGGGCCTGTAAACGTTGTAGGGGGGACAGAGAAAATCTCTGCCCTAGGCGGCTAGAGCGCAGGTCAACAGACAGAACACAGATCAGCACACGGAATCAATCACTAAGCCCCGCCGATTCCAACACCCTGCGTTTCTTCTTGGTTATAGTATTCAAATTACTCCTATTGCTAGTATCTATATATCTTTTATAAGTCTAGCCTATATATCCCCTTAGTACCGTTCGTACTAACCTACATTTCTAGCGGATAATAATAAGATCTTAGCAGTAGTATAGGCCTATTAGGCCTATATCGTTAAATAATCTTCTGGTATTATAGCCCTAGTAGCAAGTTACCCTATAATCCTATCCTGCTATACTTCTAGTCTATCCTAACTATCCTTATCTAGACGTTATATACTCTTATTAGAGAGTATACTAGCTTAATCTAAGAGCTATAGACGTAGAAACAGGCTATAACTATCTAGAAGAAGGAAGAGAGGAAGAAGATAGGGAAGCGGGTAGTAGTAATAGAATCTGACAATAATAACGACAATAATAAGAAGAGTATACTATAGGCTACTAACGTAGCTGTAAAGGAGGATTCTACTACTGCCCCGATATACCCTTGGACTTCTAGCTAGGCCCTAATTAATTTTACATTTGTAGATTATAATAGCAATGTTTAGCTTAATAGACTAGTTTCTTAGGGTACTCCCTTCTATACCTACCGCTAGGTCTTTGTATTTTAGCCTTCCTCCCTCTGCCACTTCTTAATCTTTTCTTTCCTTTCTACTATACTAACCTACTTGTAGAAAGCAGTAAAACTGTTATTCGTAAGAACTTTCGTTAGGCTATCTGCTAATTATTAATCTATTAGTATATAGTCTATAAGAACTCTTCCTATAACAACTTCCTACTAGAGCTAGTAATTCTTGATATCGATATGCCGGAGCTTTGTTTTTAGCGTTTCGTCCCTGGTTACCAGTCTTATAGTTTAAGCGTTATTATAGAATACTTATATGCTGTACTCCCTTTTAAGACCGATTCTAAGATTGTAGATTAGGTAGCGGAGATATAGCGCTTCTTATACTACTTCTATTATAGATACCAATTCCGCTTTTATAGTAGAGGTTATTACGTAGGTCTGCTTGCTTGCCCTCTAAGTAACTAGCCTACTAAAAAGCTTAATTATATATCCTTGAGAGCTTTTCTAATTAGCTATATTATTAGTAAGGGAAGCATTATACTAAACCTTATACGTATTTCTACCCCTAAGCTAAAGGCACTGATTCCTAGAATAATATAGGTAGTTAAGGCAACAATCTACCGCCTTATAATACTCTAGACCTAGGTTTGTAAGAAATCTTGATAATCTTAATATAGTAAAGGCTATATCAACCCTTATAAAAACTGCTATATACATTATTAAGCTGACTTTTCTCTAGTACGATTTTATCTTAGTATTCGTTACCTGCCCTAGGTTGCTCTTTAATTCTTCTAGTACTATAAAGGAGGTATATCTCTATACTATTAGCTTTATTACCTTACTCCTAATTACTAGGTTATCTACTAATCTAAAGATTTTCTTATAGTATACTGCCTATAAGAGATAAATCTTATAGTACTCCTGATCCCGAATAACTTATAGCCTAAGAAACCAATTTAGCTTGCTATTACCGGTCATCTTATACTTCAACTAGAGCAAGCTTATCAGGCCTTTAGTAAGGGTTTTATACCTCTTATAATATACTATCGTTATATTATCTATATAGAAGAGAATAAAGACTCCTCCTTTCTAAAAGATATATAGTTTATAGGGTATTGTATTAAGCCTAAGATCCCAAAAAGTACTGCTAAACTCTTTGTACTATAGGTAAGGCAATTCCCAATGTCTATATAGTACTTTCTTTAGCTTATAGACCATGCCCTACTTCCTTCAACCTACTAGGAGCCTTATATACATATCCTAGTTAAGGCGAGCATTATAAAAGGCGTTTGAAACGTTAAACTAGATCAGCTCTATATCGAACCTTGCTACTACTACTATTAAGATCTAAAAGGACTTTCCAGCTAACGTTACTATATATATATCCTCCTTTAGGGTCCCTTATTATTAATTGCCTTAGACTACTAACCTGGCCTTAAACTTCTTTAGATAATTATACTTATTGATTTCATATATATATATCTATATATTATCCAAGACCTACTTGCTCTGTACCTTAGCAATTAGCACTTCCTTCTACGTTTCTAGGTACGTAAGAAGGTACTACCTTTTAGCTTCTTTAAAGTATTCCCCCTATAGGTAGCTTTCAAGGTTCTAGTATAGCTTAGGTGTTAAAGGCAACTAAGAAGAATAAATAGTACCTAGCTTAAAGTCCTTAACGCTTAGGATCTTAGATATTAGCATACTCTCTTTCGTCTTAGGGTCTCTATTTATAAGCCTTCTAGCAGTAAAGGAGGCCCTCTAAGTAAGGAAATCTCCCTTTATAATAGTATTAAGGAACTACTAACTAAAAACTCGATCCCTAAAGCATACTGTTAAACGTACAAAATAAGCTATAGTGCTCTAACGGTTATAGCTTAGGCAAAACGGATTTCAGTTCTCGAACTACTAGATATATAGCTATATTCTAAGGGTGGACCCACTTTTGTGGATACCGCTGACTAAGCTATATACTCCACTATATAGCCTAGAAATAGCTTTAAAAGGCTTTTCTATTTTTAGATTTATGCCCCACTTTTGTAGAGACAGCCTCCTTAGGCTGTATAAGCGCTAGAAATAGCCTTAAAAGGCTCTTCTACTAGGTCACCTACCTACCCTGTACCTACCCTGCACTGCAGGAGCGAAAACAGAACTTACAGGAAAAGTCGTGCGGCTTACCCTGCAGCTTAGGTGGCCGTGAGTCGATTGTTTAAAATCGCTAGCTTATTTGGTTTTTCGGGAAGTGGCCATGCACCTACTAAGGCGCTCCTGCCGTATGGAAGGCAGGAACGGTCCTGGAGGGTATATGTAGGGAAGGAAATTGCGAAGCCTTACCTACTTGGACTAGAAATCAAGTTACTACGTTACCTACAACTATAAGCCTTATAGGCCTATAAGACCCACTGAAAGCCGTGATATATAAGCTTAAAGCCCCTATAATATAGCGCTATAGCCTATAACTATACCGTTATATAAGGACTTTTATAGAGGGAATATAGTAAAGGGCCCTACTTTACTATATTAGCACATACCTAGGAAGTGCTATTTAGGCCATATCAACGCTGTTGCTGCCCCTACGTACCCTATACGACTACTACTAGTAGGCTATAGTGGTTATAGATCCTTATATAGGATTACCCATTCCAATACTATACCTTAAGATATAGGTTTGATTTCAACATCATATATATTCTTACTTCTTTCTATATATAATAGGGGTTTATCCTATATATATATAAGGGCATAACCCCTTTGTCTAACGGAATAGTTTTGCTCTTACGTTCTTATTTCTTAGGATTCTTCTATTCTTTACCTATATATAGCTTTCTAAGGCTTATAAAGGAACAGAAGAATAGAGGGGGTGTTAAACGTACAAAATAAGCTATAGTGCTCTAACGGTTATAGCTTAGGCAAAACGGATTTCAGTTCTCGAACTACTAGATATATAGCTATATTCTAAGGGTGGACCCACTTTTGTGGATACCGCTGACTAAGCTATATACTCCACTATATAGCCTAGAAATAGCTTTAAAAGGCTTTTCTATTTTGAGATTTATGCCCCACTTTTGTGGAGACAGCCTCCTTAGGCTGTATAAGCGCTAGAAATAGCCTTAAAAGGCTCTTCTACTAGGTCACCTACCTACCCTGTACCTACCCTGTACCGCAGGAGCGAAAACAGAACTTACAGGAAAAGTTGTGCGGCTTACCCTGCAGCTTAGGTGGCCGTAAGTCGATTATTTAAAATCGCCAGCTTATTTGGTTTTTCGGGAAGTGGCCATGCACCTACTAAGGCGCTCCTGCCGTGTGGAAGGCAGGAACGGTCCCGGAGGGTATATATAGGGAAGGAAATTGCGAAGCCTTACCTACTTGGACTAGAAATCAAGTTACTACGTTACCTACAACTATAAGCCTTATAGGCCTATAAGACCTACTGAAAGCCGTGATATATAAGCTTAAAGCCCCTATAATATAGCGCTATAGCCTATAACTATACCGTTATATAAGGACTTTTATAGAGGGAATACAGTAAAGGGCCCTACTTTACTATATTAGCACATACCTAGGAAGTGCTATTTAGGCCATATCAACGCTGTTGCTGCCCCTACGTACCCTATACGACTACTACTAGTAGGCTATAGTGGTTATAGATCCTTATATAGGATTACCCATTCTAATACATACTATAAGGCATGCTCCTAGTATACCCTATACTACTAATAGGGGTATAGCTTCTAGAGTCGGATATAGAAGTAGGTAAGCCTCTATATACTAAGGTTCTTATATTACTTCTACCGAATCGTCCAGTTCTGCGTTATCTATAAGGTCAGGTATATTAATATCCTCTTCCTCTTTTTCTTCTAATCTATTACCTAGGTCCATTACCTCTACTTTGTAGGGTACATCCTAGGCAGGGATATTAGCTACTATAGTATTTAGATTTTCGGATTCTGCCCTTTTTTCGATCTTAGTAAGCCACTCTTTCAGCCCTTCCGAGCTTAGATCTCTTAGCCTAACTATAAGGTACTCTTTAGACCCGTTAAATACTACTTTCTTATTGAAAATCATGTCCTAGATTACTATAATCTTATTAGTTTAAGGGTTCTAGATTCGATAAATATTCGTTAAGTTATATCTGATTAGGTATTCTAGGAACGCTCTTAGAGCAAACCTCTTTAGCTTATTCTTCTTAAGCTATATGTCTGCTTCTAACGTAAAGGCTTAATATAGGAAAACCCAGAGATGCCCTTATTACAGCTTAATAGGCGTTGCCTCTTCGGTATCTACTAATTCTATAAACGAATAGAATACCTTATATAGTATTTTCCACTTTAGCTGATACCTTAGAGTATAATTTAAGAGATATACTGCTATTCTAAATACCTTAGCTACCTTATCTAAAGGTAAGTTAGTCCCTACTACTATTGCTTTTACATACCTTTTTAAAATACTAGCAGCTCTTTCTATACCTCTATTTTAATCTTAGGTCTAAGGAGCAGAGAGATTTATTCTAATATACTTCCCTTATAACTAGGCTTAGATTACTCCCTTCTTTCCTACAATCTTATTATTAGCTTTAATATCTAGAACCCGAATTCTATACCTTTAATCAAGATCTAAATAACAGTTGTCCAGTACTATAATAATACTCTTAACCAACTAATTACAAAGATAATAGTCCTATATTAGGCCCGACTTACAATCTAATAATAGTATAATAGACATAAAGCCTTCCTTAGACCTTTTGATATCATAGAAATTAAGGGCTAGGATATTACTAGGGTACTTTAGATCTGGTCGGGCTACCCTTAAGACCTAGTAATTAGGGCCTTTTCCTATACTATACTATAGGCAGTCTACCGTTCTAATAACCTTGTGATTTCTAGTAACCTTAACTCCCTTACTACTTTAAACAAGGTGATAGAGCGCTTCTAGGTTTGGATAACCTAACTGCTAGTACTATACTTAGATTGTCCTAGGCTTAGTCTTCTTCTTCTAAGACCTACCCTACTCCCTTTATATTATAAAGGCTAATACTAAGATATTAGTTGTAATATGCTCTAGTAGGAACTAGCTATAGGTTTCCTAGATTTCGTAGATCTTATTATAATCTAATATCCTCCTAAGATAGAAAAGGGTACCCTACTTCTAGTAATCCTATTATATTCCCTTCTTATAAAGGTACCTTAAGGAAACTAGGTTAGTAGCTACTGTCATGGCCAGAGCAAAGATGGGTTGTAGAAAGATGTTATTGTACATAGGACAGAAGGTCCTGGTATAAGACGAAGCTATATATATATAGGATGATAACGGACTGTGACAGCACCCTACCCTAAAACTATAGTCGTCCTTAACTATAAATAATAATCGTATATAGTAGTATTATGCATATCGTTGTTTAGTTATAAGTATGTTACTTCTGGTTCGCGTCTAAAGGTAGCGGTAATAGGACCTGTATATAGGGTCGAAATAACAGTACCGAGGCCTGTATATATCTGACCTACGTCCGGGCTTATACGTCTTAACCTACCTTCCTAATTAGGTGCCATGGCCTACTAGTTAGGCCTACCTTCCCTATTAGGCGGCAGACCTACCTATTGCTAGGCCAAACACTAGCGCGGCGCTAAAGCTGCCTTTCTATAAGTTCGATACTAGCCTAAGTCGCTATCGAGTCGTTAAAGTTTTTCTTCCCTATATACTAACTATATAACCTAGTTAGCTTTTATTAAGAATTGTTGCCGAACCTCTATAGACATAGCCCCGACTTCTCGATCTACTCCTCTAGTAAAGGAGGTCCTGTATAAAGTATGCATTAAGTCCGTCATCTTCTATACGACGAAAGCTATATATTGTAGTAGGCCTGTTAGTATTTTTTCTATAGAGCCCTATATAATAACCGCTGCTAGAGGGCAGCGGTATAAGCATTATATAAAGCAGAAGAAGGCTAATTGTTTAGTAGTATATCAAGGAGCTTCTAGCAAGTCGGGTATAATGCAGTACTAACGCCTATAGTAGCCTATAGGGGTTCTGCAGTACAAGATAGAGGAATATATGCCTATATACCGCATTGCTAAGAGATTTTATACTATATCGATAACAGATCCTAACAGACCTATTAGAAACGTATAGTATTATTTCGACTAGCTAGAACAGTCCTAGGTCGCTATAGCAGTATACTAGCTGCTATATAACCTCGATACTACAACTAAGGTATATTACGCGAAGTATAGTATAAACAGGACGAAAGTTTTCTCTATAGTAGGTGACCGATAAGGTGGCGTCTAGGTAGAGGTTCGGTTATAAGTTAGAGGCTAGTTACTAACGTATTATATAGAAGAAGATTGTTATATATGAAAATTTCATATAAAATCGTCGTTAGTACTATGCCTATGTTATACTGCCGCTTGCCCTTTAGGGTACTAACAAGGCTTTAGGAGATTTTACGCACTATTGTAATATATGGTTTTGTCAGACGTAGCCTAGTCTTAATGTATATGATAGCTACTATATAGTCGTAGTAGCCTCGAAGAAGAGGCTGGCTAAGGCGCTACGTAATAGTACCGAACCTTATAACAGGGATGCTTAGGCAGCGGCCTATACGAGTGTTCGTGCCGAATTAGGCAAGTAGTCGTTTTATAGAATATAGGGTTTTTTATGGCTGTTTTAGCATATTTTGTACTAAGTTGGTGCCGAGTTGATATAGCGTTATAAAATAGATAATCCCTACTTTTAGAACTAATCTAGTAGGCCGGGCTTAGCAGGATGTTTGGTATAAAAATCCCGTATATCGCTTGTATAGCCTCGAATATTCGTTACTAGTTCCTAGGTAGGTTTATAGGGTTTTGGCCATTAGATCCTATATTCAAGGGTACTGTTTCTAAGGCAAGAGTTAAGTATCTTATCGAAGTACCACTTAATTTCTAGTTTAAGGCCTTTGTTAGATAGAACAGCTCTATAAGGTAATAATAGTAGGTTTACGGAATGTTAGCCCGGTAGCCCCTTAAAGGCAAGTCGGACTAGAGATATATAGAAGATAGGGAAGATCTTATATAAAGGCGGGATATATACTACTACTATCTATCTATATACCTTAGATACCCTCTAAGGGCTAAGTTACTTATAGCTAAGTTTTTTAAGTAGCTGACCCTGTTAAATGTTAGCAGTACTAACCTATACCTTATTTCTAACTTTATACTAAACCGAGTCCTAGCGTTTTTTATTTATAGTCTTAGCTATATAAGTTTAAGCTTATTCTATAAATAGTCAAGCATAGTTAACTACTCTTTATAGTCTCTTATAGATAGACTAGGCATTTAGGAACTCTTTTTGTTCGACATCGGTATATAGGGGAGTTATAGGCAGCTTAGGTTTAACGCCTATATTAGGGTGCTATCCGTAATTAGCGAAGAATAGTATAAGATAGGTTTCCTCCGACTTAAAGTTGTTACTTATAAACTCTACTAGGGGTAACCAGTCTACCTAATCGTCTTAGTAGAACGAAATAAAGGCTTATAAGTACTATTCTAGGTAGGCATTTATAATTTCTATCTGTTTATTGGTTTTGGGGTAAGCTATAGAGGAGTACTATAGGGTAATTCCTAAAAGGCGGCAAAGTTCCCTTTATAAGGTACTAACGAACTAAGTACCTCTGTCTAATATAATACAGTCTAGGGTACTATAAAGCCGGAAGATATTTGTAATAAAGGCAGAGGCAAGTATAGTAGCAGAAAGGTCAGGTACTACAGTAAAGTGTCTTATTTTTATTAGTCTATCAACTATAACTAGAATATACTAGTAGTTAACCCTATATCGGTAGTAGGTTAGAAGAGGTAAGATATAATCGACACTTATTATAGTCTAAGGCCGGAAAGGGACTAGTAAAGGTATAAGGAGGCCTGGCAGAGCTCCTTTGGCGTTCTTAGTACAGCGGCAAATATAGTATACTACGATGAATTGCATAACATCCTACTTAATATACAGCTAATAATAGGAGTGTTATAGGAGTTCCAGTATCTTATTATAGCCTAGGTGCCCTACTAGCAATAGACTATAGTTTCTATAAATAACTTGCAGCCTTGTCCTATCGCTAGGTAGGATAAAAAGACAGTCGTTGATATAAAGTCGGCTACGAATTACCATATAGTCGGCCATAGTAGCCTATAAGAGCGGTCTAAGCTTAGGCAAAAATGTACAGTAATTAGGGTCCTAAACGTAGTCTAGGAGCCTCTAAGAATCCTAGTAGTTAGAATAGGCAGCCTAAATGATAGAGTCGATTAAATCAGACATATTAAGTATAAGGAGAAGAAGAGGAGGGACAGTAGTAAGTTAGACGTGACCCTATTTTAAATCTAGAAGTAAAACCTAAGATCTCCTTGCAATTTAGGTATCTGATAAATCTAAGGAAGTTGCTAAGGAGTTGCTAGGGCGTTAGGAGAGGGCGTCTAGTATAACGTAGTTACTGCTAGGCCTATAGGTAATTTAGAATTGGAAATTGCCTAGGAATTCAGACTACTGAACCTACCTCTAGTTAAGGATTTTTATTATACAAAAGTACTATAGGTTTTTATAGTCTATAAATATTTCGATAGGGCGGTCTAGGCTCTATAGTTCTAGTCTCTATTCCTTAAACGCTTTGATAATAGCTAGGAGCTCCTTATTATAGATCTTATAGTTGCATTCTACTAGTATATGTTTTGCTAAGAAGAAGGCGACTAGGTATAGAACCTCTTTTGAATTGTATTAGGATAGTACGCCTTCTAAGGCCTAGTTAGATATATCTGTCTCTACTACTATCCTATAGCTAGGGTCGAAGTATTATAAGATAGATACTATAGTAAAAGCCTGCTTTAAACGTTAGAAGGAGGTTTCCTCCTAGGAGGAACTAGACTATAGCCTAGTCTAGGCCTTATTATGGCAAAGAGATGTTAATGGATATACTATAGATAAAAAGCCAAAGATAAAACGTCGGTAGTAATTAGAGAAGCCTAAGAACCGCTATAGATCCTATAGTAATTCTAGGTAGGGCTAAGACGTAATTGCTTTAATCTTTTTAGGGTCTATAGAGATGCTAGATATTAAAATAATAAGTCTGAGGTATCGTGTCCAGGTAGTATAAAAGTTATACTTCTTAATGTCTACTATAAGGCCTATATTAATTAGCCTTGTAAGTACGTTATGGATATATCGGGTATGGTTTGTAGGTATATCGCTAAAGATAAGGATATTGTCTAGATAAGCGGTTATATATTTGTCCAATATGTCGAACAAAATATAGTTAATAAAGTGTTACTAAGTACTAAGTGCGCCTATTATACTGAAATTTACTACTAAGTACTCGAATAGGCTAAAGCGGGTGGTAAATACAGTCTTCCATTCGTTACTAGGGGCGATTCGGATCCGGTTAAATGCCGCTATAATATTGAGTTTAGTGTATATTTTTACCTAGTATAATATGTCTAACATTTCTCTAATAAGTAGAATTGGATATCGATTTTTAATTGTAACGTTATTTAGGCCTTGGTAGTTAATACAGACTTATACCCTACTACTAGGCTTTTTTACTAATAGTACTAGTATAGCTGCTAATGATATACTGCTCTATATAAAGCCTTTAGAAAGGTGGTTATCTAGGTATTTCCGGATTACTAGGAGCTCCTAGGAGCTTATAGGGCAGTATTAAGTAGCTGGTAGTAACTCGCCTAGGATAAGTTCGACTTAGTGATTAAAGGGACAGTAAGGTAGTAGTGTTTCTGAGTTTATAGGAAGAAAAGCCGTAATTAAGTTGTAATATATAGGCAGTAAGAGTTTCTTAATATTGTTTTCTAAAATAGGTAGGTTGATTTTAAGATACTTTTTAATATCCTTGTTAGATACCCTAAAAAGACAAGAAGAGAAGGTATCGGTATTATCCAGAGTTAGGAACAAGTTAGTAGTAAACCCTTTTTAAAGCAATATATCTATTACTATATAGAGTTCTGCTATTAATATACTAGAGACGCTAGAGTCCTTTACAAAAGATAGGAATAGTATAGTAGGTAGAAGCTACAAGTTAGAAGGATCCTAGTTGGTAATTAAAGGGGAGTTAGAGGAGCCTTAGATAGGTATTAGAGGGTCCTTATCCTAGAGTACAACTAGTATCCTTCTATTAATAGTTATAGTACTAAAAGCCCAGTCTAGTAAAGGATTGTAGGTATAGAGCTAAGAGAGGCTAAGAATTATATCTAGTCTAGAAGAGCTTAGAAGCTAGATATATAGGGATAATAGCTTAGAAGTACAACTAGAATCAGGTTAACTAAACAAATAGTCTAGGATATAGAAATCTATAATAAGACTAGCCTGTTTGCTATCTATAAGGTATAGAGGGTAAGGTAAATCTAAAGTAGATCGCTTTAACCCTAAGCAATCTACTATAAAGGAATTGACAAATCTAAGCGGAGAATAACCAGAGTTGATAAGGGTTTAGAGGGGGACTACCTTACCTTATATACGTACTAAGGTAGTAAAAAGCAAAGAAGAATTAGTATAAACTGCGCCTAAGGTAATAACGAACTCTAGATTAGAGGTAAAAGGCCTAGGATAATAATCTAGTATTCCTAGGCCTAGGCTTTTCCTTTAGAGTTCAGTTATAGAGCTATGGCCGAGGCAGTAGTAGGTTGGTTCTTCTTTGCTCTATAGTTATAGGCAAGATAGCCTAGCTTACTATAATATAAGTAGAGACGGTTGTCGATTCTATAGGCCTTTTCCTTAGAAGAAAGGTAGGAACCTAGGGTTGGGATAGCTCTTAATACTATAGGGTCGCCGTTGTTATAAAATCCTAGTTAAAAAGGTAGTACTAACCTAAAGCTAATCTAAGATTAATACTGTTCTGCAGCGATGTTGTTTTAGAGCTTCCGGTAAAGCTCTATCTACTTTATAAAGTCTATAGGGCTAGGTCGGTCTACTATACTAACGACAATATAGTATAGCTTTTAACCTACTTTCTGTTAGAGGTAGGTAATATATTATACAGGGGTCTGGTTAGAATATTCGTAGAGTTATACTAGCTCTATTAGGAAGTTGGTAAATAAGAGCTTATCTCTATCTATATCTAGTTTCTCTAGTTTAGTAAGGCTAATTGTACTAACATCTCCTATAAGATACTAAGGGTCTAGTAATACAAAAATGTTAGTAATATATGTGATTATAGAAGCGTTAGAGGGAAGGCTATAAGCTAGTACGACTAGCTTGTCTACTTTTAGGCGAATTTGCTAATAAGGTTCCCCGCTAAGACGCTATAAGACATAGAGGACTTGGACTAGGGTATTAGGGAAAAAAGCTTTATCAATGGCAAGCTTTACTAAGACCTAGGACTTCCAGGTAATATAGGCTATCTGCCGTTTAATAGAGTTTATAGAGGTTTTATTAAAGGTTAGAGGATTAACGCTAAAGAGTTAGGATAGAGTTGTATAACTTGTTAAAATAGGAGCTAAAGGGGGTTAGGGAAAAGTAGCTAGAGGGGGGGCGGAAAAGGCCTTAGAGGAAGTTATAGCTAAGTCGGTAGAGGTATCTAAAATTCTAGAATTCGCAGCTTATAGGAAATAGAGTAGTTAATTGTCGCCGGACAAGACAAGGTTAGCTAAGTCGGTAGCTAGCATTCCTAGAAAGCCTAGTACCCCTAAGCCTTATACTTAAAGCCAGTCTTCCGCTAATTAGTTGCTGTTAGTTGCTATTATAGAATCAGTAGTAACTTATGGTTAAAGTGTATGTAGAAACAGGGGGATTCGTCAAATCGTTTGTTAAAATAGACTTTTAACAAAAGGTTTTCTTTACTTACTAAATCTTGCTAATTTAGCAAGAATATATAGGTGCAACAAACTGTTATAGCCAGAGTAAAGATAGGTTATAGAAAGATGTTGTTGTATATAGGACAGAAGGTCCTAGTGTAAGACGAAGCTATATATGTATAGGATGACAACGGACTGTAACAGCTACCTTAGGGCAGTATATTATACAATTAAGCCGAAGGAGCACCTGTTTATACTAACCTAGGTATAGATATAGAAAGACTATCCTATATCCTTCGATTAGCAACTTGCTATTAGCTGCTATAAGGTAGTCCCCTTTCCCTACTTCCTTAAAGCTTTTAAATCTCTCCTAACTATTGAAAATATAGATGGAAGTACTAGAATCTAGGCAGGCTAAATGCTTAAAAGGGTATTTGCTAATACTACTTACTTATAGTACACTCTTTAGCACTATAAAATTAATAGAGACCTAATTCTTGTTCTTCTTCTTAGGTATAGAGACAACTTCTACTATTAGTTTTAAAGCCTTTACTTTCTCCCTATACCCTATATACCTTTAGGCCTTCTACTTGTCTTTTAGCTCTTTTTGATAAGCTAATATCTTTGATCGAAGTTGCGAATCCTCCTTAATAGCTTGTTTTATATACTTCTCTATATCTGGCCTTAGTTTCTAACCTTTATATATAAAAGAGGGAAATAGATACTAGTATACCTTCTAGTTATACTAGATTGTTCTATAGATATACTTCTTATAATAAGAACCGGATCTCTTTATAGGATAATCAGGTCCTAAGGCTTAGAGTGCTTCTAAGGCTCTCTAGAGATTTCAGTTACTATAGGTATTAGCTCTCCCTTACTTAGAGGCCTCTTCTTATATATCCCCTCCTTTTTTACCCTTCTTACTAGCCCTATTAGGAAGAGGCTGCTTGCTATTTAGGGTAATATATACGCCTCCTCTTCCTACTAGGTTCTTAGGCTTTAGCTTAGGAGGCTTATTAAACTTAAGGTCTTGTAGGAAATTCCTTACTACTTTATAGTAATTAAGGTTCTCCTGTTTAGCCTGCTTCTCAAAGTTCCTATATAAGGCTAATATCTAGCCCTAGAACCTTTAGGTTGCTCCTAAGAATATTAGTAAGTCGTTAAACTATAGTTTAGGGTTAGCTACCCCTTTTACTTTATAATACTCTACTAGGTATAGTAGCTTCTACTACTTCTCTGTGACGGAACATAGTGACGGTCATGGAGTGACCCATCTAGAACTGGGGCTCTCTATGCTTAGACATCCTGACAAGCTGCTTATCAGGCTTAGAGGCGCCTATATAAGGAGTAGCAGGTCCCGTAGTAAGAAGAAGAACAGGCATATTCACTTCTTCACATCTATTACCTGCTCTTTATATAACAGTTATAAGCCCGGCGCTAGTATTATTAACTTGACTAACTGCGTATAATATGTATTAAGCCCTCCTATCATTATTACTACTCTATTATCCTCCCCTTAACTCCCTACTTAAGATGTTAATAACCCTAAATTCAGCATATTCGACGTCTGTCATCCTAAAAGGCCTATCAATATAGATAGCCTAGTGTCTCGACGTATAGACGCTAGCGTTAGCCCTTAGAATTTAGGAAGATATTGATCTAGACTTGATATTTACTCTAGCAGATATGGAAATTCTCGACCTAGGACAGAAAAAATAGGCTTATTAAGCTAATTCTAAGCAGGCAGCCTAGTATAACAAGGCTATCGCATATTATTAAGAGAAAATTCAACTTCTTAGTACGTCGACTTAGGATATAGCCTTAGTACCTCCTCTACTAGTTTAGCCGACCCTTATTACCCTATATAACTTAGAAAAAGCATATAGGACTTACCTCCTGATATAACAGTCTAAAAGGGCTACTGCTAAGCTAAAAGAGGTAAATTACCTAAAGTTTCTAAACTAGATTCTTTAGTCTATAGATTACAACGTTAGGGAGATAGCTATTTAGTTGTATTAGTTATTAAAGTAGGGATAAGGATTAGAATAGTACTAGAATCTTTAGCCTCTTATATAAGCTCTAAAGAAAGACAACGCTCTGTTAGACTTAGCGGAGAAAGTCTAGATCGAATCTTAGTATAAGGCAGTACTTAGATAGGCTAAGAATGGCCAAACCGGGCTGATCTACTAGTATAAGGGCTAGCAGAAATTTTACCAGGTTGCGCTAATTAAGAGGATTCCGGCTATTACAGGCGTTACCGCCGTTAGAAGAGTTCTTTAAGCCCTAGCAGTAAGGCTAACTCCATAATAGGCTAACAGTTAGCTCTAACAGATCGTTCTAGCTAAAGTAACTGGCTAAGCAAGTCTACTTATACTAGAGATTATTGACAGGACCCTTCTTAGCCTTATAACAGAATCTTAGTAGTAATAAGCCTATAGAAATCCGGCTAGAGTATACTCTACCTTTACTTAACTTTCTAACAACGAAAACCCGCTACCTACTCTATACTCTAATTAAGAAAGAGGCTAAGGACAGCCTTAAAGATAGTATACCTAGGGTAGTTAGGGTGGAAATCGTTAAGGATCCTGAAATAGGGGCTACTAATACCCTTATCTACCTCTTCCTTATACCTATCTCTAAAAACCTAAAGATTATAGAAGAGTTAAGCTATTATATGCAGGATCTATAAAACGAAGAATCACTTTATCCGTAGAAGAGCAATAATCTATTTGAAATCTTATCTATTAGGATCCCTAGTAGGCCGACCTCTATACAACCCTAGAATCAAAAGGATAGTTAAAGGGTAAGGGGCTAGATATAAAGAAGCTATAGGTTCTAAAGTCCTTTAGTACTTAAGGACAGGATTGTTAGCCGGATAAAGTTTTTAGGAGTTCTTAGTTATTACCTTAGCTTGAAAATCAGAGTTAGAATTTTTCTAATATACCTCTCTTCGACCCTACCCTATTTACCGCTACCCTAGGTACAGTCTATAGGGTATTTAGTACTTAGAACCCTACTTATTATCCTTTCTCGGACAGTACCCTCTTAGATAACTACGTAGCAGTTTATATAGTTAACCGTAAAGATCTACTTAACTATAGGACATTCAAGCTGTCTACCCCTAACGCTGTTATAGGGGTAGGCTTAACGATATTGCCTATTTCTAGGATAGGACGCCGGACTCTAAGAAAGATTTTTCAGAATAACAAGGGTAATAAGACAGTGGACTTAATTCTTTAAAACGTAGCTATTATAAAGGGATTTCATGCTAATATTATATCGGCTATACTCCTATGCCGAAAGGGAATCTGGCTATTAGGGGCTGACAATACCCTAAGAGTTAGAGATATAGCAAGCTCGGTTGTTCTTATAACGCTATAGGAAAAGTTCAACTTAATAGTGCTCGAATATAAGCTGCTTGCCTCCTATATAGTCTTAAAACCCCTTTTAACAAGTAACAATAGTATTGTAATAATAACAGCTCGGAAATAAGTAAAACAGAGAGGATAGAAAAGGACGTATAAGCTATATAGGGCTTATACAGATCCTAAAGAACTATGGCACTTAAGGATAGAACACCTAGGTCCTAAGGCGCTGTAATTGTTAGTAAACTATACTTAGGGTATGAATTTGTTATAGCCTAACAACGGTAATCTGACCAGGATACTACGGCTTAAGTACTTAGTATGTGCTTAGTTATATATAACAAAAGTGGTATCTAGAAGGGAGTTAAGCGGAAAATCCGCTAGACTGTTTTATAGAATCGCCTAGGATCTTTTCGAATTCTCCTAGGGATATATAGGCTATAATAGGATTCTCTTTATAGTAGATAAGTTTAGTAGGAAGGTATAGGCCTTTTAGATAAGAGGTAAAGGATAAGAAAACCTTCTTTAGGTCCTTAAGAGGTTCGACACCTAGACTAGACAATAGTATAGGTTATCCGTTTGTTTCTTCTACTATAACGGTAAGACATTAGTTATATCTTCTTAAGGAAAAACCGAGTATAAGAAATAGGCAGATTATAAAGGAATTAGCTTGGAAATCCCGCTGTTATATATATATAGCCCGATAGGACTTATTGAAAGAAACGGGAAGACTATCGTTAATAAGTCGATAGTAATGCAGTTAGAGGTATATCTTCCTAAGGATCTATAGCCTAAGACTATAGAGGCTGCGGTATATCTTTATAACTTATCTCCTAGGCTTAGGGATGATCCAAGATCCCTAAACGAGAAGCTTCTATTATAGTTTCGGAACTATTTTCGCTTTTATAACCTAGCTATCATCCGTAAAGCTATAATTGATCTAAGGCCTTAGCTTAGTAGCCTTTATATATATAGATACGCCGGTTATCCCCTTAAGAAGGATAGAGAGAAGGATATACTTTAGAGACTTTATAAGATTCAACCTTAAGCTTATATTGGCTATCTTGTAGGTTATGTTGCTACTACGTTGTATAGGATATAGGTCCTAGAGCTTAACAGGGTAATTACTACCCGGAATGTTTAGTTTAATAAGACAGTTTTCTATATAGAAAGGAAGTTAGAATCTAAGGCTTAGACTATCCCTATCTTAAAAGAACTAGCAGACTAGCTGGATAAGCTAGTAGAAGAATATAAGTTTAATACTATCCTTAAGACGATATAGAATCTAGATCTCGCAGGTCCTATTAGGCTAATAACTGCTAAAGAGAATAAGGAAAAGCTCTTAGCTATAGAGCTAGAAGAGCATTAGTTAGATGCTATTACTAGCTAGGACAAGGCATATACTAATATTATAACTGGACTATTTACCTTAGAGCAAATACCTAAGCCTGGAATGCCGAATCTAGATTATACTAGGATTGATAGCCGTAGTAACAGAGCAGACTCTCCCTAGAGCATAACTGGAGGAGGAATATAGTCTAAGGGCAAGGCGCATTACTATAGACCGTTAGAAGGATTTAAAGCTAAGGCAGGTATCATAACCTACTAGCACGCCGATAATAAGACAATAGACAGACTATTAGTCAGAAAACCAGACTCTAAAGCCAGGATCTTAGGGGTATATACTAGTAATACGCAAATACTAGACGACCTAGCCCCTTAAAGACAAGGTCGGCCCTATAGTAGTAGGAATCGGGTATTTATAGTAGAGCTAGGCCGATACAACCTTTGTTAGCGTAATACCATACTCAAGAACATCTTTAGTATTCTAGATATAGAGAGAACAGCGGTATTATTACTACTACTCGTTTTTATAGCCAACTACTTTCCTAATCAGCTAGTAGCTAGCTATAAGAGAGAGTTTAAAACAGTATATACTATAGTAGCAGGTGCTATTCGATATTAGAAATGCCTGATAGAGCGAAAACAGAAGTGAGAGTCGTAGAAAAAGGACTTGCTAAAGGGCCCTTAGAATAAGAAAGAGTTTGTCCTAGGGAAATAGCACAAATCAGAAATGCCGCCGGAGCCTAGGACTTAGAGTAAAGCTATAAAGTTGCCTTTCAAGAAGATATAGAAGTCTATAGCTTAGGCTAAGATTGATTAGCTATAAAAGCTATAAACCTATAAGAAAATTCCGAAGGATTAGTATAGGATATAGCCTCTTCTGTTTAAATAGGTACTAAAGTACAAGCTTAATCCAGACAGGATGGTTGTTAGGCTAAAGACAAGGATTTATATCTAAAGAGATCTTTAATATCTAGAGTTAGTCAAGTTAACTTATATAGTAATATTAGCTGCTAAGTCCCTTAGAGTAAGTATAACCCTAGCAGCGCGTTTTAATCTAAAGATCGACTTATAGGACGTTATAAACGCCTTCTGTAATATACTCTAGGAGTTGTTTGGCCAGGGCCTAGTAATCTATAATCTTCTAGAAGGGTTTAAGGAGCTAGGACTTCTTACTTAGGTCAATAAGGCTCTATATAGGCTTTAAGACTCTCCTCTTCTCTAGTATCTCGAATTCTTAGGCTTTCTTAAAAATCTTAGACTTTAGAAGTCTAAGGAGGAGCTATATCTATTTTATAATACAGATAGACGTATCCTTTTAATATTCTATATGGATAATATAATACTTCTTTATCATTATTAGCATTAGGACTATGCTATAGACCTAAAGGCGAAACTACTAGGCAAATATAAAGTAAAAATTCAGCCTAAGGCGGAATGGTTTCTCGGTATTCGGATTATAAAGGACAGAGTTAACCGTATAATTATACTGGTTTACGATATATATATTAAGAAGGCGGCTAAGAAGTATAGGCTAGATAGATCCGCTATTATCCCCCCTATACTACTCCTAATAGTCGGACTTAGCAAGAATAAAGGCTAGGCTACTAAAAAGGAGGTAAAGCTTATATAAGAACTAGTAGGGACGATACTATATATAGTAATTATAGTCCGTCTAGATATAGCCTTTGCTACATTGTATCTTTCCTACTTCTTAACAAACCTGTTAGCCCGACATATCAAGGCTGTTAGGCAGACAATCCAGTATCTATATTATATAAGGTTTCTCAGGATTATATATAATAGCCACTCTAGTCAGGCCTATATACTTTATATCGCTAGTAACGTCTCCTTTACAGACAACTTAGACTTACAACGATCGTCTTAAGGTTATACGATTATAATGTTCGAGGGACTTATCTAGTAGAATGCATCTTATCAAGCTATAGTTACTATATCAACGATAGAAGCAGAGCTTTATAGTCTCTCCCTAGCTACGAAGGAGGCTATAGGGATAAAAAGATTCCTTAAGGACCTAACAGTTAAACTGTTAGTTCTATGGCGGATTTTCTGCGATAATACTTAGACTATAAGGCTGGTAGTTAATAAAGGAGAGTATATAGCAATAGCGCTCTATTACATTAATATTTAGAATATATAGCTTAAACAAGAGCATAGTAAGGGCAGCTTTACAGTGTCCTATATCAAGACAGCTGACATACCAGCCGACAGCCTAACAAAGAATTTATCAAGGGTAAAGTTCAAGCACTTCCAGGCTATACTAAATCTAAAGGATATATTACAGATTATAGCTAATAATCAAAGAGAGGGGAATTCAATTACTAGCGGATAACTATCTAGTCTGCCGTAAAACTTATAAAAGAAGCCTACTATAAGGCACTACGGCGCTCGATAGCCTTCTCTAATATACTAATAGCCCGATCAATCTTAGCTAGCACCTGCGATATAGCCGATATATCTATACGATTTTCATTAAGATAATATAGCATCGACTATAGAAGAGCCCCAATATATCTACCAATTCCTTATCCAAGGCGCTAAATAAACTTAGCGCTGCTTATACTTAGGAATGCTGCCTATATAAAAGGATTGTCAGCTAGAGACTCGATCGACTAACAGAGAGGCGAAAATATACGTCCTAGTCCGGCGGATAGGGATAGGAACGGGCGTAGGGGCAGAGACAATTCGCAAGACGCTTTTCGCTTATAAGGTAGATCTTTAAATTTCAGCTCTTTATAGAACGCCTAGGGCAGATATAAAGGAGTAGGTAGAGCAGGTAATACAGGTATTAGCCTATATAGCAACAATCTAGATAATAGGTTAAAGATAGCGTATAATATTTTCGAAATAGCAGTAGCCTTACCCGCTATTACCTCCTAGATACAACTATTAGTCTAAGTATTGAATTTTAAAACGGATGGATATACTCTACTGGCCTCTATATTTTTCTTTTTCAAGTCCTAAAGGACCTAGGCAGTCTTCTCGGCCTTAACCGACCTATAATATATATAGTTAGCTTTATAGCAAAATTGTTAGGCCTAGACGGACTTACATAGGACGATAGTAGTAAGACGTAGTCTACGTTAGAAGATAGTAGTAATAACAGCTACTAGTATTGTTATACTAAGAAAAGCATTCTCCTATAGTATATCCCTTTAGTAGTAACCGGATATAGGGCTTATAAAATGGCAGATAAAAAGGGCCTAGAGGGCCGGATTTTTCAGATTGAGGTGTCTTTGCTCGACTAGGAGTCTGGCCTATAATCTTCTTAGGGTAGTCTAGTATCTTAGGAGCAGGAGTTTCCAGCATAGGCGCTAGGACAGGGCTTAACGGCACGTTGTTACTAACTCTCTTAATATCTAAGGACATAATATAGCTACTAGTGTTATTAGCAAGCCGATAATAGCTAGAACAGAGCTAAGTAAGGTTTAAGGTCAGATCCTAGAGCTGTTTTTATAGGGATACCTGCGATCTTAGCTTTAGGGGAATACCGTTATCTAGCTATAGGACGCTATAGCTAGTAATAGTAATAATCAGGAAGACTTACTACTTCTTGCTTAGGTATAGTAATAGGAAAAAGAGAGCTAGGCAAGAATAGGGGCAGGCTTATAAGAAAACTTTACCTTAAAAAGGTAGTTATAAGAAAGAGAAAAGGAATAGGGCTAGGAGGAATTCTCTATGCTCTTCTTATACCTAAAAAAAGTAGGCCTATAGTAAGCTCTAGAGAAAAGAGGAAAGAGCAGGTTAACCTTACTATCGCTATAGTAACTTACAGCAGTAAGGTTAACAATCAAGTACACTTACCTTCTTTTAGAAAGAAGGCTGCCTACGTAGCTAGTAAAAGGGTAGTAGGTAAGGCTACTTAGGATGAAAACTAGTCCTATAACTTATAAATAGGAAAGAGAAGGTAGCAACAGCAAGTAGACTAGCAAGAGTATTGTTAACCTGGCGAAGTTTTTGCAGGCAAGATATTTACTAGGTGCCTATACTAGGCTTAAGCATATCGCTGTCTCGATATACTTAAGGGGGTATAGGAGTTGTAGTTACTATAATCCTACGTTCTATAGGTCAGACTCTCTATAGGATGGCGAATCTAAGGGGGTATATAACAGAACATAGTAACGGTTATAGAGTAACCTATCTAGAACTAGGGCTCTCTATACTTAGACATCCTAACAAGCTGCTTATTAGGCTTAGAGGTACCTATATAAGGAGTGGCAGGTCCTGTAGTAAGAAGAAGAACAGGCACATTCACTTCTTCACATCCATCACCTGCTCTTTACGTGACATTCTCTATTTAGGTCCTTTAGTTACTAACCGCTTTTGCCTTACTAGTATCGAGGTGCTCCTTATAGTTCTTATATATCGTCCTTACCCTCCTCCCTAGAGCCGGCAAGGGGCTCTATAGAGGAAGAGGATACGGATATGCTTTAGTCTCTTTTTCTACCCTCTCTCCTTCCTTAGACTGCTTCCCCTCTCTCTCTTTAGACTGTCTTTTCTTTCTTCCCTATAGCTGGTATCTTACTACTATACTAAGGTAAAGGGGAAGGCTATAGGCCTAGGCTTATAAGCTTTTAAGCTTTAAGCCTAGCCTTGCCTTACCCCCTTTTTGCTGACGAGACCCCTTCCTTATTCCCCTACCCCGAGCCCTATATTAATTGAGATATAGGGCGTTCTTACGGGAGACGGGTAGGGGAATAGGCGCAATTTCCCTTAGTAGCCTCCTAGACGGCCTCCCCTTGCGATGTTTTTCTTTTAGTACCGCTCTTTTCCTCTTGCTAGGTTGCCCGCCTCGCTGAGCTCGTTGGAGGTTTTTCATCCGTTTTCCGGTTTTCCTCTAGCATAAGTGTAAGCTAGCAGCCCCTTATAGCCCCTTAGGGGACTCTATAGGAGTAATAGATATCTATCTATCTATATCGTCCTTATTTACTTATAATCCTTTAAATATATTGACTTAGTAAGGTTCTAATACTACTAGTAAAGGCTTTGCTTAGGTAGGTAGTATAGATTTAGCGTATAAGTCTTAATATACTCCCTAATCTACTTCTTAACCTCTATAACGTTATCCTAGTTATATTTCTAGTTTGCTATAGCAGTATTGTATATTGTTAATATACTCTAGAGGTAGCTCTCCTATTAGCAGTTAAATCGGTATATATAATATACTTACTAGGAAGAGGAGGAGGCCTATTAACGTTCGCCTACTTAATATACTCTTCTATAAACTACACTCTTTAAGTAAGGCTATAATACTAGTAGATATAGGTCTAATAAGCAGTCTTAATATAGGCGGTTAATAACCTAAGAATAGGTATATTATTAAGGGTTAGAAGAACCGGACATCTACCTAATTCCTTAGTATTATTCAGGTCTATAAACTCGATTACCTTGCTTATAATGCGCTAAAGCTGTTGCTTAAAGTCGATCTACTGCTCTAGCTTAGAGAGAAGGATAGAGCCCACCTTAGCAGCCTTTTTATTATTCTTATTACTTGATATAATAGCGGCTATTAAGGTACGTTCTTAGATATCGTGATAATAATATATATACTAATACTAGGCTTATCTATACTAGGCTAACAGCTTCTAACTATTAATTGTTAGAATCTATAGGCTTTATAATTAATTCTATATACCGATATATGTTCTATCTACCTCCTTAACCTACGCTCTAGCTACCTAGGGCAGAGATTTTCTCTGTCCCCCCTATAACGTTTATAGGCCCTAAAGTAGGCTTAATCTGCTTAATATAGGGAATCGTAGCTATATCTACCTTAATTGACCAGGGCCTCCCTGTACCCTGCTCCTAAGTTGATAGGTAAACCTGTGCCCTGCTCCTGTTAGGGATACCGAGGTTCTACCGGAGCGACACGAGCGCCACGTTGTCCAACACCCCTTGTATACGGACTACTAATGCAGCTCTACGCCCTAGTAACCCTGCCCTACCTACGGCTAATAATAATAATAATAACCCCCTAAGCTAGCCCCTAAGTATAGACTACTAACCCCTAAGCATAGACTACCTAAGTAATAATATAGAAATGGAAGACTGCTAAATCATTGCTTCTACTACTGCTAAGGAGACTGCTATAAGTGCTATAAATATAGCGCCTATAGCATATAGCTCTAGCGCCCTTCTTACTATTAATGCCCCTATAACTAGCGCCCCCCTTTCTACTAACGTCTTTACCCCCTTTCTTAGAGGCCTAAGCAGCAGCTAGTATACCCTAGCCCTAACCTCTTCTAGCTAGAAAAACATAAAGAAGCTAGAGAAAAAATCAGAGAAAAAAATTGGGAAAGAAGGAGGCAATAACAAAGCTACTAAGGCTAGCTATATTACCCTAGCAACTAAGAAAACCGTCTAAGCTACCCTTAGCCCTCTAAAGCTTACCCTTATACTCTCTAGCCTTCTAGACCGAATAATCAGCCTAGCTAAAGATAGTACTAACTTCTATAGTATAGTAGAAGCAACTACTAAGGCTAGGTAAATCGCCCTTATAGCCCTACTCTAGGACCCGCTTAAAGAAGCCCTAGCTATAGCAGTAACTCTAGTAGCCTAAAACTAGCCTACTACCCTAGTAACACCTAGGCCATAGTACTAGCAATACCCTTAGTAACCTAGCTACTAATAATAACTATAATAATAACAGCCTAGCTATACTTAACCTTAACCTATAGCCCTTACTTAGGCTAATATAGCTAGTAGAATAACGGCTAGCAAGCTAACTAGGCCTAGCCTAGAGCACTAGGTACTTATCTAACTAGGCCTAACCTAATAACAGGTACTCGCTAAGTCTATACTAGAGGTAGTACAGGCTATCTAACAAGTATCTAGCCTAGTAGTTTATAGGGTTAAAACCCTCCCTAGTAGTAACCTACTTCTTATTATAGAAAACATAGAGATAAAGAGGAGCCTAGAGAATAACACTGCCTAGATTATAAGGGCCTTTAGCGAGAAGGCCTCCCTATATACCATAACCTAGACAGTAGTGGTTAAAGGCCTTATAGTCTATAACCAGGTTATAGAGGAAGGCCTACTAGAGAAGGCTAAAAAACAGCACCCTATAGCAGTTAGAGTAAAGGTCTAGTACCCCTAAAGGCTAGAACGGACTAGGGTTAAGGCACTAATAGCCTTCTCCTTCCTAGAGGTAGCCTAGAAGGCCTATAAGGAGGGGGTCTTCTAGAGCTACTAAGCCCTAGAAGCAGAACCCTAGATCGACAAGGCTAAGCCTATCTAGTGCCTAAGGTACTAGAAATAGGGCTCTAGGGCTAAAGTATACTAGAGTAAAGAGAAGATCTGCTATAACTATAGCACTAACAGCTATACTACGCCAGAAGCCCCTACCTACTCTAGGGCACTACACTGCCGTAACTGCTACTAAGCCTACTACGCCTGCTTAGAGGTCTGCCCTTACCTAAAAGAGGTATAGGCATAGGCTAAAGGATACCTATATTCTAGGCCTAAAGCCTTTAATGTTAACCAACTGCCCCCTCTCTAATAGTAACAATAACAATAGCAATAATAATAACAGCAACAACAATAATAACAGTAATACCACCCTTAATAAGCCCCCCTATAAGAGAAGGGGGAGGAAGGCTATACTATAGTCTTAGGAAAGAGACAGAGGGGCCGGCTATTAGCAGCAAGGGGGCTAACCCCTAGCTAGAGTATAATCACCGCCTGCTTTAGTTAACTAAGCAGCTAAACCCCCTCTTTAACCTCCCCTTCTCCTCCTCTTCTATAACGGCTATAAGCCCTAAAGAAGCTACTAGATCTACTAGAACCCTGGAACCTATAGACGCCCTTAGAGCCCCTAAAGTACCTAGAACCCTAGAAGCTAGACCTAGACTAGACCTAGAACTAGATACCGGACTAGCTAATACCCCTACTATATAACAACCACCGCCTACTATATAGCTAGAAGAGATAGAGATATAAGGGTACGCCTCTAGAACATATAGAGCTCAAAGGAGGTATATAAAGTACTACTCTCTATAGCAAAAGAGGAAATACTCGTTATATAAAAGCCCTAGATTAATAGATAGGCCTAACACTCTACCTTCTGCCCTAGATCCGCCCCCTACTACCCTGTTTTCACCTCTAATGGAAGGGTTGCCCTCTATATCTATAAATCACTCCTACTTGCAACCTAGACCTATAGCTCTAGCCTAGACTAGGCTAGGGCTATGATATAGACTAAGAACAGCCCCTTTACAGTCTGGTCCCTATATAATAACCCCTAGCCCTAGACCGGCCTACCCCCCCTTATAGAAGAAATAAGGGGGAACTTTAACACCTACCTAGGCCTCTATCTATTAGCCAGGGACCTAAACCTTCACTACCCCTTATAGGACCAACATAACCGATTTAGCCCTAAGTTAGAGGATCTACTACTATTAACAGCAGAATAGGGACTTACCCTCTATACCCCCTTTAGGGCTATAACTAGGGTACTATAAGGGGGATAAGCTGGCAGGGCCTCTACTATCAACTACTTCTGGCTTAGCAGCAGCCTTACCTGCTCCTATACCAGCCTAGATACCCGCTTACAATCAGACTACTACCCCTAAGTCCTAGATATCGACTTAGAGGCTATAGAAACCCTACTACTATCCCCCTGATTCTAGTAGAAGAAGATGGATAAGGAGGAGGTAGTATAGGAGGCTAGCTTCCTAATATACAATATAGGGGGCTACGGATACCTATCTTGCCTCTCTAACCTAGCTAAGCTATAGAAGGCCTTTAGACGACTATTAGAAGAACTCTAACGTATTACTAAGGCTATAACCTCTAAAAAGGCCCTAGTAACTACTAGAAAGAAGAAAGCCCCTTAGTAGAACAACAATATCTACTAAGCAGTCTAGAAGAGGAAGAGGACAGAGAGATAACTCTAGCGTTCCTCTAACAACCAAGCCCTCCTTAACGCCTATAAGTTAGTACAGAAGAAATAAACAAAGGCTATAAGAGAAAGTAAAAGGAAAACCTAGAGGGCCTTTCTATAGGAAGCTAGAGAAAAGCTAGAAAGGCTCTAGCAACTAGAAAGATAGGCTAGGCTATGGAGCACTACCGCACTACTACCCCCTAAGCTGCTAACCCTTAGGTAAGCCAGTACCTTCTAGGAGAAGGTAGAGGCCCTTTCAACATACTTCTTCCCCCTCTCCCCCTAAGAGGAAAGCCTAGAGGAGCCCTTAATAGGACCTAGGCTACTAGTTAGCTAGATAGTTAAACCGGACGATATAGAGGAAGCCGTTAAAACAATAAAACCATAGAAAGCGCCAGGACTAGACGAACTGCCTATAGGCTTTCTAAAAGCCTATAGAGACCCCTTATATAAGGCCCTTGCTATACTAGCCTTAACATCCTTCCTCTATAGCTTCTACCTATAGGAATATAAGGAGGTAATCACTATCGTCCTCCCTAAGCCAGGAAAACAACCAGACGCCTATAATACCCCTGGAGGCTACTGCCCTATAGCCCTACTAAACTGTATTAGCAAGGTTCTAGAAAAAGTTATAGGGACTAAAATAAGGGACGTAGCTAAGGCTTTTAAGCTAATACTAGCAACATAATAGGGCTACTACTGCTATAAGTCTACTAAATCGGCTATATACCTCCTTATAGCCCAAGTCCAGAAGGCCTAGAAATACAAGGCTAGGGCCTCCCTCCTATAGCTAGACCTATTAGGATATTTCGACAGCATCCCTTATACTAGGCTTCTAGCTATACTAGACTAGCTAGGGCTACCTATCTAGCTACTCTCCTAGCTAAAGGAGTTCCTCTCCTCTAGGACTACCAGCCTCCTATTCGACGGTTAAAGAAGCTGACAAAAACCAGTACCTATAGGAGTACCCCAGGGCTCGCCACTCTTACTAATCCTCTTAGTCCTCTACCTCTACCCCCTATATAAAAGACTAGAAAGAAAACACCCTACTATCTCTACTATAGGCTATATAGACAATACTAACCTACTAGCCTTCAGTAGAGAGGCTAGGACAACGGTTAGGCAGCTAGAAGAGGCCTAAAGAGAGTACCTAGACTGGGCAGCAACCGCTAAAGTTACCTTCTTAGTAGTAAAAAGCAAGCTTATACACTTCCCCCCTAGAAGGAGGCCCTAGAACAACCCTATCTACCTAGGACTAAAAGACTCCCCTCCTCTATAACTAGCTAAAGAGACCTGATTTTTAGGAGTCTAGCTAGACCTTAAGCTTACCTAAAAGGCCTATGCTAGTACCCTACAGCAGAAGCTAAAAACACAGTCCCTAGCTATAACTAGGTTAGCTAGAAAGACCTAGGGACCTAGAATCGAAAAGACTAGGCTACTATA
This sequence comes from Phyllachora maydis, assembly GCA_029339225.1. Classification (NCBI taxonomy): domain Eukaryota; kingdom Fungi; phylum Ascomycota; class Sordariomycetes; order Phyllachorales; family Phyllachoraceae; genus Phyllachora; species Phyllachora maydis. Next base: position 2,060,954 of record JAQQPM010000004.1, read on the forward strand.
TACAGCAGTAATAAGGCTAGTCCTAGCCTATATAGCCTCGGCCTAGCATACCCCTATACCTACTATACTAAATAGGCTACAAGGTATAACTAGAGGCCTACTAGCAGCTAAAAACAAAGCCCTAAGGAAGGTTATAGGGGCCTATAAGAGAACGCTAGTCCGAAGCCTCTACTATAAGGCTAACGTCCCCCCTCTAGACCTCTACCTTAATACCCTCTCCTTCTCTAGCTAGGCTAGATTAAACAGGGCTATAGGGGAGGAGATAGCTAAACGGAAGGACGCCCTATACTATACCCTTAAGAACAGGACCTCTAGAACTAGCCTCCCTCTAGAAGTACAAACAAAATTAGAAAGAAAGAGGGAAGCTATAGCACAGTAGCACCGCTAACAACTAGGGAAGGCCATTAACAAAGAACCCCTTTATACCGTCTAGAAAGACCGCTATCTATAGGAGGCTAGAGCCTCTAGCTATAACCCCTATATAGAGAGCCTCTTAGAGAAATCAGCCAAAGCTACCTTCTAGAAGGAAAACTTAGCTAAGGCCTTTAAAAAGGCCTTCTAGAAACGCCACTACAGCCTCTCTAAGGCTAAGAGCTCGCTGCTAATACAGGCCTATATAGGGAAGATAGGCCTAAGGGGCTTCCTATATACCTATAAGGTACCTAGGATAGACAGCCCCCTCTGCCGCTACTACCTAGCTATAGAAGACGTTCGACATATATTCGACAGTTGCCCGGCCTACCCTTTAGCCTCCTTTAAGGAGAGGGAGAGAGGGGATATAAACAGCCTCCTTTATAGACTTGAAAAAGGGGGTGGTAGCACTATACGCCCCCTAGTCCGCTATATCGCTACTAGACTGCTAGAATACACTATTGCTTAGGGGCTAGGAGCAGTCTAGCCTATACCCCTTTAAGCAGTATGTTTTCATACTCCTAAAGGGGCGGTATCTACCTTAGTAAAGATAAGCCTACCCCCTACCACACCCCTATTTCCTATATATAGTTATAGGTTTTTCATCTGTTATACGGTTTTCCTATAGCACTAGCCTAGCCTACCTAGACATCCCCTAGGGGGATTGGATAGCATAATAGAATCTATCTATCTAAATAAGCGCTAGAAATAGCCTTAAAAGGCTCTTCTACTAGGTCACCTACCTACCCTATACCTACCCTACACCGAAAGCAGGGAAAACAGAACTTATAGGAAAAGTCGTGCAGCTTACCCTGCACCTTAGGTAGCTGTAAGTCGATTGTTCAAAATCGCCAGCTCATTTGGTTTTTCAGGAAGGCGCCATGCACCTACTAAGGCGCTCGTGCCATGCGGAAGGCAGGAACGGTCCCGGAGGGTATATATAGGAAAGGAAATTGCGAAGCCTTACCTACTAGACTAGAAATCAAATTACTACGTTACCTACAACTATAAGCCTTATAGGCCTATAAGACCCACTAAAAGCCGTGATATATAAGATTAAAGCCCCTATAATATAGCGCTATAGCCTATAACTATACCGTTATATAAGGACTTTTATAGAGGGAATATAGTAAAGGGCCCTACTTTACTATATTAGCATATACCTAGGAAGTGCTATTTAGGCCATATCAACGCTGTTGCTGCCCCTACGTACCCTGTACGACTACTACTAGTAGGCTATAGTGGTTATAGATCCTTATATAGGATTACCCATTCTAATAGATATACTATATAGGCTATTCCTATAGGTTAAATTTGATAAACTAGAAGATATTAGTAGTAATAAGGTTGTTAATCTCTTTTATATCCGATTCTTTAAATCGTACCCTAGGAGCTCGAGACGACATCAAACATACGAAAACGGGTTTTTGGTCAAAACCACACCAAATTGCGTACAACCACATCTATTCGAACCGTCTGATCGAGGATATAACGCCTGCTAATTTTCGCTGCAGCGCTGTTGGTTGCGTAATAGCCCCAGACGTACGAAAATACAGAAAATAGCAAGCCTAGCTGCCCTCTTATAACTGCAATTTCCTTATGTATAGGCTACTAATGCGGCTCTATACCCTGGCAACCCTGCCCTACCTATAGCTAACAATAATAATAACAACCCCCTAAGCTAGCCCCTAAGTATAGACTAACCCCTAAGTATAGACTATCTAAATAACAATATAGAGATAGAAGACCGCTAAACTACTACCTATACTATTGTTAAAGAGACTGCTATAAGCGCTATAACTATAGCACCTATAGTACCTAGCTCTAGCGCCCCCCCTACTATTAACGCCTCTACAATTAGCGCCCCCCTCTTAACTAATGTCTTTACCTTTTTCCTTAGGGGCCTAAACAGTAGCTAGTACGCCCTAGCCCTAACCCCCTTTAGCTAGAAAACCTTGAAAAAACTAGGGAAAAAATCGGAGAAAAATACAGGGAAAGAAGAAAACAATAATAATGCCGCTAAGGCCGACTATATTACCCTAGTAACTAAGAAAACCGCTTAGGCTGCCCTTAGCCCCTCTAAGCTTGCCCTAACGCTTTCTAGCCTCCTAGACTGGATAATTAGCCTAGCTAAGGATAGTATTAACTTCTATAATATAGTAGAAGCGACTACTAAAGCCAGGTAAATTGCCCTTATAGCCCTGCTCTAGGACCCTCCTAAAGAAGCCCTAGCTATAGTAACAGCTCTAGTACCCTAAAACCGCCCTACTGCCCTAGGAACGCCTAAACTACAGTACTAGTAATATCCTTAATAGCCTAGCTACTATTAGTAATAATAGTAGCAATAATAGTAATAGCCTAGCTACTCCTAGCCTATAGCCCCTACCTAGGCTAATATAGCTAGTAAGCTAATAGCTAGTAAGGTAACTAGGCCTGGCCTAGAATACTAGGTACTTATCCGACTAGGCTTAGCCTAACAATAGGTACTAGCTAAATCTGCCCTAAAGGTAGTATAGGCTATCTAACAGGCCTCTAGCCTAGCTATTTAGAGGGTTTAGACGCTTTCTAGCGGTAACCTTCTACTAGTTATAGAGAATATAGAGATAAAGAAGAGCCTAGAGAACAATACTGCCTGGATTATAAGGGCCTTTAGAGAGAAGGCCTCCCTATATACTATAACCTAGGCAGTAGCGGTTAAAGGCCTTATAGTCTATAACTAGGTTATAGAGGAAGGCCTACTAGAAGAGGCTAAAAAGTAGTACCCTATAGCAGTCAGGGCAAAAGTCTAGTACCCTTAAGGGCTAGAAAGGACTAGGGTTAAGGCACTAATAGCCTTTACCTCCCTAGAGGTAGCCTAGAAGGCCTATAAGGAGGGGGTCTTCTAGAGCTACTAAGCCCTAAAAGCAGAGCCTTAGATCGACAAAGCTAAGCCTATCTAATGCCTAAGGTACTGGAAATAGGGCTATAGGGCTAAGGTATGCCAGAGTAAGAAGGAGATCTGCTATAACTATAGTGCTAACAGCTATACTATGCTAGAAGCCCCTACCTACTCTAGGGCACCCTGCTACTACAACTGCCGCTAAGCTTACCATGCCTGCTTAGAGGCCTGCCCCTACCTAAAAGAGGCATAGGCATAGGCTAAGGGATATCTACGTTCTAGGCCTAAGGCCTTTAATATCGACCAACTGCCCTTATACCAGCAGTGCTAACAGCAATAGCAATAGTAGTAATAGTAACAACAGTAATAATACCCCCTCTAGTAGGCCTTATTATAAAAGGAGGGGGAAAAAGGCTATACTATAGTCTTAAGGAAGAGACAGAGGGGCCGACTAATAGTCTTAAGAGGGTTAACCCCTAACTAGAGCATAATTACCGCCTGCTTTAGCTACCTAAGCAGCTAAACCCCCCCTTCCTCTATGCTGGCTATAAGCCCTAGAGGGGCTATAGGACCTACTAGAACCCTAGAGCCTATAGGAGCCCCTAGACCCCTAGATACTAGACCTAGACCGGACTTAGATACTAGACTAGCTAATGCTACTACTATATAATAACTACTACCTACTATATAGCTAAAGGAGATAGAGATATAAAGGTATGTCTCTAGAATATATAGGGCTTGAAGAAAGTATAAGAAGTACTACTTTCTATAGTAAAAGAAGAAATACTTGCTATATAAGAGCCCTAGATTAATAGGCAAGCATAGTACTCTACCTACTGCCCTAGATCAGCCCCCTACTACCTGGTTTTCACCCCTAACGGATAGACCTTACTTTATATCTACAAATCACTCCTACTAGTAATATAGACTTACAGCTCTAGCTTAGACTGGGCTAGGGCTACTATATAGACTAAGAACGGCCCCTTTACAGTCTAGTCCCTATATAACAACCCCTAACCCTAGACTGGCCTAACCCCCTTTATAAAGGAAATAAGGGGGAAGATTAACGCCTATCTAGGCCTTTACCTTTTAGCTAAGGACTTTAACCTTTATTACCCCTTATAGGACTAATATAACTGCTATAGCCCTAGGTTAGAAGACCTACTACTATTATTAGCAGAGCAGGGACTTACCCTCTATACCCCCTATAACGCTATAACTAGGGCGCTATAGGGGAGCTAAGCAGGCAGGGCCTTGACTATTAACCACTTCTAGCTTAGTAGCAGCTTTACCTGCTCTTATACTAGCTCGGATATACGCTTATACTTAGACTACTACCCCTAGGTACTGGATATTAACCTAGAAAACACAGAAGCCCTACCGCTGCCCCCCTGATTCTAGTAGAAGAAGATAGATAAAAAGGAGGTAGCAAGAGAGGCTAGCTCCCTAATATACGATATAGGGGGCTATAGATATCTATTACGCCTCTCTAACTTAGCTAAGCTCTAGGAGGCCTATAGGCGACTATTAGAGGAACTCTAGCGTATTACTAGAGCTATAACCCCTAAAGAAGCCCCAGTAACTACTAGAAGGAGGAATACCCCCTAGTAGAACAATAAAGTCTACTAGGTAGTCTAGAAGAGAAAAAGAGCAGAAAGACGGCTCTAACGCTCCCCTAGCAACCAGGCCTTCCTTACTGCCTATAAGTCAGCCTAGAGAGAGCAAACAAAAGCTATAAAAGAAAGTAAGAGAAAGACCTAAAGGGCTTTTCTATAAAAGGCTAGAGAAAAGCCAGAGAAGCTCTAGTAACTAGAAAGATAGGCTAGGCTATAAAGCACTACTGCCCTACCCCTTTCTAAGCTACTAACCCTTAGATAAGCTAGTACCTTCTAGGAGAAGGTAGAGGCCCTTTCAGCATACTTCTTCCCCCCCTCCCCCTAGGAGGATAGCCCGGAGGAACCCCTAATAGGCCCTAGGCTACTAGTTAGCTAGACGGTTAGACCGGACAATATAAAGGAGGCTATTAAAACAACAAAACCCTAGAAAGTACTAGGACCTAACAGACTCCCTATAGGCTTTCTAAAGGCCTATAGTAACCCCTTATATAAGGCCCTTGCTATACTAGCCTCGAAATCCTTCCTCTATAGCTTCTATCTATAGGAATATAAGGAAGCGGTTACTATTGTCCTTCCTAAGCTAGGAAAACAGCCGGATACCTATAACACCCCTAGAGGCTACCGACCTATAGCCCTGCTTAACTGTATTAGCAAAGTCCTAGAAAAAGTTATAAGGACTAAGATAAGGGACGTAGCCGAAGCTTTTAAGCTAATTCCAGCAACGTAATAGGGCTACTACTGCTATAAGTCCACCGAATTGGCTATATATCTTCTTATAGCTTAGGTCTAGGAGGCATGGAAATATAAAGCCGGGGCCTCCCTCCTATAGCTAGACCTATTAGGGTATTTCGACAGTATCCCTTATAACAGACTCCTAGCTATACTAGACTAGTTAGGGCTACCTATCTAGCTACTATCCTGGCTAAAGGAATTCCTTTTCTCTAGGACTACTAGCCTTTTATTTAACGGCTAAAAGAGCCGGCAAATCCCAGTACCAACAGGAGTACCCTAAGGCTTACTACTTTCACTAATCCTCTTAGTCCTATACCTATACCCCCTATACGAAAGACTAGAGAGAAAATACCCTACTATCTCTACTATAGGCTATATAGACAATACTAATCTACTAGCCTTTAGTAGAGAAGCTATAACAATAGTTAGGTAGCTAGAGGAAGCTTAGAGAGAGTACCTAGACTAGGTAACAACTGCTAGGGTTACCTTCTTAGTAGTAAAGAGCGAGCTTATATACTTCCCCCCTAGAAGAAGGCCCTAGACTAACCCTATTAACCTAGGACTAACAGAGGACTCCCCCCTATAACCAGCTATAGAGGCCCGTTTTCTAGGGGTTTAGCTAGACCCTAAGCTTACCTGGAAGGCCTATGCCAACACCCTACGGCAGAAGCTAAAAATACAGTCCCTTGCTATTACTAGGCTAGCTGGAAAGACCTAGGGACCTGGAATTGAAAAGACTAGGCTCCTATATACAGCAGTAATAAGGCCGGTCCTAGCCTACGTAGCCTCGGCCTAGCATACCTCTATACCTATAACACCGAATAAGCCATAAGGTATAACTAGAGGCCTACTAGCAGCCGAAAACAAGGCCCTAAGGAGAGTTATAGGGGCCTATAAGAGAATACTAATCCAAAGCCTCTATTATAAGGCTAACGTCCCCCCCCTTAACCTCTACCTTAACGCCCTCTCCTTCTCTAGCTAGGCTAGAATAAACAGGGCTATAGGGGAAGAGGTAGGTAAGTAGAAGGAAGCCCTATGCCTTACCCTTAGAAGCAGGACCCCTAGGACTAGCCTCCCCCTAGGTAGGCGTATAAAGCAAGAAAGGAAAAGGGAAGTAATAGCCTAGTAGTACTACTAACAACTAAGGAAGGCTATTAACAAGGAACCCCTTTATACTGCCTGGAAGGATCGCTATTTATAGGAGGCTAGGGCCTCTAGCTACGACCCCTATACGGAGAGCCTTTTAGAGAAATTAGCTAAGGCTACCTTTTAAGAGGAAAACCTAGCTAAGGCCTTTAAGGAGGCCTTCCGAAGACGCTACTATAACCTCTCTAAGGCTGAAAGCTCGCTACTAATATAGGCCTATATAGGGAAGATAGGCCTAAGGGGATTCCTATTTACCTATAAGGTACCTGGGGTTGATAACCCCCTTTGCCGCTGCTACCTAGCTACAGAGGATATCCAATATATATTCGACGGTTGCCCGGCCTACCCTTTAGCCCCCTTTAAAGAAAGGGAAAGAGGGGATATATACAGCTTTCTCTATAGACTTGAAAAAGGGGGCGGCGGCGCTATACACCCCCTAGTTCGCCATATCGCTACTAGACTGCCAGAATACTCGGTTGCTTAGAGGCTAGGAGCGGTCTAGCCTATACCCCTTTAGGCAGTATGTTTTCATACTCCTAAGGGGGCGGTATCTACTCTGGTAAAGATTAGCCTACCCCCTATCATACCCCCTTTTTTCCTATATACGGTTATAGGTTTTTTACCTGTTATACGGTTTTCCTATAGCACTAGTTTAGCCCACCTAGATATCCCCTACGGGGATCAGATAGCGTAATAGAATCTATCTATCTAAATCGTACCCTAGGTATAGTAATAAGTCCTTTCTCTCTAAGTTTATATACTAGTTGTTTATTGTCTATCCCCTTTTTACTTAGGAATATAGCTGTTATATAGTATTAGTTATAGGTCTTCAGCGAGAATCTTACTAGGGCTATTAGCCTAGATGGTTTTAGTAGGTATCTATATCTATATCTTACCGGCGGTTCTTAGATAGGTGCTATAACCTTGTTATTGTACGATATAGGTTGTCTGGCGTCTAGATCCTCTAGCCTTTTATATAGCTTGATATAGGTTACCTGAAATTACTAAGGTCCGGCGTTACCTATAATCGTTATAGTAGTATAGTCTATAGTTTCGATTCGATAGGGTCCTTTCTATCTAGCTTAGTTTGATCTATTAGATTTCTCTTTTTATACTAGGACTTTACTTTAGAGAGGGAGTAAGAGGATGTCCGAAATCTACAATCTATCTCGGGTAGCTATTATACGATTAACGTCTTGTTCTATATGGAATTTTCTAATTGCCTTTATAGCCTTCTATACTACTGCTCTTTGCTCTGCAATATCCTTTAAAAGAGCTAAGTTATATAATACCTATAGGTATACGTTAAAAACAAGTAGTATTAGTACAATTCCTCTTAGTCTAAGCGTATTATTCAATACCTTAATAGCTATCTAGAGAATAGTATATTTATCTATATTATAGCCTAGTTCTATCCTTAGAATTTTATAAGCCTATTAGAATAGGTAATATACTTGTTTAATAGTCCTAATTGCCTAGTATACTTTAATAGGTACTATATAATAGGTACTATATAATAGGTAATGCTATTAAGGTATACTATACCTTGGAATTCTTTAGTAATGAAATTTATACCTTAGTTGTACAATAGGTAGTCTAGCAGTCTAAGATATATATAGATCTAGTACTTATATAGCGTATTCTAGATATCCTTTACTATCTTGCCCTTTAGGAAAATCGCTATCTAGAAAACTATTATAGTATTAATAATATAAAGGGCTTTGTCGCCTTTAAGCTGTATAACGTTAGTAATGATTTTGTAATTAAAATTGCAGTTATCTTTAAGCTTGAATTTGAATCTTACAGGCGTTAGATCATAAAGTTAGTAATAATAACAGAAATCTTAGATCTTGCTCAAGATGTCTATTGTATAATCGTCGGTCTTAGATAATTCCTTTAAGATATAGTATAGACAATCTACTGTTAGATATCCCAATTGTTAGTATAGTCGCTATAGCTGGCCTTTAGTTATATAGAGGATATATTTGCTTTTCGAGAGATTAAAGAATAGGTAGCCCTATTTTCGAACTATAGGGATCCTTATTCTATCCTATTATATAATAACTTCTTCTATATTATTATAGTATACTTTTAGCCATATTATATTATCTAGGTAGAATAGGAAGGGTATATTCGATTCTATAATGTGATATATTACTATACCGATTAAGTTCTCTACTTTAATTATGCTAATAGCTATTATATTCTGGCTATCTCTAAATTTAATAGATAATAAGCCTAGTATCTAGTTAATGTTAATACTTTAAAGTTATATAAGTGCTATTACTTGGTTCTTATTGTATAATAAGATTCGTATAGTATTAGCGTCCTTTAGTTGTCCCTAGTATTCTATATTATAGATGCTAGATAGAACAAAATGTTTAGCGTTGATAGAACTTGTTATATAATAAGGGTTGTTTCCTATTATTATATATAGGAATGCCGTACTTTAGAGAAAATAGGTACCTGTCTTTTATAGCTTATCGTCGTTACTTACTATACTATTGGAATCTTTGCTACTACTACTACTAGTATTAGGCTGCTTGCTAGTATTATATATAGTAATATATACTATAAGTAATTCGTCTGTTATACTGGCTATAAGGTAGTGCTTCTTTGCCCATTCCTAGTCTTCCTTGCTATATATCTACGATTTATATCTAGGAATCTTGTAGTTTAGTATCTAGTATACTCCTAGTATTGTATTCTTTTTATTGTATAATAGCTTTTTCTTATACCTATTATACTTCCTAAATCGAGAGCTGTCCCTTAAGTAGTGCCTATAGTCCGGTTTTAAGTAATCCTTCTAAGAGTTATAGTATTAACGGTAAATATAGTTTAATAAAGGTACGTCTGTTATAAAACCAGTCTGCTAGGTTTAAATACTATAGTACGATTTATATAGTACTATAAATAGTTGTTCCGCTATCTCGACGTTATCCCTCTAGAGACCTTCTTCTAATTTGTATATCTCTTAATAAGCTTATATAACAGGTACTTTAAGCTAGTTATTGCCCTGAAAAGTTAAGCTTAAGTTCTGTTAGACTAGGGTAAGTTTATCGAACAGTACATTAAGGATTTCCATTGGTTTTATATCTTGGTTTTCACCCTATATTATGCAATAGGTAACTAAAGTCTATAGGTTATAGTACTGCTTCTTATTAATACTACTATTGAAATGCTTATCCAATATATTATACATTTTATCCTATTGTTGTCTAGGCTTAATATAGTATAGGAAGTAATCCGCCGCTTATCTAGTAAGAATATCTAGGTAGATAATTGTATATTAACTTTCATTAATTTTAAGCCTTCTATATATATTGATAAACTATTGTATTTTGTTAGTAAGGATATTATATAGTACGTCTAAATAGTTGTATATCTTGTTCTATTACTTGTAAAATGCTAAGGTCCTCTTCTTATCTAACGATATAGTCTATATAATATATATTAGGGGAAGTGTTGATTGCGGTAAGGGGGATTAGGTGCTAATCCCCGTGACTGCGCAGCGTATAAGCACCTTGCTCTGGGAAATGGGGCGCACACTACGCCACTTATACGACAGCTATAAGTAGCGCACCCGCATACTATATGATAGTTACTAACAAGCGCTCCGCTTAATATAGGTATTTAAGGGGTGTATAACCACCCCTTAGATAAAAGGAGAGATATAACAATCTAGAACTAGAACTTAAACTAATATTTCCTTACTACTTGCTTTGCTCTTATTATTTTAGGTTACTATAATCTTTAGAAACCTACTAATACTAATTAGTATTATCTTTATATTACGATATAGGGGTAATATAGAGTAGTAAAGTAGTTAGTCGAGTACTTAATAACCTTAACTAAGTAGATTACAGTTTACTTACTAAGGGCTATCGATTAGATAACTAGATAACCACCCTATTAACTTAGTAATATCGCTTATAAGAAAACCGATACTATAAACCTACCTTTCTAGGCTAAGAAAGCTCGACCTAAGCTTCTAGACTAAGGAAGTATTACTTAAGAGAATGCTACTAATACTATATTACTAACTAACTTTACTATAATTAACCTACTATAGCTTCCTAAGATCTATCTACTTATAGAACCTTAGAAAGGGATAATACTAAGACAAATCTCTATTATATACTAAGTATTTTGTTAAGTATAGTCTAGGATCTCAAAGAGTATTTTAAATAAGAATTCCCTATCTAGCTATCTATGATAAGCATTAACAAATTTAACGCTTAAACCTACTATAGATCGCTAGAGTATATTAAACTAGAGTATAATAGCAATAAAGTACTTAACTTATATATACTCTCCTGCCTTAGCACTTATAAGGGGCAATAATCTAAAGATCTATACTATAAATTCCGCTTGGATTTCAAGGACTAGACAGCTAATTACTTTAACAAGTTAAATAATAAGCTATACTTATAACTACGCTAAATACTTAACAATAGCTATGTCCTAATAGATAGCTTAAGAGGATAGAAGCTCTCTAAGGGACTTATAGTACTTACTAACAACCTATCTAACAATCTAGAGCCTAATATACTCCCCTAAATCCATAGAACGTCGATCTAGGCTAAGTATAGACAGTATAGAACAGCATCTCTTCCTATTTAAATAGAAAAGGGGAAAGAGATTACACTAATAACAACCTAAGAATTCAAAACCAGTACCTAGCTATAGAGAGCACTATAGAGGGACATATAACTCGGTAATACAGCTATAAACATTACCTAGTAATATAGACTAATAAGCAGCTTAATTATAAACAACGATCAACTAATAAGCAGCTAAGCCCTAAGTATATGCTAAATAGCAGCCTAAAGTAGAACGCTTAACGCCAGTAACCACAGCTAGTTCAGAAACACCCTTTACCTGTTAAATCCAGACCTACAGATAATATTTCCGATTCATAGACTTAGAAGTGCAATAGGAGCAGGATTCTTGCCGGCCAACAAGGGTACTAGCAAAGGCTATAGATTCCTCCTAACTACCTAAAGTACCAGCCAAGATTACAGCTAAGGTTATAGCTAAGGTTATAGCTAAGGTAACTGCTAAAGCTACAACTAGAGAACTAATTAAGAAGGACAACAGAACCCTATACGACCTATATAAACCCCTAGTATCAATACCAACTATAGGCTAGGACATGCCCAACCTTAAGCAGATAACAAAGAGCGGTATGCCCGGCATAAGTACATTATATATAGAAGTACTAAGTATATAGCTATCCTACCGATCGAAATAGGCTGGATAAACAAGACAAGTATTAATCGAAAGACCCTAACCGATTTCATTAAGTCTTAGGACTTAAAGGACAGCTATTCTAGGTCTGACAACAATATCCTTAATAACAAAGTTCGTTTCTTCTTGTACTGCTGCTGGACTTTCTAGATCGATTATGGCCTACTAGGTACTGTTTTTCTAAACGCTCTTTCAGGACAAGCTAAGGTGTTAAACGTACAAAATAAGCTATAGCGCTCTAACGGTTATAGCTTAGGCAAAACGGATTTCAGTTCTCGAACTACTAGATATATAGCTATATTCTAAGGGTGGACCCACTTTCGTAGATACCGCTGACTAAGCTATATATTCTACTATATAGCCTAGAAATAGCTTTAAAAGGCTTTTCTATTTTTAGATTTATGCCCCACTTTTGTAGAGACAGCCTCCTTACGCTGTATAAGCGCTAGAAATAGCCTTAAAAGGCTCTTCTACTAGGTCACCTACCTACCCTGTACCTACCCTGCACCGCAGGAGCGAAAACAGAACTTACAGGAAAAGTCGTGCGGCTTACCCTGCAGCTTAGGTAGCCGTAAGTCGATTATTTAAAATCGCCAGCTTATTTGGTTTTTCGGGAAGGCGCTATGCACCTACTAAGGCGCTCCTGCTATATGGAAGGCAGGAACGGTCCCGGAGGGTATATATAGGAAAGGAAATTGCAAAGCCTTACCTACTAGACTAGAAATCAAATTACTACGTTACCTACAACTATAAGCCTTATAGGCCTATAAGACCCACTAAAAGCCGTAATATATAAGCTTAAAGCCCCTATAATATAGCGCTATAGCCTATAACTATACCGTTATATAAGGACTTTTATAGAGGGAATACAGTAAAGGGCCCTACTTTACTATATTAGCACATACCTAGGAAGTGCTATTTAGGCCATATCAACGCTGTTGCTGCCCCTAAGTACCCTATACGACTACTACTAGTAGGCTATAGTAGTTATAGATCCTTATATAGGATTACCTACTCTAATAGGTTATAAGCCCGGATAGCCTGTAGGATAGTTATCGTTAGAGTCCAATTTCAAAGCGCTATCTCTACCTATATATAGGGCTATTTAAGCCTCTTATAGCTTAAAATATAGTACTATATTAGCCCTAAAAAGCTATATATTACATCTTATTAAAGGCTATTTAAGGACTAAAAAGCCTGAAAATCTAGAAGGAAAAATCGCTGAGAAATCTAAGTCCTATAGTATTGACGAGCATTTAGGGCTCTTATACACTTAGGCTAGTATACTTACCTATACTAAAAGACCTTTCTACTTATAGCTGGAAGTAGAAAGGCTAGCGTTTTAGAATTTCTAGCGCTAAAGACCTATATTTCCCTACTATAGAGCCCTTTCTATAGATATATCTATAGGCGGTAGTTAAGTCCCTACGTCGAAGTCTCTAGCCCTTAGAGCCTAGTCTAGAATTTCTACTAGAAAGCCCTTCTAAGTAGCAAAAAGGCAGCGCTATAAACCTACTAAGCGCTAAGACTAGCCTAGAAAATCACTACTATAATTAGTGAGCTAGCTAATTAGCTTTAGTGAACTAAAAGCTAATTAAGTGCTTTAGCTAGCACTATAAAGTAAATAGTAGCCTATTTACAATAGCGGATCAAGCTAAAGGGAAGGGTATAGCCCCTAAAAGGGCTAGTAACCCAGCTGATTCAGGGCAATCTTCTAGGCCTCTACTACCTATACAAACCCTATTAGAAGATAAGGAAGATGGCGAAGACTATAGCGAGGTTATAGAAGTCCTAAAACAGTATATAAAATCTTATAAGCGAGTTATAGCTAGCTAATCTAGTAATATAAAAACACTACTTTTAAGTCTAAATACCCTAAAAGCCTCTATCAAGGATAGCGTTAGCGCTATAAAGAATATATCTTCTACTTTAGCTTCTCTTACTAATAGTAGCAATGCTCCTGCTACTAGAAAGACTAGCTATAGTCCTAGATTTGATCCTTTTAGCGGTACTATAGATTTAGATTCTCCTCTATATCCCCTTAGGAAAGAGCCCTATCTAGGGCCGGCTATAGATAATACAGCTACTAGTAATTTAGACCCCCCTATAGATACAGGGTCTAAGGAAGGCTTTAAGGATACTATTACTAGTAGTATAGTAAAGGAGCTTTCTAAAAAGGCCTATACTATACCAGACGATAGTAAGCTTAGCGGGGAAAGCAATTTTAAACAGTGGATTTCGGATTTAAGTATAGTGCTGAGAGCGTTAGGGATATCTAATTTTTTAGAAAACCCTGATATATCTAACACTTATAGCGACTCTGATTAAGCTGTTCTTTTAATGCTTCTACGTGATAGCTAATCTAGTAGCCCTAGGGCTGCTATATCGTGGATTTATATACCTTCTAAGGCCTTTAAGCTGCTTGTTAGGCAGTATAGCCGACCTATAGAGTCTAAAAAGGAGGACGTCTTTAACGAATTCCACGCCCTTACCTTTAGTACCTATAAAAAAGGCTTATCAGCTTTTAACGCTGAATTTAACGGCTATCTTGCTAAGCTTACAATGGCTAAAATAGATATAGATCCCTCTTTAATACTATATCAGTATTTTAAGGCTCTAGAATCTAAGTTTCCTAGCTGGGTATTACGCCAAAAGAGCTCTATAAGATAGGCTAGAATGCTAGGTCTTATAGTATCTAGCCTAAATATAGAATATCTAATGGCTTATATCCTAGAAGAATCTAGGAACCCGGCTATAGAGGCGTATAGAGCAGCTCACGTAGCTAATAGCTCTAATTCAACCCCTAATTCAAATTCTAACCCTAGTAAGAAGGGTAAAAATAAGAAAAAGGGTAAGAAGAAGGCTAGTTATAATGTTAAAGGGCAGAATTATAGTGCTAAAAGTGCTAAATAGGCCTCCTTTATACTAGGGTCCTATAACCTAGCTATAGTAGAAGAAGAAGAGGAATCCAACTCTAGTTCCAATTCTAGTTCTTCTAGCGATTCTAATACCCAATTAGCACTGCTATTAGCGTTAAAAGGGTATAAGAAGCGTAAGGACTTTAAAGGAAAAGGCCTAAAAACCTCTTCTAACAAGGCAAAATATAAAGATAATAAGCCTAGAAGACGCCCTAAAGACCCCGCTCTTTATAATAGTTGGCTATACAATACAGGATCTACAGACCATATTAGTAATAGTAAAGAGCGGTTTACTACCTTTACGCCTAACACAGGCTAGTTACGCCCTATTGATACTGGAAATAGCCCTATAAGCCCGGCTAGTATAGGCTCTATTACACTAGAAGTATTATCTAGAAAGGCCCCCCCTACCTATACTAAATTAGTATTAGATAACGTTTTATACCTACCTAATATTGATATAAATATTGTTAGTAGGGTTAGGTACTATAATTCAGGAGGTTGCCTTATAAAGGAAACCCTTTACGGGGGTGATAGACGCTATATAGCTGTACTAGACTTGAAAAATCAGGATTTTTTCTTGACGTGAAAGACAGCTCTAAGCCTATATTACATGCAAATTTTGCTTTTCCTTTAGGCATTTCTAGTTATACTACTAAAAGTATAGAGCCGCAGCGTAATAAGATAGTAGTGGAAATTCCTTCTAATTCTATTAGAAAGGAAGACTATAGACCTATTATAGAGGATGCTATAGTATCTGAAGCTATAGAGCCTAAAAAGCGCTTCAAGCTAAGGAATTCTCCGGCTAAGGGTACTACTTTAGAAGGTATAGGACCTTCTTTAAGGGGGAAAAGGCCCTGTAGGCCTGTAGAGCCCTTAGCCACTGCCTAAGCCCTCTATTAAAGTCCCTGTAAGACTAGGAAGCCTAAGCCCTTAACTGGTACTAGAGACCTGCCCTATATGCTAAGAGAGCTAGTTATAGAGGGGAATAAAGTAGTAGCAAAGGCTATATCTAGCCCTACTTTAAAGGAGCCTAATATAGGTCAGCGAGATTACTATATTCTACTTAATTTAGCTAAATTGTGGCACGTTAGGCTAGGCCATATAGGCCTACGTCTTTTGAAAAAGACCTCTAGTATTACTAAAGGGCTGCCTAATTTTAATAGAATAAAGGAAGCTGATTTTCACTGCTCTAGCTGTAATTAAGGTAAAGCAGTAAGAAGGGTTAGTAAGGCTTGAATACCTAACCTACCTAGGGTCTTAGACTTAATAGAGGGCGATACTGTTAAAATTAGGCCTAGGCCTTATAACAGAAACCCTATAGTCTTACTTCTAGTTAACCGTAAAAGTAGGTATAGGTGGGTTTTTAACCTACCTAATAAATCAGGCCCTATAGTAGCTAACGCTATTAAGGGCTTTTTTAGGGGCCTAAGGAATGGTTTTGGTAGATATCCTACTAAATTCCACTTTGACAGAGGTACTGAAATAACTAATTTATTAATTACTTAGTTAGCTAAAAAGGGTATTAAATTTAGCACTTCTGCCCCCTATAGCTACGAGCAGAACGGCTTAGTAGAACGATTAGTTAGAGTTATACTAGACTGTATAAGGTGTACTATTCTTAGTAGCGCTTTACCCTAGTATTTATAGTGCTTTATACTAGAGGCTATAGTGGAATTAGTTAATAGTACAGCTATAACTAATAAGGAAACTACTCCTTTCCAGGCGCTATTTGACGAGCTAGAGCCTGGTATTCCATATATACCTAACCTAGAGCGCTATAGGGCTATAGGCGCTAGAGGAGAGGCTATTATACCTTTAGAAAAACGGTCTAAATCGTTAAAATTTACCTCTAGAACGGAAGAGTGTAAATTACTAGCGGTATTAGGTTCTAAGACCTACCTAGTATATATACCATCTAGAACAGTAGTACTTAAAGCCTCTACTATTAAGTTTATAGAGGATAATACAGTACTAAGTCAGCCTACTAATAATACAGCTTTAGAGGGGGAATTAGTAGACCTAGACCTAGATTTAGAGGGGGCTGTTAGCCCGGACCCTTCCAATCTTAATACTGAAAAGCCTATTAGTATAGAAATAGGACCTAGTAAGCTAGAGCCCTACGAATCTTCTTCTAATAATGAATTAGATGAACCCTCACCGGATAAGCCTATAAATCCGGTTATAGTAGAGTCTACTAGGCCTACTATATCTATTAGAAAGCCTGAATTACCAGAGGCGTTTCCCTAAACTATAGAGCCTATTTTTGCACCTAAGCCTATAGAAGTTATAGCTCCTAATCAGCCTATAACGAATGTACCTCTTAATAATAGTGATCTTATTTCAGAGGGGGATAAAATGCAGCTTGATTACTATAAGCTTTTAGCTAAGACTAGTAGCTATATACTGTCTTTTATCTATAAGGCTCGAAAAAGGGTAATATCTAAGGATAGCACGCCTACTACTTATAAGCAAATCTTAAAACTACCTAGAGATAAGCATAGTAAGTGGTTAGAGGCTATTACCAAGGAATTTATCTAGTTATTAGAGCTAGGGGTTTTTAAATTCCTAGCTAGGAGTCTATTACCTTCTTACCGTAAGCTTATTACCTGTCGAAACGTTCTTAAGGTTAAAAAGGACGTTAAAAACAGGCCTATTAAGTATAAATCTCGGTTAGTAGCTAGGGGTTTTATGCAGGTAGAAGGCCTAGATTACACTGTAACCTATGCCTCTACTAGTATACTACCTGCTTGGCGTATACTTCTAGCTATAGATGCTGTTCTAGACTGGGAAATAGAACAAGCTGACTTTATAGGGGCATTTCTTAATAGCGCTCTTAGAGAAAAAATATATATAGAAATCCCTAAAGGACTATTAGACCTAGCGGCTTTTAATAAGGCTATTTATACGCTTTTACTAAAATACAGCTATAATCCTTCTACTCCTAATATTATTAAACTATCTAAAGCGTTATCTAGTCTGAAACAAAGCCCTAGAGAGTAGCAAGATAAGCTTAAAATCTTACTTAAGAGCCTAGGCTATCTCCCTCTTATTTCAGATCCAGGGGTCTTCTATAATGCTAAAACCTGCTACTTTATCGTTACCTATATAGATAAGTGTCTATTTATAGGGCCTGATATAGGCTATATAACTGATTTAAAGAAACGGCTTATTGAGGTCTACGCTATAGAAGACTTAGGGCCTGCCGCCTATTTCCTAGGCGTGCAGATTATAAGGGATAGACCTAATAAGCGCCTATGCCTTAACCAGTCACAGTGCCGCTTTAACTTAGCCGATTCTAAGCCTATATCTATTCCCTTATAGCCGGGGCTAGTAAGTCAACTTCAACTAGAGGAAGATATTGCTAGCCACCTCTATAATTCTACGGAAATTAAGCTCTATCAAAGCCTAGTAGGAACAGCTATATATATAATGCTGTCTAGCCTATACCCCTTTAGGCAGTATGTTTTTCATACTCCTAAAGGGGCGGTATCTACTCTGGTGAAGATTGGCCTACCCCCTATCACACCCCCCCTTTTTTCCTATGTACGGTTATAGGTTTTTCACCCGTTGTATGGTTTTCCTATAGCACTAGTTCAGCCTACCTAGATATCCCCGACGGGGATCAGATAGCGTAATAGAATCTATCTATATATATAATGCTCCTTACTAGGGTAGATATAGGGTTTACCGTACAGTGGCTCTCTAGGTCTTTAAATAGACCTACAAAATCACACTAAAATGCTGCTAAAAATCTTTTTAAGTATCTTAATAGTACTAAAGACTATAGCATCTGTTTTAGCTATAACGGAAATACAGTAGCTGATCTAGGGCCTAAGCTTAGTAATAGTAGTAATACAACTACTAAGCTTAGTAGAGACTTTCACTCTAAGGAAGGGCCTAGGCCCCTAACTACTACCTCTACTACTATAGTAGATTCTGGAAATGGTTAAGGTAGTAGCCGGACTTCTATAATTAATAGTAGTCTAGTCGCTATAGGCTTTAGTGATTCTTGATTTGCCGGGGATAAGGCTACTAGTAAATCCACCTACGGCTATCTATATAAGTTAGCCGGTAGGCCTATTAGCTGGAAAACGAAAAGAGCTACTACTATTGCTCTCTCTACCCTAGAAGCTGAAACTGATGGAGTTACAGAGGCTATACGCGAAGTACAGTGGATGATAGGGCTATTTTCTGAACTCCATAGGCCTATAGATCACCCTATTACCCTCTATGGAGATAATCAGGGCTCTATCACGGTAGCTAATTACCCTGCTCTACACGCTAGAACTAAGCATACCCTGCTGAAATTCCGGTACGTTAGAGAGCAGGTTAAGGCTAAAATAGTCACTATTATATATCTTAATACTAAGTATATGCCGGCTGACGGACTTACTAAAGCCCTACCAGTTAGTGGCTTTCAGTCTTTTATTAGGCTTTTAGGCCTACAACCTAAGGGAGCTTTTTACTAAGCTACCCTCTACCCCTATATATATATATATATATTCTATACTATATATATAGAAGGCCTGGCTTAGCCTGATTAGCTTATAAGACCAGTTAATAGTACCGGCTACTTTACAGCCCTCTGGAATCACCTAATTCCTCTATATAGCCTTAAAAGGCTTATAAGGTCCTAGCCACTGTAGTACAGTTCTATAGGCACCCTTGTGCTGGCATCAGCTCCCTACGGCGTTAGGGAGGCCTATATTACTCTAGCTACCTCTAGAAGTACTCTAGTATATAGTATAGCTATATTTGGGAAATATAGGCTCCGGCTATTACTAGTAGTATACTTTCCTTTAGAGGGGGATTCTCTTTGTAACTACCTGTTCTTTCCTTACTAGAACTTGCTGAAAGAACGGAGTAAAAAAGGGTATAAAATTCAAAACCGTACTAAAAATTATTTTCTCTATAAGAGGATAAAGGCGTTTATAAGCCCTTTACTCCTTCTATACTCTAGTGCGTCTATCAGTCGCTAGGGTATAGAATATTTAGATATTATATATCACTATATGCTTTTAAGCTATAGTACCTATACCTTAAGATATAGGTTTGATTTTAACATTATATATATTCTTACTTCTTTCTATATATAATAGGGGTTTATCCTATATATATATAAGGGCATAACCCCTTTGTCTAACGGAATAGTTTTGCTCTTACGTTCTTATTTCTTAGGATTCTTCTATTCTTTACCTATATATAGCTTTCTAAGGCTTATAAAGGAACAGAAGAATAGAGGGGGTGTTAAACGTATAAAATAAGCTATAGCGCTCTAATGGTTATAGCTTAGGCAAAACGGATTTCAGTTCTCGAACTACTAGATATATAGCTATATTCTAAGGGTGGACCTACTTTTGTAGATACCGCTGACTAAGCTATATATTCTACTATATAGCCTAGAAATAGCTTTAAAAGGCTTTTCTATTTTTAGATTTATGCCCTACTTTTGTAGAGATAGCCTTCTTAGGCTGTATAAGCGCTAGAAATAGATAGATTCTATTACGCTATCTGATCCCCGTAGGGGATATCTAGGTAGGCTGAACTAGTGCTATAGGAAAACCGTACAACGGGTGAAAAACCTATAACCGTACATAGGAAAAGGGGAGGGTGTGATAGGGGGTAGGCCAATCTTCACCAGGGTAGATACCGCCCCTTTAGGAGTATGAAAACATACTGCCTAAAGGGGTATTGAAACAGAGCAGCAGACCCACGAGAAAGTAGGAGTAGCTGTCTGAAGGTGGTAGGCAGCTGTATATCGAATAGCTGTTTAGAAAAGAGGATAAGAGGTATATGTATAACAAGGCTATAGTCTCCCTAATTAGGGGAGACTAAGGTGGACAGGTGTAATGGAACCAAGTAAATGGGCCAAAGTAGCCCGGAGGCAAGAAGTAGATGGAATATCTTAAATGGGTAAAATGTAACTGTATAACTGTAATAACTAGGATGGGTTCCTTATTCTCTCTCTCTGAATATAGGAAGGAAAGCCAGCTTCTTATACTATTGTCCTCCTTATACTACTAATTCGCAATCTTATTATCAGCCTAGAATAAGATAAGGGGCGGAAAAGAAAGACCAGCCTTATCTACCCACTCTACTGTATAACAGAAGAGAAAGTAGATACGGGTCTCCTCTGAACAGAGGGAGAAGAAGAAGAAAAACAAGCGGCGGC
Organism: Phyllachora maydis; assembly: GCA_029339225.1. NCBI lineage: Eukaryota > Fungi > Ascomycota > Sordariomycetes > Phyllachorales > Phyllachoraceae > Phyllachora > Phyllachora maydis. Next base: position 2,082,080 of record JAQQPM010000004.1, read on the forward strand.
TAGTCGGGCACTAGCTACGCCGATCCAGTATAGGCTAGACCGCTCCTAGCCCCTAAGCAACAGAGTATTCTGGTAGTCTAGTAGCAATATGGCGAACTAGGGGGCGTATAGCGCCGCCGCCCCCTTTTTCGAGTCTATAGAGAAAGCTATATGTATCCCCCCTTTCCCTCTCTCTAAAAGAGGCCGAAGGGTAGGCCGGGCAACCGTCGAATATATGTCGGATATCTTCTATAGCTAAGTAGCAGCGGCAGAGGGGGTTATCAACCCTAGGCACCTTACAGGTATATAGGAATCCCCTTAGGCCTATCTTCCCTATACGGGCCTGTATTAGCAGCAAGCTTTCAGCCTTAGAGAGGTTATAGTGGCGTCTTTGGAAGGCCTTCTTAAAGGCCTTAGCTAGGTTCTCCTCTTGAAAGGTGGCTTTAGCTGATTTCTTAGAGAGGCTCTCTATATAGGGGTCGTAACTAGAGGCCCTAGCCTCCTATAGATAACGATCCTTCTAGGCGGTATAGAGGGGTTCCTTATTAATAGCCTTCCTTAGCTATTAGTAGTACTACTAAGCTATTACCTCCCTTTTTCTTTCTTGTTTTATACACCCTTCTAGGGGGAGGCTAGTCCTAGGGGTCCTGTTTCTAAGGGTAAGGCGTAGGGCTTCCTTCTACTTAGCCACCTCTTTCCCTATAGCCCTATTTATCCTAGCTTAGCTAGAGAAGGAGAGGGCGTTAAGGTAGAGGTTAAGGGGGGGGACGTTAGCCTTATAGTAGAGGCTTCAGACTAGTATCCTTTTATAGGCCCCTATAACCCTCCTTAGGGCCTTGTTTTCAGCTGCTAGTAGGCCTCTAGTTATACCCTATAGCCTGTTTAGTGCTATAGGCGTAGGGGTATGCCAGGCCAAGGCTGCGTAGGCTAGAACCGGCCTTATTACTACTGTATATAGGAGCCTAGTCTTTTCAATTCCAGGTCCCCAGGTCTTTCCAGCTAGCCTAGTAATAGCAAGGGACTGCGTTTTTAGCTTCTGCTATAGGGTATTGGCGTAGGCCTTCTAGGCAAGCTTAGGGTCTAGCCAAACCCCTAGAAAACGGGCCTCTAAAGCTGGTTATAGGGGAGGGGAGTCCCCTATTAGTCCTAGGTTAATAGGGTTAGTCCAGGGCCTCCTTCCAGGGGGGAAGTGTATAAGTTCGCTCTTTACTGCTAAAAAGGTAACTCCGGCAGTTGCTGCCCAGTCTAGGCACTCTTTCCAGGCCTCTTCTAGCTGCCTAACTATTGTTGTAGCTTCCTTGCCGAAGGCTAGTAGGTTAGTGTCGTCTGCGTAGCCTATAGTAGAGATAATAAGGTATTTTCTTTCTAGTCTTTCGTATAAGGGGCAGAGGTATAGAACTGAGAGGATTGGTGAAAGTGGTGAGCCTTAGGGTACCCCTGTTAGTACTGGGATTTACCGGCTTTTTTGGCTATTAAATAGGAGGCTGGTAGTCCTAGAAGAGAGGAATTCCTTTAGCCAGGATAGTAGCCAGGTAGGTAGCCCTAGCTAGTCCAGTATAGCTAGAAGTCTATTATAAGAGATACTGTCGAAATACCCTAATAGGTCTAGCTATAGGAGGGAGGCCCCGGCTTTATACTTCTATACCTCCTAGATCTAAGCTATAAGGAGGTATATAGCCGATTCGGTAGATTTATAGCGGCAGTAGCCTTATTACGTTGCTAGGATTAGCTTAAAAGCCTCGGCCACGTCCCTTATCTTAGTCCTTATAACTTTCTCTAGGACCTTGCTAATACAGTTAAGTAGGGCTATTAGGCAGTAGCCTCCAGGGGTGTTATAGGTATCTAGCTGTTTTTCTAGCTTAGGGAGGACAATAGTAATCGCTTCCTTATATTCCTATAGATAGAAGCTATAGAGGAAGGATTTCGAGGCTAGTATAGCGAGGGCCTTATATAAGGGGTCGCCACAAGCCTTTAAAAAGCCTATAGGAAGTTCGTCAGGTCCTAGTACTTTCTAGGGTTTTATTGTTTTAACAGCCTCTTTTATATCGTCCGGCCTAACCATCTAGCTAACCGGTAGTCTAGGGCCTATTAGGGGTTCCTCTAGGCTATCCTCTTAGGGGGAGAGGGGGAAGAAGCATACTAAAAGGGCCTCTACCTTCTCCTAGAAGGTACTGGCTTATCTAAGGGTTAGTAGCTTAGAAGGGGGTAGGGCAGTAGTGCTTTGTAGCCTAGCCTATCTTTCTAGTTACTAGAGCTTCTCTAGCTTTTCTCTAGCCTCTTATAGAAAGGCCCTCCAGGTCTTTCTCTTACTCTCTCTTATAGCCTTTATCTGCTTCCTCTAGGCTAACTTATAGGCAGTAAGGAGGGCCTGATTGCTAGGGGAGCGTTAGAGCTGTCTTTCTGCCCTTTTTCTCTCCTAGACTACCTAGTAGATGTTATTATTCTACTAGGGGGCACTCTTCCTTTTAGTAGTTGCTAGGGCTCCTTTAGGGGTTTCTTTAGGGGTTGTAGCCCTAGCAATACGTTAGAGTTCCTCTAATAGTCGCCTATAGGCCTCCTGGAGCTTAGCTAGGTTAGAGAGGCGTAATAGATATCTATAGCCCTCTATATTGTATATTAGGGAGCTGGCCTCTCTTACTACCCCCTCTTTATCTACCTTCTTCTACTGGAATTAGGGGGGCAGTAGTAGGGTTTCTATAGTCTCTAGGTCGATATCTAGTACCTAAGGGTAGTAGTCTAAGTATAAGCGTATATCCGAGCTAGTATAGGAGCAGGTAAGGCTGCTACTAAGCTAGAAGTAGTTGATAGTAGAGGCCCTACCCGCTTAGCTCCCCTATAGCGCCCTAGTTATAGCGTTGTAGGGGGTACGGAGGGTAAGCCCCTACTCTGCTATTAATAGCAGTAGGTCTTCTAACCTAGGGCTAAAGCGGTTATATTAGTCCTAAAGGGGGTAGTGAAGGTTAAAGTCCCTAGCTAGAAGGTAAAGGCCTAGGTAGGCATTTATCTTCCCCCTTATTTCTTCGATAAGGGGGGTTAAGCCAGTCTAGGGTTAGGGGTTGTTATATAGGGACTAGACTATAAAGGGGCCGTTCTTAGTCTATATAGTAGCCCTAGCCCAGTCTAGGCTAGAGCTGTAAGTCTATATTACTAGCAGGAGTAATTTATAGATATAAAGTAAGGCCTGTCCGTTAGGGGTGAAAATAAGGTGGTAGGGGGCTGATCTAGGGCAGTAGGTAGAGTGCTATGCCTGCCTATTAATCTAGGGCTCTTATATAGCGAGTATTTCTTCTTTTACTATAGAAAGTAGTACTTCCTATACCTCCTTTAAGCCCTATACGTTCCAGAGGCGTACCTTTATATCTCTATCTCCTCTAGCTATATAGTAGGCGGTGGTTGTTATATAGTAGTAGCGTTAGCTAGTCTAGTATCTAGGTCTAGTCTAGGTCTAGCATCTAGGGGTCTAGGGGCTCCTATGGGTTCCAGGGTTCTAGTAGGTCTAGTAGCCCCTTTAGGGCTTATAGCTAGTATAGAAGAAGGGGGGGTTTGGCTGCTTAGGTGGCTGAAGCAGGTAGTAATTATACTCTAGTTAGGAGTTAACCCTCTTAATACTGTTGGTTAGCCCCTCTGTCTTTTTCCTAAGACTATAGTATAGCCTTCCTCCCCCTCCTCTTATAATAGGGCCTGCTAAGGGGGGTATTGCTGTTATTATTATTACTATTACTGCTGTTGCTATTAGTACTGGTATAAGGGCGGTTGGTCAACGTTAAAGGCCTTAGGCCTAGAGCGTAGATATCCCTTAGCCTATACCTATGCCTTTTTTAGGCGGGGGTAGGCCTTTGAGCAGGCGTGGTAAGCTTGGTAGCAGTTGCGGCAGCGGGGTACCCTAGAGCAGGTAGGGGCTTCTGGCGTAGTATGGCTGTTAGCGCTATAGTTATAGCAGATCTCTTCTTTGCTCTAGCATACCTTAGCCCTATAGCCCTATTTCTAGTACCTTAGGTATTAGATAGGCTTAGCCTTATCGATCTAGGGCTCTGCTTCTAGGGCTTGGCAGCTTTAGAAGACCCCCTCTTTATAGGCTTTCTAGGCTGCCTCTAGAGAGATAAAGGCTATTAGTGCCTTAACCCTAGTCCGTTCTAGCCCTTAAGGGTACTAGACCTTTGCCCTAACTGCTATAAGGTATTACCTCTTAGCTTCTTCTAGTAGGCCTTTCTCTATAACCTGGTTATAGACTATAAGGCCTTTAACTGCTACTGCCTAGGTTGTTGTATATAGGGAGGCCTTCTTGCTAAAGGCCCTTGTAATCTAGGCAGTATTGCTCTCTAGGCTCTTCTTTATCTCTATATTCTCTATAACCAGAAGGAGGTTACCGCTAAAGAGCGTCTAAACCCCTTAAACTACTAGGCTAGAAGCCTATTAGATAGCCTATACTACCTCTAGGGCAGATTTAGCTAGTACCTATTGCTAGGCTAAGCCTAGTTAGATAAGCACCTAGCGCTCTAGGCTAGGCCTAGTTGCCTTACTAGCTATTAGCTTGCTAGCTATATTAGCCTAGGTAGGGGCTGTAGGCTAGGAGTGGCTAGGCTGTTGTTGTTGCTATTGTTGTTACTGGTAGTAGCTAGGCTGCTAGGGGTATTGCTAGTGCTGTGGCTTAGACGTTGTTAGGGCGGTAGGGCGGTTTTAGGGTACTAGAGCTACTGCTGTTATAGCTAGGGCTTCTTTAGGCAGGTCCTAAAGCAGGGCTGTAAGGGCAATTTGCCTAGCTTCGGTAGTTACTTCTACTATACTATAGAAGTTAGTACTATTCTTAGCTAGGCTGATTATCCGGTCTAGGAGGCTAGAGAGCGTAAGGGCGAGCTTAGGGGGGCTAAGGGTAGCCTAGGCGGTTTTCTTGGTTGCTGGGGCGATATGGTCGGCCTTGGTAGCACTGTTGTTGCTTCCTTCTTTCCCTATATTTTTCTCCGATTTTTTCCCCTGCTTTTTCGAGGTTTTTTAGCTAGAAGGGGCTAGGGCTAGGGCATGCTAGCTACTATTTAGGCCCCTAAGGAAAGGGGCAAAGACGTTAGTTAAGGGGGGGGGCGCTAATTATAGGGGCGTTAATAGTAGGGGGGGCGCTAGAGCTAGGTACTGTAGGTGCTATAGTTATAGCGCTTATAGCAGTCTCCTTAGCAGTAGTAGAGATAGTAGTCTAGCGGTCTTCTATTTCTATATTGTCGTTTAGGTAGTCTATGCTCGGGGGTTAGTAGTCCGTACTTAGGGGCTAGCTTAGAAGGTTATTATTATTGTCGTTAGCTATAGGTAGGGCAGGGTTGCCAGGGCATAGAGCCGCATTAGTAGTCTATACGCAAGGAAATTGCAGTTGTAAAAGGGCAGCTAGGCTCGCTATTTTCTGCATTTTCGCATGCCTAGGGCTGTCGTATAACCGACAGTGCTACAGCGAAAATTGGCGGGCGTTGTGTCCTTAATCGGACGGTTCAAATGGATGTAGTTGCACGCGATTTGGTGTAGTTTTGACCAAAAACTCGTTTTTCGTTTTAAGGTGTCGGTTTTAAGCGCTAGAAATAGCCTTAAAAGGCTCTTCTACTAGGTTACCTACCTACCCTATACCTACCCTGCACTACAGGAGCGAAAACAGAACTTATAGGAAAAGTCGTGCGGCTTACCCTGCAGCTTAGATAGCCGTAAGTCGATTATTTAAAATCGCCAGCTTATTTGGTTTTTCGGGAAGGCGCCATGCACCTACTAAGGCGCTCCTGCCGTATAGAAGGCAGGAACGGTCCCAGAGGGTATATGTAGGAAAGGAAATTGCGAAGCCTTACCTACTTAGACTAGAAATCAAGTTACTACGTTACCTATAACTATAAGCCTTATAGGCCTATTAGACCTACTAAAAGCCGTGATATATAAGCTTAAAGCCCCTATAATATAGCGCTATAGCCTATAACTATACCGTTATATAAGGACTTTTATAGAGGGAATATAGTAAAGGGCCCTACTTTACTATATTAGCACATACCTAGGAAGTGCTATTTAGGCCATATCAACGCTGTTGCTGCCCCTACGTACCCTATACGACTACTACTAGTAGGCTATAGTGGTTATAGATCCTTATATAGGATTACCCATTCTAAAAACTTGTAATGTCAAATTCTTATCTATTAGATTATAGGATAAGATAGGATAAGTTTAGACAAGTAATTGTTGTTTTTCGAAAGTATATCTGCGTTTTAATCTATGATTTTAGGGTATAGTCGCTATTGGAATTACTTAATAAAGAAATCCTTCTTTTTGTCTTAGTAACTAGCCTAGCTCTTCCTCTTTTCGGGTATACTTCTAGTATAGTTATTAATCTGGCTATTCTACTCCTAATGTTGTTAAACAATAGAAACTAATTAGTGTTAATTCGCTCTTACTATAGTAGAGACTTCTAATAATAAGGAACAAAACAGTAATATAGAGAAAGAGTAATAACAAAGTATAAGCTACTAAGCAAAGTAACGAGTAACGATTCCTATTGATTCTATAATGATTGATATCTGTCTCTATCCTTCTCCCCTACCCTTTCTATCCTAGATACGTAGGTTGTAGCTACGTATCCTTTACTAGGGTTAAGCCTAGCGCTAGTATAAGGGTTATACCCTATACCTAGACATTACCTTACCGTAACTAATATACTCTAGCTATAATAGCCTACTAGCAACTAAGACTTAACATGTATAGTTTATATAGGGACTAGCTAGGACCCTGCCTATATATATATTAAGGGCCCTATAGCCCTGTCCCCCCCTTATCGTATAATAACTTATCTTCTTACCTCCTCCTTGCTTAGACCTTAGCAATCTAGGTCTTCTAGTTACGAACTGATTCTCCTTTACTAGAGTAAAGGGACTTTTTATAGTTCTTATATATTATCCTTATGTTGATTGCGGTAAGGGGGGGTTAGGTGCTGATCCCTGTAACCGCGCAGCATATGAGCCTCTCGCTCTAGTGAATGGGGCGCGTACTGCGCCACTTGTGCGACAGCCACGAGTAGCGTACCCGCGTACTATATAATAGTTACCAACGAGCGCTCTGCTCTAACATAGGTATTTAAGGGGTGTGTAACCACCCTTTAGATAGAGGGAGATATAACAATCTAGAACTAGAACTTAAACTAGTATTTCCTTGCTACTCTCTTTACTCTTATTATTTTAGATTATTATAATCTCTAGAAACCTACTAATACTAATTAGTATTGTCTCTATATTACGATATAAGGGCAATATAGAGTAGCAAGGTAGTTAGTTAAGTGCTTAATAACCTTAACAAAGTAGATTACAGTTTACTTACTAAGGGCTATTAATCGGGCAACTAGATAACCACCCTATTAACTTAGTAATATCGCTTATAAGAAAACCAATACTATAAACCTATCCTTTTAGGCTAAGGAAGCTTAACCTAAGCTCCTAGACTAAGGAAGCATTGCTTAAGAGAACGCTACTAAAACTATATTGCTAATTAACTCTACTATAATTAACGTACTATAGTGTCCTAAGATCCTTCTACTTATAGAACCTTAAAAAGGGAGGATACTAAGATAAACCCCTATTATATACTAAGTATTTCGTTAAGTATAGTCTAGGATCTTAAAGAGTATTTTAAATAAGAATTCCCTATCTAGCTACTTATTATAAGCATTAACAAATTTAATGCTTAAACGGCAGCAACAGCGTTGATATAGCCTAAATAGCACTTCCTAGGTATGTGCTAATATAGTAAAGTAGGGCCCTTTACTGTATTCCCTCTATAAAAGTCCTTATATAACGGTATAGTTATAGGCTATAGCGCTATATTATAGGGGCTTTAAGCTTATATATCACGGCTTTCAGTAGGTCTTATAGGCCTATAAGGCTTATAGTTGTAGGTAACGTAATAACTTGATTTCTAGTCCAGTAGGTAAGGCTTCGCAATTTCCTTCCCTACATATACCCTCCAGGACCGTTCCTGCCTTCCACACGGCAGGAGCTCCTTAGTAGGTGCATGGCCACTTCCCGAAAAACCAAATAAGCTGGCGATTTTAAATAATCGACTTACGGCTACCTAAGCTGCAGGGTAAGCCGTACGACTTTTCCTGTAAGTTCTGTTTTCGCTCCTGTGGTGCAAGGTAGGTATAGGGTAGGTAGGTAACCTAGTAGAAGAGCCTTTTAAGGCTATTTCTAGCGCTTATACAGCCTAAGGAGGCTGTCTCTACAAAAGTGGGGCATAAATCTAAAAATAGAAAAGCCTTTTAAAGCTATTTCTAGGCTATATAGTGGAATATATAGCTTAGTCAGCGGTATCCACAAAAGTGGGTCCACCCTTAGAATATAGCTATATATCTAGTAGTTCGAGAACTGAAATCCGTTTTGCCTAAGCTATAACCGTTAGAGCGCTATAGCTTATTTTGTACGTTTAACATCTAGTAATAGTATAAAGGCCTTAGTAAATACTAGTTTATATAGTAACTTTCTAAAGCTTAAGTAGATTAATACTATACTGTTTAGTATATCTATAATAGCCTTTATAGTAATAGCCTATAGTTTAGCTGGAAGATTGGCGTATAAGTATATAGGCTTAAGAGCCTCGAAAATAGTCCTGTTAGTTCTTTTGATAAGACTGTTCTATTATAGCGCTTTTATAGTACTGCCGGTCCATTCTATCCTATTCTCCTAGAGGAAGGTTAATAGAGATTAGCTAACGAATTTAGTACCTTTTATAGAGTAGACTCTAAAGGGATATCTACTATAGTAAGCCTTAAGTTGTTATAGTAGATATCTGACTTTAAAAGGAGCCTCCGACTTTAACTATACTAGGAAGACCTACTTAAAGTAGGTAAATTTATCAATTACTACTAGCGCTAAAACTACTACCGGCAAATTGCCAATTCCTATTAATAGTAGAAGGGAGGTTTAACCCCCTTTTAGATCTATATAAAGGACTTCTATGAAGTTTTTAGCGTTACTGATTAGGTCTCTTTAACTAGGCAAAATGGTAAACTTACTTTTTGCGTAAGAATCGTAAGATTTAGTAGTCATAGTAATAATATTATCTTTTATACTATATCTCTATAGCATTTGGTTAGCTAAGTATAGGTTTATATGCTTAAGCGCTATATGCTAATCAATTAGGGCAGTAGATACTAATATAGACTCCAATCCTTTATAAGAGGCCATAGCTATAGAATCTGCTATTAGTGTAATATCCTTTATTAATATAAAATAACGTCTTCTCTTTGCAAATAGAAGGCTATAGCCTTCTTTTTCTAGCTTAAGAATAAGCGGATATTACAAGACTATTGCAAGCTTATATCCGTTGTTGATTAGCTGGCCTAGTAAGAGAAGATGAGGCGTAGAGGGCCCTATTTTCCTTATATATAGAGCGTTATTAAGCTCTAGAGGTATGCTTTTTAAGGATATTAGTCTTAGGCTCCCTTTACTAAGAATATTAACAGTAGATCTATCAGTAAGCTCTACTATTTTAGGACTAGTAATATAAGAAGTAAAGTTAGATTTGTTCAAGCTAATATAGCAGTTTATACTAGAGTCTAACTAGGTCTAGTTATTAACCTAGTTAATACTAACTACCTTAATTCTAAGCTTCTTTCCCTTTCTATCCTCTTTGCCCTTAGTCTTAGCGTTAAGGCTAGACTACTTACTATAGTATTCCTCCCCTAGGTATCCCCTCTTTTTATAGAAGGTATACTCTTTAAGGTACTTATTACCCTTTTTCTTAATAGCTAGGGATTTCTAGGCTACTCTTTTATAGAGACTTTCTATTATATCTATAAGATCCTTATCCTTATAGGCGTAGGCTAGGTCTTTATTAATCTTATTAATCTTATTAATAAGAAGGACCTGCTATACCTTGGCTAGGCTTCTAGTTACTAGGATATTAATAGCCTAAATCTACTTAAGCCTGTTTTTAGTATCTATAGTAAGAGTAGCAAGAGTCTTATAATTAAAGAGCTATAAAAAGCTTGTTAAACGTACAAAATAAGCTATAGCGCTCTAACGGTTATAGCTTAGGCAAAACGGATTTCAGTTCTCGAACTACTAGATATATAGCTATATTCTAAGGGTGGACCCACTTTTGTAGATACCGCTGACTAAGCTATATATTCCACTATATAGCCTAGAAATAGCTTTAAAAGGCTTTTCTATTTTTAGATTTATGCCCCACTTTTGTAGAGACAGCCTCCTTAGGCTGTATAAGCGCTAGAAATAGCCTTAAAAGGCTCTTCTACTAGGTCACCTACCTACCCTATACCTACCCTGCACCGTAGGAGCGAAAACAGAACTTATAGGAAAAGTCGTGCGGCTTATCCTGCAGCTTAGGTAGCCGTAAGTCGATTATTTAAAATCGCCAGCTTATTTGGTTTTTCGGGAAGTGGCTATGCACCTACTAAGGCGCTCCTGCCGTGTGGAAGGCAGGAACGGTCCCGGAGGGTATATGTAGGAAAGGAAATTGCGAAGCCTTACCTACTTGGACTAGAAATCAAGTTATTACGTTACCTACAACTATAAGCCTTATAGGCCTATAAGACCTACTGAAAGCCGTGATATATAAGCTTAAAGCCCCTATAATATAGCGCTATAGCCTATAACTATACCGTTATATAAGGACTTTTATAGAGGGAATACAGTAAAGGGCCCTACTTTACTATATTAGCACATACCTAGGAAGTGCTATTTAGGCTATATCAACGCTGTTGCTGCCCCTACGTACCCTATACGACTACTACTAGTAGGCTATAGTGGTTATAGATCCTTATATAGGATTACCTATTCCAATAAAGCTTATAATAATCCTTAACTAGGAAACTTTAGTTTAAGGCTTAGTCTTTTCTAGTATTTCTATTAGTAGCACTACTGAAGAGGCTCCCTTACTTAGGGATATTCCTTTTAGTACTAGTTCCTTAAGCTTCTTTTCCTAGAAGGCTCTCTAGACGTTAATTATAAAGTATAACTCTAGGTTATTAATATTAAAGAACGCTATTAAGCTACTTATAATAGAGAGAAAACGCCTAAAGGCTTTATACTATATAGTACTATCCTCTAGTAATAATTAGGCTAAAAAGGCAGTTGGCTCTAGCTTATTTATAGTATTAAAGGCCTATATAGCCTTTATATTAGTATTAATATCCTCCTTTAAAGAGAATACTATTACTACCTTATTAGCAAAGATAAACCCTTCTATTGTAAGGGCTTTAAGAATAGTAAAGGAGGAAGCTTTACTAACAGTTAATCCTCTATTATCTTCTTTATTAAAAGAAGAAAAGGAGTGTTACTTTACTAGCTTCTATACTATAGAAGGTAGTAATACTAGGTTTCTAGATAAGGCGGTCTATAGTATAACCTAGCGTATTACTACTAACCTTCTAGCTTATTCCGCTTCTTCTATTAAGTCAAAGAAGACGCCTACCTACTTCCTTGTTTCTAGCATTAATCACCGGCTGTTCTTTTAGACATACAAGAGTACACAAGGGCTTATAACCTGTAGAACAACGTATATTGGTTGATAAGGGGAAATCCCCTTATCAGCGGTATAATAACACAGGGTCCTATATAGGGGAGTGGGTCACGTGACATGGCACGTGTCTTGACACGTGACCTCAGGTCTCAACAAGCGCCACGTCGTCCAACACCGGTGCCTTAGTGCTATGACAGCTAGAAGCCACACGGGGACCACGTCGTCTAATATGTACGGTTCGATAGAAGAAGTTAGTCGACTCAAAAAGGGGATTTCCTCCAAGCGATCAAATGACGTAGACCCCCGTACAAGGTGCTGCCAAAGTCAATTCCTTAGTAACGGTAAATCGTGTAACGCTATGCCCCCAAAAACATGAGGAGATCGTTGCCGTTGTGTCAAAGCTTCGCTTCGGCCTTCGCCCCATCGCGCCCATCGCGCACCTGCGCCTTAACTTTCCGATCGTCTCCCACCCTCGCCAGAATCCAGTCACCGACCTCCTGGTAGAAGATCTCGCTGTCCTTCCCATCAGCATGCAATTGGTGATACCACCCCTCGTACACTCTGAACGTCCTGTCCGGCACATCCAGCGTGCACTCGTCGTAGAAGCGCTTGCTGCTCTCGAAATGCGTCACCTTGTCCTCCGTCCCATGCCCAAACCACACGCTCCGCACCACGTCCCCCCGCAGCTTCACCGTCCGACTTGTCAGCGCCGCCGTCCGGTCCAGCAAGCCGGCCAGGCCCTCCAGCGTGCCCGTTTGATGGCACAGCGCGTCCTCGCGGATGCTCTGCGCCACCGCGGCGTCGCGCGTGCAGTTCTCAGCCGGCACCTCGCTGCGCAGCCGGCGGCGCGGCAGCAGGCGCCCGGCCAGGCGCCCGGCAAGGACGCTGAGCGGGCTGGGCGCCTGCTCGGGCGCGAAGGCGACGAACGGGCTCTCGAGCAGCCAGCCACGCACGCGGCGCGCGGCGCCCGCGTAGGCCGGGTCGGCCGCCAGCGTGAGCGCCTCGCCGCCGCCCATCGAGTGGCCCATCACGAAGACGGGCGGGTCCGCCGGCCCCGCAGGCAGATGCGGCGCCAGGAAGGCCGCCACGTCGGCGAGCACCTGCGCCGTTGGGCCCGTCAGCCCCCGCTCCTCCGGCTTCGTCACGCTACGGCCCCAGCCGCGCTGGTCGAAGCCATGAACGGCGATGCCGCGCGCCGCCAGGGCCGGGAAGAAGCCGTAGTAGCGGTTCACGTGGTCGCTGTAGCCATGGATGAAGATGAGCTTGGCTTTCGGGGCGCCGTTTTCGGGCTGTGGGGTCGTCAGCGAGGCCTTGGTGCACTCGTGGACAGCAGCACTACGGCATCATGAGCCGGGCAGGCGGGGAGAGTGGAGTCAAACTTACGGCCCAGCTCTTGGTGTAAAGGCTCTTGTCTCCAATCTTGAAGCTCCCTTCCGTGATCTTCACCATGGTGGAGAGCGCTGTTATACTTTCCGGAATCCGGATGCTTCGGGAGGGTTTGGTTAGGGAGGGGGTGAGGATCGGCGACTTGAGCACCAGTCGTCTGCTTCGACACAAAAATACTGATCACAAGCTAGCCCAAGTGTAGCGAACAGTGCGCCGCTCCAAAAGTACCTGCACTTACCAGGTACACATACCTGGTAGAAGTTGATTCGGGTAAACCAGCCCCTGCCTCTCTCCTTGAAACCGGTCACCGGACAAAGAACAGAGGACTTATGCACTTGATGTTGCTTCGTGCCATTGTCGCCCCCAAAACTTCGCTCATCGCCGAATCAGTACTCGACGAGCCGGCACCAGTATAGTATCTACACGAACACAGCTGACAGCTTCAGGTTATGTCGCCTACCACACCAGACTTTTGAACAAAGATTATCGAGATGACCCTCGTCGTTGCCTCGGTGTCCTGACAATACTCCTTGGCCAGATTAAAACCGGAGTATTCACCTCGAGGCCGCGCGCAATCGCCGTAGAATCGAGAACAAGTATAGGTTGCCACCAATTAGATCCAGCCCGCCCGCCAAGCCTTGAGAAAATAGAGCTGTGTAGCTGCGAGGACAAACCCTCTCCAACAATGGTGGCGGAGACAGACCAGAAATGCGCTCGCCAAGCGTGATAAGAACAGCAGCGGCAGCCCCGAAAGAATGGAAGAAGAAGGCTCAGCACCACACCCGCGGGGGGACACAAAGGCTGAAAGGGCCCAAGGGAAACAAGACCTCTAGACGCCCAAAAGTCCGGCACAAATAGTGTCACGCCTACACTTGGGTGGGAACAAGACCGACCGTAACCACCTTGTCATCCAGACACAGATGCATTCCTGCCGCGACCGTGCTCGTATGAATTTTGTCGTGCCTTCATGCCGTCGTGCCAGTAATACTCGCAAACATGGCCAGCTCCCGGCCTCCGCTGTGCTGCCGTTGCCGGAACTCCATGGGCTGGTAAAACAATAATCGAAGCCGCCCCCCCATGCCCCCTATTGCCGTACATGCGAAGGAAATTGAGAAAGGCGTCGTCACACCTGGATATGCCCAAGCATCTTGATCATATCTGAGCCATATGGTCGTGGAATCCTGATCCAAACGAGTCCTGGCCGTTCACTGGGGTAAACCCAAATTTCTCCAAAGGGAGATCTTCATCCGGTGTCCGGATGCCAATCCCGCTGTCATCAGCCCCCAGCTGGTTGTTATTGGCGAGAGACGCCGGAGGAAACTGCGCGCGATCCGGTTCGGGGTGAGACACATTAGACATGTTTGGTTCATCGCTACCGCTGCTATACCGCGAGCCCTGGTTGCTCGCGCTTCGCTCTGCGATGTCACGCTTTGCTGGGGGTGGCGTAGTTGCGATCATTTTCTGCTTCATAAATCCTCCTTGCTCGGCCATAAATTGAACCATCTCGTCGATCCAGCACTTGGTCACCCACCAAGACCCGAAGCTCTTACCCTGGGCAATGGTGAGATCACGCAAGACAGCTGTGCCGACTCTCTCAACGCACCAGACGATGTCGGTGTGCGAAGCATAAGGGAAGTGGGTCGGCAGCGAGCGCAAGAAGCTCACCCACCGATCCAGCACGTTGGACGCGGAGCAGTCCTCCAGTCTCTCGGGCCGTGCTGGCCGCCCATTGCGCAAGGTAAACTCGCCCTGCAGCGTCAGGCACTCCATTTCCCAAGGCACGTTCACCGGATCCAGGAGATCGCGCATCTCGGTCAAGAGAAGGTTGACCAAGTCATCCATGGCACGATTGGGTACGGACTCGGCAACCTTCCGTACCGCAATGGTTGTCATCCATTCCGTATACATCAGATCTCGATTGGCCGGATTCGAAAGCATGTTCGCTGCTGCATGAGCTGTGAGGTTGACCCGGAGTGCCCGGTCAAGCAAGGCAGCGAATAGCGTCGCAGGAGCCTCCTTGGCTTGGATGATGCTGCAAGACTGTCCCTGGAATGACTCTCGGATGTGAGGGACAAGTCGACCGGAGATACTGCGCAGAGTGTCCAGAACAGGTTTAGGGACGACCTGGAGCGTCAGGCTGGAAATGATGCGCATCATTCGCTGATACAAGACAAAGTCGCACTGTTCGATCCAAGCGGCCAAGGCGGGGTGTCCAAACAGCTTTTGAACCGGCATTGTAAGAGTCCCCTGAAAGGACGTAAAGAGATGGAAAAAGGTCTTTTCCTTGCAATACCTGATGCATTCGACCAATGATGTGCAATGAGACCGGTAGAGGGCGGTTAGGGACATGGCGGCATCGGCATCGGTGCCATCTGGCAAGAAGGCCTCGATAGCAGGTAGGGCCAAGGCTTCCGACTGATCAAAAGGAGGATCAATGTCTCGCACAAGACACAGCGTCTGCGGCGTCTTGCTCATGGTGGACTGCAGCTGGTCAATGTTCGAGACCAGGGGCTGGTTGTATAGGCTATGGACATTGCGTGAACGGGCGTACTGCGGAGCAACCTGCGCAGACGTATCGGTATATGGCTGTGGCGGACGTTCCTGGGGCTTGGAGACGGATTCGTTGGGGTTCGGGCTGGATAGGCTCAGTAAAAGGCGATGCCAGAAGAGTGAGTCACTTCTCAAGGATACTTACTGGAAGTCCTGCGAGAAAGCCCGACTCTCCTCAACGAGAGACACTTGCGACTGCTGCGTGGGCTGGTCCCGCATCTCGGGCTGCTCTTCCATCAAGGTGAAGTTCACGTAGTGATACTTGGACTCGCCTCGAACCCCGAGACGGCGCGTCTTCAGACCTGGAAACAGGACCCGAACAAGTTTGCCGAAGCTCGCGGGATTGAGCACTGTTATTCGCTCGAGCGCACATCGAGATGCGTAGTTCGCGTATACTCGTCCTCTTGGGACCGAGCCCTTTCCCTTGGAGCACACAGTGTTGATCCTGCTTGCATGTTAGCCAATGTCAGCCACTCATCACTCTGCAATGACGAAGAAGCCGCAACGCACCATAGCATCGCAAAAATTTGGCGGGTGCGCTCGGAGTTGGGACCGCGCTCGTTCCCATGCAATTCTTCCGCAACGTCTCCGAGGGTGCGATGCCTGTTGAGCGTAAACAGCTGCCGCATTTCTGTCTCGTTGTTCGCGCTGGTCCGAGACCCAGTCTTGATCGCACCAGGCATGCCGACGAAAGAGTCTCCATCGTCATGCCCGTCGCGGTCCATCAGCTGGCTGTCATCGGCAAAGCTGGCATTGCCATTGAACGAATCGGCCGACATGGACTGTCGGTTCATGCTGTGACTCTGGTGAAACTGCGCGCCGTGCATTGACGTGTTCATCGACGTGTCCATCGAGTAGTCCCGACTCGCCTGCAGATGCGTGGCGAGCATCATGTCCTCGGCGGTCATCTGGTGCGGAGCCGAGGCCAGTTCCCTCGGCTGGGGGTGGGAGTGAGCCAGGCTGTTGGAAAGGCTGTTGGATAGGCTGCTCGGAACCCAAGATGCCTGATATGCTTCGGCGTTCTCCGCAAAAGTCTGTTCGATGTTGGGTTGAGTGGCGGCGCTGTGAATCGAGGCGGTCGAGGCACGCGAGTGCGGCCTTTTTCTCGACTTGGCCATAGCCATGGCGCCTGCAATGCCGAATGAGGAGTGCGCCAAAGAGGGCATGGTGGTAACGATGCTGGCACTTACTATGGGTCGAGTCCATCAGGACCCTTGTCTTCCCGAGTGCTGGCAATCAATATCGAGCGCCCGCCTGCTTGCGACGGCCGATTGTGGTCGCAAAGAATATTACAGAATGCTGCCTGGAAAAGAAAATGCGAGGTAGCTTTTGTCCAACACGGAGGCCAGGCGATTGTGAGGGGCGGCGCGAGGAGTACAAGACTCGGGGGCGGTGGTGGCTTCGCAATCACAATTGGGCGAATGGTGCTTAGAGAAAATAATCAACAAAAACATTGTAAGAAGCGGGCAACGCCCCAGCCTCCCCTAAGCGGCGTCGGTGCACGGTCCAAACCGGCCAGCACCCCACTTTCGCTGCGGTGTCTGAAACGCCATTGGACCGCTTCGGGCTCAGAACCAGCACTCGGCGGCAGTTTGTTGACAAGTAATTCGAAAAGCAGATTCGACATATCGTCATCAGCCATAATGTTTCATTCCGCCCATAGCGCTCGTTGTTTTTTGTTTGTATGCAGTTGCCCTCCTTTTTCCCCCATTTGCTGTCTACAAGTCCAGAGCGTATGAATCTATCTGGATCGTTATCGTGAGATCTGAGCCGCTCGCCGTGCCCTGTTAGAAAGTCTACAGGGAACCAGTCAGATTCTAGAAGAAGAAAAATCGAGGCCGGTTCCCCGCTCAACCGGCAAACCGAGAGGAACACACTGCCCCTTTGCCAAAGTCAACAAGTATTGGCCACACCCGTGCTTCGGTATTGTTGTGTTGCTGACCAGAGGGGACACCATGGCCTCATCGTTTGCGCTTCATTCATGAGACCCCCTGCGCTAGATGCACCGTCCACTGTCACAGCGCTTGCATGTGCTCCAACCAAACAAGATGTGCTTCAGAATAAATAACATCCATACAGGGACGTGCTTTGACCCTGAATCCCACAAGCGTCCTCCACAAAGGTGAGCTAGAGGTAGCTTCTTCCCCTTACTGTCTTCTACCTGGTACTCGCCTGGATGACCCGTCTGGATTATAGCACGTGATCAGATGCACAAAGTATTTGTGCAACAGCATTATATATACCTCATTGCCGGGGTCCTGCGCTAGCTTACTCGTTAGCCGGTCTTGCCAGCAAGCTCATTGCGCACATCGCAGCCTTTTTGGACTCTTGTCCCAATAACAGATGCCGACTCCACCATTGACGAGAGCAATCTTCACTCGTGCAAAACCGCGTCTCTGTATTTCGTTGCTCAGATATAGACAAACCTCGTTGTGAGCTGATATCTACTTGATCGTGTCTATCACCTCGAGGAAGCGATCAATCTTCCGCTCCCTCCATTCCACGTGCGCCACCTCCTCAACTCTTTTAGCACCATCGCATCCCTCGCATTGCTGTCGCAAACACCAACGCAACTGCATACCTGGGGCACGTCGGCTGTGCAAGTCGCTAACTTGATAACAGCTCAACGATCATATCGCTTTACAATTTATCGCCATGTCTTCCCCTCAGGAGCGCGTCCAGCACTATATTGGACAACTCGACCGCGAGGTAAAACCGGCCGTGGTTTGCGCGCTTCCCCGCCCCCAACCTGTGCTGATCAGATTGCCATTCCAGCTCGCCAAATATCCGACTCTCATCAATCTCGAGAAGCAGACCTCGGTCCCCAAGGCTTATGCTTTTCTCGGCCTGGTCACGCTATACTTTTTCTTCATCGTCTTTAACCTCGGCGGCCAGCTCCTCACAAACTTCGCCGGCTTCGTCATCCCCGGGTACTATTCCCTCGAGGCGCTTTTCACCACGACCCAGAATGATGACACCCAATGGTTGACTGTGAGCATACTGCTGCAACCCCCGGCGAGCAACGTACTGGGCTATGCTAACAAATATCGCAAACAGTACTGGGTTGTTTTCGCGCTGTTCACGTATGAAGCTGCAAAGTATCTACAAGTCATGCTCGCGTGGCCAGCTAACCATCCCTTGCAGCGTCGTCGAGTCGCTCGTTAGCGTCGTCTACTGGTTTCCTTTCTACTACACCTTCAAGTTCGTATTTTTGTTGTGGCTGGCTCTCCCCACCTTCAAGTAGGTGGTTTTACCCTCACAATGGTTCTTCCCGGTTGATGTTACTGACCATTTGTTAAGGGGCGCCGTCTTCGTATTCCGCTCATTCCTGCAGCCCACGCTCGGCCGATACTTCCAAGAGGGTGGTTCCACCGCCAGCGGCCTGCGCGCGAAGGCTGGCGCCCACACCGAGTAATCTACGATCGCTCGCGTCGAAGACATCACCGCTCTTTACCCCTACGCCTCTGGGCTTCTATTGGGTCCTTGGCCTGTGGGACACCGGTCTTGTGTCGTGTGTTGTCAATGATTCATGCCTGGTAAATGGGCTCGTAGGCACCGGACATCCCGTGGGACAATGAAGTGTAAGGTGTTGATTGGCTGGCAAAGCGGTCTATTGCTGCTGCTTCGGAGTGTACGTCCATCCCGTGATTAGTGATAGCATGACTTTGTGTATGGTGGCTGTGCTTACGATGTGATGGGAACAAGTGGCCCTGGCCCGGCGCAGCGACGTAGCCACTTTTATCTTGAATCCGGAAGCGAAAGTGTAACGGGCATGGGCCAGCTGCAGGTCTGACTCATAAATGCCCAAGAATGGCACCACCCTGGTGCAGCTAGCCATGGGTACCTGCAGTTTGCAGCAGTTTGCAGTG
Organism: Phyllachora maydis; assembly: GCA_029339225.1. NCBI lineage: Eukaryota > Fungi > Ascomycota > Sordariomycetes > Phyllachorales > Phyllachoraceae > Phyllachora > Phyllachora maydis. The sequence continues at coordinate 2,101,348 of JAQQPM010000004.1, forward strand.
TGTCGATTTTGTGTCAGGAATCGCGGCTTTTGAAACTTCTGAGGTTCCCAGCGGCTGCAACCAACTCACGCGCATTCAGGTCCGTGCCACGGAGCCCAAGCGATTCGTTTGAGGCTCATCCGTCATGCCAGACATCGCCAGGTACTAGAGCCTAGAGGCATCTACCGACCGGTAACATCGCCCGACGCCCGATCCGATAGCGAATCCGCCACGCCGAGCCCTCGTTTCAATCACGATTTGCAGGAAGCTAAGGGAAACTTCCGATACCTTTGGCTTCCAGAGCCGGTCGCCCCTCGAGGGCATACACGACTCCGCAATGCAGTTTAGCCTCATGCAGTCGCGCCTTGTCGCGTCAGTGGTCGCATCGTGTCTGCTCATTGGCCTCTACATCACCCTCTTCACTCCGCCTTTCGCGCTCGCCGACGAGATCCTCCGGGCACCGCTACCGCCGATCTTGGACGATGGGCAGCTGATCTCCCATCCAGAAACCAAGATTCCGTCAGACCCGACGTCGTACGAGCCCGAGTTCAACGTATTCGACAGGAGCATCACCGGACGAGCGCCAGTGGCTGCGGTGACGCCGGTGACAAACAATGCCGCGCAACCGATGAATGTCGTGAGTGGCACGACGCAGGTATTTGTGTTTCATGTGTCGTCTGTGTCAAGCCGAGAAGCAAGCGAGGAGACATGGCGGGAGTTGGAATTGCGCGAAGAACACAGTGGTTCGCAAGACGAGTTGGCCGGGGCGACGGAACGGAGAGCGTCAGGCCAAAGCGATGTGGCTGTCGAGCGACGGGCGGCGGCGAGGACGGTATACATATCCGCAAACACTTGCACACAGCCACAATCGACCAACGGGTTGCACACGGCGCAAGGGCCTCCGCAATTGGTCCTATACGTGTCGACCTCGCCGTCAAACCAGGCCCCAGGCCCCGGGCAGACACCGGAGACTCAGGTGGAGCTACCTTTCAATTACGGCGCGGCCATGTACAATTTCACTTCGTCCACGGATGTGTACTTTGGTGTCTACGCACCGAACGTGACAAGTCCGTACGCTGGCACGTACAATGTCGAGGTGGCGGCGTCCGTGGATGGCTGGTATCACACCTACAACGCGGAGGACGACGCGAACTTGATCTGGGTGGATAGCGATGCGCAGGGCGCGCTTCTCTTGACGCACAACCTGACCACCAGCAATGACCCGTCGGTGCAGTCGGCCATCATAAATACCATGCCCTTCGTCATGTTCGCATCGAATCAGAACGATTCGTCCGCAAACGGACTGAACTATTCGTATTGCGGCCTCCGGAACTACGCCCAGATACAGGGTACGAAGGACGGCAAGTTTGCCAGTATGGTACACACGGGCATGACCACGCGAGGGCCTGGTGGGCTCCCGAAGCAGCAGTTCTATTTCAGTGGGCTCAACTCGAGCTCCAGCTACATGGGCATCCTAGCCATGAGCGGCAACAAACCCGGGAATGGCTCCTTGGTCGGCAGAGCAGCTGGCGGTGTCGGTGGCGGGGGACATGTCTTCAGAGCTACGAACTTTGCCACCAAGACAGGTAGGTTGATCTTGGCAACCGCTGTCCAACCTTGGCAAACCTGCTGACCGTCGTATTTCGTTGTAGCCACGACCAGCTGCAGCATCATCGTCAACCTCACCTTTTGCGACCAAGTAGCATACGCCGTGCCCGCGAATTACACCAATTTCCCTAACGCTACCGCCCTTGCCAACTGGTACGACTCGTCGGCAAAAGCGCAGTACGACTTCTTCGACAAGTCCCTGCAACAAATTCCCTGCGAGGCGCCGCCCGATCAAAAGTACTCTCTTGTGCGCGGCTGCCACGATTGTGCTGCCGCCTACAAGGACTGGCTCTGCTCCGTCATGATCCCACGATGCGAGGACTTCTCCAACCCGGCGCCTTACTTGCAGCCGCGCGCCGTCCTGGCGCCCTTTTCCAACGGCAGCACGCTGGCCCCGGCGGCGCTGGCGGGCCTGGGTTACCGCACGGATCAGATGGCTTTCAACGCCAGCCGCAACGTGCTCATTGACCAGTGGGTCGCCCCGGGCCCGTACAAAGAGGTGCTTCCCTGCGCGGATCTGTGCTTCAACCTCGTGCAGAGCTGCCCGGCCTCGCTGGGCTTCGCCTGTCCCACCCCGGGCACCGTCGGCTTCAACACTAGCTACGGCCTGCGCCAGTCGACCGATGGGAACGCGGACCCGACGTGCAACTTTCCCGGCTCCGCGCACGTGTTCTCCGCCGCTGGCCGGACCGCGGTGAGGCTGGGCGTGCTGGGGGCGGCAGTAGTGCTCGCGACGGTGTGTTCCGCGTTGTAAATCAGCAGGTGGGATACACTCTGTGGGCTTAGCCGTTTTGTCTATCATGTTTCCTCACGTCTTTTGCTCATATCTGGGGAGTTCTGGCCGGCGTTATGGTTGCGAAAAGAGTTCGGGCGGATTAGGCTTGGTTGGCTCGGCATAGGATAAGCATTAGAATGAGGACAACGTCGTGCGGTTTGTCTAGAGGGTTTCTATCTTGCATGTGAGCATTGGCGATGGAGACACTGATATGTCATCGGGTAACATGTATGAAACAGAGCAGCATGGTTGATTGTCAAGCGATGTTCAAAACTGTACATGGCCTCGAGCGTTATGATAGCCTCCAGCGTAAAGCCGTACTCTCTGGGCCGGCCACTCTTGGAAGGCTCTGGCAGCAGAGTGTGAAAAGACATGTGAACATCATAGAAGTCTGCTTCCTCTAGTGAGGTAGCGCTTTGAATAGGGATTGCACGAACTCTTATATGCGAGTAACATGGAGGCTGGGATCACGTCGGAGCAAGTTCCGAGGTACAAAGTTGATAACAGGTGCTCCCCATAAATCCCAGTCTCGGAACATGTATGGCATGAGCCACAGGGACTATAAAGGCTGGGGTAACTTAGATACTACCGTCCAAGAAACGCGCCTATTCGAGACAGAGACGTCTGGTGGAGCCGGCCACTATCATCCGCTGCCTACGCTTATTCAGGGTCATGATGTGGACGACTTCGAGCACGAGTCTTGCCTGTCAAGCGCCGGGGGTTCACGCCGATTTCTTTGCCCGCTGGAGCGCTTCGACTTGTGTCTCCAGGTCGGATATTTCAGCTGCCTCAGGAGTCAGCAAAGAGCTGGCCTGTTACCCAAAGCCCGCTTGGTGTGAGAAGAGGGCCGCGGCGTACGTACCTTGACGCTCGGCCTTCATTTCTTCTTGCTCCAACTTGGCCCATCCGAAATACACCAGCTGATAGGTGAAAATGGACAGGAGGAGACACTTGAACACAGGGCGAGTAAAAGTCCCATAAAATTGGCTCTAGATGCCGTTCGTCGTCAGTGATCCGCAGGATGGCGATGATCTGTCAAAAGAACGTACCACGGGTCCGCGTTCTCTTGGTTGTGAGGCCGTTGAATAGGTAGTCAAACGAGGGCGGAAAACTCTTGCGACCCTCGCCGCCGAGCTAGTCCTGTACAGCATGGTAGGCAACACTCTCAGTAAGCTTGCGAACCCAAGTCTCATGCAGTCGTGTTGTGGTCAAGCCGCATCGTCACGTGCGAGGCCGTGCAGGCGGAACGCGGAGATGTGGCTGCAGCCCTACCGGCTACCTCTGAGAGGTATTGAGTACCAGGTACACGGTAAATGTGTGGCTTCTAGCTGTGGATTCTGCAGGAGTGCTGCGGCACACGCAACGTGGCCACACGAATGCCCCACCCATAGTATTTTAGCGTAGCTAAACATTCCGTAGGTTGCTAGCGATACAATCAATTACTAGCTTAGAATTATGAATTACTTACTAGCCCTAGATCGCTGATCTGGTACCTAAGTGCTATGATAGCTAGAAGCTATAAAAATACGTATTTTTACTAAGACTGCCTCTTTACTTCTAGCTAGCAAAATATATCGTGTATATGCTCTATAAGGACCTACCCGACTATATCGATACATTACCCGATTTATCAATAAGGTTTACCCTGTTAAACTTAAAAGCTTAGCCCTAAAGATTATAGCTATCAATATAGCTTCTCTATCCTAGAAAACGCTATATAGTATAAAGGAGAACGGCAGTTATAAGACTATTAAGGGATTAGTATAGTATATATAGGAATAACTGGTATCCCTTTAGAAAGAGATAGACCGGTATATAGAGGAACAGTTGACCAACCAAAAGAAGGACCTCCTTACTAGTTAAAATAGCTAATATAAGGAACTTAAGGAGCAGCTTAAGCAACTAAGTAAATCCTTTAATACCTCCCTTAAGTTAATCTCTAAGACTATAGATAAAAGGACCCCTCTAATAGTAGAGGCCCCGATTAAGTAAGATATCTAGGAATTAGTTAAAAAGGCTATTAAAGAGGTATCTAAAGACCTAGAGTCCCGCCTCTAGAGAGGCCTATTTACTACCCTAAAAAAGGCGAATAACAATATATAGATAGATTCTATTACGCTATCTGATCCCCGTAGGGGATATCTAGGTAGGCTGAGCTAGTGCTATAGGAAAACCGTATAACGGGTAAAAAACCTATAACCGTATATAGGAAAAAAGGGGGGTATGATAGGGGGTAGGCCAATCTTTACTAGAGTAGATACCGCCCCTTAGGAGTATGAAAACATACTGCCTAAAGGGGTATAGGCTAGACCGCTCCTAGCCTCTGAGCAACTGAGTATTCTGGCAGTCTAATAGCAATATAGCGGACTAGGGGGCGTATAGCGCCGCTGCCCCCTTTTTCAAGTCTGTAGAGAAAGCTATATATATCCCCTCTTTCCTTCTCCTTAAAGGAGGCTAAAGGGTAGGCCAGGTAACCGTCAAATATATATCGGATGTCCTTTATAGCTAGGTAGTAGCGGCAGAGGGGGTTATTAACCCTAGGCACCTTATAGGTATATAGGAATCCCCTTAGGCCTATCTTCCCTATTTAGGCCTGTATTAGTAGCGAGCTTTCGGCCTTAGAAAGGTTATAGTAGCGTCTCTGGAAGGCCTCCTTAAGGGCCTTGGCTAGGTTTTCCCCTTAAAAGGTAGCCTTAGCTGATTTCTCTAAAAGGCTCTCTATATAGGGGTTATAACTAGAGGCCCTAGCCTCCTATAGATAGCAATCCTTCTAGGCGGTATAAAGGGGTTCTTTGTTAATAGCCTTCCTTAGTTATTAGTAATACTACTAGGCTGTTACTTCCCTCTTTCTCTCTTGCTTTATATGCCCTTCTAGGGGGAGGCTAGTCCTAGGGGTCCTATTTCTAAGGGTATAGTATAGGGCTTCCTTTTACTTAGCCACCTCTTTCCCTATAGCCCTGTTTATTCTAGCCTAGCTAGAGAAGGAGAGGGCATTAAGGTAGAGGTCGAGGGGGGGGATATTAGCCTTATAGTAGAGGCTTCAGATCGGTATTCTCTTATAGGCCCCTATAACTCTCCTTAGGGCCTCGTTTTCGGCTGCTAGTAGGCCTCTAGTTATACCTTATAGCCTGTTTGGTGTTATAGGTGTAGGGATATGCTAGGCCGAGGCTACGTAGGCTAGGACCGGCCTTATTACTGCTATATATAGAAGCCTAGTCTTTTTAATTCCAGGTCCCTAGATCTTTCTAGCAAGCCTAGTAATAGCGAGGGACTAAGTCTTTAGCTTCTGCCATGGGGTACTGGTATAGGCCTTTTAGGTAAGCCTAGGGTCTAGCCAAACCCCTAGAAAACAGGCCTTTATAGCTGGTTATAGGGGGGGGGAGTCCTCTATTAGTCCTAGGTTAATAGGGTTAGCCTAGGGCCTCCTTTTAGGGGGAAAGTATATAAGCTTGCTCTTTACTACTAAGAAGGTAACTCTAGCGGTTGTTGCCTAGTTTAAGCACTCTCCCTAGGCCTCTTCTAGCTACTTAACTATTGTTATAGCTTCCCTACTAAAGGCTAGTAGGTTAGTATTATCTATATAGCCTATAGTAGAGATAGTAGGGTATTTTCTCTCTAGCCTTTTATATAGAGGGCAGAGATATAGGACTAAGAGGATTGGCAAAAGTAGTAAGCCTTAGGGTACTCCTGTTAGTACTAGGATTTACTGGCTTTTTAAACTGTTAAATAGAAGGCTAGTAGTCCTAGAGGAGAGGAATTCCCTTAGCTAGGATAGTAGCCAGGTAGGTAGCCCTAGCTAGTCTAGTATAGCTAGGAGTCTATTATAAGGGATACTGTCGAAATACCCTAATAGGTCTAGCTATAGGAGGAAGGCCCTGGCCTTATACTTCTAGGCCTTCTGGACCTGGGCTATAAGGAGGTGTATAGCCGATTTAATGGACTTATAGCAGCAGTAGCCCTATTACGTTACTGGAATTAGCTTGAAAGCCTTAGCTATATCCCTTATCTTAGTCTCTATAACTTTCTCTAGGACTTTACTAATATAGTTAAGTAGGGCTATAGGGTAGTAGCCTCTAGGGGTATTATAGGTATCTAGCTGTTTTCCTAGTTTAGGGAGGACAATAGTAATTGCTTCTTTATATTCCTATAGATAGAAGCCGTAGAGGAAGGATTTCAAGGCTAGTATAGCAAGGGCCTTGTATAAGGGGTCGCCATAGGCCTTTAGAAAGCCTATAGAGAGTTCGTTAGGTCCTGGCGCTTTCTAGGGTTTTGTTATTTTAATAGCCTCCTTTATATTATCTAGCTTAACTATCTAGCTAACCGGTAGCCTAGGGCCTATTAGAGGTTCCTCTAGGCTATCCTCTTAAAGGGCGGGGGGGAAAAAGCGTGCTAAAAAGGCCTTTACCCTTTTCTAGAAGATATTGGCTTATCTAAGGGTTAGTAGCTTAGAAGGGGGTAAAGCAGTAGTACTTTATAGCTTAGCCTATCTTTCTAGTTACTAGAGCTTTTCTGGCTTTTCTTTAGCCTTCTATAGAAAGGCCCTCTAGATCTTCCTCTTACTCTCTCTTATAGCCTTTATTTACTTCCTTTAGGCCGACTTATAGGCGGTAAGGAGGGCCTAGTTACTAGGGGAGCGTTAGAGCTATCTTTCTGCCCTCTTTCTCTCCTAGACTACCTAGTAGATTTCGTTATTCTACTAGGGGGTACTCTTCTTTCTAGTAGTTACTAGGGCTCTTTTAGGGGTTATAGCCCTAGCAATACGCTAGAGTTCCTCTGATAGTTACCTATAGGCTTCCTAGAGCTTAGCTAGGTTAGAGAGGTGTAATAGGTATCTATAGCCCCCTATATTATATATTAGAGAGCTAGCCTCTCTTACTACCCCCTCCTTATCTATCTTCTTCTATTAGAATTAGAGGGGAAGCAGTAGGGTTTCTATAGTTTCTAGGTCGATATCTAGAACCTAGGGGTAGTAGTCTAAGTATAAGCGTATATCCAAGCTAGTATAGGAGTAGGTAAGGCTACTACTAAGCTAGAAGTGGTTAATAGTAGAGGCCTTATCTGCTTAGCTCCTCTATAGCGCCCTGGTTATAGCGCTATAGGGGGTATAGAGGGTAAGCCCCTACTCTACTATTAATAGTAGTAGGTCTTCTAACCTAGGGCTAAAGTAGTTATATTAGTCCTATAAAAGGTAGTAAAGGTTAAGGTCCCTAGCTAGAAGGTAAAGGCCTAGGTAGGCATTAATCTTCCCCTTTATTTCTTCTATAAGGGGGGTTAAGCCAGTCTAGGGTTAGGGGTTGTTATATCAGGACTAAACTATAAAGGAGCTGTTCTTAGTCTATATAGTAGCTCTAGCCTAGTCTAAGCTAGAGCTATAGGTCTATATTGCTAGTAAGAGTGATTTATAGATATAGAGTACAGCTCTTCCGTTAGGGGTGAAAATAAGGTAGTAAAGGGCTAATCTAAGGTAGTAAGTAGAGTGCTATACCTATCTATTAATCTAAGGCTCTTATATAGCAAGTATTTCTTCTTTTACTATAGAAAATAGTACTTCTTATACCTCCTTCAAGCCCTATATATTCTAGAGGTATAATCTTATATCTCTATCTCCTTTAGCTGTATAGTAGGCGGTAGTTATTATATAGTAGTAGCGCTAGCTAGTCTAGTATCTAGGTCTAGTCTAGGTCTGGCATCTAAGGGTCTAGGGGCTCCTATAGGCTCTAGGGTTCTAGTAGGTCTAGTAGCCCCTTTAGGGCTTATAGCCAGCGTAGAGGAAGAGGGGGTTTAGCTACTTAGTTGGCTAAAGTAGGTAGTAATTATACTCTAGTTAGGGGTTAACCCTCTTAATACTATTGGCCGGCCCCTCTATCTCTTCCCTAAGATTATAGTATAGCCTTCCTCCCCCTCCTTTTATATAAGAGCCTACTAAAGGAGGTGTTACTACTATTATTGCTATTACTATTATTGCTATTAGTGCTAGTAAAAGGGCGGTTGATTAATGTTAAAGGCCTTAGGCCTAAAACGTAGATATCCCTTAGCCTATACCTATACCTCCTTTAAGTAGGGACAGGCCTCTAAGCAGATATAGTAGGCTTAGTGGTAGTTGCGGCAGCAGGGTGCCCTAAAGCAGGTAGGGGCTTCTAGCATAGTATAGCTATTAGTACTACAGTTATAGCAGATCTCTTCTTTACTTTAGCATATCTTAGCCCTATAGCCCTATTTCTAGTACTATAGGTATTAGATAGGCTTAGCCTTGTTGATCTAGGGCTCTACTTCTAGGGCTTAGCAGCTCTAGAAGACCCCCTCCTTACAGACCTTCTAGGCTACCTCTAGGGAGGAGAAGGCTATTAGTACCTTAACCCTAGTCTATTATGGCCCTTAAAGGTACTAGACCTTTGCCCTAACCGCTATAGGGTGTTACTTCTTAGCCTCTTCTAGTAGGCCCTCCTCTATAACCTAGTTATAGACTATAAGGCCCTTAACCGCTACTACCTAGGTTATAGTATATAGGGAGGCCTTCTTGCTAAAGGCCCTTATAATCTAGGCAGTATTATCCTCTAGGCTCTTTTTTATCTCTATATTCTTTATAACTAAAAGAAGGTTGCTACTAAAGAGCGTCTAAACCCTCTAAACTACTAGGCTAGATACCTACTAGATAGCCTATACTACCTTTAGGGCAGACTTAGCAAGTACCTATTACTAGGCTAAACCTAGTCGGATAAGCACCTAGCGCTCTAGGCTAGGCCTAGTTACCTTACTAGCTATTAGCTTACTAGCTATATTAGTCTAGGTAAGGGCTATAGGCTAGGAGTGGCTAAGCTGTTACTACTATTGCTACTATTATTACTAATAGTAGCTAGGCTGCTAAGGGTGTTACTAGTACTATAGCTTAGACGTTACTAGGGTAGTAGGGCGGTTTTAAGGTACTAGAGCTGCTATTATAGCTAGGGCTTCTCTAGGTAGGTCCTAGAGCAGGGCTATAAGGGCAATTTACCTAGCTTTAGTAGTTGCTTCTACTATACTATAGAAGTTAGTACTATCTTTAGCTAGGCTAATTATATGGTCTAGGAGGCTAGAGAGTATAAAGGCAAGCTTAAAGGGGCTAAGAGCAGTTTAGGCGGTTTTCTTAGTTACTAGGGCGATATGGTTGGCCTTAGCGGCACTGTTATTGCTTTCTTCTTTCCCTGTATTTTTCTCCGATTTTTTCTCTAGCTTTTTCAAGGTTTTCTAGCTAGAAGGGGCTAGGGCTAGGGCATATTAGCTGCCATTTAGGCCCCTAAGAAAAGGGGCAAAGACGTTAGTAGAGGGGGGGGCGCTAATTATAGCAGCGTTAATAGTAGAGGGGGTGCTAGAGCTAGGTGCTATAGGTACTATAGTTATAGCGCCTATAGCAGTCTCCTTAGTAGTAATAGAAGTAATAATATAGCAGTCTTCTATTTCTATATTGTTATTCAGATAGTCCGTGCTTAGAGGTTAGTAGTTTGTACTTAGAGGCTAGCTTAGGGGGTTATTATTATTGTTATTAGCCGTAGACAGGGCAGGGTTACCAAGGCGTAGAGCCACATTAGTAGCCCATATATAAGGGAATTGCAGTTGCAAGAGGGCAGCTAGGCTCGCCATTTTCTGTATTTTCGCACGCCTGGGGCTGTTGTACAACCGACAGCGCTATAGCGAAAATTAGCAGGCGTTGTATCCTCAATTGGACGGTTCGAATGGATGTGGTTGCACGCGATTTGGTGTGGTTTTGACCAAAAACCCGTTTTCGTATGTTTGATGTCGGTCCAATAACAATATATAGAAGAGCCTAAAGACCTAGAAAGAGTAGTAGAATAGGGAGCTGTTTAAGATAAAGGACGACTTAGAGACTACCCTTAACCGCTCTCTTATTAATAACAACCTTAAGCCTACTTAGGATATAGTAGCTGACTTTATCAATACCTACTTGGTTACTGTTAGTACGAAACGTTATAATAGGACTAGTATACTAAACCTGGATTACTGCGCTATACTAAGCGCGCCCTAGCCTATAGCAGCCGAAAGGCTTGTATAGGAAAGCCTAGTATCCTTCTACTAGCTAGGGATAGTGCTCTAGAGGGATGCCCTAGATACTGGCGACTAGGCTAAGAAGAACTATATAGTCTTTAAGAAGGATTAGAAGCTTAATAGAGCTAATAAGTATACTATTAAGAAGCTGGAGAAGATCTAGTCTGCCCTTTTAGCTGCCCTAGTCCTATATAATCTATAGCTAAAGCGGGTAAGCCTAGAACTCTCTAGCGATTTCCTTAGTATTCTAGCATATATTAGAAACAATAAGAGGGTTATCTAGGTCGACTTTATAGAGGCGATCTTTACTGTACTTACCTGCTATAAGGTATTACACTTATCTCTTATAGCCTTTTCAGAGCTTCTGCTATATCAAGATAAGGCCTACCTAACCTTTACTTAGCGCGCCTAGGCTTACTTCTTTAAGCTACCTACTAAAATACAGAATAGTAAGGAGATAAGGGCCCTATTAGAATATAAGATACAGCAGTATACGCCCTTAGTATAGGTTGCGCTTTAGCAGTAAGCTGCTTGCCTTTCCGCTGCTAAATTGGTTATAGAGTGGGTTATTCTTATAGAAGAGATTACCCTGACCTATATGGAGAAGCAAGTCTATAGTATGCCGGAGATAACGGTTAAGTTGTAGGGAACCTTACGCCCTAGCTATAACGTACGTATTAGTAAGGCTACTAGTAAGAAACCCGGTATGGCCTCTATTAAGCCGACTATCTTAGCCATCTTCGACCTCTGCTATAATAACCGCCTTTCCTTCCCTACTAGAGAAGAAGCCTCCTCTATACCCTCTATAGGCCCTAGCCCTAATACTAGCTTTGCTATTAAAGGTATGCCCTAGGGCGCCGCAAAGGTAGATAATAACACCTGCCTAAACTACAGTAAGGTAGGGTATTAGGTAAAGAACTGCTTATAGCAGCTAAGATAGCTGTTATCTTCTTCCTGCCCTGCTCTCCTATAGGACTATAATAGCGAAAGGGTTACCCTTATAGGTATCCTAAAGAAATAGAGCTTATCCTAATTCTACAAAGTAGCCGGTAAAACCCTTAAACGCTTTATCTGCTATAAGGTATATACTGCTAAGAAGGAGGAAGAGAAAGCCTCCCTAGAGGACTATAGAGATAACTATAACGCTAAGTTCGATAACCTCCTTAACAACCTATATAGTAAGGACTAGAATAGCTAATCCACCTACTTTATAGGAGTAGGTAGAGGCAGAGACGTATCCCCCCTCTATAATCGACCTGTTTACAAAGGCTACGGCGTACCCTATCTGGTTTTCCGAGCTGTACTTACTAACTGCGGCTCTCTGATTATAGTTTTCTAGGACAACAGTTGTATAGTCTGCTATATCTTAAGGACCTTTACCCGGTAAATAGGAAGCTACCCTTCTTAACGGCGCTCTACTATAGGCGGCGTTAGAGGTATAGGACTAACTGTTACTAAAGATTCAGTCGTCTAGCTTAACTTTATTATAGTATAGGGCATAAGATTACAGTCCTATACTATTACCTATAGTATAGTCCTTAATAGGACCTTCTCCGGCGATCTAACCCTTGAGAGAAGCGTTTTCTATAAGTTTAGAGCCTAATTCCTTTCTAATAGTTCTATTAGGTTAGCAGGCTTCCCCAGAAAACCAACCCTTATAGTATAACATACTAGTAGTAAGAACCACTTTACCTGTTATACTACTAAGGAGATATCGCTATGGACTGTATAATAGATTAAATAGCACCTAGAGACCCCTATAGGCAATATAGAAGTTAACAATTATCTAGCGCAGATCGCGGCTAAATTCCTGTCTCTCTTTAATATTACGAAAAGAGGAGACGGCAAAATCGTCAATACTATATACTATATTGATACTAGCAACGCGAAGCCTATTAAGCTTCCTCTCTAGCGATATAGCCTATAGTAGAATGCGGCGATCAACGACTTTATCCAAGCCTATAATAGGAAGATTATATAGCTATTAAAGAGCCTATAGGCTACTCTTCTGCTATTAACGCTGAAAAAGGATATCTTAATGATTAAGGAGGTCAGGATTTTCAACAACTCTAATACTAATGTTAACAGGGATACGAACAGGCCTTTTTCTATAGGGATATTATCCTAGGGAATAGCGTTTATAGTTATACCGATAATATTAGTACTAGTATAAGCATTCGAGACCTACTTCCGTACTAACAGTTCGGTTATAGTCTAGTATATCTATATAGATTATTATAAGCTTAATAAGGTTATAAAGAAACATACCTACCTACTGTCTTATACTATAGACAAGATCTAAAGAGTAGTAGGCTATAAGAAATACACATTTATTAACCTGAAAGACGGTTTTTAGTATGTTTATATAGCACCGGAGGATTGTAAGAAGACCGCTTTCGTTATCCTATATAGTCTATATAGATAGCTTGTTATGCCCTTCGGGTTAACTAACATACCGGCGACGTTCTAAAAAGTTATAGAGGAGTACCTATAGCTACTCTATAACTAGTGTTCCAGCCTACTTAACGATATCTCTATATAGGCCTCTAATAACAGCGAGCTTTTCTAACGCCTGTTAATGCTTTTTGCCTAGCTTACTGACTTTAGCTTTATTATTAATACTGCTAAAATAAAGCTCTTTGTTAGGAAAGGGATATTCTTAGGTTTCCTAGTCTTTAAGGCTAGTATCTAAGCTAACCTATCTAAAACGTTGGCTATATTACAACGCCCTAAGCCTACTATAACAATAGAGATCCGTTCCTTTATTAATATAGCTAGTTACTTCTAGGCATTAATCCCTAAATATGCTAAGCTCTCCGGCCCTCTTACAGACCTTTCTAGCAGCCCTAAAGGACAGAAGGTAGTGCTAATTAAGGAAGTATAAGAAGCCTTACAAGCTATATAGACTGCTATTACATCCCTCCTAGTACTATGCTAGTTTAACTAGACTAAGCCCGTTATACTTAAGCCAGATGCAAGTTAACAATATCTTAGTATAGCCCTGCTCTAGCCCTACCTATATAGCTCTTACTCTTTTCTTTACCCTATAGCCTACTTCTCTAAGAAGCTTATGGATACCTAGACCCGCTATGGCAGCTAGGAACGTAAGCTGCTAGCTATACTCTATACCCTCTAGTACTAGAGGTACTAGGTAGAGGGTAGTAATATTACTGTCGTTACTAACTATAAGAGCCTTAAAACTATATATAATAGAGGCAAGTAACCGGTACGAATAGTCAAGTTCTTAGACCTGATAGAGCACTACGGCGTATGTATTATCTTCTGTTCTAGTAAGGCCAACGTACTAGCCGACTACCTGTCCCAGCCCCCTGGTGATACAGCGGTATACCTGGCCGTTAACAGTAGGGAGGGGGAAGAGGATACGGAAGTACCCTAGGATACAGTACCTATAGACCGCCTTAACTAACTATACTAGCTTGATCTATAAGCTATTATAGAGTACCTTAAGAAAAGCGTTAATCTCCTAGTAAGACTAACCAAGGACTAGGTTACTAAGTACTTCCTACTATTTAAAGGACACCTCTACTAGGTTCAGACCTTCCTCTATAAAGTTGGTAATATACTAGGCCTATAGGGGATAGTATTATAGAAGGTAGTCGACTATAAGGACCTAGTTAGGATAGTAAGCCTTATCTATAAGCGTTGTAGTTACGCCTCTATAGGCACTATCGAGAGAGAAGTAGCCTAGATATACTAGTACCTAAGCCTATAACTAGCAGTATAAGAAGGATATCGCTATTGCCCTTACTACTAGCTGATAAAGGCCTCTAACCTAACTCTGCTAGATCTATAGCCTATCTATACACCTAAGATATTCTCCTACTAGGGAATTGATTATACTAGCTAGTAATAACAAGATATCCTGGTAATAGTAGAATACCTAACTAGTTGGATAGTAGTATGCTATATGCCCTCTAAGACCTTCTACAATGTAATAACCGTGCTAAAGGAGATTCGGGATATATACGGAGCACCCTAACAGCTTATATATAACAATATACAGTACTTTATAGGGCATAACGCCGTTAGCTACTATAGGCATAACGGTATATAGTTAACGCCTATTACGCTACTGCGCCCTTAAGGTAATAGTTAAGTAGAACAGGCAAACTAGAAGCTTAAGGCGATTATAACCTAGTATAGCTTAGAATATCCAGATCTAACTACTATTACGCTTACCTAGATCGCCACTACTACGTTGAACTATACCCTAGGACCAAGCAGATATAGTACCTACTTCCTAGTATACAGCGTTAAGCCTCTAGAACGACGCTAGTTACCGATCAACGTAGCCTATATATAGGAGGCTACTAATAATATGATTACTATCTAGTAGAAGGAGTATATTAGGGCATATAAGGCCATATTAGCACGCAGCTACGCCTTGTTGTTAAAAGCTACTTATAACTGCGTTTAGGCTTATACTTAGGAAAGCAAGGCGCTATTGCGAGTCTTCGCGCCTAGAGACTAGGTACTGCAAGTTCGGCAGTAGGCTTATAAGCAGGAACCGTTCTATAATAGGCCCTACGCTATAATACGTTATTATAGGGGCAACGTATATAGCCTTGCTACCCTAGGTAGTATCGAGCTGCCGAATCGCTATAACAGTACAAATCTGTTCCTGGTATATACTAACAACAGTTACCCTATATATAGTATATAGTATAGAAGTAAAACGCTACTATAATAGGATCGCCGCCGCTTATTGGCTTAGCTGGAAAGCTAACCCTAAAACACTAAGATTAATATTGCGAGATTTCCTTTATATAGACTATAGATAGTCTAAACGGAGAAGGGGGATGGTGTAGATTCTGTAGGAGTACTGCGGCATACGCAACGTAGCTACACAAATGCCCTACCCATAGTATTTTAGCATAGCTAAACATTCCGTAGGTCGCTAGCAATACAATCAATTACTAGCTTAGAATCACGAATCACTTACTAGCCCTGGATCGCTGATCTGGTGCCCAAGTGCTGTGATAGCTAGAAGCCACATAGCTGTCATAATACTAATATTGGAAAGGGTAATCCTATATAAGGATCTATAACCACTAAAGCCTACTAGTAGTAGTCGTATAGGGTACGTAGGGGTAATAATAGCGTTAATATGGCCTAAATAGCACTTCCTAGGTATATACTAAGATAGTAAAGTAGGGCCCTTTACTATATTCCCTCTATAAAAGTCCTTATATAACGGTATAGTTATGGGCTATAGCGCTATATTATAGGGGCTTTAAGCTTATATATCACGGCTTTCAGTGGGTCTTATAGGCCTAAAAGGCTTACAATTATAGGTGATGTAGTAATTTAATTTCTAGTCCGGTAGGTAAGGCTTTGCAATTTCCTTTCCTATATATACCCTCTACGACCGTTCCTGCCTTTCGCATAGTAGGAGCGCCTTAGTAGGTGTATAACGCCTTCCTGAAAAACCAGATAAGCTGGCGAGTTTAAATGATAGACTTACGGCTACCTAAGCTATAGGGTAAGCCATATGACTTTTCCTTTAAGTTCTATTTTCCCTACTTAAGGTATATGGTAGTTATAGGGTAGATAGGTAACCCAGTAGAAGAGCCTTTAAAGGCGATTTCCAGTACTTATAAAGCCTAAGGAGGCTGTCTCTACAAAAGAAAAGGGCATAAATCTAAAAATAGAAAAGGCTTTTAAAGCTGTTTCTAGGCTAAATAGTGGTATATATAGCTTAGTAAGCGGTATCTATGAAAGTGGGTCTACCCTTGGAATATAGCTATATATCTAGTATTTTGAGAACTGAGATCCGTTTTGCCTAAGCTATAACCGTTAGAGCGCTATAGCTTATTTTATACGTTTAACACCCCCTTATTCTTCTATCCCTTTATAAGCCTTAGAAAGCTATAAAGAGGTAGAGAATAGAAGAATCCTAAGAAGAATGTAAGAGCAAAACTATTCTGTTGGACAAAGGGGTTATGCCCTTATATATATAGGATAAACCCCTATTATATGTAGAAAGAAGTAAGAATATATATAATGTTGAAATCAAACCTATACCCTATTTGAAGGTATAGGTACTATAGCTTTAAAGCGTATAGTAATGTATAATACCTCATATTCTATACTCTAGCGACTAATAGACATACTAGAGTATAGAAGGAGTAGAGGGCTTATAAACGCCTCTATCCCTGTGTGGAGAAAACATTTTTAGCATAGTTTTGAATTTTATGCCCTTTTTTACTCTATTCTTCTAAAATATAGTAAGGGAACTGTTAAACGTACCAAATAAGCTATAGCGCTCTAACGGTTATAGCTTAGGCAAAACGGATTTCAGTTCTCGAACTACTAGATATATAGCTATATTCTGGGGGTGGACCCACTTTTGTGGATACCGCTGACTAAGCTTTATATTCCACTATATAGCCTAGAAATAGCTTTAAAAGGCTTTTCTATTTTTAGATTTATGTCCCACTTTTGTGGAGACAGCCTCCTTAGGCTGTATAAGCGCTAGAAATAGCCTTAAAAGGCTCTTCTACTAGATCACCTACCTACCCTGTACCTACCCTGCACCGTAGGAGCGAAAATAGAACTTAAAGGAAAAGTCGTGCGGCTTACCCTACAGCTTAGGTGGCTGTAAGTCGATTATTTAAAATCGCCAGCTTATTTGGTTTTTCGGGAAGGTGCTATGCACCTACTTAGGCGCTCCCGCCGTATGGAAGGCAGGAACGGTCCCGGAGGGTATATATAGGGAAGGAAATTGCGAAACCTTACCTACTGGACTAGAAATCAAATTATACGTTACCTACAACTATAAGCCTTATAGGCCTATAAGACCTACTGAAAGCCGTGATATATAAGCTTAAAGCCCCTATAATATAGCGCTATAGCCTATAACTATACTGTTATATAAGGACTTTTATAGAGGGAATATAGTAAAGGGCTTTACTTTACTATATTAGCACATACCTAGGAAGTGCTATTTAGGCCATATTAACGCTGTTGCTGCCCCTATATACCCTATACGACTACTACTAGTAGGCTATAGTGGTTATAGATCCTTATATAGGATTACCCATTTCAAAAGGTTATGAGCCCGGATAGCCTGTGGGATAGTTATCGTTGGAGTCCAATTTCAAAGCGCTACCTCTGCCTATATATATAGGGCTATTTAAGCCTCTTATAGCTGGAAATATAGTACTATATTAGCCCTAAAAAGCTATATATTACATCTTATTGAAGGCTATTTAAGGACTAAAAAGCCTGAAAATCTAGAAGGATAAATCGCTGAGAAATCTCAGTCCTATAGTATTGACGAGCATTTGGGGCTCTTATACGCTTAGGCTAGTATACTTACCTATACTAAAAGACCTTTCTACTTATAGCTGGAAGTAGAAAGGCTAGCGTTTTAGAATTTCTAGCGCTAAAGACCTATATTTCCCTACTATAGAGCCCTTTCTATAGATATATCTATAGGCGGTAGTTAAGTCCCTACGTCGAAGTCTCTAGTCCCTATCTTACAGCCTAGTTTAGAATTTCTACTAGAAAGCCCTACTAAGTAGCAAGTAGGCAGCGCTATAAACATACTAAGCGCTAAGACTAGCCTAGAAAATCACTACTATAATTAGTGAGCTAGCTAATTAGTTTTAGTGAACTGGAAGCTAATTAAGTGCTTTAGCTAGCACTATAAAGTAAATAGTAGCCTATTTACAATGGCGGATCAAGCTAAAGGGAAGGGTATAGCGCCTAAAAGGGCTAGTAACCCAGCTGATCTAGGGCAATCTTCTAGGCCTCTACTACCTATACGAACCCTATTAGAAGATGAGGAAGATGGCGAAGACTATAGCGAGGTTATAGAAGTCCTAAAATAGTATATAAAATCTTATAAGCGAGTTACAGCTAGCCAATCTAGTGATATAAAAACACTACTTTTAAGTCTAAATACCTTAAAAGCCTCTGTCGAGGATAGCGTTAGCGCTATAAAGAATATATCTTCTACTTTAGCTTCTTTAACTAATAGTAGTAACGCTGCGGCTGCTACTACTGGAAAAACTAGCTATAGTCCTAGATTTGATCCTTTTAGCGGTACTATAGATTTAGATTCTCCTCCATGTCCCCCTAGGAAAGAGCCCTATATAGGGCCGGCTATAGATAATACAGCTACTAGTAATTTAGACCCCCCTATAGATACAGGGTCTAAGGAAGGCTTTAAGGATACTATTACTAATAGTATAGTAAAGGAGCTTTCTAAAAAGGCCTATACTATACCGGACGATAGTAAGCTTAGCAGGGAAAGCAATTTTGAACAGTGGATTCAGGCTTTAAGTATAGTACTAAGAGCGTTAGGGATATCTAATTTTTTAGAAAACCCTGATATATCTAACACTTATAGCGACTCTGATCAAGCTGTTCTTTTAATGCTTCTACGCAATAGCTTATCTAGTAGCCCTAGGGCTGCTATATCGTGGATTCATATACATTCTAAGGCCTTTAAGCTGCTTGTTAGGCAGTATAGCCGACCTATAGAGTCTAAAAAGGAGGACGTCTATAACGAATTCTACGCCCTTACCTTTAGTACCTATAGAAAAGGCTGATCAGCTTTTAACGGTGAATTTAACGGCTATCTTGCTAAGCTTACCATGGCTAAAATAGATATAGATCCCTCTTTAAAACTAAATCAGTATTTTAAGGCTCTAGAATCTAAGTTTCCTAGCTGGGTATTATGCTAAAAGAGCTCTATAAGACAGGCTAGAATGCTAGGCCTTATAGCCTCTAGCCTTAATATAGAATATCTAATGGCTGATATTTTAGAAGAATCTAGGAACCCGGCTATAGAGGCGTATAGAGCAGCTTATATAGCTAATAGCTCTGATTCAACCCCTAATTCAAATTCTAACCCTAGTAAGAAGGGTAAAAATAAGAAAAAGGGTAAGAAGAAGGCTAGTTATAATGTTGAAGGGCAGAATTATAGTGCTAAAAATGCTGAACAAGCCTCCTTTATACTAGGGTCCTATAACCTAGCTATAGAAGAATAAGAGGAATCCGACTCTAGTTCCAATTCTAGTTCTTCTAGCGATTTTGATACCTAATTAGCATAGCTATTAGCGTTAAAAGGGTATAAGAAGCGTAAGGACTTTAAAGGAAAAGGCCTAAAAACCTCTTCTAATAACAAGGCAAAATATAAAGATAATCAGCCTAGAAGACGCCTTAGAGACCCCGCTCTTTATAATAGTTGGCTATACGATACAGGATCTACGGACCATATTAGTAATAGTAAAGAGCGGTTTACTACCTTTACGCCTAACACAGGCCAGTTACGCCCTATTAACACTGGAATTGGCCCTGTAAGCCTGGCTGGTATAGGCTCTATTACACTAGAAGTATTATCTAGAAAGGCCCCCCCTACCTATACTAAATTAGTATTAGATAACGTTTTATACCTACCTAATATTGATATTAATATTGTTAGCGGGGTTAGGTACTATGATTCAGGAGGTTGCCTTATAAAGGAAACCCTTTACAGGGGTAATAGACGCTATATAGCTGTACTAGACTTTAAGAAATCAGGATTTTTTCTTGACGTTAAAGGCAGCTCTAAGCCTATATTACATGCAAATTTTGCTTTTCCTTTAGGCCTTTCTAGTTATACTACTAAAAGTATAGAGCTATAGCGTAATAAGATAGTAGTAGAAATTCCTTCTAATTCTATTAGAAAGGAAGACTATAGACCTATTATAGAGGATGCTATAGTATCCGAAGCTATAGAGCCTAATAAGCGCTATAAGCTAAGGAATTCTCCGGCTAAGGGTACTACTTTAGAAGGTGTAGGACCTTCTTTCAGGGGGAAAAGGCCCTATAGGCCTATAGAGCCCTTAGCCACTGCCCAGGCCCCCTATCAAAGTCCCTGTAAGACTAGGGAGCCTAAGCCCTTAACTAGCACTGGAGACCTGCCCCGTATGCTAAGAGAGCCAGTTATAGAGGGGAATGAAGTAGAAAAGGCTATATCTAGCCCTACTTTAAAGGAGCCTAATATAGGTCAGCGAGATGACTATAATCTACTTAATTTAGCTAAATTGTAGCACGTCAGGCTAGGCCATATAGGCCTACGTCTTTTGAAAAAGACCTCTAGTATTACTAAAGGGCTGCCTAATTTTGATAAAATAAAGGAAGCTGATTTTCACTGCTCTAGCTGTGATCGAGGTAAAGCAGTAAGAAGGGTTAGTAAGGCTTCAATACCTGACCTACCTAGGGTCTTAGACTTAATCGAGGGCGATACTGTTAAAATTAGGCCTAGGCCTTATAATAGAAACCCTATAGTCTTACTTCTAGTTGACCGTAAAAGTAGGTATAGGTGGGTTTTTAACCTACCTAATAAATCAGGCCCCATAGTAGCTAACGCTATTAAGGGCTTTTTTAGGGGCCTAAGGAATGGTTTTGGTAGATATCCTACTAAATTCCACTTTAACGGAGGCACTGAAATAACTGATTTATTAACTACTTGGTTAGCTAAAAGAGGTATTAAATTTAGCACTTCTGCCCCCTATATCTACGAGCAGAACAGCTTAGTAGAACGATCAGTTAGAGTTATACTAGACCGTATAAGGTGTACTTTTCTTAGTAGCGCTTTACCCCAGTATTTATGGTGCTTTATACTAGAGGCTGTAGTGGAATTAGTTAATAGTACTGCTATAACTAATAGGGAAACCACTCCTTTCCGGGCGCTATTTGACGAGCTAGAGCCTGGTATTCCATATATACCTAACCTAGAGCGCTATAGGGCTATAGGCGCTAAAGGAGAGGCTATTATACCTCTAGAAAAACGGTCTAAATCGTTAAAATTTACCTCTAGAACGGAAGAGTGTAGATTACTAGCGGTATTAGGTTCTAAGACCTACCTAGTATATATACCGTCTAGAGGAGCAGTACTTAAAACCTCTACTGTTAAATTTATAGAGGATAATATAGTACTAAGTCAGCCTACTGATAATACGGCTTTAGAGGGGGAATTAGTAGACCTAGACCTAGATTTAGAAGGGGCTGTCAGCCCGGACCCTTCTAATCTTAATACTGAAAAGCCTATTAGTATAGAAATAGGACCTAGTAAGCTTAAACCCTACGAATCTTCTTCCGATAGTGAATAAGATGAACCCTTACCGGATAAGCCTATAAATCCGGTTATAGTAGAGTCTACTAGGCCTACTATATCTATTAGAAAGCCTAAATTACCAGAGGCGTTTCCCTAAACTATAGAGCCTATTTTTGCACCTAAGCCTATAGAAGTTATAGCGCCTAATCAGCCTATAACGAACGAACCTCTTAATAATAGTGATCTTATTTTAGAGGGGGATAAAATGCAGCTCGATTACTATAAGCTTTTAGCTAAGACTAGTGGCTATATACTGTCTTTTATCTATAAAGCTCGAAAAAGGGTAATATTTCAGGATAGTACGCCTACTACTTAAAAGTAAGTCTTAAAACTACCTAGAGATAAGCGTAGTAAGTGGTTAGAGGCTATTACCAAGGAATTTATCTAGTTATTAGAGCTAGGGGTTTTTAAATTCCTACCTAGGAGTCTATTACCTTCTGACCGTAAGCTTATTACCTATCGAAACGTTCTTAAGGTTAAAAAGGACGCTAAAAACAGGCCTATTAAGTATAAATCTCGGTTAGTAGCTAGGGGCTTTATGCAGGTAGAAGGCCTAGATTATACTATAACCTACGCCTCTACTAGTATACCACCTACTTGGCGTATACTTCTAGCTATAGGTGCTGTTCTAGACTGGGAAATAGAACAAGCTGACTTTATAGGGGTATTTCTTAATAGCGCTCTTAAAGAAGAAATATATATGGAAATCCCTAAAGGACTATTAGACCTAGCAGCTTCTAATAAGGCTATTTATAAGCTTTTACTGAAATATAGCTATAATCCTTCTACTCCTAATATTATTAAACTATCTAAAGCGTTATACAGTCTGAAACAAAGCCCTAGAGAGTAGCAAGATAAGCTTAAAATCTTACTTAAGAGCCTGGGCTATCTCCCTTTATTTCAGATCCAGGGGTCTTTTATAATGCTAAAACCTGCCACTTTATCGTTACCTATATAGATAACTGTCTATTTATAGGGCCTGATATAGGCTATATAACTGATTTAAAGAAACGGCTTAATAAGGTCTATGCTATAGAAGACT
Organism: Phyllachora maydis; assembly: GCA_029339225.1. Taxonomy (NCBI): domain Eukaryota; kingdom Fungi; phylum Ascomycota; class Sordariomycetes; order Phyllachorales; family Phyllachoraceae; genus Phyllachora; species Phyllachora maydis. The sequence goes on from JAQQPM010000004.1 coordinate 2,123,923, forward strand.
TAGGGCCTGCCGCCTATTTCCTAGGCGTGCAGATTATAAGGGATAGACCTAATAGGCGCCTATAGCTTAACCAGTCATAGTATATAGAAGAGGCGGTTAGCTGCTTTAACTTAGCCGATTCTAAGCCTATATCTATTCCCTTACAGCCGGGGCTAGTAAGTCAACTTCAACTAGAGGAAGATATTGCTAGCCACCTCTGTAATTCTACGGAAATTAAGCTCTATCAAAGCCTAGTGGGAACAGCTATATATATAATACTCCTTACTAGGGTAGATATTAGCTTTACCGTACAGTGGCTCTCTAGGTCTTTAAATAGACCTACAAAATCACACTTAAACGCTGCTAAGAATCTTTTTAAGTATCTTAATAGTACTAAAGACTATAGCATCTGTTTTAGCTATAACGGAAATACAGTAGCTGATCTAGGGCCTAAGCTTAGTAATAGTAGTAATACAACTACTAAGCTTAGTAGAGACTTTCACTCTAAGGAAGGGCCTAGGCCCCTAACTACTACCTCTACTACTATAGTAGATTCTAGAAATAGTAAAGATAGTAGCCGGACTTCTATAATTAATAGCAGTCTAGTCCCTATAGGCTTTAGTGATTCTGATTTTGCAGGGGATAAGGCTACTAGTAAATCCACCTACGGCTATCTATATAAGTTAGCCGGTAGGCCTATTAGCTGGAAAACGAAAAGAGCTACTACTATTGCTCTCTCTACCCTGGAAGCTGAAACTGATGGACTTACAGAGGCTATACGCGAAGTACAGTAGATTATAGGGCTATTTTCTGAACTTCACAGACCTATAGACTACCCTATTACTCTCTATAGAGATAATCAGGGCTCTATAACGGTGGCTAATGACCCAGCGCTATACGCTAGAACTAAGCATACCCTACTGAAATTCCAGTACGTTAGAGAGCAGGTTAAGGCTAAAATAGTTACTATTATATATCTTAATACTAAGTATATGCCGGCTGACAGACTTACTCAAGCCCTACCAGTTAGTGGCTTTCAGTCTTTTATTAGGCTTTTAGGCCTTCAACCTAAGGGAGCTTTTTACTAAGCTACCCTCTACCCCTATATATATACTCTATACTATATATATAGAAGGCCTAGCTTAGCCTGATTAGCTTATAAGACCAGTCAATAGTTATTGGAATGGGTAATCCTATATAAGGATCTGTAACCACTATAGCCTACTAGTAGTAGTCGTATAGGGTACGTAGGGGCAGCAACAGCGTTGATATGGCCTAAATAGCACTTCCTAGGTATGTGCTAATATAGTAAAGTAGGGCCCTTTACTGTATTCCCTCTATAAAAGTCCTTATATAACGGTATAGTTATAGGCTATAGCGCTATATTATAGGGGCTTTAAGCTTATATATCACGGCTTTCAGTGGGTCTTATAGGCCTATAAGGCTTATAGTTGTAGGTAACGTAGTAACTTGATTTCTAGTCCAAGTAGGTAAGGCTTCGCAATTTCCTTTCCTACATATACCCTCCGGGACCGTTCCTGCCTTCCATACGGCAGGAGCGCCTTAGTAGGTGCATGGCGCCTTCCTGAAAAACCAAATAAGCTGGCGATTTTAAATAATCGACTCACGGCCACCTAAGCTGTAGGGTAAGCCGCACGACTTTTCCTATAAGTTCTGTTTTCGCTCCTGCGGTGCAGGGTAGGTACAGGGTAGGTAGGTGACCTAGTAGAAGAGCCTTTTAAGGCTATTTCTAGCGCTTATACAGCCTAAGGAGGCTGTCTCCACAAAAGTGGGACAAAAATCTAAAAATAGAAAAGCCTTTTAAAGCTATTCCTAGGCTATATAGTGGAATATATAGCTTAGTCAGCGGTATCCACAAAAGTGGGTCCACCCTTAGAATATAGCTATATATCTAGTAGTTCGAGAACTGAAATCCGTTTTGCCTAAGCTATAACCGTTAGAGCGCTATAGCTTATTTTATACGTTTAACAATAGTACTAGCTACTTTACAGCCCTCTATAATCACCTAATTCCTCTATATAGCCTAAAAAGGCTTGGAAGGTCCTAGCCACTGTAGTACAGTTCTATAGGCGCCCTTGTGCTAGCATTAGCTCCCTGCAGCGTTAGGGAGGCCTATATTACTCTAGCTACGTCTGGAAGTACTCTAGTTGTTAGTATAGCTATATTTGGAAAATATAGGCTCCGGCTATTACTAGTAGTATACTTTCCTTTAGAGGGGCATTCTCTATATGAATACCTGTTATTTCCTTACTAGAACTGGCTGAAAGAACAGAGTAAAAAAGGGCATAAAATTTAAAACCATGCTAAAAATCGTTTTCTCTATAAGAGGATAAAGGCGTTTATAAGCCCTTTACTTCTTCTATACTCTAGTACGTCTATCAGTTGCTAGGGTATAGAATATTTGGATATTATATATTACTATACGCTTTAAAGCTATAGTACCTATACCTTTAAATAGGTTATAGGTTTGATTTCAACATCATATATATTCTTACTTCTTTCTATATATAATAGGGGTTTATCCTATATATATATAAGGGCATAACCCCTTTGTCTAACGGAATAGTTTTGCTCTTACGTTCTTATTTCTTAGGATTCTTCTATTCTTTACCTATACATAGCTTTCTAAGGCTTATAAAGGAACAGAAGAATAGAGGGGGTGTTAAACGTATAAAATAAGCTATAGCGCTCTTACCCTTATAGCTTAGGCAAAACGGATTTCAGTTCTCGAACTACTAGATATATAGCTATATTCCGACGTGGACCCACTTTTGTAGATACCGCTGACTAAGCTATATATTCTACTATATAGCCTAGAAATAGCTTTAAAAGGCTTTTCTATTTTTAGATTTATGCCCCACTTTTGTAGAGACAGCCTCCTAAGGCTGTATAAGCGCTAGAAATAGCCTTAAAAGGCTCTTCTACTAGGTCACCTACCTACCCTATACCTACCCTGCACTACAGAAGCGAAAACAGAACTTATAGGAAAAGTCGTGCAGCTTACCCTGCAGCTTAGGTGGCCGTGAGTCGATTATTTAAAATCGCCAGCTTATTTGGTTTTTCGGGAAGGCGCTATGCACCTACTAAGGCGCTCCTGCCGTATAGAAGGCAGGAACGGTCCTAGAGGGTATATATAGGGAAGGACATTGCAAAGCCTTACCTACTAGACTAGAAATCAAATTATACATTACCTATAACTATAAGCCTTATAGGCCTATAAGACCCACTGAAAGCCGTGATATATAAGCTTAAAGCCCCTATAATATAGCGCTATAGCCTATAACTATACCGTTATACAAGGACTTTTATAGAGGGAATACAGTCAAGGGCCCTACTTTACTATATTAGCACATACCTAGGAAGTGCTATTTAGGCTATATCAACGCTGTTGCTGCCCCTATGTACCCTATACGACTACTACTAGTAGGCTATAGTGGTTATAGATCCTTATATAGGATTACCCATTCCAATAGTAGCTAGGGTAAAACTAACTAAGCTAGGCCTAGAAAAACAAGTCTTTATATACCTAGGATCAGCTTCTTCCTCCCTTAGCTAGAAGTTAGTACTAGAGATTATACAGGTAATTCAAAGGGTAACTAGGCATACTATTAAGGGGGTAAGGACCCTTCTAAGTAGTAACCTTATACTAATTATAGAAGAAGAGAGGATAAAAAAGGCCCTTAAGGAAAATATAGCCTAGCTAGCCTCTTTATCGCTAGAGGCCTCCCTTTATACCACTTCCTAGGTAGTAGCGGTCAAAGGGCTTATAACAGCTAACTAGATAACAGAAGCTAGCCTCCTAGTAGCAGTAAAAGAAGTATATCCCTAAGCCCTCTAAGCTAAAGTCTAGCACCCTCTCAAAATCGAAAAATAAGAGTCTTAGCACTTATAGCCTTTTCTAGCTAATAAGAGGCTTATAATGGATCGGCGTAGCTAGTGCACGACTAGCCGCCGCTTGTTTTCTTCTTCTTCTTCTCCCTCTGTTCAGAGGAGACCTGTGTCTACTTTCTCTTCTATTATACAGTAGAGTAGGTGGACAAGGCTGGTCTTTCTTTTCCGCCCCTTATCTTATTCCAGGCTAACAATAAGGTTGCGAATTGGCAGTATAAGGAGGACAATAGTATAAGAAGCTAGCTTTCCTTCCTATGTTTAGGGACAAAAGGATCATTATCCTAATTATTACAGTTATACAGTTACATTTTACCCATTTAGATATTCCATCTACTTTTTGCCTCTAGGCTACTTTGGCCTATTTACTTAGTTCTATTACACCTATCTACCTTAGTCTCCCCTAATTAGAGAGCCTATAGCCTTATTGTATATATACTTCCTATCCTCTTATCTAGACAGCTGTTTGATATATAGCTGCCTATTACTTTCAGACAGCTGCTCCTACTTTCTTATAGGTCTGCTACTCTATTTTATATAGGGGCTTAGCTAGGAATAAACTAAGTAAGGGCTCTAATACTTATAAGCAGGCCTTACTTATATTAGGGTTGTCTTACTATTAATAAGGACGACTTATAGACTATTGGCTAGATAACTCTATAGTATAGTATTAATAGGATAACTATTTCGACTTTTCTGCTCTAACAACTTAGACTGGTGTTTCTAGGCCTCTAACCTCCAATTAGACAACGACAATCTTACTTAGTATAACAGTTATATTAGTCGTAGGTTATATAACAATTCGAGACCTAATATATCGGTTAAGCTTAAGATAAGTATAATTTTAGCTATCCTAGAAACTTAGTTATCTAAGCATTCTAGTAGATATATCTTATATTGAATAAAAGAGGTAGGGAAGTACTTAAACCCCCCCCTCTCTTATTCTATTAAGTGTATTAGCTATAAGAGTCTCCTTCGGATATAACTTATACAACTCTTATCTTTAGTTCCTTTCCCCCTTGTTCGACATTTCCGGTATTAGCAACTATATAAGGATTAGAGCTTAGTAAAGAGATTTCCTATATCTAAGGAAGATTTCGATACTAGGGCTAGATATATAGACCTTACTTATAACTTAGGAATATAGCCTTGTCCTTAATTTCCTCCTCTATCTAGATAAGTGGCTAGCTGTCCTAACTCGTTTTAGCATTACAAACCCTTAGTTGAAATAAGAGGAGTTATCTTAGGTTAGGCTATATTAATAAACGATTAGGCTTAGCTTACTATCTAGTATTACTTTGCTACCTCTATATATACTAGGGTTATAGATATTACAAAGTCCTTTTCGTTCTAGCTTCTTAGGTCGACTAGCCGGTATTAGCTAGTTAGTCTTGATCTGGACAAAGGCGTTATCTTAGTACCTACCTAGAAGTAGTACCCCTATATAGCAACGATAATTCGCAAGATTACTATGCCTAGGGTATATAACAAGGGATAGGGGTAATAGGAAAGTTAAGTTAGAATAGCTCTAGTACTAGGCCTTTAGTTATATTTTTAGGACTACCTTCTTTATCCTTTAGATAGGGGAGGAACGTAACTAAGTATGTCTAAGGTATCTTAGTAGTATATATTTAAACTAGCAAAATAAGTATTACTTGCTTCCTATATAGTAGGAGTATATAATATAGGGCTTAACTGATTAAGTCTATAGCAAGGAGATAAACTAAGCTATAGATCTATTTGATATAAGCTTTTTAAAGAGTTAGATATATTTGATTTTACAATAGAGGGAGAAGGAGTTTATACTAGGTAGGAACTAAGTATAAGCGATGTTTTATAAAGGCAGGGTAGGTATAATATTGCTATTATTATACTATAGTAGTAGACTATATCCTTCCTCTTTTACCCTATATCTCTCCTCTATCCTATAATCTAATCCCTTCTAAATTCCCCCCCCTAGACAAAGTCTATCGATAAATTAATAGAAGCTACTAATAGCTCCTTATATTAACAAAACCAAGGCTTATCTGATTAGGAGAATAACAACTATACTTTATATCTATTACCTATCGACATACTCCTTAGTACTTTCCCGACTTCTCTTAAAGACTTTAAGTCTATAGTATATTTAGCTAGACTAAGTATCGACATTTTATTACCTAATATGATTATATATCAACCCTCTATTTAGTTTTTTATTAGTAAAAGCCTTATCTAATAGGATTTCCCAGAGTATATCCTTTTAAGGAGAGAAATCCATTGACCTTGTAGACTTATAGGCAACTCTACTCCTTTAGTAGCAGGATTATAAGGCTCGTTTAATCAGACGATAGACTTTATTAGAAACTAGCTTTAAAAAGCTAGACCCCCTTTTTCCTTTTATAACCTTTCTCCCCTAGTTCCTCCTTAAGCAGAATCTTTCCTACTATTACTCTCTAGCAGTATATCGGAAATAGATATTAGTAACCAGGACTAGTTAAGTACTATAGTTAGAATATTAACTAATGCTCTTTATTAGTTAAATCCTATATAGAGTATTAGCTTCCTATCTGTTTAGTCTAAAGGGCTTAGTAGATAATTCTATAGCGCTAATATCATAGATTACTTATAAGCTTTCGAAGATACTTGTAAGGACTATAGTATAGCAACTAATATTAAGAAGTTTAACTAGTAGAAGAGGTAGTATAATTTTAACCGACGTTATAAGGTTGCCTCTATAATTTAGGATAAAGGAGTAACAATATAGCAAGAACTCTATAGGATAATGCTTAAGTATTAGAAGGCTTTTAACCCTAAGGCGTTAGAGGACCCTATTAAGTAGCTTAACCGCTTCTATAACCATACTATCTCGAATATCTTAGTTATATAGATTAAACAGGCTATAGAAGAACTCGACGCTATAATTACCTAGATACTAGCTACTAAGTTGGCCCTTATTTGGAAAGATGCCCCTTAATGCTTTTAAGAAAAGTTACCTAAAGATTGCTAATACTTACTTGTTTAAAGACACTGCTTTAGAGGCGCTACGCCTATATAGGACTTATATAAAGCTACCTAGAATAACTTCTAAACCCTAGTATTAGTAGTTTTGTTTAAAGGATTTATCTACTAAGGAGTACTAACTTAGATTAAACTACTAAGCTAAGATATCTGTTTAAACAAGAGTAATAATAACAGTAGGGAGACTAATCTCCTTTTAGCTAAAGTTGAAAAGCCTTCTTCTATCTCTTTTCAAAACTTCTTACCTAAGTTGACTAAGTCCGCTTAAGTAAGTAAGAACCAGGTCTTATTCTCTAATTAAGGAAGTACTAGCTAGAACCGGTTAAGATTATCCTAAAGCTGCTAACAGTTAAGGAAACATAGTTTAATCAACTTACTAATGCCTAGAAGATAGTAACAAAGCTTTATACTACTAACCTTTTACAGAAGTAGGGCGATAAGGTGACTGAAAGAGCTGTTCAAGACCTATATAATCAGATGGCCTTGCTTAGAATCTCGCTGAACGAGATAGACCCTATAGTAAAATCGGTTACGCGCCTAAGAGATAAGCTGAACGACTTACCAAGCTTCGCGACCAACGTAAATCAGGTAGTACACCTAGGGGAGGAGCATGTTTGGCGTTGACGGATCCTATTACTTGGCTAACCGACTACCCTAATAACCCTTAACACCTACCCCAACCTATTTTCTAGACTGCTACCTAGCTTGCCCTTCTGATTCCTTAGTGCAGTACGTGTTAACCACTGGATTAACCGACTTCCGCTCGACCTGCAATTACTGCGCCTTATAAACGGTTTCCTTATCCTATCGGTTAACAATTATATCCTTAGTGCGAAAGTTACCTGGATTGAACTAGCGTAGAGCTATCGTCTTCTTAGCCTATTTAGACGCCTAAAGTAGCCATTTATTATAGAAAGAGTCGATACGTGCCTATAAGCACTTCTTATCCTAGAAAACGCAATTCCTACAAGTACTATAGTCAACTTCCAGAACTAAGATATAGTAGATAAATGGTTAAGCTACGTTTAGATAAGGACTACTAGTATTACGCCGGTTAGACGAACTTAACCGAAATTAGGTTTTGTTATATTCCTTATAGTTCACTATATTACTACCTACTATATTAGCTCTAATTAGATGTCTAGATATAAGCTTGAACATACTAATAGCCGAACTCTTAGACAAAAAGACCTTGGACCTAGTATAGTTAGTTACTGTAAATTTCTTAGATATACTTACCTAGGAAGTCTAACCTGAAATGCTTGATAGTAATAGGGGATCGATATCCGACTATAGAGAAAGAGTAGTTAAAATAGATAATAGTAGGATCCTAACTACTTTCCGCTAGCTAAGTAGAAGATAGACAGTTAAGTAGACTAGGTTCTAGACCTAGAGATATATACTATTGATAAGTATTGGCCGGTTCCTCTTTCAAAACCTAGATCTAAAATATACTATATCCGATTATAGCTAGGTTTAGCAGTAGGTGCTATATACAATTAACAAAGTTATAGAACTTTATATTATTAACTATCTTCTAGATCACCTGCTTTAGGAAGATATAGAATCTTCTAGGATTAGTAGGGAAAGTAGTTACCTAAGTTTTAGGCACCTAGAATACCTTAAGACAAATCGGATATGCTATTTAGCTTATAGGAGCTTTCTTAATAAGAGTGTTGGACGATATCCCTATATAGATAAGATTAAGTAAGAAAGTTAAGTCCTAAAAGAGAATAAAGTTGGTTTATTAAGGTTAGAAAAGTTTTTATAGAAGAAAGAGAGAAGGAAAGGCAGGTCTTTATACTTAAGGAAACTACCTATGCTAGTCCTAATTCTGATTAGGAGAGGTCAACAAAAAACTAAGCAAACCTAATTTTACTATACCGACTTTCAAAGGCTATTTACCGATAAAAAGAATCAGATAGAAGCCCTAAGTGCTAATAAAGGAGCAAATAGCTTACTTAATAGTAGGAAAGAATTTTCACGTACCTTCCTCCTCTGAAAGGACTTGCCCTATATTAGGACCTACCCCCCTACCCTTTAGATTTTTCTCTCTCTAACTTCTTTAGCATAACCTTCTTAGACCTTTACCTTTTCTAAGATCTTTTTCTTAGTACTTTTAGTAGAAAAATTCTAGCCCTAACCCCAACTTCCTCTAAGCAATCTTGCTTATTGTTTCTACCTTCTCTCTACGATTATATAAGATCAAGATACCTTTAAAAAAGGGATTTAGTAAGCAGGCTCTGCCCTAGATAAACTCGGATTTAAATAAGGTTCTCTAAGAGAAGCAGTATTGCTATATAGTTAGTAGGCCGGTATATAGTAAGGATAAGGACAAGCTTATACTAGCAAGTGCCCTAACAATTCCCCTATTAACGCTGCAAAGACTATAGTCATTGCCTTATAAGCTTTACTCTTTGCTATATAAGGTATAGTTCTTTCTATATAAGCTATAATCGATACTATATAAACCCTAGTCTTCCCTATAAAAGTTATAGGGTACCCTAAGCAAATTTAAGTACTTGTCTATAAAAGGCAAGGATAATATAATTTCGATTTCCTTAGGTAATATCCCTTAAACCAAGCTACCTACGTCTAATCTGGTTAAGTCCTTGATAAAACGCTTTAACAGGCCTGGCTATATATACTCCTGTTTAACTTTTAAAGATTTTAAAGTACTTAGAAAGGAGACCGACAAGTATAGCGCTACTAAAGATATTAACAACGTTACTAACCGCTATACTCTACTTAGTAGTAACTACTTTAAGCTAGTAGGTAAGATTGCTTTTTACCTAAAGTAGTATATTACAAGGGATAGCTAGCCAGACTTCTTTAATAAGATAACTGTTAATAAGGAGGATTTTAACCGTTGCTTCCCTAGGATAGCTAGTTAAGTTACTATGATTATAGGAGAGAAGGTCCTAGGTCGAGATCTCCAATCAGTTTTAGTCATCCTATATAATATATATAGGATATAGCTAGAACAAGCCTAGATAACTAATAACTATATTAACAGTATGCTTAGATAGACCCTATATACGTTTAAGAGACATGTTTTTATTACGCTATACTTAACAGCTCCGACTCTTAATAAAAAGGGCAACTACCTAACAAGCCTAGTCCTCTACCCTACTAAGGGGAACGTCTACTATAAGGCCTTTAGAAAGCGCTTCTAGCTTATAGTTATACATATCCGCAGGAACTATTAGGTTCTTGCTATCTATAATTAGCTTAAGCAGATCTATAAGGTTTAGGTTTTAGGCCTTCCTAACAAAGCTAATAATATAAACAACGAAATAATAACAATATAGGTAGATATGATTATCCCCTACCTACTTATATCTAGAGCTAGCGTCTTTAACCTAATATATATTCGCCAGTCGAAATTCTGCTTTAATATTAAGGACGACTTTTCCTATAGGTATACCATTACTAAGGCAGCCTGATCCTTCTTCTACAACTAGGTTATTAAGGACAAGAACGATTTAATGCCTGTTCTATAGTGGAAGATAGAACCCTAGTTCGGCTAAGACGCAATATAGAAGTAGGGATCAATTTCGGCTTGCTTATAGTATACTTAGATATTAGGGATCGCCAAAGTATTCGGAGTAAGGCTAGGATCTAGGGCGCTAAATCTATGCCCTGTTAGTAGTTAGGTCTTTATTAACAAGCTTTTACCTATAAGTATATTATAGATTATCCGGACTTAGAGTTTTACTACCCTAGCATTTAGTACCCCGGCTCTAGCAGATGTAATAATAGATAACGATACCCCTATATATATTTAGAGAATAAGGAGTGCTTCTTTAGGTTTACTTAGGTCGATTCCTGGAAATTTAGTAGTATAAATAGCCGAACTGTCTGTCTAACAATCTTATTAAAGCCCTTCTTTACTAAAGGTACTAGCACTACGGCAAACTACTCCTATGCTATAGCAGCAGACGCCTATATACTAAGCTATCCCTAAGTAGATAGTATCTATTTAAAAGACTATTCTATATCCCTCTGCTTCTAATAAGTAAAAGTCTGTTAAAAAGGATCTTCCCTGCCCTATTACACTAGAGAAACCAAAGTCTATCAAAAAGGCTGCTATATAGCCTGCTATACCTAAGTAGCCCAAGTTAACCAAAAAGAGCGTCGCTATGCCATAATCGCGGCGTACTAGGCGGAATGTCACTCCTTAGCCTGCCGTACTTTCGCTTACTAAGAGAGTTACTCGATTAACGCTTATAAGGGATCTTAAGCCAGACAATGCACCTGCTCTATAGTATAAGGAGGACAATAAGACAGATAAGGCTAGTAGAGAGCTTTATATAGGAATGAATGTTACTACGCCGGAATTATTACCGCTATACCCCTAAGGCTATAGAGGTTAGGCTAGGACAGACTAATTAGCTATAATCAGGTAATAGTAGATAGGTTAGTTAAGTAGGTTTATAGTTTAATACCTTCTATTTCTTGCTTTTCTTGCTTAGAGTATTACTAGCTATAGTTAGCTCCCTTGACCTTAATCCTATATAAACCTAGTATAATCTTAGTATACCTTATTATATATATATGATCTATATTTCCCGATTATCCTTGCTCTAGACAGAGGTACCCTATATTATTAATGTTATTTAGTATTTGTTTTAGGGGTTTATATCTCCTACTGTCTTCCGCCTTTTATAGGAGCTATAAGGAGTTATAGATCGGCGTAGCTAGTATACGACTAGCTGCCGCTTGTTTTCTTCTTCTTCTTCTCCCTCTATTCAGAGGAGACCTGTATCTACTTTCTCTTCTGTTATACAGTAGAGTAGGTGGACAAGGCTAGTCTTTCTCTTCCGCTCCTTATCTTATTCCAGGCTAATAATAAGATTGCGAATTAGCAGTATAAGGAGGACAATAGTATAAGAAGCTAGCTTTCCTTCCTATATTCAGGGATAAAAGGATCATTATCCTAATCATTACAGTTATACAGTTACATTTTACCCATTTAGATATTCTATCTACTTTTTGCCTCTAGGCTACTTTGACCTATTTACTTGGTTCTATTATACCTGTCCACCTTAGTCTCCCCTAATCAGGGAGCCTATAGCCTTGTTGTGCATATACCTCTTATCCTCTTGTCTAGACAGCTGTTCGATATACAGCTGCCTATCACTTTCAGACAGCTGCTCCTACTTTCTCGTAGGTCTGCTGCTCTGTTTCAATAAGGCCTACTAAGATAGCATCTTCTAGTCCTATAAGGCCCTAAAAGTAGAGCCTTATATCGACGAGGCTAGGGCCCTCTAGTATTTTAACTACTAGCGTTAAAGGTATAAGGCTAAATACTACTACTCCCCTGCCCTCTACTATGACTATAGCTAGAAAAAGAAGCAGTATACTAACAAAGCAGCCTATACTAAGGCTTAGAACTGCCGGAACTACCGGGGAAACTACTATACTAAGGCAGAGGAATACCCTAGAAGCAAGAAATATAAGGCTTAAGCAAAGGCCTATCTTCAAAATAGGCCTATTAACTTTGACCTTCTAGGCTCCCTCAAGCTAGTAGTATCGACAGAAGACCGGCTAGAAGAATAGGAGGGCTATATAGTAGTAGCTAGAAAACGCCGCTCAGGACGCCCCCTTACTACTACTACTATAACTACTTTAGTATTAGCTACTATAGCCTCCCTTTCCTAGAGGATAATAAAGAAGGCTTTTAGCAAAACCCTAACTACTACCTTTACCGCTACTGCCACTACTACTACTACTGACCTTATAGCTATAGCTGTAACTATACCCCCCTTTCTAGAGCTAGTAAGGGGCTCTATAGAAAAGGAGAATATAGATATACTCTAGGTCTTTCTTTCTTTTATTTCCGCCCCTTTTGCTTTAGACAGCTTTTTTTTTTCTTTTAGACTGCTTTTCTTCTACTTTTCCTTATAGCTAGTACCTTACTACTTTACCTAAGGTAATGGGAAAGGTAATAGGACTAAGCTTATAAGCTTCTAAGCTTTAAGCCTAGACCTACCTTTACCTTCTTTTTTACTAATAAGACCCCCTTTCTTATTCCCCTACCCTAAGCCCTATATTAATTGAGATATAGGGCATTCTTATAGGAGATAGGTAGAGGAATAGGTACTCTTTTCCTTGTTACTGCTACCTAGATAGCCTCCTCTTGCTTTCTTTCTCTCTTTAGTCCTGCTTTTTTCCTCTTACTAGGTCGCCCCCCTTGTTAAGCTCGTTAGAGGTTTTTCTTCTGTTTAACGGTTTTCCTCTGGCATTAGTGTAAGCTAGTAGCTCCTTATAGTCCAATAAGGACTCTATAGGTAGAATACAATATATATATATAAGGGGCTAATAAGAGTCTGCAAGCGTTCTCCTAGCAGTGCTAGGAGTAGTAGCTCGCTAAGTTTGCTAGGCTAGAGGCTAGCAAGGAGGGGTATAAGCGGCTTATAGCTATAAAGCAGAAGTTATATAAAGTCTTAGAGAAGGCGGTTCAGCCCTAGGATAGCAACAACTAGGAGTTAGAGCGCTTAGTAGCCTATAGCCTCTTCTATACCTGGTTATTCTATAGTAAGAAATAGGTAGGGAGATAGCAGGGCGCTAGTAGGCTAGTAGCAGCCCCTAGGGTATAATATAGGGCTAATAATATAGTACTAGCTATTGTAAGATAGCAATACAGCTATAGCTAGAGTATAACTAGACTATACGCAAGTTGATAAATGTATTCTAGGCCCTTTAGGGCGGTACTAGGAGGACGGCACTAACGTAATACAGCTAGCTAGAGCGCCCTACTAGCGCACGTTAGGGGCGTAGGGTTAGGGCAGGCCTAGGCTTCAACAGGTAGGCTATATAGAAATCCTAGATATTGCTGTTATACCTTGTTAGATTCGCCGCTAGTTCCTATATAGAGCGGTAGGGCTTAGGCTACTAGACGCGGTATTCTAGTTAGCTATTCAGAACCTATAAGTTTATAATCCTATTCAAGAACCATTCTATAGTAGAAGCTACTTCTAAGTCGCTAAGAAGGATAGCGCCTAACAGTAGCCAAGGCAGGTCGCAGTCTAACTAGCTAGGTAGGCTAAGGGACGCTAGCTAGACAAGGGAGATATAAAAAACCGGGAAAACTTAGTAGGGTAATAGGATATCTATAGCAATAGCCTGCTGGTAGACCTTTATAATAGCCTATAGACCTAGCTATTAAAAGAATAGCTTCTTTATAGGCTACCTAGAGGAAATATTAGCCAAACTAACCTAAATAATATCACTAACTCTATATATAGGGGCGTTGACCTAATAGCAGTTTATAGTAGTAGTAGCGTAGTCCTAGGCCTAGGATATAAATATCTAGACCTAGTCTGTTATATACTGGATATACTTATAGATAGTAGCTATATTAAGGAACTCCTTCTGTTTAACAGTAGTCCGGGCTATATATACTAGGGGGAAGGGCTTAGTACCTATAACAGGGTACTAGCTATAGTTTATAAAGAACAGTATTAGGCAAGTTAACGCTAATTCCTAATTATTAGCTATAAACTTAGCTAGAGGGAGCTAGTTAACCTAGTTATCTTAGTAAAAGGAGATAAATACTCGGAGATACTGCTTTAAGGACGTGTTAACAATCTCTATCTAGCTATTAGTCTCTAGGTAGGCCGCTAACGACGTTTTAACGGCGATTCTAAGTAGCTGGTAAAGCTTATACTAGAAGGCGCTAATAAATTACAGACTATAGTTAGAGATAATAGACTTAGGGGTACTATATAGATAGAATACTGTTAAGATGAAGGTAGTTACTAGTATAGCTGCTATAAGGTCTAGTATAGCTATAAAGTGTTGTATCTAAGTAAGCTGGTTAATAATAACAAGTATATGCTAGAAGTTGATATTATACTAGTAGTAAATCAGAAGTAGGGAGATATAGTCTATAGACACCTAGGTCTAGGGTTAGAAAGGGATAGGGAGGGGTACTAGAAGGCCTAGGGGGGCGCCCTAGGCGTTCTTAGTAGCCCTATAAATAGTATAGGCCCTAACAAAGTATCAAGTGTTAATCTTAACTCCTAGCTAGTAGTAAGTCTATAGGAGGAGCTCTAGGGTCTTATTATAGCTAGGGTAGCTTAAAAGGGAGAGGCTATAGCTATAATAGAGTACCTAAAAACGTATATTGTCTAATAGGAGGATAAATAGGCGCTCTCTAATATAAAGCTGGCCTTAGACTACTATATAATCGCTTATAGCTGCTTAGATAGTAGGCCGCAGGGCTATAGGGAAAACCTAACAGTCTAGGTTAAGTATATAGTTAACTAGGTAGCGGGTAGTAGGGCAGTGTAAGCACGCTGTATTAAGGGTATTATCTATAAGAGCTAAGGTATCTAAAGCTAGGAGGGTTATAGGTAGAGCAGCTATAATCTATATAAAATACTAGCGGTTAACTAGTGGGAAAGTCTATAAGCGTACTATAACCCGATTATCTATAGTATTAAGCCGGTCTATAGATATATAGCCTAGAAGGTAAGAAAGGGAATTAGGGGCTATAGTAGAGGTACCTAGGTAGTTAAAATCTAGAACCTGAAGTTAGATAGGAACTCAGACTAGCGGACTTAGCGTTAATTTAAGATCTTAGTAAAATAAAAATACTATAGGTTTTTATAATCTGTTAAGACGTTAGCTGGCTATTCCAACCCTTATAATTCTAGTTATTATTCTTTAAATGCCTTAATAATTACTAGAAGTTCCTTATTATATATTTCATAGTTATACTTAGCTAGAGAATACTTAGAAGAAAAGTAAGTAATAGGAAAGAGGATACCTGCTAAGTTATACTAAGATAGCATACTACCTAACGCCTAGTTAGATATATCCATCTTAACTATAGTCTGCTAAATAGGGTTAAAGTAGGCTAATAAAGGTGCCAAAGCAAAGGCGTTATAGAGGCGGTAGAATGCTAAGTTAGTAGCACCCCCTAGGGTCTATAGGCCTTACTAGGTTCTAGCCTGGCAAAGCTCTATAAGTAGCTATATAATAGAGAAAACCCCTATAATAAACTAGTAATAGTAGTTAGCAAAGTTAAGGAAGTGCTAAAGGTCCTTAAACAATATAGGGGCAGGCTATATATAAATAGCTAAAGTCTTTTCTAGATCTATTTCAATCCTAGTAGTAGAAATGATAATACTAAGGTACTTAGTCTTTATAGTATAAAAGTTGTACTTATTAATTATTAGAATGGGTAAACCTATATAAGGATCTGTAACCACTATAGCCTACTAGTAGTAGTCGTATAGGGTACGTAGGGGCAGCAACAGCGTTGATATGGCCTAAATAGCACTTCCAAGGTATGTGCTAATATAGTAAAGTAGGGCCCTTTACTGTATTCCCTCTATAAAAGTCCTTATATAACGGTATAGTTATAGGCTATAGCGCTAAATTATAGGGGCTTTAAGCTTATATATCACGGCTTTCAGTGGGTCTTATAGGCTTATAAGGCTTATAGTTGTAGGTAACGTATAATTGAATTTCTAGTCTAGTAGGTAAGGCTTTGCAATTTCCTTCCCTATATATACCCTCCGGGACCGTTCCTGCCTTCTACACAGCAGGAGCGCCTTAGTAGGTACATAGCGCCTTCCCGAAAAACCAAATAAGCTGGCGATTTTAAATAATCGACTCACGGCCACCTAAGCTGCAGGGTAAGCCGCATGACTTTTCCTATAAGTTCTGTTTTCGCTCCTATAGTGCAGGGTAGGTATAGGGTAGGTAGGTGACCTAGTAGAAGAGCCTTTTAAGGCTATTTCTAGCGCTTATATAGCCTAAGGAGGCTGTCTCTACAAAAGTGGGGCATAAATCTAAAAATAGAAAAGCCTTTTAAAGCTATTTCTAGGCTATATAGTGGAATATATAGCTTAGTCAGCGGTATCTACAAAAGTGGGTCCACCCTCAGAATATAGCTCTATATCTAGTTGTTTGAGAACTGAAATCCGTTTTGCCTAAGCTATAACTGTTAGAGCGCTATAGCTTATTTTGTACGTTTAACACCCCCTCTATTCTTCTGTTCCTTTATAAGCCTTAGAAAGCTATATATAGGTAAAGAATAGAAGAATCCTAAGAAATAAGAACGTAAGAGCAAAACTATTCCGTTAGACAAAGGGGTTATGCCCTTATATATATATAGGATAAACCCCTATTATATATAGAAAGAAGTAAGAATATATATGATGTTGAAATCAAACCTATATCTTAAGGTATAGTATTGGAATGGGTAATCCTATATAAGGATCTGTAACTACTATAGCCTACTAGTAGTAGTCGTATAGGGTACGTAGGGGCAGCAACAGCGTTGATATGGCCTAAATAGCACTTCCTAGGTATGTGCTAATATAGTAAAGTAGGGCCCTTTACTATATTCCCTCTATAAAAGTCCTTATATAACGGTATAGTTATAGGCTATAGCGCTATATTATAGGGGCTTTAAGCTTATATATCACGGCTTTCAGTGGGTCTTATAGGCCTATAAGGCTTATAGTTGTAGGTAACGTAGTAACTTGATTTCTAGTCCAAGTAGGTAAGGCTTCGCAATTTCCTTCCCTATATATACCCTCCGGCACTGTTCCTGCCCTCTATACAGCAGGAGCGCCTTAGTAGGTGCATAGCCACTTCCCGAAAAACCAAATAAGCTGGCGATTTTAAATAATCGACTTACGGCCACCTAAGCTGCAGGGTAAGCCGCACGACTTTTCCTGTAAGTTCTGTTTTCGCTCCTGCAGTGCAGGGTAGGTACAGGGTAGGTAGGTGACCTAGTAGAAGAGCCTTTTAAGGCTATTTCTAGCGCTTATACAGCCTAAGGAGGCTGTCTCTACAAAAGTAGGGCATAAATCTAAAAATAGAAAAGCCTTTTAAAGCTATTTCTAGGCTATATAGTGGAGTATATAGCTTAGTCAGCGGTATCCACAAAAATGGGTCCACCCTCAGAATATAGCTATATATCTAGTAGTTCGAGAACTGAAATCCGTTTTGCCTAAGCTATAACCGTTAGAGCGCTATAGCTTATTTTGTACGTTTAACACCCCCTCTATTCTTCTATTCCTTTATAAGCCTTAGAAAGCTATATATAGGTAAAGAATAGAAGAATCCTAAGAAATAAGAACGTAAGAGCAAAACTATTCCGTTAGACAAAGGGGTTAGGCCCTTATATATATATAGGATAAACCCCTATTATATATAGAAAGAAGTAAGAATATATATGATGTTGAAATCAAACCTATAACCTATAAAGGTATAGGTACTATAGCTTTAAAGCTTATAGTAATATATAATATCTAAATATTCTATACCCTAGCGACTAATAGACGCACTAGAGTATAGAAGGAGTAAAGGGCTTATAAACGCCTTTATCCTCTTATAGAGAAAACAATTTTTAGCACGGTTTTAAATTTTATGCCCTTTTTTACTCCGTTCTTTCAGCCAGTTCTAGTAAGGAAATAACAGGTAGTTACATAGAGAATCCCCCTCTAAAGGAAAGTATACTACTAGTAATAGCCGGAGCCTATATTTTCCAAATATAGCTATACTATATACTAGAGTACTTCTAGATGTAGCTAGAGTAATATAGGCCTCCCTAACGCTGTAGGGAGCTGATGCTAGTACAAGGGCGCCTATAGAACTGTATTATAGTGGCTAGGACCTTATAAGCCTTTTAAGGCTATATAGAGGAATTAGGTGATTCCAGAGGGCTGTAAAGTAGCCGGTACTATTAACTGGTCTTATAAGCTAATCAGGCTAAGCTAGGCCTTCTATATATATAGTATAGAATATATATATATAGGGGTAGAGGGTAGCTTAGTAAAAAGCTCCCTTAGGTTGTAGGCCTAAAAGCCTGATAAAAGACTGAAAGCTACTAACTGGTAGGGCTTTAGTAAGTCTGTCAGCCGGCATACACTTAGTATTAAGATATATAATAGTAACTATTTTAGCCTTAACCTGCTCTCTAACGTACTGGAATTTCAGCAGGGTATGCTTAGTTCTAGCGTATAGCGCTGGGTTATTAGCCACCGTTATAGAGCCCTGATTATCTCTATAGAGAGTAATAGGGTAGTCTATAGGTCTGTAAAGTTCAGAAAATAGCCCTATAATCCACTGTACTTCGCATATAGCCTCTGTAAGTCCATCAGTTTCAGCTTCTAGGGTAGAGAGAGCAATAGTAGTAGCTCTTTTCGTTTTCCAGCTAATAGGCCTACCGGCTAACTTATATAGATAGCCGTAGGTGGATTTACTAGTAGCCTTATCCCCTGTAAAATCAGAATTACTAAAGCCTATAGGGACTAGACTACTATGAATTATAGAAGTCCGGCTACTACCTTTACTATTTCTAGAATCTACTATAGTAGTAGAGGTAGTAGTTAGGGGCCTAGGCCCTTCCTTAGAGTGAAAGTCTCTACTAAGCTTAGTAGTTGTATTACTACTATTACTAAGCTTAGGCCCTAGATCAGCTACTGTATTTCTATTACAGCTAAAACAGATACTATAGTCTTTAGTACTGTTAAGATACTTAAAAAGATTTTTAGCAGCGTTTAAGTGTGATTTTGTAGGTCTATTTAAAGGCCTAGAGAGCCACTGTACGGTAAAGCTAATATCTACCCTAGTAAGGAGCATTATATACATAGCTGTTCCTACTAGGCTTTGATAGAGCTTAATTTCCGTAGAATTACAGAGGTGGCTAGTAATATCTTCCTCTAGTTGAAGTTGACTTACTAGCCCCGGCTGTAAGGGAATAGATATAGGCTTAGAATCGGCTAAGTTAAAGCGGCTAACCGCCTCTTCTACATACTGTGACTGGTTAAGCTACAGGCGCCTATTAGGTCTATCTCTTATAATCTGTACGCCTAGGAAATAGGCAGCAGGCCCTAAGTCTTCTATAGCGTAGACCTTATTAAGCCGTTTCTTTAAATCAGTTATATAGCCTATATCAGGCCCTATAAATAGACAGTCATCTATATAGGTAACGATAAAGTGGCAGGTTTTAGCATTATAGAAGACCTCTGGATCTGAAATAAGAGGGAGATAGCCTAGGCTCTTAAGTAAGATTTTAAGCTTATCTTGCCACTCTCTAGGGCTTTGTTTTAGACTGTATAACGCTTTAGATAGTTTAATAATATTAGGAGTAGAAGGATTATAGCTGTATTTCAGTAAAAGCTTATAAATAGCCTTATTAGAAGCCGCTAGGTCTAATAGTCCTTCAGGGATTTCCATATATATTTCTTCTCTAAGAGCGCTATTAAGAAATGCCCCTATAAAGTCAGCTTGTTCTATTTCCTAGTCTAGAACAGCACCTATAGCTAGAAGTATACGCCAAGTAGGTGGTATATTAGTAGAGGCGTAGGTTATAGTGTAATCTAGGCCTTCTACCTGTATAAAGCCCCTAGCTACTAACCGAGATTTATACTTAATAGGCCTGTTTTTAGTGTCCTTTTTAACCTTAAGAACGTTTCGACAGGTAATAAGCTTACGGTTAGAAGGTAATAGACTCCTAGGTAGGAATTTAAAAACCCCTAGCTCTAATAACTGGATAAATTCCTTGGTAATAGCCTCTAACCACTTACTACGCTCATCTCTAGGTAGTTTTAAGACTTGCTTATAAGTAGTAGGCATACTATCCTTAGATATTACCCTTTTTCGAGCCTTATAGACAAAAGACAGTATATAGCTACTAGTCTTAGCTAAAAGCTTATAGTAATCGAGCTGCATTTTATCCCCCTCTGAAATAAGATCACTATTATCAAGAGGTTCGTTTGTTATAGGCTGATTAGGCGCTATAACTTCTATAGGCTTAGGTGCAAAAATAGGCTCTATAGTTTGGGGAAACGCCTCTGGTAATTCAGGCTTTCTAATAGATATAGTAGGCCTAGTAGACTCTACTATAACCGGATTTATAGGCTTATCCAGTGAGGGTTCATCTAATTCACTATCGGAAGAAGATTCGTAGGGTTCTAGCTTACTAGGTCCTATTTCTATACTAATAGGCTTTTCAGTATTGAGATTAGAAGGGTCAGGGCTGACAGCCCCCTCTAAATCTAGGTCTAGGTCTACTAATTCCCCCTCTAAAGCCGTATTATCAGTAGGCTGACTTAGTACTGTATTATCCTCTATAAATTTAACAGTAGAGGTTTTAAGTACTGCTCTTCTAGACGGTATATATATTAGGTAGGTCTCAGAACCTAATACCGCTAGTAATTTACACTCTTCCGTTCTAGAGGTAAATTTTAACGATTTAGACCGTTTTTCTAGAGGTATAATAGCCTCTCCTTTAGCGCCTATAGCCCTATAGCGCTCTAGGTTAGGTATATGTGGAATACCAGGCTCTAGCTTGTCAAATAGCGCCTAGAAAGGAGTAGTTTTCTTATTAGTTATAGCTGTACTATTAACTAATTCCACTATAGCCTCTAGTATAAAGCACTATAAATACTAGGGTAAAGCGCTACTAAGAATAGTACACCTTACACGGTCTAGTATAACTCTAACTGATCGTTCTACTAAGCCGTTCTGCTCGTGGATATAGGGGGCAGAAGTGCTAAATTTGATACCCCTTTTAGCTAACCAAGTAGTTAATAAATCAGTTATTTCAGTGCCTCCGTTAAAGTGGAATTTAGTAGGATATCTACCAAATCTATTCCTTAGGCCCCTAAAAAAGCCCTTAATAGCGTTAGCTACTATAGGGCCTGATTTATTAGGTAGGTTAAAAACCCACCTATACCTACTTTTACGGTCAACTAGAAGTAAGACTATAGGGTTTCTATTATAAGGCCTAGGCCTAATTTTAACAGTATCCCCCTTTATTGAGTCTAAGACCCTAGGTGGGTCAGGTATTAAAGCCTTACTAACCCTTCTTACTGCTTTACCTCGATCATAGCTAGAGCAGTGAAAATCAGCTTCCTTTATTTTATCAAAATTAGGCAGCCCTTGAGTAATACTAGAGGTCTTTTTCAAAAGACGTAGGCCTATATGGCCTAGCCTAACGTGCCACAATTTAGCTAAATTAAGTAGATTATAGTAATCTTGCTGACCTATATTAGGCTCCTTTAAAGTAGGGCTAGATATAGCCTTTTCTACTACTTTATTCCCCTCTATAACTGGCTCTCTTAGCATACGGGGCAGGTCTCCAGTGCCAGTCAAGGGCTCAGGCTCCCTAGTCTTACGGGGACTTTGATAGGGGGCCTGGGCAGTGGCTAAGGGCTCTATAGGCCTACGGGGCCTTTTCCCCCTTAAAGAAGGTCCTATACCTTCTAAAGTAGTACCCTTAGCCGGAGAATTCCTTAGCTTATAGCGCTTATTAGGCTTTATAGCTTCGGATACTATAGCATCCTCTATAATAGGTCTATAGTCTTCCTTTCTAATAGAATTAGAAGGAATTTCCACTACTATCTTATTACGCTGCGGCTCTATACTTTTAGTAGTATTATAACTAGTAAGGCCTAAAGGAAAAGCAAAATTTGCATGTAATATAGGCTTAGAGCTGCCTTTAACGTCAAGAAAAAATCCTGATTTTTTAAAGTCTAGTACAGCTATACAGCGTCTATCACCCCCGTAAAGGGTTTCCTTTATAAGGCAACCTCCCGAATCATAGTGCCTAACCCCGCTAATAATATTTATATCAATATTAGGTAGGTATAAAACGTTATCTAATACTAATTTAGTATAGGTAGGGGGGGCCTTTCTAGATAATACTTCTAGTGTAATAGAGCCTATACCAGCCGGGCTTACAGGGCTATTTCCAGTGTTAATAGGGCGTAACTGGCCTGTGTTAGGCGTAAAGGTAGTAAACCGCTCTTTACTATTACTAATATGGTCCGTAGATCCCGTATCGTATAGCCAACTATTATAAAGAGCGGGGTCTCTAGGGCGTCTTCTAGGCTGATTATCTTTATATTTTGCCTTGTTAGAAGAGGTTTTTAGGCCTTTTCCTTTAAAGTCCTTACGCTTCTTATACCCTTTTAACGCTAATAGCTGTGCTAATTGGGTATTAGAATCGCTAGAAGAACTAGAATTGGAACTAGAGTCAGATTCCTCTTCTTCTTCTATAGCTAGGTTATAAGACCCTAGCATAAAGGAGGCCTGTTCGGCACTTTTAGCACTATAATTCTGCCCTTTAACATTATAAATAGCCTTCTTCTTACCCTTTTTCTTATTTTTACCCTTCTTACTAGGGTTAGAATTTGAATTAGGGGTTGAATTAGAGCTATTAGCTACGTGAGCTGCTCTATACGCCTCTGTAGCCGGGTTCCTAGATTCTTCTAGAATATCAGCCATTAGATATTCTATATTAAGGCTAGATGCTGTAAGACCTAGCATTCTAGCCTGTCTTATAGAGCTCTTTTAGCGTGATACCCAGCTAGGAAACTTAGATTCTAGAGCCTTAAAATACTGATTTAGTATTAAAGAGGGATCTATATCTATTTTAGCCATGGTAAGCTTAGCAAGATAGCCGTTAAATTCAGCGTTAAAAGCTGATAAGCCTTTTTTATAGGTACTAAAGGTAAGGGCGTGGAATTCGTTATAGACGTCCTCCTTTTTAGACTCTATAGGTCGGCTATACTGCCTAACAAGCAGCTTAAAGGCCTTAGAAGGTATATGAATCCACGATATAGCAGCCCTAGGGCCACTAGATAAGCTATCATATAGAAGCATTAAAAGAACAGCTTGATCAGAGTTGCTATAAGTGTTAGATATATCAGGGTTTTCTAAAAAATTAGATATCCCTAACGCTCTTAGCACTATACTTAAAGCCTGAATCCACTGTTCAAAATTGCTTTCCCCGCTAAGCTTACTATCGTCCGGTATAGTATAGGCCTTTTTAGAAAGCTCCTTTACTATACTACTAGTAATAGTATCCTTAAAGCCTTCCTTAGACCCTATATCTATAGGGGGGTCTAAATTACTAGTAGCTGTATTATCTACAGCCGGCCCTAGATGGGGCTCTTTCCTAGGGGGACGTGGAGGAGAATCTAAATCCATAGTACCGCTAAAAGGATCAAATCTAGGACTATAGCTAGTTTTTCCAATAGTAGCAGCCGCAGCGTTACTACTATTAGTTAAAGAAGCTAAAGTAGAAGATATGTTCTTTATAGCGCTAACACTATCCTCGACAGAGGCTTTTAGGGTATTTAGACTTAGAAGTAGTGTTTTTATATCACTAGATTGGCTAGCTATAACTCGCTTATGAGATTTTATATGCTGTTTTAGGACTTCTATAACCTCGCTATAGTCTTCGCCATCTTTCTCATCTTCTGATAGGGTTCGTATAGGTGGTGGAGGCCTAGAAGATTGCCCTGGATCAGCTGGGTTACTAGCCCTTTTAGGCGCTATACCCTTCCCTTTAGCTTGATCCGCCATTGTAAATAGGCTACTATTTACTTTATAGTGCTAGCTAAAGCACTTAATTAGCTTCCAGTTTACTAAAGCTAATTAGCTAGCTCACTAATTATAGTAGTGATTTTCTAGGCTAGTCTTAGCGCTTAGTAGGTTTATAGCGCTGCCTACTTGCTACTTAGTAGGGCTTTCTAGTAGAAATTCTGAACTAGGCTCTAAGGGCTAGAGACTTCGACGTAGGGACTTAACTACCGCCTATAGATATATCTATAGAAAGGGCTCTATAGTAGGGAAATATAGGTCTTTAGCGCTAGAAATTCTAAAACGCTAGCCTTTCTACTTCCAGCTATAAGTAGAAAGGTCTTTTAGTATAGGTAAGTATACTAGCCTAAGTGTATAAGAGCCCCAAATGCTCGTTAATACAATAGGACTTAGATTTCTTAGCGATTTCTCCTTCTAGATTTTCAGGCTTTTTTAGTCCTTAAATAGCCTTTAATAAGATGTAATATATAGCTTTTTAGGGCTAATATAGTACTATATTTTCAGCTATAAGAGGCTTAAATAGCCCTATATATATAGGCAGAGGTAGCGCTTTGAAATTGGACTCCAACGATAACTATCCCACAGGCTATCCGGGCTTATAACCTATTGGAATGGGTAATCCTATATAAGGATCTGTAACCACTATAGCCTACTAGTAGTAGTCGTATAGGGTACGTAGGGGCAGCAACAGCGTTGATATGGCCTAAATAGCACTTCCTAGGTATGTGCTAATATAGTAAAGTAGGGCCCTTTACTATATTCCCTCTATAAAAGTCCTTATATAACGGTATAGTTATAGGCTATAGCGCTATATTATAGGGGCTTTAAGCTTATATATTACGGCTTTTAGTGGGTCTTATAGGCCTATAAGGCTTATAGTTGTAGGTAACGTAGTAACTTGATTTCTAGTCCAAGTAGGTAAGGCTTTGCAATTTCCTTTCCTATATATACCCTCCGGCACTGTTCCTGCCCTCTACACAGCAGGAGCGCCTTAGTAGGTGCATGGCCACTTCCCGAAAAACCAAATAAGCTGGCGATTTTAAATAATCGACTTACGGCCACCTAAGCTGCAGGGTAAGCCGCACGACTTTTCCTGTAAGTTCTGTTTTCGCTCCTGCGGTGCAGGGTAGGTACAGGGTAGGTAGGTGACCTAGTAGAAGAGCCTTTTAAGGCTATTTCTAGCGCTTATACAGCCTAAGGAGGCTGTCTCCACAAAAGTGGGGCATAAATCTAAAAATAGAAAAGCCTTTTAAAGCTATTTCTAGGCTATATAGTGGAGTATATAGCTTAGTCAGCGGTATCCACAAAAGTGGGTCCACCCTCAGAATATAGCTATATATCTAGTAGTTCGAGAACTGAAATCCGTTTTGCCTAAGCTATAACCGTTAGAGCGCTATAGCTTATTTTGTACGTTTAACATATAGGTACTATAGCTTAAAAGCGTATAGTGATATATAATATCTAAATATTCTATACTCTAGCGACTGATAGACGCACTAGAGTATAGAAGGAGTAAAGGGCTTATAAACGCCTTTATCCTCTTATAGAGAAAGTAATTTTTAGTACGGTTTTGAATTTTATGCCCTTTTTTACTCTTTTCTTTCAAGATATAGTAAGGAAATAACAGGTTACATAGAGAATCCCCCTCTAAAGGAAAGTATACTACTAGTAATAGCCGGAGCCTATATTTCCCAAATATAGCTATACTATATACTAGAGTACTTCTAGACGTAGCTAGAGTAATATAGGCCTCCCTAACGCCGCAGGGAGCTCATGCCAGCACAAGGGCGCCTATAGAACTATACTACAGTGGCTAGGACCTTATAAGCCTTTTAAGGCTATATAGAGGAATTAGGTGATTCCAGAGGGCTGTAAAGTAGCCGGTACTATTAACTGGTCTTATAAGCTAATCAGGCTAAGCCAGGCCTTCTATATATATAGTATAGAGTATATATATAGGGGTAAAGGGTAGCTTAGTAAAAAGCTCCCTTAGGTTATAGGCCTAAAAGCCTAATAAAAGACTGAAAGCTACTAACTGGAAGGGCTTTAGTAAGTCCGTCAGCCGGCATACACTTAGTATTAAGATATATAATAGTGACTATTTTAGCCTTAACCTGCTCTCTAACGTAATGGAATTTCAGCAGGGTATACTTAGTTGTAGCGTGTAGAACAGGGTTATTAGCTACCGTAATAGAGCCCTGATTATCTCCATAGAGGGTAACAGGGTGGTCTATAGGCCTGTGGAGTTCAGAAAATAGCCCTATAATCCACTGTACTTCGCGTATAGCCTCTGTAAGTCCATCAGTTTCAGCTTCCAGGGTAGAGAGAGCAATAGTAGTAACTCTTTTCGTTTCCCAGCTAATAGGCCTACCAGCTAACTTATATAGATAGCCGTAGGTGGATTTACTAGCAGCCTTATCCCCTGTAAAATCAGAATCACTAAAGCCTATAGGGACTAGACTACTATTAATTATAGAAGTCCGGCTACTACCTTTACTATTTCTAGAATCTACTATAGTAGTAGAGGTAGTAGTTAGGGGCCTAGGCCCTTCCTTAGAGTGAAAGTCTCTACTAAGCTTAGTAGTTGTATACTACTATTACTAAGCTTAGGCCCTAGATCAGCTACTATATTTCCGTTATAGCTAAAACAGATGCTATAGTCTTTAGTACTATTAAGATACTTAAAAAGATTTTTAGCAGCGTTTAAGTGTGATTTTGTAGGTCTATTTAAAGACCTAGAGAGATACTGTATGGTAAAGCTAATATCTACCCTAGTAAGGAGCATTATATACATAGCTGTTCCTACTAGGCTTTGATAGAGCTTAATTTTCGTAGAATTACAAAGGTGGCTAGCAATATCTTCCTCCAGTTAAAGTTGACTTACCAGCCCCGGCTATAAGGGAATAGATATAGGCTTAGAATCGGCTAAGTTAAAGCGGCTAACCGCCTCTTCTATATACTATGACTGTCTAAGCCACAGGCGCCTATTAGGTCTATCCCTTATAATCTGTACGCCTAGGAAATAGGCGGCAGGCCCTAAGTCTTCTATAGTATAGACCTTGTTAAGCCGTTTCTTTAGATCAGTTATATAGCCTATATCAGGCCCTATAAATAGACAGTCATCTATATAGGTAACGATAAAGTAGCAGGTTTTAGCATTATAGAAGACCCCTAGATCTGAAATAAGAGGGAGATAGCCTAGGCTCTTAAGTAAGATTTTAAGCTTATCTTGCCACTCTCTAGGGCTTTGTTTCAGATTATATAACGCTTTAGATAGTTTAATAATATTAGGAGTAGAAGGATTATAGCTGTATTTCAGTAAAAGCTTATAAATAGCCTTATTAGAAGCTGCTCGGTCTAATAGTCCTTTAGGGATTTCTATATATATTTCTTCTCTAAGAGCGCTATTAAGAAATGCCCCTATAAAGTCAGCTTGTTCTATTTCCCAGTCTACAACAGCATTTATAGCTAGAAGTATATGCTAAGTAGGTGGTATACTGGTAGAAGCGTAAGTTATAGTATAATCTAGGCCTTCTACCTGTATAAAGCCCCTAGCTACTAACCGAGATTTATACTAAATAGGCCTGTTTTTAGCGTCCTTTTTAACCTTAAGAACGTTTCGATAGGTAATAAGCTTACAGTTAGAAGGTAATAGACTTCTAGGTAGGAATTTAAAAACCCCTAGCTCTAATAACTAGATAAATTCCTTGGTAATAGCCTCTAACTACTTACTACGCTTATCTCTAGGTAGTTTTAAGACTTGCTTATAAGTAGTAGGCGTACCATCCTTAGATAATACCCTTTTTCAAGCCTTATAGATAAAAGATAGTATATAGCTATTAGTCTTACCTAAAAGCTTATAGTAATCGAGCTGCATTTTATCCCCCTCTGAAATAAGATCAATATTATTAAGAGGTTCGTTCGTTATAGGCTGATTAGGCGCTATAACTTCTATAGGCTTAGGTGCAAAAATAGGCTCTATAGTTTTAGGAAACGCCTCTGGTAATTCAGGCTTTCTAATAGATATAGTAGGCCTAGTAGACTCTACTATAACTGGATTTATAGGCTTATCCGGTATGGGTTTATCTAATTTATTATCGGAAGAAGATTCGTAGGGTTCTTGCTTACTAGGTCCTAATTCTATACTAATAGGCTTTTCAGTATTAAGATTAGATAGGTTCAGGCTGATAGCCCCCTCTAAATCTAGGTCTAGGTCTACTAATTCCCCCTCTAAAGCCGTATTATTAGTAGGCTAACTGAGTACTGTATTATCCTTTATAAACTTAACAGTAGAGGTTTTAAGTACTGCTCTTCTAGACGATATATATACAAGGGAGGTCTTAGAACCTAATACTGCTAGTAATTTATACTCTTCCGTTCAAGAGGTAAATTTTAACGATTTAGACCGTTTTTCTAGAGATATAATAGCCTCTCCTCTAGCGCCTTTAGCCCTATAGCGCTCTAGGTTAGGTATATGTGGAATACCAGGCTCTAGCTTGTCAAATAGCGCCTAGAAAGGAGTGGTTTCCTTATTAGTTATAGCTATACTATTAACTGATTCCACTATAGCCTCCAGTATAAAGCACTATAAATACTGGGGTAAAGCGCTACTAAGAATAGTACACCTTATACGGTCTAGTATAACTCTAACTGATCGTTCTACTAAGCTGTTCTGCTCGTAGATATAGGGGGCAGGAGTGCTAAATTTAATACCTCTTTTAGCTGACCAAGTAGTTAATAAATATGTTATTTCAGTGCCTCCGTTAAAGTGGAATTTAGTAGGATATCTACCAAAACCATTCCTTAGGCCCCTTAAAAAGCCCTTAATAGCGTTAGCTACTATAGGGCCTGATTTATTAGGTAGGTTAAAAACCCACCTATACCTACTTTTATAGTTAACTAGGGGCAGGACTATAGGGTTTCTATTATAAGGCCTAGGCCTAATTTTAATAGTATCCCCCTTTATTAAGTCTAAGACCCTAGGTAGGTCAGGTATTAAAGCCTTACTAACCCTTCTCACTGCTTTACCTTGATCATAGCTAGAGCAGTGAAAATCAGCTTCTTGATTTTATCAAAATTAGGCAGCCCTTTAGTAATACTAGAGGTCTTTTTTAAAAGACATAGGCCTATATGGCCTAGCCTAACGTGCCATAATTTAGCTAAATTATGTAGATTATAGTTATCTTGCTGACCTATATCAGGCTCCTTTAAAGTAGGGCTAGATATAGCCTTTTCGACTTTATTCCCCTCTATAACTAGCTCTCTTAGTATATAGGGCAGGTATCTAGTGCCAGTTAAGGGCTTAGGCTCTCTAGTCTTACAGGGACTTTGATAGGGGGCCTAGGCAGTGGCTAAGGGCTCTATAGGCCTATAGGGCCTTTTCCCTCTTAAAGAAGGTCCTATACCTTCTAAAGTAGTACCCTTAGCCGGAGAATTCCTTAGCTTATAGCGCTTTTTAGGCTCTATAGCTTCGGATACTATAGCATCCTCTATAATAGGTCTATAGTCTTCCTTTCTAATAGAATCAGAAGGAATTTCTACTACTATCTTATTACGCTACGGCTCTATACTTTTAGTAGTATTATAACTAGTAAGGCCTAAAGGAAAAGCAAAATTTGCATATAATATAGGCTTAGAGCTGCCTTTAACGTCAAGAAAAAATCCTGATTTTTTAAAGTCTAGTACAGCTATACAGCGTCTATCACCCCTGTAAAGGGTTTCCTTTATAAGGCAACCTCCCGAATCATAGCGCCTAACCCCGCTAACAATATTTATATTAATATGAGGTAGGTATAAAACGTTATCTAATACTAATTTAGTATAGGTGGGGGGGGCCTTTCTAGATAATACTTCTAGTGTAATAGAGCCTATACCAGCCGGGCTTATAGGGCTATTTCCAGTGTTAATAGGGCGTAACTAGCCTGTATTAGGCGTAAAGGTAGTAAACCGCTCTTTACTATTATTAATATAGTCTGTGGATCCTGTATTGTATAGCCAACTATTATAAAGAGCGGGGTCTCTAGGGCGTCTTCTAGGCTGATTATCTTTATATTTTGCCTTGTTATTAGAAGAGGTTTTTAGGCCTTTTCCTTTAAAGTCCTTACGCTTCTTATACCCTTTTAACGCTAATAGCTATGCTAATTGGGTACCAGAATCGCTAGAAGAACTAGAATTAGAACTAGAGTCGGATTCCTCTTCTTCTTTTATAGCTAGGTTATAGGACCCTGGTATAAAGGAGGCTTGTTCAGCACTTTTAGTACTACAATTCTGCCCTTCAACATTATAACTAGCCTTCTTCTTACCCTTTTTCTTATTTTTACCCTTTTTACTAGGGTTAGAATTTAAATTAGGGGTTGAATTAGAGCTATTAGTTATGTGAGCTGCTCTATACGCCTCTATAGCCGGGTTCCTAGATTCTTCTAAAATATTAGCTATTAGATATTCTATATTAAGGCTAGAGGCTGTAAGGCCTAGTATTCTAGTCTATCTTATAGAGCTCTTTTAGCGTGATACCTAGCTAGGAAACTTAGATTCTAGAGCCTTAAAATACTAATTTAGTATTAAAGAGGGATCTATATCTATTTTAGCTATGGTAAGCTTAGCAAGATAGCCGTTAAATTCAGCGTTAAAAGCTGATAAGCCTTTTCTATAGGTCCTAAAGGTAAGGGCATGGAATTCGTTATAGACGTCCTCCTTTTTAGACTCTATAGGTCGGCTATACTGCCTAACAAGCAGCTTAAAGGCCTTAGAAGGTATATGAATCCACGATATAGCAGCCCTAGGGCTACTAGATAAGCTATCGCGTAGAAGCATTAAAAGAACAGCTTGATCAGAGTCGCTATAAGTGTTAGATATATCAGGGTTTTCTAAAAAAATTAGATATCCCTAACGCTCTTAGCACTATACTTAAAGCCTGAATCCACTGTTCAAAATTGCTTTCCCCGCTAAGCTTACTATCGTCCGGTATAGTATAGGCCTTTTTAGAAAGCTCCTTTACTATACTACTAGTAATAGTATCCTTAAAGCCTTCCTTAGACCCTGTATCTATAGGGGGGTCTAAATTACTATTAGCTTAATTAACAGCCGGCCCTAGATAGGGCTCTTTCCTAGGGGGACGTGGAGGAGAATCTAAATCTATAGTACCGTTAAAAGGATGAAATCTAGGACTATAGCTAGTTTTTCTAGTAGTAGCAGCCGCAGCGTTACTACTATTAGTTAAAGAAGCTAAAGTAGAAGATATATTCTTTATAGCACTAACGCTATCCTCGACAGAGGCTTTTAGGGTATTGAGACTTAAAAGTAGTGTTTTTATATTACTAGATTAGCTAGTTATAACTCGCTTATAAGATTTTATATGCTGTTTTAGGACTTCTATAACCTTGCTATAGTCTTCGCCATCTTCCTTATCTTCTAATAGGGTTCGTATAGGTGGTAGAGGCCTAGAAGATTGCCCTGAATCAGCTGGGTTACTAGCCCTTTTAGGGGCTATACCCTTCCCTTTAGCTTGATCCGCCATTGTAAATAGGCTACTGTTTACTTTATAGTGCTAGCTAAAGCACTTAATTAGCTTCCAATTTACTAAAGCTAATTAGCTAGCTTACTAATTATAGTAGTGATTTTCTAGGCTAGTCTTAGCGCTTAGTAGGTTTGTAGCGCTGCCTACTTGCTACTTAGTAGGGCTTTCTAGTAGAAATTCTGGACTAGGCTCTAAGATAGGGACTAGAGACTTCGACGTAGGGACTTAACTACCGCCTATAGATATATCTATAGAAAGGGCTCTATAGTAGGGAAATATAGGTCTTTAGCGCTAGAAATTCTAAAACGCTAGCTTTTCTAATTCCAGCTATAAATAGAAAGGTCTTTTAGTATAGTCAAGTATACTAGCCTAAGCGTATAAGAGCCCTAAATACTCGTCAATACTATAGGACTTAGATTTCTCAGCGATTTCTCCTTCTAGATTTTCAGGCTTTTTAGTCCTTAAATAGCCTTTAATAAGATGTAATATATAGCTTTTTAGGGCTAATATAGTACTATATTTTCAGCTATAAAAGGCTTCAATAGCCCTATATATATAGGCAGAGGTAGCGCTTTGAAATTGGACTCCAACGATAACTATCCTACAGGCTATCCGGGCTTATAACCTATTAGAATGGGTAATCCTATATAAGGATCTGTAACTACTATAGCCTACTAGTAGTAGTCGTATAGGGTACGTAGGGGCAGCAACAGCGTTGATATAGCCTAAATAGCACTTCCTAGGTATGTACTTATATAGTAAAGTAGGGCCCTTTACTATATTCCCTCTACAAGAGTCCTTATATAACGGTATAGTTATAGGCTATAGCGCTATATTATAGGGGCTTTAAGCTTATATATTACGGCTTTCAGTGGGTCTTATAGGCCTATAAGGCTTATAGTTGTAGGTAACGTATAATTTGATTTCTAGTCTAGTAGGCAAGGCTTTGCAATTTCCTTCCCTATATATACCCTCCAGGACCGTTCCTGCCTTCCATACGGCAGGAGCGCCTTGGTAGGTGCATAGCGCCTTCCCGAAAAACCAAATAAGCTGGTGATTTTGAATAATCGACTTACGGCCACCTAAGCTACAGGGTAAGCCGCACGAGTTTTCCTATAAGTTCTGTTTTCGCTCCTACGGTACAGGGTAGGTACAGGGTAGGTAGGTGACCTAGTAGAAGAGCCTTTTAAGGCTATTTCTAGCGCTTATACAGCCTAAGGAGGCTGTTTCCACAAAATTGGGGCATAAATCTAAATAGAAAAGCCTTTTAAAGCTATTTCTAGGCTATATAGTGGAATATATAGCTTAGTCAGCGGTATCCACAGAAGTGGGTCCACCCTTAGAATATAGCTATATATCTAGTAGTTCGAGAACTGAAATCCGT
The DNA here is from genome assembly GCA_029339225.1 of Phyllachora maydis. Lineage (NCBI taxonomy): Eukaryota > Fungi > Ascomycota > Sordariomycetes > Phyllachorales > Phyllachoraceae > Phyllachora > Phyllachora maydis. The sequence goes on from JAQQPM010000004.1 coordinate 2,157,072, forward strand.
TTTGCCTAAGCTATAACCGTTAGAGCGCTATAGCTTATTTTGTACGTTTAACAGTAGGGCTTAACAGTACGTCGTTACTAACTCTTTTAACATCTAAGGACATAATATAGCTACTAGCGTTATTAGTAAGCCAGTAACAGCTAGAACGGAGCTATAAAAATTTAAAGGTCAGATCCTAGAGCTGATTTATAGGGACGTCTGCGATCTTAGCTTCAGGGGAATACCATTATCTAGCTATAGGACGCCATAGCTAGTAATAGTAATGATTAGAATAACTTACTACTTCTTGCTGAGGTATATTAATTAAAAAAAGAGGTCTAGGCAAATAAAGAGGGCGAGGCAAGAATAGAGCAGGCTTATAAGAAAACTTTACCTTAAAAAGGTAGTCATAAGGAAGAGGAAAGGAAAAGGGTAGAAAGAAATTCTCTATACCCTTCTTATACCTAAAAAGAGTAGGCCTATAGTAAGCTCTAGAGAAAAGAGGAGAGAGCAGGTTAACCTTACTATCGCTATAGTAACTTATAGTAGTAAGGGTGACAATCAGTTACACTTGTCTGTTTTTGGAAAGAAAGCCGCCTATATAGCCAGTAAGAGGGTAGTGTAATACTACTTAGGATGAAAAACTACTTCTATAGCTTATAATAAGAAAGGGAAGGTAGTAATAGCAAGTAAGGCTAGTAAGTATGTTGTTAACTTGGCGAAGCTCTTATAGGCAAGTAGCTTACTAGGTACCTATACTAGACTTAAGTATATTACTCTTTTAATATACTTAAGGGGGTATAGGAGATATAGTTACTATAATCCTATACTCTATAATTTAGACTTCCTATAAGATGGAGAATCTAAGAGGGTATATAACGGAACATGGTGATAGTTATAGAGTAACCTATTTAGGACTAGGGCTCTCTATGCCTAGGCATTCTAACGAGTTTCTAGTCAGGCTTAGAGACGCCTATATAAGGAGTAGCAGGTCCTATAGTAAGAAGAATGACAGGCATATTCACATCTTCACATCCATCACCTGCTCTTTACATAACACTAAAGTATCTTTCGACTAGATATATACCTATATAATATCCCGTAGGATACACTTTATACCGAAAGTCTTTATTAATAATAGGCCTAGCGCAATCATTAGTCATATACTTATTCGTTATATAGTAAGGGCCTATATTAGAATACTATTCTTTCTATTATTACTAAATCTCTATATAACGAGTCTCGATTTTTCATATAGCTTCTCCTTATCGCCTTTTATCCCTTATACTATACGGGTATTATAGATACGCTATATAGGCTGTTCCTGTAGGTTGAATTTGATAAACTAGAAGATATTAGCGGCGATAAGGTCGTTAATCTCTTTTATATCTGACTCTTTAGATAGTACCCTAGGTATAGTAATAAGTCCTTTCTCTTGAAGTTTATATGCTAGTTGTTTATCGTCTATCTCCTTCTTACTTAAGAATATAGCTATTATATAGTGTTAGTTGTAGGTCTATAGCGAGAATCTAACTAGGGCTGTTAGTCTAGATAGTTTTGGTAGGCGTCTACGTCTGCGTCTTACCGGCGGTTCTTAGACAGACACTATAACCTTGTTATTATATAATACAGGTTGTCTAGCGTCCGGATCCTCTAGCCTCTTATATAGCTTAATATATATCGCCTGAAATTGCTAAGGTCTAGCGTTACCTATAATCGTTATAGTAGCGTAGTCTATAGCTTCGATTTGATAGGGTCCTTTCTATCTAGCTTAGTTTCATCTATTAGATTTCTCTTTCTATACTAGGACTTTACTTTGGAGAAGGAGCAAAAGGATATCTGAAATCTGCAGTCTATTTTAGGTAGCTATCGTACGATTAACGTCTTGTTCTATATAGAATTTTCTAATTGCCTTTATAGCCTTTTATACTGCCGCTCCTTGCTCTACTATGTCCTTTAAGGGAGCTAAGTCGTACGATACCTATAGGTATACGCTAAAAACAAGTAGTATTAGTACAATTTGTTAAACGTACAAAATAAGCTATAGCGCTCTAACGGTTATAGCTTAGGCAAAACGGATTTCAGTTCTCGAACTACTAGATATATAGCTATATTCTGAGGGTGGACCCACTTTTGTGGATACCGCTGACTAAGCTATATATTCCACTATATAGCCTAGAAATAGCTTTGAAAGGCTTTTCTATTTTTGGATTTATACCCCACTTTTGTGGAGACAGCCTCCTTAGGCTGTATAAGCGCTAGAAATAGCCTTACAAGGCTCTGCTCCTAGGTCACCTACCTACCCTGTACCTACCCTGTACCGCAGGAGCGAAGACAGAACTTACAGGAAAAGTCGTGCGGCTTACCCTATAGCTTAGGTAGCCGTAAGTCGATTATTTAAAATCGCCAGCTTATTTGGTTTTTCGGGAAGGCGCCATGCACCTACTAAGGCGCTCCTGCCGTGTAGAAGGCAGGAACGGTCCCAGAGGGTATATATAAGGAAGGAAATTGCGAAGCCTTACCTACTAGACTAGAAATCAAATTATATGTTACCTATAACTATAAGCCTTATAGGCCTATAAGACCTACTGAAAGCCGTGATATATAAGCTTAAAGCCCCTATAATATAGCGCTATAGCCTATAACTATACCGTTATATAAGGACTTTTATAGAGGGAATATAGTAAAGGGCCCTACTTTACTATATTAGTATATACCTAGGAAGTGCTATTTAGGCTATATCAACGCTGTTGCTGCCCCTACGTACCATATACGACTACTACTAGTAGGCTATAGTAGTTATAGATCCTTATGTAGGATTACCTATTCTAATAGGTTATAAGCCTGGATAGCCTATAGGATAGTTATCGTTTAAGTCTAATTTCAAAGCGCTACCTCTGCCTATATATATAGGGCTATTTAAGCCTCTTCTAGCTGAAAATATAGTACTATATTAGCCCTAAAAAGCTATATATTACATCTTATTAAAGGCTATTTAAGGACTAAAAAGCCTGAAAATCTAGAAGGAGAAATCGCTGAGAAATCTAAGTCCTATAGTATTGACGAGGATTTAGGGCTCTTATACGCTTAGGCTAGTATACTTACCTATACTCAAAGACCTTTCTACTTATAGCTGGAAGTAGAAAGGCTAGCGTTTAGAATTTCTAGCACTAAAGACCTATATTTCCCTACTATAGAGCCCTTTCTATAGATATATCTATAGGCGGTAGTTAAGTCCCCACGTCTAGTCCCTATCTTAGAGCCTAGTTTAGAATTTCTACTAGAAAGCCCTACTAAGTAGCAAGTAGGTAGCGCTATAAACCTACTAAGCGCTAAGACTAGCCTGGAAAATCACTACTATAATTAGTAAGCTAGCTAATTAGCTTTAGTGAACTAGAAGCTAATTAAGTGCTTTAGCTAGCACTATAAAGTAAATAGTAGCCTATTTACAATGGCGGATCAAGCTAAAGGGAAGGGTATAGCGCCTAGAAGGGCTAGTAACCTAGCTGATCCAGGGTAATCTTCTAGGCCTCTACTACCTATACGAACCCTATTAGAAGATAAGGAAGAGAGTAAAGACTATAGCGAGGTTATAGAAGTCCTAAAACAGTATATAAAATCTTATAAACGAGTTATAGCTAGCTAATCTAGTAATATAAAAACACTACTTTTAAGTCTAAATACCCTAAAAGCCTCTGTCCAGGATAGCGTTAGCGCTATAAAGAATATATCTTCTACTTTAGCTTCTTTAACTAATAGTAGTAACGCTGTGGCTGCTACTACTGGAAAAACTAGCTATAGTCCTAGATTTGATCCTTTTAGCGGTACTATAGATTTAGATTCTCCTCTATGTCCCCCTAGGAAAGAGCCCTATCTAGGGCCGGCTGTTAATTCAGCTACTAGTAATTTAGACCCCCCTATAGATACAGGGTTTAAGGAAGGCTTTAAGGATACTATTACTAGTAGTATAGTAAAGGAGCTTGCTAAAAAGGCCTATACTATACCGGACGATAGTAAGCTTAGCGGGGAAAGTAATTTTGAACAGTAGATTCAGGCTTTAAGTATAGTGCTAAGAGCGTTAGGGATATCTAATTTTTTAGAAAACCCTGATATATCTAATACTTATAGCGACTCTGATCAAGCTGTTCTTTTAATGCTTCTATGTAATAGCTTATCTAGTGGCCCTAGGGCTGCTATATTATGGATTTATATACCTTCTAAGGCCTTTAAGCTACTTGTTAGGTAGTATAGCCGACCTATAGAGTCTAAAAAGGAGGACGTCTATAACGAATTCCACGCCCTTACCTTTAGTACCTATAGAAAAGGCTTATTAGCTTTTAACGCTAAATTTAACGGCTATCTTGCTAAGCTTACTATAGCTAAAATAGATATAGATCCCTCTTTGATACTAAATCAGTATTTTAAGGCTCTAGAATCTAAGTTTCCTAGCTGGGTATTACGCTAAAAGAGCTCTATAAGACAGGCTAGAATACTAGGTCTTACAGCCTCTAGCCTTAATATAGAATATCTAATGGCTGATATTTTAGAAGGATCTAGGAACCTAGCTACAGAGGCATATAGAGCAGCTCACGTAGCTAATAGCTCTAATTCAACCCCTAATTCAAATTCTAACTTTAGTAAGAAGGGTAAAAATAAGAAAAAGGGTAAAAAGAAGGCTAGTTATAATGTTAAAGGGCAGAATTATAGTGCTAAAAGTGCTGAACAAGCCTTCTTTATACTAGGGTCCTATAACCTAGCTATAGAAGAAGAAGAGGAATCCGACTCTAGTTCCACTTCTAGTTCTTCTAGCGATTCTAATACCTAATTAGCACAGCTATTAGCGTTAAAAGGGTATAAGAAGTGTAAGGACTTTAAAGGAAAAGGCCTAAAAACCTCTTCTAATAACAAGGCAAAATATAAAGATAATCAGCCTAGAAGACGCCTTAGAGACCCTGCTCTTTATAATAGTTGGCTATACGATACGGGATCTATAGACTATATTAGTAATAGTAAAGAGCGGTTTACTACCTTTACGCCTAACATAGGCCAGTTAAGCCCTATTAATACTGGAAATGGCCCTATAAGCCCGGCTAGTATAGGCTCTATTATACTGGAAGTATTATCTAGAAAGGCCCCCCCTACCTATACTAAATTAGTATTAGATAACGTTTTATACCTACCTAATATTGATATAAATATTGTTAGTAGGGTTAGGCACTACGATTCGGGAGGTTGCCTTATAAAGGAAACCCTTTACGGGGGTAATAGACGCTGTATAGCTGTACTAGGCTTTAAAAAATCAGGATTTTTCCTTGACGTTAAAGGCAGCTCTAAGCCTATATTACATGCAAATTTTGCTTTTCCTTTAGGCCTTACTAGTTACAATACTACTAAAAGTATAGAGCCGCAGCGTAATAAGATAGTAGTGGAAATTGCTTCTGATTCTATTTTGAAAGGAAGACTGTAGACCTATCATAGAGGATACTGTAGTATCCGAAGCTATAAAGTCTAAAAAGCGCTATAAGCTAAGGAATTCTCTAGCTAAGGGTACTACTTTAGAAGATGTAGGACCTTCTTTAAGGGGGAAAAGGCCCTGTCGGCCTATAAAGCCCTTAGCCACTGCCTAGGCCCCCTATCAAAGTCCCTGTAAGACTAGGGAGCCTAAGCCCTTAACTGGCACTAAAGACCTGCCCTATATACTAAGAGAGCCAGTTATAGAGGGGAATAAAGTAGAAAAGGCTATATCTAGCCCTACTTTAAAAGAGCCTAATATAGGTCAGCGAGATTACTATAATCTACATAATTTAGCTAAATTGTGGTACGTTAGGCTAGGCCATATAGGCCTATGTCTTTTGAAAAAGACCTCTAGTATTACTAAAGGGCTGCCTAATTTTGATAAAATCAAGGAAGCTGATTTTCACTGCTCTAGCTATGATTGAGGTAAAGCAGTAAGAAGGGTTAGTAAGGCTTTAATACCTGACTTACCTAGGGTCTTAGACTCAATAGAGGGGGATACTGTTAAAATTAGGCCTAGGCCTTATAATAGAAACCCTATAGTCTTACTTCTGTTTAACCGTAAAGGTAGGTATAGGTAGGTTTTTAACCTACCTAATAAATCAGGCCCTATAGTAGCTAACGCTACTAAGGGCTTTTTTAGGGGCCTAAGGAATGGTTTTATTAGATATCCTACTAAATTCCACTTTAACAGAGGCACTGAAATAACTGATTTATTAACTACTTAGTTAGCTAAAAGAGTTATGAAATTTAGCACTTCTGCCCCCTATATCTACAAGCAAAACAGCTTAGTAGAACGATCAGTTAGAGTTATACTAGACTATATAAGGTATACTAAAACTGCTGTGGACCGACATCACACATCCGAAAACGCGTTCTTGGTCAGGACCGCTCCAAATCGACTGCACTCTTTTGCAATCCACTTGTCCAATTGAGGACTCAACACACGCCAAATTTGGCTGCGGCGCAGTCGCTCGTTCGACGGCGCTATGGTCGGATTCTAACTATACAATATGGTCAACCATGGCCAGAAATCTGCAGCTATAGCAGGGCGGGCGTACAGGCCCTACAGTCACGTGCCCTAGCCCCGACTCCGACTCCGCCTCTAGCCCCCTAGGGGCTGTCAACAAAGCCCCTAAGCGCTCGGGCTATAGCTTCTTAACCCACCTTACTACCGCTACCGCTACCACTACTACCACTACTACTTCCGCCGCCAACCCTGCTACCACTACAACCGCTACCAGGTCAAGCGATATATCGTTCGATAGCCCTTTTAAAGGGCTTTCCAGCAGTCAACACGCTACTACTGCCACCGCCGCCCCTACCCCCTCTAAAAAAGGGAAAGAAAAAGAGAAAGCCCTACCACCTATAACCCTTGCCCTTACCTTCTCTGGTCTTATAGACCAGATAGTCAGTCTTTTAGTTAATAACCCGGCCTTTAAGGAAATCGTCGAATATACCGGGCTAGCTAGAAAGCTAGCCTTAATGCAGATCTTGAAAGAGGAGGAGAAAAAAGCCCTGATATTTCCCTCATTCGTTACCCAGGCCCCAAGACAGAAGAAGCACTAACAATAGCAACAACAACAGCAATAACAACAGCAGCAGCAGCAACAACCCCCCGCCGTCGAATCAGAGCCAACCCGCTGTACCTAGGCTGCTATAGCAGCGGCTAGGGTAAAGCCTACTAAACTAGGCTTAGAAAAACAGGTCCTTATACAGCTAGGATCAGCCTCTTCCTCCCTTGGCCAGAAATTAGCCCCGGAAATTATACAGGCAGTATAGAAGGCTATAGGGCACTCCATTAAGGGGGTAAGGACCCTACCAAGCAATAACCTTATACTGGTTACTAAAGGAGAAAAAATCAAAAAAGCCTTAGAAGAAAATACAGCCTGGCTAGCCTCTTTATCACCAGAGGCCTCGATCTATACTACTATCTGGGCTGTTGCTGTTAAAGGGCTTATAACAGCTGACCGGGTAACGGAAGCTAGCCTTCTAGTAGTAGCAAAAGAAGTCTATCCTTCGGCCTTAAGGGCTAAGGTCTAATACCCCTTCTAGATCGAAAGAACAAGAGTCTTAGCTCTTATTGCCTTTTCTAGCTAGCAAGAGGCCTACTAGGCCTATTAAGACGGAATCTTCTAGGCCTATAGGGCCCTAAAAGCAGAGCCCTATATCGATAAGGCTAGGGCCTTACAGTGCTTTAACTGCTAGCGATAGGGGTATAAAGCCAAATACTGCCACTCCCCTGCCCTCTGCTATAACTACAGCCAAGAAAAGAAAAAGCATACCAAGGCGGCCTGTACTAAGGCTTAGTACTGCCGGAACTGCCGTGGCGACTACCACGCTAGGGCAGAAGAATACCCTAAAAGAAAGAAGTATAAGGCTTAGGCAAAATCCAGCCTATAAAACAGGCCTATTAACTTCGACCTCCCTGGCCCACTTAAGCCGGCAATATTAATAGAAGACCGGCTAGAAGGGGAAGAAGGCTATACAGTAGTAGCTGGAAAACGCCGCCGTGGCCGCCCCCCTATAATAACCGCTACTACCGCTACCACTACCGCTATTACCGCTATAGCCTCCCTTTCCCAGCGAACTACAAGGGAGGCTTTTAGCAAAATCCCTACTGCTACCTTTACTACTACCGATCTAGCAGCTACTGGTACTATAACTACCGGTTCTATACCCTCCTCCCTAGAGCCGGTAAGGGGCTCTATAGAGGAAGAGGATACGGATATACTTTAGTCTCTTTTTCTACCCTCTCTCCTTCCTTAGACTGCTTCCCCTCTCTCTCTTTAGACTGTCTTTTCTTTCTTCCCTATAGCTAGTATCTTACTACTATACTAAGGTAAAGGGGAAGGCTATAGGCCTAGGCTTATAAGCTTTTAAGCTTTAAGCCTAGCCTTGCCTTACCCCCTTTTTGCTGACGAGACCCCTTCCTTATTCCCCTACCCTAAGCCCTATATTAATTGAGATATAGGGCGTTCTTACGGGAGACGGGTAGGGGAATAGGCGTAATTTCCCTTAGTAGCCTCCTAGACGGCCTCCCCTTGCGATGTTTTTCTTTTAGTACTGCTCTTTTCCTCTTGCTAGGTTGCCCGCCTTGTTGAGCTTGTTGGAGGTTTTTCATCCGTTTTCCGGTTTTCCTCTAGCATAAGTCTAAGCTAGCAGCCCCTTATAGCCCCTTAGGGGACTCTATAGGAGTAATAGATATCTATCTATATAAGGTATACTATTCTTAGTAGCGCTTTACCCTAGTATTTATAGTGCTTTATACTAGAGGCTATAGTAGAATTAGGTAATAGTACAGCTATAACTAATAAGGAAACCACTCCTTTCCAGGCGCTATTTGACGAGGTAGAGCCTAGTATTCCATATATACCTAACTTAGAGCGCTATGGGATTATAGGCGCTAGAGGAGAGGCTATTATACCTCTAGAAAAACAGTCTAAATCGTTAAAATTTACCTCTAGAACGGAAGAGTGTAAATTACTAGTGGTATCAGGTTCTAAGACCTACCTAGTATATATACCGTCTAGAAGAGTAGTACTTAAAACCTCTACTGTTAAGTTTATAGAGGATAATACAGTACTAAGTCAGCCTACTGATAATACGGCTTTAAAGGGGGAATTAGTAGACCTAGACCTAGATTTAGAGGGGGCTATCAGCCTAGACCCTTCTAATGTTAATACTGAAAAGCCTATTAGTATAGAAATAGGACCTAGTAAGCTAGAACCCTATGAATCTTCTTCCGATAGTGAATTAAATAAACCCTTACCGGATAAGCCTATAAATCCGGTTATAGTAGAGTCTACTAGGCCTACTATATCTATTAGAAAGCCTGAATTACCAGAGGCGTTTCCCTAAACTATAGAGCCTATTTTTGCACCTAAGCCTATAGAAGTTATAGCGCCTAATCAGCCTATAACGAACGAACCTCTTAATAATAGTAATCTTATTTCAGAGAGGGATAAAATGCAGCTCGATTACTATAAGCTTTTAGCTAAGACTAGTAGCTATATACTGTCTTTTGTCTACAAGGCTCGAAAAAGGGTAATATCTAAGGATAGTACGCCTACTACTTATAAGCAAGTCTTAAAACTACCTAGAGATAAGCGTAGTAAGTGGTTAGAGGCTATTACCAAGGAATTTATCTAGTTATTAGAGCTGGGGGTTTTTAAATTCCTACCTAGGAGTCTATTACTTTCTAACCGTAAGCTTATTACCTGTCAAAACATTCTTAAGGTTAAAAAGGAAGCTAAAAACAGGCCTATTAAGTATAAATCTCGGTTAGTAGCTAGGGGCTTTATACAGGTAGAAAGCCTATATTATTCTATAACCTACGCCTCTACTAGTATACTACCTACTTAGCGTATACTTCTAGCTATAGGTGCTGTTCTAGACTAGGAAATAGAACAAGCTGACTTTATAGGGGCATTTCTAAATAGCGCTCTTAGAGAAGAAATATATATGGAAATCCCTAAAGGACTATTAGACCTAGCAGCTTCTAATAAGGCTATTTATAAGCTTTTACTGAAATACAGCTATAATCCTTCTACTCCTAATATTATTAAACTATCTAAAGCGTTATACAGTCTAAAACAAAGCCCTAGAGAGTGGCAAGATAAGCTTAAAATCTTACTTAAAAGCCTAGGCTATCTCCCTCTTATTTTAGATCCAGGGGTCTTCTATAATGCTAAAACCTACTACTTTATCGTTACCTATATAGATGACTGTCTATTTATAGGGCCTGATATAGGCTATATAACTGATTTAAAGAAACGGCTTAATAAGGTCTATGCTATAGAAGACTTAGGGCCTGCCGCCTATTTCCTAGGCGTATAGATTATAAGGGATAGACCTAATAGGCGCCTATAGCTTAACCAGTCACAGTATATAGAAGAGGCGGTTAGCCGCTTTAACTTAGCCGATTCCAAGCCTATATCTATTCCCTTATAGCTAGAGCTAGTAAGTTAACTTTAACTAAAGGAAGATATTGCTAGCCACCTCTGTAATTCTACGGAAATTAAGCTCTATCAAAGCCTAGTAGGAACAGCTATATATATAATGCTCCTGTCTGTCATCACACATCCGAAAACGCGTTCTTGGTCAGGACCGCTCCAAATCGACTGCACTCTTTTGCAATCCACTTGTCCAATTGAGGACTCAACACACGCCAAATTTGGCTGCGGCGTAGTCGCTCGTTCGACGACGCTGTGGTCGGATTCTGACTATACGATATGGTCGACTGTGGCTAGAAATCTGTAGCTATAGCAGGGCAGGCGTATAGGCCCTATAGTTATGTGCCCTAGCCCTGACCGTACTAACCCCTCTAACCTGAATCCTGCTAACCTAAACCCTGCCGACCTAAACCCTGCTGCCTCTAGCCCCCTAGGGGCTGTTAATAGAGCCCTTAAGCGCTTAGGCCATAGCTTCTTGACCTACCTTACTACTACTGCTGCTACTACTACTACTACCACTTCCACTGCCAACCCTGCTACTACTATAATCGCTACTAGGTCGAGCGATATATCGTTCGATAGCCCTTTTAAAGGGCTTTCTAGCAGTTAACACGCTACTACCGCTACCGCCGCCCCTACCCCCTTTAAAAAGGGGAAAGAAAAAGAAAAAGCCCTACTATCTATAACCCTTGCCCTTACCTTTTCTAGTCTTATAGACTAGATAGTTAGTCTTTCAGTTAATAACCTAGCCTTTAAGGAGATCGTTGAATATACCGGGCTAGCTAGAAAGCTAGCCTTAACGCAGATCTTGAAAGAGGAGGAGAAAAAAGCCCCGATATTTCCCTTGTTCGTTGCCCAGGCCCTAAGGCAGAAGAAGCAACAACAACAGTAACAATAACAGTAGCAGCAGCAACAACCCCCCGCTGTTGAATCAGAGCCAACCTGCCGTACCTAGGCTGCTATAGTAGCAGCTAGGGTAAAGCCTACTAAGCTAGGCTTAGAAAAACAGGTCCTTATATAGCTAGGATTAGCCTCTTCCTCCCTTGGCTAAAAATCAGCCCTGGAAATCGTATAGGCAGTATAGAAGGCTATAGGGCACTCTATTAAGGGGGTAAGGACCCTACCGAGCAGTATCCTTATACTAGTTACTAAAGGAGAAAAAATCAAAAAAGCCTTGGAAGAAAACACAGCCTAGCTAGCCTCTTTATTACTAGAGGCCTCGATCTATACTACTACCTAGGCTATTACTGTTAAAGGGCTTATAATAGCTAACCAGGTAATGGAAGCTAGCCTTCTAGTAGCAGTAAAAGAAGTATATCCTTTGGCCTTAAGGGCTAAGATCTAGTACCCCCTCTAGATCGAAAGAACAAGAGTCTTAGCTCTTATCGCCTTCTCTAGCTAGTAAGAGGCCTACTAGGCCTATCAAGACGGAATCTTCTAGGCCTATAGGGCCCTAAAAGTAGAGCCCTATATCGATAAGGCTAGGGCCTTATAGTGCTTTAACTACTAGCGATAGGGGTATAAAGCTAAATACTACCACTCTCCTACCCTCTGCTATAACTACGGCCAAGAAAAGAAGAAGTATACTAACAAGGCGGCCTATACTAAGGCTCAGTACTGCTGGAACTGCCATAGCAACTACTATGCTAGGGCAGAAGAATACCCTAAAAGAAAGAAGTATAAGGCTTAGGCAAAATCCAGCCTATAAAACAGACCTATTAACTTCGACCTCCCTGGCCCTCTTAAGCCAGCAATATTAATAGAAGACCGGCTAGAAGGGGAAGAAAGCTATACGGTAGTAGCTGGAAAACGCCGCCGTAGCCGCCCCCCTATAATAACCACTACTACCGCTATAGCCTCCCTTTCCCAGCGAACTATAAGGGAGGCTTTTAGCAAAATCCCCGCCTCTACCTTTACTACTACCGATCTAGCAGCTACCGGTACTACAGCTACCGGTTCTATACCCTTCTTCCTAGAGCTAGTAAGGGGCTCTATAGAGGAAGAGGATACGGATATGCTTTAGTCCCTTTTTCTGCCTTCTCTCCTTCCTTAGACTGCTTCCCCTCTCTCTCTTTAGACTGTCTTTTCTTTCTTCCCTATAGCTGGTATCTTACTACTATACTAAGGTAAAGAGGAAGGCTATAGGCCTAGGCTTATAAGCTTTTAAGCTTTAAGCCTAGCCTCGCCTTACCCCTTTTTGCTGACAAGACCCCTTCCTTATTCCCCTACCCCAACCCCCTATAATCAACAAACCGAAAGGTTAAGATATAGGGAGGTACCTACAGGCAACGGGTAGGGGAATAGGTGCTATTTCCTTAGTAGCCTTTATTGGAATGGGTAATCCTATATAAGGATCTGTAACCACTATAGCCTACTAGTAGTAGTCGTATAGGGTACGTAGGGGCAGCAACAGCGTTGATATGGCCTAAATAGCACTTCCTAGGTATGTGCTAATATAGTAAAGTAGGGCCCTTTACTATATTCCCTCTATAAAAGTCCTTATATAACGGTATAGTTATAGGCTATAGCGCTATATTATAGGGGCTTTAAGCTTATATATCACGGCTTTTAGTGGGTCTTATAGGCCTATAAGGCTTATAGTTGTAGGTAACGTAGTAACTTGATTTCTAGTCCAAGTAGGTAAGGCTTTGCAATTTCCTTCCCTATATATACCCTCCGGGACCGTTCCTGCCTTCCATACGGCAGGAGCGCCTTAGTAGGTGTATAGCCACTTCCCGAAAAACCAAATAAGCTGGCGATTTTAAATAATCGACTCACGGCTACCTAAGCTGCAGGGTAAGCCGCACGACTTTTCCTGTAAGTTCTGTTTTCGCTCCTACGGTACAGGGTAGGTACAGGGTAGGTAGGTGACCTAGTAGAAGAGCCTTTTAAGGCTATTTCTAGCGCTTATACAGCCTAAGGAGGCTGTCTCTACAAAAGTAGGGCATAAATCTAAAATTAGAAAAGCCTTTTAAAGCTATTTCTAGGCTATATAGTGGAGTATATAGCTTAGTCAGCGGTATCCACAAAAGTGGGTCCACCCTCAGAATATAGCTATATATCTAGTAGTTCGAGAACTGAAATCCGTTTTGCCTAAGCTATAACCGTTAGGGCGCTATAGCTTATTTTGTACGTTTAACACCCCCTCTATTCTTCTATTCCTTTATAAGCCTTAGAAAGCTATATATAGGTAAAGAATAGAAGAATCCTAAGATAAAAGAACGTAAGAGCAAAACTATTCCGTTAGACAAAGGGGTTATGCCCTTATATATATAGGATAAACCCCTATTATATATATATATATATATTGTATTCCACCTATAGAGTCCTTATTGGACTATAAGGAGCTGCTAGCTTACACTAATGCTAGAGGAAAACCGGAAAACGGATGAAAAACCTCCAACGAGCTCAAACAAGGCGGGCAACCTAGCAAGAGGAAAAAAAGCAGTACTAAAAGAAAAACACAACGTAAGGGGAGGCCGTCTAGAAGGCTACTAAGGGAAATCGCGCCTATTCCCCTACCCGTCTTCCGTAAGAACGCCCTATATCTTAATTAATATAGGGCTTAGGGTAGGGGAATAAGGAAGGGGTCTTGTCAGCGAAAGAGGTAAAGGTAGGTCTAGGCTTAAAGCTTAAAAGCTTATAAGCTTAACCTTATAGCCTTCCCTCTTACCTTAGTATAGTAGTAAGATACCAGCTATAGGGAAGAAAGAAAAGACAGTCTAAAGAGAGAGAGGGGAAGCAGTCTAAGGAAGGAGAGAAGGCAGAAAAAGAGACTAAAGTATATCCGTATCCTCTTCCTTTATAGAGCCCCTTACCGGCTCTAGGGAGGAGGGTATAGAACTAGTAGCTATAGTACCGGTAGCTGCTAGATCGGTAGTAGTAGTAAAGGTAGAGGCGGGGATTTTGCTAAAAGCCTCCCTTATAGTTCGCTAGGAAAGGGAGGCTATGGCGGTAGTAGCGGTAGCGGTAGTGGCGGTTATTGTAGGAGGGCGGCCACGGCGGCGTTTTCCAGCTACTACCGTATAGCCTTCTTCCCCTTCTAGCCGGTCTTCTATTGATATTGCCGGCTTAAGAGGGCCGGGGAGGTCGAAGTTAATAGGCCTGTTTTGTAGGCTGGATTTTGCCTAAGCCTTATGCTTCTTTCTTTTAGGGCATTCTTCTGCCCTAGCGTGGTGGTTGCCATGGCAGTTCCGGCAGTACTGAGCCTTAGTACAGGCCGCCTCGTTGGTATACTTCTTCTTTTCTTAGCCACAGTTATAGCAGAGGGTAGGAGAGTAGTAGTATTTAGCTTTATACCCCTATTGCCAGCAGTTAAAGCACTATAAGGCCCTAGCCTTATCGATATAGGGCTCTGCTTTTAGGGCCCTATAGGCCTAGAAGATTCCGTCTTAACAGGCCTAGTAGGCCTCTTACTAGCTAGAGAAGGCAATAAGAGCTAAGACTCTTGTTCTTTCGATCTAGAGGGGGTACCAGACCTTAGCCCTTAAGGCTAAAGGATATACTTCTTTTGCTGCTGCTAGAAGGCTAGCTTCCGTTACCTAGTTAGCTATTGTAAGCCCTTTAACAGCAATAGCCCAGGTAGTAGTATAGATCGAGGCCTCTAGTAATAAAGAGGCTAGCCAGGCTGTGTTTTCTTCTAGGGCTTTTTTGATTTTTTCTCCTTCAGTAACCAGTATAAGGTTACCGCTTGGTAGGGTCCTTACCCCCTTGATAAAGTGCCCTATAGCCTTCTATACTGCCTATGCGATTTCCGGGGCTGATTTTTGGCCGAGGGAGGAAGAGGCTGATCCTAGCCGTATAAGGACCTGTTTTTCTAAGCCTAGCTTAGTAGGCTTTACCCTAGCCGCTGCTATAGCGGCCCAGGTACGGCGGGTTAGCTCTGATTCGGCGGCAGGGGGTTATTGTTACTATTGTTGTTATTGCTGTTGTTGTTGCTTCTTCTGCCTTGGGGCCTAGGCAACGAACAAGGGAAATATCGGGGCTTTTTTCTCCTCCTCTTTTAAAATCTGCGTTAAGGCTAGCTTCCTAGCTAGCCCGGTATATTCGACGATTTCCTTAAAGGCTAGGTTATTGACTGAAAGACTGACTATCTGGTCCATAAGACCAGAGAAGGTAAGGGCGAGGGTTGCAGGTAGTAGGGCTTTTTCTTTCCCCTTTTTTAAGGGGGTAGGGGCAGCGGTAGCGGTAGTGGCGTATTAACTGCTAGAAAGCCCTTTAAAAGGGCTATCGAACGATATATCGCTCGACCTAGTAGCGGTTATAGTAGTGGCAGGGTTGGCGGCGGAAGTAGTGGTAGTAGTAGTAGTGGCAGCAGCAGTAGTGAGGTAGGTCGAGAAGCTATAGCCCGAGCGCTTAGGGGCTTTGTTGACAGCCTCTAGGGGGCTAGGGGCGGCGGGGTTTAGGTCGGCAGGGTTCGGGTTCGGGTTAGAGGGGTTAGTGCGGTTAGGGCTAGGGTACGTAACTGTAGGGCCCGTACGCCCGCCCCGCTGCAGCTGCAGATTTCTGGCCACGGTCGACCACATCGTACAGTCAAAATCCGACCATAGCGCCGTCGAACGAGCAACTGCGCCGCAGCCAAATTTGGCGTGTGTTGAGTCCTCAATTGGACAAGTGGATTGCAAAAGAGTGCAGTCGATTTGGAGCGGTCCTGACCAAGAACGCGTTTTCGGGTGTGTGATGTCGGTCTCCCTATTATATATAGAAAGAAGTAAGAATATATATGATGTTGAAATCAAACCTATAACCTATTTAAAGGTATAGGTACTATAGCTTTAAAGCGTATAGTAATATATAATATCTAAATATTCTATACCCTAGCGACTGATAGACGCACTAGAGTATAGAAGGAGTAAAGGGCTTATAAACGCCTTTATCCTCTTATAGAGAAAACGATTTTTAGCATGGTTTTAAATTTTATGCCCTTTTTTACTCCATTCTTTCAGCAAGTTCTAGTAAGGAAATAACAGGTAGTCACATAGAGAATCCCCCTCTAAAGCAAAGTATACTACTAGTAATAGCCAGAGCCTATATTTTCCAAATATAGCTATACTATATACTAGAGTACTTCTAGACGTAGCTAGAGTAATATAGGCCTCCCTAACGCCGCAGGGAGCTGATGCCAGCACAAGGGCGCCTATGAACTATACTACAGTGGCTAGGACCTTATAAGCCTTTTAAGGCTATATAGAGGAATTAGGTGATTCCAGAGGGCTGTAAAGTAGCCGGTACTATTGACTGGTCTTATAAGCTAATCAGGCTAAGCCAGGCCTTCTATATATATAGTATAGAATATATATATAGGGGTAGAGGGTAGCTTAGTAAAAAGCTCCCTTAGGTTATAGGCCTAAGAGCCTGATAAAAGACTGAAAGCCACTAACTAGTAGGGCTTTAGTAAGTCCGTCAGCCGGCATACACTTAGTATTAAGATATATAATAGTGACTATTTTAGCCTTAACCTGCTCTCTAACGTACCGGAATTTCAGCAGGGTATGCTTAGTTCTAGCATATAGCGCTAGGTCATTAGCCACCGTTATAGAGCCCTGATTATCTCCATAGAGAGTAATAGGGTAGTCTATAGGTCTATGAAGTTCAGAAAATAGCCCTATAATCCACTATACT
This sequence comes from Phyllachora maydis, assembly GCA_029339225.1. Classification (NCBI taxonomy): domain Eukaryota; kingdom Fungi; phylum Ascomycota; class Sordariomycetes; order Phyllachorales; family Phyllachoraceae; genus Phyllachora; species Phyllachora maydis. Next base: position 2,174,141 of record JAQQPM010000004.1, read on the forward strand.
TCGCGTATAGCCTCTATAAGTCCATCAGTTTCAGCTTCCAGGGTAGAAAGAGCAATAGTCGTAGCTCTTTTCGTTTTCCAGCTAATAGGCCCACCGGCTAACTTATATAGATAGCTGTAGGTGGATTTACTAGTAGCCTTATCCCCTGCAAAATCAGAATTACTAAAGCCTATAGGGACTAGACTACTATTAATTATAGAAGTCCGGCTACTACCTTTACTATTTCTAGAATCTACTATAGTAGTAGAGGCAGTAGTTAGGGGCCTAGACCTTTCCTTAGAGTGAAAGTCTCCACTAAGCTTAGTAGTTGTATTACTACTATTACTAAGCTTAGGCCCTAGATTAGCTACTGTATTTCCGTTATAGCTAAAACAGATGCTATAGTCTTTAGTACTATTAAGATACTTAAAAAGATTTTTAGCAGCATTTAAGTGTGATTTTGTAGATCTGTTTAAAGACCTAGAGAGCCACTGTACGGTAAAGCTAATATCTACCCTAGTAAGGAGCATTATATATATAGCTGTTCCTACTAGGCTTTGATAGAGCTTAATTTCCGTAGAATTACAGAGGTGGCTAGCAATATCTTCCTCTAGTTGAAGTTGACTTACTAGCCCCGGCTATAAGGGAATAGATATAGGCTTAGAATCGGCTAAGTTAAAGCCGCTAACCGCCTCTTCTATATACTGTAACTGGTTAAGCCACAGGCGCCTATTAGGTCTATCCCTTATAATTTGCACGCCTAGGAAACAGGCGGCAGGCCCTAAGTCTTCTATAGCGTAGACCTTATTAAGCCGTTTCTTTAAATCAGTTATATAGCCTATATTAGGCCCTATAAATAGACAGTCATCTATATAGGTAACGATAAAGTAGCAGGTTTTAGCATTATAGAAGACTCCTGGATCTGAAATAAGAGGGAGATAGCCTAGGCTCTTAAGTAAGATTTTAAGCTTATCTTGCCACTCTTTAGGGCTTTGTTTCAGACTATATAACGCTTTAGATAGTTTAATAATATCAGGAGTAGAAGGATTATAGCCGTATTTCAGTAAAAGCTTATAAATAGCCTTATTAGAAGCCGCTAGGTCTAATAGTCCTTCAGGGATTTCCATATATATTTCTTCTCTAAGAGCGCTATTAAGAAATACCCCTATAAAGTCAGCTTGTTCTATTTCCCAGTCTAGAACAGCACCTTTAGCTAGAAGTATACGCCAAGTAGGTAGTATACTAGTAGAGGCATAGGTTACAGTATAATCTAGGCCTTCTACCTGCATAAAGCCCCTAGCTACTAACCGAGATTTATACTTAATAGGCCTGTTTTTAGCGTCCTTTTTAACCTTAAGAACGTTTCGACAGGTAATAAGCTTACGGTTAGAAGGTAATAGACTCCTAGGTAGGAATTTAAAAACCCCTAGCTCTAATAACTGGATAAATTCCTTAGTAATAGCCTCTAACCACTTACTACGCTCATCTTTAGGTAGTTTCAAGACTTGCTTATAAGTAGTAGGCGTACTATCCTTAGATATTACCCTTTTTCAAGCCTTATAGACAAAAGACAGTATATAGCTACTAGTCTTAGCTAAAAGCTTATAGTAATCGAGCTGCATTTTATCCCCCTCTGAAATAAGATTACTATTATCAAGAGGTTCGTTTGTTATAGGCTAATTAGGCGCTATAACTTCTATAGGCTTAGGTGCAAAAATAGGCTCTATAGTTTGGGGAAACGCCTCTGGTAATTCAGGCTTTCTAATAGATATAGTAGGCCTAGTAGACTCTACTATAAACGGATTTATAGGCTTATCCGGTAAGGGTTCATCTAATTTACTATCGGAAGAAGATTCGTAGGGTTCTAGCTTACTAGGTCCTATTTCTATACTAATAGGCTTTTCAGTATTAAGATTAGAAGGGTCCGGGCTAACAGCCCCCTCTAAATCTAAGTCTAAGTCTACTAATTCCCCCTTTAAAGCCGTATTATTAGTAGGCTGACTTAGTATTGTATTATCCTCTATGAACTTAACAGTAGAGGTTTTAAGTACTGCTCTTCTAGATAATATATATACTAGGTAGGTCTTAGAACCTAATACCGCTAGTAATTTACACTCTTCCATTCTAGAGGTAAATTTTAACGATTTAGACCGTTTTTCTAAAGGTATAATCGCCTCTCCTCTAGCGCCTATAGCCCTATAGCGCTCTAGGTTAGGTATATATGGAATACCAGGCTCTAGCTCGTCAAATAGCGCCTAGAAAGGAGTGGTTTCCTTATTAGTTATAGCTATACTATTAACTAATTCCACTACAGCCTCCAGTATAAAGCACCACAAATACTAGGGTAAAGCGCTACTAAGAATAGTACACCTTACACGGTCTAGTATAACTCTAACTGATCGTTCTACTAAGCCGTTCTGCTCGTAGATATAGGGGGCAGAAGTACTAAATTTAATACCCCTTTTAGCTAACCAAGTAGTTAATAAATCAGTTATTTCAGTGCCTCCGTCAAAGTGGAATTTAGTAGGATATCTACCAAATCCATTCCTTAGGCCCCTAAAAAAGCCCTTAATAGCGTTAGCTACTATAGGGCCTGATTTATTAGGTAGGTTAAAAACCCACCTATACCTACTTTTACAGTCAACTAGAAGTAAGACTATAAGGTTTCTATTATAAGGCCTAGGCCTAATTTTAACAGTATCCCCCTCTATTGAGTCTAAGACCCTAGGTAGGTCAGGTATTAGAGCCTTACTAACCCTTCTCACTGCTTTACCTCGATTACAGCCAGAGCAGTGAAAATCAGCTTCCTTTATTTTATCAAAATTAGGCAGCCCTTTAGTAATACTAAAGGTCTTTTTCAAAAGACGTAGGCCTATATAGCCTAGCCTAACGTGCCACAATTTAGCTAAATTAAGTAGATTATAGTAATCTCGCTAACCTATATTAGGCTCCTTTAAAGTAGGGCTAGATATAGCCTTTTCTACTTTATTCCCCTCTATAACTGGCTCTCTTAGCACATAGGGCAGGTCTCCAGTGCCAGTTAAGGGCTCAGGCTCCCTAGTCTCACAGCGACTTTAATAGGGGGCCTGGGCAGTGGCTAAAGGCTCTACAGGCCTACAGGGCCTTTTTCCCCTTAAAGAAGGTCCTACACCTTCTAAAGTAGTACCCTTAGCCGGAGAATTCCTTAGCTTATAGCGCTTATTAGGCTCTATAGCTTCAGATACTATAGCATCCTCTATAATAGGTCTATAGTCTTCCTTTCTAATAGAATTAGAAGGAATTTCCACTACTATCTTATTACACTGCAGCTCTATACTTTTAGTAGTATTATAACTAGTAAGGCCTAAAGGAAAAGCAAAATTTACATGTAATATAGGCTTAGAGCTGCCTTTAACGTTAAGAAAAAATCCTGATTTTTTAAAGTCTAGTACAGCTATACAGCATCTATCACCCCTATAAAGGGTTTCCTTTATAAGGCAACCTCCTGAATCATAGTACCTAACCCCACTAATAATATTTATATTAATATTAGGTAGGTATAAAACGTTATCTAATACTAATTTAGTATAGGTAGGAGGGGCCTTTCTAGATAATACTTCTAGTATAATAGAGCCTATACCAGCCGGGCTTACAGGGCTATTTCCAGTGTTAATAGGGCGTAACTAGCCTGTGTTAGGCGTAAAGGTAGTAAACCGCTCTTTACTATTACTGATATGGTCTGTAGATCCCGTATCGTATAGCCAACTATTATAAAGAATAGAGCCTATACCAGCCGGGCTTACAGGGCTATTTCCAGTGTTAATAGGGCGTAACTAGCCTGTGTTAGGCGTAAAGGTAGTAAACCGCTCTTTACTATTACTGATATGGTCTATAGATCCCGTATCATATAGCCAACTATTATAAAGAGCAGGGTCTCTAGGGCGTCTTCTAGGCTTATTATCTTTATATTTTACCTTATTAGAAGAGGTTTTTAGGCCTTTTCCTTTAAAGTCCTTACGCTTCTTATACCCTTTTAACGCTAATAGCTATGCTAATTAGGTATTAGAATCGCTAGAAGAACTAGAATTGGAACTAGAGTCGGATTCCTCTTCTTCTTCTTCTATAGCTAGATTATAAGACCCTAGTATAAAGGAGGCCTATTCGGCACTTTTAGCACTATAATTCTGCCCTTCAACATTATAACTAGCCTTCTTCTTACCCTTTTTCTTATTTTTACCCTTCTTACTAGGGTTAGAATTTGAATTAGGGGTTGAATTAGATAGATGTCTATTACTCCTATAGAGTCCTCTAAGGGGCTATAAGGGGCTGCTAGCTTACACTTATACTAGAGGAAAACCGGAAAACGGATGAAAAACCTCCAACGAGCTTAACAAGGCAGGCAACCTAGTAAGAGGAAAAGAGCAGTACTAAAAGAAAAACAACACAAGGGGAGGCCGTCTAGGAGGCTACTAAGGGAAATTGCGCCTATTCCCCTACCCGTCTCCCGTAAGAACGCCCTATATCTCAATTAATATAGGGCTTAGGGTAGGGGAATAAGGAAGGGGTCTTATTAGCAAAAAGGGGTAAGGTAAGGCTAGGCTTAAAGCTTAAAAGCTTATAAGCCTAGGCCTATAGCCTTCCCCTTTACCTTAGTATAGTAGTAAGATACCAGCTATAAGGAAGAAAGAAAAGATAGTCTAAAGAGAGAGAGGGGAAGCAGTCTAAGGAAGGAGAGAAGGCAGAAAAAGAGACTAAAGTATATCCATATCCTCTTTCTCTATAAAGCCCCTTGCCGGCTCTAGGGAGGAGGGTATAGAACTGGTAGCTGTAGTACTAGTAGCTATAGTACTAGTAGCTGCTAGATCAGTAGTAGTAAAGGTAGAGGCGGGGATTTTGCTAAAAGCCTCCCTTATAGTTCGCTGGGAAAGGGAGGCTATAGCGGTAGTAGCGGTAGCGGTAGTGGCGGTTATTGTAGGGGGGCGGCTACGGCGGCGTTTTCCAGCTACTACCGTATAGCTTTCTTCCCCTTCTAGCCGGTCTTCTATTAATATTGCCGGCTTAAGAGGGCTGGGGAAGTCGAAGTTAATAGGCCTATTTTGTAGGCTAGATTTTGCCTAAGCCTTATACTTCTTTCTTTCAGGGCATTCTTCTGCCCTAGCATAGTGGTCGCCACGGCAGTTCTGGCAGTACTGAGCCTTAGTATAGGCTGCCTTAGTATACTTCTTCTTTTCTTAGCCGCAGTTATAGTAGAGGGTAGGGGAGTAGTAGTATTTGGCTTTATACCCCTATCGCCAGCAGTTAAAGCACTATAAGGCCCTAGCCTTATCGATATAGGGCTCTGCTTTTAGGGCCCTATAGGCCTAGAAGATTCCGTCTTAGCAGGCCTGGTAGGCCTCTTGCTAGCTAGAGAAGGCAATAAGAGCTAAGACTTTTGTTCTTTCAATCTAAAGGGGGTACCAGACCTTAGCCCTTAAGGCCGAAGGATATACTTCTTTTACTACTGCTAGAAGGCTAGCTTCCGTTACCCGGTTAGCTATTATAAGCCCTTTAACAGCAATAGCCCAGGTAGTAGTATAGATCGAGGCCTCTAGTAATAAAGAGGCTAGCCAGGCTGTATTTTCTTCTAAGGCTTTTTTGATTTTTTCTCCTTTAGTAACTAGTATAAGGTTACTGCTCGGTAGGGTCCTTACCCCCTTAATAGGGTGCCCTGTAGCCTTCTATACTGCCTATGCGATTTCCGGGGCTGATTTTTGACCAAGGGAGGAAGAGGCTGATCCTAGCTGTATAAGGACCTGTTTTTCTAAGCCTAGCTTAGTAGGCTTTACCCTAGCTGCTGCTATAGCAGCCTAGGTATGGCGGGTTAGCTCTGATTCGACAGTAGAGGGTTGTTGCTACTACTGCTATTATTATTGTTATTACTGTTGTTGTTGCTTCTTCTGCCTTAGGGCCTAGGTAACAAACGAGGGAAATATCAGGGCTTTTTTCTCCTCCTCTTTTAAGATCTACGTTAAGGCTAGCTTTCTAGCTAGCCTGGTATATTCGACGATTTCCTTAAAGGCCAGGTTATTAACTAAAAGACTGACTATCTAGTCTATAAGACCAGAGAAGGTAAGGGCAAGGGTTATAGGTAGTAGGGCTTTTTCTTTTTCTTTCCCCTTTTTAGAGGGGGTAGGGGCGGCGGTAGCGGTAGTAGCGTGTTAACTGCTAGAAAGCCCTTTAAAAGGGCTATCGAACGATATATCGCTCGACCTAGTAGCGGTTATAGTAGTAGCAGGGTTGGCAGCGGAAGTGGTAGTAGTAGTAGTAGCAGTAGCAGTAGTAAGATAGGTCAAGAAGCTATAGCCTAAGCGCTTAGGGGCTTTATTGACAGCCCCTAGGGGGCTAGTAGTAGCAGGGTTCGGGTTAGAGGGGTTAGTACGGTTAGGGCTAGGGCACGTAACTATAGGGCCCGTACGCCTGCCCTGCTATAGCTGCAGATTTCTAGCTACAGTCGACCATATTGTACGGTCAGAATCCGACCATAGTATTGTCGAACGGGCGACTATGCCGCAGCCAAATTTGGCGTGTGTTGAGTCCTCAATTGGACAAGTGGATTGCAAAAGAGTGCAGTCGATTTAGAGCGGTCCTGACCAAGAACGCGTTTTCGGATGTGTCCTAGGGTTCTAGGGGTTGAATTAGAGCTATTAGCTACGTAAGCTGCTCTATACGCCTCTGTAGCCGGGTTCCTAGATTCTTCTAAAATATCAGCCATTAGATATTCTATATTAAGGCTAGAGGCTATAAGGCCTAGCATTCTAGCCTGTCTTATAGAGCTCTTTTAGCGTAATACCCAGCTAGGAAACTTAGATTCTAGAGCCTTAAAATACTAATTTAGTATTAAAGAGGGATCTATATCTATTTTAGCTATAGTAAGCTTAGCAAGATAGCCGTTAAATTTAGCGTTAAAAGCTGATAAGCCTTTTCTATAGGTACGAAAGGTAAGGGCATGGAATTCGTTATAGACGTCCTCCTTTTTAGACTCTATAGGTCGGCTATACTGCCTAACAAGCAGCTTAAAGGCCTTAGAAGGTATATGAATCCACGATATAGAAGCCCTAGGGCCACTAGATAAGCTATCGCATAGAAGCATTAAAAGAACAGCTTAATCAGAGTCGCTATAAGTATTAGATATATCAGGGTTTTCTAAAAAATTAGATATCCCTAACGCTCTTAGCACTATACTTAAAGCCTGAATCCACTATTCAAAATTGCTTTCCCCGCTAAGCTTACTATCGTCCGGTATAGTATAGGCCTTTTTAGAAAGCTCCTTTACTATACTACTAGTAATAGTATCTTTAAAGCCTTCCTTAGATCCTGTATCTATAGGGGGGTCTAAATTACTAGTAGCTGAATTAACAGCCAGCCCTAGATGGGGCTCTTTCCTAGGGGGACGTAGAGGAGAATCTAAATCTATAGTACCGCTAAAAGGATCAAATCTAGGACTATAGCTAGTTTTTCTAATAGTAGCAGCCGCAGCGTTACTACTATTAGTTAAAGAAGCTAAAGTAGAAGATATATTCTTTATAGCGCTAACGCTATCCTTAACAGAGGCTTTTAGGGTATTTAGACTTAAAAGTAGTGTTTTTATATCACTAGATTGGCTAGCTATAACTCGCTTATGAGATTTTATATGCTGTTTTAGGACTTCTATAACCTCGCTATAGTCTTCGCTATCTTCCTTATCTTCTAATAGGGTTCTGTTAAACGTACAAAATAAGCTATAGCGCTCTAACGGTTATAGCTTAGGCAAAACGGATTTCAGTTCTCGAACTACTAGATATATAGCTATATTCTAAGGGTGGACCCACTTTTGTGGATACCGCTGACTAAGCTATATACTCTACTATATAGCCTAGAAATAGCTTTAAAAGGCTTTTCTATTTTTAGATTTATGCCCCACTTTTGTGGAGACAGACATCTTAGGCTGTATAAGCGCTAGAAATAGCCTTAAAAGGCTCTTCTACTAGGTTACCTACCTACCCTGTACCTACCCTGCACTGTAGGAGCGAAAACAGAACTTATAGGAAAAGTCGTGCGGCTTACCCTGCAGCTTAGGTAGCCGTGAGTCGATTATTTAAAATCGCCAGCTTATTTGGTTTTTCGGGAAGTGGCCATGCACCTACTAAGGCGCTCCTACCGTGTGGAGGGCAGGAACGGTGCCGGAGGGTATATGTAGGAAAGGAAATTGCGAAGCCTTACCTACTTGGACTAGAAATCAAGTTACTACGTTACCTACAACTATAAGCCTTATAGGCCTATAAGACCCACTGAAAGCCGTGATATATAAGCTTAAAGCCCCTATAATATAGCGCTATAGCCTATAACTATACCGTTATATAAGGACTTTTATAGAGGGAATACAGTAAAGGGCCCTACTTTACTATATTAGCACATACCTAGGAAGTGCTATTTAGGCCATATCAACGCTGTTGCTGCCCCTACGTACCCTATACGACTACTACTAGTAGGCTATAGTGGTTACAGATCCTTATATAGGATTACCCATTCCAATAGGTTATGAGCCCGGATAGCCTGTGGGATAGTTATCGTTGGAGTCCAATTTCAAAGCGCTACCTCTGCCTATATATATAGGGCTATTTAAGCCTCTTATAGCTGAAAATATAGTACTATATTAGCCCTAAAAAGCTATATATTACATCTTATTAAAGGCTATTTAAGGACTAAAAAGCCTGAAAATCTAGAAGGATAAATCGCTGAGAAATCTAAGTCCTATAGTATTGACGAGCATTTGGGGCTCTTATACGCTTAGGCTAGTATACTTACCTATACTAAAAGACCTTTCTACTTATAGCTGGAAGTAGAAAGGCTAGCGTTTTAGAATTTCTAGCGCTAAAGACCTATATTTCCCTACTATAGAGCCCTTTCTATAGATATATCTATAGGCGGTAGTTAAGTCCCTACGTCGAAGTCTCTAGTCCCTATCTTAGAGCCTAGTTTAGAATTTCTACTAGAAAGCCCTACTAAGTAGCAAGTAGGCAGCGCTATAAACCTACTAAGCGCTAAGACTAGCCTAGAAAATCACTACTATAATTAGTAAGCTAGCTAATTAGCTTTAGTAAACTGGAAGCTAATTAAGTACTTTAGCTAGCACTATAAAGTAAATAGTAGCCTATTTACAATGGCGGATCAAGCTAAAGGGAAGGGTATAGCCCCTAAAAGGGCTAGTAACCCAGCTGATCCAGGGTAATCTTCTAGGCCTCTACCACCTATACGAACCCTATCAGAAGATAAGGAAGATGGCGAAGACTATAGCGAGGTTATAGAATTCCTAAAACAGAATATAAAATCTCATGACCAAGTTATAGCTAGCTAATCTAGTGATATAAAAACACTACTTTTAAGTCTAAATACCCTAAAAGCCTCTGTCGAGGATAGCGTTAGCGCTATAAAGAATATATCTTCTACTTTAGCTTCTCTAACTAATAGTAGCAATGCTGCTGCTACTGGAAAGACTAGCTATAGTCCTAGATTTGATCCTTTTAGCGGTACTATGGATTTAGATTCTCCTCCACGTCCCCCTAGGAAAGAGCCCCATCTAGGGCCGGCTGTTAATTCAGCTACTAGTAATTTAGACCCCCCTATAGATACAGGGTCTAAGGAAGGCTTTAAGGATACTATTACTAGTAGTATAGTAAAGGAGCTTTCTAAAAAGGCCTATACTATACCGGACGATAGTAAGCTTAGCGGGGAAAGCAATTTTAAACAGTAGATTCAGGCTTTAAGTATAGTGCTAAGAGCGTTAGGGATATCTAATTTTTTAGAAAACCCTAATATATCTAACACTTATAGCAACTCTGATCAAGCTGTTCTTTTAATGCTTCTACGTGATAGCTTATCTAGTGGCCCTAGGGCTGCTATATCGTGGATTCATATACCTTCTAAGGCCTTTCAGCTGCTTGTTAGGCAGTATAGCCGACCTATAGAGTCTAAAAAGGAGGACGTCTATAACGAATTCCACGCCCTTACCTTTAGTACCTATAAAAAAGGCTTATCAGCTTTTAACGCTGAATTTAACGGCTATCTTGCTAAGCTTACCATAGCTAAAATAGATATAGATCCCTCTTTAATACTAAATCAGTATTTTAAGGCTCTAGAATCTAAGTTTCCTAGCTGGGTATCACGCTAAAAGAGCTCTATAAGACAGGCTAGAATGCTAGGCCTTACAGCCTCTAGCCTTAATATAGAATATCTAATGGCTGATATTTTAGAAGAATCTAGGAATCCGGCTACAGAGGCGTATAGAGCAGCTCACATAGCTAATAGCTCTAATTCAACCCCTAATTCAAATTCTAACCCTAGTAAGAAGGGTAAAAATAAGAAAAAGGGTAAGAAGAAGGCTAGTTATAATGTTAAAGGGCAGAATTATAGTGCTAAAAGTGCCGAACAGGCCTCCTTTATGCTAGGGTCCTATAACCTAGCTATAGAAGAAGAAGAGGAATCCGACTCTAGTTCCAATTCTAGTTCTTCTAGCGATTCTAATACCCAATTAGCACAGCTATTAGCGTTAAAAGGGTATAAGAAGCGTAAGGACTTTAAAGGAAAAGGCCTAAAAACCTCTTCTAATAACAAGGCAAAATACAAAGATAATAAGCCTAGAAGACGCCCTAGAGACCCCGCTCTTTATAATAGTTGGCTATACGATACGGGATCTACGGACCATATCAGTAATAGTAAAGAGCGGTTTACTACCTTTACGCCTAACACAGGCCAGTTACGCCCTATTAACACTGGAAATGGCCCTGTAAGCCCGGCTGGTATAGGCTCTATTACACTAGAAGTACTATCTAGAAAGGCCCCCCCTACCTATACTAAATTAGTATTAGATAACGTTTTATACCTACCTAATATTGATATAAATATTGTTAGCGGGGTTAGGCACTATGATTCGGGAGGTTGCCTTATAAAGGAAACCCTTTACGGGGGTGATAGACGCTGTATAGCTGTACTAGAATTTAAGAAATCAGGATTTTTTCTTAACGTTAAAGGCAGCTCTAAGCCTATATTACATGCAAATTTTGCTTTTCCTTTAGGCCTTTCTAGTTATACTACTAAAAGTATAGAGCCGCAGCGTAATAAGATAGTGGTGGAAATTCCTTCTAATTCTATTAGAAAGGAAGACTATAGACCTATTATAGAGGATGCTATAGTATCCGAAGCTATAGAGCCTAATAAGCGCTATAAGCTAAGGAATTCTCCGGCTAAGGGTACTACTTTAGAAGGTGTAGGACCTTCTTTAAGGGGGAAAAGGCCCTATAGGCCTGTAGAGCCCTTAGCCACTGCCCAGGCCCCCTATCAAAGTCCCTGTGAGACTAGGGAGCCTGAGCCCTTAACTGGCACTGGAGACCTGCCCCGTGTGCTAAGAGAGCCAGTTATAGAGGGGAATAAAGTAGTAGAAAAGGCTATATCTAGCCCTACTTTAAAGGAGCCTAATATAGGTCAGCGAGATTACTATAATCTACTTAATTTAGCTAAATTGTGGCACGTTAGGCTAGGCCATATAGGCCTACGTCTTTTGAAAAAGACCTCTAGTATTACTAAAGGGCTGCCTAATTTTGATAAAATAAAGGAAGCTGATTTTCACTGCTCTAGCTGTGATCGAGGTAAAGCAGTGAGAAGGGTTAGTAAGGCTTTAATACCTGACCCACCTAGGGTCTTAGACTCAATAGAGGGCGATACTGTTAAAATTAGGCCTAGGCCTTATAATAGAAACCCTATAGTCTTACTTCTAGTTGACCGTAAAAGTAGGTATAGGTGGGTTTTTAACTTACCTAATAAATCAGGCCCTATAGTAGCTAACGCTATTAAGGGCTTTTTTAGGGGCCTAAGGAATGGATTTGGTAGATATCCTACTAAATTCCACTTTGACGGAGGCACTGAAATAACTGATTTATTAACTACTTGGTTAGCTAAAAGGGGTATTAAATTTAGCACTTCTGCCCCCTATATCCACGAGCAGAACAGCTTAGTAGAACGATCAGTTAGAGTTATACTAGACCGTGTAAGGTGTACTATTCTTAGTAGCGCTTTACCCCAGTATTTGTGGTGCTTTATACTGGAGGCTATAGTGGAATTAGTTAATAGTACAGCTATAACTAATAAGGAAACCACTCCTTTCCAGGCGCTATTTGACGAGCTAGAGCCTGGTATTCCACATATACCTAACCTAGAGCGCTATAGGGCTATAGGCGCTAGAGGAGAGGCGATTATACCTCTAGAAAAACGGTCTAAATCGTTAAAATTTACCTCTAGAACGGAAGAGTGTAAATTACTAGCGGTATTAGGTTCTAAGACCTACCTAGTATATATACCGTCTAGAAGAGCAGTACTTAAAACCTCTACTATTAAGTTCATAGAGGATAATATAGTACTAAGTCAGCCTACTGATAATACGGCTTTAGAGGGGGAATTAGTAGACCTAGACTTAGATTTAGAGGGGGCTGTCAGCCCGGACCCTTCTAATCTTAATACTGAAAAGCCTATTAGTATAGAAATAGGACCTAGTAAGCTAGAACCCTACGAATCTTCTTCCGATAGTGAATTAGATGAACCCTTACCGGATAAGCCTATAAATCCGGTTATAGTAGAGTCTACTAGGCCTACTATATCTATTAGAAAGCCTGAATTACCAGAGGTGTTTCCCCAAACTATAGAGCCTATTTTTGCACCTAAGCCTATAGAAGTTATAGCGCCTAATCAGCCTATAACGAACGAACCTCTTGATAATAGTGATCTTATTTCAGAGGGGGATAAAATGCAGCTCGATTACTATAAGCTTTTAGCTAAGACTAGTAGCTATATACTGTCTTTTGTCTATAAGGCTCGAAAAAGGGTAATATCTAAGGATAGTACGCCTACTACTTATAGATGTCTATTACTCCTATAGAGTCCTCTAAGGGGCTATAAGGGGCTGCTAGCTTATACTTATACTAGAGGAAAACCGGAAAACGGATGAAAAACCTCTAACGAGCTTAATAAGGCGGGCAACCTAGTAAGAGGAAAAGAGCAGTACTAAAAGAAAAACAACGTAAGGGGAGGCCGTCTAGGAGGCTACTAAGGGAAATTGCGCCTATTCCCCTACCCGTCTCCCGTAAGAACGCCCTATATCTCAATTAATATAGGGCTCAGGGTAGGGGAATAAGGAAGGGGTCTTATTAGTAAAAAGGGGTAAGGTAAGGCTAGGCTTAAAGCTTAAAAGCTTATAAGCCTAGGCCTATAGCCTTCCCCTTTACCTTAGTATAGTAGTAAGATATTAGCTATAAGGAAGAAAGAAAAGACAGTCTAAAGAGAGAGAGGGGAAGCAGTCTAAGGAAGGAGAGAAGGCAGAAAAAGAGACTAAAGCATATCCATATCCTCTTCCTCTATAGAGCCCCTTGCCGGCTCTAGAGAGGAGGGTATAGAACTAGTAGCTATAGTACTAGTAGCTATAGTACTAGTAGCTACTAGATCGGTAGTAATAAAGGTAGAGGCGGGGATTTTGCTAAAAGCCTCCCTTATAGTTCGCTGGGAAAGGAAGGCTATAGCGGTAGTAGCGGTAGCAGTAGTGGCGGTTATTGTAGGGGGGCAGCCATAACAGCGTTTTCCAGCTACTACTATATAGCTTTCTTCCCCTTCTAGCCGGTCTTCTATTGATATTGCCGGCTTAAGAGGGCCAGGGAGGTCGAAGTTAATAGGCCTATTTTGTAGGCTAGATTTTGCCTAAGCCTTATACTTCTTTCTTTTAGGGCATTCTTCTGCCCTAGCATAGTGGTCGCCACGGCAGTTCCGGCAGTACTGAGCCTTAGTATAGGCTGCCTTAATATACTTCTTCTTTTCTTAGCCGCAGTTATAGCAGAGGGCAGGGGAGTAGCAGTATTTAGCTTTATACCTCTATCGCCAGCAGTTAAAGCACTGTAAGGCCCTAGCCTCATCGATATAGGGCTCTGCTTTTAGAGCCCTATAGGCCTAGAAGATTCCGTCTTAGCAGGCCTAGTAGGCCTCTTACTAGCTAGAAAAGGCGATAAGAGCTAAGACTCTTGTTCTTTCAATCTAGAGGGGGTACTAGACCTTAGCCCTTAAGGCCAAAAGATATACTTCTTTTACTACTACTAGAAGGCTAGCTTCTGTTACCCGGTCAGCTATTATAAGCCCTTTAACAGTAATAGCCTAGGTAGTGGTATAGATCGAGGCCTCTAGTAATAAAGAGGCTAGCTAGGCTGTATTTTCTTCTAAGGCTTTTTTAATTTTTTCTCCTTTAGTAACTAGTATAAGGTTACTGCTTGGTAGGGTCCTTACCCCCTTAATAGGGTACCCTATAGCCTTCTATACTGCCTATACGATTTCCAGGGCTGATTTTTAACTAAGGGAGGAAGAGGCTGATCCTAGCTATATAAGGACCTGTTTTTCTAAGCCTAGCTTAATAGGCTTTACCCTAGCCGCTGCTATAGCAGCCCAGGTACGGCGGGTTAGCTCTGATTCGACGGTAGGGGGTTATTACTGCTACTACTATTATTGTTGTTATTACTGTTGTTATTGCTTCTTCTGCCTTAGGGCCTAGGTAACAAACAAGGGAAATATCAGGGCTTTTTTCTCCTCCTCTTTTAAGATCTGTGTTAAGGCTAGCTTTCTAGCTAGCCCAGTATATTCGACGATTTCCTTAAAGGCCAGGTTATTAACTAAAAGACTGACTATCTGGTCTATAAGACCAGAGAAGGTAAGGGCAAAGGTTATAGGTAGTAGGGCTTTTTCTTTTTCTTTCCCCTTTTTAGAGGGGGTAGAGGTAGTAGTAGCGGTAGTAGCGTATTAACTGCTAGAAAGCCCTTTAAAAGGGCTATCGAACGATATATCGCTCAACCTAGTAGCGGTTATAGTAGTAGCAGGGTTAGCAGCGGAAGTGGTGGTAGTAGTAGTAGCAGTAGCAGTGGTAAGGTAGGTCAAGAAGCTATAGCCCGAGCGCTTAAGGGCTTTATTAATAGCCCCTAGGAGGCTAGTAGTAGCAAGGTTCGGATTAGAGGGGTTAGTACAGTCAGGGCTAGGGCACGTAACTATAGGGCCCGTACGCCCGCCCCGCTGCAGCTGCAGATTTCTAGCTATGGTCGACCATATCGTACAGTCAGAATCCGACTATAGCGCCGTCGAACGGGCGACTGCGCCGCAGCTAAATTTGGCATGTGTTGAGTCCTCAATTGGACAAGTGGATTGCAAAAGAGTACAGTCGATTTGGAGCAGTCCTAACCAAGAACGCGTTTTCGGATGTGTCCTAGGGTTCCGCCTACTACTTATAAGCAAGTCTTAAAACTACCTAGAGATGAGCGTAGTAAGTGGTTAGAGGCTATTACTAAGGAATTTATCTAGTTATTAGAGCTAGGGGTTTTTAAATTCCTACCTAGGAGTCTATTACCTTCTAACCGTAAGCTTATTACCTGTCGAAACGTTCTTAAGGTTAAAAAGGACGCTAAAAACAGGCCTATTAAGTATAAATCTCGGTTAGTAGCTAGGGGCTTTATGCAGGTAGAAGGCCTAGATTACACTGTAACCTACGCCTCTACTAGTATACCACCTACTTGGCGTATACTTCTAGCTATAGGTGCTGTTCTAGACTAGGAAATAGAACAAGCTGACTTTATAGGGGCATTTCTTAATAGCGCTCTTAGAGAAGAAATATATATGGAAATCCCTGAAGGACTATTAGACCTAGCGGCTTCTAATAAGGCTATTTATAAGCTTTTACTGAAATACGGCTATAATCCTTCTACTCCTAATATTATTAAACTATCTAAAGCATTATACAGTCTGAAATAAAGCCCTAGAGAGTGGCAAGATAAGCTTAAAATCTTACTTAAGAGCCTAGGCTATCTCCCTCTTATTTCAGATCCAGGGGTCTTCTATAATGCTAAAACCTGCCACTTTATCGTTACCTATGTAGATGACTGTCTATTTATAGGGCCTAATATAGGCTATATAACTGATTTAAAGAAACGGCTTAATAAGGTCTACGCTATAGAAGACTTAGGGCCTGCCGCCTATTTCCTAGGCGTGCAGATTATAAGGGATAGACCTAATAGGCGCCTATGGCTTAACCAGTCATAGTATATAGAAGAGGCGGTTAGCCGCTTTAACTTAGCCGATTCTAAGCCTATATCTATTCCCTTATAGCCGGGGCTAGTAAGTCAACTTCAACTAGAGGAAGATATTGCTAGCCACCTCTGTAACTCTACGGAAATTAAGCTCTATCAAAGCCTAGTAGGAACAGCTATGTATATAATACTCCTTACTAGGGTAGATATTAGCTTTACCGTACAGTGGCTCTCTAGGTCTTTAAATAGACCTATAAAATCACACTTAAACGCTGCTAAAAATCTTTTTAAGTATCTTAACAGTACCAAAGACTATAGCATCTGTTTTAGCTATAACGGAAATACAGTAGCTGATTTAGGGCCTAAGCTTAGTAATAGTAGTAATACAACTACTAAGCTTAGTAGAGACTTTCACTCTAAGGAAGGGCCTAGGCCCCTAACTACTACCTCTACTACTATAGTAGATTCTAGAAATAGTAAAGGTAGTAGCCGGACTTCTATAATTAATAGTAGTCTAGTCCCTATAGGCTTTAGTGATTCTGATTTTACAGGGGATAAGGCTACTAGTAAATCCACCTACGGCTATCTATATAAGTTAGCCGGTGGGCCTATTAGCTGGAAAACGAAAAGAGCTACTACTATTGCTCTCTCTACCCTAGAAGCTGAAACTGATGGACTTACAGAGGCTATACGCGAAGTACAGTGGATTATAGGGCTATTTTCTGAACTTCACAGACCTATAGACTACCCTATTACTCTCTATGGAGATAATCAGGGCTCTATAACAGTGGCTAATGACCCAGCGCTACACGCTAGAACTAAGCATACCCTGCTGAAATTCCGGTACGTTAGAGAGCAGGTTAAGGCTAAAATAGTTACTATTATATATCTTAATACTAAGTGTATGCCGGCTGACGGACTTACTAAAGCCCTACCAGTTAGTGGCTTTCAGTCTTTTATCAGGCTTTTAGGCCTACAACCTAAGGGAGCTTTTTACTAAGCTACCCTCTACCCCTATATATATATATATTCTATACTATATATATAGAAGGCCTGGCTTAGCCTGATTAGCTTATAAGACCAGTCAATAGTACCGGCTACTTTACAGCCCTCTGGAATCACCTAATTCCTCTATATAGCCTTAAAAGGCTTATAAGGTCCTAGCTACTGTAGTACAGTTCTATAGGCGCCCTTGTGCTGGCATCAGCTCCCTGCGGCGTTAGGGAGGCCTATATTACTCTAGCTACGTCTAGAAGTACTCTAGTATATAGTATAGCTATATTTGGAAAATATAGGCTCCGGCTATTACTAGTAGTATACTTTCCTTTAGAGGGGGATTCTCTATGTGACTACCTGTTATTTCCTTACTAGAACTGGCTGAAAGAACGGAGTAAAAAAGGGCATAAAATTTAAAACCGTGCTAAAAATTGTTTTCTCTATAAGAGGATAAAGGCGTTTATAAGCCCTTTACTCCTTCTATACTCTAGTGCGTCTATCAGTCGCTAGGGTATAGAATATTTAGATATTATATATTACTATACGCTTTAAAGCTATAGTACCTATACCTTTAAATAGGTTATAGGTTTGATTTCAACATCATATATATTCTTACTTCTTTCTATATATAATAGGGGTTTATCCTATATATATATAAGGGCCTAACCCCTTTGTCTAACGGAATAGTTTTGCTCTTACGTTCTTATTTCTTAGGATTCTTCTATTCTTTACCTATATATAGCTTTCTAAGGCTTATAAAGGAACAGAAGAATAGAGGGGGTGTTAAACGTATAAAATAAGCTATAGCGCTCTAACGGTTATAGCTTAGGCAAAACGGATTTCAGTTCTCGAACTACTAGATATATAGCTATATTCTGAGGGTGGACCCACTTTTGTAGATACCGCTGACTAAGCTATATACTCTACTATATAGCCTGGAAATAGCTTTAAAAGGCTTTTCTATTTTTAGATTTATGCCCCACTTTTGTGGAGACAGACTCCTTAGGCTGTATAAGCGCTAGAAATAGCCTTAAAAGGCTCTTCTACTAGGTCACCTACCTACCCTGTACCTACCCTGTACCGCAGGAGCGAAAACAGAACTTACAGGAAAAGTCGTGCGGCTTACCCTGCAGCTTAGGTGGCCGTAAGTCGATTATTTAAAATCGCCAGCTTATTTGGTTTTTCGGGAAGTGGCCATGCACCTACTAAGGCGCTCCTGCCGTGTGGAGGGCAGGAACGGTGCCGGAGGGTATATGTAGGAAAGGAAATTGCGAAGCCTTACCTACTTGGACTAGAAATCAAGTTACTACGTTACCTATAACTATAAGCCTTATAGGCCTATAAGACCCACTGAAAGCCGTGATATATAAGCTTAAAGCCCCTATAATATAGCGCTATAGCCTATAACTATACCGTTATATAAGGACTTTTATAGAGGGAATATAGTAAAGGGCCCTACTTTACTATATTAGCATATACCTAGGAAGTGCTATTTAGGCCATATCAACGCTGTTGCTGCCCCTACGTACCCTATATGACTACTACTAGTAGGCTATAGTGGTTACAGATCCTTATATAGGATTACCCATTCCAATAGGTTCGTATAGGTGGTGGAGGCCTAGAAGATTGCCCTGGATCAGCTGGGTTACTAGCCCTTTTAGGGGCTATACCCTTCCCTTTAGCTTGATCCGCCATTGTAAATAGGCTACTATTTACTTATAGTACTAGTAAAAGCACTTAATTAGCTTCTAGTTCACTAAAGCTAATTAGCTAGCTCACTAATTATAGTAGTGATTTTCTAGGCTAGTCTTAGCGCTTAGTAGGTTTATAGCGCTGCCTACTTGCTACTTAGTAGGGCTTTCTAGTAGAAATTCTAAACTAGGCTCTAAGGGCTAGAGACTTCGACGTAGGGACTTAGCTACCGCCTATAGATATATCTATAGAAAGGGCTCTATAGTAGGGAAATATAGGTCTTTAGCGCTAGAAATTCTAAAACGCTAGCCTTTCTACTTCTAGCTATAAGTAGAAAGGTCTTTTAGTATAGGTAAGTATACTAGCCTAAGTGTATAAGAGCCCTAAATGCTCGTCAATACTATAGGACTTAGATTTCTTAGCGATTTCTCCTTCTAGATTTTCAGGCTTTTTAGTCCTTAAATAGCCTTTAATAAGATGTAATATATAGCTTTTTAGGGCTAATATAGTACTATATTTTCAGCTATAAGAGGCTTAAATAGCCCTATATATATAGGCAGAGGTAGCGCTTTGAAATTGGACTCCAACGATAACTATCCCACAGGCTATCCGGGCTTATAACCTATTGGAATGGGTAATCCTATATAAGGATCTGTAACCACTATAGCCTACTAGTAGTAGTTGTATAGGGTACGTAGGGGCAGCAACAGCGTTGATATGGCCTAAATAGCACTTCCTAGGTATGTGCTAATATAGTAAAGTAGGGCCCTTTACTGTATTCCCTCTATAAAAGTCCTTATATAACAGTATAGTTATAGGCTATAGCGCTATATTATAGGGGCTTTAAGCTTATATATCACGGCTTTCAGTAGGTCTTATAGGCCTATAAGGCTTATAGTTGTAGGTAACGTAGTAACTTGATTTCTAGTCCAAGTAGGTAAGGCTTCGCAATTTCCTTCCCTACATATACCCTCCAGGACCGTTCCTGCCTTCCATACGGCAGGAGCGCCTTAGTAGGTGCATAGCCACTTCCCGAAAAACCAAATAAGCTGGCGATTTTAAATAATCGACTCACGGCCACCTAAGCTGCAGGGTAAGCCGCACGACTTTTCCTATAAGTTCTGTTTTCGCTCCTACGGTGCAGGGTAGGTACAGGGTAGGTAGGTGACCTAGTAGAAGAGCCTTTTAAGGCTATTTCTAGCGCTTATATAGCCTAAGGAGGCTGTCTCCACAAAAGTAGGGCATAAATCTAAAAATAGAAAAGCCTTTTAAAGCTATTTCTAGGCTATATAGTGGAGTATATAGCTTAGTCAGCGGTATCCACAAAAGTGGGTCCACCCTCAGAATATAGCTATATATCTAGTAGTTCGAGAACTGAAATCCGTTTTGCCTAAGCTATAACCGTTAGGGCGCTATAGCTTATTTTGTACGTTTAACAGCCTTCTAGACGGCCTCCCCTTGCTTTGTTTTCTTTAGTACTGCTTTTTTCCTCTTGTTAGTTTGCCCGCCTTGTTAAGCTCGTTAGAGGTTTTTCTTCCGTTTACCGGTTTTCCTCTAGCATAAGTGTAAGCTAGCAGCCCCTTATAGTCTCTAGATAGACTCTATAGGAGTAATAGATTCTATCTATCTATATAATGCTCCTTACTAGGGTAGATATTAGCTTTGTCGTATAGTAGCTCTCAAGGTCTTTAAATAGACCTATAAAATCACACTTAAACGCTGCTAAAAATCTTTTTAAGTATCTTAATAGTACTAAAGACTGTAGCATCTGTTTTAGCTATAACGGAAATACAGTAGCTGATCTAGGGCCTAAGCTTAGTAATAGTAGTAATACAACTACTAAGCTTAGTAGAGACTTTTACTCTAAGGAAGGGCCTAGGCCCCTAACTACTTCCTCTACTACTATAGGAGATTCTAGAAATAGTAAAGGTAGTAGCCGGACTTCTATAATTAATAGTAGTCTAGTCCCTATAGGCTTTAGTAATTCTGATTTTATAGGGGATAAGGCTACTAGTAAATCCACCTACGGCTATCTATATAAGTTAGCCGGTAGGCCTATTAGCTAGAAAACAAAAAGAGCTACTACTATTGCTCTCTCTACCCTAGAAGCTGAAACTGATAGACTTATAGAGGCTATAAGCGAAGTACAGTAGATTATAGGGCTATTTTCTAAACTCCATAGGCCTATAGACCACCCTATTACCCTCTATAGAGATAATCAGGGCTCTATTACAGTAGCTAATAACCCTGCTTTTGATGCTAGAACTAAGCATACCCTGCTGAAATTCCGGTACGTTAGAGAGTAGGTTAAGGCTAAAATAGTCACTATTATATATCTTAATACTAAGTGTATGCCGGCTAACGGACTTACTAAAGCCCTACCAGTTAGTGGCTTTCAGTCTTTTATTAGGCTTTTAGGCCTACAACCTAAGGGAGCTTTTTACTAAGCTACCCTTTACCCCTATATATATACTCTATACTATATATATAGAAGGCCTAGCTTAGCCTGATTAGCTTATAAGACCAGTCAATAGTAACGGCTACTTTACAGCCCTCTGGAATCACCTAATTCCTCTATATAGCCTTAAAAGGCTTATAAGGTCCTAGCTACCATAGTACAGTTCTATAGGCACCCTTATGCTGGCATTAGCTCCCTGCGGCGTTAGAGAGGCCTATATTACTCTAGCTACATCTAGAAGTACTCTAGTATATAGTACAGCTATATTTGGAAAATATAGGCTCTGGCTATTGCTAGTAGTATACTTTCCTTTAGAGGGGGATTCTCTATGTAACTACCTGTTATTTCCTTCCTAGAACTTGCTGAAAGAACAGAGTAAAAAAGGGCATAAAATTTAAAACCGTGCTAAAAATCGTTTTCTCTACAAGAGGATAAAGGCGTTTATAAGCCCTTTACTCCTTCTATCCTCTAGTACGTCTATCAGTCGCTAGGGTATAGAATATTTAGATATTATATATTACTATACGCTTTAAAGCTATAGTACCTATACCTTTAAATAGGTTATAGGTTTGATTTCAACATCATATATATTCTTACTTCTTTCTATATATAATAGGGGTTTATCCTATATATATATAAGGGCATAACCCCTTTGTCCAACGGAATAGTTTTGCTCTTACGTTCTTATTTCTTAGGATTCTTCTACTCTTTACCTATATATAGCTTTCTAAGGCTTATAAAGGAACAGAAGAATAGAGGGGGTGTTAAACGTACAAAATAAGCTATAGCGCTCTAACGGTTATAGCTTAGGCAAAACGGATTTCAGTTCTCGAACTACTAGATATATAGCTATATTCTGAGGGTGGACCCACTTTTATAGATACCGCTGACTAAGCTATATATTCCACTATATAGCCTAGAAATAGCTTTAAAAGGCTTTTCTATTTTTAGATTTATGCCCCACTTTTGTAGAGACAGCCTCCTTAGGCTGTATAAGCGCTAGAAATAGCCTTAAAAGGCTCTTCTACTAGGTTACCCACCTACCCTGTACCTACCCTGCACCGTAGGAGCGAAAACAGAACTTATAGGAAAAGTCGTGCGGCTTACCCTGCAGCTTAGGTGGCCGTGAGTCGATTATTTAAAATCGCTAGCTTATTTGGTTTTTCGGGAAGGCGCCATGCACCTACTAAAGCGCTCCTGCCGTATGGAAGGCACTTCTGCCGTATGGAAGGCAGGAACGGTCCTAGAGGGTATATGTAGGGAAGGAAATTGCGAAGCCTTACCTACTGGACTAGAAATCAAATTATACATTACCTACAACTATAAGCCTTATAGGCCTATAAGACCCACTGAAAGCCGTGATATATAAGCTTAAAGCCCCTATAATATAGCGCTATAGCCTATAACTATACCGTTATATAAGGACTTTTATAGAGGGAATATAGTAAAGGGCCCTACCTTACTATATTAGCACATACCTAGGAAGTGCTATTTAGGCCATATAAACGCAGTTGCTGCCCCTACGTACCCTATACGACTACTACTAGTAGGCTATAGTGGTTACAGATCCTTATATAGGATTACCCATTCCAATACAATTCCTCCTAGTCTAGGTATGTCGTTTAGTACCTTAATAGCTATCCAGAGAATAGTATATTTATCTGTATTATAGCCTAGTTCTATTCTTCAAATTTTATAAGCCTATTGGAATAGGCGATATACTTGTTCGATAGTTCTAATTGCCTAGTGTACTTCAATAGGTACTATACAATAGGTAATGTCGTTAAGACGTACTACACCTTGGAATTCTTCGGTAATAGAATTTGTACCTTGGTTGTATAATAGGTAGTCTGGCAGTCTAAGATATATATAGATCTAGCACTTATATAGCGCATTCTAGATATCCTTCGCTATCTTGCCCTTTAGGAAAATCGCTGTCTAGAATGCTATTACAGTATTAATAACATAAAGGGCTTTGTCGCCTTTAAGTTATACAACGTTGGTAATGATTTTTTCATTAAAATCGCAGTTGTCCTTCAGCTTGAATTTAAATCTTATAGGTACTAGATTATAGAGTTAGCAATAATAATAGAAATCCTAGATCTTGCTTAAGATATCTATTATACAATTGTCGGTTTTAGATGATTCTCTTAAGATATAGTATAGATAGTCTGCCGTTAGATGTTCGAATTGTTAGTATAGCTACTATAGCTGGCCTTTGGTTATATAGAGGATATATTCGCTTTTCAAGAGATTAAAGAATAGGTAGCCCTATTTCTGAACTATAGGGATCCTTGTTCTGTCCTATTATACAATAATATCTTCTATATTATTATAGTATACTTTTAGCCGTATTATATTGTCTAGGCAGAATAGGAAAGGTATATTCGATTCTATAATATAGTATGTTACTATACCGATCGAGCTCTCTACTATGATTATACTAATAGCTACTATATTCTAGCTATCTCTAAATTTAATAGATAATAAGCCTGGTATCTAGTCAATGTCGATACCTTAGAGTTGTATAAGTGCTATTGCTTGGTTCTTACTATATAATAAGATTTATACAGTGCTAGTGTCCTATAGTTGTCCTTAGTATTCTATATTATAGACGCTAGATAGAATAAAATGTTTAGCGTTAACGGAACTTATTAAATAATAAGGGTTGTCTTCTATTATTGTATATAGGAATGCCGTACTCTAGAGAAAATAGGTACCTGTCTTTTATAGCTTATCGTCGTTACTTACTACGCCGTTAGAATCCTTACTACTACTACTACTAGTATCAGGCTGTTTGCCGGTATTATATATAGTAATATATGCTATAAGTGATTTGTCTGTTATACTAGCTATAAGGTAGTATTTCTTTGCCTGTTCCTAGTCTTTCTTACTATATATCTATGATTCATATCCAGGAATCTTGCAGTTTAGTATCTAGTATACTCCCGGTATTATATTCTTCTTATTATATAATAGCTTTTTCTTATACCTATTATACTTCTTAAATTAAGAGCTGTCCTTTAAGCAGTATCTATAGTCTAGCTTTAAGTAATCCTTTTAAGACTTATAATATTAACAATAAATATAGTTCGATACAGGTACGTCTATTATAAAACTAGTCTACTAGGTTTAAGTGCTATAGCACGATTTGCATAGTACTATAAACAATTGTTCTACTATCTCGATATCGTCCCTCTAGAGACCTTCTTCTAATTTATATATCCCTTAATAAGCTTATACAACAGCTACTTTAAGCTAGTCGTCACGTTGAAAAGTTAGGCTTAGGTTCTGTTAGACTAGAGTAAGTTTATCGAATAGTATATTAAGAATTTCCATTAGTTTTATATCTTGGTTTTCAGCCTATATCGTACAATAGGTGACTAAAGTCTATAGGTTATGATACTCCTTCTTATTAATACTAGTATTAAAGTGCTTATCCAATATATTATAAATTTTTTCCTATTATTGTCCAGGCCTAATATAGTATAGGAAGTAATCTACCGTTCGTCTAGTAAGAATATCTAGGTAGATAATTACATATTAACTTTTATTAATTTCAAGTCTTCTATATATATTTATAAACCATTGTATTTTGTTAGTAAGGATATTATACAGTACGCCTAAATAGTTACATGTCTTGTCCTATTACTTATAAAATACCAAGGTCCTCTTCTTATCTAACAATATAGTCTATATAATATATATTAGAGAAAGGGTATATAGATTAAATACTATAATCTAAGTATTGTTCTTATCTAGCTGGTAGAGTTATAGGAGAGGCAGTGCTATAGATTGTTAGATTAATAGTAGGGCAGGTAGTAGAGAAGGCGTCGGTCGTTCTATAGTACCTTTAGGCTATGCCCTATAGTTGATAATCTCGAGAATCCTATCGATCTTTATCTATTTCTAGAAATAGAAACCCTTTTTGTTAAATAAGGCTAGGAACTCCTTTCGAAAAGTACCGTTGATAAAGTTCAATTAGTATGTCGTCTATCTGTCTAGTTCTTCGCCTATATTATCAATTATTATATCAAGATATATATTGCTATACCTAAGTTCAGCTAGGCATCGTACGAATCTAGTCGTTAGTACTACCTCTAAGTAGATATAGCTAAGCTTAATAGTAATATTATTGTACTATAGTTTAATATCGATATACTTCTTCTATATATAGATAGATTCTATTACGCTATCTGATCCCCGTAGGGGATATCTAGGTAGGCTGAACTAGTGCTATAGGAAAACCGTATAACGGGTGAAAAACCTATAACTATACATAGGAAAAAAGGGGGGTGTGATAGGGGGTAGGCCAATCTTTACCAGAGTAGATACCGCCTCTTTAGGAGTGTAAAAACATACTGCCTAAAGGGGTATAAGCTAGACCGCTTCTAGCCTCTAAGCAACAGAGTATTCTAGCAGTCTAGTAGCAATATGGCGAACTAGGGGGCGTATAGCGCCGCTGCCCCCTTTTTCAAGTCTATAGAGAAAGCTGTATATATCCCCTCTTTCCCTCTCCTTAAAAGAGGCTAAAGGGTAGGCTGGGCAACCGTCGAAAATATATCGGATGTCCTCTATAGCTAGGTAGTAGCAGCAGAGGGGGTTATTAACCCCAGGTACCTTACAGGTATATAGGAATCCTCTTAGGCCTATCTTCCCTATATAGGCCTGTATTAGCAGCGAGCTTTCGGCCTTAGAGAGGTTATAGTAGCGTCTTTGGAAGGCCTCCTTAAAGGCCTTAGCTAGGTTCTCCTCTTAAAAGGTAGCCTTAGCTGATTTCTCTAAGAGGCTCTCTATATAAGGGTTATAACTAGAGGCCCTAGCCTCCTATAGATAGCGATCCTTCTAGGCAGTATAAAGGGGTTCTTTATTAATAGCCTTCCTTAGTTATTAGTAGTACTACTAGGCTGTTACCTCCCTTTTTCTTTCTTACTTTATATGCCCTTTTAGGGGGAGGCTAGTCCTAGGGGTCCTATTTCCAAGGGTAAGGCATAGGGCTTCCTTCTGCTTAGCCACCTCTTTCCCTATAGCCCTGTTTATTCTAGCTTAGCTAGAAAAGAAGAGGGCGTTAAGGTAGAGGTTAAGGAGGGGGACGTTAGCCTTATAGTAGAGGCTTTGGACTAGTATCCTTTTATAGGCCCCTATAACCCTCCTTAGGGCCTTGTTTTTAGATGCTAGTAGGCCTCTGGTTATACCTTATAGCCTATTTGGTATTATAGGTATAGGGGTATGCCAGGCCAAGGCTACGTAGGCTAGGACCAGCCTTATTACTGCTATATATAGGAGCCTAGTCTTTTTGATTCCAGGTCCCTAGGTCTTTCTAGCTAGCCTAGTAATAGCAAGGGACTGCGTTTTTAGCTTCTACCGTAGGGTACTGGCATAGGCCTTCTAGGTAAGCTTAGAGTCTAGCCAAACCCTTAGAAAACGGGCCTCTATAGCTGGTTATAGGGGAGGGGAGTCCCCTGTTAGTCCTAGGTTAATAGGGTTAGTCTAGGGCCTCCTTCTAGGGGGGAAGTATATAAGCTTGCTCTTTGCTATTAAGAAGGTAACTTTAGCGGTTGTTACCTAGTCTAGGCACTCTTTCTAGGCCTCTTCTAGCTACCTAACCGTTGTTGCAGCTTCCCTGCCGAAGGCTAGTAGGTTAGTATCGTCCATATAGCCTATAGTAGAGATAATAGGGTATTTTCTCTCTAGTCTTTCGTATAGGGGGTAGAGGTATAGGACTAAGAGGATTGGTAAAAGTAGTAAGCCTTAGGGTACTCCTGTTAGTACTAGGATTTGCTGGCTTTTTTAGCCGTTAAATAGGAGGCTGGTAGTCCTAGAGGAGAGGAATTCCTTTAGCTAGGATAGTAGCCAGGTAGGTAGCCCTAGCTAGTCCAGTATAGCTAGGAGCCTGTTATAAGGGATACTGTCGAAATACCCTAATAGGTCTAGCTATAAGAGGGAGGCCCTGGCTTTATACTTTTATACCTCCTGGATCTAAGCTATAAGGAGGTATATAGCTGATTCGGTGGATTTATAGCGGCAGTAGCCCTATTACATTACTAGAATTAGCTTAAAAGCCTTAGCTACGTCCCTTATCTTAGTCCCTATAACTTTCTCTAGGACCTTGCTAATACAGTTAAGTAGGGCTATAGGGCAGTAGCCTTTAGGGGTGTTATAAGTGTCTGGCTGTTTTCCTGGTTTAGGGAGGACGATAGTAACCACTTCCTTATATTCCTATAGATAGAAGCTATAGAGGAAGGATTTCAAGGCTAGTATAGTAAGGGCCTTATATAAGGGGTCGCTATAGGCCTTTAGAAAGCCTATAGGGAGTTTGTTAGGTCCTAGTACTTTCTAGGGTTTTATTATTTTAATAGCCTCTTTTATATTATCTGGCCTAACTGTCTAGCTAACTGGTAACCTAAGGCCTATTAGGGGTTTCTCCGGGCTATCCTCTTAGGGGGAGGGGGGGAAGAAGTATGCTGAAAGGGCCTCTACCTTCTCCTAGAAGGTACTAGCTTATCTAAGGCTTAGTAGCTTAGGAGGGGGTAGGGCAGTAGTGCTTTATAGCCTAGCCTATCTTTCTAGTTACTAGAGCTTCTCTGGCTTTTCTCTGGCCTTTTATAGAAAGGCCCTTTAGGTCTTTCTCTTACTCTCTCTTATAGCCTTTGTTTGCTCCTTCTAGGCTGACTTATAGGTAGTAAGGAGGGCCTGGTTGCTAGGGGAGCGTTAAAGCTGTCTTTCTACCCTTTTTCTCTCCTAGACTACCTAGTAGATTTCGTTGTTCTACTAGGGGGTACTCTTCCTTCTAATAGTTGCTAGGGCTTCTTTAGGGGTTATAGCCCTAGTAATACGCTAGAGTTCCTCTAATAGTCGCCTATAGGCCTCCTAGAGCTCGGCTAGGTTAGAGAGGTATAATAGATATCTATAGCCCTCTATATTATATATTAGGGAGCTGGCCTCTCTTGCTACCCCCTCTTTATCTATCTTCTTCTACTGGAATCGGGGGGGCAGCGGTAGGGTTTCTATAGTCTCTAGGTCGATATCTAGTACCTAGGAGTAGTAGTCAAAGCATAAGCGTATATCTAAGCCAGTATAGGAGCAGGTAAGGCTGCTGCTAAGCTAGAAGTGGTTAATAGTAGAGGCCCTGCCTGCTTAGCTCCCCTATAGCACCCTAGTTATAGCGCTATAGGGGGTACAGAGGGTAAGCCCCTACTCTGCTATTAATAGCAATAGGTCTTCTAACCTAGGGCTAAAGCGGTTATATTAGTCCTAAAGGGGGTGGTAAAGGTTAAAGTCCCTAGCTAGAAGGTAAAGGCCTAGACAGGCATTGATCTTCCCCCTTATTTCTTCTATAAGGGGGGTTAAGCTAGTCTGGGGTTAAGGGTTGTTATATAGGGACTAGACTGTAAAGGGGCTGTTCTTAGTCTATATAGTAGCCCTAGCCCAGTCTAAGCTAAAGCTATAAGTCTATATTGCTTGTAGGAGTGATTTATAGATATAAAGTAAGGCCTATCCGTTAGGGGTGAAAATAAGGTGGTAGGGGGCTGATCTAGGGTAGTAGGTAGAGTACTGTACCTGCCTATTAATCCAGGGTTCTTGTATAGCAAGTATTTCTTCTCTTACTATAGAAAGTAGTACTTCCTATACCTCCTCCGAGCTCTATACATTCTAGAGGTATACCTCTATATCTCTATCTCCTCTAGCTATATAGTAGGCAGTAGTTGTTATATAGTAGTAGCGTTAGCTAGTCCAGTATCTAGGTCTAGTCTAGGTCTAGTATCCAGGGGTCTAGGGGCTCCTATAGGCTCTAGGGTTCTAGTAGGTCTAATAGCCCCTTTAGGGCTTATAGCTGGCGTAGAGGAAGGGGGGGTTTAGCCGCTAAGGTGGCTAAAGCAGGTAGTAATTGTACTCTAGTTAGGGGTTAACCCTCTTAATACTATTAGTCGGCCTCTCTGTCTCTTCCCTAAGACTATAGTATAGCCTTCCTCCCCCTCCTCTTGTAATAGGGCCTGCTAAGAGGGGTATTACTACTGTTATTACTATTACTGCTATTGCTGTTAGTACTAGTATAGGGGCGGTTAGTCAACGTTAAAGGCCTTAGGCCTAGAACGTAGATATTCCTTAGCCTATGCCTATGCCTCTTTTAGGTAGGGGCAGGCCTCTAAGCAGGTATGGTAAGCTTGGTAGCAGTTATAGCAGCGGGGTGCCCTAGAGTAGGTAGGGGCTTCTAGCATAGTATGGCTGTTAGCGCTGCAGTTATAGCAGATCTCTTCTTTACTCCGGCATACCTTAGCCTTATAGCCTTATTTCCAGTACTATAGGCATTAGATAGGCTTAGCTTTGTCGATCTAGGGCTCTGCTTCTAAGGCTCGGCAGCTCTAGAAGACCCTCTCCTTATAGGCTTTCTAGGCTACCTCTAGGAAGGTAAAGGCTAATAGTACCTTAACCCTGGTCTGTTCTAGCCCTTAAGGGTGCTAGACCTTTGCCCTAACCGCTATAGGGTATTGCTTCTTAGCTTCTTCTAGTAGGCCTTCCTCTATAACCCGGTTATAGACTATAAGGCCCTTAACCGCTATTACCTAGGTTATAGTATATAGGGAGGCCTTCTTGCTAAAGGCCCTTATAATCTAGGTAGTATTGCTCTCTAGGCTCTTCTTTATTTCTGCATTCTCTATAACTAGAAGGAGGTTACTGCTAGAGAGCGTCTAAACCCTCTAAACTACTAGGCTAGAAGCCTGTTAGATAGCCTATACTACCTTTAGGGCAGATTTAGCAAGTATCTGTTACTAGGCTAAGCCTAGTCAGATAAGTACCTAGCGCTCTAGGCTAAGCCTAGTTACCTTGCTAGCTATTAGCTTACTAGCTATATTAGCCTAGGTCGGGGCTATAGGCTAGGAGTAGCCAGGCTATTACTGCTATTGCTACTGTTATTACTAGTAGTAGCTAGGCTGCTAAGGGTATTGCTAGTACTATGGCTTAGGTGTTGCTAGGGTAGTAGGGCGGTTTTAGGGTACTAGGGCTACTGCTATTATATCTGGGGCTTCTCTAGGCGGGTCCTAGAGCAGGGCTATAAGGGCAATTTGCCTGGCTTTAGTAGTCGCTTCTACTATACTATAGAAGTTAGTACTGTCCTTAGCTAGGCTGATTATCTGGTCTAGGAGGCTAGAGAGTGTAAGGGCGAGCTTAAAGGGGCTAAGGGCAGCCTTGGTAGTTTTCTTAGTTGCTAGGGCAATGTAGTCGGCCTTAGTAGCACTGTTGTTACTTCCTTCTTTCCCTATATTTTTCTCCGATTTTTTCCCTAGCTTTTTTAAGGTTTTCTAGCTAGAAGGGGCCGGGGCTAGGGCATGCTAGCTGCTGTTTAGGCCCTTAAGGAAAGGGGTAAAGACATTGGTTAAGGGGGGGCTGCTAATTGTAGGGGCGTTAATAGTAGGGGGGGCGCTAGAGCTAGATGCTATAGGTACTATAGTTATAGCGCCTATAGCAGTCTCCTTAGCAGTAGTAGAGGTAGTAGTTTAACAGTCTTTCATTTCTATATCGTTATTTAGGTAGTCCATACTTAGAGGTTAGTAGTCTGTACTTAGGGGCTAGCTTAAGGGGTTATTATTGTTATCGTTGGCTATAGGTAGGGCAGGGTTGCTAGGGCGTAGAGCTGTATTAGTAGCCTATATGCGAGGAAATTGCAGTTGCGAGAGGGCAGCTAGGCTTGCCATTTTCTGCATTTTCGCACGCCTAGGGCTGTCGCATAACCGACAGCGCTATAGCGAAAATTGGCGGGCGTTGTGTCCTTAATCGGACGGTTCGAATGGATGTGGTTGCACGCGATTTGGTGTAGTTTTGACCAAAAACTCGTTTTTCGTTTTTAGGTGTCGGTCTTCTTCTATATATATAGTAGCGTTGTACTGCTATAAGCGATTTCCTTATATATAGGATATTCGTTAACGTCCAACTTATCTACTATATTAGTGTTCGACATCTTGGCTAAGTTCGGTATTATAAGTGTTAGATTATACAGTACCTGTTATATAACAAGAATATATTATATACTATTGTATAGTTGACAGTATAGTCAAGTTAGTATAAGTTGTATCTAGTATAAAAACTAGTTTATTCTCTTGATATAGGTCTTGTTAGGTTGGTATATCTGGTCTAAGAACTAGGTTGTTCTCTTAATACTGGTTTATCAGGATTATATAGTTACATATAACTACTAGATATTATACAACAACCGTATAATCTACCGGCTAATATCTATAGTTCTTCTTTCTTTAAGATTACTCCTTATATATGCCGATTATAGAGAAAAGTCAAATAGAAGCGTTAGTATAAGATATAGCAATAATTCTTCTATTCCTAGTATATACTACTATAAAATAGAATTATTAACCTGTATATACTTATCTCTTTACGTTACTAATCTGTAATTCAATACTGAATTACTAATTAGTGTTTATAGCGTTCTATACTAGTATATAGTAGTAGTTTAAGTAGTTAATTTATATCTATCTCTCTAGGTATATAGGTAAGGAGATTTTAGC
Organism: Phyllachora maydis; assembly: GCA_029339225.1. Lineage (NCBI taxonomy): Eukaryota > Fungi > Ascomycota > Sordariomycetes > Phyllachorales > Phyllachoraceae > Phyllachora > Phyllachora maydis. Next base: position 2,205,877 of record JAQQPM010000004.1, read on the forward strand.
CCCTAATATATTCCCTTTGTTGTACGGTAGATACCATACAACGACCCCTGTCCGACGCACATCGTCAGGTAGTCATCTGACGATCTACGCCGTTAGGTCACCTAACGATCCACATTATCTAGGTCCCGGCAATATATGCGTTGCAGTTATAACAGGTATTCCAACATTACTAACAAAATACAATAGTTCATTTTAATGTATAAAAGGCTTAAAATCAATAAGAGTTAATATGTAATTATCTACCCGGATATTCTCACTAGATAAGCGGCAGATTACTTCCTATACTATATTAGGCCTAGAGAACAATAGGATGAAATGTATAATTATTAGAATGGGTAATCCTATATAAGGATCTGTAACCACTATAGCCTACTAGTAGTAGTCGTATAGGGTACGTAGGGGCAGCAACAGCGTTGATATGGCCTAAATAGCACTTCCTAGGTATGTGCTAATATAGTAAAGTAGGGCCCTTTACTGTATTCCCTCTATAAAAGTCCTTATATAACGGTATAGTTATAGGCTATAGCGCTATATTATAGGGGCTTTAAGCTTATATATCACGGCTTTCAGTGGGTCTTATAGGCCTATAAGGCTTATAGTTGTAGGTAACGTAGTAACTTGATTTCTAGTCCAAGTAGGTAAGGCTTCGCAATTTCCTTTCCTACATATACCCTCCAGGACCGTTCCTGCCTTCCATACGGTAGGAGCGCCTTAGTAGGTGCATGGCGCCTTCCCGAAAAACCAAATAAGCTGGCGATTTTAATTAATCGACTCACGGCCACCTAAGCTGTAGGGTAAGCCGCACGACTTTTCCTATAAGTTCTGTTTTCGCTCCTGCGGTGCAGGGTAGGTACAGGGTAGGTAGGTGACCTAGTAGAAGAGCCTTTTAAGGCTGTTTCTAGCGCTTATACAGCCTAAGGAGGCTGTCTCCACAAAAGTGGGGCATAAATCTAAAAATAGAAAAGCCTTTTAAAGCTATTTCTAGGCTATATAGTGGAATATATAGCTTAGTCAGCGGTATCCACAAAAGCGGGTCCACCCTTAGAATATAGCTATATATCTAGTAGTTCGAGAACTGAAATCCGTTTTGCCTAAGCTATAACCGTTAGAGCGCTATAGCTTATTTTATACGTTTAATAATACTATATAAGGTGTTCTATTTATTCGCGGAATTGGCAGGCGCTAAAGAGGCAACGCCTATTAAGCCGTAGCAAGGGCATCTCTAGGTTTTCCTATATTAAGCCTTTATGTTAGAAGCAGATATATAGCTTAAGAAGAATAAGCTCAAGAGGTTTGCTCTAAGAGCATTCCTAGGATACCTAATCGGATATAACTCGATAAATATTTATTAAATCTAGAACCCTTAAACCAATAAGATTGTAGTAACCTAGGACGTGATTTTCAACAAGAAAGTAGTATTTAACAGGTCTAAAGAGCACCTTATAGTTAGGCCAAGAGATCTAAGCTTAGAAGGGCTAAAAGAGTAGCTTACTAAGATCGAGAAAAGGGCAGAATCCGAAAATCTAAATACTATAGTAGCTGATATCCCTGCCTAGGACACACCCTATAAAGTAGGGGTAATAGACCTAGGTAATAGACCTAGGTAATAGATTAAAAGAAGAAAAGGAAGAGGATATCGATATACCTAACCTTATAGATAACGCAGAACTAAACGATTCGATAGAAGTAATATAAGAACCTTAGTATATAGAGGCTTACCTGCTCCTATATCCAACTCCAGAAGCTATACCCCTACTAGTAGTATAGGGCATGCTGGGAGTATGCCTTATAGTATGTTTTAGGGATCAAGTTCTTAGTTAGCAGTTCCTTAACGCCGTTATAAAGGGAGATTTCCTTATCTAAATGGCCTCCTTTGCTGCTAGAAGGCTTATAAATAGAGACCCTAAGACGAAAGAGAGTATACTAATATCCAAGATCCTAAGCGTTAAGGACTTTAAGCCAAGTACCGTTTATTCTTCTTAGCTACCTCTAACACCTAAGCTATATTAGAACCTCGAAAGCTACCTATAGGGGGAACATTTCAAGGAAGCTAAAAGGCAGTACCTTCTTATATACCTAAAAACGTAGGAGGAAGTACTAATCGCTAAGGTATAGGGCAAGTAGGTCTTGGACAATATATAGGTATATATATACAAAATCAACAAGTATAATTACCTAGAGAAGTTTAAGGCCAGGTTAGTAGTCTAAGGCGATTAATAATAAAGGACCCTAAGGGAGGATATATATATAGCAACGTTAGCTAGAAAATCCTTTTAGATCTTAATAGCAGTAGCAGTAAAGTTCGATATAGAGCTAATCTAGTTTAACGTTTCAAATGCCTTTTACAATGCTTGCCTTAACCGGGATATATATATTGGATCGGCGTAGCTAGTGCACGACTAGCCGCCGCTTGTTTTTCTTCTTCTTCTCCCTCTGTTCAGAGGAGACCCGTGTCCACTTTCTCTTCTGTTATACAGTAGAGTAGGTAGACAAGGCTGGTCTTTCTTTTCTGCCCCTTATCTTATTCTAGGCTGATAATAAGATTGCGAATTGGCAGTATAAGGAGGATAATAGTATAAGAAGCTAGCTTTCCTTCCTATGTCTAGAGAGAGAATCATCAATCATCCTATTTATTACAGCTATATAGTTACATTTTACCTATTTAGATATTCTATCTACTTTTCGCCTCTAGGCTACTTTGGCCTATTTACTTGGTTCTATTGCACCTGTCTACCTTAGTCTCCCCTGATTAGGGAGACTATAGCCTTGTTATGCACATACCTCTTATCCTCTTGTCTAGACAGCTGTTTGATATACAGCTGCCTACCACCCTCAGACAGCTGCTCCTACTTTCTCGTAGGTCTGCTGCTCTGTTTCAATATAAGACTCCTAGCAGGTCGAAGGAAGCAGGGTATAGTCTATAAGCTAAAGAAAGCACTATATAGACTTTAGGAATTGCCTTGCCTATAGCATAAAGAGTTTAGCAGTACTCTTTAGGATCTTAGGCTTATTACAATACCCTATAAACTGTATATCTTTTAAAAGGAAGGAGTCTTTATTCTCTTTTATATAGACAACGTAATAATAGCATACTATAAGAGGTATAAAGCCCTTACTAAAGGCCTAACAAGCTTGCTCTAGTCGAAGTATAAGATAACCGGCGGTAGCAAGCTAAACTGGTTTCTTAGGCTATAAGTCATTTAGGATCGGGAGTACCATAAGATCTATCTCTTATAGGCAGCATACTATAAGAAAATCTTTAGATTAGTAGACGACCTAGTAATTAGGAGCAAGGCGATAAAGCTAATAGCATAGAGATATACCTCTCCTATAGTACTAGAAGAATTGAAGAGTAACCTAGGGCAGGCAATGAACGCCGAGATAAAGTTGTACTAGAGAAAAGTCAGCTCGATAATATATATAGCAGTGTTTATAAGGATTGATATAGCCTTTACTATATTAAGATTATCGAGATTTCTTATAAACCCAGGTCTAGAGTATTATAAGGCGGCAGATTGTTACCTTAACTACCTATACTATTCTAGGAATCAGTCCCTTTAGCTTAGGGGTAGAGATACATATAAGGTTTAGTATAATGCTTCCTTTATTGATAATATAGCCGATTAGAAAAGCTCTTAAGGATATGTAATCAAGCTTTTCAGTAGGCTGGTTGCTTAGAGGGCAAGCAAGCAGACCTACGTAACGACCCCTACTATAGAAGCAGAATTAGTATCTATAATAGAAGTAGTATAAAAAGCGCTATATCTCCGCCACCTAATCTATAATCTTAAAATCGGTCTTAAAAGGGAGTATAGCGTATAAGTGTTCTATAATAACGCTCAAACTAGAAGACTAGTAACTAGGGACAAAACGCTAAAAACGAAGCTCTGGCATATCGATATTAAGAATCACTAGCTCTTATTGGAATGGGTAATCCTTTATAAGGATCTATAACCACTATAGCCTACTAGTAGGAGTCGTATAGGGTACGTAGGGGCAGCAACAGCGTTGATATGGCCTAAATAGCACTTCCTAGGTATGTGCTAATATAGTAAAGTAGGGCCCTTTACTGTATTCCCTCTATAAAAGTCCTTATATAACGGTATAGTTATAGGCTATAGCGCTATATTATAGGGGCTTTAAGCTTTTATATCACGGCTTTCAGTGGGTCTTATAGGCCTATAAGGCTTATAGTTGTAGGTAACGTATAATTTGATTTCTAGTCCAGTAGGTAAGGCTTCGCAATTTCCTTCCCTACATATACCCTCTGGGACCATTCCTGCCTTCCACACGGCAGGAGCGCCTTAGTAGGTGCATGGCGCCTTCCCGAAAAACCAAGTAAGCTGGCGATTTTAAATAATCGACTCACGGCCACCTAAGCTGCAGGGTAAGCCGCACGACTTTTCCTATAAGTTCTGTTTTCGCTCCTATGGTGCAGGGTAGGTACAGGGTAGGTAGGTGACCTAGTAGAAGAGCCTTTAAAGGCTATTTCTAGCGCTTATACAGCCTAAGGAGACTGTCTCCAAAAAAGTGGGGCATAAATCTAAAAAAAGAAAAGCCTTTTAAAGCTATTTCTAGGCTATATAGTGGAATATATAGCTTAGTCAGCGGTATCCACAGAAGTGGGTCCACCCTCAGAATATAACTATATATCTAGTAGTTCGAGAACTGAAATCCGTTTTGCCTAAGCTATAACCGTTAGAGCGCTATAGCTTATTTTGTACGTTTAACAGCTCTAGTAGGAAGTTATTATAGGAAGAGTTCTTATAGACTATATACCAATAGATTAATAATTAGCAGATAGCCCGACGAAATTTCTTATAAATAATAGTTTTACTACTTTCTATAAGTAGGTCGGTATAGTAGAAAGGAAAGAAAAGATTAAAAAGCGGTAGAGGGAGGAAGGCCAAGATACAGAGACTTAGTAGCAGGTATAGAAGGGAGTACCCTAAGAAACTGGTCTATTAAGCTAAACGTCGCTATTATAATCCGTAAACGTAAAATTGATAGGGGTTAGCTAGAAATACTAGGGTATGCCAGGGCAGCAGTAGAATCCTCCTTTATAGCCACATTAGTAGCCTGTAGTATGCTCTTCCTATTATTATTATCGTTATTATCAGATTCTAGTACTACTGCCCGTTTCCCTCTCTTCTTCCTCTCTTTCTTCTTCTAGATAGTTATAGCCTATTTCTACATCTATAGCTCTTGGATCAAGCTAGTATACTCTCTAATAAGAGTATATAACGTCTAGACAAGGATAGTTAGGATAGACTAGAAGTATAGTAAGATAGGATTATGGGGTAACTTGCTACTAGGGCTATAATACTAGAAGAGTATTCAACAATATAGGCCTAATAGGCCTGTATTACTGCCAAGATCTTATCATCGTCTGCTAGAAATGCAGGTCAGCACAAACAGTACTAAGGGGATATATAGGCTGGACTTATAAGAGATATATAGATACTAGTAACAAAAGCAATTTAAACACTATAACTAAGAAGCAACGTAGGGACTAAGCTATACTATATACAGCACTAAAGGGGAAAAATCGCTAGAATCTGCCTATAAGACTAAGCGTATAAGACAGCGCTTATAGTATACCTTATACAGCTTACCATCCTAGATACTAGAAACCGCCGGTAATATAGACGGTAACGCCCCTATAGGTATGGACTGCAAGGCTAGGCTCGACGCTAGCTTGCTTATAACTAGCTTTTTACAGACCGGTATTACCGGCCCCCCGGCGCTAGCCGCCGGCGAACGTACCCTAGGGACTATTAAGACTAAGGTAGTAACAGCCGCTAGTATAGGTAATAGACCTAAATCCCTAAAACGTAGCTTCTTTAACAACAGTAGTACTATAACGTCGTTATCCTTATTATTATCCTAGGCAAACCGGACTAGATATAGATTATTAGCTATTAAGAGAACCACCTAGGAAAGGCAAGATAAAAGGATAAACCGCGTTTCTGGCCTAATAAGGGCAAATCTCCTACTACTAGGGTAGTAGGCTGCTCTAGAACTAACTCCTTCTTCTAAGTAGACATCTATAATAAAAGAAAGTCAGAAAAACTTATAAAACTGAATATAGCGATTATAAGAAGCCTTATAGTAAGAAGGGTAAGTATAGAAAGAGAAAAACACGTTTATAGGAAAGAGGAAATTTTTAGAGCTCTAGAGGAGGCAAGTAGATTTTACACCTAACTAGCCACCATATAAAAAGAGCAATAATACAGGCGGTTAAAAATCATGCCCTTTCCCTCCAACTTCTACTTCCTCCTCCCTAAGAAGGGATAGTATACCCTAATACTAAGAAGAGAGAGGCAGCAGACCCTTACTAATCAACGAGCCTTAATACACATAGACATAAAACATAAGAGCAAGGAAAGAAGCCAGGCAGTATATCTATAATAGGAACAAGAAGGAAAAGGCAGTATATTCTAACTAAGAAGAGAAGCTAGGGTAGTATACCCTAAGGAAGAGGCAGCATACCTCAACCTAAATAAGGAAGAGGTAGTATACCTTAACCTAAATAAGGAAGAGGTAGTATACCTTAACCTAAATAGGAAAGGACAGTATACCCGGACCTTTAGATCTGGCGAGACTTGCTACGTTAGTTTAACTGCCTTATTACCCGGATTGGCCCTTATAGAGATAGTAAGGAGTAGAGAAGAGGCTGCTGCCAAAGTAATAAGCTAGTATTTATAACGCTAGAGGTGGTTTATAAGGCACCTACAAGATCAGCAGAGGTAAAGGGAGTATAGCAAAAGAGATAAGCGTTCCTAAGCTAAACGGCAACCTAGTAGCGTCTCATAGAGTAAGGTATTATACCGGTTAACTACCTGGATAGCAGACTATAGTAACTACTATTAGGTATCCTTAGAAATAAGATTATAATGGTTAAGAAGAGCCTAACAGTTTCCCTTATAAGAAAGTACCTCTAAGATCAGCAAAGAAAGCAGGTTAAAAAGGGAATAGTTAACTTTCCTAGACCCTATCTAGGTTAGCGACTAGTAACATCTATTAGAAGCCCGATCTTAATAATCTAGAGTACCCTAACGAGTCCCTATAGAGGAATAGGACAGTAAAGTAGCAGAGTAGCTAAGTATTACCTATTAGTATAATCCCTTTTCTAATCGAGTAGTAGAATAACTACCCTTTTACTAGCCTAGAAAGTACTATATAACTGGGGAATAGGGACCTTAGGGGTATTAATAGTAGTTACTAAGAAAAAGACTATACCGCTGCCTATAAAGCCTAGCTATAACCTCTATAATCCTAGAATATAGGCACTATAAGCGTATATTACTGCTAAATACGTCGTCGATAAGGAAGAGCCTTATAGCAAGGCCTGGGATCGCTATCGCAAACCTAGACCTAGGGGTATATTGGACAATATAGCGCTTATATCGCTCTAGTAGAACCTTGGTATCCCTGATAGAAATAGGGCATAGGTTTATCTATTAACTTAGGAGCAGGGTACAAGAAGGCCCTGGTTAATTAAGGTAGATATAGGTACGATTCCCTATATCAAGTAGATTAAGCCTACTTTAGGGCCTATAAACGTTATAGGGGGGACAGAGAAAATCTCTGCCCTAGGCAGCTAGAGCGCAGGTCAAGGAGGCAGACAGAACACGCATCGGCACATAGAATCAATCACAGAGCCCGCAGATTCCAACACACGCATCGGCACACGGAATCAATCACAGAGCCCGCAGATTCCAACAACTTGTTTAACAAGTCTGGCAATTTTACGCCGTATATAGCGTGCTATAACCGCGTGTTAGGCCGCGGCCTCTAGTACTAGCGGTACTTGTCTAGGCACTTATATATACTAATGTAAGTTCTATTTATATATTGTTTCTATTATATTATTATTTCTAATATATATTATAGCCCTAAGTCGGTCTACCTGTTCTTAGACTGCTTTTTAGAGCTCCGCTCTAACCTAGCTACTAAGGCTAAAGTAAGTTGTAATCTTTAGTTGTATCTATTATTTAATCAAAATACTTATTAGTTATAGGATTAGAAAATATAGCGTAATAGCGCTAAGTGCGCCTTAGTCTTAGTAGACAAGGCATGCGCTTTTATTAAGCGTAGGGCACCTATGGTAGGTATAACGCCTATATAGAAAAAGCTTATAGTAATAGCCGCTATAAGTAAGGCTATTAATGTTTTCTTATTGTAATTAGGAGGTAGGGGGCACTAGCGTGTATATTGCACTAGCTATAAAAGTATAAATTAAGATTGTTTTGCGCTTTGCCTTATATTTCTTATTATACTATAAATAAATCGTCCTAGCAGTCTTTGTCTTTTATACAGCGATCTTGCCCTAAGTTATATAGGCTCTTTCTATTATTCAGCCAGGCGTTAAACCCAGCCTTCTACTCTAATTTTAGCTATATTTGTAGTAACGAGCCTTTTAAGCGTCTTGTTCGGCATACGCTTGGCTATCGCGTCAGCTAGGTTATCGTTGCTACTAATCTACCTGATTTCTGCGATTTTACGGTTTTCGTAGCTCTTCTACAGCGCTATTATATCGATTATAAGGCGTTTTTCTACTGTTGTCCTAAGCTTTACTAAGTACTTATATAAACTAAATAAGTCTATATAAACAACGATTAGTAGTAGCGACGGTAGACCTAGGCCTAAGTAGATCTTAGTGAGCGTCTAGTATAGGATATACCCGAGATCGAATCCGCTTACTATTCTATATATCTCGCTTGCTAAAACGCTTTATATTACCCGCTTATACTCAGTTCAAGACTAGTATATAATATTGCTATATAGGTTAAACTCGTTTATACTACTTATTTTATTCCTAAATGTAATAACCAATCTAATCTGCGATATTATATCAGCATTATTCGCGAATAATCTATCTATAAAGATAAAGAGCTTAGCTGTTTTAAGTTCGAGTTATAGGTAGTATAGCCTATATACTAAGTTCTCGATCTGCTATTATAGTCAAGCGTTAAGCTTGGCAATCTCGGCTATATCGGGCTTAGTTAACTATGCTACTACTAACAAGTCGAAAGTTGCTTCTAGCTGGTAAATTATGGCAATATAGGCACTGTATACGCGTTGTTTAATGTATACTTGCTTTGCCGTTTCCGCCTTTAGGTTTATAAGTTCGAGTTATATAGCTTGCCCTTTTTGTTGAATCTTAATAGTATCTACGCTTATTTCAAGCCTATATCTGTTAAAGTCTATAATTGATTTATCTGTTAAAAATACTAGTAGCTTATACTTAAAGCCAGCCTTATCTAGCTTGAGCTTCTCCTTGTTGGTAAAGGCTTGCTCGCTGATATCAAGTATATTGTTGGTTTATAGGCTAACGATTCCAAATCTGCTCTTAATTTACGTCTTACTAATCATAAGGTATAGGTTAAAGGCGCTTAGTTCGAGATCGAGGTATTTAGTATACCAGTTTATATATATAACCTACGAGTATAGGCCGGCTTCGGCTAGTCTATATAATAGGGTTTTAACAAGCAAGATAGTATAGGGAGGATAGAGTATCTTAAGCTCCTTAGGTAATAGAAGAATCACTTTCCTTGCTAGCTATAACTTAGCTTGTATATAAGCCTAGATAACGTCGCGCACCTATACTTTAAAATCAAAGTGTATTTGTAGCGTCGGGAGTAGTAAGAGCATAAGTCGCTGTATATAGCGCTAGATTATTAGCGACTAAGTAAGGAGGTACTTCTTGTCCTTATCGCCGAATCCCTAAGCTATAAAGTATAATTTCTTATATAGTAAAGTAAGCTTGTCTTTTACTTTCTAGACGATCCTTAACTTAAAGATCTAGTAGTCTGATATATCTATTGGTATCTAGATCTCTTTAATTACCCTAGCCGCTAAGAGCGAGTTTAGTTCTATTTTATTAGATTCTTAGAATAGTATACTAGGTGTAGTAATCTTGCCTTTAGCTTGTAGTTTAAGCGCGAGATTATAGTTACGCTTCTCTTTTTCCTAAATAAAGTTGTTAGTAGGTACTAGGTTCTTTTAGGGTTGTCTATGCTAGTAGGGCTACTTAGGCTAGGGATATTAGAATAGCTCTAGCCGCTTAACCCTAGCCTAATTATCTTATTTATCCTGTACTAGCTCCTAGTAGTATAGCTTAACTACTATATTCTGAAATTCCGTAGGTCTGTTAACTATATCAACGATCACTGTCGTATCTATAGCTAGGATTACCTTATAAAGTCCTGTCTATTAGTCGCTTTCCCGGAATATAAGTACTTCTATACCTACTTTAAGTAAATATAGTAGTACGTTTTCTATACTTGGTCTATTACGTTGTATAAGAGTGTCTTATATAGTCCTTATATCATATAGGATTTATAATTGTATTATAGCCTTCTGAATTGCGCCTACTCGGCGTAGTTAAGGCGGAGAAGGCAGTACGTCTATAGTAAGGCGCGGGTATATGCTAAAAACTAAGAGCGTTAGTACTAGCCTGTCCGGGCTAGCGGTATTATTAACCGTACTTAGTACTGCTTATAGGTATATCTCTTTTAAGCAAGATCCAGCGGTCTTGGATTTAATAATATTATAGGCCTGTCTTAGTAGCCTATAATATCGCTTAATCTTACCGACTAACTAGTATACTTTAACTAGTATAGAATAATAGGTTATGCCTATAAGCTTAGCCTCTATCTAGAACTCGTGCACTTTGAAATTAGTACCCTTGTTATAGTATAAAACATTAGATAGTCTAAGGTATATATCGATCTAACATTCCTTCAGCCGCTCTTATATCTTTTTAGCTAAGAGATTATTTAGAAAGCAGGCTATTTTAAATAAGGTTATAGCGTTGACTATATATAGTACCTTAGAATTGTCGATGTCTAAGACGTCTATAATAATCTCGAAGTTGAAGCAAATATCGTTTTATAATACGAATCTAAACCATTGTATTACTACGTCTTTAATCTAGTAGAAGTGGCAGAACTTATTAATTATCTTAATAGTACTATATTCTACTTAGTAGTCTGTTTGTTATAGTAGTTTATACAATCTATCGACTATAGGGTGTCTATAGCGTTGATAAATGCGTCTTAGTTCGGCCTTTATAAGCTATAAGGGCGTAGGACGCTCGTTATCTACTATAAATGCTATACTTAGCAGCTTAATCCCTTTTATAGGGATCTATAGATATCTCTATTTATATTAAACGTATATGCGCTTCTCTTACTTAGATATAAGCTTATTTATCGTATTATTAAGGTAGATACCAAGCTTGTCTATGTCCTTTAGTTATATAAAAAAAGGGTTAGTATCTCTAATATATAGAAAGTCGTATAACTAATATTAAGCTCTACTTTAACTGTTCTAAGGGATCGTTTTAAATCCCTAGACCTAAAAAGTATATTCGCTTCTTCTATATATATCTTATTGATCTTAAGCGATCTAATTATCTTTTCTAGTATAAGGAATTATCGGAGTCTAGCGGTTGAAACGTCGGCAGCTCCGGTATTAGGTATAATCCTTCAGAATTTAGTCTTAGTATACCTGTTAAGTACGAATTCAATAGCTTTCATTTACTTTGTATCTTTTTCCTTACTATCTTTGTATAGCTGTTCGCTCTTAGTAATTAGATAGAGAAAAGCTTAGTTCATAAAGTAAGTTACTACTGTTTATTCTTCTTTAAAACTAATTACTAGTACCTTATTTTTACCTTAAGTTTGATCAGTCTTATAGTTATCTATCTATACTCTAAGCTTAGTATCTTCTTCTTTTATATTATATTTATCGTCTAAACCCTTATAGTTAAGGAGGAACGCTATATATTATCTATAATCTTTGGTAATACCCTCCTACTTAAGCTATTTGCTCTTAGCTGTTACTTATTCCTCTTAGCTATATATAAAGGAGCGGTAATCTAGCTTACTATAAATCTAACAACCTACTTTAGTATTACTTTTATTATAATCCCCTTACTAGAGCTTATTTCGCTTTCTATACCCTATAGCGCCTCTAAGTCATTATATATATTGGATCGGCGTAGCTAGTGCATGACTAGCCGCCGCTTGATTTTCTTCTTCTTCTCCCTCTGTTTAGAGGAGACCCGTGTCCACTTTCTCTTCTGTTATACAGTAGAGTAGGTGAACAAGGCTGGTCTTTCTTTTCTGCCCCTTATCTTATTCTAGGCTAACAATAAGATTGCGAATTAGCAGTATAAGGAGGATAATAGTATAAGAAGCTGGCTTTCCTTCTTATATTTAGAGATAAGAATCAATCATCACCCAATTATTACAGTTATATAGTTATATTTTACCAATTTAGATATTCCATCTACTTTTTGCCTCTAGGCTACTTTGGCCTATTTACTTGGTTCTATTGTACCTGTCTACCTTAGTCTCCCTTAATTAGGGAGACTATAGCCTTAGTATATATATACCTTTTATCCTCTTATCTAGATAGCTGTTTGATATATAGCTGCCTACTACTTTTAGATAGCTGTTTCTACTTTCTTGTAGGTCTGCTACTCTGTTTTATATAGGGGCTTAGCTAGGAATGAACTAAGTAAGGGCTCTGATATATATAAGTAGGCCTTACTTGTATTAGGGTTGTCTTATTATTAATAAGGATAACCTATAGACCGTTAGCTAGATAACTCTATAGTATAGTATAAATAGGATAACTATTTCGACTTTTCTGCTCTAACAACTTAAACTAGTGTTTCTAGGCCTCTAACCTCTAATTAGATAACGATAATCTTACTTAGTATAACAGTTATATTAGTTGTAGGTTATATAACAGTTCGAGACCCGATATATTAGTTAAGCTTAAGATAAGTATCATCTTAGCTGTCCTAGAAACTCGGTTGTCTAAGCAGTCTAGTAGATATACCTTATATTAAACGAAAGGAGTAGGAAAGTACTTAAACCCCCCCTCCTCTTTTATTCTATTAGGTATATTAGCTATAAGAGTCTCCTTTGGATATAACTTATATAACTCTTATCTTTAGTTCCTTTCCCCCTTATTCGATATTTCTGGTATTAGCAACTATATAAGGATTAGAGCTTAGTAAAGAGATTTCCTATATCTAAGGAAGATTTTAATACTAGGGCTGGATATATAGACCTTACTTATAACTTAGGAATAAAGCCTTATCTTTAATTTCCTCCCTTATCTAGATAAGTAGCTAGCTATCCTAACTCGTTTTAGCATTATAAACCCTTAGTTAAAACAAGAGGAGTTATCTTAGGTTAGGCTGTATTACCGAACGATTAGACTTAGTTTACTATTTAGTATTGCTTTGCTACCTCTATATATACTAGGGTTATAGATATTACAGAGTCCTTTTTCATTCTAGCTTCTTAGGTTAACTAGCTGGTATTAGCTAGTTAGTCTTAATCTAGACAAAGGCATTGTCTTGGTACCTACCTGGAAGTAGCACCCCTATATAGCAACGACGATTCGTAAGATTACCATGCCTAGGGTATATAATAAGGGGTAGGGGCAATAGGAAAGTTAAGTTAGGATAGCTCTAGTGCTAGGCTTTTAGTTATATTTTTAGGACTACCTTCTTTATTCTCTAGATAGGGGAGGAATGTAACTAAGTATATCTAAGGTATCTTAGTAGTATATATCTAAACTAGTAAAACGAGTATTACTTGCTTCCTATCTAGTAGGAGTATATAGTATAAGGCTTAACTAATTAAGTCTATAGTAAGGAGATAGACTAAGCTATAGGTCTGTTTGATATAAGCTTTTTAAAGAGTTAGATATATTTAATTTTACAATAGAGGGAGAAGGAGTTTATACTAGGTAGGAACCGGATATAAGTAATGTTTTATAAAGGCAGGGTAGGTATAATATTACTATAATTATGCTATAGTAGCGGACTATATCCTTCCTCTCTTACCCTATGTCTCTTCTCTATCCTACAATCTAATCCCTTCTAAATTCCCCTCTAGATAAAGTCTATTAATAAATTAATACAAGATACTAGTAGCTCCTTATATTAATAAAACTAAGGCTTGTCTAATTAGAAGAACGACAACTATACTTCGTGTCTATTATCTATTAATATACTCCTTAGTACTTTCCTAACTTCTCTTAGAGACTTTAAGTCTATAGTATATTTAGCTAGACCAAGTATTAATATTTTACTACTAAGTATAATTATACGTTAACCCTCTACTTAGTTATTTATTAGTAAAAGCCTTATATAATAGGATTTCCTAGAGTATATCCTTTTAAGAAGAGAAATCCATTGACTTTATAGACTTATAGGCAACTCTACTCCTTTAGTAGTAGGATTAAAAGACTTGTCTAATTAGATAACGGAATTTACTAGAAACTAGCTTTAAGAAGCTAGAGCCTCTTTTTCCTTTTATAACTTCTCTCCCTTAGTTCCTCCTTAAGCAGAATCTTTCTTACTGCTACTCTCTAGTAGTATGTTAGAAATAAACGCTAGTAACTAGGACTAGTTAGGTACTATAGTCAGAATGTTAACTAACGCTCTTTATTAGTCAAATCCTATATAGAGTATTAGCTTCCTATTTGTTTAGTCTAAAGGGCTTAGTAGATAATTCTATAGCGCTAATATGATAGATTACTTATAGGCTTTTAACAACGCTTATAAGGACTATAGTATAGCGACTAACATTAAGAAGTTTATCTAGTAGAAGAGGTAGTATAATTCTAACTGATATTATAAGGTTACCTCTATAATTAAGGATAAGGGAGTAACAATATAGCAAGAACTCTATAGGATAATGCTTAAATATTGGAAGGCTTTCGACCTTAAGGCGTTAGAGGACTCTATTAAGTAGCTTAACTACTTCTATAAGTATACTATCTTAAACGACTTGGCTATATAGATTAAACAGGCTATAGAAGAACTTAATGCTATAATTATCCGGAAACTAGCTACTAAATTAGACCCTATTCAGAAAGATGCCCCTTAACGCTTTTGGGAAAAGTTACCTAAGGATTGCTAATACTTACTTGTTTAAGGATACTACCTTAGCGGCGCTATACCTATATAGGACTTATATAAAGCTACCTAGGACAACTTCTAATCCCTAGTATTAGCAGTTTTATTTAAAGGATTTATCTACTAAGGAACGCTAACTTGGATCGAACTACTAAGCTAAGATATCTGTTGAAACAAGAGTAATAATGATAGTAGGGAGACTAATCTCCTTTCGGCTAAAGTCGAAAAGCCTTCTTCTTCTATCTCTTTTTAAAACCTTTTATCTAAGTTAACTAAGTCCGCTTAAATAAGCAAGAACTAGGTCTTATTCTCTAATTAAGGAAGTAGTAGCTAGGAACTGGTTAAGATTATCCTAAAACCGCTAATAGTTAACGAAATATGGTTTGATCAACTTACTGATACCTAGAAGATAGTAATAAAGCTTTATACTATTGACCTTTTATAGAAGCGAGGCGATAGGGTAACTGAAAGAGCTGTTCAAGACCTATATAATTAGATAGCCTTGCTTAGAATCTCGCTAAACGAGATAGACCTTATAGTAAAATCGGTTATATACTTAAGAGATAAGCTAAACAACTTACCGAGCTTTACGACTAACGTTAATTAGGTAGTATACCTAAGAGAGGAATAAGACATAGCTGAACAGAAAGGGTATTATGAACCCTAATACTACTACCCCTATCTAGATAAATAGGTTGATCTTCCTCTGCTTATAGCATACACTTTGCTTTAGAATATAGAGCCGGGTAAAGTTAATAGTTATACTAGTAGGCCTTTTCGCTCTAACACTGATTAAAGGTATAAGGCTCTTAAAGGGATCTATTGCCACTAGTATAGTTAATAGTACTATATTAGCTTGTATGATCTAATAGAGACTAATAATGAATTTAGGCTTGGATATATATTTAGGGTAAACGCTTATCTTAGTTAGAAAATCCATAGAGAAGACCTATCTTATAACCTATACCGGATTAACCTAGTCCTAGTGATAAAGGCCTATAAGGAAGGCGCCCTTTTCTACCTTGTTTAAGCGCTTTATAAGGTATATAATACTAAGTTCCGCCTTGTTTATCTCCGATAGAAGCGTGATTACAAGGCTAAGTATAATAAGGCTTTTAAACCCTTTGTCGACTCTCTCTCTATTCTAAGCTATATTTATGCCTAGTTAGAGGAAGAGTAAGTTAAGATGCGTTTTCTTCTAATAGAAGAAGGGAGGAAAAGCTAGCTTCTTGATATTACTTTTTATAATGTTAGGCCTATTGTATCTTCTTTATCCCCTCCTACTTATAGCTCTTCTATATAAGGGGAGAATATATTTATAGCCCTAATAGTATAAACTAGAGTCTATCACTTACTACCCCTAGCACTTAGTATTATATCTTTCCTATTATAGGTAGTCGACCCTATAGAGGTCTTAGATCTAGATCTTAGTCTTTAAAGTCTATTTAGAGGGGAGGTTGATAATAAGGAAGCTGACTTTATAGCTTGTATAATCAAGGTCCCTAGTTAGATTTCGGATTTTCTTAATATGGTTTAGCGCTAAAAGCTAGACGTTTTCTTTTCGAAGTCCCTAGAGGATATAGCTCGCTTTTTATAGGACTTGCTCTCTACTTAGATAGGTTCCAAACTTTATAGTAGTCTTTATAATAATAGTACTATCGATATTTTACTTATATTATAGAATATAATTGTAAAAGCAAACGACGTGTTTGGTGATAAGGCGATATAGCTGGCTATAGCTAAAGCTTTAAGTACGGCTTTTTAAAGTTAGAAGCGGCTATAACTAGAAAGCAATAACGATAAGCTACTAAGGGCAGGTCCCTCCTATGCTCCTCCGTCTAATTAGGTAGAGACCCCTACTGCTAGCGGCCTATCTATATAGGTAAGAGAAGATCCTTCTTATAAGATTAAAGCTACTGACATTTGCTAAGGAATACTCTAGAAAATGCTTAATAGAAAATATAGCCTTTTGAAAAAGGAGGCCCTTAACCTAATAAAAGGCTAGAGTCTGCTTTCTAAGATTATATATACGTAGGTCTCTAAAGGTATTAGAATCGTTAAGGAAATAGCTATATTAAATAGCTTTAGCTTAAACAATACTCTCTCTACTTCTACTTTAGCTCTAGTATTAGGTTAGGCTGGTCTAGCTCTGTTTAGACGTTGTCACGTAAAGAGCAGGTGATGGATGTGAAGAAGTGAATGTGCCTGTTCTTCTTCTTCTCACTACGGGACCTGCCACTCCTTATATAGGCGTCTCTGAGCCTGACAAGCAGCTTGTCAGGATGTCTAAGCATGGAGAGCCCCAGTCCCAGATGGGTCACTCCATGACCGTCACCATGTTCCGTCACAGACGTCTATAAGGTTGTCTATCTAAGTAATAAGAGATAGCAAAGACGAATATTGTTTCTCTGGTTAAGCCTATAGGGGAATCTTAGATAGCCTGGTTCCTAGATATAGGGGACAGCTATTATACGATTAGGTTGCTATAAGACTTTAGCGCCCTAAGTGTCGACTCTGTCATTATAGTGAAAAATGCGGTTTCTAGCAGTATTATTAATAGCAATCTAATAACATAGACTAACAGAGCTTCCCTTATTTAGAGAGCAACTAAGTTCTATTCTTTACCCTGGATTTTCCTAATAGCCCTTTATAATAGTGGCCTATAGCTATATGTACTTCTAGATAGTAGGTTAGAGTATAGCCTTATCTCCCTTAAGGTTATAAACTACCTTAACCTTATAATTACAAAAACCGAGATATAGTCCTATAGTTTATAGGGCAATTTGCAATCTTTCTAAGAGAAGGTCCTAGTACCTCTCTATATTTAAGGTTATAGGGCCCTAGTCTACTGCTACGTCTCTTCTAATAACAGGTCTAATAAGGCTTATAATATCCTATTAGGGATGCCTTTCTAGAAGGACTATAAGGTAATTTATAGTCTTGGTAGTCCTAATATAGTATAGATGACTTTCTAAGACTGGGAATTTATTACTTACCTTGCCCCTTTAGATATCGCCAGAGCCCTTTATACTGTTAAATAGGATTCCTCTATATAGGAGAAGGATGCTATCGAATCCCCGCCTACTAGCTACTAGGACAGCCTATTTACTTTATAGTGAAAGGTAAATAAGACTAACAAAGTCCCTAACTAGGCACTTACTTTGGAAGATAATAATAAGGTTCTAGGAGATTGGCTTAATAATAGGACTATTGCTAATATTTTATATACTTTCTTTAAGTAGGAGTCTAGTATTTAGTGTTTAGGTAGAAGGGGTTTAGAGCGGGTTGTTGGTATTTAGAGTTTTCCTTATATAAGAATAGTTTCTTCTAATTCTTTCTTTCTTTTAAGGATAGCTTCTAGTCCATTTCCTTCCTCTAATTAGTCTGAAAAAACCTCTGTCCTTTATTCTTTTACCATATATAAGCCTACTAGAAAGAAGGTTTACCCTATCGATAATGTTCTATCTAATAGGTCGGTACTAGAAGGAATTGTCGACTAGAAGCCTGCTAAGTTATTACTGGCTAAAGAAAAGGTAACTCCTAGGTATAAGTACAATCGATAGGTATTTCTACGATTTTCGGATTTACCTTGCGGTTCTTAACTTATACCTGATTGGTTAATGGGCTTGAAGGACAATATAGACCTAGCTCTCTAGCTCTCTAAGGACAAATTCGACTTGTTCGCCTATACACTCTTTAATAAGGAATAAGCCCTTATATAGGAATTTAAGGACCTTAGCTGTATCGATCCGTTAATTATTCCGCCTTAATATATTAAGACTATCCCTTACTCTGCCTAGCAAGCTAAACATATATCTATAGGTAAGCCGATAATTCCGGCGTATATGGACATCCTAAAGAAGTAGAAGGCTAAAGGGATCCTAGAAAATGCCTATAGAGCTTACTAAAATAACTGGTTCCTTGTTTAGAAGAAGAATAGTAAGTACTGCCTGATTAACAATGCTTAGCGATACAACGCTATTACTATTCGGGATGCCTTTATCTTACCAAATATAGAGGAATTCTTAGAGGACTTTTCCAGCTATATAGATAGATACATATCTATTACTCCTATAGAGTCCCTTATAGGGCTATGAGGGGCTGCTAGCTTACACTTATGCTAGAGGAAAACCGGAAAACGGATGAAAAACCTCTAACGAGCTCGACAAGGTAGGCGGTCTAACAAGAGGAAAAGAGCAGTACTGAAAGAAAAACAAAGCAAGGGGAGGCCGTCTAGAAGGCTACTAAGGAAATAGTACCTATTCCCTTACCTGTCTCCCGTAAGAATACCCTATATCTTAGTTAATATAGGGCTTGGGGTAGGGGAATTAGGAAGGGGGTCTTATTAGTAGAAGGGGTAAAAGGTAGGGCTAGGCTTAAAGCTTAAAAGCTTATAAGCCTAGTCCTATAACCTTCTCCCTTACCTTAGGTATAGTAGTAAGATACTAGCTAAAAGGGAGGGCAGTCTAAAGAGAAAGAGGGGGAGTAGTCTAAAGAAAGAAAGGCAGAGAAAAGGTAAGAAAAGGGCTATAGTATATCAGTATCCTCCTCTCCTATAGAGCCCCTTACTAGCTCTAGAGAGAAGGGTATAGAATCAGTAACTGTAGGACTAGTAGTAGAAGGGAAGGTAGTAGTAGGAAACTTGCTAAAAGCCTCCTTTATTGTTTGTTAGGAGAGGGAGGCTATAGTAGTAGTAGTAGCGGTAGTAGTAGCGGGTATAGAGGGGCATCCTTAGCGGCGTTTTCCAGCTACTACTATATAGCCTTCTTCTCCTTCTAGCTACTCCTCTGTTAATACTACTAGCTTAAGAGGGCTAGGGAGGTTGAAGTTAATAGGCCTATTCTAGAGGTAGGCCTTTACTTAAGCCCTATACTTCTTCCTTTTAGGGCATTTTTCTGCCCTAGTATGGTAGTCCCCTTGGCAGTTCCGGCAGTACTGGGCCTTAGTATAAGCTGCCTTGTTAGTATACTTCTTCTTGTCTTAGCCGTAGTTATAGTAGAGGGAGGGGGAGTAGTAGTATTTAGCTTTATACCCCTACCGCTAGTAGTTAAAGCACTGGAGAGCCCTAGCTTTGTCGATATAAGGCTCTGCTTTTAGGGCCCTATAGGCCTAGAAAATGCTATCTTAGCAGGCCTAATAAGCCTCTTGTTAGCTTGAGAAGGCTATAAGTGCTAAGACTCTTGTTCTTTTGATTTAAAGGGGGTGCTAGACTTTTGCTTAGAGGGCTAAGGGATATACCTCTTTTGCTACTACTAAGAGGCCGGCTTCCGTTACCTGGTTAGCTATTATAAGCCCTTTAATAGCTACTGCCTAGGAAGTAGTATAGAGGGAGGCCTCTAGTAATAAAGAGGCTAGCTAGGCTGTATTTCCCTCTAAGGCCTTTTTGATTTTCTTGTCTTCTATAACTAGTATAAGGTTACTACTTGGTAGGGTCCTTACCGCTTTAATAGGGTACCTTATAGCCTTTTAAACTACTTGAACGATCTCTAGGGCTGTCTTCTTTCTAAGGGCAGAGGTAGCTAGTCCTAGACGTATAAGGACCTGTTTTTCAAGGCCCTATTTTATTACCTTTATCCTAGCTGCTACTATAGTAGCCTAGGTTTGGCAGGTCTTAGGCTTAGGCTAGGGTTAAAGGGCTGGCTGCTATTACTGCTGTTACTACTATTATTATTGCTGTTGCTATTGCTTCCTTATCTTTAGGGGCTAAGTAGTAAAAGGGGGGAATATTAGAGCTAGCGTTTTCTTTTCCTTCTCCTCCTCCTTTAATATTTGCGTTAAGGCTAGCTTTCTAGCTAGCCCTATATATTCTATAATTTCCTTAAAAGCCAGGTTATTAATCGAAAGGCTAACTATCTAGTCTATAAGACCTAAGAAGGTAAGGGCAAGGGTAGCTAGAGGAAGGGCCTTTTCTTTCCCCTTTTTAGAGGGTAAAGGGGCGGCGGTAGGGGCGGTAGCGGTAGTAGCGTATTAACTACTAGAAAGCCCTTTAAAAGGGCTATCAAACGGTATATTGCTCGACCTAGTAGCGGTTATAGCAGTAGTAGGGGTGGCGGTAGAAGTAATAGCAGTAGCAGTAGAAGTAGTAGCGGCGTTAGAGAGGTAGGTCGCAAAGCTATAGCTTATATTATCAGGTTTAGAGGCAGGTTTGTTCATCGAGGGGTTAGGGGTAGTAGGGCAAAGGCTAAGAGGGTCAGAGGCGCTAGGGCTTATAGGGCACGTGATAGCTAGGCCTATACGCCCCTACTGCAGATTTCTCGCCATGGTCGACCATATCGTACAGTCAGAATCCGGCTATAGCGCCGTCGAACGGGCGACTGCGCTACAGCCAAATTTAGCGTGTATTGTGTCCTCAATCGGACGAAGTGATTGCAAAAGAGTGCAGTCGATTTGGAGCAGTCCTGACCAAGAACGCGTTTTCGGATGTGTGATCTTTCTAGCTATATAATTATATCTATACTTGATCTGTTTTCCAGTTATAATAATATTATACTGGATAAGAAGAGTTAGGATCTTATAACGTTTGCCAGTCTGATTAGTCTACTATACCTAACTATACTTCTATAAAGCAGTATAAATTCAGTTGCCTAGTTTATACGTATAATACATAGGATCTTCTATAACTTAATGCCCTAGATTTACTAAGCTTTCCTGGATAATATTAGTATAAAAGGGCTAAAGATACGATATAATAATGCCCTGATTATACCTGGAATTCGACGATTTATGGCAGAATAGGTCTGGAACTATAACTAAGTTTTGCTTAACGCTAAGCTAGTAGGAGCCTATATCGCTATAGTTAAGTCCTAGTTCCTGGTCTTAAAGGCTGTCGTTGTTAGCTATAAGTGCATGCTAGATAGCCGTTTGCTTAACAATACTAAGATCTAGAAGATTTGTAAATGGTTAACCCTAAAGTCTCTTTCTAAAGTCCGCTCTTTTCTTAGTATTACTGGTTTCTACTATGTTTAGGTCCCCTATTTCGGCTATATTACCCGCCAGCTTTTTGATCTAGCAAAGAAGAACGTAATATAGGTATAGACGCTAAATTACTAGTATACCTTTACTTATCTTGGTTTCCTTATTACCTCTATGTCCTACCTTATACTACTTACCTATAGAGATAACTGCTATAGCAAAATCTACCTTATAGTCGATGCTTCTCTAGATAGATAGGGAGTAGTTCTAGAACAAGAGGGCCTAGACGGTAAATAGCATCCTTGTTGATTTAAGTCTAGTATCTAGTCTCTAGCTAAGTAGTACTATAATGCGACTAAGTACAAGCTCTAGGGTCTTCTTTACGATTTAAAGCAGTTTTAGTAGTACCTTTATAGTATAAGGTTTATAATCGAGATAGATGCTTAGGTCTTGGTCTACTAGATAAATAGCTCAGCTAGTAATATGCCTAGCGCCCTTATAATATACTAGATAGCCTGGATTTAACTTTTTGATTTTAAGATTCGGTATATCCTAGGATTGAAAAACGCTGCTACGGACGCCCTAAGCAGATAACCCTTAACTTAAGCTAATATTAAGGAGAAGGCCTATAAAAAAGATAAAGATAACTTTGTTAATACTTGGATTTTTACCTTAACTTTTAAGAAGGATATACTTAAGGGTAATTAGCCTAAAGAGTACTAGGAGTATACTGCCTATCTAATTACACTTTGAATACCGGATTACCTAGTTTACTATAGCAATAGGGTTAACTTTAAGCGTTAAGCCCTTAAGTTTTTAGTCTATAATAGAATGCTATTTCTACGTCCTACTTATAAGGGTAATTACCCCTACCTTATAATTACAGATAGTGAAAAACAACGGCGTATCTGGTCTACTTACTACGATAAAATGGGATACTTAAGGAGGGACACTTCTTACTACTAGATCGCCTAACTATACTAGTGGCCGATAATCTACTTAGATCTTGTTAACTAGCACTGTTACTATAAGGTTTGTCAGAAGATTTGTCTATCCTAGTATAAGGAAGAAGCCTAGTTTACTATACCTTCTTTAACCCTATTTCTCAAGGTCTACTTTAACGTCTAGTTTTTCAAGGGTAAGTATAATGCTATAATCGAAGTAAGAGACGACCTTATTAGCTATATAGAGGCTGCTATCCTTAGCAAAGTTAATTTAGCTTTAGTTTGGACTTTTATACTTTAGCATATGTTTTTAAGATATAGCTTTCCTCTAATTGTAGTTGTTAACAGCGGTTCTAAGTTTAAGGGTATAGTTAAAGCATTCCTAAAAACCATTAGAGTTAAGCGAATTACTAGCTTATCCTATAACTCAAGAGCCAATAGTATTCATAAGGTAGGTTACCTACTAATTACAACTATACTTGCTATAATCGTAAAGATAATAAGGATAGATTAGAAGAAGTCCCTATGCTTTGTTCTCTAGGTTAACTGTACCTTAATATGTTCCTCTTTTAGTATCTTACCTTACTTTATGCTTTTTAGTTAAGACCTAGTTACTAAGATTAAGCTTGATATCCCTTCCTAGTATCTAATCAGATAGGAGCAAGTCTAAGCTAGGGTTTGTCAACCTAGAAAGCTAGCTAATATAAAGGCTACTTTAGATCTATTTGCAAAGTAAGTTAAGTCCATCATAGATATAGAGCTTGCCTAGACAGAGCTATAGAATAAGGTATCTAAGGCCTATAAAAGCACTACTAAAGCGAGAAATCGCGTATTATCTAGGAAGTTACGCCTAGATTAGTTGGAAATCCACCCTGGTAATTTAGTCCTTATTTATAACAAGGTTAGGCAGATCGATATAAATTGCTAGTATAAGCTATTCTTCTAATAGAAGGGCCCTTTTCAAGTCTTATAAAGGAGTCCTAAGAAGGCTTACTAGCTAGAGACTTTAGATAGGATTAAGCTTAAGCGGACTTTCCTACTAACTATAGTAAAGAAATCCCTTCCAATCAGACAGCGTCTTTGTTTATAATCCAAATAGACTGCAACTAAGGGACAATTTCTAGCTAGAACGGTTTAGTAAGGATAATATTATTAGGCTAGGTATTAAGTATCCTAATAGGCTTGGTAATCTAGTTAGAGGAGATAGACCGTTAATATAGAGAAGAAAAAAGCTCTTAAAGGTACTTCCTAAGCAATTTAATTTACGCTAAGTTTTTAGACTATTGAACTTAGGCTGGGTTTTTGTTAAAGGGGAGGTAGTATAAGTTCTTTTATATACTTACCTTTTCTTGCGCTTTTCCCCCTGTTTATAGGAGTAGTTTATTCTTTTCTTTTTTCCTAGCTCTTTACTATACGAGTATAAGTATGCTGGCAAGGGGGGGGGGATATGCTATGCCGTATAGTATTCCCTCGATTTAAGTATTTACATCGTCTGCCTTACCTGGTTAAAGGTCTGAGATTTTGTTTTATACTATTTTGTTTCGGTTTATTTTAGCTCTTTTCTTCTTAGAAAGTAGAAGCTCTATTTACAGCTTATATATCTAGTTAAGAGAAGGAGTATATTTAGTATCGACGGATCCTATTACTTAGCTAACTAACTACCCTAATAATCTTTAATACCTATCCGAACTTATTTTCTAGACTGCTATCTAGCTTGCCCTTCTAATTACTTAGTATAGTACGTATTAACCACTAGATTGACCGACTTCCGCTTAACCTGTAATTACTATACCTTATAAACAGTTTCCTTATCCTATTGGTTAACAATTATATTCTTAGCGTAAAAGTTGCCTAGGTCGAACTAGTATAGAGCTATTACCTTCTTAGCCTATTCAGACGCCTAAAGCAGCCATTTATTATAGGAAGAGCCGATATATACCTATAAGTACTTCTTATTTTAGAAGACGAAGTTCTTATAAGCACTATAGTCGACTTCTAGGACTAAGACGTAGTAGATAAATAGCTAAGCTACGTTTAGATAAGGACTACTAGTATTACGCCGGTTAGGCAAACTTAACCGAAATTAGGTTTCGTTATATTCCTTATAGTTTACTATATTACTATCTACTATATTAGCTCTAATTAGACGTCTGGATATAAGTTTGAATATACTAATAGCCAGACTCTTAGATAAAGAGACCTTAGACCTAGTATAGTCGGTTACTATAAATCTCTTAGATATACTTACCTAGGAAGTCTAACCTAAAATGCTTAATAGTAATAGGGGATCAATGTCTGACTATAAAGAAAGAGTAGTTAAAGCGGACAATAGTAGGATCCTAACTACTTTCTACTAGCTAAGTAGGAAATAGATAGTTAAGTAGACTAGGTTCTAGACCTAGAGATATATACTATTAATAAGTATTAGCCAGTTCTTCTTTAAAAATCCAGATCCGAAATATACTACGTCTGATTATAGCTAGGTTTAGCAGTAGGTGCTATATACGATTGATAAAGTTATAGAACTTTGTATTATCAACTGCCTTCTAGATTACCGGCTTTAGGGAGATATAGAATCTTCTAGGATTAGTAAGGAAAGTAGTTACCTAAGTTTTAGGTATCTAGAATACCTTAAGACGAATTAGACGTAACACTTAGCTTATAGGAGCTTTCTTAATAAGAGCATTAGACGATATCTCTAGATAGATAAGATTAAGTAGAAAAGTCAAGTTCTAAAAGAAAATAAAGTCGGTTTATTAAGGTTAGAAAAGTTTTTATAGAAGAAAGAGAGAAGGAAAGGCAAGTCTTTATACCTAAGAAAGCTACCTATACTATTCCTGATTCTGATCAGAAGAGGTTAATGAAAACTAAGCAAACCTAATTATCCTATACCGACTTTCAGGGGCTATTTGCTAATAAAAATAATCAGATAGAAGCCCTAAGCACCGATAAAGGAGCAAACAGCTTACTTAATAGTAGGAAAGAATTTTTATACGCCTTCCTCCTCTAAAAGGACTCGCCCTATATTAGAACCTGCCCCTTCTTTAGATTTTTCTCTCTCTAACTTCTCTAATATAACCTTTTTAGACCTTTACCTCTTTTAAGATCTTTTCCTTAGTACTCTTAGCAGAAATTTCTAGCCCTAGCCCTGACTTTCTCTAAGCGATCTTACTTATTATTTCTACTTTCTCTCTATAATTACGTAAGACTAAGATGCCTTTAAAAAAGGGATCTAATAAGTAAGCTCTGCCTTGGATAAACTTGGATTTAAATAAGGTTCTTTAAAAGGAGCAGCGTTGCTATATAATCAGTAGGCCGGTATATAGTAAAGATAAGGATAAGCTTATACTAGTAAGTGCTCTAACAATTCCCCTATCAATACTGCAAAGACTATAGTTATTGCCTTATAAGCTTCGCTCTTTGCTATATAAAGTACAGTTCTCTCTACGCAAGCTGTAATTAATACTGTACAAACTCTAGTCTTCCTTATAAAACTTATAGGGCACCCTAAGCAAATTTAAGTACTTGTCTATAAAAGGTAAGGATAATGTAATTTCAATTTCCTTAGATAATATCCTTTAAACTAAGCTACTTATATCTAATCTAGTCAAGTCCTTGATAAAGCGCTTTAATAGGCCTAGCTATATATACTCCTATTTGACTTTTAAAGATTTCAAAGTACTTAGAAAGGAGACCGACAAGTATAACGCTGCCAAAGATATCAACAACATTACTAACCGCTATACTCTGCTTAGTAGTAACTACTTTAAGCCGGTAGGTAAGATTACTTTTTACCTAGAGTAGTATATTATAAGGGATAGCCGGCTAGACTTCTTTAATAAGATAACTGTTAATAAGGAGGATTTTGACCGTTACTTCCCTAGGATAGCTGGTCAAGTTACTATAATTATAAGAGAGAAGGTCCTAGGCTAAGATCTCTAATTAGTTTTAGCTATCCTATACGATATATATAGGATATAGCTAGAACGAGCCTAGATAACTAATAACTATATCAATAGTATACTTAGATAGACCCTATATACGTTTAAGAGATATGTTTTTATTATACTATACTTAATAGCTCTTACTCTTAATAAAAAGGGCAACTACCTAATAAGCCCGGTTCTCTACCCTACTAAGGGGAACGTCTGCTATAAGGCCCTTAGGAAGCGCTTCTAGCTTATAGTTATATATATCTATAGGAACTATTAGGTTCTTACTATCTATAATTAGCTTAAGCAGACCTATAAGGTTTGGGATTTAGGCCTTTCTAATAAAGCTAATAATATAGATAACGAAATAATAATAATATAGGTAGATATAATCATTCCCTACTTACTTATATCTAGAGCTAGTATCTTTAACCTAATATATATTCGCTGGTCGAAATTCTGCTTTAACATTAAGGACGACTTTTCCTATAGGTATACCGTTACTAAGGCAGCCTAATCCTTCTTCTACAACTAGGTTATTAAGGATAAGAACGATTTAACGCCTGTTCTATAGTGAAAGATAGAACCCTAGTTCGGCTAAGACGCAATATAAAAGTAGGGATCGATTTCGGCTTACTTATAGTATACTTAGATATTAGGGATTGCTAAAGTATTCGGAGTAAGGCTAGGATCTAGGGCGCTAAATCTACGCCTTATCGGCAGTTAGGTCTCTATTAACAAGCTTTTACCTATAAGTATATCGCAGATTATCCGGACTTAGAGTTTCGCTACCCTAGCATTTAGTTCTCTAGCTCTAGCAAATGTAATAATGGATAACAATGCCCCTATATATATTTAGGGAATAAGAAGTACTTTCTTAGGTTTACTTAGGTCGATTTCTAGAAATTTAATAGCATAGATAGCTGAACTATCTATCTAATAATCTCGTTAAAGCCCTTCTTTGCTAAAGGCACTAGTACTATAGCAAACTACTCCTACGCTATAGTAATAGCTGCCTATACGCCAAGCTATCCCTAAGCAGATAATATCTATTTAAAAGACTGTTCTATATCTCTCTGCTTCTAGTAAGTAAAGGTCTGTTAAAAAGGATCTTCTTTGCCCTATTATACTAGAGAAGCCGAAGTCCGTTAAGAAGGCTACTATATAGCCTGCTATGTCTAAGCAGCCTAAGTTAACCAAGAAGAGCGTTGCTATACTGCAATTGCGGCGTACTAGGCGAAATGTTACTCCTTAGCCTGCTATACTTTTACTTACTAGGAGGGTTACTCGATCGACACTTATAAGGGATCTTAAGCTAGACAACATACCTGCTCTATAGTACAGAGAGGACAATAAGACGGATAAAGCTAGTAAAGAGCTTTATATAGGAATAAATGTTACTACGCTGGAATTGTTACTGCTATACCCCTAAGGCTATAGAGGTTAGGCTAGGATAGACTGATCAGCTGTAATTAGGCGATAGTAGATAGGTTAGTTAAGTAGATTTGTTATTTAATACCTTCTTTTCTTGCTTTTCTTACTTAGAGTATTACTAGCTATAGTTAGCTCCCTTAACCTTAATCCCGTATAAACCTAGTACAATCTTAGTATACCTTGTTATATATATATAATCTATATTTCCCAATTATCCTTGCTCTAGATAGAGGTACCCTATATTATCAATATTGTCCGGTATTTGTTTTAGGGGTTTATATCTCCCACTGCCTTCCGCCTTTTACAGGAGCTATAGAGAGGTATAGATCGGCATAGCTAGTGTATAACTAGCTACTACTTATTTTCTTCTTCTTCTATCTCTATTTAGAGGAGACCTATATCTACTTTCTCTTCTATTATATAGTAGAGTAGGTAAATAAGGCTAGTCTTTCTTTTCTACCCCTTATCTTATTCTAGGCTAACAATCAGATTGCGAATTAGCAGTATAAGGAGGACAATAGTATAAAAAGCTAGCTTTCCTTCCTATATTCAGAGATAAGAATCAATTATCACCCAATTATTATAGTTATACAGTTATATTTTACCCATTTAGATATTCCATCTACTTTTTGCCTCTAGGCTACTTTAGCCCATTTACTTAGTTCTATTACACCTGTCTACCTCAGTCTCCCCTAATCAAGGAGACTATAGCCTTAGTATATACATACCTCTTATCCTCTTATCTGGACAGCTGTTCGATATACAGCTGCCTACCACCTTTAGACAGCTGCTCCTACTTTTTCGTGGGTCTGCTGCTCTGTTTCAATATTAAAACAGAGCAGCAGACCCACGAGAAAGTAGGAGCAGCTGTCTGAAGGTGGTAGGTAGCTGTATATCGAACAGCTGTCTAGACAAGAGGATAAGAGGTATATGCACAACAAGGCTATAGTCTCCCTGATTAGGGGAGACTCAGGTAGACAGGTGCAATAGAACCAAGTAAATAGGCTAAAGTAGCCTGGAGGTAAGAAGTAGATGGAATATCTAAATAGGTAAAATATAACTGTATAACTGTAATAACTAGGATAGATTTATTATTCTCTCTCTCTGAATATAGGAAGGAAAGCTAGCTTCTTATACTATTGTCCTCCTTTTACTGCTAATTCGCAATCTTATTGTCAGCCTAGAATAAGATAAGGGGCGGAAAAGAAAGACCAGCCTTGTCTACCTACTTTACTATATAATAGAAGAGAAAGTAGACACAGGCCTCCTTTAAACAGAGGGAGAAGAAGAAGAAAAACAAGTGGCGGCTAGTTAGACACTAGCTATGCCGATCTATACCTCCTTATAGCTCCTGTAAAAGCTAGAAGGTAGTAGGAGATATAAACCCCCTAAAACAAACACCGGACAATATTAATAATATAGGGTACCTCTATCTAGAGCAAGGATAATTAGGAAATATAGATTACATATATGTAACAAGGTATACTAAGATCGTACTAGGTTTATATAGGATTAAGGTTAAGGGAGCCAACTATGGCTATTAATACTCTAAGTAAGAAAAGCAAGAAAAAGAAGGTACTAAACTATAAACCTACTTAACTAACCTATCTACTATTACCTAATTACAGCTAATTAGTCTGTCTTAGCCTAACCTCTATAGCCTTAGGGGTATAGCAGTAACAATTCTAGTATAGTGATATTCATCCCTATATAAAGCTCTCTACTAGCCTTATCCGTCTTATCGTCCTTCCTATACTATAGAGCAGGCGTATTGTCTGGCTTAAGATCTCTTATAAGCGTTAATCAAGTAACCCTCCTAGTAAGGGAAAGTGCGGCAGGCTAAGGAGTAACATTCTACCTAGTACGCCGTAATTGCGGCGTAGCAACGCTCTTCTTGGTTAACTTAGGCTGCTTAGGCGTAGTAGGCTATATGGCAGCCTTCTTAACAGACTTTAGCTTCTCTAGTATAATAGGGTAGGGAAGATCCTTTTTGACAGACCTTTACTTAATAGGAGTAGAGGGACGTAGAACAGTCTTTTAAATAGATATTATCTACTTAGAGATAGCTTGGCGTATAGGCGTCTACTACTATAGTATAGAAGTAGTTCGCTATAGTATTAGTACCTTTAGTAAAGAAGGGCTTTAATAAGATTATTAGACAGATAGTTTGGCTGTCTATACTACTAAATTTCCAGGAATCAACTTAAGTAAACCTAAGGAAGTACTTCTTATTCCCTAAACATATATAGGGATATTATTATCCATTATCGTATCTATTAGAGCTAGGGTACCGAATACTAGGGTAGCGAAACTCTAAGTCCGGATAATCTATAATATACTTATAGGTAAAAGCTCGTTAATAGAGACCTAACTGCTAATAGGGTATAGATTTAGCGCTCTAGATCCTAGCCTTACTCTAAATACTTTAGCGATCTCTAATATCTAAGCATGCTGCAAGTAAGCCGAAATCGATCCCTACTTATATATTGCATCTTGGCCGAACTAGGGCTCTATCTTCTACTATAGAATAGACGTTAAATCATTCTTGTCCTTAATAACTTGGTTATAGAAGAAGGATTAGGCTGTCTTAATAATGGTATATCTATAGGAAAAGTCGTCCTTAATGTTAAAGTAGAATTTCGACTGGTAAATATATATTAGGTTAAAGATGCTAGCTCTAGATATAAGTAGGTAGGGGATAATTATATCTACCTGTATTATTATTATTTCGTTGTTTATGTTATTAGCTTTGTTAGAAAGGCCTGAATCCCAAACCTTATAGATCTGCTTAAGCTAATCATAGATAGCAAGAACCTAATAGTTCCTGCAGATATATATAACTATAAGCTAGAAGCGCTTTCTAAGGGCCTTATAGCAGACGTTCCCCTTAGCAGGGTAGAAGACCGGGCTTGTCAGGTAGTTGCCCTTTTTGTTAAAAGTTAGAGCTATTAAGTATAGTATGATAAAAACGTGTCTCTTAAACGTATATAGGGTCTATCTAAGTATACTATTAATATAGTTATCGGTTATCCAGGCTCGTTCTAGCCATATCCTATATATATTGTATAGGATGGCTAAAACTGATTAGAGATCTCGACCTAGGACCCTCTCTCTAGTAATTATAGTAACTTGACCAGCTATTCCAGGGAAGTAACGGTTAAAATCCTCCTTATTAACAGTTATCTTATTAAAGAAGTCCAGCCGGCTATCCCTTGTAATATGCCACTTTAGGTGAAAAGTAATCTTGCCTATTAGCTTAAAGTAGTTACTACTAAGTAGAGTATAGCGGTTAGTAATATTGTTGATATCTTTAGCGGCGCTATACTTATCAGTCTCCTTTCTAAGCGCTTTGAAATCTTTAAAACTTAAACAGGAGTATATATAGCCAGACCTATTAAAGCGCTTTATTAAGGACTTGACTAGATTAGACGTAGGCGGCTTAGTTTAAGGGATATTACCTAAGGAAATCGAAATTACATTATCCTTGCCTCTTATAGATAAGTACTTAAATTTGCTTAGAGTGCCCTATAACTTTTATAGGGAAGATTAGGGTTTATATAAAGTCGATCGCAGCTTATATAGAGAGAACTGCACCTTGTATAGCAAAGAGCGAAGCTTGTAAGGCAACAACCATAGTCTTTATAGCGTTAATAGGAGAATTGTTAGGGCGCTAGCTAGTATAAGCTCGTCCTTATCCTTACTATATACTGGCCTACTAACTATATAGCAATGCTGCTCCTTTTAGAGAACTTCCTTTAAATCTAAGTTCGTCTAGGGCAGAGCCTGCTTGCTAGATCCCTTCTTTAGAGGTATCTTAATCTTGTATAATCGTAGAGAGAAGGTAGAAACAATAAGCGAGATCGCTTAGAGGAAGTTAAGGCTGGAATTTTTCTGCTAAAAGTACTAAGAAAAAGATCTTAGAAGAGGTAAAGGTCTAAGAAGGTTATGCTAAAGAAGTTAGAGAGAGAAAAATCTAAAGGGTAAGGGGGGTAGGTCCTAATATAGGGCGAGTCCTTTTAGGGGAGGAAGGTGTATAAAAATTCTTTCCTGCTATTAAGTAAGCTATTTGCTCCTTTATCGGCGCTTAAAGCTTCTATCTAATTCTTTTTATTGGTAAATAGCCCCTGAAAGTCAGTATAGTATAATCAGATTTACTTAGTTTTTATTAACCTCTTCTAATCAGAATTAGGACTAGTATAGGTGGCTTCCTTAGATATAAAGACCTGCCTTTCTTCCTCTCTTTCTTCTATAAAAACTTTTCTGACTTTAATAAACCGACTTTATTCTCTTTTAAGACTTGACCTTCTAACTTAATCTTATCTATATAGGGATGTCTTTTAACACTCTTATTAAAAAAGCTCTTATAAGCTAGATAGTACATCTGATTCATTTTAAGGTATTCTAGGTACCTAAAACTTAGGTAACTACTTTCCCTACTAATCCTAGAAGATTCTGTATCTTCCTAAAGCAGGTAATCTAGAAGGCAGTTGATAATGTAAAGTTCTATAACTTTGTTAATCGTATATAGCACCTACTGCTAAACCTAGCTATAATCGGACATAGTATGTTTCGAATCTAGGTTTTTAAAGAGGAACCAGCCAATACTTATCAATAGTATATATCTCTAGGTCTAGAACCTAGTCTGCTCGATTGTCTATCTCTGACTTAGCTAGTAGAAAGTAGTTAGGATCCTACTATTGTTAGTTTTAACTACTCTTTCTCTATAGTCGGACGTCGATCCCCTATTACTATCAAGTATTTTAGGTTAGACTTCCTAGGTAAGTATATCTAAGAAATTTACAGTAACCGACTATACTAGGTCTAAGGTCTTTTTATTTAAGAGTTTAGATATTAGTATGTTTAAGCTTATATCTAGACGTCTAATTAAGGCTAATATAGTAGGTAGTAATATAGTAAACTGTAAGGAATATAACAAAACCTAATTTCGGTCGAGTTTGCCTAACCAGTGTAATACTAGTGGTCCTTATCTAAACGTATCTTGGCTATTTATCTACTGTATCTTAGTTCTGGAAGTTAACTATAGTGCTTGTAGGAACTACGTTTTCTAGAATAAGAAGTGCTTATAGGCATATATCGACTCTTCCTACAATAAATAGCCGCTTTAGGTGTCTAAGTAGGCCGAGAAGATAATAGCTCTACGCTAGTTCGATCTAGGCAACTTTTACGCTAAGGATATAATTGTTAACCGATAGGATAAGGAAACTATTTATAAGGTATAGTAATTGCAGGTTAAGCAGAAGTCGGTCAAACCAGTAGTCAATATATACTATACTAAGTAATTAGAAGGGCAAGCTAGGTAGTAGTCTAGAAAATAGGTTAGAGTAGGTGTTAAGGGTTGTTAGGGTAGTTGGTTAGCTAAGTAATAAGACCCGTCGACGCTAAATATACTCCTTTCTTTAACCAGATATATAAGCTATAAATGGAGCTTCTGCTTTCTAAGAAGAAAAAAGCCGAAACAAAACGAAACGAAACAGCATAAAACAAAATCTTAGACCTATAACTAGGCAAAGCAGACAATATAAACACTTAAATCGAGAGAATACTATACAGTATAGTATATACCCCCCCCCCCCTTACCGGTATATATACACTTATATAGCAAAGAGCTAGGGAAAAAAAAAAAGAATAAACTACTTCTATAAATAGGGGAAAAGGTATAAGAAAAAGGCAAGTATATAAAAGAACTTATACCACCTCCTCTTTAACGAAAACCCAGCCTAAGTCAAACAGGCCGAAAACTTGGCGTAAATTAAGTTGCCTAGGAAGTACCTTTAAGACTTGCTTTTCTTCCCTATATTAACGGTCCTCCCCCTCTAACTAGATTACCAAGCCTATTAGGATCCTTAATACCTAGCCCGATAATATTGTCCTTACCAAACTGTTCTAGCCGGGAATCGTCCCCTGGTTACGGTCTATTTAGATTACAAACAAAGACGCTGTCTAATCGGAAGAACTTTTTTACTATAGTTAGCAGGAAAGTCCGTTCAAGCTTAATCCTATCTAAGGTCTCTAGCTGGTAAGCCTTCTTAGGACTCTTCTATAAGACTTAAAAAGGGCCTTTCTATTAGAAGGATAGCTTATACTAGCAACTTATATCGATCTGCCTAACCTTATTATAAATAAGGACCAAATTACCAGAGTAGATTTTCAACTAATCTAGGCATAACTTTCTAGATAATACACGATTTCTCGCTTTAGCAGCGCTTTTACAGGCCTTAGATACCTTGTCCTACAGCTCTGTCCAGGCAAGCTCTATATCTATAATAAACTCAACTTACTTTGTAAATAGATCTAAAGTAGCCTTTATATCGGCTAGCTTTCTAGGTTGACAAACCCTAGCCTGGACTTGCTCCTATCTGATCAGACACTAGGAAGGGATATTAAGCTTAATCTTAGTAACTAGGTCTTAACTAAAAAGCGTAAAGTAAGGCAAGATACTAAAAGAGGAACAAATCAAGGTATAGTTAACCTAGAGAACAAAGTACAAGGACTTCTTCTAATCTATCCTTATTATCTCTATAATTATAGTAAGTATAGTTGTAATTAGCAGGTAACTTACCTTATTAATACTATTAGCTCTCGAGTTATAGGACAAGCTGGTAATCTGCTTAACTCTAATAGTTTTTAGAGATACTTTAACCATACCCTTAAACTTAGAACTGCTATTAACAACTATAATTAGGGGAAAACCGTATCTTAAAAACATATACTAAAGTATAAAAGTCCAAACTAAAGCCGAATTAACTTTGCCGAGTATAGCAGCCTCTATATAGCCAGTAAGGTCATCTCTTACCTCGATTATAGTATTACGTTTACCCTTAAAAAACTGAACGTCAAAGTAGACCTTAAGAAACAGGGTCGAAGAAGGTATAGTAAACTAGGCTTCTTCCTTATACTAGGATAGGCGAATCTTCTGACAAACCTTATAGTAATAGTACTAGTTAATAAGATCTAAGTAGATTATCAGCTACTAGTATAGTTGGGCGATCTAGTAGTAAGAAGTGTCCCTTCTACGGTATCCTATTTTGTTGTAATAAGTTAACTAGATACGCCGTTGTTTCTTACTATTTATAATTATAAGGTAGGGGTAGTTACCCTTATAAGTAGGGCATAGAAACAGTATCCTATTATAGACTAAAAACTTAAGGACTTAACGCTTAAAGTTAACCCTATTACTATAGTAAACTAGATAATCAGGTATTCGAAGTATGATTAGATAGGCAGTATACTCTTAGTACTCTTTAGGCTAATTGCCCTTAAGTGTATCCTTCTTAAGAGTTAAGGTGAAAATCTAAGCGTTAATAAAGTTATCTATATCTTCCTTATAGGCCTTCTTCTTAATATTAGCTTAAGTCGAGGGTCGCCTGCTTAGAGCGTCTATAGCAGCGTTCTTTAATCCTGGGATATGCCGAATTTCAAAATCAAAAAGTTAAATCCAGGCTATCCAGCGTATTATAAGGGTGCTAGACATATTACTGGCTGAGCTGTTCATCTGGTAGACCAAGACTTAAGCGTCTATCTCAATTATAAACCTTATACTATAAAGGTACCGCCGAAACTGCTTTAAACTATAGAGAAGATCCTAGAGCTTACGCTTAGTTGTATTATAGCGCTGCTTGGCTAGAGACTAGATACTAGACTTAAATCGATAAGGGTACTGTTTATTATCTAGGCCCTTTTG
This sequence comes from Phyllachora maydis, assembly GCA_029339225.1. NCBI lineage: Eukaryota > Fungi > Ascomycota > Sordariomycetes > Phyllachorales > Phyllachoraceae > Phyllachora > Phyllachora maydis. Next base: position 2,241,754 of record JAQQPM010000004.1, read on the forward strand.
TTTTAGGACTGCTCTCTATCCGTCTAGAAAAGCATTAACTATAAGGTAGATTTTGCTATAGCAGTTGTCCCTATAGATAAGCAGTATAAGATAGGATATAGAGGTAATAAGGAAACCGAGATAAGTAAAGGTATACTAGTGATTTAGCGTCTATACCTATATCGCATTCTTCTTTGCTAGATCAAAAAGCAGGCGGGTAATATGGCCGAAATAGGGGACCTAAACATAGTAGAAATCAGCAATACCAAGAAAAGAGCGGACTTTAGAAAGAGACTTTAGGGTTAACTATTTACAAATCTTCTAGATCTTAGTATTGTTAGGTAAGCAGCTATCTAGCGTATACTTATAGCTAATAATAATAGCCTCTAAGACTAGGAACTAGGACTTAACCGCGGCAATATAGGCTCCTACTAGCTTAGTATTAAGCAAGACTTGGTTATAGTTCTAGACCTATTCTGCTATAAATTATCGAATTCTAGGTTTAATCAGGGTATTATCGTATTGTATCTTTGGTCCTTTTATACTAATATTATCCAGAAAAGCTTAGTAAATCTAGGGCATTAAGTCGTAGAAGATCCTATGCATTGCACGTATAAACTAGGCAACTGAATTTATACCGCCTTATAGAAGTATAGTCAGGCGTAGTAGACCGATTGGACTGGCGAACATCGTAAGATCCTAACTCTTCTTATCTAGTATAATATTATTATAACTGGAAAACAGATTAAGTATAGATATAATTATATAGCTAGAAAAGTCCTCTGAGAATTCCTCTATATTCAGTAGGATAAAGGCATCCTGAATAGTAATAGTATTGTATTACTAAGCATTGTTAATCAGGCAGTACTTACTATTCTTCTTTTAAATAAGGAACTAGTTATTTCGGTAGGCTCTATAGGCGTCTTTTAGGATCCCCTTAGCCTTCTGCTTCTTTAGGATATCTATATATGCTGGAATTATCGCCTTTCCTATAGATATATGTTTAGCTTGCTAGGCAGAGTAAGGAATAGTCTTAATATACTAAGGCAGAACAATTAACAGATCGATACGGCTAAGGTCCTTAAATTCCTATATAAGGGCTTATTCTCTATTAAAGAGCATATAGGCAAATAAGTCGAATTCGTCCTTAAAGAGCTAGAGAGCTAGGTCTATATTATCCTTCAAGCCCTTTAATCGATTAGGTGTAAGTCAAGAACCGTAAGGTAAATCCGAAAATTATAGAAAAACCTATTAATCGTACTTATACCTAGGAGTTGCCTTTTCCTTAGCTAGTAACAACTTAGCAGGCTTCTAGTTGATAATTCCTTCTAGTACTAACCTATTAGATAGGACATTATTAATAGGGTGAACCTTCTTTCTAGTAGGCTTATATATAGTAAAAGATTAAAGGATAGAGGGTTTTTTAGACTGAACAGAGGAAGGAAATAGACTAGAAGCTGTTCCTAAAGGAAAGAAAGAACTAGAAGAAACTATTCTCGTATAAGGAAAACTCTAAATACTAACAACCTGCTCTAAATCCCTTCTACCCGAACGCCAAACGCCAGACTCCTTCTTAAAGGAAGTACATAAAATATTAGTAATAGTTTTATTGTTAAGCCGATCTCCTAGGACCTTATTATTATCTTTTAAAGTAAGTACCTAGTTAGGGACTTTATTAGCCTTATTTACCTATCCCTATAAAGTAAATAGGCTATCCTAGTAGCTAGTAGATAGGGATTCGATAGCGTCTCCCCCCTATATAGAGGAATCCTGTTTAACAGTATAAAGGGCTCTGGCGATATCTAAAGGGGCAAGGCAAGTAATAAATTCCCGGTCTTAAAAAGTCATCTAGACTATATTAGGACCGCTAAGACTGTAAATTACCTTATAGTCCTTTTAGAAAGGCATTCCTAATAGGATATTATAAGCCTTATTAGACCTATTGTTAGAAGAGATATAGCAGTGGACTAAGGCCCTATAACCTTAAATATAGAGAGGTACTAGGACCTTCTCTTAGAGAGATTGTAAATCGCCTTACAAACTACGGGACTATATCTCGGTTTTCGTAATTATAAGGTTAAGGTGGTTTATAACCTTAAAGGAGATAAGGCTATACTCTGATCTGCTGTCTAGAAGTGCATATAGTTGTAGGCTATTGTTATAAAGGGCTATTAGAAAAATCCGGGGTAAAGAATAGAACTTAGTTACTCCTTGAACAAGAGAAGCTCTGTTGGTCTGTATTATTAGATTACTACTAATAATACTACTAGAAACTGCATTTTTCGCTATAACGATAGAGTTGATATTCAGGGTGCTCAAGTCTTGTAGTAACCTGATCGTACGATAGCCGTTCCCTATATCTAGGAACCAGGCTATCTAAGACTCTCCTATAGGCTTAACTAGAGAAACAACATTTGTCTTTACTGTCTCTTATTACTTAGATAGGCAACCTTATAGACGTTTAAACAGAGCTAGGCCGGCCTAACCCAATACTAGAGCTAATGTAGAAGCAGAGAGAGTATTGTTTAAGCTAAAGCTATCTAGTATAGCTATTTCCTTAACGATTCTAACACCTTTAGAGACCTACTTACGTATAATCTTAGAAAGCAGACTCTAGCCTTCTATTAGATTAAGGGCCTCCTTGTTCGAAAGACTATATTTTCTATTAAGCATTTTCTAGAGTATTCCTTAGTAAATATCAGTAGCTTTAATCTTATAAGAAGGTTCTTCTCTTGCTTATATAGATAGGCCGCTAGTAGTAGAGGTCTCTACTTAATTAGATAGAGGAGTATAGAAGGGACCTGCCCTTAGTAGCTCATCGTTGTTGCTTTCTAGTTATAGCCGCTTCTAACTTTAAAAAGCTATACTTAAAGCTTTGGCTATAGCTAGCCGTGTTGCCTCGTTACCAAACATATCGTTCGCTTTTGCAATTGTATTCTATAGTATAAGCAAAATATCGATAGTACTATTACTGTAAAGACTGCTGCAAAGCTTAGAGCCTATCTAAGCAGAGAGTAAATCCTTTAAGAAGCAAGCTGTAGCCTCTAGGGGCTTTAAAAAGAAAACGTCCGGTTCTTAGTACTAAACTGTATTAAGAAAATCCGAAACCCAACCAGGGACCTCTATTATATAAGCTATAGAGTTAGCTTCCTTGTTATCAACCTCCCCTCTAAACAGACCTTAAAGACTTAGATCTAGATCTAAGACTTCTATAGGGTTGACTACCTATAATAGGAAAGATATAATACTAAGTACTAGGGGCAGTAAGTAATAGACTCCGGTTTATACTATTAGGGCTGTAAATGGGTTCTCCCCTTATATAGAAGAGCTATAAGTAAGAGAGGACAAAGAAGACGTAATAGGCCTAATACTATAAGAAGTAACATTAAAAAGCCGGCTTTTTCTCCCTTCTTCTATTAGAAGAAAACGTATCTTAACTCGCTCTTTCTCTAGCTAGGCGTAAGTGTAGCTCGGCATAGAGAGAGAGTCGAAAAAGGGTTCGAAAGCCTTATTATACTTAGTCTTATAATCACGCTTCTATTAGAGATAAGCAAGGCGGAACTTAGTATTATATACCTTATAAAGCGCTCGAACAAGGTAGAAAAGGGCGCCTTCCTTGTAGGCCTTTATCACTAGGACTAGGTTGATCCGGTATAAGTCGCAAGGTAGGTCTTCTCTACGGATTTTCTAACTAAGGTAAGCGTTTACCCTAAATATATACCCAAGCCCGAGTTTGTTATCAGCCTCTATCAGATTATACGAGCTGATATAGTGCTATTGACCATACTAGTAGTAATAGATCCCTTTAAGAGCCTTATGCCTTTGGTCGGTATTAGAGCGAAAAGGCCTACTAGCATAGCTGTTGACTTTACCCGGCTTTATATTCTAAAGCGAAGTATACGCTATAAGTAGAGCAAGATCGACTTGTTTATCTGGATAGGGGTAGTAGTATTAAGGTTTATAATACCCTTTCCGTTTAGCTATGTCTTGTTTCTCTCTTAGGTATACTACCTAATTAACGTTAGTTACGAAGCTCGGCAAGTCGTTTAGCTTATCTCTTAGGCATATAACCGATTTCACTATAGGGTCTATCTTGTTTAGCGAGATTCTAAGAGAGGCTATCTAATTATACAGGTCTTAAACAGCTCTTTTAGTTACCTTATTACCTCGCTTCTATAAAAGGTTAGTAGTATAAAGCTTTATTACCGTCTTCTAGGCATTAGTAAGTTAATTAAACTATATTTCCTTAACCGTTAGCAGCTTTAGGATAATCTTAACTGATTTCTAGCTAGTACTCCCTTAATTAGAGAATAAGACCTGGTTCTTACTTGCTTAAGCAGACTTAGTCGACTTAGGTAAGAAGTTTCAAGAAGAGATAGAAGAAGGCTTTTTAACTTTAGCTAAAAGGAGATTGGTCTCTCTACTATTATTATCGCTCTTATCTAAACAGACGTCTTAGCTTAGTAGTTTAATCCGAGTTAGTACTCCTTAGTAGATAAAACCTTTAAATAAAACTACTAATACTAGGGATTGAAAGTTGTCTTAGGTAGCTTTGTATAAGTCCTATATAGGTGTAGTACCTTTAAGGTAGTATCCTTGAACAAGCAAGTATTAGTAATCCTTAGACAACTTTTCCTAAAAGCGTTAAAGGGCATCTTTCCGAATAGGGGCTAACTTAGTAGCTGGTATCCAGGTAATTATAGCGTTGAGTTCTTCTATAGCCTGTTTGATCTATATAGCTAAGACGTTTAAGATAGTATACTTATAGAAGCAGTTAAGCTACTTAACCGGGTCCTCTAACGCCTTAGGGTTAAAAGCCTTCCAATACTTAAGCATTATCCTATAAAGTTCTTGCTATATTGTTACTCCCTTGTCCTTGATTATAGAGGCTACCTTACGATATTGGTTAGAATCGTACTACCTCTTCTACTAGGTAAACTTCTTAATGTTGGTCGCTATACTACAGTCCTTATAAGCATTGTTAAAAGCTTATAAGTAGTCTATGATATTAGCGCTATAGAATTGTCCACCAAGCCCTTTAGACTGAATAGACAGGAAGCTGATATTCCGTATAGGATTTAACTAATAAAGAACGTCGGTTAATATTCTGACCATAGTACCTAACTAGTCCTGGTTACTAGCGTCTATTTCTAATATACTGCTAAATAGTAGCGGTAAGAAAGATTCTACTTAAGAAAGAACTAGGGAAGAGAGGTTATAAAAGGAAAAAGGGGGTCTAGCTTTTTAAAGCTGGTTTCCAGTAGAGTCTATCGTCTAATTAGACAAGTCTTATAATCCTGCTACTAAAGGAATAGAGTTGCCTATAAGTCTGCAAAGTCGACGGATTTCTCTTCTTAAAAGGATATACTCTAGGAAATCCTATTAGATAAGGCTTTTACTAATAAATAACTAAGCAGAGGGTTAACGTATGATTATACTAGGTAGTAAAATATCGATACTTAGTCTAGCTAAATATACTATAGACTTAAAGTCCCTAGGAGAAGTCGGGAAAGTACTAAGAAGTACGTCGATAGGTAATAGATATAAAGTATAGTTATCGTTCTCCTAATTAGATAAGCCTTGGTTTTGTTAATATAAGGAGCTACTAGTAGCTTCTATTAATTTATCGATGGACTTTATCTAGGGGGAATTTAGAAGAGATTGGATTGTAGGATAGAGGAGAGATATAGGGTAAGAAAGGAAGGATATAGTCTATTACTATAGTATAATTATAGTAATATTATACCTACCCTACCTTTATAAAACATCGTTTATACCTAGTTCCTACCTAGTATAAACTCCTTCTCCCTTTATTGCAAAATCAAATGTATCTAACTCTTTAAAAAGCTTATATCGAACAGATCTACAGCTTAGTCTGTCTCTTTGCTATAGACTTGATCAGTCAAGCCCTATACTATATACTCCTACTATATAGAAAGTAAGTGATACTCGTTTCGCTAGTTTGAATATATACTACTAAGACACCTTAGACATACTTAGTCACGTTCCTCCTTTATCTAAAGGATAAAAGAGGCAGTCCTAAAAACATAACTAAAGGCCTAGTACTAGAGCTATCCTAACTTAACTTTCCAGTTGCCCCTGCCCCTTGTTATATGCCCTAGGTATAGTAATCTTGCGAATCGTCGTTGCTATATAGGGGTGCCACTTCTAGGTAGGTACCAAGACAACGCCTTTATCCAGATTAAGACTAACCAGCTAATACCGGCTAGTTAACTTGAGAAGCTAGAATAAAAAGGACTCTATAATGTCTATAACCCTAGTAGGTATAAAGGTGGTAAAGCAATACTAGATAGTAAGCCAAGCCTAATCGTTCGTTAATATAGCCTAACCTAAGATAACTCCTTTTATTTTAACTAAGGGTTTGTAATGCTGAAATAAGTTAGGACAGCTAGCTACCTATCTAGATAGAGGAGGAAATTAAGGACAAGACTACGTTCCTAAGTTGTAAGCAAGGTCTATATATCCAGCCCTAGTATTAAAATCTTCCTTAGATATGGGAAATCTCTTTACTAGGCTCTAATCCTTATATAGTTGCTAATACTAGAAATGTCGAACAAGGGAAAGGAACCGAAGATAAGAGTTATATAAGTTATATCTAAAGGAGACTCTTATAGCTAATACACCTGATAGAACAAAAGAGGGGGGTTTAAGTACTTTTCTACCCCCTTTTATTCGATATAAGGTATATCTACTAGAATACTTAGACAACTGAGTTTCTAGGACAGCTAAGATTATACTTATCTTAAGCTTAACCGATATATTAGGTCTTGTCGATTGCTAGCGGGCTATCGTAGCTGGTATAGGTTGGTCACGGTAAGGGAATGGCTAGATGTGGGGCATAACCCCTATGCTAGCGCTAGGTACAACCCTAGTTAGGATATGGGGTTACAACGCCCTGTATCTAGGAGAGAGAGAAAAAGAGGGAAAAGGAATAGATTATTAATCATCACCATAGGAATCGTACTTGTTATTTTGCTCTTTCTCTATCTTGCTGTTCTTGTTCCTTACTATTTACCGGAAGCCTTTTACTATAGTAAGAGTAAATCGATACTGATCAGTTTCTATCGTTTTAACAGATAGTAGGAGCAGAGTAGCTAGATTGACGACTATACTAGAAGTATACCTATAAAGAGGAAGAGCTAGGCTAGCTATAACAAGAGATGGATCTCTTTATTAAGTATATCCAACCTATAAACGCGCCTTAAAATAAGGAGATAAAACGCGGATACGCTTTTGAAAAACGACTTTACTTATCTGACATTTTTCGGCGGATACGACGAACGACAATTCAACACTATAACTATAGCTTGAAACTCGAAGATAGAACGTGAAACGTAATTCGAAATAGCTGATACTACAATATAGACGTACGTACTAACAGCCAAAGATAAGATGCTCAACAAGCTGCCCTAGTAGCTACTATCTAGCAAAGCCTATCTACTAGACGTAGTAACCTTCTTTAAAACCCCGGACTATATCGAACTAGGCTATAAAGATAAGAGGATTATTAATACCTATATGTTAATAGAAGTAGTGAAATACTAGAGGTTGAAAATAGAGGGAGAAAGGCTGTAAATAAGGGTGATTAACAGCTTTGATAGGTAGACTAACAGGGACTTTCAGAAGGCTTCTATAATTATCAAAATAGAGTTAATAGAACTACTTAGAGCTAGCGGTTTTGCTATAAGCCTAATAAGAAGCTACTAAGACGCTAAACTAGCTAGGTTTACCAACGATAAGAGCCTTATCGGTAAACCTACCTATTAGCCAGTCCTGTTAGCCGCCTCCTTACCTTTCTAGCTAATAACAGCACCTCTACTATTACAAGTTTTCTCGCCTGCCCTAGGCGAAGGTATACCTCTACTACTATCAGTACCGGGCTTCCCTTTACCACCTAAACTGCCAAATTCAGGGCCTAAGCCAGGGAGCTTAGTATAAGGACTAGGAGGAAATAGAGGATATAGGGGAGGATCTAAGTATAGGAATAGAACTAGGCCTAGATATAGAAACGGATTTAACCTAGGGTAACCGGGGTTTATTCCAGGACTACCAGGCTTTAACCTACAACCTTAGTAATACTATCCCTATTAGTAATACTAACCATAGTAGTACTACTAGCAGTACTACCCTTAGTAGCAGCAACAAAGAAGGTATAACCAGCCTTCTATTCCAGCTAACCTACCAGAGGTTACTAGAGTCGAAATAGGGAGTCCGGAATACCTGGAAATTCCCCTAAGGCTAACCTAGAGGGATAACGACCCCTATATTAATCGAAAGCTATATATGGACTTCGGAAAAGCGTAGAATAGCAGTAACTGCTATAATAGGGCAGAAACGGAGATACTGGACGACAAAGTTAAGATTTTCCTTTACTAGTATATAATGTTCCAGATTGACTATACTACTTTGTACCTGGTTTTTCCCTATATTCTCTCTAGTAGGGCTAGGGACTACTAGGTTAACTACCTTAACCGCCTCCTTCCTTTCTACTTGGTTTATGCTAAACTAAGTAAGTATTTCGAGATAGACGCTAAAAAGCAGAACCTAGTAACGATATAGAGCTCTATTACTTTTAGAAGTATGCAATAAGAAAACCCTAGAAAAAGCAACAAAGAAGTCCTCTAGCTACTACTTAATAAGCTACTGGTAATTCAGCGGGCTTTAGGGCCTATTTACCGTAGCGAGGAAATCCTTACTTCGAATATAGTAAGGGTATGCCATAGAGTGCCCGAACTGAAGTTGGCTTTGTATAAGCCGATTAAAGGATTTAAGGAGCTAGCGGCTATACTATAGGGCATACTAGAAGTAGAGGAAATGGAAAGCTAGCAGTATCTAACAGACCGGCGGTATTTCTCTAAGAAGTTACAGCCAAGGTCTACCCCTAGAAGGTCTTAACGCTACTAGATTTGTAAGAAGGATAGGTGCTACTCTACTAAGTACTTAGAAGAGGAGCAGAAGAAGAATCGACTTAACTAGCTAAAAAGCCGGTAAATTAACCCTAATAAGGGGAAGAAGAGATATTAATCGTTTCTAGTTAACTATAAGGGCTCTAAGTCTAAGGGGAGTATAGTAGAGGACGATTTTAACGACTATAGCCTAGAGGATCATACTATAGAAGACTCCGCTGGAAACGATATAGCAGCAGCTTTCTTTACTAATAAGGCTTTCCTATATAGATTATATAGAGAAGAACCCTGCCGCGGTAGGGAACCTAAAGATATACTATGCGCTACGCTCTTTTCCGTGTAATTTATGCTCGATAAGTATTCCGAAACGGTATTCCAGGGGATTATGCCGGATATAAGTACCGCTAATTTTTCAACTACCAGCATACGTCAAGTGCTAGCCCTATAACGCTAAGTACCTGGTATCTATATCGATAGGGCAAGGGCTAGAAAGGCTAGTATTACCTTCGGCCTAGGTAAAGTAAAGGAATCTATTAGCATAGTTATAGTAGATACTACTGCCAGAAAGGCAACTTTCTATGTTCTAGACATGCCTATCCCTTTTCTTCTTTACCTTTAAGATATAGATCGGCTTAGGGTATACCTGGACAACACGACAGATACTATGGTCAAGGGTGAGTAGCGGATCCCGATTATCCGAAGATAGGGCTATCTATAGATCCCGGTACTTAACAGCGCAGCATACACCGTATTTATATAGGATAAAGCGCAACTGCGCTTAACAGAACTTATAGAAACCCAGCTACAGCGAATTCATCAACATTGCAGCTACCTGTTAGTAGAAAAGCTGTATAAGCTTCTTAGCTATGCCGACTATTAAGTGGAACATAGTACGTTAGAGCTTATTAACAAGTTCTGCTACTTCTATTAGGTTAAGGGGCTGGTACCTAGGCGTTTTAAATTTACGCTTAAGGATAATATCCACTTTAACTATAAGGTAGTAGTAGATATCCTGGATCTTAATAGCCGGAAAGTCCTCTATATAGTCGATACGGCCACCTCCTTTCAAGCAGCCTGTTTTCTAAAGGATATAACGGTAAAAGAGACTTGGGAACGGTTAAAGGAGTGCTAGATAGATATATATCTTGGGCTGCCGGATATCCTTCGTTATAACTAGGGAACTAATTTCATAGCTAAGGAATTCTAGGTAGAGGCGAAATTAGCCGGTATTATAGTAGTAGATGTCCCGGTCGAGGCTTATAACTTAGTAGGGAAGGTAGAGCGCTACTACGCCCTACTACGCCGGGTATACGAGATTATACGGGAAGAGGCCGGTACTACTATGTCGAAAACGGCTAGCTTATAAGCCGCGGTCTCTGCTGTTAATAATACAGCGGGGCCTAGTGGTTTGATCCCTACCCTACTAGTCTTTAGTGCTTTTCCCTGGCTAACTGGAAATTCGCTACCAAGTCCAGATTAAGTTATAAGGGCTAAAGCTATCGAAAAAGCGATAGCTGAGCTTAAGAGGTAGTAAGGCAAGCGGGCTATTAGGGAGGCTCTTAGCCGCTGAAACAGCCCTAATACCGAGGTAGTACTGCCTAGTGTACTAGGTATCGGCTAGGAGGTCTTAGTCTACCGCGAAAATAACGGGTAGACTAGGCTATATAAGGTATTAGCAGTGTTAGAGACTTCTATAACTATAGATATGGTTAATAGCGCTATAGACTTTAGGAGTACGGTTGTAAAACCGTACTACTAGGAGCTATAGAGGGGGCTACAAGGGGGGCCATAGGAGGAGGGGGACGCTAAAGACCCGGAAGATCCGGATATAGCGGAAAAGTTCGTCTACCCTAACCCTATACTGCTAAAGAGGTAGGGCTGGCTTAGGAAAGAAAGAGGGGCCTGGGTTTTACCGGAGATTACGGACCTATAACCTAATGTACTGCCTAGATACAGCGCGACTTGCGCTGCGAAACCCAAGGATAAGACGTAGCCTGCACTAACGAACAACATACTACAACTTAGACGGACGACCTGCAACTCTAGTATACTAGATAAGCTGCGACTTACGCTGCAATTTACTATTTTAGACTATAGCTATGCCTTTATATCAGGTAGAGACCTTGTAAGTTAAGTCCCTATAGGACTTTTCCTTTCTAAGAAGGAGAAGAAGGACTATACCCTAGCCCTGGAATTGCAGTACTAAGGTAAGATTACTATGCTGGATAAGCTGTTTAAGGCCTTAGATAAGGCCGAGATCGACGCCCTCCTTAAAAACGGCGTTATTAAGGTAATCTAAGAACTAAAGGACCTCTATAGCGTTAAAGTATTCAAGTCAAGGATGGTATAAGAGGTAAAGGACAAGACTTCTAGCCTATATGAAAAATCAAGGCTAGTAGCCTAAAGGCATAGTAATCCGGGAAAGAATAGTCTTCTTACCTAGTTACCGACTATTCAATGGTATACCTAGCGGATTTTACTTGCCCTTTACCCTTTTCTTTTTTACGATTTTAGGCTATACCTATGGTTACGAGATATTATATAGGCATATACGTAGTCCGAGATAGCCCTAAACTGCAAAATATTACTTCGTCTGCCTAAAGAGCTTTAGGGTAAATATCCTGCTAGCGCTGTTTTACAGGTAAACCGCCTACTATACAGTATAGTAGAGGTAGGGCTTTACTAGTTTACTACCTATATATAGTAGCATGTAAATTGCCTTGGTCTTTAGTCTTCTTCTTTTGATCCTTATCTTCTAATTTCTACTGCTATACTAGGAAAGGGATTTGGGCTTGTTGGCTTGCAAACCAACAATACCCTTATTATTAGGGATAATTCCTTTTCCTAGTTAGAAAAGGAAGAGCTAGAAAAAGCCGGCTTTAAGTCAAAGCTAGCTACTAAGGTAGTAGATAGGCTAGAGGTGGATTTTAACAGCTACCGGCTTTACCTCTTTAATAGCAACCTTTCGATGCGGCAAAAAGGGTAGGGTAAACGCCTGTCCCTCGTCGATATAAAGGGGGTAACGCCCGCTTAGCAATACGTTGAGCAACGTACTTAGGGGGCTTATTTGGCCTCTATCTGCTAACTAGAGGCGGCTTTCGACTTAGCTATGGCTGCCTAAGCCTAGCAGCCCTAGCTAGAGGACTATAAGCACCTTAACGCCTGGATCTAATAGCAGATAGATAACATGGAAAAAGGCCTGGTTTATTACCCTTTGGATCTTGCTATAGCTAAGCTCTTTATCTTCGTTGATAGGTCCTTTGCTAATAACGTAGACCTGACTTCTTAGATCGGCTATATTATACTACTAGCTAACGAAGACGATATGCCGGGAGAGGCTGCTTTTTGAATTTACAGAAATATAGTCTACTAGTCCTTAACGAAGTGTAAGAGGGTAACGAGAAGCGTACTAGCCAGCGAGATCTATAGGATAGTAGCCGGCTTTGATATTAGTTTTATAGTCTAGCGGACTATTTCTATGATTTTTACCTGCCTTAGCCTAGGGGCTAACCTTCCTATTATTCTTTATACAGACTCTTTTAGTCTATATAAGTACCTTGTCAAGCTTGGTAGTACTATCGAAAAGCACCTTATAATTAATATTATAGCTTTACAGTAGAGCTATAAGAATAGGGAGATTTGGGAAGTTAGGTAGATCAATAGGAAGGACAACCTAGCGGATACTATAACGAAAAGACTGTCTAACCGGGTACTTACAGCGCTGGTTGATAATAACGCGGCTAAGATACGTATAGAGGGTTAGGTAACGCGGCGATAATTGCTATACAGTAACTGTGGCGCGCTGACAAAAGAAAGATAGTAAGGGCAGGACATACTATACGCTAATGCGCTATGGAAGAGAAGGGAGGATAAGGCGCAGATATACTATAAAACGAAAGAACAAAATGCGATAAGCGTAGCAGGACTGTAAGACAAAGCGCGATATACTTTTACATTTTTTTATATTTTTATATTTTCCTCCTCCTTCTCCCCCTACACTGCTAATAATAAAAGTGCTTTGGCTATATAGGCCGACGCCTGTATATAGGCCTTTTGCAAGGCCTTCTTCCCTATCCCCGCCAAGTCTGCCTCCTTCTTACCGCTGCTAGGCAGTATAAGAACATAGTAGATAGTAGACCGCTACTCCTGCTAGTCCTTACGCTACTGCTTCTTAGCAGCCTTTAACAAGTTAGTATATTGCTAAGAAGATAGAGGGAAGGGCTTACGGCAGAGGTGGGCTTAAAAGCTATAAGGACTTTAAAATAGCGCGCTATAACGGGGCATGCTAATACAGAGCTATATAAGCAAATTAGAGCGTGACTGTGGTTTCATTTACGTAAGACAAAGCGCTTATAGTAGCTTGTAACTGCTACTGGCCAAGCAGGACTAACAACGGCCGCTAATAACCCTAATATAATCCTGGTAATACTGGTCTTAACGCTATACGTTGTTAGGACCCCGGCCTTTGCTAGCTATTACTACCTAGATATAGTAAATGTATATGTCGGCGCAGAGCGTGCTAGGGGGGCTGTAGGGGTAGGATGCAATGCGCTGTTACTTGCGTAGTAGTATATCTAGAAATTACGAAAATGTTAGCTATATTCTAAAGCGCAGCTATACTTTGAAACTTACCTTTGTAGTACAAAGCGCCCTCGCTACGCTTGTATGCGCCGCTACCCTTACCTTTATTAGCACTATCGCTAGTACTGCTATTAACGCTATTATTGTTGCTACTGCTGCCCTCCTCCTCCTCCTCCTCCTCCTCTGCGTTGGTAGGAGGTATATACGCCCTATTATAGGCGTTATTATTATCCTTATCGGCTATAAGGCTGGAATCAGTAGTATATCTGCCGGCGTTACTGCTAGCAGTGCGCTTAGAGCGCCGCAGGTCCTTCTTCTTAGCTAGCTTACAGGCCTAGGTATTGGCTGTAGCCTCCTTACGCTTTTTACGGCGCTTAGCGGCCGCTGCCCTACCTGCTATAGCGCAGGCCTTGGCCGACTTATGCCGCTTAGCCTTATAGGCGGCTGTGCGATATACGGCCGGCATAATCTTGGCCGGCTTGGCTGGCGTAGGTGCCGGGGCCAGGGGTACGGCGGGTATGCCTATATTGCGCTAGGATGTTAATAAATAAGACGTGCCTATACCGATAATATGTAGGATATAACGCGTATATAGTGGACAATAAAGCTAGTACGGCGGACAATAATAAAGTACTTACCTGGGATATTGTATACCAAGTTGTCCGAGTTAGAAAGGGAGTCTATATTAGCTATAAGCAGGTTAATAAAACGATAAAGCACGGTAGTAGTAGCGGCAGGGTAAGAAGGCTATATACGTATATATTTTTATTAGCAAGACTTAAAAGAGAAGGACTATATTGGAAGTATAGGCTGGCCTGTTGTTCTATTTATTCTATAGCAGGCGGTCTAGGAATGTATAACAATAAGAAGACAATACTGGTAGAAAAGGGCGTCGTTGATTGGTTAAGGGATAGGCAGGCTATAACCGAGGAAGAAAAGGGAGAAGGAGATAGAAGGTGGTTATATAATAGGATTGGTATAGCAACAGGCGACGCGGATATATCGCTATGGGCAAAGCGTGATATACGCTTTGTATAGTACTTGTAGGACGCGATGTATAACTTGTCTTATAGGAATAAGGCGCGTTAAGAATTAATTATAGGACATGATATACGCCCTATCTTATATAGATAAAGCGCGTTAAATGGCAGACTGCAGGTAAGGATGTCCTATAAGGACGGACTATAACTAAAAAGAAAAGAGAGCCAGTGTCGATTACTAGCGGGCTATCGTAGCTGGTATAGGTTGGTTATAGTAAGGGAATAGCTAGATATAGGGCATAACCCCTATGCTAGCGCTAGGCATAACCCTAGTTAGGATATAGGGTTATAACGCCCTATATCTAGGAGAGCGAGAAAGAGAGGGAAAAGGAACAGATCATCAATCATCACTATAGGAATCGTACTTGTTATTTTGCTCTTTCTCTGTCTTGCTGTTCTTGTTCCTTACTATCTACCGGAAGCCTTTCACTGCAGTGAGAGCGAATCGACAGGTCTTGAATTGTTATATAACCTACGACTGATATAACTGTTATACTAAGTAAGATTATTGTTATCTGATTAGAGGTTAGAAGCCTAGAAATACCGGTCTAAGTCGTTAGAGCAGAAAATTCGAAATAGTCGTCCTGTTAATACTATACTATAGAGTTGTCTAGCCAACAGTCTATAGGTTGTCCTTGTTAATAGTAAGATAACCCTAATATAAGTAAGGCCTGCTTATAAGTGTCGGAGCCCTTACTTAGTTTATTCCTAGTTAAGCCCCTATATAAAACAGAGCAGCAGACCTACGAGAAAGTAGGAGCAGCTATCTAAAGGTAGTAGGCAGCTATATATCGAACAGCTGTCTAGACAAGAGGATAAGAGGTATGTATATAACAAGGCTATAGTCTCTCTAATTAGGGGAGACTAAGGTAGATAGGTGCAATAGAACCAAGTAAATAGGCTAAAGTAGCCCGGAGGTAAGAAGTAGATAGAATATCTAAATGGGTAAAATGTAACTGTATAACTGTAATAACTAGGATGGATTTATTATTCTCTCTCTCTAAATATAGGAAGGAAAGCTAGCTTCTTATACTATTGTCCTCCTTATACTACTAATTTGCAATCTTGTTGTTAGCCTAGAATAAGATAAGGGGCGGAAAAGAAAGACCAGCCTTGTCCACCTACTCTACTGTATAATAGAAGAGAAAGTAGACACGGGCCTCCTCTGAATAGAGGGAGAAGAAGAAGAAAAACAAGCGGCGGCTAGTCGGGCACTAGCTACGCCGATCCAATATATAGCCCGGTTTCTCTTAAAGATCGAATCTATAATTAGGTTACCCTAATAGTTTCTTATAGGCCTGGCTTTTATTATCGTGAACCTACGGTCTATTAAGAATTAGCAATATATGCGATCTGCTTTTTCAACGTTAAGTGTCTAGCAGAGCATAGCTACCAGCTTTTCGAAGCTTATTAGTAGTTTATTGTTAAACGTATAAAATAAGCTATAGCGCTCTAACGGTTATAACTTAGGCAGAACGGATTTCAGTTCTCGAACTACTAGATATATAGCTATATTCTAAGGGTGGACCCTTTTTTGTGGATACCGCTGACTAAGCTATATATTCCACTATATAGCCTAGAAATAGCTTTAAAAGGCTTTTATATTTTTAGATTTATGCCCCACTTTCGTGGAGACAGCCTCCTTAGGCTGTATAAGCGCTAGAAATAGCCTTAAAAGGCTCTTCTACTAGGTCACCTACCTACCCTGTACCTACCCTGCACCGCAGGAGCGAAAACAGAACTTATAGGAAAAGTCGTGCGGCTTACCCTACAGCTTAGGTAGCCGTAAGTCGATCATTTAAAATCGCCAGCTTATTTGGTTTTTCGGGAAGGCGCTATGCACCTACTAAGGCGCTCCTGCCGTGTGGAAGGCAGGAACGGTCCCGGAGGGTATATGTAGGAAAGGAAATTGCGAAGCCCTACCTACTTGGACTAGAAATCAAGTAACTACGTTACCTACAACTATAAGCCTTATAGGCCTATAAGACCCACTGAAATCCGTGATATAGAAGCTTAAAGCCCCTATAATATAGCGCTATAGCCTATAACTATACCGTTATATAAGGACTTTTATAGAGGGAATACAGTAAAGGGCCCTACTTTGCTATATTAGCATATACCTAGGAAGTGCTATTTAGGCCATATCAACGCTGTTGCTGCCCCTACGTACCCTATACGACTACTACTAGTAGGCTATAGTGGTTACAGATCCTTATATAGGATTACCCATTCCAATATTATTAGAGCTAGGGGTTTTTAAATTCCTACCTAGGAGTCTATTACCTTCTAACCGTAAGCTTATTACCTGTCGAAACGTTCTTAAGGTTAAAAAGGATGCTAAAAACAGGCCTATTAATTATAAATCTCAGTTAGTAGCTAGGGGCTAAATATAGGTAGAAGGCCTAGATTACACTATAACCTACGCCTCTACTAGTATACCACCTACTTGGCGTATACTTCTAGCTATAGGTGCTGTTCTAGACTAGGAAATAGAACAAGCTGACTTGATAGGGGCATTTCTTAACAGTGCTCTTAGAGAAGAAATATATGGAAATCCCTGAAGGACTGTTAGACCTAGCGGCTTCTAATAAGGCTATTTATAAGCTTTTACTGAAATACGGCTATAGTCCTTCTAATGCTAAAATTATTAAACTATCTAAAGCGTTATACAGTCTAAAGCAAAGCCCTAGAGAGTAGCAAGATAAGCTTAAAATCTTACTTAAGAGCCTAGGCTATCTCCCTCTTATTTCAGATCCAGGGGTCTTCTATAATGCTAAAACCTGCCACTTTATCGTTACCTATGTAGATAACTGTCTATTTATAGGGCCTGATATAGGCCATATAACTGATTTAAAGAAACGGCTTAATAAGGTCTACGGTATAGAAGACTTAGGGCCTGCCGCCTATTTCCTAGGCGTGCAAATTATAAGGGATAGACCTAATAGGCGCCTGTGGCTTAACCAGTTACAGTATGTAGAAGAGGCGGTTAGCCGCTTTAACTTAGCCGATTCTAAGCCTATATCTATTCCCTTATAGCTAGGGCTAGTAAGTCAACTTCAACTAGAGGAAGATATTACTAGCCACCTTTGTAATTCCATGGATATTAAGCTCTATCAAAGCCTAGTAGGAACAGCTATGTATATAATGCTCCTTACTAGGGTAGATATTAGCTTTACCGTACAGTGGCTCTCTAGGTCTTTAAATAGGCCTACAAAATCACACTTAAACGCTGCTAAAAATCTTTTTAAGTATCTTAATAGTACTAAAGACTATAGCATCTGTTTTAGCTATAACGGAAATACAGTAGCTGATCTAGGGCCTAAGCTTAGTAGTAGTAGTAATATAACTATTAAGCTTCGTAGAGACTTTTACTCTAAGGAAGGGCCTAGGCCCCTAACTACTACCTCTACTACTATAGTAGATTCTAGAAATGGTAAAGGTAGTAGCCGGACTTCTATAATTAATAGTAGTCTAGTCCCTATAGGCTTTAGTGATTCTGATTTTGCAGGGGATAAGGCTACTAGTAAATCCACCTTTGGCTATCTATATAAGTTAGCTGGCGGGCCTATTAGCTGGAAAACGGAAAGAGCTACTACTATTGCTCTTTCTACCCTAGAAGCTGAAACTGATGGACTTACAGAGGCTATACGCGAAGTACAGTGGATTATAGGGCTATTTTCTGAACTCCACAGGCCTATAGACCACCCTATTACCCTCTATAGAGATAATCAGGGCTCTATTACGGTAGCTAATGACCCTGCTCTACACGCTAGAGCTAAGCATACCCTACTGAAATTCCGGTACGTTAGAGAGCAGAATAAGGCTAAAATAGTTACTATTATATATCTTAATACTAAGTGTATGCCGGCTAACGGACTTACTAAAGCCCTACCAGTTAGTGGCTTTCAGTCTTTTATCAGGCTTTTAGGCCTACAACCTAAGGGAGCTTTTTACTAAGCTACCCTCTACCCCTATATATATATTCTATACTATATATATAGAAGGCCTGGCTTAGCCTGATTAGCTTATAAGACCAGTTAATAGTACCAGCTACTTTACAGCCCTCTGGAATCACCTAATTCCTCTATATAGCCTCAAAAGGCTTATAAGGTCCTAGCTACTGTAGTACAGTTCTATAGGCGCCCTTATGCCGGCATCAGCTCCCTGCGGCGTTAGGGAGGCCTATATTACTCTAGCTACGTCTAGAAGTACCCTAGTATATAGTATAGCTATATTTGGGAAATATAGGCTCCGGCTGTTACTAGTAGCATACTTTCCTTTAGAGGGGGATTATCTTGCCACTCTCTAGGGCTTTGTTTCAGACCGTATAACGCTTTAGATAGTTTAATAATATTAGGAGTAGAAGGATTATAGCCGTATTTCAGTAAAAGCTTATAAATAGCCTTATCAGAAGCCGCTAGGTCTAATAGTCCTTCAGGGATTTCCATATATATTTCTTCTCTAAGAGCGCTATTAAGAAATGCCCCTATAAAGTCAGCTTGTTCTATTTCCCAGTCTAGAACAGCACCTATAGCTAGAAGTATATGCCAAGTAGGTAGTATACTAGTAGAGGCGTAGGTTATAGTGTAATCTAGGCCTTCTACCTACATAAAGCCCCTAGCTACTAACCGAGATTTATACTTAATAGGCCTGTTTTTAGCGTCCTTTTTAACCTTAAGAACGTTTCGACAGGTAATAAGCTTACGGTTAGAAGGTAATAGACTCCTAGGTAGGAATTTAAAAACCCCTAGCTCTAATAGCTGGATAAATTCCTTGGTAATAGCCTCTAACCACTTACTACGCTCATCTCTAGGTAGTTTCAAGACTTGCTTATAAGTAGTAGGCGTACTATCCTTAGATATTACCCTTTTTCGAGCCTTATAGACAAAAGACAGTATATAGCTACTAGTCTTAGCTAAAAGCTTATAGTAATCGAGCTGCATTTTATCCCCCTCTGAAATAAGATCACTATTATCAAGAGGTTCGTTTGTTATAGGCTGATTAGGCGCTATAACTTCTATAGGCTTAGGTGCAAGAATAGGCTCTATAGTTTAGGGAAACGCCTCTAGTAACTCGGGCTTTCTAATAGATATAGTAGGCCTAGTAGACTCTACTATAACCGGATTTATAGGCTTATCCGGTAAGGGTTCATCTACTTCACTATCGGAAGAAGATTTATAGGGTTCTAGCTTACTAGGTCCTATTTCTATACTAATAGGCTTTTCAGTATTAAGATTAGAAGGGTCCGGGCTGACAGCCCCCTCTAAATCTAGGTCTAGGTCTTCTAATTCCCCCTTTAAAGCCGTATTATTAGTAGGCTGACTTAGTACTGTATTATCCTCTATGAACTTAACAGTAGAGGTTTTAAGTACTGCTCTTCTAGACGGTATATATACTAGGTAGGTCTTAGAACCTAATACCGCTAGTAATTTACACTCTTGCGTTCTAGAGGTAAATTTTAACGATTTAGACCGTTTTTCTAGAGGTATAATAGCCTCTCCTCTAGCGCTAATAGCCCTATAGCGCTCTAGGTTAGGTATATATGGAATACCAGGCTCTAGCTCGTCAAATAGCGCCTGGAAAGGAGTGGTTTCCTTATTAGTTATAGCTGTACTATTAACTAATTCCACTATAGCCTCCAGTATAAAGCACCACAAGTACTGGGGTAAAGCGCTACTAAGAATAGTACACCTTACACAGTCTAGTATAACTCTAACTGATCGTTCTACTAAGCCGTTCTGCTCGTGGATATAGGGGGCAGAAGTGCTAAATTTAATACCCCTTTTAGCCAACCAAATAGTTAATAAATCAGTTATTTCAGTACCTCCGTCAAAGTGGGATTTAGTAGGATATCTACCAAATCCATTCCTTAGGCCCCTAAAAAGCCCTTAATAGCGTTAGCTACTATAGGGCCTAATTTATTAGGTAGGTTAAAAACCCACCTATACCTACTTTTACGGTTAACTAGAAGTAAGACTATAGGGTTTCTGTTATAAGGCCTAGGCCTAATTCTAACAGTATCGCCCTCTATTGAGTCTAAGACCCTAGGTAGGTCAGGTATTAAAGCCTTACTAACCCTTTTTACTGCTTTACCTTGATCACAGCTAGAGCAGTGAAAATCAGCTTCCTTTATTTTATCAAAATTAGGCAGCCCTTTAGTAATACTAGAGGTCTTTTTCAAAAGACGCAGGCCTATATGGCCTAGCCTAACGTGCCACAATTTAGCTAAATTAAGTAGATTATAGTAATCTCGCTGACCTATATTAGGCTCCTTTAAAGTAGGGCTAGATATAGCCTTGTCTACTTTATTCCCCTCTATAACTGGCTCTCTTAGCACATGGGGCAGGTCTCTAGTGCTAGTTAAGGGCTCAGGCTCCCTAGTCTTACAGGGACTTCAATAGGGGGCCTAGGCAGTGGCTAAGGGCTCTACAGGCCTACGGGGCCTTTTCCCCCTTAAAGAAGGTCCTACACCTTCTAAAGTAGTACCCTTAGCCGGAGAATTCCTTAGCTTATAGCGCTTATTAGGCTCTATAGCTTTAGATACTATAGCATCCTCTATAATAGGTCTATAGTCTTCCTTTCTAATAGAATTAGAAGGAATTTCCACTACTATCTTATTACGCTGTGGCTCTATACTTTTAGTAGTATAACTAGAAAGGCCTAAAGGAAAAGCAAAATTTGCATGTAATATAGGCTTAGAGCTGCCTTTAACGTCAAGAAAAAATCCTGATTTCTTAAAGTCTAGTACAGCTATACAGCGTCTATCACCCCTATAAAGGGTTTCCTTTATAAGGCAACCTCCCGAATCATAGTGCCTTACCCTACTAATAATATTTATATTAATATTAGGTAGGTATAAAACGTTATCTAATACTAATTTAGTATAGGTAGGGGGGACCTTTCTAGATAATACTACTAGTGTAATAGAGCCTATACCAGCCGGGCTTATAGGGCCATTTCCAGTGTTAATAGGGCGTAACTGGCCTGTGTTAGGCGTAAAGGTAGTAAACCGCTCTTTACTATTACTAATATGGTCCGTAGATCCCGTATTGTATAGCCAACTATTATAAAGAGCAGGGTCTCTAGGGCATCTTCTAGGCTTATTATCTTTATATTTTGCCTTATAAGAAGAGGTTTTTAGGCCTTTTCCTTTAAAGTCCTTACGCTTCTTATACCCTTTTAACGCTAATAGCTGTGCTAATTGGGTATTAGAATCGCTAGAAGAACTAGAATTGGAACTAGAGTCGGATTCCTCTTCTTCTTCTATAGCTAGGTTATAAGACCCTAGTATAAAGGAGGCCTGTTCGGCACTTTTAGCACTATAATTCTGCCCTTTAACATTATAATTAGCCTTCTTCTTACCCTTTTTCTTATTTTTACCCTTCTTACTAGGGTTAGAATTTGAATTAGGGGTTGAATTAAAGCTATTAGCTATATGAGCTGCTCTATACGCCTCTATAGCCGGGTTCCTAGATTCTTCTAGAATATCAGCTATTAGATATTCTATATTAAGGCTAGATGCTATAAGACCTAGCATTCTAGCCTGTCTTATAGAGCTCTTTTGGCGTGATACCTAGCTAGGAAACTTAGATTCTAGAGCCTTAAAATACTAATTTAGTATTAAAGAGGGATCTATATCTATTTTAGCCATAGTAAGCTTAGCAAGGTAGCCGTTAAATTCAGCGTTAAAAGCTGATAAGCCTTTTTTATAGGTACTAAAGGTAAGGGCGTGGAATTCGTTATAGACGTCCTCCTTTTTAGACTCTATAGGTCGGCTATACTGCCTAACAAGTAGCTTAAAGGCCTTAGAAGGTATATAAATCCACGATATAGCAGCCCTAGGGCTACTAGATAAGCTATCACGTAGGAGCATTAAAAGAACAGCTTAATCAGAGTTGCTATAAGTGTTAGATATATCAGGGTTTTCTAAAAAATTAGATATCCCTAACGCTCTTAGCACTATACTTAAAGCCTGAATCTACTATTCAAAATTGCTTTCCCCGCTAAGCTTACTATCGTCCGGTATAGTATAGGCCTTTTTAGAAAGCTCCTTTACTATACTACTAGTAATAGTATCCTTAAAGCCTTCCTTAGACCCTGTATCTATAGGGGGGTCTAAATTACTAGTAGCTGAATTAACAGCCGGCCCTAGATAGGGCTCTTTCCTAGGGGGACGTAGAGGAGAATCTAAATCTATAGCACAGCTAAAAGGATCAAATCTAGGACTATAGCTAGTCTTTCCAGTAGCAGTAGCATTGCTACTATTAGTTAGAGAAGCTAAAGTAGAAGATATATTCTTTATGGCGCTAACGCTATCCTTGACAGAGGCTTTTAGGGTATTTAGACTTAAAAGTAGTGTTTTTATATCACTAGATTGGCTAGCTATAACTCGGTCATAAGATTTTATATGCTGTTTTAGGACTTCTATAGCCTCGCTATAGTCTTCGCCATCTTCCTCATCTTCTGATAGGGTTCGTATAGGTAGTAGAGGCCTAGAAGATTGCCCTGGATCAGCTGGGTTACTAGCCCTTTTAGGGGCTATACCCTTCCCTTTAGCTTGATCCGCCATTATAAATAGGCTACTATTTACTTATAGTACTAGTAAAAGCACTTAATTAGCTTCTAGTTCACTAAAGCTAATTAGCTAGCTCACTAATTATATTAGTGATTTTCTAGGCTAGTCTTAGCGCTTAGTAGGTTTACAGCGCTGCCTACTTGCTACTTAGTAGGGCTTTCTAGTAGAAATTCTAAACTAGGCTCTAAGATAGGGACTAGAGACTTCGACGTAGGGACTTAACTACCGCCTATAGATATATCTATAGAAAGGGCTCTATAGTAGGGAAATATAGGTCTTGAGCGCTAGAAATTCTAAAACGCTAGCCTTTCTACTTCCAGCTATAAGTAGAAAGGTCTTTTAGTATAGGTAAGTATACTAGCCTAAGCGTATAAGAGCCCTAAATGCTCGTCAATACTATAGGACTTAGATTTCTCAGCGATTTATCCTTCTAGATTTTCAGGCTTTTTAGTCCTTAAATAGCCTTTAATAAGATGTAATATATAGCTTTTTAGGGCTGATATAGTACTATATTTTCAGCTATAAGAGGCTTAAATAGCCCTATATATATAGGCAGAGGTAGCGCTTTGAAATTGGACTCCAACGATAACTATCCCACAGGCTATCCGGGCTTATAACCTATTGGAATGGGTAATCCTATATAAGGATCTATAACCACTATAGCCTACTAGTAGTAGTCGTATAGGGTACGTAGGGGCAGCAACAGCGTTGATATGGCCTAAATAGCACTTCCTAGGTATATGCTAATATAGTAAAGTAGGGCCCTTTACTGTATTCCCTCTATAAAAGTCCTTATATAACGGTATAGTTATAGGCTATAGCGCTATATTATAGGGGCTTTAAGCTTGTATATCACGGCTTTCAGTGGGTCTTATAGGCCTATAAGGCTTATAGTTGTAGGTAACGTATAATTTGATTTCTAGTCCCGTAGGTAAGGCTTCGCAATTTCCTTCCCTACATATACCCTCCGGGACCGTTCCTGCCTTCCATATGGCAGGAGCGCCTTAGTAGGTGCATGGCGCCTTCCCGAAAAACCAAATAAGCTGGCGATTTTAAATAATCGACTTACGGCCACCTAAGCTGCAGGGTAAGCTGCACGACTTTTCCTGTAAGTTCTGTTTTCGCTCCTGCGGTACAGGGTAGGTACAGGGTAGGTAGGTGACCTAGTAGAAGAGCCTTTTAAGGCTATTTCTAGCGCTTATACAGCCTAAGGAGGCTGTCTCTACAAAAGTGGGGCATAAATCTAAAAATAGAAAAGCCTTTTAAAGCTATTTCTAGGCTATATAGTGGAATATATAGCTTAGTCAGCAGTATCCACGAAAGTGGGTCCACCCTCAAAATATAGCTATATATCTAGTAGTTCGAGAACTGAAATCCGTTTTGCCTAAGCTCTAACCGTTAGAGCGCTATAGCTTATTTTGTATGTTTAACAGATTTCAATATTATATATATTCTTACTTCTTTCTATATATAATAGGGGTTTATCCTATATATATATAAGGGCATAACCCCTTTGTCTAACGGAATAGTTTTGCTCTTACGTTCTTATTTCTTAGGATTCTTCTATTCTTTACCTATATATAGCTTTCTAAGGCTTATAAAGGAACAGAAGAATAGAGGGGGTGTTAAACGTACAAAATAAGCTATAGCGCTCTAACAGTTATAGCTTAGGTGAAACGGATTTCGGTTCTCGAACTAATAGATATATAGCTATATTCTAAGTATGGACCCACTTTTTTAGATACCGCTAACTAAGCTATATGTTCCACTATATAGCCTAGAAATAGCTTTAAAAGGCTTTTCTATTTTTAGATTTATGCCCTACTTTTATGGAGATAGCCTCCTTAGGCTATATAAGCGCTAGAAATAGACTTAAAAGGCTCTTCTACTAGGTTACCTACCTACCCTGTACCTACCCTACACCGTAAGAGCGAAAAACAGAACTTATAGGAAAAGTCGTGCGGCTTACCCTGTAGCTTAGGTGGCCGTGAGTCGATTATTTAAAATCGCCAGAGACCGACATCAAACATCCGAAAACGCGTTCTTGGTCAGGAACGCTCCAAATCGACTGCACTCTTTTGCGATCAACTTGTCCAATTGAGGACACAACACACGCCAAATTTAGCAGCAGCGCTGTCCGCTGTTCGACGGCGCTGTGGTCGGATTCTGACTGTACGATGTAGTCGACCGTGGCGAGAAATCTGTAGCAGGGGCGTACAGGCCCTATAGTCATATGCCCCTCTAGCACCCCTAACCCTCTAGGCCCTTGCCCTTCCACCACCCCTAGCCCCTTAATCAACAAGCCTACCCCTGAACCCGATTATACAAGCCATACGTTTGCGCCCTACCTCTCTAGCGCCATAGCTATAGCTATAGCTACTACTACTGCTGCTACTACTACTACTACCACTACTACTTCCGCCACCGATTCTACTACTGCTATAACCGCTACTAGGCCGAGCGATATATCGTTCGATAGCCCTTTTAAAGGGCTTTCTAGCAGTCAGCACGCTACTACCGCTAACGCCGCTACCGCCCCCCTGAAAAAGGGGAAAGAAAAGGAGAAAGCTTTACCGCCGTTGACTCTTGCCCTTACCTTCTCTAGCCTTATAGACTCGATAGTCAGCCTCTTAATCAATAACCCGGCTTTTAAGGAAATCGTTAAATATATAGGGCTAGCTAGAAAGCTAGCTCTAACGCAAATACTAAAAGAGAAGGAGAAGAAGGCAGTAATTCCGATCTTTCCTTCTTTTACTAGCCAGGCCTAAAAGCAGAAGAAGTAGCAGCACTAACAACAACAATAACAACAACAATAACAGCAGCAACTAGCCCCTTAGCCTAAGACCCGCCGTACCTGGGCTACTATAGCAGTAGCTAGGGTAAAGCCGACTAAACTAGGCCTAGAAAAACAAGTCCTTATACGCCTAGGATCAGCCTCCTCCCCCCTTGGTCAGAAATCAGCGCCAGAGATCGTATAGGCAGTTTAGAGGGCAATAAGGTATACTATTAAGGGGGTAAGGACCCTACCAAGCAGTAACCTTATACTAGTTATAGAGGAAGAGAAGGTAAAGAAGGCCTTAGAGGAAAATACAGCCTAGCTAGCCTCTTTATTATTAGAGGCCTCCCTCTATACTACTACCTAGGTAGTAGCTGTTAAGGGGCTTATAACAGCTGATTAGATAACGGAAGCTAGCCTCTTAGTAGCTGTAAAAGAAGTATATCCCTTAGCCCTCCGAGCTAAAGTCTAGCACCTACTCTAAATTGAAAGAACAAGAGTTTCAGCACTTATAGCCTTTTCTAGCTAATAAGAGGCTTATAAGGCCTGTTAAGATAGCATCTTCTAGGCTTATAGGGCCCTAAAAGCGGAGCTTTATATCAACGAGGCTAGGGCCCTTTAGTGCTTTAACTACTGGCGTTAGAGGCATAAGGCTAAATACTGCTACTCCTCTGCCCTCTGCTATAACTGCGGCTAAGAAAAGAAGAAGCATACTAACGAAGTAGCCTATACTAGGGCCTAGAACTGCCGGAACTGCCAAGGAGGCTACTATACTAGGGCAAAGGAATGCCCTAAAAGAAAGAAATATAGGGCATAAGCAAAGGCCTACCTTTAAAATAGGCCTATCAACTTTGACCTTCTAGGCCCTCTTAAGCTAGCAATATCAATAGAAGACCGGCTAGAAGGGGAAGAAAGCTATACAGTAGTAGCTGGAAAATGCCGCCGTAGCCGCCCCCCTACAATAACCGCCACTACCGCTACCGCCACTACCACTATAGCCTCCCTTTCCTAGCGAACTATAAGGGAGGCTTTTAGCAAAATCCCCGCCTCTACCTTTACTACTACCGATCTAGTAGCTACCGGTACTACAGCTACCAGTTCTATACCCTCCTCCCTAGAGCTGGTAAAGGGCTCTATAGAGGAAGAGGATACGGATATGCTTTAGTCTCTTTTCTACCTTCTCTTCTTCCTTAGACTACTTCCCCTCTCTCTCTTTAGACTGTCTTTTCTTTCTTCCCTATAGCTAGTATCTTACTACTATACTAAGGTAAGAGGGAAGGCTATAAGGCTAAGCTTATAAGCTTTTAAGCTTTAAGCCTAAACCTACCTTTACCTCTTTCGCTGATAAGACCCCTTCCTTATTCCCCTACCCTAAGCCCTATATTAATTGAGATATAAGGCGTTCTTATGGGAGATAGGTAGGGGAATAGGCGCAATTTCCCTTAGTAGTACCCTAGATAGCCTCCCCTTGCGTTATGTTTTTCTTTTAGTACTGCTTTTTTCCTCTTGCTAGGTTGCCCGCCTTGTTTGAGCTCGTTGGAGGTTTTTCATCCGTTTTCCGGTTTTCCTCTAGCATTAGTGTAAGCTAGCAGCTCCTTATAGTCCAATAAGGACTCTATAGGTGGAATACAATATATATATATTTAAAATCGCCAGCTTATTTGGTTTTTCAGGAAGGTGCCATGCACCTACTAAGGCGCTCCTGCCGTATGGAAGGCAGGAACGGTCCTAGAGGGTATATGTAGGGAAGGAAATTGCGAAGCCTTACCTACTAGACTAGAAATCAAATTATACGTTACCTACAACTATAAGCCTTATAGGCCTATAAGACCCACTGAAAGCCGTGATATATAAGCTTAAAGCCCCTATAATATAGCGCTATAGCCTATAACTATACCGTTATATAAGGACTTTTATAGAGGGAATACAGTAAAGGGCCCTACTTTACTATATTAGCATATACCTAGGAAGTGCTATTTAGGCCATATCAACGCTGTTGCTGCCCCTACGTACCCTATACGACTACTACTAGTAGGCTATAGTGGTTACAGATCCTTATATAGGATTACCCATTCCAATACCTTTACCTTTAAATAGGTTATAGGTTTGATTTCAACATTATTTATATTCTTACTTCTTTCTATATATAATAGGGGTTTATCCTATATATATATAAGGGCATAACCCCTTTGTCTAACGGAATAGTTTTGCTCTTATGTTCTTATTTCTTAGGATTCTTCTATTCTTTACCTATATATAGCTTTCTAAGGCTTATAAAGGAACAGAAGAATAGAGGGGGTGTTAAACGTATAAAATAAGCTATAGCGCTCTAACGGTTATAGCTTAGGCAAAACGGATTTCAGTTCTTGAACTACTAGATATATAGCTATATTCTAAGGTTGGACCCACTTTTGTGGATACCGCTGACTAAGCTATATATTCCACTATATAGCCTAGAAATAGCTTTAAAAGGCTTTTCTATTTTTAGATTTATGCCCCACTTTTGTAGAGACAGCCTCCTTAGGCTGTATATGTTGGACAACGTGGCGCTTGTGTCGCTTCGGTAGAACCTCGGTATCCCTGTTAGGAGCAGGGCACAGGGTTGCCTGTCAACTCGGGAGCAGGGCATAGGAAGGCCCTGGTCAATTAAGGTGGATATAGCCACGATTCCCTGTATTAAGCAGATTGAGCCTACTTTGGGGCCTATAAACGTTGTAGGGGGGACAGAGAAAATCTCTGTCCTAGGCAGCTAGAGCGCAGGTTAAGAACACAGAATATATAGAATTAATCACCAAGACCATAGATTCTAACAATTAACAGTTAGAAGCCGCCAGCCTAGTATAGACAAGCCTAGTATCAGTATATATATCATTATTACGATATCTAAGAACGTACCTTAGTAGCTGCTATTATATTGAGTAATAAGAATAACAAGAAGGCTGCTAAGAAGGGCTCTATCCTTCTCTCTAAGCTAGAGTAGTGGATCGACTTTAAGCAGTGGCTTTAGCGCGTTATAAGTAAGGTAATCGAGTTTATAGACCTAAACGATACTAAGGAATTAGGTAGACGTCCGGTCCCTCTAACCCTTAACGATATACCTATTCTCGGCTTATTAACTACCTATATCAAGACTGCTTGTCAGACCTACGTCCGCCAGTATTACGGCCTTACTTAGGGAGCGTAGCTTATAGAAGAGTATATTGAGTAGGCAAATGCTAATAGGCCTCCTCCTCTTCCTAGTAAGCGTATTATATATACTGATTTAACTGCTAATAGAAGGGCTACCTTCTAAAGTATATTAACAATATATAATACTGCTATAGCAAACTAGAAATACAACTAGGATAACGTTATAAAGGTTAAGAAGTGGATTAGAGAGTACGTCGAGACTTATATACTAAATCTATACTACCTACCTAAGCAAAGCCTTCGCTAGTAGTATTAGAACCTTACTAAGTCGATGTATTTAAAGGATTATAAGCAAATAAGGACGATATATAAGGACTATAAGGAGTACCTTAACGCTAGTAAGGCGAAAGCGGTTAGTAACTAGAGGACCTAGATAGAGAAGTAGTAGAAGCTACTATACCTGGTAGAGTATTATAAAGTAGAAGGGGTAGCTAACCCTAAACTATGGTTTAACAACTTGCTAATCTTCTTAGGAGCAACCTAAAGGTTCTAGGGCTAGATATTAGCCTTATAAAGGGACTTTAAGAAGCAGGCTAAATAGGAGAACCTTAATTACTACAAAGTAGTAAGGGATTTCCTATAAGACCTTAAGTTCAATAAGCCTCCTAAGCTAAAGCCTAAGAACCTAATAGGAAGAGAAGACGCGTATATTACCCTAAATAGCAAGTAGCCTCTTTCTAATAAGGCCGGTAAGAAGGGCAAAAGAGGAGGGGATATATAAGAAGAGGCCTCTAAGTAAGGAAGAGCTAATACCTATAGCAACCGAAATCTCTAGAGAGCCTTAGAAGTATCCTTAGCTTTAGGACCTAATTATCCTATAGAAAGACCCGGTTCTTATTATAAGAAGTATACCTATAGAATAATCTAGTATAACTAGAAAGTATACTAGTATCTATTTCCTTTTCTTATGTATAAAGGTTAGGAACTAAGGCTAGATATAGAGAAGTATATGAAATAAGCTATCAAAGAGGATTCGCAACTTCAATTAAAGATATTAGCTTATTGAAAAGAGCTAAAAGATAAGTAAGAGGCCTAAAGGTATATAGGGTATAAGGAGAAAGTAAAGGCTTTAAAACTAATAGTAGAAGTTGTTCTTATGCCTAAGAAGAAGAACGAGAATTAGGTCCCTATCGATTTTGTAGTGCTAAAGAGCGTACTATAAGTAAGTAGCGTTAGCGAATACCCTCTTAAGCACTCGGCCTACCTAGATTCCAGTACCTCCATCTATATTTTTAATAATTAGAAGAGATTTAAAAGCTTTAAAGAAGTAGGGGAAGGGGACTACCTTATAGCAGCTAATAGTAAGTTACTGATTAAAGGATATAGGATAGTTTTCCTATATCTATACCTAGGTTAGTATAAACGAGTGCTCCTCTAGCTTAATCGTATAGTATACTGCCCTAAAGTAGCTACTAACCTAGTTTCCTTAAGGTACTTTCGTAAAAAGGGAATATAGTAGGATTACTAGAAGTAGGGCACCCTTTCCTACCTTAGAAGAATGTCAGACTATAATAAGATCTATAAAATCCAGGAAACCTATAGCTAGTTCCTGCTAAAGCACGTTATAACTAATATCCTAGTATTAGCCTTTGTAATATAAAGGAAGTAGGGCAGGTCTTAGAAGAAGAAGACTAAGCCTAGGACAATCTAAGTATAGCACCGGCGGTTAGGTTATCCAAACCTAGAAGCGC
The DNA here is from genome assembly GCA_029339225.1 of Phyllachora maydis. Lineage (NCBI taxonomy): Eukaryota > Fungi > Ascomycota > Sordariomycetes > Phyllachorales > Phyllachoraceae > Phyllachora > Phyllachora maydis. The sequence goes on from JAQQPM010000004.1 coordinate 2,272,512, forward strand.
TTTATCACCTTGTTTAGAGCGGTAAGGGAGTTAAGGTTATTAGAAATCACAAGGTAATTAGAACGGTAGACTGCCTATAGTATAGTATAGGAAAAGGTCCTAATTACTAGGTCTTAAGGGTAGCCCGACCAGACCTAAAGTACCCTAGCGATATCCTAGCCCTTAATTTCTATAATATTAAAAGGTCTAAGGAAGGCTTTACGTCTATTATACTATTATTAGATTGCAAGTCGGGCCTAATATAGGACTATTATCTTTATAATCGGTTGGTTAAGAGTATTATTATAGCCCTAGACAACTGCTTTTTAGATCTTAATTAAAGGTATGGAATTCGGGTTCTAGATATTAAAGCTAATAATAAGATCGTAGGAAGGAAGGGAGCAATCTAAGCCTAGCTATAAGGGAAGTATATTAGAATAAATCTCTCTGCTCCTTAGACCTAAGATTAGAATAGAGGTGTAGAAAGAGCTACTAGTATTCTAAAAAGGCAGGTAAAAGCAATGGTAGTAGGGACTAACTTACCTTTAGATAAGGTAGCTAAAGTATTTAGAATAGCGGTATATCTCTTAAATTGTACCCTAAGGTATTAGCTAAAGTAAAAAATACTATATAAGGTATTCTATTCGTTTATAGAATTAGTAGGCGCCAAAGAGGCGACGCCTATTAAGCCGTAGTAAGGGTATCTCCGGGTTTTCCTATATTAAGCCTTTGCGTTAGAAGCAGACATATAGCTTAAGAAGAATAAGCTAAAGAGGTTTGCTCTAAGAGTACTCCTTAGATACCTGATTAGATATAACTTAACAAATATTTATTGAATCTAGAACCCTTAAACCAATAAGATTATAGTAACCTAGGACGTGATTTTTAATAAGAAAGTGGTATTTGACAGGTCTAAGGAGCATCTTATGGTCAGGCTAAGAGATCTAAGCTTAGAAGGGCTAAAAGAGTGGCTTACCGAGATTGAGAAAAGGGCAGAATCCGAAAATCTAAATACCATAGTAGCTAATATCCCTATATAGGACGTACCCTACGAAGTAAGGGTAATGGACCTAGGTAATAGATTAGAAGAAGAAGAGGAAGAGGATATCGATATACCTAACATTATAGATAATATAGAACTGGACAATTCGGTAGAAGTAATATAAGAACCTTAGTATATAGAGGCTTACCTACTCCTATATCCGACTCTAGAAGCCACGCCCCTACTAGCAGCATAGGGCATATCAAGAGCATGCCTTATAGTATGTTTTAGAGATTAAGTTCTTTGTTAGCATTTCCTTAATACTATTATAAAGGGAGACTTCCTTATCTAAAGGGCCTCCTTTACTACTAAAAGGCTTATAAATAGAGACCCTAAGATAAAAGGGAGTATACTAATATCTAAGATCCTAAGTATTAAGGACTTTAAGCCAGGTACTATTTATTCTTCTTAGCTGCCTCTAACGTCTAAGCTATACTAGAACCTTGAAAGCTACCTATAGGGGGAATACTTTAAAGAAGCCGAAAGGTAGTACCTTCTTATACACCTAAAAACGTAGGAGGAAGTGCTAATTGCTAAGGTATAGGGTAAGTAGGTCTTAGACAATATATAGGTATATGTCGGTAGTCTCTGTATATATATACAAAGGGGTAACTAAAAGGTAAATCGATCGGTGAATAGAAGTCTGTCTGCTCTAACTACCTCGTTAGGACAGTCCCTATTATAAATACCACGTACGACGATCGGATATAATCGTTGTATTAAACACACTAATTATAGAGCAATAGCTTGTTAGGATCGAGCTGTTAGCGCTTGGAAAGAGCGCTATAAGCTATTGTTGTAAACCCTATATTCGTATTGCTAATCAGAGCTTGTTAAAGCTCTAAACGCTGCGATTACCTAATACCAAACGTTATCTATGCCTTAGTTCCGATACTAGCTATCTTTTCTTTTCGGCAGAGGACTATCTATTAATTAATGCTCTAAAAGGGATAATAAAGGAGATATCAGTGCTCGAAACGATTTCGTATAAACGCGTTATCTACTACCTAGGTAGCAGCTAATAGCTACATTGCTTAAAAAGGGTAGGCCGTGCGCGCAACCGCGTATAGGGATTAGTAAGCTCTTTGCTCTATATAGGGGAATTAATAATAGGTTCGTGTAACAAGACCTTAAAGTTAGAACAATAGATCGCATAATAGTAAGGGACAATAGTAGAGAGGAAGGAAGTTAGTATTATAGTGCTCTTTACCTATAGGCTCTTTGTTCCTCTATATATATAGAGAGGGCGTACTGCCCTTATAGCTCGGGCTTCCTCTTCCCTTACGCAATAGCAGTAACAGCAATAATAGTAACAATAGTAATAATAATAAGTATACTAGCAAGTATAGGGACTGCTGTTCGTTGCTTATATACTGACTTAAATCAAGTGTCGTTATTCAATAACGTTACTGCTATGCTAGACGCGTTCTTCGCGCGTATAGAGGCGTTGTCTTCGCTTGATAAAGCGTTGGGTACCGCCGCTGCCGCGCCTATCGATGCCGCCGCCGCCGAGCCCGCCGAGCCCGCCGATGCCGCCGCCGTACCTGCCACCGCCGCCGAGGCCGCTGCCGCCGAGGCCGCCGCCGCCGAGCCTGCCGGCGCTGCTGTCGTTAACGATATCGGCGATGCCGTCCCTCCTATTGTTTCTAGTATATTCTATTGTCTGCTCCTTATACTTGTTGTTTGCTAATATACTTGCTTAGGACCTCTTTATCAAACATCCGAAAACGCGTTCTTGGTTAGGAACGCTCCAAATCGACTGCACTCTTTTGCGATCAACTTGTCCAATTAAGGACATAATACACGCCAAATTTGGCCGCAGCGCTGTCCGCCGTTCGACGGCACTATAGTCGGATTCTGACCGTACAATATGGTCGACCATAGCGAGAAATCTGCAGCGGGGGCGCACGGGCCCTACAGTCACGTACCCCCCTGGCACCCCTAACCCTCTAGGCCCTCGCCCGGCTTCCGCCACCCCTAGCCCCTCAATCAACGAGCCTACCCCTAAACCCGATTGCATAAGCCACACGTTTACGCCCTACCTCTCTAGCGCTACAGCTACAGCTATAGCCACTACTACCGCTGCTGCTACCGCTACCACTACTACTTCCGCCACCGATTCTACCACCGCTATAACCGCTACTAGGCCGAGCAATATATCGTTCGATAGCCCTTTTAAAGGGCTTTCTAGCAGTCAGCACGCTACTACCGCTAACGCCGCCACTGCCCCCCTAAAAAAGGGGAAAGAAAAGGAGAAAGCTTTACCGCTATCGACTCTTGCCCTTACCTTCTCTAGCCTTATAGACTCGATAGTCAGCCTCTAAATCAATAACCCGGCTTTTAAGGAAATCGTCGAATATACAGGGCTAGCTAGAAAGCTAGCTCTAATACAAATACTAAAGGAGGAGGAGAAGAAGGCAGTAATTCCGATCTTTCCTTCTTTTACCAGCCAGGCCCAAAAGCAGAAGAAGCAGCAGCACCAACAACAATAACAACAACAATAACAGCAGCAACTAGCCCCTTAGCCCGAGACCCGCCGTACCTAGGCTACTTTAGCAGCAGCTAGGGTAAAGCCGACTAAACTAGGCCTAGAAAAACAAGTCCTTATACGCCTAGGATCAGCCTCCTCCCCCCTCGGTCAGAAATCAGCGCCAGAGATCATACAGGCAGTTTAAAGGGCAATAGGGCATACTATTAAGGGGGTAAGGACCCTACTAAGCAGTAACCTTATACTAGTTACAGAGGAAGAGAAGGTAAAGAAGGCCTTAGAGGAAAATACAGCCTAGCTAGCCTCTTTATCACTAGAGGCCTCCCTCTATACTACCACCTAGGTAGTAGCTGTTAAGGGGCTTATAACAGCTGATCGGATAACGGAAGCTAGCCTCTTAGTAGCTATAAAAGAAGTATATCCCTTAGCCCTCTAAGCTAAAGTCTGGCACCTACTCCAAATCGAAAGAACAAGAGTCTCAGCACTTATAGCCTTTTCTAGCCAACAAGAGGCTTATAAGGCCTGTTAAGACGGCATCTTCTAGGCTTATAGGGCCCTAAAAGCGGAGCCTTATATCGATAAGGCTAGGGCCCTTCAGTGCTTTAACTACTAGCGTTAGGGGCATAAGGCTAAATACTGCCACTCCCCTGCCCTTTGCTATAACTGCGGCTAAGAAAAGAAGAAACATACCAACAAGGCGGCCTATACTAAGGCTTAGTACTGCCGGAACTGCCGTAGCGACCACCACGCTAGGGCAGAGGAATGCCCTAAAAGAAAGAAGCATAAGGCTCAGGCAAAATCCAGCCTATAAAACAGGCCTATTAACTTCGACCTCCCCAGCCCTCTTAAGCCGGCAATATCAACAGAAGACCGGCTAGAAGGGGAAGAAAGCTATACAGTAGTAGCTGGAAAACGCCGCTATGGCCGCCCCCCTACAATAACCGCTACTACCGCTACCGCTACTACCGCCACTACCGCCACAGCCTCCCTTTCCCAGCGAACTATAAGGGAGGCTTTTAGCAAAATCCCCGCCTCTACCTTTACTACTACTGATTTAGCAGCTACTGGTACTACAGCTACTAGTTCCATACCCTCCTCCCTAGAGCCGACAAGGGGCTCTATAGAGGAAGAGGATACGGATATGCTTTAGTCTCTTTTTCTGCCTTCTCTCCTTCCTTAGACTGCTTCCCCTCTCTCTCTTTAGACTATCTTTTATTTCTTCCCTATAGCTAGTATCTTACTACTATACTAAGGTAAAGGGGAAGGCTATAGGCCTAGGCTTATAAGCTTTTAAGCTTTAAGCCTAGCCTTGCCTTACCCCCTTTTTTGCTAACAAGACCCCTTCCTTATTCCCCTACCCCAAGCCCTATATTAATTGAGATATAGGGCGTTCTTATGGGAGACGGGTAGGGGAATAGGCGCAATTTCCCTTAGTAGCCTCCTAGACGGCCTCCCCTTGCGTTGTTTTTCTTTTAGTACTGCTCTTTTCCTCTTACTAGGTTGCCCGCCTTATTAAGCTCGTTGGAGGTTTTTCATCCGTTTTCCGGTTTTCCTCTAGCATAAGTGTAGGCTAGCAGCCCCTTATAGCCCCTTAGAGGACTCTATAGGAGTAATAGATATCTATCTAATATACTTGCTTAGCTGCCTTTTAAGAAGCGGCATTGTCCGCTTGTACGGCTTTGCGCGCTAAGGCTAGGGCTAAGGCCGAAGAAGAAGAAGAGGAAGAAGAAGAAGAAGAAGAAGAAGAAGAAGAAGTAGTAGAGGAAGAGAAGGATATAGGGGGTAAGGGCAAGGAGGACAAAGGTTTATATACTTGCTTTAAGCTTTTATTGCCATATCTAACTATTAGTATAGTAGCTACTTTATATATGCCCTCTAAGGGCAATAGCTAAGTCGTAGCCTAGTCCTAGCATTGGCGTAGTAGGTTGTCTTTATTAGCTGTTTGGATATAGTTCCTAATACTTGCCTATTAGTCGTGATATAGCGTTGTATATATATTGCTGGTATAAAGCGCGTATCCTACTGCCTAGAGTACCTCTACTTAGCCTTAAATGGCAAAAACCCGGCTATAGTGCTGGACGAGCTGTATATCAGGCCGCTTAGCCAGCGCTGCCGGGGCTGTAGCTTAGGCTATAGCTACCGCCCTATATAAGTGTATCCTCCGCTCGAATGCACTTCCGTTGCTATATTATAGGCTTATAGCTAATATTATACCTAGCCTAGTAGAGATTAAGCCTATAGTATGCCGCTTTCTAGCGCGATATATCGATCCTAGTTATCTTATATTAGTAAGCGTTTATTGCTATATTATCTGCTTAATATACGTTGCTAATCTAGCATCTAGGAACTTAGTAATTAGTACTAGGGTACTTGCTATGCCTTATAGACGTAGGAGGAGGATCGGGCCCTCCTAAACAGCAGTAATACCAGTATATATATAATATTAGGGATAGAGAGGAAAGAGGAGGCTAAATAGGCTATCCTGCGCTTTATTAAGCTGGTATTTATAGGATAGTAAGCTTAGTTTAAGCGGTTATTAGTACATTGTTTATACGCCTAGGGACACGTCCCCTATAATTAAAAGTTTTTGCTTTGCTATATCGTATTCCGCTTATACTCTTCCAATTATTGCATTATATACTCCCTATACTATATCTATCTATTCCCTTAACTTTCTTCCCTTTCTTAATAGTAGCTGGTATATAGTTATACGACTATATAGCTATTATGTACTGCTATTGCAGCGCGTTATCGCTGGCGTTAGCACTGCCCTATATATGAACTATACGTTCGACCTAGCCTTCTATATACACGTCAACTTCGTTAGTCGAAATTAGAGTTCCTAGTGCCTTATTAGGCCCTGCCTTTGTTATTACATCTAATGGGTTATCGTCGCTGTAAATCCAGTATACTTCCTTGATTTCCCTGCTTTTATAGCTTTTATAAAGTGCTATTACGTTAATTATCAAACGCTTTTCAGTTATACTTCCTAATTTGACTAAATACTTATAAAGACTAAAAGAGTTAGTAAAGAGAACTAAAGGTAGACCTATACCTAGGTTAAGGCGTTTATAGATCTCTTTAAGTATTTAATTAAGAATGTAAGCGACGTCAAAGCCTTAGCTTATCCTATAAATCTTATTAGCTAGTATACTCTAGGTTACTCGCTTGTACTTTATAGAGGACTAGTATATGATATTACTATATAGCCGAAATATCGTCCTTGACTTGTTAGTACTTTTGTTCCTAAGAATAATTATAAACCTGATCTATAAGCTTAGATCCTGGTTATTAGCAAAAGAGCTATTAATAAAGACAAAGAGCTTAAGGGTACTTAGGTCGAGAGAAATATAGTATAACCCGCGCTTAGGATTGTCGATTTACTATTGAATTCGCTTATTTAAGGCGTTAATATCTACTTACTATAGCTCGATAGCTTATGCTATATAGGCATAGTCGAATGCCGCCTTTAGCTAGTATATAGAAGCAATGTATGCTCTATATACTTGCTGTTCTATATACGCCTTCTTCCGCTTAGGGTATATAGACCTTTTAGTATAGATAAGTTGTAGCTTTCTAGCCTATCCCTTTTGTTGTATAATAAGGTAGTTGTCTTAGACCTCTACCCTATAGCCGTTGAAATCGCCGGAATCCCTGGCCGCTAAAATCGTTAGGGGCTTTGCCTAAAAGCCTGCTCTTTAAAGCTCTGTTTCCTCTTTCTAGAGGAATTCCTCTATACTAAGGTTAAGGGTATCGTCTGTTTATAGTACTATAATGCTAAAGTACTTGCCTAAATTAGTTAATAAAAGGCAGGGATTATAAAGGGAACTGCCTATTTATATACGCTCTTTGTACTATTATATATATGTTAGGAACTAGTAAAGACTGCTCTTAGCAATCCTATATAAAGGCTTTCTAACGTATATAACATGCCCTTCTAGGTAATTGTAGTGCAGCTTATAGGGCAGCCTTATATAGATCAGCCTTATTAGCTCTGACTATAACTGTATATACGCCTATGTGATATTGCGTATTATAATTATATGGTTGAGCTATGATTGTAGTGTTAGTGCTAGGGCAAGGAGCAGACGTTGCAAGTATCGTTAGATCGTTGGCGATTATATAAGTATTTTCTTCTTATTAGTATTACTATAGCCCTATACTATAAGGCGTGATTTTTCGTATGGGCAAGGCGTATACTTCTCTTTAACTTCCCTTACAAGCCTGCTTCTAAAGATACAGATCCCCTTGAGATCCGGCATCCAGGGTACTACCTTAAGTACTCCTATTTTAATTAGGGACTCTATCTCTTTAGCGTCTAACTGCTTAAAGGGAGCTCCGGGTACTATAATTACTCCTTGTTTTCGGAGTTTAACGGCCAAAGTATAGTCCTTCTTTTCTTTTTCGGATATATATTGTGCTGCCCTTAAACGTATAACGTGCTTTTTAGGGTTAGGGTTTTAGCTCGCTTTGTTTTTTGCCCTTAAAGGTCTGCTACGTCTTCTACCTTGTGGTAGGGCAGGTTACTTGAGCGGTTAAGACGCCGATTAGTACTCTTCCCGATCGCCCGTTGCTTTACCATTGCCGCTTAAGAGCTTAGTAAGCCGGTTATACAGCTTAACTACTATATTACGAAAGGTTACTAGTCTGTTTGCTATATTAACTAGAACTTCTATATTGGTTATATTAAGCACTTTGTAGGGCCTTTACCACCCTTTATACTCTCTATATACTAGAACCTCTACTCCTAAAGGGAGTAAAAGCGGTAATATATCGGTTGTATCTGGCCTATTATACTATGCTAATACGTTGTTAATCTTTTACTAGTCTCTAATTCTTTATAGCTTAGCTATTATAGCTTATACTGCTCTTACGTACTACATTTGCATTAGGGAAGGGGGCGAATCCATTTTAAACCTTAGATATGCTCTAAAGACCAGTAGCGTTAGTATAAGTCCGTTTAGGCCGGCTATATTATTAACTGCGCTTACTATGCTCTAAAGGTAGGCTTCTAGCAAGACTATGCCCTTTATTTCCTTTAAGATGATCTTATATACCCTATATAGTAGTGTATAATAGTACTCTAAATGCCTGATTAACTAGTAAGCCTTAACTAGGATAATATATATAGTGATTCTAGCAAGCTTAGCTTCCGCCTAGAACTCCTTAGCTATAAAGTTAGTCCCTTGGTTATAGTATAAGATATTAGGTAGGCCGAGGTAGGTATCGATCTAGCACTCCTTTAAGCGCTCTTACATTTCCTTTACTATCTATACGTTTAGGAACCTTACTACCTAAAACAAAGTAGTAGAGTCGATTATATAAAGGTATTTTTAGCTTACCAAGTCGACTATATCTACTAACACCTCTTTATTAAAAGAGAAGTTATTATATACTCGAAGCGAAAATCGAAAGCGCTAAGGTACCGCTCCTTTGATCTAACAATAGTAGCAGTTATTGTTTAGCAGTTTAATAGCTGCTATATCGATATTCTGGTAGTTATAGCTTAGGATTTCATAAAGCTTATTAGCCCTAGGGTAGCCAAATCGTTAATAAAGTTGCTAGAGCATAGCTTCGGTTAATTAGTGCTCTAGCAGCTTATCCGGTCTAGCAAAGTAAGTGGCTATTGCGATTTTACAACCCTGAATTAGCATTTACAGATAGCCCTATTTATAGGCTACTTAGATATACACTTCCATTTTATCGTTCCTAAGCTTATTATCTATGTTATTTAGGTAAATGCCGAGGTTATCTATGTCCTTAAGGCATAGTAGAAAAGGCGTTTACAGATCTAATATATAGAACGTTACTATACTAAAAGGGGTGTCTATGCTTATAGTACTAAGGGACTTTAGTAGCTCGCTACTACTAAAGATAATAGACATTTCGCCGGCTCGTTTTCGGTTAAGTATAAGCCTAGAGAGCTAGCATTACAGCGCTAGAAACTGCTTAAACCCGGCGGTTAAGACATCCGCCGCTCTTATATCCGGCAGGATACCTTAGAATTCTTCTGCCAAATATCTGTTAAGCATAAAAATCTAGTTTAACTGCTTATCTAGTAGGTTTAATCTAGGATCGTACCTAGTAATTAGGTATTTAAAAACATCTTCTTAAAGGTAGGTTGCTATATAATACGCTATACTTAGTCTTATATCTTCGTTACTAGATTCTTCCTTAGAATTATCAACTAAGTACTATATTAGCCGCTCGTTTTCTTCTTTAGAATCCAATCCTTCTATATTAACTAAGAAGGCTTAGTAGCGACCTTTATCCTTCGATTGTATAATTCTACGACTCTCTAACTACCGCTTTTTCTGCTTGTTTTAAGCAGCCTTTAGGTAATTTGTAGATCGGCAACCTTTTCCCCTATAGATCTAATAGCAGGTCTGCTTTACTTCTTTACCTCTCTTCTAGTAGCTTATATTCCGCGCCTAAGCCCTTTTTATCGGGCTATCTTATGCTCGGCTGTAATTCTGGTTGTTGTGTTGTCGGTCTATTATAAACGCCGATAAGCCCTTTTTCCGTATATAAATAGCAAGGGCTATTCGGAGTTAAAAGCAGAGCTTATTAAAGTTAAGTTCTAGCTTTAACAGTACGCTACTAAGCCTAGATACGCCAGTTACTGCTTATATTAGTATAGGAACTAGTATTTCGTCGTTGTACTTTATGCTAAGGCTCTTCTATAATTATACTAATTTCTTAAATAGCGCTTTAAGGATATCTATCTTTGACTTTCTAGAGTTCTTAGGCATATGAGATACTATATTAAAAGTGATTATGCTCTATTTGTTAAAGCATTCTAAGCGCGTTACCTTATTAACGAAGTATCCCTGGAGGCGACTATATATAGTAGTAAAAGACGTTCCATTTAATATATACTATATATACTAATCTCTTGCACGCCTAGAAAGTATTAAAGGGAATATATAATAGAGCTGACTATACTCTATCTATAGGGAGTAGTACTACTATAGGAAGAACTTAACTTTATTGTCCAGAATCTCGGTATCCTTACTACTATAGTTTCCCTACTTATCCTATAACTTTGCAAAGGTGCTTGCTAACTTACTATTGATATTTTAAACCTGGCCTTTAATAGGTAGAAGGTATATATAATTAGTACTTCCTATATATACTGTCTTAGCATACGGTGTTTGTAAAGTAGGTTGTTTAAAACGGGTCTCTATAGTCTCTATTATTATTGACTATCCTTCTTACGTTTCTGATTAATAAGATAGTTGTTATAACGAAAGCTCCTTTAAGCTATTCTTATAGGATTTGGTAGGTAGGGGTATAAAGTCTTCCTCTAACATATAAGCGAGTATGACAAGGCTAGCGTTAAAAGGAGCTCTAAATACCCCTTTAACAGGTACTGACTTATTAATAAGGGCTTTTTGTAGTACTACCTTAAGCTTTAGAAGCCCTTTCGCCTAGTCTTCTATATCCTAGTTATAGAAATCTATATAAAAAGCTATATAAAGGTTATAACTAGTCGAGTTATTATCAATCCAAGCAATGAAATCAAGAATCTATAAGTTAAGGAGTATTATATCTATGCTCTTCGGCTTAATAAACAAGGGGTATTATAAGAAAAGAGATAGGTTAAAAGAGTAAATATAGCTTTCTCATTTAATCTCTTTCAAAGCTTATATAAGCTCTATAAGGCCGGGTATAGGTGCTATTTTGTCGTTATAAATCGCTGACTTATAAAGTAGCGATGATTGTCGTCTTAGTTAATCCTCTGATCGAACTAAGCGTTAGTAGAAGCAGTATAAGGTTATTCGCTCTCCCTTTTTAGTATCCTATGTTTTCAGACTGGTTAAGTTAACTATTACCTTTATAATATAAGCTTTTGCCAGATCTACTAATCTACTTTGCTGTTCTATACCGCCTACTAGCGATACTAATCAGTATCGGTAGTCTCTGTATATATATATAAAGGGGTAACTAAAAGGTAAATCGATTGGTAAATAGAAGTCTATCTGCTCTAACTACCTTATTAGGACAGTCCCTATTATAAATACCATGTACGACGATCGGATACGATCGTTATATTGAACATACTAATTACAGAGCGATAGCTTATTAGGATCGAGCTATTAGCGCTTGGAAAGAGCGCTGTAAGCCATTGTCGTAAACCCCGTATTCGTATCGCTAATCAGAGCTCGTTAAAGCTCTGAACGCTGCGATTACCCGATGCCGAACGTCACCTATGCCTTAGTTCCGACAGTATATATATATAAAATCAATAAGTATAATTACCTGAAGAAGTTTAAGGCTAGGTTAGTAGTCCAAGGCGATTAATAATAAGGGACCCTAAGGGAGGATATATATACAGCAATATTAGCTGGAAAGTCCTTCCAGATCTTAATAGCAGTAGTAGCGAGGTTCGATATAGAGCTGATCTAGTTTGACGTTTCAAACGCCTTTTATAATGCTTGCCTTAACCAGGATGTATATATAAGACTCCTAGCAGGGAAAAGGAAGTAGGGTATAGTCTATAAGCTAAAGAAAGTACTATATAGACTTTAGGAATCCCCTTACCTATAGTATAAAGAGTTCAGCAGTACTCTTTAGGATCTTAGGCTTAATGCAATACCCTATAAACCGTATATCTTTTAAAAGAGAGGAGTCTTTATTCTCTTTTATATAGACGATGTAACGATAGTATACTATAAAAGGCATAAAGCCCTTGCTAAAGGCCTAATAAGCTTGCTTTAGTTAAAGTATAAGATAACTAGTAGTAGCAAGCTAAACTAGTTTCTTAGGATACAAGTTATTCGGGATTAGGAGTACTATAAGATCTATCTCTTATAGGCGGCATACTATAAGAAAATCTTTAGATTAGTAGACGACCTAGTAATCAGGAGCAAGGTAATAAAGCTAATAGCATAGAGATATACCTCCTCTATAGTACTAAAAGAATTGAAGAGCAACCTAGGGCAGGTAACGAACGCTAAGATAAAGTTGTACTAAAGAAAAGTCGGCTTGATAATATATATAGTAGTAATTACAAGGGTTAATATAGCCTTTACTATATTAAGATTATCGAGATTTCTTATAAACCTAGGTCCGGAGTATCATAAGGCGGCAGATTATTGCCTTAACTACCTATCCTATTCTAGGAATTAGTGCTTTTAGCTTAGGGGTAGAGATATATATAAGGTTTGGTATAATACTTCCTTCGCCGATAATATATCCGATCGGAAAAGTTCTTAAGGATATATAATTAAGCTTTTTAGTAGGCTAGTTGCTTAGAGGGCAAGTAAGCAGACCTATATAACAACCTCTACTATAGAAGCGGAATTGGTATCTATAACGGAAGTAGTATAAGAAGTACTGTATCTCTGCCGCCTGATCTATAATCTCGGAATCGGTCTTAAAAGGGAGTATAGCGTATAAGTATTCTGTAATAACGCTTAAACCGTAAGACTGGTAACTAGGGACGAAATACTAAAAACGAAGCTCTGGCATATCAATATTAAGAATTACTAGCTCTAGTAGGAAGTTATTGTAGGAAGGGTTCTTACAGACTATATACTAATAGATTAACGATTAGTAGATAGCCTGACGAAAGTTCTTATAAATAATAGTTTTACTGCTTTCTATAAGTAAGTTAGTATAGTAGAAAGGAAAGAAAAGATCGAGAAGCGGCAGAGGGAGGAAGGCTAAGATATAGAGACTTAGCGGCGGGTATGGAAGGGAGTACCCTAAGAAACTAGTCTATTAAGCTAAACGTTGCTATTATAATCTACAAACGTAAAATTGATCGGGGCCTAGCTAGAAGTCCTAGGGTACGCCAGAGCAACAGCAGAATCCTCCTCTATAGCTATGTTAGTAGCTTGTAGTACGCTCTTCCCGTTATTAGCATTATCGTTGTCGGATTCTATTACTACTATCCTTTTCCCCTGCTTCTTTATCTTGTCCTTCTTCTAGATAGTTATAGCCCGTTTCTACGTCTATAGCTCTTAGATTAAGCTGGCGTACTCTCTAATAAGAGTATGTAACGTCTAGATAAGGATAGTTAGAATAGACTAGAAGTATAGTAGGATAGGATTAAGGGGTAACTTACTACTAGGGCTATAATACTAGAAAAGTATTTAACAATATAGGCCTAATAGGCCTATACTGCCGCTAAGATCTTATTATCGTCTGCTAGAAACGTAGGTTAGCGTAAACAGCGCTAAAGGGGTATATAGGTTGGACTTATAAGAGATATATAGATACCGGCGACAGGAGCAATTTGAATACTACGACTAAGAAGAAACATAGGGACTAAGCTATGCTATATATGGCGCTAGAGGGGAAAAATCACTAGAATCTGCCTATAAGACTAAGCATATAAGATAGCGCTTATAGTATACCTTATACGGCTTACCGTCCTAGACGGTAGAAACCGCTGGTAATACGGACGGTAACGCTTCTATAGGCATGGACTATAAGGCTAGGCTCGATGCTAGCTTACTTATAACCAGCTTCTTATAGACTAGTATTACCGGCCCCCTAGCGCTAGCTACCGGCGAACGTACCCTAGGGACTATTAAGACTAGGGCAGTAATAGCCGCCGGCGTAGGTAATAGACCCGAATCCCTAAAACGAAGCTTCTTTGATAACGGGAGTACCGTAACGTCGTCGTCCTTATCGTCGTCCTAGGTAAACTGGACTAGATATAGATTATTAGCTGTTAAAAGAACTACCTAGGAAAGGTAAGACAAAAGGACAAACCGCATTTCTGGCCTAATAAGGGCAAATCTCCTGCTACTAGGGTAGTAGGCTACTCTAGAACCAACTCCTCTTTCTAAGTAGATATCTATAATAAAAGGAAGTTAGGAAAAACTTATAAAACTAAATATAGCGATTATAAGAAGCCTTATAGTAAAAAGGGCAAGTATAGAAAGATAAAAACGCGTTTATAGGAAGGAGAAAATTTTTGGAGCTCTAGGGGAGGCAAGCAGATTTTATACCTAACCAGCTACTATATAAAAAGAGCAACAATATAGGCGGTTAAAAATCACGCCCTTTCTCCCTAACTTCCACTTCCTCCTTCCTAAGAAGGGATAGTATACTCTAATACCAAGAAGAGAAAGGCAGCAGACCCTTACCGATAAACGAGCCTCGATATATATAGGTGTAAAATACAAGAGCGAAGAAAGAAGCTAGGTAGTATACCTATAATAGGAATAAAAAGGAAAGGGCAGTATATTCTAACCAAGAAGATAAGGAAGAGGCAGCATACCTTAACCTAAATAAGGAAGAGGTAGTATACCTTGACCTAAATAAGGAAGAGGCAGTATACCTTAACCTAAATAGGAAAGGGCAGTATACCTAGACCTTTAGATCTAGCGAGACTTGCTACGTTAGTTTAACTACCTTGTTACCCGGATTAGCCCCTATAGAAACAGTAAGGAGTAGAGAAGAGACCGCTGCTAAAGTGATAAGCCAGTGTTTATAACGCTAAAGGTGGTTCACAAGGTACCTACAAGATCGGCAGAGGTAAAGGGAGTATAGCAAAAGAGATAAGCGTTCCTAAGCTAAATAGCAACTTAGTAGTCTCTAATAGAATAAGGTATTACGCTGGTTAACTACCTAGATAGCAGACTATAGTAACAACCGTTAGGTATCCCTAGAAGTAAGATTATAACAGTTAAAAAGAGCCTAACGGTTTCCCTTATAAGAAAGCACCTCTAAGATTAGTGAAAGAAGTAGGTTAGGGAGGAAGCAGTTAACTTTCCTAGACTCTATCTAGGTTAGCAACTAGTAATATCTGTTAGAAGCCCGATCTTAATAATCCGGAGTACCCTAACGAGTCCCGATAGAGGAATAGGACTGTAGGGTAGTAGAGCAGCTAAGTATTACCTATTAGTCTAATCCCTTTTTCTAATTAAATAGTAGAATAACTACCCTTCTACTAGCCTAGGAAGTACTATATAACTAGGGAATAGAGACCTTAGGGGTATTAATAATAGTTACTAAGAAAAAGACTATACTGCTGCCTATAAAGCCCAACTATAACCTCTATAATCCTAGAATATAGGTACTATAAATGTACGTTACTGCTAAATACGTCGTTGATAAGGAAGAGCCTTATAGTAAGGCCTGGGATCGCTATTGCAAACCCGGACTTAGGGGTATATTAGACAACGTAGCGCTTGTATCGCTTCGGTAGAACCTCGGTATCCCTATTAGGAGCAGGGCATAAGGTTGCCTATCAACTTAGGAGCAGGGCATAGGAAGGCCCTAGTCAATTAAGGTAGATATAGCCACGATTCCCTATATTAAGCAGATTAAGCCTACTTTAGGGCCTGTAAACGTTGCAGGGGGGACAGAGAAAATCTCTGTCCCGGGCGGCTAGAGCGCAGGTCAAGAACACAGAACACACGGAATCAATCACCGAGACCACAGATTCCAATAGTATAAGCGCTAGAAATAGCCTTCAAAGGCTCTTCTACTAGGTCACCTATCTACCCTGTACCTACCCTGCACCGCAGGAGCGAAAACAGAACTTACAGGAAAAGTCGTGCGGCTTACCCTGTAGCTTAGGTGGCTATAAGTCGATTATTTAAAATCGCCAGCTTATTTGGTTTTTCGGGAAGGCGCCATGCACCTACTAAGGCGCTCCTGCCGCGTAGAAGGCAGGAACGGTCCCGGAGGGTATATATAGGAAAGGAAATTGCGAAGCCTTACCTACTTGGACTAGAAATCAAGTTACTACGTTACCTACAACTATAAGCCTTATAGGCCTATAAGACCTACTAAAAGCTGTGATATATAAGCTTAAAGCCCCTATAATATAGCGCTATAGCCTATAACTATACTGTTATATAAGGACTTTTATAGAGGGAATATAGTAAAGGGCCCTACTTTACTATATGAGCATATACCTAGGAAGTGCTATTTAGGCTATATCAACGCTGTTGCTGCCCCTATGTACCCTATACGACTACTACTAGTAGGCTATAGTGGTTATAGATCCTTATATAGGATTACCCATTCCAATAATAGTGTCCTTAAAGCCTTCCTTAGACCTTGTATCTATAGGGGGGTCTAAATTACTAGTAGCTAAATTAACAGCCGGCCCTAGATAGGGCCCTTTTCTAGGGGGACATAGAGGAGAATCTAGGTCTATAGTACCGCTAAGAGGATTAAATCTAGAGCTATAGCTAGTCTTTCCAGTAGCAGTAGCCGCAGCGTTACTACTATTAGTTAGAGAAGCTAAAGTAGAAGATTTGCTCTTTATAGCGCTAACGCTATCCTTAATAGAGGCTTTTAGGGTATTTGGACTTAAAAGCAGTGTTTTTATATTACTAGATTCGCTAGCTATAACTCGCTTATAAGATGTTTTATACTGTTTTAGGATTTCTATAACCTTACTATAGTCTTCGCCATCTTCCTTATCTTCTAATAGGGTTTATATAGGTAGTAGAGGCCTAGAAGATTACCCTAAATCAGCTAGGTTACTAGCCCTTTTAGGGGCTATACCCTTCTCCCTAGCTTAATCCGCCATTGTAAATAGGCTACTATTTACTTCATAGTACTAGCTAAAGCACTTAATTAGCTTCTAGTTCACTAAAGCTAATCAGCTAGCTCACTCATTATAGTAGTGATTTCTAGGCTAGTCTTAGCGCTAAGTAGGTTTATAGCGCTGCCTAGTTACTACTTAGTAGGTCTTTCTGGTAGAAATTCTAGACTAGGCTCTAAGGGCTAGAGACTTCGACGTAGGGACTTAACTACGGCCTATAGATATATCTATAGGCAGGGCTCTATGGTAGGGAAATATAGGTCTTTAGCGCTAGAAATTCTAAAACGCTAGCCTTTCTACTTCTAGCTATAAGTAGAAAGGTCTTTTAGTATAGGTAAGTGTACTAGCCTAAGCGTATAAGAGCCCCAAATGCCCGTTAATACTATAGGACTTAGATTTCTTAGCGATTTTCTCCTTCTAGATTTTCAGGCTTTTTAGTCCTCAAATAGCCTTTAATAAGATGTAATATATAGCTTTTTAAGGCTAGAATAGTACTATATTTCCAGCTATAAAAGGCTTAAATAGCCCTATATATAGGTAGAGGTAGCGCTTTGAAATTAGACTCTAACAATAAATATCCTATAGGCTATCCGGGCTTATAACCTATAAGAATAGGTAATCCTATATAAGGATCTATAACTACTATAGCCTACTAGTAGGAGTCGTATAGGGTACGTAGGGGCAGCAACAGCGTTGATATAGCCTAAATAGCACTTCCTAGGTATATGCTAATATAGTAAAGCAGGGCCCTTTACTATATTCCCTCTATAAAAGTCCTTATATAACGGTATAGTTATAGGCTATAGCGCTATATTATAGGGGCTTTAAGCTTATATATCACGGCTTTTAGTAGGTCTTATAGGCCTACAAGGCTTATAGTTATAGGTAACGTAGTAATTTGATTTCTAGTCTAGTAGGTAAGGCTTTGCAATTTCCTTTCCTATATATACCCTCTAGGACCGTTCCTGCCTTCCGCATAGCAGGAGCGCCTTAGTAGGTGCATAGTGCCTTCCTGAAAAACCAAATAAGCTGGCGATTTTAAATAATCGACTTACGGCTACCTAAGCTACAGGGTACGCCGCACGACTTTTCCTATAAGTTCTGTTTTCGCTCCTGCAGTACAGGGAAGGTTCAGGGTAGGTAGGTGACCTAGTAGATAAGCCTTTCAAGGCTATTACTAGCGCTTATATAGCCTAAGGAGTCTGCCTCCACAAAAGTAGGGCATAAACTAAAAATAGAAAAGCCTTTTAAAGCTATTTCTAGGCTAAATAGTAGTATATATAGCTTAGTCAGCGGTATCTACAAAAGTGGGTCCACCCTTAGAATATAGCTATATATCTAGTAGTTCGAGAACTGAAATCCGTTTTGCCTAAGCTATAACCGTTAGAGCGCTATAGCTTATTTTATACGTTTAACAGGTAATATATATAACCTTACCACCCTAGGTAGTATTAAGCTCCTAAACTACTATAATAGTACGAACCTGTTTTTGGTATAAACCAACAATAGTTACCCTATATACAATATAAAGTATAGTAGTAAAACGTTACTATAGTAGAACCGCCGCTAATTATTAGCTTAGTGAGAAAGCTAACCTTAAAATACTAAGATTAATATTATAAGATTTCCTTTATATAGACTATAGACAGTCTAAATAGAGAAGGGGGGTAGTATCAATTCTATAGAAGTGTCCGGCATATACAACGTGGCTATACTAATGCCCTACCCACGGTATTTTAGCGTAGCTTTTCCATAGGCTACGATCAATATTATTTATCACTAGCTTTGAATCACGAATCACTTACTAGCCCTAGATCGAGTAATCTAGTGCCTCTGTGCTGTTGCAGCTAGAAGCCACATAAGCAAGATATTCTAACATGGGACAGGGTATTAGGCCCTAGTTTTAAGGAGCTAGACTCCTTAAAAGGGGAGTATACCTGCGTAACTCACGTGCTAGAATATACAACGTAGCCTTAGACTATACTTATTGAAGTTATATATCTAGATTAGCCCTTTAGGCCTTACTATAAATAGATTCTCAGCTTAGAATCTCTATTTATAGCGCTAATTAAGCACTATTTGCTATCCCGTTCTCGTGGTCGTTATAGAAAGGAAAGCTCCTCTTATATACTACTTTCCTCCTTATACAACTAAGCAGCAATCTTATCATCGGCCTTTAATAAGTTAAGGAATAGAAAAGAAAGACAGGCCCTATCTATATACTCCACCTTATACTTTAGGACAGGATAAGTAGGAGGTAGGCCTTAATAGAGGAAGAAGAAGAAGGAGAAAGAAAACAAGCGGCGGCTAGTGATGCACTAGCTACGCCAATCCAATATCGAAGTACGTAAGTGATTATAACATATAGAACAACCTATAATTATTACTAAGGGGAAAATTCCCTTATCTTCGGTAGAGCTGTATAGGGTTCCTATAGAGGGGAAGGGGTCACGTTGCCTAGCACGTGACCTGGGACGTGACCTCATGTCCCAATACTCTTTCGGAGTCTGCATTACACCAGTGAGAGTAAAATACGGGAAGAAAGGCCGTCAGTCATCGCCGAAAACGGTAAGTGCCTCGCCCGAAATGCATGACTTTTACGTGTTGGCCCAGTAATGTGTACTGCCAAGTATAGCACTGGGCACGTGGAGACGCGTCGCGTCAACATTAGCGACTCGGCAGCAGCCCGGCCAACTCTTGATCCAGGCTCGAGAGCCAAGGCGGGCGACTGCTCACCTACAAGCGAAGTGCTAGCTGATGCCGCGCACGATGAATTTTCCACAGCGCCAGCACCACAACCTGCCGAGACAGCTGATTCACACCCAGTGAAGGAGCCGGAGACTCCACAGTTGGCCAACATGGAATCCTCGTCAGGGAGCACGCAGTTGAACGAGGGCAGAAGTTATGAGCACTACGAGCACTACTTCGAGTCGCCTCCGCTGCCGGAGAACACTCCGGCCAGTGCAAGGAGCGAGCATGCCACCAACCGTGCGGAAGGCGTCTCCACTGAGCCGAGAACGCTTCAGGAAGACGATACCGGTGCTGTCAAGTTTACTCCAGAGTCCCCTTCACGTGTGTCACTTCCGAACGCATCGGACTCTCCTGAACGGGAAGAAGATGGATTCATCGACTTTGGCCGAACGGCCCCTCTCAACGAGCATGTCCAGTCACCGCTGTGGCCGTTTCCCGAAACGCCTGCTCATGCCCAAAATCCTTTCGAGAAGGGCAAGGGAAGATCCTCGGTACTGGCACCCTCACAGCTTTTCGGCGGCACCCAGTACTCATCAGCTATGCGACGACCGGCTAGCCCCACGTCTTCGCGGCCATCGCCCAGTGACCATCAAATCAATTCCATATCAGTATCGTCGCCCTTGAAGGCTAGAGGCCGGCTGTCTTCGCCTGCTGCGAGGATACCTCCAAGCACCGAGGGACTCTCGAGCAAAGCACCACAGGTGGAGGAGGCGATTGTGCCTGTCTGTCCAGCATCACCTGAGATGCCTGCGACATCGACATCTCGCCACCGGCGTCAAAGGCGGACCGGACCGGAACCTTTGGACGACTATGAACCAATGAAAGATTCACAGGAGAAAATGTCGGTGTCTCAAATAGCCTCCGAGTGCGGCTTGTCGGAGGATGAAGAGCACAAGCAACGCCAGGTGCGGGCCAAGTGGAAGAAGACGGCAGCTCTCGAACGCCTGACTTCCATCAGTTTTGTTCAGTCCACAAGACCAGACACAGACAGAGTCGAGGTACCCTCCACAGAGCAGAAGCGGACATCGAGGGCGCCCGTAATTAGTCGAATCCTGCAGTCTGGAAAGGATCTTTTGGAAAGCACGGACTCGCAGGATCGAGAGACAGTTGCAGATTCTCAAGACCAGTTCAACGTGATAAGGGCCCCGCCGTCCGAGGCGGGATTATCCACACAATCAGGCCCTGAGGCCATCGCTCGTCATAGTTCATTTCCTTCTGAACTAGTGGCACCGATTGGCTTCCTTCCGCCACAATTGTCGAATGGGAACACGGGAAGTGAAAGTCTCGGCGTTGGAAGTCGAGATGCAATTCCGGAGACAAGCCCGCCGTCCAGGACTACGGGCGGTCAAGACTATGATCACGTTGCTGATGCCACCGACAAGCGATTTTTGAGAAGATCAACCCACAGCACAAGGGCCCTCAGGTCCTCCTCGCCAATGCCACAGGATGCACAGCAAGTATCACCAAACGCAGGGTCTGGCTCAGGGTCTCGAGCGCCGCGCCAAGTGTATGCCGCGCAGACTCCGCTGATGATAGTTTCTGGAAACACACCTGCAGAACGGCACAAGCCGTCACCGACTAAAGAATTGTTCGTAAAGTCTCTACCAACCATACAATCATCTCCCCCGATGGTTGATCAATTGGTTGTTGCCAAGAGGACCAGAGGTAGATCCGCCGGTGCAAACAACACACCGACATCAGGTGATTCCATCATTCTTCCACCTGAGGGATCTTCTTCACTCACCACGCTAAACACTACCCCGTCGCTCTCCATGAGCACACCTTCAAAAAGCGTGCTGGCCGGGCCCGCTTCTAGGAACGTCGGATCTCCGGACTCAGAGCATGCATCTTCGCCGGCTGTGGCCAAGAAATCACGCCGCATGAAAGTTTGTTCTGCCGAGAATCTAAGGCAGTCGGTTCGACTTTCGCGACATCGCTCGGTATCGACAGATGAGCTGGCAAGATCCCCGCAAACTGTCGAGGCACAGACGGGTCTCTTTGAAAACATGGCATTTGCAATATCTCTCCAAGGCAAGAGACCTCGGGAAGACGAAAACCAGTTCAGAAAACGCATGGAGAGTGCCGAAGCCTTGGAGAGGAAGATCAAGGAGGAAGGCGGCCGAGTGCTTGAAGGTTTCAATCAGCTGTTCGAGGACTGGCCCATCAAGCAAGCGAATAAGTCACCCAAGCTTGCCTCGCAACCAGATTCGGCAGTCCAACTCACACCTGAAGCAGCGACACTAGGCTTCACGGCCTTGATTTCTGATGGTCACTCCCGCAAGGTCAAATATATGCAGGCGCTAGCATTGAACCTGCCATGCATTACGGTCCAGTGGGTATCGGCCTGTTTAGCCAAGGGCCAGATAGTAGACTGGTCACGATATCTGCTTTGCGCAGGTCAATCTAGCATTATGGGCGATGCCATCCTCTCGAGAAACCTCTCAAGGTACGACGCGTCCAAGGTGCAGCTTCGAGATATCGTCCAGCAGCGCGAGCAGCTCCTTGAGGGCAGCAAGATTTTGCTGGTCATGACAAAAGCAGCCGAGAAGGTGCGGAAGCCTTATGTTTTCCTCGCTCGCGTCCTGGGTGGCACCTTGTCTCGCGTCCACAATATAGATGAAGCCAGGGAGAACATGAAGGCGGCCGAAGACGCTGGACAGCCGTACCATTGGGTCTACGTAGACGACAAGACGAAGCCAGACGCGCTCTACACGATACAGGCCGAGCCATCGAAGAAGAGGAAGAGGATGGGTGTTGTTCCGATAGGCCCGGCACCGAAGAAGATCCGTACCATCAACGACGAGCTTCTGATCCAGAGTCTGATACTCGAAAGGCTCGTCGAGGACACGGAGATGGATATATAGCCAAACTAACTGTACCTGGCTCAGGCGGGGCCCACAAGGTACTTGCACGCATATTCTTCTCGGGCATCTTGGTGGACTCAACTTCTCATTTGTCGACATTTCCCATTGGGCGGGGCGGAAAATAGGACATTGGCATACGATGGCCTTTGTACTAGTCTTCATGTCAGAAGACAGGGTGTAAATTCAGCTGTACTATGGTGCTGATCGAAGTGGCGGAGCAAATCCCATATTCGGCCCGGCCTGTTTGGCAAGTAGAAGTCCTCAAGTGTGAAAATTGTACTTTGGTACACCCAAGGACCACACACACGAAGACCAAGCTTGATAAAGGAAGTTAATGTCGCTGCCAACCGAATCTAGGTGAAGCCACGTTTAACATCGCCCTCCAGAAATGCTTACCACGCTTGAGTCGAAAGACTGTATATATTGCAACAGGTGGACGGACGTCCATGTGCCAGTTTGTGTGAGACATTTCCCCAACGTTCTGCGAGACCTTTCTCGCGGGGCCCATTGCAAGAATGCCATCCATGGCTAATACACCGACTCAGGGCATAGCAATACCTCCGGGACACATGCCTAGGCATATCCGTCCATCGATCCCGAGCCAATCGTTGTCCCCCACGCCCCCCACGTCGTGAGATTTCGAAGACCTAGGACGACCTAGGGCTCCCATCCCTCATCCTCGACCCGATCTCCATATTTCGCCCGCCTCTTTCCCCTTTTATGATCACCCGAGCCCTGTCCTCTTCCGTCGTGCCGCCCCTTTCCTCTCACCGTAGGAACATACGCGAGAGGGCCTCGAAGACAAGACCGCCAAATATGATGAAAGCGAGGATACCTAGAACACGGCGCCGGGCTCTTTGTTAGTCCAAGTGACCATGCGACAACCGCGTACTCGGCGTCTGCCTTGAGAAGGGCAGGTCCGCGCCCCTCAGGACACGCAGGATCGGGCCCGGCGCAGAGAGCGGCGGCAGGAGAGCGGAGCGCGAAAGGTGCCGTGGTTTTCCTTACCTAGCAGGACGGGTGAGATGGGCGACGGGGGGAGCTCTTTTGTGCGCTTCTTGATCTGCTCCTCCGACTTGCCGCGGCGCGCCTCCTGGTCCTTGACGAACTTGGCATTCGCTTGTCGCTGGCGGGGGGTTTGAGCCTGCGGGGGCGCGCAGCGCAGGTCAGATCTGATCCAGCTCTTCCGGTGCGCGGGGTGCGGGCGGTAGGTACCATTGTGATGTATGCGCGTAGGCTGGGGCTGTTGCAGATGGGAGGGACGTCGCTGGGGTGAGGAGGGGGAATTCTGCGTGCGTCGAGCGCGGAAGCGTAGCACTGGGATTGGCCTGGGTGCTTGAAAGTGGTTGACGCTCGTGACGCAGACGGTCAGGCGACGGCGGTGACGCTTATAATATAGCAACAGGCAGCGGCGATCTGGACTGGTCGCTTTAGAAGTAGGGCAAGGACTGGTTGTGCAGAAGGCCAACTGTCGTCCCAACTTCTTGGACAAGGGTACGGTGCATGTTTGTTCCTGGCTGCGCTAGACTCCACTTCAATTACAGGGCTGACAGTTTTTATAAGCGGATGGATGTGATTCGTTGATGTAGTCAAGGTCATAGGGCTCGCGGCTACGAAGGATTCGTAGCGTAAGCTGATCGTGTTGGACAACGTGGCGCCTGTGTCGCTTCGGTAGAACTCCGGTATCCCCGACGGGAGCGGGGCATAGGGAGGCCCTGTCAATTGAGGTAGATATAGCCACGTTTCTCTATATGAAATAGATTAAGCCTCCTTTTCGGGCCTATAAACGTAGTAGGGGGGAATAGAGGAAATCTCTATAGTAGGGGCTAGAGCGTAGGTTAGGATTAGAGATAGAGAATATAGACTAGATTAGTACATAATTAAGTACTTAGACCTGTGGAATTGAATAATGAATAGTTAGAAGTCGTTAGCCTAGTATTGACAAGACTAGTATTAGTATATTTATTATTATTATAATATCAAAGAATGTAGCTTAGTAGCTACTTCTATATTAGGTAATAAGAATAATAAGAAGATATTAGAATGGGTAATCCTATATAAGGATCTATAACCACTATAGCCTACTAGTAGTAGTTGTATAGGGTACGTAGGGGTAGCAACAGCGTTGATATGGCCTGAATAGCACTTCCTAGGTATGTGTTAATATAGTAAAGTAGGGCCCTTTACTGTATTCCCTCTATAAAAGTCCTTATATAATGGTATAGTTATAGGCTATTGAAACAGAGCAGCAGACCCACGAGAAAGTAGGAGCAGCTGTCTGAAGGTGGTGGGCAGCTGTATATCGAACAGCTGTCCAGACAAGAGGATAAGAGGTATATGCATACCAAGACTATAGTCTCCCCGATCAGGGGAGACTGAGGTGGACGGGTATAATAGAACTAAGTAAATAGGCTAAAGTAGCCTAGAGGTAAAAAGTAGATAGAATATCTAATTGGGTAAAATATAACTGTATAACTGTAATAATTGGGTAATGATCTTCTATTGGAATGGGTAATCCTATATAAGGATCTATAACCACTATAGCCTACTAGTAGTAGTCGTATAGGGTACGCAGGGGCAGCAACAGCGTTGATATGGCCTAAATAGCACTTCCTAGGTATGTGCTAATATAGTAAAGTAGGGCCCTTTACTGTATTCCCTCTATAAAAGTCCTTATATAACGGTATAGTTATAGGCTATAGCGCTATATTATAGGGGCTTTAAGCTTGTATATCACGGCTTTCAGTGGGTCTTATAGGCCTATAAGGCTTATAGTTGTAGGTAATGTATAATTTGATTTCTAGTCTAGTAGGTAAGGCTTCGCAATTTCCTTCCCTATATATACCCTCCGGGACCGTTCCTGCCTTCCACACGGCAGGAGCGCCTTAGTAGGTGCATGGCGCCTTCCCGAAAAACCAAATAAGCTGGCGATTTTAAATAATCGACTTACGGCTACCTAAGCTGCAGGGTAAGCCGCATGACTTTTCCTATAAGTTCTGTTTTCGCTCCTGCGGTGCAGGGTAGGTACAGGGTAGGTAGGTAACCTAGTAGAAGAGCCTTTTAAGGCTATTTCTAGCGCTTATACAGCCTAAGGAGGCTGTCTCCACAAAAGTGGGGCATAAATCTAAAAATAGAAAAGCCTTTTAAAGCTATTTCTAGGCTATGGACCGACACCTAAAAGCGAAAAACGAGTTTTTGGTCAAAACTATACTAAATCGCGTACAACTATATCCATTCGAACCGTCCGATCGAGGACACAACGCCCGCCAATTTTCGCTGCAGCGCTGTCGGTTGCGCGACAGCCCCAGGCGTGCGAAAATGCAGAAAATAGCAAGCCTAGCTGCCCTCTTGCAACTGCAATTTCCTCGCGTATAGGCTACTAATATAGCTCTATGCCCTGGCAACCCTGCCCTACCTACGGCTAATAACAATAATAATAACCCCCTAAGCTAGCCCCTAAGTACGGACCAACCTTTAAACACAGACTACCTAAATAACAATATAGAGATAGAAGACTGCTAAACTACTACCTCTACTACTGCTAAAGAGACTGCTATAGGCGCTATAACTATAGCACCTATAGTACCTAGCTCTAGCGCCCTTCTTACTATCAATACCTCTACAATTAGCGCCCCCCCCTTAACCAACGTCTTTGCCCCTTTCCTTAAGGGCCTAAACGGCAGCCAGTACGCCCTAGCCCTAACCCCCTTTAGCTAGAAAACCTCGAAAAAGCCAGGGAAAAAATCGGAGAAAAATACAGGGAAAGAAGAAAACAATAACAGTACCGCTAAGGCCGACTATATCGCCCTAGCAACCAAGAAAACCGCCTAGGCTACCCTTAGCCCCTCTAAACTTACCCTTATACTCTCTAGCCTCCTAGATCAGATAATTAGCCTAGCTAAAGACAGTACTAACTTCTATAGTATAGTAGAAGCTACTACTAAAGCCAGGCAAATCGCCCTTATAGCCCTACTCTAAGACCCTCCTAAAGAAGCCCTAGCTACAGTAATAGCTCTAGCAACCTAAAACTGCCCTACTGCCCTAGGAACGCCTAAACTATAGTACTAGCAATACCCTTAGCAGCCTAGCTACTACCAATAACAATAGCAGCAACAACAGTAACAGCCTAGCTACTCCTAGCCTATAGCCCCTACCTAGGCTAATATAGCTAGTAAGCTAATAGCTAGTAAGGTAACTAGGCCTAGCCTAGAGCACTAGGTACTTATCCGACTAGGCTTAGCCTAGCAATAGGTACTAGCTAAATCTGCCCTAAAGGTAGTATAGACTATCTAATAGGCTTTTAGCCTAGCTATTTAGAGGGTTCGGACACTCTCTAGCAGTAACCTCCTACTAGTTATAGAGAATATAGAGATAAAGAAGAGCCTAGAAAACAATATAGCCTAGATTACAAGGGCCTTTAGAGAGAAGGCCTCCCTATATACTACAACCTAAGCAGTAGCGGTTAAAGGCCTTATAGTCTATAACCAGGTTATAGAGGAAGGCCTACTAGAAGAGGCTAAAAAGCAGTACCTTATAGCAGTTAAGGCAAAAGTCTAGCACCCTTAAGGGCTAGAAAGGACTAGGGTTAAGGCACTAATAGCCTTTACCTTCCTAGAGGCAGCCTAAAAGGCCTATAAGGAGGGGGTCTTCTAGAGCTGCTAAGCCCTAAAAGCAGAGCCCTAGATCGACAAAGCTAAGCCTATCTAATACCTATAGTACTAGAAATAGGGCTATAGGGCTAAGATATACCAGAGTAAGGAGGAGATCTGCTATAACTGCAGTACTAACAGCTATACTACGCTAGAAGCCCCTACCTACTCTAGGGCACCCTACTGCTACAACTACCGCTAAGCTTACTACGCCCGCTTAGAGGCCTGCCCCTGCCTAAAAGAGGTATAGGCATAGGCTAAGGGATATCTACGTTCTAGGCCTAAGGCCTTTAATGTTAACCAACCGCCTCTATACTAGTAGTACTAACAGTAATAGCAATAGCAGTAACAGTAACAACAGCAACAATACCCCCCCTAGCAGGCCTTATTATAAGAGAAGGGGGAAGAAGGCTATACTATAGTCTTAGGGAAGAGACAGAAGGGCCGACTAACAGTATTAAGAGGGTTAACCCCTAACTAGAGCACGATTACCGCCTGCTTTAGCTATCTAAGCGGCTAAACCCCCCCTTTCTCTACACTAGCTATAAGCCCTAAAGGGGCTATAAGACCTACTAGAACCCTAGAACCTATAGGAGCCTCTAGACCCCTAGACGCTAGACCTAGACCGGACCTAGATACTAGACTAGCTAACGCTACTACTACATAACAACCACCGCCTACTATACAGCTAGAGGAGATAGAGATATAAAGGTACGCCTCTAGAACATACAGGGCTCGAAGGAAGTACAGGAAGTACTACTTTCTATAGCAAAAGAAGAAATACTCGCTATATAAGAGCCCTAGATTAATAGGCAGGCATAGTACTCTACCTACTACCCTAGATCAGCCCCCTACTACCTTATTTTTACCTCTAATGGACAAGCCTCGCTTTATATCTATAAATCACTTCTGCTAGTAATATAGACTTATAGCTCTAGCTTAGACTAGGCTAGGGCTACTATACAGACTAAGAACAGCCCTTTTATAGTCTAGTCCCTATATAACAACCTCTAACCCTAGACTAGCCTAACCCCCCTTATAGAGGAAATAAAGGGAAAGATCAACGTCTGCCTAGGCCTTTACCTTCTAGCTAGGGACTTTAACCTTTACTACCTCCTATAGGACTAATATAACTGCTTTAGCCCTAGGTTAGAAGACCTACTACTATTAACAGCAGAGCAGGGACTTACCCTTTATACCCCTTACGGCGCTATAACTAGGGCGCTATAGGGGAGCTAAACAGGCAGGGCCTTAACTATCAACTACTTCTAGCTTAGTAGCAGCCTTATCTACTCCTATACTAGCTCGGATATACACTTATACTTAGACTACTACCTCTAGGTACTAGATATTAACCTAGAAAACATAGAAGCCCTACCGATATCCCCCTAATTCTAATAGAAGAAAATGGATAAGGAGGGGGTAGTAAGAGAGGCTAGCTCCCTATTACACAATATAAAGGGCTATAGATATCTATTATGCCTCTCTAACCTAGCTAAGCTCTAGAAGGCCTATAGGCAACTATTAGAGGAACTCCAGCGTATTGCTAGGGCTACAACACCTAAAGAAGCCCTAGTAACTACTAGAAGGAGGAACGCCCCCTAGTAGAACAACGAAGTCTACTAGGCAGTTTAGGAAAGAAAAAGGGCAGAAAGACAGCTCTAACGCTCCCCTAGTAATCAGGCCCTCCTTACCGCCTATAAGTCAGCCTAGAAAGAGCAAATAAAAGCTATAAAAGAAAGTAAGAGGAAGATCTAGAGGGCTTTTCTATAAAAGGCTAGGGAAAAGCCAGAGAAGCTCTAGTAACTAGAAAGATAGGCTAGGCTACAAAGCACTACTGCCCTACCCCCTCCTAAGCTGCTAACCCTTAGACAAGCCAGTACCTTCTAGAAGAAGGTAGAGTCCCTTTCAGCACGCTTCTTCCCCCCCTCCCCCTAGGAGGACAGCCTAGAGGAACCCCTAATAGGCCCTAGGCTACCAGTTAGCTAGACGGTTAGGCCAGACGATATAAAAGAGGCTATTAAAACAACAAAACCCTAGAAAGTACCAGGACCTAACAGACTCCCTATAGGCTTTCTAAAGGCCTATAGTAACCCCTTATACAAGGCTCTTGCTATACTAGCCTCGAAATCCTTCCTCTATGGCTTCTATCTATAGGAATATAAGGAAGCGGTTACTATTGTCCTTCCTAAGCTAGGAAAATAGCTAGATACCTATAACACCCCTAGAGGCTACCGACCTGTAGCCCTGCTTAACTATATTAGTAAGGTCCTAGAAAAAGTTATAGGGACTAAGATAAGGGATATGGCTGAAGCTTTTAAGCTAATTCCAGCAATGTAACAGGGCTACTACCGCTATAAGTCTACCGAATCGGCTATATACCTCCTTATAGCTTAGGTCTAGGAGGCATAGAAATATAAAGCCGGGGCCTCCCTCTTACAGCTAGACCTATTAGGGTATTTCGATAGTATCCCTTATAACAGACTCCTAGCTATACTAGACCAGTTAGGGCTACCTATCTAGCTACTATCCTGGCTAAAGGAATTCCTCTCCTCTAGGACTACCAGCCTCTTATTTAACGGCCAAAAGAGCCAGCAAATCCCAGTACTAACAGGAGTACCCTAAGGCTTACCACTTTTACCAATCCTCTTAGTCCTATACCTATACCTCCTATATAAAAGACTAGAGAGAAAATACCCTACTATCTCTACTATAGGCTATATAGATAATACCAATCTACTAGCCTTTGGTAGAGAAGCTATAACAACGGTTAGCCAGCTAGAAGAAGCCTAGAGAGAGTGCCTAGACTAGGCAACAACCGCCAGGGTTACCTTCTTAGTAGCAAAGAGCAAGCTTATACACTTCCCCCCTAGAAGAAGGCCCTAGACCAACCCTATTAACCTAGGACTAACAGAGGACTCCCCCCCCTTATAACCAGCTATAGAGGCCTGTTTTCTAGGGGTTTAGCTAGACCCTAAGCTTATCTGGAAGGCCTATGCTAACACCTTACAGCAGAAGCTAAAAACATAGTCCCTTGCTATTACTAGGCTAGCTAGAAAGACCTGGGGACCTAGAATCGAAAAGACTAGGCTCCTATATACAGCGGTAATAAGGCTAGTCCTAGCCTATATAGCCTCGGCCTAGCACACCCCCATACCTATAACACTAAATAGGCCATAGGGCATAACTAGAGGCCTACTAGCAGCCAAAAACAAGGCCCTAAGGAGAGTTACAGAGGCCTATAAGAGAATACCAATCCAGAGCCTCTACTATAAGGCTAACATCCCCCCCCTTGACCTCTACCTTAACGCCCTCTCCTTCTCTAGCTAGGCTAGAATAAACAGGGCTATAGGGGAAGAGGTAGCTAAGCAGAAGGAAGCCCTACGCCTTACCCTTAGAAGCAGGACCCCTAGGACTAGCCTCCCCCTAGGTAGGCATATAAAGCAGGAAAGGAAAAGGGAAGCAACAGCCTAGTAGTACTACCAACTACTAAGGAAGGCTATTAACAAGGAACCCCTTTATACCGCCTAGAAAGAATACTATTTATAGGAGGCTAGGGCCTCTAGCCATAACCCCTATACAGAGAGCCTCTCAGAGAAATCAGCTAAGGCTACCTTTTAAGAGGAAAACCTAGCTAAGGCCTTTAAAAAGGCCTTCCAAAGACGCCACTATAACCTCTCTAAGGCCGAAAGCTTGCTACTAATATAGGCCTATATAGGGAAGATAGGCCTAAGGGGATTCCTATATACCTGTAAGGTGCCTAGGGTTAATAACCCCCTCTGCCGCTGCTACCTAGCTATAGAGGACATCCGATATATATTCGACGGTTACCCGGCCTACCCTTTAGCCTCCTTTAAAGAGAGGGAAAGAGGGGATATATACAGCTTTCTCTACAGACTCGAAAAAGGGGGCGGCAGAGCTATACGCCCCCTAGTTCGCCATATCGCTACTAGACTACCAGAATACTCGGTTACTTAGAGGCTAGGAGCGGTCTAGCCTATACCCCTTTAGGCAGTATATTTTCATACTCCTAAAGGGGCGGTATCTACTCTAATAAAGATTAGCCTACCCCCTATCATACCCCCTTTTTTCCTATGTATAGTTATAGGTTTTTCACCCGTTATACGGTTTTCCTATAGCACTAGTTTAGCCTACCTAGATATCCCCTACGGGGATCAGATAGCGTAATAGAATCTATCTATCTATCTTTTTCTAGGCTATATAGTGGAATATATAGCTTAGTCAGCAGTATCTACAAAAGTGGGTCCACCCTCAAAATATAGCTATATATCTAGTAGTTCGAGAACTGAAATCCGTTTTGCCTAAGCTATAACCGTTAGAGCGCTATAGCTTATTTTGTACGTTTAACACCCCCTCTATTCTTCTGTTCCTTTATAAGCCTTAGAAAGCTATATATAGGTAAAGAATAGAAGAATCCTAAGAAATAAGAACGTAAGAGCAAAACTATTCCGTTAGACAAAGGGGTTATGCCCTTATATATATATAGGATAAACCCCTATTATATATAGAAAGAAGTAAGAATATATATGATGTTGAAATCAAACCTATAACCTATTTAAAGGTATAGGTACTATAGCTTTAAAGCGTATAGTAATATATAATATCTAAATATTCTATACCCTAGCGACTGATAGACGCACTAGAGTATAGAAGGAGTAAAGGGCTTATAAACGCCTTTATCCTCTTATAGAGAAAACAATTTTTAGCACGGTTTTAAATTTTATGCCCTTTTTTACTCCGTTCTTTCAGCAAGTTCTAGTAAGGAAATAACAGGTAGTTATATAGAGAATACCCCTCTAAAGGAAAGTATACTACTAGTAATAGCCGGAGCCTATATTTCCCAAATATAGCTATACTATATACTAGAGTACTTCTAGACGTAGCTAGAGTAATATAGGCCTCCCTAACGCCGCAGGGAGCTAATGCCAGCACAAGGGCGCCTATAGAACTATACTACAGTGGCTAGGACCTTATAAGCCTTTTAAGGCTATATAGAGGAATTAGGTGATTCCAGAAGGCTGTAAAGTAGCCGGTACTATTGACTGGTCTTATAAGCTAATCAGGCTAAGCCAGGCCTTCTATATATATAGTATAGAGTATATATATAGGGGTAAAGGGTAGCTTAGTAAAAAGCTCCCTTAGGTTGAAGGCCTAAAAGCCTAATAAAAGACTGAAAGCCACTAACTGGTAGGGCTTTAGTAAGTCCGTCAGCCGGCATACACTTAGTATTAAGATATATAATAGTAACTATTTTATCCTTAACCTGCTCTCTAACGTACCGGAATTTCAGCAGGGTATGCTTAGTTCTAGCGTGTAGCGCTGGGTCATTAGCCACCGTTATAGAGCCCTGATTATCTCCATAAAGAGTAATAGGGTAGTCTATAGGTCTATGAAGTTCAGAAAATAGCCCTATAATCCACTGTACTTCGCGTATAGCCTCTGTAAGTCCATCAGTTTCAGCTTCCAGGGTAGAGAGAGCGATAGTAGTAGCCCTTTTCGTTTTCCAGCTAATAGGCCCACCGGCTAACTTATATAGATAGCCGTAGGTGGATTTACTAGTAGCCTTATCCCCTGCAAAATCAGAATCACTAAAGCCTATAGGGACTAGACTACTATTAATTATAGAAGTCCGGCTACTGCCTTTACTATTTCTAGAATCTACTATAGTAGTAGAGGTAGTAGTTAGGGGCCTAGGCCCTTCCTTAGAGTAAAAGTCTCTACTAAGCTCAGTAGTTATATTACTACTATTACTA
This sequence comes from Phyllachora maydis, assembly GCA_029339225.1. Lineage (NCBI taxonomy): Eukaryota > Fungi > Ascomycota > Sordariomycetes > Phyllachorales > Phyllachoraceae > Phyllachora > Phyllachora maydis. The sequence continues at coordinate 2,305,578 of JAQQPM010000004.1, forward strand.
AGCTTAGGCCCTAGATCAGCTACTATATTTCCGTTATAGCTAAAACAGATGCTATAGTCTTTAGTACTATTAAGATACTTAAAAAGATTTTTAGCAGCGTTTAAGTGTGATTTTGTAGGTCTATTTAAAGACCTAGAGAGCCACTATACGGTAAAGCTAATATCTACCCTAGTAAGGAGCATTATATACATAGCTGTTCCTACTAGGCTTTGATAGAGCTTAATTTCCGTAGAATTACAGAGGTAGCTAGCAATATCTTCCTCTAGTTGAAGTTGACTTACTAGCCCCGGCTATAAGGGAATAGATTTAGGCTTAGAATCGGCTAAGTTAAAGCGGCTAACCGCCTCTTCTACATACTGTGACTGGTTAAGCTACAGGCGCCTATTAGGTCTATCCCTTATAATCTGCACGCCTAGGAAATAGGCGGCAGGCCCTAAGTCTTCTATAGCATAGACCTTATTAAGCCGTTTCTTTAAATCAGTTATATAGCCTATATCAGGCCCTATAAATAGACAGTCATCTACATAGGTAACGATAAAGTAGCAGGTTTTAGCATTATAAAAGACCCCTGGATCTGAAATAAGAGGGAGATAGCCTAGGCTCTTAAGTAAGATGTTAAGCTTATCTTACTACTCTCTAGAGCTTTGTTTCAGACCGTATAACGCTTTAGATAGTTTAATAATATTAGGAGTAGAAGGATTATAGCCGTATTTCAGTAAAAGCTTATAAATAGCCTTATTAGAAGCCGCTAGGTCTAATAGTCCTTCAGGGATTTCCATATATATTTCTTCTCTAAGAGCGCTATTAAGAAATGCCCCTATAAAGTCAGCTTGTTCTATTTCCCAGTCTAGAACAGCACCTATAGCTAGAAGTATACGCCAAGTAGGTAGTATACTAGTAGAGGCGTAGGTTACAGTATAATCTAGGCCTTCTACCTGCATAGAGCCCCTAGCTACTAACCGAGATTTATACTTAATAGGCCTGTTTTTAGCGTCCTTTTTAACCTGGAGAACGTTTCGACAGGTAATAAGCTTACGGTTAGAAGGTAATAGACTCCTAGGTAGGAATTTAAAAACCCCTAGCTCTAATAACTGGATAAATTCCTTGGTAATAGCCTCTAACCACTTACTACGCTCATCTCTAGGTAGTTTTAAGACTTGCTTATAAGTAGTAGGCGTACTATCCTTAGATATTACCCTTTTTCGAGCCTTATAGACAAAAGACAGTATATAGCTACTAGTCTTAGCTAAAAGCTTATAGTAATCAAGCTGCATTTTATCCCCCTCTGAAATAAGATCACTATTATCAAGAGGTTCGTTCGTTATAGGCTAATTAGGCGCTATAACTTCTATAGGCTTAGGTGCAAAAATAGGCTCTATAGTTTAGGGAAACGCCTCTGGTAATTCAGGCTTTCTAATAGATATAGTAGGCCTAGTAGACTCTACTATAACCGGATTTATAGGCTTATCCGGTGAGGGTTCATCTAATTCACTATTAAAAGAAGATTCGTAGGGTTCTAGCTTACTAGGTCCTATTTCTATACTAATAGGCTTTTCAGTATCAAGATTAGAAGGGTCCGGGCTGACAGCCCCCTCTAAATCTAGGTCTAGGTCTACTAATTCCCCCTCTAAAGCCGTATTATTAGTAGGCTGACTTAGTACTGTATTATCCTCTATGAACTTAATAGTAGAGGTTTTAAGTACTGCTCTTCTAGACGGTATATATACTAGGTAGGTCTTAGAACCTAATACCGCTAGTAATTTACACTCTTCCGTTCTAGAGGTAAATTTTAACGATTTAGACCGTTTTTCTAGAGGTATAATAGCCTCTCCTCTAGCGCCTATAGCCCTATAGCGCTCTAGGTTGGGTATATGTGGAATACCAGGCTCTAGCTCGTCAAATAGCGCCTGGAAAGGAGTAGTTTCCTTATTAGTTATAGCTATACTATTAACTAATTCCACTACAGCCTCCAGTATAAAGCACCACAAGTACTAGGGTAAAGCGCTACTAAGAATAGTACACCTTACACAGTCTAGTATAACTCTAACTGATCGTTCTACTAAGCCGTTCTGCTCGTGGATATAGGGGGCAGAAGTGCTAAATTTAATACCCCTTTTAGCCAACCAAGTAGTTAATAAATCAGTTATTTCAGTGCCTCCGTCAAAGTGGAATTTAGTAGGATATCTACCAAATCCATTCCTTAGGCCCCTAAAAAAGCCCTTGATAGCGTTAGCTACTATAGGGCCTGATTTATTAGGTAGGTTAAAAACCCACCTATACCTACTTTTACAGTCAACTAGAAGTAAGACTATAGGGTTTCTGTTATAAGGCCTAGGCCTAATTTTAACAGTATCGCCCTCTATTGAGTCTGAGACCCTAGGTGGGTCAGGTATTAAAGCCTTACTAACCCTTCTCACTGCTTTACCTCGATCACAGCTAGAGCAGTGAAAATCAGCTTCCTTTATTTTATCAAAATTAGGCAGCCCTTTAGTAATACTAGAGGTCTTTTTTAAAAGACGCAGGCCTATATGGCCTAGCCTAACGTGCTACAATTTAGCTAAATTAAGTAGATTATAGTAATCTCGCTGACCTATATTAGGCTTCTTTAAAGTAGGGCTAGATATAGCCTTTTCTACTTTATTCCCCTCTATAACTGGCTCTCTTGGCACACGGGGCAGGTCTCCAGTGCCAGTTAAGGGCTTAGGCTCCCTAGTCTTACAGGGACTTTGATAGGGGGCCTAGGCAGTAGCTAAGGGCTCTATAGGCCTACAGGGCCTTTTCCCCCTTAAAGAAGGTCCTACACCTTCTAAAGTAGTACCCTTAGCCGGAGAATTCCTTAGCTTATAGCGCTTATTAGGCTCTATAGCTTTGGATACTATAGCATCCTCTATAATAGGTCTATAGTCTTCCTTTCTAATAGAATTAGAAGGAATTTCCACCACTATCTTATTACGCTGCAGCTCTATACTTTTAGTAGTATAACTAGAAAGGCCTAAAGGAAAAGCAAAATTTGCATGTAATATAGGCTTAGAGCTGCCTTTAACGTCAAGAAAAAATCCTGATTTCTTAAAGTCTAGTATAGCTATACAGCGTCTATCACCCCTATAAAGGGTTTCCTTTATAAGGCAACCTCCCGAATTATAGTGCCTAACCCTACTAACAATATTTATATTAATATTAGGTAGGTATAAAACGTTATCTAATACTAATTTAGTATAGGTAGGGGGGGCCTTTCTAGATAATACTTCTAGTATAATAGAGCCTATACCAGCCGGGCTTATAGGGCCATTTCCAGTGTTAATAGGGCGTAACTGGCCTGTGTTAGGCGTAAAGGTAGTAAACCGCTCTTTACTATTACTAATATGGTCCGTAGATCCTATATCGTATAGCCAACTATTATAAAGAGCGGGGTCTCTAGGGCGTCTTCTAGGCTTATTATCTTTATATTTTGCCTTATTAGAAGAGGTTTTTAGGCCTTTTCCTTTAAAGTCCTTACGCTTCTTATACCCTTTTAACGCTAATAGCTATGCTAATTAGGTATTAGAATCGCTAGAAGAACTAGAATTGGAACTAGAGTCGGATTCCTCTTCTTCTTCTATAGCTAGGTTATAAGACCCTAGCATAAAGGAGGTCTGTTCGGCACTTTTAGTACTATAATTCTGCCCTTTAATATTATAACTAGCCTTCTTCTTACCCTTTTTCTTATTTTTACCCTTCTTACTAGGGTTAGAATTTGAATTAAAGGTTGAATTAGAGCTATTAGCTACATAAGCTGCTCTATACGCCTCTATAGCCGGGTTCCTAGATTCTTCTAGAATATCAGCCATTAGATATTCTATATTAAGGCTAGATGCTATAAGACCTAGCATTCTAGCCTGTCTTATAGAGCTCTTTTGGCGTGATACCTAGCTAGGAAACTTAGATTCTAGAGCCTTAAAATACTGATTTAGTATTAAAGAGGGATCTATATCTATTTTAGCAATGGTAAGCTTAGCAAGATAGCCGTTAAATTCAGCGTTAAAAGCTGATAAGCCTTTTTTATAGGTACTAAAGGTAAGGGCGTGGAATTCGTTATAGACGTCCTCCTTTTTAGACTCTATAGGTCGGCTATACTGCCTAATAAGAAGCTTAAAGGCCTTAGAAGGTATATGAATCCACGATATAGCAGCCCTAGGGCCACTAGATAAGCTATTACGTAGAAGCATCAAAAGAACAGCCTGATCAGAGTCGCTATAAGTGTTAGATATCTTAGGGTTTTCTAAAAAATTAGATATCCCTAACGCTCTTAGTACTATACTTAAAGCCTGAATCTACTGTTCAAAATTGCTTTCCCTGCTGAGCTTACTATCGTCCGGTATAGTATAGGCCTTTTTAGAAAGCTCCTTTACTATACTACTAGTAATAGTATCCTTAAAGCCTTCCTTAGACCCTATATCTATAGGGGGGTCTAAATTACTAGTAGCTGAATTAACAGCCGGCCCTAGATGGGGCTCTTTCCTAGGGGGACGTAGAGGAGAATCTAAATCTATAGTGGATCGGCGTAGCTAGTGCACGACTAGCCGCCGCTTGTTTTTCTTCTTCTTCTCCCTCTGTTCAGAGGAGGCTTGTGTCCACTTTCTCTTCTGTCATGCAGTAGAGTAGGTGGACAAGGCTGGTCTTTCTTTTCCGCCCCTTATCTTATTCTAGGCTAACAATAAGATTGCGAATTGGCAGTACAAGAAGGATAATAGTATAAGAAGCTGGCTTTTCTTCCTATATTTAGAGAAAGACAATTATTATCTATCCTAATTATTATAGTTATACAGTTATATTCTACCTATTTAGATATTCTATCTACTTCTTGCCTCTAGGCTACTTTGGCCTATTTACTTGGTTCTATTACACCTATCTACCTTAGTCTCCCCTAATTAGAGAGACTATAGCCTTATTATATATATACCTCTTATCCTCTTATCTAGACAGCTGTTCGATATATAGCTGCCTACTACCTTTAGATAGCTATTCCTACTTTCTTATAGGTCTATTACTCTGTTTTATATAGGGGCTTAGCTAGGAATGAACTAAGTAAGGGCTCCGATACTTATAAGTAGGCCTTACTTATATTAGGGTTATCTTGCTATTAACAAGGACAACCTATAGACTATCGGCTAGATAACTCTATAGTATAGTATTAATAGGATAACTATTTTGAATTTTCTGCTCTAACGACTTAGACCGGTATTTCTAGGTCTCTAACGTCTAATTAGACAATAATAATCTTACTCAGTATAACAGTTATATTAGTTGTACGTTATATAACAATTCGAGACCTAATATATCGGTTAAGCTTAAGATAAGTATAATCTTAGCTGTCCTAGAAACTCGGTTGTCTAAGCATTCCAGTAGATATACCTTATATTAAACGAAAGGGGGGTAGGGAAGTACTTAAACCCCCCCTCTCTAGTTCTATTAGGTATATCAGCTATAAGAGTCTCCTTTAGATATAACTTATACAACTCTTATCTTTAGTTCCTTTCCCCTTATTCGACATTTCTAGCATTAGCAACTATATAAGGATTAGAGCCTAGTAAAAGAGATTTCCTATATCTAAGGAAGATTTCGATACTAGGGCTAGATATATAGACCTTGCTTATAACTTCGGAACATAGTCTTATCCTTGATTTTCTCCTTTATCTAGACAAGTGGCTAGCTATCCTAACTCGTTTTAGCATTATAAACCCTTAGTTAAAACAAAAGGAGTTATCTTAGGTTAGGCTATGTTAACGAACGATTAGGCTTGGCCTACTATCTAGTATTACTTTGCCACCTCTATATATAATAAGGTTATAGATATTATAGAGTCTTTTTCGTTCTAGCTTCTCAGGTCAACTAGCTGGTATAAGCTAGTTAGTCTTAATCTAGACAAAGGCATCGTCTTAGTACCTACCTAGAAGTGGCACCCCTATATAGCAACGACGATTCGCAAGATTACTATACCTAGGGTATACAATAAAGGGCAGAGGCAGTAGGAAAGTTAAGTTAGGATAACTCTAATACTAGGCCTTTAGTTGTATTTTTAGGACTACCTCCTTTGTCCTCTAGATAGGGGAGGAATATAACTAAGTATATCTAAGGTATCTTAGTAGTATATATTTAAACTAGCAAAACAAGTATTACTTACTTCCTATATAGTAGGAGTATATAGTATAAGGCTTAACTAATCAAGTCTATAGCAAGGAGATAGACTAAGCTGCAGATCTATTCGATATAAGCTTTTTAAAGAGTTAGATACGTTTGATTTTACAATAAAGAGAGAAGGAGTTTATACTAGGTAGGAACTAGGTATAAGTAATGTTTTATAAAGGCAGGGTAGGTATAATATTACTATAATCATACTATAGTAGTAGACTATATCCTTCCTCTCTTACCCTATATCTCTCCTCTATCCTACAATCCAATCCCTTCTAAAATTCCCCCTAGATAAAGTCTATCGACAAATTAATAGAAGCTACTAGTAGCTCTTTATATTAACAAAACCAAGGCTTGTCTAATTAGAAGAACAACAACTGTACTTCGTATCTATTACCTATCGACATACTCCTTAGTACTTTCCCGACTTCTCCTAGAGACTTTAAGTCTATAGTATATTCAGCTAGACTAAGTATTAACATTTTACTACCTAGTATAATTATATATCAACCTTCTACTTAGTCATTTATTAGTAAAAGCCTTATCTAATAGGATTTCCCAGAGTATATCCTTTTAAAGAGAGAAATCCATCGACTTTGCAGACTTGTAGGCAACTCTACTCCTTTAATAGCAAGATTATAAGCCTTATCTAATTAGACGACAGACTCTACTAGAAACCAGCTTTAAGAAGCTAGACCCCCTTTTTCCTTTTATAACCTCTCTCCCCCGATTCCTCCTTAAGCAGAATCTTTCCTACCGCTACTCTCTAGCAGTATATTAGAAATAGACGCTAATAATTAGGACTAGTTAGGTACTATAGTCAGAATATTAACCGACGCTCTTTATTAGTTAAATCCTATATAGAATATTAGCTTTCTATCTGTTTAGTCTAAAGGGCTTAGTAGACAATTCTATAGTACTAATATTACAGATTACTTATAAGCTTTCGACAACGCTTATAAGGACTATAGTATAGCGACTAACATTAAGAAGTTTACCTAGTAGAAGAGGTAGTACAATTCTAACTAACGTCGTAAGATAGCCTCTATAATTAAGGACAAGGGAGTAACAATATAGCAAGAACTCTATAGAATAATGCTCAAGTATTAGAAGGCTTTCGACCCTAAGGTGTTGGAGGACCTTATTAAGTAGCTTAATCGCTTCTATAAGTATACCATCTTGAACATCTTAGCTATATAGATCAAATAGGCTATAAAAGAACTTAACGCTATAATTACCTAGATGCTAGCTACTAAGTTAGCCCCTATTCGGAAAGATACCCCTTAATACTTTTAGGAAAAGTTGCCTAAAGATTACTAATACTTACTTGTTTAAGGATACTGCCTTAGAAGCGCTATACCTATATAGGACTTATACAAAGCTACCTAAAACAACTTCTAAACACTAGTATTAGCGGTTTTATTTAAAGGATTTATCTACTAAGGAGCGCTAACTCGGATTGAACTATTAAGCTAAGACGTCTATTTAGATAAAAGCAATGATAATAGTAGGGAGACCAATCTCCTTTCAGCTAAAGTCGAAAAGCCTTCTTCTTCTATCTTTTCTTAAAACTTCTTGCCTAAGTCGACTAAGTCTGCTTAAGCAAGTAAGAACCGGGTCTTATTCTCTAATCAAGGGAGTACTAGCTAGAAATCGGTTAAGATTATCCTAAAGCTACTAACAGTTAAGGAAATATAGTTTAATTAACTTACCGATACCTAGAAGACAGTAATAAAGCTTTATACTACTAACCTTTTATAGAAGTAAGGCAATAAGATAACTAAAAGAGCTGTTTAAGACCTATATAATCAGATAGCCTTGCTTAGAATCTTGCTAAATAAGATAGACCCTATAGTAAAATCGGTTATACACCTAAGAGATAAGCTAAACGACTTACTAAGCTTTATAACTAACGTTAATTAGGTAATATACCTAAAAGAGGAACAAGACATAGCTGAACAGAAAGGGTATTATAAACCCTAATACTACTACCCCTGTCTAGATAAATAAGTCGATCTTCCTCTACTTATAGCGTATACTTTGCTTTAGAATATAGAGCCGGGTAAAGTCAATAGTTATATTAGCAGGCCTTTTTGCTCTAATACTGATCAAAGGTATAAGGCTCTTAAAGGGATCTATTGCCACTAGTATAGTCAACAGTACTATATTAGCTCTTATAATCTAATAGAGGCTAACAATAAACTTAGGCTTAGGTATATATTTAGGGTAAATGCTTACCTTAGTTAGAAAATCCATAGAGAAGACCTACCTTGCAACCTATACCAGATCAACCTAGTCCTAGTGATAAAGGCCTGTAAGGAAGGCGCCCTTTTCTACCTTGTTCAAGCACTTTATAAGGTTTATAATACTAAGTTCCGCCCTGCTTATCTCTAATAGAAGCGTAATTACAAGACCAAGTATAATAAGGCTTTTGAACCTTTTTTTAACTTTCTCTCTATGCCGAGCTATACTTATACCTAGCTAGAGGAAGAGTAAGTTAAGATGCGTTTTCTTCTAACGGAAGAAGGGAGAAAAAGCCGGCTTCTCGATATCACTGCTTATAGTATTAAGCCTATTACGTCTTCTTCGTCCTCTCCTACTTATAGCTCTTTTATATAAGGAGAGAACATATTTACAGCCCTAATAGTATAAACTAGAGTCTATCACTTACTACCCCTAGTACCTAGTATTACGTCTTTCCTATTATAGGTAGTCGACCCTATAGAAGTCTTAGATCTAGATCTAAGTCTTTAAGGTCTATTTAAAGGGAAGGTTAATAATAAGGAAGCTAAATCTATAGCTTATACAATAGAGGTCCCTAGTTAGGTTTCGGATTTTCTTAATATAGTTTAGCGCTAGGAGCTAGACGTTTTCTTTTTAAAGCCCTTAGAGGCTGTAGCTCGCTTCTTATAGGATTTGCTCTCTACTTGGATAGGCTCTAAGCTTTATAGCAGTCTTTATAGTGATGGTACTATCGATATTTTACTTATATTATAGAATACAATTGTGAAAGCGAACAACGTGTTTGGTAATAAGGTAATATAGCTAGCTATAGCTAAAGCTTTAAGTACAGCTTTTCAAAGTCGGAAGTAGCTGCGACTAGAAAACGACAATAATAAGCTACTAAGGGCAGGTCCCTCCTATACTCCTTAGTCTAATTAGGCAGAGACCCCTACCGCTAGCAGCCTATCTGTATAAGTAAAAGAAGAACCTTCTTATAAGATTAAAGCTACTAATATTTACCGAGGAATACTCTAGAAAATACTCGACAGAAAATGTAGCCTTTTGAACAAGGAGGCCCTTAACCTAATAGAAGGCTAGAGTCTACTTTCTAAGATTATATATAAACAGGTCTCTAAAGGTATTAGAATTGTTAAAGAAACAGCTATACTAGATAGCTCTAGCTTAGATAATACTCTCTCTGCTTCTACTTTAGCTCTAGTATCGGGTTAGGCTAGCCTAGCTCTGTTTAGACGTCTATAAGGTTACCTATCTAAGTAATAAGAGACAGTAAAGACGAATATTATTTCTCTAGTTAAGCCTATAAGGGAGTCTCAAATAGCCTAGTTCCTAGATATAGAGGACGGCTATTATACGATTAGGTTGCTATAAGACTTTAGTACCCTAAATATCAACTCTGTTATTATAGCGAAAAATACAGTTTCTAGCAGTATTGTTAATAGCAATCTAATAATATAGACTAACAGAGCTTCCCTTATTCAGGGAATAACTAAGTTCTATTCTTTACCCCGGATTTTCCTAATAGCCCTTTACAATAGTGGCCTATAGCTATACGTACTTCTGGATAGCAGATTGGAGTATAGCCTTATCTCCTTTAAGGTTATAAACCACCTTAACCTTATAATTACAAAAACCGAGATGTAATCCTATAGTTTGTAAAGCGATTCGTAATCTCTCTAAAGGGAGGTCCTAGTACCTCTCTATATTTAAGGTTATAGGGCCCTGGTCTACTACTACGTCTCTTTTAACAATAGGTCTAACAAAGCTTATAATATCCTATTAGGGATGCCTTTCTAAAAGGACTATAAGGTAATTTACAGTCTTAGCGGTCCTGATATAGTATAGATGACTTTCTAAGACTGGGAATTTATCGCTCACCTTACCCCTTTGGATATCGCTAGAGCCCTTTATACTATTGAACAGGATTCCTCTATATAGGGGGGGGATACTGTTAAATCCCCGTCTACTAGCTACTAGGACAGCCTATTCACTTTATAGGGATAGGTAAATAAGGCTAACAAAGTCCCTAACTAGGTACTTACTTTAGAAGACGATAATAAGGTCCTAAGAGATCGGCTTAACGATAAAACTGTTGCTAATATTTTATATACTTCCTTTAAGTAGGAGTCTAGCGTTTAGCATTTAGGTAGAAGGGATTTAGAGCAGGTTATTGGTATTTAGAGTTTTCCTTATACAAGAATGGTTTCTTCTAATTCTTTCTTTCCTTTAGGGACAGCTCCTAGTCTATCTCCTTCCTCTATTCAGTCTAAAAAACCCTCTATCCTTTAATCTTTTACTATATATAAGCCTACTAGAAAGAAGGTTCACCCTATTAACAATATCCTATCTAATAGGTCGGTACTAGAAGGAATCGTCGACTAAAAGCCTGCTAAGTTATTACTAGCTATAGAAAAGGCAACTCCTAGGCATAAGTACAATTAATAGGTTTTTCTACGATTTTCGGATTTACCTTACGGTTCTTAACTTACACCTAATCGGTTAAAGGGCTTAAAGGACAATATAGACCCAGCTCTCTAGCTTTCTAAAGATAAATTCGACTTGTTTGCCTATATACTCTTTAATAGGGAACAAGCCTTTATATAGGAATTCGAGGACCTTAGCTACATTAATCCGTTGATTATTCCGCCTTAGTATATTAAGACTATCCCTTACTCCGTCTAGCAAGCCAAACATATGTCTATAGGTAAGGCGATAATTCCGGCGTATATAGATATCCTAAAGAAGCAGAAGGCTAAAGGGATCCTAGAAGACGCCTATAGAGCCTACCAAAACAACTGGTTCCTTATTCGGAAGAAGAATAGTAAATACTGCCTAATTAACAATGCTTAGCAATACAATGCCGTTACTATTCAGGACGCCTTTATCCTACTAAACATAGAGGAATTCTTAGAGGACTTTTCTAGCTATATAATTATATCTATGCTTAATCTGTTTTCTAGCTATAATAACATTATACTAGATAAGAAGAGTCGGGATCTTATGACGTTTGCCAGTCTAATCGGTCTACTACGCCTAACTATACTTCTATAAGGCAGTACAAATTCAGTTGCCTAGTTTATATATACAATATATAGGATCTTCTATAACTTAATGCCCTAGATTTACCAAGCTTTCCTAGATTATATTAGCATAAAAGGACCAAAGATATAATACGATAATACCCTGATTATACCTGGAATTCGACGATTTATAGCAGAACAGGTCTAGAACTATAACTAAGTCTTGCTTAATACTAAGCTAGCAGAAGCCTGCATTGCCGCGGTTAAGTCCTAGTTCCTAGTCTTAAAGGCTATTATTATTAGCTATAAGTATACGCTAGATAGCTGCTTGCCTAACAACGCTAAGATCTAGAAGATTCATAAATGGTCAACCCCGAAGTCTCTTTCTAAAGTCCGCTCTTTTCTTAGTATTGCTGGTTTCTACTGTATTTAGGTCCCCTATTTCGGCTATATTGCCCACCTGCTCTTTAATCTAGCGAAAAAGAATATAACATAGGTATAAACGCTAAATCACTAGTACGCCTTTACTTATCTCGGTTTCCTTATTACCTCCGTACCCTATCTCGCACTACTTACCTATAGAGATAACCGCTATAGCAAAATCTACCTTATAGTCGATGCCTCTCTAGATAGATAGAGAGTAGTCCTAGAATAAGAGGACCTAGATAGTAAATAGTACCCTTATCGATTTAAGTCTAGTATCTAGTCTCTAGCCAAGTAGCGCTACGATATAACTAAGCACAAGCTCTAGGGTCTTCTTTATAGTTTAAAGCGGTTTCGGCAGTACCTTTATAGTATAAGGTTTATAATCAAGATAGACGCTTAAGTCTTAGTCTACCAGATAAACAGCTTAGCTAGTAATATGCCTAACACCCTTATAATACGCTAGATAGCCTAGATTTAACTTTTCGATTTTAAGATTCAGCATATTCCAGGATCGAAAAACGCTATTACAGATGCCCTAAGCAGGCAACCCTCGACTCAAGCCAATATTAAGGAAAAGGCCTACAAGGAAGACGTAAATAACTTTATTAACGCTTGGATTTTCACCTTAACTCTTAAAAAGGATACGCTTAAGGGCAATTAGCCTAAAGAGTACCAGAAGTATACTACCTATCTAATTACGCTTCGAATACCGGATTACCTAGTTCGCCATAGCAATAGGGTTAACTTTAAGTGTCAAGCCCTTAAGTTTTTAGTCTATAATAGGATGCTGTTTCTACGCCCTACTTATAAGGGTAACTGCCCCCGCCTTATAATTATAGATAGTAAGAAACAACAGTATATCTAGTCAACTTACTACAACAAAATAGGACACTATAGAAGGGACACTTCTTACTACTAGATCGCCTAACTATACTAGTAGCCAACAATCTACTTAGATCTTATTAACTAGTACCGTTATTGCAAGGTTTATTAGAAGATTCGCCCGTCCTAGTATAAGGAAGAAGCCCAGTTTACTATACTATCGTCAACCCCGTTTCTCAAGGTCCACTTTAACGTTCAGTTTTTCAAGGGCAAGCGTAATACTGTAATCGAGGTAAGAGATAACCTTACTAGCTATATAAAGGCCGCTATCCTTAGTAAAGTTAATTTAGCTTTAGTTTGGACTTTTATACTTTAGCATATGTTTTTAAGACATGGTTTTCCCCTAATTATAGTTATTAACGGCAGTTCTAAGTTTAAAGGTATGGTTGAAGTATCCCTGAAAACCATTAGAGTTAAGCGAATTACTAGCTTGTCCTACAACTTAAAAGCCAATAGCATTAACAAGGTAGGTTACCTACTAATTACAACTATACTTGCTATAATCGTAGAGATAATAAGGATAGATTAGAAGAAGTCCCTATACTTTATTCTCTAGGTTAACCATACCTTAATTCGTTCCTCTCTTAGTGTCTCGCCTTACTTTACGCTTTTTAGTCAAGACCTAGTTACTAAGATTAAGCTCGACATCCCTTCCTAGCGTCTGATTAGATAGGAGCAAGTCTAGGCTAGAGTTCGTTAACCTAGAAAGCTAGCTAATATAAAAGCTACTTTAGATCTGTTTATAAAGTAAGTTAAGTCTATTATAAATATAGAGCTTACCTAGATAGAGCTGCAGGACAAGGTATCTAAGGCCTATAAGAGCGCTACTAAGGCGAGAAATCGTATATTATCTAGAAAGTTACGCCTAGATTAGTTAGAAATCCACCCTAGTAATTTAGTCCTTATTTACAATAAGGTTAGGCAGATCGATATAAGTTACTAGCGTAAGCTATCCTTCTAGTAGAAAGGCCCTTTTCGAGTCTTATAGAAGAGTCCTAAGAAGGCTTACTAGCTAGAGACCTTAGATAGGATCGAGCTTAAGCGGACTTTCCCGCCAACCATAGTAAAGAAGTTCTTCCGATTAGACAGTATATTTGTTTATAATCTAAGTAGACTATAACCAGAGGACGATTCCTGGCCAGAACAGTTTAGTAAGGACAACATTATTAGGCCAGGTATTAAGGATCCTAACAGGCTTAGTAATCTAGTTAGAGGGGGAGGACTGTTAATACAGGGAAGAAGAGCGGCTCTTAAAGGTACTTCCCAGGCAACTTAATTTGCACTAAGTTTTTCGGCCTATTTAACTCAGGCTAGGTTTTCGTCGAAAAGGAGGTAGTATAGGTTCTTTTATATGCTTACCTTTTTCTTACGCCTTTTCCCCTGTTTATAAGAGTAGTTTATTCTTTTCTTTTCTTTTTCCCCGGCTCTTCGCTATACAAGTATATACATGCCGGCAAGAGGGGGGGGTATATACTATACCATATAGTGTTCTCTCGATTTAAGTATTCACATCGTCTACTTCGCCTAGTTATAGGTCCAAGATTTTGTTTTATGCTATTTCGTTTCGTTTTATTTCGGCTCTTTTCTTCTTAGGAAGTAGAAGCTCTATTCATAGCTTATACGTCTAGTTAAAGGGAGGAGCATATTTAGCGTCGACAGATCCTATTACTTAGCTAACCGACTACCCTAACAACCCTTAACACCTACCCTAACCTATTTTCTAGACTACTACCTAGCTTACCCTTCTAATTACTAAGTATAGTATATGTTAACTACTAGTTTAACCGACTTCCGCTTAACCTGCAATTACTATACCTTATAAACGGTTTCCTTATCCTATCGGTTAACAATCATGTCCTTAGCGCGAAAGTTACCTGGATTGAACTAGTATAGAGCTATCGTCTTCTTAGCCTACTTAGACGCCTAAAGTAGCTATTTATCGTAGGAAGAGTTAATACGTGCTTATAAGCACTTCTTATCCTAGAAAATACAGTTCCTATAAGTACTATAGTCGACTTCTAGAACCGAGATATAGCAGATAAATAGCTAAGATACATTCAGACAAGGACTACTAGTATTACGCCAGTTAGGTAAACTTAACCGAAATTGGGTTTCGTTATATTCCTTATAGTTCACCATATTACTACCTACTATATTAGCCCTAATTAGACGTCTAGATATAAGCTTAAACATACCGATATCCGAACTCTTAGACGAAAAGACCTTAGACCTAGTATAGTTAGTTACTATAAATTTCTTAGATATACTTGCCTAGAAAGTCTAACCTAAAATGCTTAATAGTAATAGAGGATTAATATCTAACTATAGAGAAAGAGTAGTTGAAACTAACAATAGTAGGATCCTGACTACTTTCTATTAGCTAAGTCAGAGATAGATAGTCAAGTAGATTAGGTTCTAGACCTAGAGATATATACTATTGATAAGTATTAGCCAGTTCGTCTTTAAAAACCTAGATTTAAAATATACTATGTCCGATTATAGCTAGGTTTAGCAGTAGGTACTATATACGATTAACAAAGTTATAGAACTTTGTATTATTAACTACCTTCTAGATCACCTACTTTAGAAAGATATAGAATTTTCCAGGATTAGTAGGGAAAGTAGTTACCTAAGTTTCAGGTACCTAGAATACCTTAAGACAAATCGGACGTACTACCTAGCTTGTAGGAGCTTTCTTAACAAAAGCGTTAGAAGATATCCCTATATAGATAAGATTAAGTTAGAAAGTCAAGTCTTAAAAGAGAATAGAGTCGGTTTATTAAGGTTAGAAAAGTTTTTACAGAAGAAAGAGAGAAAAGAAAAGGCAGGTCTTTATATCTAAGAAAGCCACCTACGCTAGTCCCGATTCTAATTAGGAAAGGTTAATAAAAACTAAGTAAACCTAATTATACTATACCGACTTTTAGGGGCTGTTTACCAACAAAAAGAATCGGATAGAAGCCCTAAGTACCGATAAAGGAGCAAATAGCTTACTTAATAGCAGGAAAGAATTTTCACGTACCTTCCTCCCTTAAAAGGACTTGCCCTATATTAGGACCTACCCCCCCCTACCCTTTAGATTTTTCTCTCTCTAACTTCTCTAGTATAACCTTCTTAAACCTTTACCTCTTCTAAGATCTTTTTCTTAGTACTCTTAGTAGAAAAATTCCAGCCCTAATTCTAACTTCCTCTAAGCAATCTCGCTTATTATTTCTACCTTTTCTCTATAATTATATAAGATTAAAATACCTCTAAAGAAGGGATCTAGTAAGCAGGCTCTGCCCTAGACGAACTTGGATTTAAAGGAAGTTCTCTAAGAGGAGCAGCGTTGCTATATAGTTAGTAGGCCGGTATATAGTAAGGATAAGGACAAGCTTATACTAGCAAGCGCCCTAACAATTCTCCTATTAATACTACAAAGACTACAGTCGTTGCCTTATAAGCTTTGCTCTTTGCTATATAAGGTATAGTTCTCTCTATACAAGCTATAATCGACTCTATATAAACCCTAGTCTTCCCTATAAAAGTTATAGGGTACCCTAAGCAAATTTAAGTACTTATTTATAAAAAGCAAGGATAATATGATTTCGATTTCCTTAGGTAATGTCCCTTAAACCAAGCTACCTATATCTGATCTAGTTAAGTCCTTAATAAAGTGCTTTAACAGGCCTAGCTATATATACTCCCGTTTGACTTTTAAAGATTTTAAAGTACTTAGGAAAGAGACTGATAAGTACAGTACTGCTAAAGATATCAACAACGTTACCAACCGCCGTACTCTGCTTAATAATAACTACTTTAAGCCGGTAGGTAAGATTACTTTCCACCTAGAGTAGCATATTATAAGGGATAGCTAGCCGGACTTCTTTAATAAGATAACTATTAACAAGGAGGACTTTGATCGTTACTTCTCTAGAATAGCTAGTTAAGTTACTATAATTATAAGAGAGAAGGTCCTAGGTTAAGATCTCTAATTAGTTTTAACTATCCTATATAATATATATAGGATATAGCTAGAACGAGTCTAGATAACTAATAACTATATTAACAGTATGCTTAGATAGACCCTATATACGTTTAAAAGACACGTTTTTATTACGCTATACTTAACAGCTCTAACTCTTAATAAAAAAGGCAACTACCTAACAAGCCTGGTCCTCTACCCTACTAAGGGGAACGTCCGCTGTAAGGCCTTTAAGAAGTACTTCTAACTTATAGTTATATATATCCGTAGGAACTATTAGGTTCTTACTATCTATAATCAGCTTAAGCAGATCTATAAGGTTTAGGATTCAGGCCTTCCTAACAAAGCTAATAACATAGACAACGAAATAATAATAATATAGATAGATATAATCATCCCCTACCTACTTATATCTAGAGCCAGCGTCTTTAACCTAATATATATTCGCCAGTCGAAATTCTACTTTAATATCAAGGACGACTTTTCCTATAGGTATACTATTACTAAGGTAGCCCGATCCTTCTTCTATAACCAAGTTATTAAGGATAAGAACAATTTAACGCCTATTCTATAGTAGAAGATAGAGCCCTAGTTCGGCCAAGATGTAATATAGAAGTAGAGGTCGATTTCGGCTTACTTATAGCATACTTAGATATCAGGGATCGCCAAAGTATTTAGAGTAAGGCTAGGATCTAGGGCGCTAAATCCATGCCCTATTGGCAGTTAGGTCTCTATTAACAAGCTTCTACCTATAAGTATATTACAGATTATCTAGACTTAGAGCTTCGCCACCTTAGTATTTAGTACCCTAGCTCTAGCAGATATAATAATAGATAATAATACCCCTATCTATATTTAGAGAATAAGGAGTACTTCCTTAGGTTCGCTTAAGTTAATTCCTAGAAATTTAGTAATATAAATAGCCGAACTATCTATCTAACAATCTTGTTAAAGCCCTTCTTTGCTAAAGGTACTAGCACTATAGTAAACTACCCCTATGCTATAATAGCAGATACCTATACGTTAAGCTATCCCTAAATAGACAGCCTCTATTTAGAAGACTGTTCTACGTCCCTCTACTCTTAGTAAGTAAAGGTCTATTAAAAAGGATCTTCTCTGCCCTATTACGCCAGAGAAGCCAAAGTCCGTTAAGAAGGCTGCTATATAGCCTGCTACGCCTAAGCAGCCTAAGTTAACCAAGAAGAGCGTTGCTACGCCGCAATCACAGCGTACTAGGCGGAATGTCACTCCTTAGCCCGCTATACTTTCGCTTACTAGGAGGGTAACTCGATTAACACTTATAAGGGATCTTAAGCTAGACGATACGCCTACTCTATAGTACTAGGAGGATAATAAGATAGATAAGGCTAGTAGAGAGCTTTATATAGGGATAAATATTACTACGCTGGAATTATTACCGCTATACCCCTAAGGCTATAAAGGTTAGGCTAAGACAGACTAATCAGCTATAATTAAGTGACAGTAGACAGGTTAGTTAAGTAGGTTTATAGTTTAGTACCTTCTTTTTCTTGCTTTTCTTGCTTAGAGTGTTAATAGCTATAGTTAGCTCCCTTAACCTTAATCCTATATAAACCTAGTACAATCTTAGTATATCTTGTTACATATATATAATCTATATTTACCGATTATCCTTGCTCTAGATAGAGGTATCCTACATTATTAATATTGTCCGGTGTTTGTTTTAGGGGTTTATATCTCCCACTATCTTCCGGCTTTTATAGGAGCTATAGGGAGGTATAGATCGGCATAGCTAGTATATAACTAGCCGCCGCTTGTTTTTCTTCTTCTTCTCCCTCTATTTAGAGGAGGCTTATATCTACTTTTTCTTCTATTATACAGTAAAGTAGGTAGATAAGGCTGGTCTTTCTTTTCTGCCTTTTATCTTATTCTAGGCTAATAATAAGATTGCAAATTGGCAGTATAAGGAGGATAATAGTATAAGAAGCTGGCTTTCCTTCCTATATTCAGAGAGAGATAATCATCATCTATCCCAATTATTACAGTTATACAGTTACATTTTACCCATTTAGATATTCCATCTACTTCTTACCTCCGGGCTACTTTAGCCCATTTACTTAGTTCTATTATACCTGTCCACCTTAGTCTCCCCTAATCAGGGAGACTATAGCCTTATTATACACATACCTCTTATCCTCTTGTCTAGACAGCTGTTCGATATATAGCTGCCTACTACCTTCAGACAGCTGCTCCTACTTTCTCGTGGGTCTGCTGCTCTGTTTCAATAGTACAGCTAAAAGGATCAAATCTAGGACTATAGCTAGTCTTTCTAGTAGCAGCAGCATTGCTACTATTAGTTAGAGAAGCTAAAGTAGAAGATATATTCTTTATAGCACTAACGCTATCCTCGACAGAGGCTTTTAGGGTATTTAGACTTAAAAGTAGTGTTTTTATATCACTAGATTGGCTAGCTATAACTCGGTCATAAGATTTTATATACTGTTTTAGGACTTCTATAACCTCGCTATAGTCTTCGCCATCTTCCTCATCTTCTGATAGGGTTTATATAGGTAGTAGAGGCCTAGAAGATTGCCCTGGATCAGCTGGGTTACTAGCCCTTTTAGGGGCTATACCCTTCCCTTTAGCTTGATCCGCCATTGTAAATAGGCTACTATTTACTTATAGTACTAGTAAAAGCACTTAATTAGCTTCCAGTTCACTAAAGCTAATTAGCTAGCTTACTTATTATAGTAGTGATTTTCTAGGCTAGTCTTAGCGCTTAGTAGGTTTACAGCGCTGCCTACTTGCTACTTAGTAGGGCTTTCTAGTCGAAATTCTAAACTAAAGATAGGGACTAGAGACTTCGACGTAGGGACTTAACTACCGCCTATAGATATATCTATAGAAAGGGCTCTATAGTAGGGAAATATAGGTCTTTAGCGCTAGAAATTCTAAAACGCTAGCCTTTCTACTTCCAGCTATAAGTAGAAAGGTCTTTTAGTATAGGTAAGTATACTAGCCTAAGTGTATAAGAGCCCCAAATGCTCGTTAATACTATAGGACTTAGATTTCTCAGTGATTTATCCTTCTAGATTCTTAGGCTTTTTAGTCCTTAAATAGCCTTCAATAAGATGTAATATATAGCTTTTTAGGGCTAATATAGTACTATATTTTCAGCTATAAGAGGCTTAAATAGCCCTATATATAGGCAGAGGTAGCGCTTTGAAATTGGACTCCAATAATAACTATCCTACAGGCTATCCAGGCTTATAACCTATTGGAATGGGTAATCCTATATAAGGATCTATAACCACTATAGCCTACTAGTAGTAGTCGTATAGGGTACGCAGGGGCAGCAACAGCGTTGATATGGCCTAAATAGCACTTCCTAGGTATGTGCTAATATAGTAAAGTAGGGCCCTTTACTGTATTTCCTCTATAAAAGTCCTTATATAACGGTATAGTTATAGGCTATAGCGCTATATTATAGGGGCTTTAAGCTTGTATATCACGGCTTTCAGTAGGTCTTATAGGCCTATAAGGCTTATAGTTGTAGGTAATGTATAATTTGATTTCTAGTCTAGTAGGTAAGGCTTTGCAATTTCCTTCCCTATATATACCCTCTGGGACCGTTCCTGCCTTCCATACGGCAGGAGCGCCTTAGTAGGTGCATAGCGCCTTCCCGAAAAACCAAATAAGCTGGCGATTTTAAATAATCGACTCACGGCCACCTAAGCTGCAGGGTAAGCCGCACGACTTTTCCTGTAAGTTCTGTTTTCGCTCCTACGGTGCAGGGTAGGTACAGGGTAGGTAGGTAACCTAGTAGAAGAGCCTTTTAAGGCTATTTCTAGCGCTTATACAGCCTAAGGAGGCTGTCTCTACAAAAGTGGGGCATAAATCTAAAAATAGAAAAGCCTTTTAAAGCTATTTCTAGGCTATATAGTGGAATATAAAGCTTAGTCAGCAGTATCCACAAAAGTGGGTCCACCCGCAAAATATAGCTATATATCTAGTAGTTCGAGAACTGAAATCCGTTTTGCCTAAGCTATAACCGTTAGAGCGCTATAGCTTATTTTGTACGTTTAACACCCCCTCTATTCTTCTGTTCCTTTATAAGCCTTAGAAAGCTATATATAGGTAAAGAATAGAAGAATCCTAAGAAATAAGAACGTAAGAGCAAAACTATTCCGTTAGACAAAAGGGGTTATGCCCTTATATATATAGGATAAACCCCTATTATATATAGAAAGAAGTAAGAATATATATAATATTGAAATCAAACCTATAATCTATTTAAAGGTATAGGTACTATAGCTTTCATGCGTATAGTAATATATAATATCTAAATATTCTATACCCTAGCGACTAATAGACGCACTAGAGTATAGAAGGAGTAAAGGGCTTATAAACGCCTTTATCCTCTTATAGAGAAAATAATTTTTAGTACGGTTTTAAATTTTATGCCCTTTTTTACTCCGTTCTTTCAGCAAGTTCTAATAAGGAAATAACAGGTAGTAGTATAGAGAATCCCCCTCTAAAGGAAAGTATACTACTAGTAATAGCCGGAGCCTATATTTCCCAAATATAGCTATACTATATACTTGAGCACTTCTAGACGTAGCTAGAGTAATATAGGCCTCCCTAACGCCACAGGGAGCTAATGCCAGTATAAGGGCGCCTATAGAACTGTACTATAGTGGCTAGGACCTTATAAGCCTTTTAAGGCTATATAGAGGAATTAGGTGATTCTTGAGGGCTGTAAAGTAGCCGGTACTATTGACTGGTCTTATAAGCTAATCAGGCTAAGCCAGGCCTTCTATATATATAGTATAGAACATATATATATAGGGGTAGAGGGTAGCTTAGTAAAAAGCTCCCTTGGGTTGTAGGCCTAAAAGCCTAATAAAAGACTAAAAGCCACTAACTGGTAGGGCTTTAGTAAGTCCGTCAGCCGGCATACACTTAGTATTAAGATATATAATAGTGACTATTTTAGCCTTAACCTGCTCTCTATCGTACCGGAATTTCAGCAGGGTATACTTAGTTCTAGCGTATAGCGCTAGGTTATTAGCCACTGTTATAGAGCCCTGATTATCTCCATAAAGAGTAATAGGGTAGTCTATAGGTCTGTGAAGTTTAGAAAATAGCCTTATAATCCACTGTACTTCGCGTATAGCCTCTGTAAGTCCATCAGTTTTAGCTTCTAGGGTAGAAAGAGCAATAGTAGTAGCTCTTTTCGTTTTCTAGCTAATAGGCCTGCCAGCTAACTTGTATAGATAGCCATAGATGGATTTACTAGTAGCCTTATCCCCTGTAAAATCAGAATCACTAAAGCCTATAGAGACTAGACTACTATCAATTATAGAAGTCCGGCTACTACCTTTACCATTTCTAGAATCTACTATAGTAGTAGAGGTAGTAGTCAGGGGCCTAGGCCCTTCCTTAGAGTGAAAGTCTCTACTAAACTTAGTAGTTATATTACTACTATTACCAAGCTTAGGCCCTAGATTAGCTACTGTATTTCCGTTATAGCTAAAACAGATGCTATAGTCTTTAGTACTGTTAAGATACTTAAAAAGATTTTTAGCAGCGTTTAAGTGTGATTTTATAGGTCTATTTAAAGACCTAGAGACCTACTGTATGGTAAAGCTAATATCTACCCTAGTAAGGAGTATTATGTATATAGCTGTTCCTACTAGGCTTTAATAAAGCTTAATTTCCGTAGAATTACAGAGGTGGCTAGCAATATCTTCCTCTAGTTGAAGTTGACTTACTAGCCCCGGCTATAAGGGAATAGATATAGGCTTAGAATCGGCTAAGTTAAAGCGGCTAACTGCCTCTTCTATATACTATAACTGGTTAAGCTATAGGCGCCTATGAGGTCTATCCCTTATAATCTGCACGCCTAGGAAATAGGCGGCAGGCCCTAAGTCTTCTATAGCGTAGACCTTATTAAGCCGTTTCTTTAAATCAGTTATATAGCCTATATCAGGCCCTATAAATAGACAGTTATCTATATAGGTAACAATAAAGTAGCAGGTTTTAGCATTATAGAAGACCCCTAGATCTGAAAAAAGAGGGAGATAGCCTAGGCTCTTAAGTAAGATTTTAAGCTTATCTTGCCACTCTCTAGGGCTTTGTTTTTGACTATATAACGCTTTAGATAGTTTAATAGTATCAGGAGTAGAAGGATTATAGCTGTATTCCAGTAAAATCTTATAAATAGCCTTATTAGAAGCCGCTAGGTCGAATAGTCCTTTAGGGATTTCTATATATATTTCTTCCTTAAGAGCGCTATTAAGAAATGCCCCTATAAAGTCAACTTGTTCTATTTCCTAGTCTAGAACAGTACCTATAGCTAGAAGTATAGGCTAAGTAGGTGGTATACTTGTCGATTCGCTCTCACTGCAGTGAAAGGCTTCTGGTAGATAGTAAGGAACAAGAACAGTAAGACAGAGAAAGAGCAAAATAACAAGTACGATTCCTATAGTAATGATTAATGATCTGTTCCTTTTCCCTCTCTTTCTCGCTCTCCTAGATATAGGGCATTGTAGCCCTGTATCCTGACTAGGGTTGTGCCTAGCGCTAGCATAGGGGTTATACCCTATATCTAGCTATTCCCTTACTATGACTAACCTATACCAGCTACGATAGCCTGCTAGTAATTAATACTGGCTCTCTTTTCTTTTTAGTTACAGTCCGTCCTTATAGGACATCCTTACCTATAGTCTACTACTTAACGCGCTTTATCTGTATAAAACAGGGCGCGTATTACGTCCTGCAATCAATTCTTGATATGCCCTATTCCCGTAAGATAAGTCGCGCGTCGCGTCTTATAAGCACTATACAAAGCGCGCGTTACGCTTTGCCTACCGCGATATGTCTATGTCGCCTATTACCGTACTAATCCTACTATATAACCACTTTCTATCTCCTTCTTCCTTTTCTTTCTTAGCTATAGCCTACCTATCTCTTAACTAATCAACAACGCCCTTTTCTGCCGGCATTATCTTCTTATTATTATACACTCCTAGACCGCCTGCTATAGAATAAATAGAACAATAGGCCAGCCTGTACTTCCAATATAGTCCTTCTTTTTCAAGTCTTGCCAATAAAAATATATATATATATAGCCTTCTTACCCTACCGCTGCTACTACTGCGATTCGTTATTTTACTAACCTGCTTATAGCTGATATAGACTCTTTTTCCAACTTAGATAACTTAGTATATAATATCCTAGGTAAGTACTTTATTATTATCCGCTATACCAGCTTTATTATCCGCTATATACGCGTTATATCCTATATATTATCGGCATAGGCGTGTCTTATTTATTAATATCCTGGCATAACATAGGCATACCTACTACGCCCCTAGCCCTGGCGCCTATGCCGGCCAAGCCGGCCAAGATCATACCGGCTATACGTCATATAGCCGCTTGCAAGGCCAAGCAGCGCGAGTCGGCCAAGGCCTACACTATAGCAGGTAGGGCAGCGGCTACTAAGCGCTATAAGAAGCGTAAGGAGGCCGCGGCTAATGCCCAGGCCTATAAGCTAGCTAAGAAGGAGGACCTACAGCGCTCTAAGCATACTGCTGGCGGCAACGCCGGCAGATATACTACTAATTCCAGCCTTATAGCCGATAAGGATGATAATAACGCCTATAACAGGGCGTATATGCCCCCTGCCAAAGCAAAGGAGGAGGAGGAGAAGGAGGACGGCAGCAGCGACAACAACAGCGTTAACGGCGGTACTAGCAATAGTACCGATAAAGGCAAGGGTAGCGGCGCATATAAGCGCGGCAAGGGCGCTTTGCGCCGCAAAGGTAGGTTTCAAAGCGCGGCCGCGCTTTAGAATACAGCTAACATTTTCGTAATTTCTAGATATACCGCTGTATAAGTAACAGCGCGTTGTGTCCTACCCCTATAGCCCCTCTAGTACGCCCTATACTAATATATATATCTACTACGTCTAGGCAGTAACGGCTAGTAAAGGCCGGGGTCCTAACAATATATAGCGTTAGGACTAGTATTACCAGGATTATATCAGGGTTATTAGTAGCTATTGTTAGTCCTACTTAGCTAGTAGTAGTTATAAGCCGCTATAAGCGCTTTATCTTACGTAAATAAAACCGTAGTTGCGCTCTAATTTACCTATATAGCTCTGCGTTAGTACGCCCTATTATAGCGCACTATCTTAAAGTCCTTACGGCTTTTAAGCCTACCTCCGTCATAAGTCCTTCCCTCTATCTTTTTAGCAATATACTAACTTGTTAAAGGCTGCTAAGAAGCAGTAGCGTAGGGACTAGTAGGAGTAGCAGTCCGCCGTCCGCTACGTTCTTACGCTACCTAATAGCAGTAAGAAGGAGGCGGACTTGGTAGAGATAGGGAAAGAGGCTTTATAAAAGGCCTATATATAGGCGTCGGCCTATATAGCCAAAGCACTTTTATTATTAGTAGTATAGGGGGAGAAGGAGGAGGAAAATATAAAAATATAAAAAAATGTAAAAGTATATTGCGCTTTGTCTTATAGTCCTGCTACGCTTATTGCGTTTTGTTCTTTCGTTTTACGGCATATCCGCGCCTTATCCTCCCTCCTCTTCTGCAGCGTATTAGCGTATAGTATATCCCGCCCTTACTGTCTTTCTTTTATCGATATACTACAGTCGCTGTATAGTAATTATCGCTGCGTTACCTAACCCTCTATATGTATCTTAGCTGTATTATTGTCAACTAGCGCTATAAGTACCCGGTTAGATAGTCTTTTTGTTATAGCATCTACTAGGTTATCCTCCCTATTGATCTACCTAACCTCCTAAATCTCCCTATTCTTATAGCTCTACTATAAAGCTATAATATTGATTATAAGGCGCTTTTCGATAGTACTACCAAGCTTGACAAGGCACTTATACAGACTAAAAGAGTCTATACAAAGAATAATCGGAAGGTTAGCCCCTAGGCTAAGGTAGGCAAAAATCGTAGAAATAGTCCGCTAGACTATAAAACCGATATTAAAGCCGGCTACTATCCTATAGATCTTGCTAGCTAGTACGCTTCTTATTACCCTCTTACACTTTATTAAGGACTAGTGGACTATATTTCCGTGAATTCGAAAAGTAGCCTCTCCTGGTACGTTATCTTTGTTAGCTAGTAGTATAACGTAGCCGATCTAAGAAGTTAGGTCTATGTTATTAGCAAAGGACCTATTAACAAAGATAAAGAGCTTAGCTATAGCAAGATCTAAAGGGTAATAAACCAGGCCTTTTTCTATGTTATCTATCTACCACTAGATCTAGGTATTAAGGTGCTTATAGTCCTTTAGCTAGGGCTGCTAGGCTTAGGCAGCTATGGCTAAGTCGAAAGCCGCCTCTGGCTGGTAAATAGAGGCTAAATAAGCCCCCTAAGTACGTTACTTAACGTATTGCTAAGCAGGCGTTGCCCCCTTTATATTAATAAGGGACAGGCGTTTACCCTGCCTTTTTTACCGTATCGAAAGGTTGCTATTAGAGAGGTAAAGCCGGCAGCCGTTAAAATCTACCTCTAGCCCGTCTACTACCTTAGTAGCTAGCTTTGACTTAAAGCTGGCTTTTTCTAGCTCTTCCTTTTCTAACTGGAAAAAGGGATTATCCCTAATAATAAGGGTATTGTCGGTTTGCAAGCTAATAAGCCTAAATCCCTTTCCCAGTATAGTAGTAGAAATCAGAAGATAAGGATTAAAAGAAGAAGACTAAAGACCAAGGTAATTTATATGCTACTGTATATAGGTAGTAAACCAGTAAAGCCCTGCCTCTACTATACTGTATAACAGGCAGTTTACCTGTAAAACAGCGCTAGTAGGATATTTACCCTAAAGCTCTTTAGGTAGTCGAAGAAGTATTTTACGGTTTAGGGCTATCTCGGACTATATATATACCTATATAATATCTCGTAACTACAGGTATAGCCTAAAATCGTAAAGAAGAGAAGGGTAAAGGGCAAGTAAAATCTGCTAGGTATACTGTTGGATAGTCGGTAACTAGGTAAGAAGACTATTCTTTCCTAGATTACTATATCTTTAGGCTACTAGCCTTGATTTTTTATATAGGCTAGAAGTCTTATTCTTTACCTCCTGAACTATCCTTAACTTAAATACCTTAACGCTATAAAGGTCCTTCGGTTCTTAGATTACCTTAATAACGCCGTTTTTAAGGAGGGTGTTAATCTCGGCCTTATCTAAGGCCTTAAACGGCTTACCTAGTATGGTAATCTTGCCTTAGTACTGTAATTCCAGGGCTAAGGCGTAGTCCTTCCTCTCCTTCTTAGAAAGAAAGAGTCCTATAGGGACTTGACTTGCAAGGTCCCTACCTGATATAAGGGCGTAGCTATAGTCTGAAATAGTAAAACGTAACGCAAGTTGCAGCTTGTCTAGTATACTAGAATTATAGGTTGTCTGTCTAAGTCGTAGTATATCGTTCGTTAGTATAGGCTGTACCTTATCCTGGGGTTTTGCAGTGTAAGTTGTGCTATATCTAGGCAGTATGTCGGGTTATAGGTCTATAATCTCTAGTAAAACCTAGGCCCCTCTTTCTCTTCTAGGCTAGCCCTACCTCTTTAGTAGTATAGGGTTAGGGTAGACGAACTTTTCCGCTATATCCGGATCTTCCAGGTCTTTGGCGTCCTCCTCCTCCTATAGCTCCCCCTATAGCCTCCTTTATAGCTCCTAGTAGTATAGTTTTACAACTGTACTTCTAAAGTTCATAGCGCCGTTAACTATATCCATAGTTATAGAAGTCTCTAACACTGCTAATACCTTATATAGCCTAGTCTACCCGTTATTTTCGCGGTAGACTAAGACTTCCTAGCCGATACCTAGCATACTAGGTAGTACTGCCTTGGTATTAGGGCCGTTTTAGCGGCTAAGAGCCTCCCTAATAGCCTGCTTACCTTGCTACCTTTTAAGCTTAGCTATTGCTTTTTCGATAGCTTCTGCCCTTATAACTTGATCTGGACTTAGTAGCGAATTTCCAGTTAGCCGGGGAAAAGTACTAAAGACCAGTAAGGTAGGGATCAAACTGCTAGGCCCTGCTATATTATTAATAGCGGAGACTGCGGCTTATAAGCTAGCCGTTTTCGATATAGTAGTGCCGGCCTCTTCCTATATAATCTCGTATACCCGGTATAGTAGGGCGTAGTAGCGCTCTACCTTCCCTACCGAGTTATAAGCCTTGACCGGAATGTCTACTACTATAATACCGGCTAATTTCGCCTCTGCCTGGAATTCCTTGGCTACGAAATTAGTCCCTTAGTTATAACGAAGGATATCCGGCGGTCTGAGATATATATCTATCTAGCACTCTTTTAACTGTTCCTAAGTCTCTTTTACCGTTATATCCTTTAGAAAACGGGCTACTTGAAAGGAGGTGGCCGTATTAACCATATAGAGGACTTTCCGGCTGTTAAGATCCAGGATATCTACTATTACCTTGTAGTTAAAGTGGATATTATCCCTAAGTGTAAATTTAAAATGCCTAGGTACTAGCCCCTTAACCTGGCAGAAGTAGCAGAACTTGTTAATAAGCTCTAACGTACTATGTTCTACTTAATAGTTGGCACAGCTAAGGAGCTTATATAGTTTTTCCACTAACGGGTAGCTATAACGCCGATGAATTCGCCGTAGCTGGGATTCTGTAAGTTCTGTTAAGTACGGTCGTGCTTTGTCCTGTATAAACACGGCGCGTGCTGTGCTGTTAAGTGCCGGGATTTATAGGTAGCCCTATCTTCGGATAATCGGGATCTACTGCTTACCCTTAACTATAGTATCCGTTATATTATCCAGGTATACCCTAAGCCGATCTATATCTTAAAGGCAAAGAAGAAAAGGGGTAGGTATGTCTAGAACATAGAAAGTTGCCTTCCCGGTAGTAGTGTCTACTATAACTATACCGATAGATTCCTTTACTTTACCTAGGCTAAAGGTAACACTAGCCTCTCCAGCCCTTGCCCTATCGATATAGATACTAGGTACTTAGTGTTATAGGGCTAGTACTTAATATATACTAGCAGTCGAAAAATTAGCGGTACCTATATCCGGCATAATACCCTGGAATACCGTTTCGGAATACTTGTTAAGCATAAATTGCGTAGAAGAGAGCGCAGCGCGCGGTATATCTTTAAGTTCCTTACTATAGCAGGGTTCTTCCTTGTATAATCTATATAGGAAAGCCTTATTAGCAAAGAAAGCTACTGCTATATTGTTTTTAGCGGAGTCTTCTATAGTATAATCCTCTAGGCTATAGTTGTTAAAATCGTCCTCCGCTATACTCCCCTTAGACTTGGAGCCCTTATAGTTGACTAGAAACGACTAATATCTCTTCTTCCCCTTATTAGGGTCGATTTACCGGCTTTTTAGCCAGTTAAGTCGATTCTTTTTCTACTCCTCTTCTAAGTGCTTAGTAGAGTAGTACCTATCCTTTTTACAAATCTAGCAGCGTTAAGACCTTTTAGGGGTAGACCTTAGCTGTAACTTCTTAGAGAAATACCGCTAGTCTGTTAGATACTACTAGCTTTCCATTTCCTCTACTTCTAACGTGCTCTATAGTATAGCTACTAGTTCCTTAAATCCTTTAATCGGCTTATACAAAGCTAACTTTAGTTTAGGCACTCTATAGCATACCCTTACTATATTCGAAGTAAGGATTTCCTTGCTTTGGTAAATAGGCCCTAAGGCCTACTAAATTACTAGTAGCTTATTAAGTAGTAGCTAGAGGACTTCTTTGTTACTTTTTCTAGGGTTTTCTTATTATATACTTCTAAAAGTAATAGAGCTCTATATTGTTACTAGGTTCTGCTTTTTAGCATTTATCTCGAAATACTTACTTAGTTTAGTATAAACCAAGTAGAAAGGAAGGAGATAGTTAAGGTAGTTAACCTAGTAGTCTCTAGCCCTACTAGAGAGGATATAGGGAAAAACCAGGTATAAAGTAGTATAGTCGATCTAGAATATTATATACTAGTAAAGGAAAATCTTGACTTTGTCGTCTAGTATCTCTGTTTCTGCCCTATTATAGCAGTTACTACTATTCTACGCTTTTCTAAAGTCTATATATAGCTTTCGATTAATATAAGGGTTGTTATCCCTCTAGGTTAGCCTTAGGGGAATTTCTAGGTATTCTAGACTCTCTATTTCGACTCTAATAACCTCTAGTAGGTTAGATAGAATAGAAGGCTGGTTATGCCTTCTTTATTACTGCTACTAAGAGTAGTACTGCTAGTAGTACTACTACAGTTGGTATTACTAATAAGGGTAGTGTTGCTAAGGTTATAGGTTAAAGCCTAGTAGTCCTGGAATAAACCCCGGTTACCCTAGGTTAAATCTATTTCTATATCCAGGCCTAGTTCTATTCCTATACTTAAGTCCTCCCCTATATCCTCCATTTCCTCCTAGTCCTTGTACTAAGCTCCCTAGCTTAGGCCCTGAATTTAGCAGTTTAGGTAGTAAAGGGAAGCCTAGTACTAATAGCGGTAGAGGTATACCTTTACCTAGGGCAGGCGAGAAAACTTATAATAGTAGAGGTACTATTATTAGCTAGAGAGGTAAGGAGGCGGCTAACAGGACTGGCTAATAGGTAGGTTTACCAATAAGGCTCTTATTATTGGCAAACCTAGCTAGTTTAGTATCTTAGTAGCTTCTTATTAGGCTTATAGTAAAACCGCTAGCTCTAAATAGTTCTGCTAACTCTATTTTAATAATTATAGAAGCCTTCTGAAAATCCCTATCAGTCTACCTATCAAAGCTGTTAATTACCCTTATTTACAGCCTTTCTCCCTCTATTTTCAACCTCTAGCATTCTACTACTTCTATCAACATATAGGTATTGATAATCCTCTTATCTTTATAGCCCGGTTCAATATAGTCTAGGGTTTTAAAGAAGGTTACTACGTCTAGTAGGTAGGCTTTACTAGGCAGTAGCTACTAGGGCAGCTTATTAAGCATCTTATCTTCGGCTATCAGTATATATATCTATATTGTAATATCGGCTATTTCGAATTACGTTTCGCATTCTATCTTCGAGTTTTAAGCTATAGTTATAGTGTCGAATTGTTGTTCGTTATATCCGCTAAAAAATATCGGACAAGTAAAGTCGTTTTTCGAAAGTGCATCTGCGTTTTATCTCCTTATTTCAAGGTGTATTTGCAGGTTAGATATACTTAATAAAAAGATCTATCTCTTATTATAGCTAGCCTAGCTTTTCCTCTTTATAGGTATACTTCTAGCATAGTTGTCAATCTAGCTACTCTACTTCTACTATCTGTTAAAACAATAGAAACTAATCAGTATCGATTTGCTCTTACTATAGTAAAAGGCTTCTAGTAGATAGTAAGGAACAAGAACAGTAAGACAGAGAAAGAGCAAAATAACAAGTACGATTCCTATAGTAATAATTGATGATCTGTTCCTTTTCCCTCTCTTTCTCGCTCTCCTAGATACAGGGCGTTGTAGCCCTGTATCCTGACTAGGGTTATACCTAGCGCTAGCATGGGGGTTATGCCCCATATCTAGCCATTCCCTTACCGTGACCAACCCATACCAGCTACGATAGCCCGCTAGCAATCGACAATACTAGTAGAGGCGTAGGTTATAGTATAATCTAGGCCTTCTACCTATATAAAGCCCCTAGCTACTAACTAAGATTTATACTTAATAGACCTGTTTTTAGCGTCCTTTTTAACCTTAAGAACGTTTCGACAGGTAATAAGCTTATAGTAAGAAGGTAATAGACTTCTAGGTAGGAATTGAAAAACCCCTAGCTCTAATAACTGGATAAATATTTTGGTAATAGCCTCTAACCACTTACTACGCTTATTTCTAGGTAGTTTTAAGACTTGCTTATAAGTAGTAGGCGTACTATCCTTAGATATTACCCTTTTTCGAGCCTTATAGACAAAAGATAGTATATAGCTACTAGTCTTAGCCAAAAGCTTATAATAATCGAGCTGTATTTTATCCCCCTCTGAAATAAGATTACTATTATCAAGAGGTTCGTTCGTTATAGGCTAATTAGGCGCTATAACTTCTATAGGCTTAGGTGCAAAATAGGCTTTATAGTTTAGGGAAACGCCTCTGGTAATTCATGGTTTCTAATAGATATAGTAGGCCTAGTAGTCTCTACTATAACCGGATTTATAGGCTTATCCGGTAAGGGTCCATCTAATTCACTATCGGAAGAAGATTCGTAGGGTTCTAGCTTACTAGGTCCTATTTCTATACTAATAGGCTTTTCAGTATTAAGATTAGAAGGATCTGGGGTGACAGCCCCCTCTAAATCTAGGTCTAGATCTACTAATTCCCCTTTTAAAGCCGTATTATCAGTAGGCTGACTAAGTACTGTATTATCTTCTATAAACCTAATAGTAGAGGTTTTAAGTACTGCTCTTCTGGACGGTATATATACTAGGTAGGTCTTAGAACCTAATACCACTAGTAATTTATACTCTTCCGTTCTAGAGGTAAATCTTAACGATTTAGACCGTTTTTCTACAGGTATAATAGCCTCTCCTCTAGCGCCGATAGCCCTATAGCGCTCTAGGTTAGGTATATGTAGAATACCAGGCTCTAGCTTGTTAAATAGCACCTGCAAAGGAGTGGTTTCCTTATTAGTTATAGCTATACTATTGACTAATTCTACTATAGCCTCTAGTATAAAGCACTACAAATACTAGGGTAAAGCGCTACTAAGAATAGTACACCTTATACAATCTAGTATAACTCTAACTGATCGTTCTACTAAGCCGTTCTGCTTGAAGATATAGGGGGCAGAAGTGCTAAATTTAATACCCCTTTTAGCTAACTAAATAGTTAAAAATCAGTTATTTCAGTACCTCCGTTAAAGTGGAATTTAGTAAGATATCTACCAAAACCATTCTCTAGGCCCCTAAAAAAGCCCTTAATAGCGTTAGCTACTATAGGGCCTGATTTATTAGGTAGGTTAAAAACCCACCTATACCTACTTTTATGGTTAACTAGAAGTAAGACTATAGGGTTTCTGTTATAAGGCCTAGGCCTAATTTTGACAGTATCCCCCTCTATTGAGTCTAAGACCCTAGGTAGGTCAGGTATTAAAGCCTTACTAACCCTTCTTACTGCTTTACCTCGATCATAGCTAGAGCAGTGAAAATCAGCTTCCTGTATTTTATTAAAATTAGGCAGCCCTTGAGTAATACTAGAGGTCTTTTTCAAAAGACGTAGGCCTATATGTCCTAGCCTAACGTGCCACAATTTAGCCAAATTAAGTAGATTATAGTAATCTCGCTGACCTATATTAGGCTCCTCTAAAGTAGGGCTAGATATAGCCTTTTCTACTACTTTATTCCCCTCTATAACTGGCTCTCTTAGTACATGGGGCAGGTCTCTAGTACCAGTTAAGGGCTTAGGCTCCCTAGTCTTACAGGGACTTTGATAGGGGGCCTGGGCAGTAGCCAAGGGCTCTACAGGCCTACAGGGCCTTTTCCCCCTTAAAGAAGGTCCTATACCTTCTAAAGTAGTACCCTTAGCCGGAGAATTCCTTAGCTTAAAGCGCTTTTTAGGCTCTATAGCTTCGGATACTATAGTAACCAATATAATAGGTCTATAGTCTTCCTTTCGAATAGAATTAGAAGGAGTTTCCACCACTATCTTATTACGCTACGGCTCTTTACTTTGAGTAGTATTATAACTAGTATCACCCCTGTAAAGGGTTTCCTTTATAAGGCAACCTCCCGAATCATAGTGCCTAACCCTGCTAACAATATTTATATTAATATTAGGTAGGTATAAAACGTTATCTAATACTAATTTAGTATAGGTAGGGGGGGCCTTTCTAGATAATACTTCTAGTGTAATAGAGCCTATACTAGCCGGGCTAACAGGGCCATTTCCAGTGTTAATGGGGCGTAACTGGCCTATGTAAGGCATAAAGGTAGTAAACCGCTCTTTACCATTACTAATATAGTCCGTAGATCCTATATCGTATAGCCAACTATCATAAAGAGCGGGGTCTCTAGGGCGTCTTTTAGGCTAAATATCTTTATATTTTGCCTTATTATTAGAAGAGGTTTTTAGGCCTTTTCCTTTAAAGTCCTTACGCCCCTTATACCCTTTTAACGCTAATAGCTGTGCTAATTGGGTATTAGAATCGCTAGAAGAACTAGAATCGGAACTAGAGTTAGATTCCTTTTCTTCTTCCATAGCTTAGTTATAGTACCCTAGCATAAAGGAGGCTTGTTCAGCACTTTTAGCACGGTAATTCTGCCCTTTAATATTGTAACTAGCCTTCTTCTTACCCTTTTTCTTATTTTTACCCTCCTTACTAGGGTTAGAATTTGAATTAGAGGTTGAATTAGAGCTATTAGCTACGTAAGCTGCTCTATACGCCTCTATAGCCAGGTTCCTAGATTCTTCTAAAATATCAGCTATTAGATATTCTATATTAAGGCTAGACGCTATAAGACCTAGCATTCTAGCCTATCTTATAGAGCTCTTTTAGCGTTATACCTAGCTAGGAAACTTAGATTCTAGAGCCTGAAAATACTCATTTAGTATTAAAGCGGGATCTATATCTATTTTAGCTATAGTAAGCTAAGCAAGATAGCTGTTAATTTCAGCGTTAAAAGCTGATAAGCCTTTTTTATAGGCATTAAAGGTAAGGGCGTGAAATTCGTTATAGACGTCCTTCTTTTTAGACTCTATAGGTCGGCTATACTGCCTACCAAGCGGTTTAAAGGCCTTAGAAGGTATATAAATCTATAATATAGCAGCCCTAGGGCCACTAGATAAGCTATTCCGTAGAAGCATTAAAAGAACAGCTTGATTAGAGTCGCTATAAGTATTGGATATATCAGGGTTTTCTAAAGAATTAGATATCCCTAACGCTCTTAGCACTATACTTAAAGCCTAAATCTACTATTCGAAATTGCTTTCCCTGCTAAGCTTACTATCGTCTAGTATAGTATAGGCCTTTTTAGAAAGCTCCTTTACCATACTACTAGTAATAGTATCCTTAAAGCCTTCCTTAGACCCTGTATCCATAGGGGGATCTAAATTACTAGTAGCTCAATTAACAGCCGGCCCTAGATGGGGCTCCTTCCTAAGAGGACGTAGAGGAGAATCTAAATCTATAGTACCGCTAAAAGGATTAAATCTAGGACTATAGCTAGTCTTTCCGGTAGTAGTAGCCGCAGCGTTACTACTATTAGTTAGAGAAGCTAAAGTAGAAGATATATTCTTTATAGCACTAACGCTATCCTTAACAGAGGCTTTTAGGGTATTCAGACTTAAAAGTAGTCTTTTTATATCACTAGATTAGCTAGCTATATCTCGCTTATGAGATTTTATATACTCTTTTAGGACTTCTATAACCTCGCTATAGTCTTCACCATCTTCCTTATCTTCTAAGAGGGTTCGTACAGGCAGTAGAGGCCTAGAAGATTGCCCTAAATTAGCTGGGTTACTAGCCCTTTTAGGGGCTATACCCTTCCCTTTAGCTTGATCCGCCATTGCAAATAGGCTACTATTTACTTTATAGTACTAGCTAAAGCACTTAATTAGCTTCCAGTTTACTCAAGCTAATTAGCTAGCTTACTAATTATAGTAGTGATTTTCTAGGCTAGTTTAAGCGCTTAGTAGGTTTATAGCGCTGCCTACTTCCTACTGAGTAGGGCTTTCTAGTAGAAATTCTAGACTAGGCTCTAAGGGCTAGAGACTTTAACGTAAGGACTTAACTATCGCCTATAGATATATCTATAGAAAGGGCTCTATAGTAGGGAAATATAGGTCTTTAGCGCTAGAAATTCGAAAACGATAGCCTTTCTACTTCCAGCTATAAGTACAAAGGTCTTTTAGTATAGGTAAGTATACTAGCCTAAGCGTATAAGAGCCCTAAATACTCGTTAATACTTTAGGACTTAGATTTCTTAGCGATTTCTCCTTCTAGATTTTCAGGCTTTTTAGTCCTTAAATAGCCTGCAATAAGATATAATATATAGCTTTTTAGGGCTAATATAGTACTATATTTTCAGCTTTAAGAGGCTTAAATAGCCCTATTCATAGGCAGAGGTAGCGCTTTGAAATTAGACTCTAACGATAACTATCCTACAGGCTATCCAGGCTTATAACCTATTAGAATAGGTAATCCTATATAAGGATCTATAACCACTATAGCCTACTAGTAGTAGTTATATAAGGTACATAGGGGCAGCAACAGCGTTGATATAGCCTAAATAGCACTTCCTAGGTATGTGCTAATATAGTAAAGTAGGGCCCTTTACTATATTCCCTCTATAAAAGTCCTTATATAACGGTATAGTTATAGGCTATAGCGCTATATTATAGGGGCTTTAAGCTAATATATCACGGCTTTTAGTAGGTCTTATAGGCCTATAAGGCTTATAGTCATAGGTAACGTAGTAACTTGATTTCTAGTCTAGTAGGTAAGGCTTCGCAATTTCCTTCCCTATATATACCCTCCGGGACCGTTCCTGCCTTCCGCATAGTAAGAGCGCCTTAGTAGGTGCATAGCGCCTTCCCGAAAAACCAAATAAGCTGGCGATTTTAAATAATCGACTCACGGCCACCTAAGGTACAGGGTAAGCTATTTGACTTTTCTTATAAGTTCTGTTTTCCCTGCTTTCAGTACAAGGTAGGTACAGGGTAGGTAGGTGACCTAGTAGAAGAGCCTTTTAAGGCTATTTCTAGCGCTTATACAGCCTAAAAGGGCTGTCTCTACAGAAGTAGGGCATAAATCTAAAAATAGAAAAGCCTTTTAAAGCTATTTCCAGGCTATATAGTGGTATATATAGCTTAGTCAGCGGTATCCACAAAAGTAGGTCCACCCTTAGAATATAGCTTTGTATCTAGTAGTTCGAGAACTGAAATCCGTTTTGCCTAAGCTATAACCGTTAGAGCGCTATAGCTTATTTTATACGTTTCACACTAGTAGCAGTAGTGGTTATAGTAGGGTTAGTAGAAGTAGCTTAAGTAGTAGTAGTAGCAGGGGTAATGCTAGAGAGGTATGCTGAGAAGCTATAGTCCGTACGTTTAGGGGCTCGTTTGTTAACTTAGGGGTTAGAGGCGGCAGTAGCGATAGTAGGGTCAGGGTTGGGGTTAGGGTCGAGGCACGTAATAACAGGGCCCATACACCTACGTTATAAATTCCTCGCTACGGTCGACTATATTGTATAGTCGGAACCTAACTATAGTCCTGTCGAACGGTAGACAGCGCTACAGCCAAATTTAGCAGGCGTTATGTCCTTAATTAGACGGTTCGAATGAATGTGGTTGTACGCGATTTGGTGTGGTTTTGACCAAAAACCCGTTTTCGTATGTTTGATGTCGGTTTTAGATCCTTATATAGGATTACCCATTCCAATAACTGTACTTCGATTCGCTGTTCTCTTAGTATCTTGCCTTACTTTATGCTTTTTAGTTAAAACCTAGTTACTAAGATTGAACTTAATATCCCTTTCTAGCGTCTAATTAGATAGATTCTATTATGCTATCTGATCCCCGTAGGGGATATCTAGGTAGGCTGAACTAGTGCTATAGGAAAACCGTACAACGGGTGAAAAACCTATAACCGTACATAGGAAAAAGGGGGGTGTGATAGGGGGTAGGCCAATCTTCACCAGAGTAGATACCGCCCCTTTAGGAGTATGAAAACATACTGCCTAAAGGGGTATAGGCTAAACCGCTCCTAGCCTCTAAGCAACAGAGTATTCTGGCAGTCTAGTAGCAATATGGCGAACTAGGGGGCATATAGCGCCGCCGCCCCCTTTTTCAAGTCTATAGAGAAAGCTTTATATATCCCCTCTTTCCCTCTCCTTAAAGGAGGCCGAAGGGTAGGCCGGGCAACCGTCAAATATATATCGGATATCCTCTATAGCTAGGTAGTAGCAGCAGAGGGGGTTATTAACCCTAGGCACCTTATAGGTATATAGGAATCCTTTTAGGCCTATCTTCCCTATACGGGCCTGTGTTAACAGCAAGCTCTTAGCCTTAGAGAGGTTATAGTAGCGTCTTTGGAAGGCCTCTTTAAAGGCTATAGCTAGGTTCTCCTTTTAAAAGGTAGCCTTGGCTGATTTCTCTAAGAGGCTCTCTATATAGGGGTTGTAACCGGAGGCCCTAGCCTCCTATAGATAGCGATCCTTCTAGGCAGTATAGAGGGGTTCCTTGTTAATAGCTTTCCTTAGTTATTGGTAGTACTACTGGGCCGTTGCCTCCTTTTTTCTTTCTTGCTTTGTATACCCTCCTAGGAGGAGGCTGGTCCTAGGGGTTCTGTTTCTAAGGGTAAGGCATAGGGCTTCTTTCTGCTTAGCTACCTCTTTCCCTATAGCCCTGTTTATCCTGGCTTAGCTAGAGAAGGAGAGGGTGTTAAGGTAGAGGTTAAGGGGAGGGACGTTAGCCTTATAGTAGAGGCTTCGGATCAGTGTCCTTCTATAAGCCCCTATAACCCTCTTTAGGGCCTCGTTTTCAGCTGCTAGTAGGCCTCTGGTTATACCCTGTAGCCTATTTAGTGTTATAGGTATAGGGTATGCCAGGCCAAGGCTGTGTAGGCTAGGACTGGCCTTATTACTGCTGTATATAAGAGCCTAGTCTTTTCGATTCCAGGTCTCTAGGTCTTTCTAGCTAGCCTAGTAATAGCAAGGGACTGCGTTTTTAGCTTCTGCTATAGGGTGCTGGCGTAAGCCTTCTAGGTAAGCTTAGGGTCTAGCCAAACCCCTAGAAAACAGGCCTCTGTAGCTAGTTATAGGGGGGGGGAGTCCCCTATTAGTCCTAGGTTAATAGGGTTAGTCTAGGGTCTTCTTCTAGGAGGGAAGTATATAAGCTTGCTCTTTACTACTAAGAAGGTAACTCCAGCGGTTGTTACCCAGTCTAGGCACTCTCTCTAGGCCTCTTCTAGTTATCTAACCGTTATTATAGCCTCCCTGCCGAAGGCTAGTAGGTTGGTATTATCTGTGTAGCCTATAGTAGAGATAGTAGGGTATTTTTTCTCTAGCCTTTCGTATAGGGGGCAGAGGTATAGGACTAAGAGGATTGGTAAAAGTGGTAAGCCTTAGGGTACTCCTGTTAGTACTAGGATTTACTGGCTTTTTTAGCTGTTAAATAGGAGGCTAGTAGTCCTAGAGGAGAGGAATTCCTTTAGCTAGGATAGTAGCTAGATAGGTAGCCCTAGCTAGTCCAGTATAGCTAGGAGTCTGCTATAAGGGATGCTGTCGAAATACCCTAATAGGTCTAGCTGTAGGAGGGAGGCCCCGGCTTTATACTTCTATACCTCCTAGATCTAAGCTATAAGGAGGTATATAGCCGATTCGGTGGATTTATAACGGTAGTAGCCCTGTTATATTGCTGGAATCAGCTTAAAAGCCTCGGCTATGTCCCTTCTCTTAGTCCCTATAACTTTCTCCAGGACCTTACTAATACAGTCAAGTAGGGCTATAGGGCGGTAGCCTCTAGGGGTGTTATAGGCGTCTAGCTGTTTTCCTGGTTTAGGGAGGATAATAGTAACTACTTCCTTATATTCCTATAAATAGAAGCTGTAAAGGAAGGATTTCGAGGCTAGTATAGCAAGGGCCTTATATAAGGGGTCGCCATAGGCCTTAAGAAAGCCTATAGGGAGTTCGTCAGGTCCTAGTGCTTTCTAGGGTTTTGTTGTTTTAATAGCCTCTTTTATATCGTCTGGCCTAACCGTCTAGCTAACTAGTAGCCTCAGGCCTATTAGAGGTTCCTCTAGGCTATCCTCTTAGGGGAAGGGGGGGAAGAAGCGTGCTGAAAGGGCCTCTACCTTCTCCTAAAAGATACTGGCTTGTCCAAGGGTTAGTAGCTTAGGAGGGGGTAGGGCGGTAGTACTTTGTAGCCTAGCCTATCTTTCTAGTTACTAGAGCTTTTCTGGCTTTTCTCTAGCCTTTTATAGAAAGGCCCTCTAGGTCTTTCTCTTATTCTCTCTTATAGCCTTTGTTTGCTTCTTCTAGGCTGACTTATAGGCGGTAAGGAGGGCCTGGTTGCTAGGGGAGCGTTAGAGCTATCTTTCTGCCCTTTTTCTCTCCTAGACTACCTGGTAGATTTCGTTGTTCTACTAGGGGGTACTCTTCTTTCCAGTGGTTACTGGGGCTCCTTTAGGGGTTATAGCCCTAGCAATACGCTGGAGTTCCTCTGATAGTCGCCTATAGGCCTCCTGGAGCCTGGCTAGGTTAGAGAGGCGTGATAGATATCTATAGCCCTCTATATTGTATATTAGAGAGCTAGCCTCTCTTGCTACCCCCTCTTTATCCATCTTTTTCCACTGGAATCGGGGGGGCGGTAATAGGGTTTCTATAGTCTCTAGGTCGATATCTAGTACCTAGGGGTAATAGTCTAAGCGTAAGCGTATATCTAAGCCCGTATAGGAGCAGGTAAGGCTGCTGCTAAGCCAGAAATGGTTGATAGTAGAGGCCCTACCTGCTTAGCTCCCCTATAGCGCCCTGGTTATAGCGCCATAGGGGGTATAGAGGGTAAGCCCCTACTCTGCTGTTAATAGTATTGGAATGGGTAATCCTATATAAGGATCTGTAACCACTATAGCCTACTAGTAGTAGTCGTATAGGGTACGTAGGGGCAGCAACAGCGTTGATATGGCCTAAATAGCACTTCCTAGGTATGTGCTAATATAGTAAAGTAGGGCCCTTTACTGTATTCCCTCTATAAAAGTCCTTATATAACGGTATAGTTATAGGCTATAGCGCTATATTATAGGGGCTTTAAGCTTATATATCACGGCTTTTAGTGGGTCTTATAGGCCTATAAGGCTTATAGTTGTAGGTAACGTAGTAACTTGATTTCTAGTCTAAGTAGGTAAGGCTTCGCAATTTCCTTCCCTATATATACCCTCCGGGACCGTTCCTGCCTTCTATACAGCAGGAGCGCCTTAGTAGGTGCATGGCCACTTTCCGAAAAACCAAATAAGCTGGCGATTTCAAATAATCGACTTACGGCCACCTAAGCTGCAGGGTAAGCCGCACGACTTTTCCTGTAAGTTCTGTTTTCGCTCCTGCGATGCAGGGTAGGTATAGGGTAGGTAGGTGACCTAGTAGAAGAGCCTTTTAAGGCTATTTCTAGCGCTTATACAGCCTAAGGAGGCTGTCTCCACAAAAGTGGGGCATAAATCTAAAAATAGAAAAGCCTTTTAAAGCTATTTCTAGGCTATATAGTGGAGTATATAGCTTAGTCAGCGGTATCTACAAAAGTGGGTCCACCCTCAGAATATAGCTATATATCTAGTAGTTCGAGAACTGAAATCCGTTTTGCCTAAGCTATAACCGTTAGAGCGCTATAGCTTATTTTGTACGTTTAACACCCCCTCTATTCTTCTATTCCTTTATAAGCCTTAGAAAGCTATATATAGGTAAAGAATAGAAGAATCCTAAGAAAAAAGAACGTAAGAGCAAAACTATTCCGTTAGACAAAGGGGTTATGCCCTTATATATATAGGATAAACCCCTATTATATATAGAAAGAAGTAAGAATATATATGATGTTGAAATCAAACCTATAACCTATCTAAAGGTATAGGTACTATAGCTTTAAAGCGTATAGTAATATATAATATCTAAATATTCTATACTCTAGCGACTAATAGACGTACTAGAGTATAGAAGGAGTAAAGGGCTTATAAACGCCTTTATCCTCTTATAAAGAAAAAGATTTTTAGCACGGTTTTGAATTTTATGCCCTTTTTTACTCTGTTCTTTCAGCAAGTTCTAGTAAGGAAATAACAGGTAGTTACATAGAGAATCCCCCTCTAAAGGAAAGCATACTACTAGTAATAGCCGGAGCCTATATTTTCCAAATATAGCTATACTATATACTAGAGTACTTCTAGACGTAGCTAGAGTAATATAGGCCTCCCTAACGCCGCAGGGAGCTGATGGCAGTACAAGGGCGCCTATAGAACTGTACTATAGTGGCTAGGACCTTATAAGCCTTTTAAGGCTATATAGAGGAATTAGGTGATTCCAGAGGGCTGTAAAGTAGCCGGTACTATTGACTGGTCTTATAAGCTAATTAGGCTAAGCCCGGCCTTCTATATATATAGTATAGAGTATATATATAGGGGTAAAGGGTAGCTTAGTAGAAAGCTCCCTTAGGTTGAAGGCCTAAAAGCCTAATAAAAGACTGAAAGCCACTAACTGGTAGGGCTTTAGTAAGTCCGTCAGCCGGCATACACTTAGTATTAAGATATATAATAGTAACTATTTTAGCCTTAACCTGCTCTCTAACGTACCGGAATTTTAGCAGGGTATGCTTAGTTCTAGCGTGTAGCGCTGGGTTATTAGCCACTGTTATAGAGCCCTGATTATCTCCATAGAGAGTAATAGGGTAGTCTATAGGTCTGTGAAGTTCAGAAAATAGCCTTATAATCCACTGTACTTCGCGTATAGCCTCTGTAAGTCTATTAGTTTCAGCTTCCAGGGTA
Organism: Phyllachora maydis; assembly: GCA_029339225.1. Classification (NCBI taxonomy): domain Eukaryota; kingdom Fungi; phylum Ascomycota; class Sordariomycetes; order Phyllachorales; family Phyllachoraceae; genus Phyllachora; species Phyllachora maydis. The sequence continues at coordinate 2,347,718 of JAQQPM010000004.1, forward strand.
GAGAGAGCAATAGTAGTAGCTCTTTTCGTTTTTCAGCTAATAGGCCTACCGGCTAACTTATATAGATAGCCGTAGGTGGATTTACTAGTAGCCTTATCCCCTGCAAAATCAGAATCACTAAAGCCTATAGGGACTAGACTACTATTAATTATAGAAGTCTGGCTACTACCTTTACTATTTCTAGAATCTACTATAGTAGTAAAGGTAGTAGTTAGGGGCCTAGGCCCTTCCTTAGAGTGAAAGTCTCTACTAAGCTTAGTAGTTGTATTACTACTATTACTAAGCTTAGGCCCTAGATTAGCTACTGTATTTCCGTTATAGCTAAAACAGATGTTATAGTCTTTAGTACTATTAAGATACTTAAAAAGATTTTTAGCAGCGTTTAAGTGTGATTTTGTAGGTCTATTTAAAGACCTAGAGAGCCACTGTACGGTAAAGCTAATATCTACCTTAGTAAGGAGCATTATATACATAGCTGTTCCTACTAGGCTTTGATAGAGCTTAATTTCCGTAGAATTACAGAGGTGGCTAGCAATATCTTCCTTTAGTTGAAGTTGACTTACTAGCCCCGGCTATAAGGGAATAGATATAGGCTTAGAATCGGCTAAGTTAAAGCGGCTAACTGCCTCTTCTATATACTGTGACTGGTTAAGCCACAGGCGCCTATTAGGTCTATCCCTTATAATTTGCACGCCTAGGAAATAGGCGGCAGGCCCTAAGTCTTCTATAGCATAGACCTTATTAAGCCGTTTCTTTAAATCAGTTATATAGCCTATATTAGGCCCTATAAATAGACAGTCATCTATATAGGTAACGATAAAGTGGCAGGTTTTAGCATTATAAAAGAACCCTGGATCTGAAATAAGAGGGAGATAGCCTAGGCTTTTAAGTAAGATTTTAAGCTTATCTTGCCACTCTCTAGGGCTTTGTTTCAGACTGTATAACGCTTCAGATAGTTTAATAATATTAGGAGTAGAAGGATTATAGCCGTATTTCAGTAAAAGCTTATAAATAGCCTTATTAAAAGCCGCTAGGTCTAATAGTCCTTTAGGGATTTCTATATATATTTCTTCTCTAAGAGCGCTATTAAGAAATGCCCCTATAAAGTCAGCTTGTTCTATTTCCTAGTCTAGAACAGCACCTATAGCTAGAAGTATACGCCAAGTAGGTGGTATACTAGTAGAGGCGTAGGTTATAGTATAATCTAGGCCTTCTACCTGTATAAAGCCCCTAGCTACTAACCGAGATTTATACTTAATAGGCCTGTTTTTAGCGTCCTTTTTAACCTTAAGAACGTTTTAATAGGTAATAAGCTTATAGTTAGAAGGTAATAGACTCCTAGGTAGGAATTTAAAAACCCTTAGCTCTAATAACTGGATAAATTCCTTGGTAATAGCCTCTAACCACTTACTACGCTTATCTCTAGGTAGTTTTAAGACTTGCTTATAAGTAGTAGGCGTACTATCCTTAGATATTACCCTTTTTCGAGCCATATAGACAAAAGACAGTATATAGCTACTAGTCTTAGCTAAAAGCTTATAGTAATCGAGCTGCATTTTATCCCCCTCTGAAATAAGATCACTATTATTAAGAGGTTCGTTTGTTATAGGCTGATTAGGCGCTATAACTTCTATAGGCTTAGGTGCAAAAATAGGCTCTATAGTTTGGGGAAACGCCTCTGGTAATTCAGGCTTTCTAATAGATATAGTAGGCCTAGTAGACTCTACTATAACCGGATTTATAGGCTTATCCGGTGAGGGTTCATCTAATTCACTATCGGAAGAAGATTCGTAGGGTTCTAGCTTACTAGGTCCTATTTCTATACTAATAGGCTTTTCAGTATTAAGATTAGAAGGGTCCGGGCTGACAGCCCCCTCTAAATCTAAGTCTAGGTCTACTAATTCCCCCTCTAAAGCCGTATTATCAGTAGGCTGACTTAGTACTGTATTATCCTCTATGAACTTAACAGTAGAGGTTTTAAGTACTGCTCTTCTAGACGGTATATATACTAGGTAGGTCTTAGAACCTAATACCGCTAGTAATTTACACTCTTCCGTTCTAGAGGTAAATTCCAACGATTTAGACCGTTTTTCTAGAGGTATAATAGCCTCTCCTTTAGCGCCTATAGCCCTATAGCGCTCTAGGTTAGGTATATGTGGAATACCAGGCTCTAGCTTGTTAAATAGCGCCTGGAAAGGAGTGGTTTTCTTATTAGTTATAGCTGTACTATTAACTAATTCCACTACAGCCTCTAGTATAAAGCACTATAAATACTGGGGTAAAGCGCTACTAAGAATAGTACACCTTATACGGTCTAGTATAACTCTAACTGATCGTTCTACTAAGCCGTTCTGCTCGTGGATATAGGGGGCAGAAGTGCTAAATTTAATACCCCTTTTAGCTAACCAAGTAGTTAATAAATCAGTTATTTTAGTGCCTCCGTCAAAGTGGAATTTAGTAGGATATCTACCAAATCTATTCCTTAGGCCCTTGAAAAAGCCCTTAATAGCGTTAGCTACTATAGGGCCTGATTTATTAGGTAGGTTAAAAACCCACCTATACCTACTTTTACGGTCAACTAGAAGTAAGACTATAGGGTTTCTATTATAAGGCCTAGGCCTAATTTTAACAGTATTGCCCTCTATTGAGTCTAAGACCCTAGGTGGGTCAGGTATTCAAGCCTTACTAACCCTTCTTACTGCTTTACCTCGATCATAGCTAGAGCAGTGAAAATCAGCTTCCTTTATTTTATCAAAATTAGGCAGCCCTTTAGTAATACTAGAGGTCTTTTTCAAAAGACGTAGGCTTATATGGCCTAGCCTAACGTGCCACAATTTAGCTAAATTAAGTAGATTATAGTAATCTCGCTGACCTATATTAGGCTCCTTTAAAGTAGGGCTAGATATAGCCTTTTCTACTACTTTATTCCCCTTTATAACTGGCTCTCTTAGCATACGGGGCAGGTCTCCAGTGCTAGTTAAGGGCTCAGGCTCCCTAGTCTTACAGGGACTTTGATAGGGGGCCTGGGCAGTGGCTAAGGGCTCTATAGGCCTACGGGGCCTTTTCCCCTTTAAAGAAGGTCCTATACCTTCTAAAGTAGTACCCTTAGCCGGAGAATTCCTTAGCTTATAGCGCTTTTTAGGCTCTATAGCTTCGGATACTATAGCATCCTCTATAATAGGTCTATAGTCTTTCTTTCTAATAGAATTAGAAGGAATTTCCACTATTATCTTATTTCGCTGCGGCTCTATACTTTTAGTAGTATAACTAGAAAGGCCTAAAGGAAAAGCAAAATTTGCATGTAATATAGGCTTAGAGCTGCCTTTAACGTCAAGAAAAAATCCTGATTTCTTAAAGTCTAGTACAGCTATATAGCGTCTATTACCCCCGTAAAGGGTTTCCTTTATAAGGCAACCTTCCGAATCATAGTGCCTAACCCTGCTAATAATATTTATATTAATATTAGGTAGGTATAAAACGTTATCTAATACCAATTTAGTATAGGTAGGGGGGGCCTTTCTAGATAATACTTCTAGTGTAATAGAGCCTATACTAGCCGGGCTTACAGGGCTATTACCAGTGTTAATAGGGCGTAACTGGCCTGTATTAGGCGTAAAGGTAGTAAACCGCTCTTTACTATTACTGATATGGTCTGTAGATCCCGTATTGTATAGCCAACTTTTATAAAGAGCGGGGTCTCTAGGGTGTCTTCTAGGCTTATTATCTTTATATTTTGCCTTGTTATTAGAAGAGGTTTTTAGGCCTTTTCCTTTAAAGTCCTTACGCTTCTTATACCCTTTTAACGCTAATAGCTGTGCTAATTGGGTATTAGAATCGCTAGAAGAACTAGAATTGGAACTAGAGTCGGATTCCTCTTCTTCTTCTTCTATAGCTAGGTTATAGGACCCTAGTATAAAGGAGGCTTGTTCAGCACTTTTAGCACTATAATTCTGCCCTTCAATATTATAACTAGCTTTCTTCTTACCCTTTTTCTTATTTTTACCCTTCTTACTAGGGTTAGAATTTGAATTAGGGGTTGAATTAGAGCTATTAGCCACGTGAGCTGCTCTATATGCCTCTGTAGCCGGGTTCCTAGATTCTTCTAAAATATTAGCCATTAGATATTCTATATTAAGGCTAGAGGCTGTAAGGCCTAGCATTCTAGCCTGTCTTATAGAGCTCTTTTGGCGTGATACCCAGCTAGGAAACTTAGATTCTAGAGCTTTAAAATACTGATTTAGTATAAAAGAGGGATTTATATCTATTTTAGCCATGGTAAGCTTAGCGAGATAGCTGTTAAATTCAGCGTTAAAAGCTGATAAGCCTTTTTTATAGGTACTAAAGGTAAGGGCGTGGAATTCGTTATAGACGTCCTCCTTTTTAGACTCTATAGGTCGGCTATACTGCCTAACAAGCAGCTTAAAGGCCTTAGAAGGTTTATAAATCTACGATATAGCAGCCCTAGGGCTACTAGATAAGCTATTACGTAGAAGCATTAAAAGAACAGCTTGATCAGAGTCGCTATAAGTGTTAGATATATTAGGGTTTTGTTGGAACACTAGCCATGACTGCGGGCCACATGTGCTGGGACTGCAGACTCTATGTAGTGGACCCTAGCCGACGTGGATCGTTAGGTAACTACCTGACGATATAGGTCGGACTGGGATTATCGTATAGTATCTACTGTACGATAAAGGGAATATATTAGGGGCTAAAATCTCTTTACCTATATACTTAGAAGAGATAGACATAAATGAATAGACTACCTAAACTATTACATACTAGTACAAAGAGCTATAAACACTGATTAGTAATTTAGTATTAAATTATAGATTAGTAATATAAAGAGATAAGCGTATATAGGTTGACAATTCTGTTTTACAGTAGTGTATACTAGGAATAGAAGAATCATTACTATATCTTGTACTAACGCCTCTATTCGACTTTCCTCTATAATCGGCGTATATAAGGAGGAATCTCGAAGAAAGAAGAACTGTAGATATTAGCTGGCAGATTGTACGGTCGTTATACGACATCTAGCAGTTATATACAACTATATAACCCTAATAACTCTGTATTTAGAGAACGATACTAGTTCTTACACCAAATATACCAACCTAACCCTCTATATTAAGAGAACGAACTAGTTCTCTTACTAGATATAACTTACGCCTATCCGATAATACTGTCTAACCTATAATAGTATTTATTAGACATCTATTATACAATAGACACTATATAACTCGATACTTATAATACTATAATTAGCTAAGATATCGACCATTGACCTGGCAGAGAAGTCGGAAGCTAATAAATATCCTATATATAAGGAGATCGCTTATGGTAGTATAATACTAATCTATATATAAAAGAAGTATATCGATATTAAGATATAGTATAATAATATTACCATCGAACCTAGATATATATACTTAGAGGTAGCCCTAACGACTAGGTTCGTACAATACCTAGCCGAACTTAGGTATAGTAATATATACCTTAATATAATGATCGACAATATAGGAGAGGAACTGGAAGGCTGGATATTATACCAGCTGAACTTCGTTAACAGTATATTTCGGAAGGAATTCCTAGCCCTATTTAACAACAAGGGTTTCTACTTCTAAAAGTAGACAAAAATCGATAGGATTCTTAAGATCATTAACTATAGGACCTAGCCTAAGACTAACAGAGAATAACAACCACCTCCTCCCCTACTACCTGCTGTACTACCCCTAGCTATACCAACTACCCTAGGACCTCTATAGACAGATAATAATTCTACGATATTCGATCTATATACTCTTCCCCTAATACGTATTGTATATACAACATTGTTAGATAAAAAGAGAACTTCGGTATTTTATAAGTAGTAGGATAAGATGTATAACTATTTAGGCACGCTTTATAACGTACTTGCCGACAAAACGCAATGGTTTATTAATATATGTTACCGGCTTAAGATTAACAAGAGCTAATATGCAATAATCTTTCTAGATATTCTTATAGGACAAGCAGCAGATTACTTTCTATATTATATTAGGCCTAGACAATAGTAAGATAAGATGTATAATATACTAGATAAGCACTTTAACACTAGTATTAACAAGAAGGAGTACTATAACCTATAGACTTTAGTCACCTATTATACGATATAGGCCGAAAACTAAGACAAGAAACCGCTGGAAATCCTAGATATACTGTTCAATAAACTTACTCTAGTCTAACGAAACCTGAATCTAACTTTTCAGGGTAACGACCAACTTAAGGTAGCCGTTGTACAAGCCTATCAAGGAATTTAAGAATTGGAAGAAGGGCTTTAAAGGGACAACGTTAATACGGCAGAACAACTATTCGCCGTGCTATGCAAATCGTACTATACTGTATAGATATAGCAGATAAGCTTTATAACCGACGTACTATCCTCTAACTATATATATCAATGATACTACAATTCCTGGAAGAATTACTTAAAACCTAACTACTAGTATCGTTTAAGGGACAGTTTACAATTTAGAAAGTACAATAAGTATAAGAAGAAGTTATTATATAATAAGAAGAACATAATATCGGGTATATACTAGATACCGAACTACAAGATCCCTAGACATAAATCGTAGATATATAGTAAGGAAGAACAGGAACGAGTAAAGAAGTATTATCTTATAGTAGGGATAATAGACGAATCATTTATAGTATATATCGCTATATGCAATAACAGCGACTAACCCAATACTAGTAGCTCTAGCAGTGAAGATTCTAAGGCTATAGCGAGTAACAACAACAAACTACGAAAGACCGGCACCCATTTCCTCTAGAGTATAGCATTTATCTATACAATAACAGGTAACAACCTATATTGTATAACAAGTTTCGTCAACGCTAAACATTTTATTCTTTCAAGCGTCTATAACATAGAATATCAGGGGTAGCTATAGGACACTAGTACTACGTAAATCTTATCGTATAGTAAGAACCAAGCAATAGCACTTACATAGTAATAAGGTATCGATATTAATTAGACGCCAGGCTTATTATCCATTAAATTTAGGGACGGCTAGAATATAGTAGCTATCGGCACAATTACGGTAGAGAACTCGATCGGTATAATAACATACTATATTATAGAATCCAATATGCCCTTTCTATTCTGTTTGGACGATATAACACGACTAAAGGCGTACTATAATAATATAGAAGACGTTATTGTATAATAAAATAGGATAAGGATTCTAGTAGTCTGTAAATAGGGCTACCTATTCTTCAACCTTGCTAAAAGCAAACACATTCTCTATATAACTAAAGGACAGCTATAACGACTATATTGACAATTCAGGTATCCTATAGTAGATAGATTATATTATATACTAAAGGACTTATCAAAGACTGATAATTGTACGATAGATATCCTTAGTAAGATCCAAGATTTCTATTATTATTGTTAACTCTACGATCCGGCGCCTGTACAATTCAAATTCAAGCTAAAGGATAACTGCGATTTTAATTACAAAATCATTGCTAATATTGTACAGCTTAAAGGAGATAAAGCCCTCTATGTTATTAATACTGTAATAGTATTTTAAGCAGCGATTTTTCTAAAGGGCAAAATAGTAAAAGATATTTGGAATGCGCTATATAAGTGCTAGATCTATACTTATCTTGGACTGCCTAACTACCTGTTATATAACTAGGGTACGAATTTTATCGCCGAAGAATTCCAAGACGTAGCCCGACTAAATAGCGTTACCTGTTATACAGTGCCTGTCGAAGTATACTAGGCAATTAGAAGTATAAAACAAGCGTACTACCTACTTTAACAAGTACATAAGATCCTAAAAGCAGAACTAGGATATAATATAGACAAGTATACTATCCTCTAGATATCTATTAAGGTATTGAACAATATACCTAGACCTAGAGGAATCGTACTAATACTACTTGTTTTTAGCATATATCTATAAGTATCGTATAACTTAGCTCCTTTAAAGGACATTGCCAAGTAAGGAGCAGCAGTATAAAAAGCTATAAAGGCGATTTATAAATTCCGCGTAGAATTAGACGTTAATCGTACGATAGCTATCTAAAATAGACTATAAATTTCGGACGTCCTCTTACTCCCTCTATAAAGTAAAGTCCTAGTATAGCAGGAGAAACCTAATAGTTCTAACTAGGCTAGATAGAAAGGGCTATACCGAATTAAAGCTATAGACTATATAACTATAACGATTATAGAAAACGCTAGACAACAGTAATTTTCGGGCAACTTATGTTAAGCTGTACAACTAACCTGTAGATATAGACGCTAGACAACCTACATTGTATAATAATAAGGCTATAGCGCCTGTCCGAGAACTACCGGCAAGATATAGACGCGGATGCCTAGCAAAACCATCTAAGCTAACACTCCTAGTTAGATTCTCGCTATAGACCTATGACTAGTATTATACGATAGATATCTTTCTAAGCAAGAAGGAGATAAATGACAGATAACTAGCGACTAAACTCTGGGAAAAAGGGATTATCACTATACCTAGAGCACCGTTTGAGAAATCGAATATAAAGGAGATTAACGATCTTATCGCCGCTAGTATCTTTAAGTTTATTAAATTTAGCCTATAAGATTAGCTAGGACAATGTATCTATAGTACCTATATAGTATAAGGGATAAAAGGCGATAGAGAGAAACTATATAAGAAATCAAGGCTTATTGTATAAGGATTCGGTAATGATAGGAAGGATAGTATCCTAATATAGGTACCTACTGTACAACGGATAAGCATATGACTGATAATTACGTTAGGCCTGTTATTAATAAAGACTTTTAGTATAAAGTGTATCCTCTAGGATATTATACAAGCGTATATTTAGTCAAAAGATACTCTAGTCCGGCAGATCATTGTACAACTGCTAAAGGAGATAACGGACAAATACCTAGCAGATATATATATACTAATTAAAAAGCTACTATATAGACTAGCAGAATCAGGACTCTTTTGGTTTAAGATATACTATAACTACTATACTATAGTACTAAGAATGAAAGTCTTATTGTATAACCCCTGCCTACTCTATATACTAGATAGCAAAGATCCTGTATAATTCGGAGTTACTACTATGCAAACAGATAATACTCTTTCTTTCAGTAGCAAAAGCTTTACCAAGCTTAAAGAAGATGAACTTTAAAAAGCGTAGTTCCGCGTAAAGCCGACATCGATCCTATTATACAACTGTAATATTAAGTTTAATAGAGTATAACTTAAGTTCGATAACAGTAATATTATTTTTACCTACTAAGGATAGGTTAAGAAGATAAGAATCCTAGATACGGACGCTAAAGATATAGCCTAGCAATATATTTCAGAATGCGCAAAAGGAGCCTATCTAGCTAGTGTCTACCAGCCTAAGGCGTCGTATAACCTATCGGTTATAGTATAAGTCAAAGCACCGACGAAGGACAATATAGAGAATCTAAATAAGCAGCTATAATAGCAGATAGATAATGCTACTTAAGGACTCTAGTATATACTACTAGACTAGAAAGATATAAAGCTATTTATCTTTACTAACGGCTTGTTCGCTAACAATAAGGATATAACATTGCAGATCGGAATAATAGTAGTTTGAGCTACTAAAGAAACGGATATAGATTCGGCTAGCTATCGGGCAATAGCTGGTAAAGACACCTATTATACAATTACCAGTTTTACTATCTATAGAAATATCATTTACTAGTCTTTGATAAAGTGCTATAGGGTTATAAGAAGTGTGCTAGCCAGCGAACTTTATAGTATAGTTTCCAGCCTAGATAGCGGCATTTCTCTAATAACAACTCTTATATAACTAACATTAGTACTTAGCTTGTTAAAGATTATAACTGTCCTATACTGTAACTTAAGGTTATTATACTAATGTTTAGTTAAGCTTGGTATAATAACTGAGAAACGATTAATAATTGATATCCTGGTAATATAAGAATCCTATAAGAAGAAAGAAATTGGAGAAGTCCGCTAGATTAACAGCTATAATAATCCAGCAGATGCAATAACGAAAAAGAATCCAAACTAGGCGCTTGAAGAATTAGTAAGCTATAATAAGCTGAGTATTTAGATAGAGGTATATATAGAGGACAAGAATTCTATAGCTAGATGCTAGTATATATTGTACAATAAAGAGCGGCAATAGTAGTAGTATACTGGCAAACTTACTAAATATTGTATAATATATTCTAAAGACTAGGACCGAACAATAAGAACTTAATTCTAGCGGTATAAGCATGGCCACCATACTTAAACTATCTACGCTATCCTAATAGACTTGCCTAGAGCAGTAAGGGCCTTGCTAGCTATAACAGATAGCTTAAACGACTTCTCCTTTACATCTATAGGCACCTTATCATCCAAGTCCAGTACCTGTACAACCTTATAGCTAGAATCCTGTTATATAACGAAGCTTAGACGGTTAGCAGTACTGGATAAAGCTAGTACGCTGTTATAGGTACGGTAGCTAGCTTTAGGGCGGCTATATAGTATTATAGGCAAGTGCTAGTAGCAGCGACGTAGCATGCGCAGTGCTATTGTACTATGCTTGTAGAGCAAGCCCTTTCCTTAGAAGTAATACTCAGCGTATAAGTTATGCCATTTTCCAGCTAGGACAAAGCAGCCCTAGAACTAGTATTCGCGCGTTATCTTATAATAATAATAGGCGTATAATATGCGCTGCTTGCCGCAAGAAGCTATTAGGATTATATACCAATACTGTTCCCTCTTTATTATATGCTTTAAGATGTCCTAAGGGTTCTGCTATATACTACTGGTTTTATAGAGCGTAAATAAGACATTTTTCAACAGTAGTATATATATAGCATGTTTAAGATCCTGTCTATAAGCGATAAGTATTGTACAGCTAGTAGCGCAAAATAGCTATCATACAATAAGCGTTAGACTTATATCGGATATAAGCTTTATAAAAAGATCGTAATTAAAAGGATCCGCCGTTAGGATTACTATAATTCGATAGGTCCTATCTATGTTCTTATATACGTTTATAAGGCCAAAGTTCATATATATATCTATATTAAAAACGTTAATAAGGAGGAGCAAGTCGATATTGTCGTATAGAATCCTAATAGCAGCTATTATATAAGAGGTATCGCAAGATAAGAGATAGAAGATATTAATAGTACAAATTGATAGTAACAGCGAATAGAAAACCCAATCAAGAATACGAATTTGTAATATAAAAGGGAAAGGAAGAGAAAAGGAGGGCAAAGGTAAGAGAACAAGCCTTTATACCCCAAAGGAAAGGTATAAGGGAAAGGGCAGAAGCAGGCATACAAACTAATTGATCACCTGCCTATTGTTCTTTTCCTATTATATAAGACCTACTTTCCTATTATGCAAGATCTATTATCTCCTTGGTATAAGAATAGGACTTTGCTTATATATTTCCTATTATTAACTTCCCCTAAATGCACTAACGCTAGAAACGCGACTGCAAGCGTAGGATTACGCGCGAAGGGTTATACGCATAATTAGGTTACTACTATACCTTCTCTAAAGAATCCTCCGATTAAACAGCAGGTATTGTACAATAACTATTATAAGATGCTCTCCTATATCTGACACTTACTATATATACCTACCCTTAGACTCTATAGGCGTACCCTATATACTCCCTACTAACTACTATACAATTGGCATTATACAATAGCGCTTGTACAACCAGCACCTAGTAGTCTATACCAATAAAAGAAAAGACTGCCAGTATTAGAATACTAGCCATAACTATAGGCCATATATACTAGGACTATAGACTCTATATAGTAGACCCTAGCTGACATAGATCGTCAGGTAACCACCTGACGATGCAGGTCGGACCGGGATTATTATACGGTATCTACCGTACGATAAAGGGAATATATTAGGGGCCAAAATCTCTTTACCTATATACTTAGAAGAGATAGACATGAATGAATAGACCACCTGAACCACCACGTACTAGTACGAAGAGCTACGAACAGGTTTTCTAAAAAATTAGATATCCCTAACGCTCTTAGCACTATACTTAAAGCCTGAATCCACTGTTCAAAATTGCTTTCCCCGCTAAGCTTACTATCGTCCGGTATAGAATAGGCCTTTTTAGAAAGCTCCTTTACTATACTACTAGTAATAGTATCCTTAAAGCCTTCCTTAGACCCTGTATCTATAGGGGGGTCTAAATTACTAGTAGCTGAATTAACAGCCGGCCCTAGATGGGGCTCTTTCCTAGGGGGACGTGGAGGAGAATCTAAATCCATAGTACCGCTAAAAGGATCAAATCTAGGACTATAGCTAGTCTTTCCAGTAGCAGCAGTATTGCTACTATTAGTTAGAGAAGCTAAAGTAGAAGATATGTTCTTTATAGCGCTAACGCTATCCTCGACAGAGGCTTTTAGGGTATTTAGACTTAAAAGTAGTGTTTTTATATTACTAGATTGGCTAGCTATAACTCGCTTATGAGATTTTATATGCTGTTTTAGGACTTCTTTAACCTCGCTATAGTCTTCGCTATCTTTCTTATCTTCTAATAGGGTTCGTATAGGTGGTGGAGGCCTAGAAGATTGCCCTAGATCAGCTGGGTTACTAGCCCTTTTAGGCGCTATACCCTTCCCTTTAGCTTGATCCGCCATTGTAAATAGGCTACTATTTACTTTATAGTGCTAGCTAAAGCACTTAATTAGCTTCTAGTTTACTAAAGCTAATTAGATAGATAGATTCTATTACGCTATCTGATCCCTATAGGGGATATCTAGGTGGGCTAGTCTAGTGCTATAGGAAAACCGTATAACGGGTGAAAAACCTATAACTGTGCGTGGAAGAGAGGGGAGGGTATAGGTAGAGTTAGGCCGTTCTTTACCGTAATAGATACCGCCCCCTTAGGAGTATGAAAACATACTTTCTAAAGGGGTATAGGCTAGACCGCTCCTAGCCTCTGAGCAACCGAGTATTCTGGCAGTCTAGTAGCGATATGGCGGATTAGGGGGCGTACAGCGTTGCCGCCTCCCTTTTCAAGCCTATAGAGGAAGCTGTATATATCCCTCTTTTCTTTCTCCTTAAAGGAGGTCGAGGGGTAGGCCAGGCAACTGTCGAATATATGCTGGATGTCCTCTATAGCTAGGTGGTAGCGGCAGAGGGGGCTATTAACTCCCAGCACCTTGCAGGTATATAGGAATCCCCTTAGGCCTATCTTCCCTATACGGGCCTGTATTAGCAGCAAGCTCTTAGTCTTAGAAAGGTTATAGTGGCGTCTCTTGAAGGTCTCTTTAAAGCCTTTAGTTAGATTCTCTCCCTAGAAGGCGTCTTTGGCTGATTTCTCTGAGAGGCTCTCTGTATAGGGGTCGTAGCCGGAGGCTATAGCTTCTCGGAAGTAGCGGTCTTTCTAGACAGTATATAGGAGCTCCTTGTTAATGGCCTTCCGTAGCTACTAGTAATACCACTGTATTACTGCCTCTTTCTTCCTCTCTTGTTTTGTATGTCTTTCTAGAGGGAGGCTAGTCCTAGGGGTCCTGTTACCTAGGGAGTGGCGTAGGGCTTCTTTCTACTTAGTAACTTCTTCTCCTATAGCTCTGTTTATCCTAGCCTAGCTAGAAAAGGAGAGGGCGTTAAGGTAGAGGTTAAGGGGGGGGACGTTAGCCTTGTACTAGAGACTCTAGGTCGGCGTTCGTTTATAGGCCCCTGTAACTCTTCTTAGGGCCTTGTTCTCTACTGTAAGTAGGCCTCTTGTTATACCTTAGGGCTTGTTTAGTACTATAGGCGTTAGGGTATGCTAGGCTAAGGCTATGTAGGCTAGAACTAGCCTTATAACCGCTGTGTAAAGAAGCCTAGTCTTCTCGATTCCAGGTCCCTAGGTCTTCCTTACTAGCCTAGTAATAGCTAGGGACTGCGTTTTCAGCTTCTGCCGTAGGGTGTTGGCATAGGCCTTCCAGGTAAGCTTAGGGTCTAGCTATACCCCTAGAAAACGGGCCTCTGTTGCTGGTTATAGGGGGGGAGAGTCCTCTATAGGGCCTAGGTAGATAGGGGTATTCTAGGGCCTTCTTCCTAGGGGGAAGTGTATAAGCTTGCTTTTTGCTGCTAAGAAGGTGACCCTAGTGGTTATTGCCCAGTCTAAGCACTCTTTCCAGGCCTCTTCTAGCTGCCTAGTTACTATTATAGCATCTTTTCTAAAGGCTAGTAGGTTAGTATCGTCTGTATATCCTATAGTAGAGATAGTAGGGTGTTTTCTTTCTAGCCTTTCGTATAGTAGATAGAGGTATAGGACTAAGAGAAAAGGTGAAAGTAGTAATCCTTAGGGTACTCCAGTAGGTACTAGGATTTGTTGGCTTCTTTGGCCGTTAAATAAGAGGCTAGTAGTCCTAGAGGAGAGGAACTCCCTAAGCCAGGAGAGCAGCCAGGTAGGCAGCCCTAGTTGATCTAGGACAGCTAGGAGCCTTATATAGGGGATGCTATCGAAATACCCTGATAGGTCAAGCTATAGTAGGGAGTCCCTAGCCCTATATTTCCAGGCTTTCTGGACCTGGGCTAGTAGGAGGTGTATGGCGGATTCCATAGACTTATAGCAGTAGTAGCCCTGCTATATTGCTGGAATAAGCTTAAAGGCCTCTGTAATATCCCTTATTTTTACCCCTATAACCTTCTCTAGTATCTGACTAATATAGTTAAGCAGGGCTATAGGGCGGTAGCCCCTAGGGGCGTTATAGGCGTCTGGCTATTTTCCTGGCTTTAGGAGGACTATAGTAATTGCCTCCTTGTATTCCTATAGGTAAAAGCTATAGAGGAAGGACTTTAATGCTAATATAGCAAGTGCCTGGTATAGGGGGTCGCTATAGGCCTTTAGAAAGCCTATAGGGAGTTTGTCTAGTCCTAGTACTTTCCAGGGCTTTGTTGTTTTAACAGCCTCCCTTATATCGTCTAGCTTAACTATCTAGCTAACCGGTAGCCTAGGGCCTATTAGGGGTTCCCCTAGGCTGTCCTCTTAGGGGGAGGGGGGGAAGAAGCGTGCTGAAAGGGCCTTAACCTTCTTCTAGAAGGTACTGGCTTATCCGAGGGTTAGTAGCTTTAGTAGGGGCGGTACGGCGGTGCTCTATAGCCTAGCCCATCTTTCTAGCTACTATAGTTTTTTAGGCTTCTCCCTAGCTTCCTATAGAAAGGTCCTCTAGTTTTTCCTCTTACTATCCCTTATAGTCTTTGTTTGTTTCCTTAGGGCTGCCCTATAGGCGTTGGAGTAGGCCTGGCTAATAGGGGAGCGCTGTAGTTGCCTTTCTGCCCTTTTTCTTTCCTAGACTGCTTGGTAGACTTTGTTGTTCTACTAAGGGGCTCTCCTTTTCCTAGTAGTTGTTAGGGCTCTTCTAGGGGTTATAGCCCTAGCAATACGCTAGAGTTCCTCTAAGAGCCGCTTATAAGCCTCCTAGAGCCCAGCTAGGTTAGCGAGGTATATAAGGTATCTATAGCCCCCTATATTATATATAAGGGAGCTGGCCTCCCTTGCTACCTCCTCTATATTCATCTTCTTCTACTAGAACCTAGAGGGCGGTAGCAGGGCCTCTATAGTCTCTAGGTTGATATCTAGGGTTTAAGGGTAGTAGTCTAAGCATAAGTATATCCCTAAGCTAGTATAGGAGTAGGTAAGGCTACTACTAAGCTAGAAATGGTCAATAGTAGAGGTCTGGCCCCTTTGATCTCCCTATAGTACCCTGGTTATAGCGCCGTAGGGTGTACGGAGGGTAAGTCCCTATTCTGCTACTAGTAGTAACAGGTCCTCTGATTTAGGACTAAAGCGGTTATACTAGTCCTATAGGGGGTAGTAAAGGTTAAGGTCTCCAGCTAGAAGGTAGAGGCCTAGGTAGGTATTGATCTTCCCCCTTATTTCTTCTAGAAAGAAGGGCGAACCTACTTAAGGCTGGAGGTTATTATATAAAGACTAGACTATAAAAGGGCCGTTCTTCGTTTATATAGTAGCCCTAGCCCAGTCTAGGCTAGAGCTATAGGCCTAAACTAATAGAGGGAGTAACTTATAGATATAAAGGGCCGCCCTCCCGTTTAGGGTAAATATAAGATAATAAGAGGCTGACCTAGGGCAGTAAGTAGAGTATTAGGCTTGTCTATTTATCCAGGGCTCTTATATAGCAAGTATTTCCTCTATTGCTATAGAGAGTAGTATTTCTTATACCTCTTTAGAGCCTTGTACATTCTAGAGGCATACTCTTATATCTCTATATCCTCTGGTTATATAGAGGGCAGCGGTTGTATAGTAGTAGGCAGTAGGTATATAATAGGGGTAGTAACTGATCTAGTTCCTAGGTCCAGTCTAGGTCCGGTCTCTAGGGTTCTAGGTCTAGTTTCTAGGGTCCTAGGGGTTCTAAGGGCTTTAGTCTCTAGGCTCCTAAGGGCTCCTACGGTCTCTAGTCTAGTAGGTCCTCTAGCCTCTATTTAGCTAAAGCAGGCTATAATTATGCTTTGGTTAGGGGTTAGCCCTCTTATTGGCCGGCCCCTCTATCTCTTCCCTAAGACTATATTATAGCCTTCTTCCTCCTCTTCCTATAGGGGAGGGTGGTACTACTACTGCTACTACTATTATTGTTATTGCCGCTATTGTTATAGGGGCGGTTGGTTGCTATTAAAGGACTTAGGTCTAGACCATAGGTATCCTTTGGCCTATGCCTAGGCTTCTTTTAGGCAGGGGCAGTCCTCTGAGCAGGCATGGTAGGCTTTATAGCAGTTTCTGCAGCAGGGTACCCTAGAGTAGGTAGGGGCTTCCAGTATAGTATAGCTGTTAGCGCTGCAGTTATAGTAGATCTCTTCTTTGCTCCAGCATACCTTAGCCCTATAGCCCTATTTCCAATACCGTAGGTACTGAATAGGCTTAGCCTTGTCGATCTAGGGCTTTGCTTCTAAGGCCCAGCAGTTCTAGAAAACCCCCTCTTTATAGGCCCTTTAGGCTGAATCAAAGGAGGAGAAGGCTAGTAGTGCCTTAACCCTAGTCCGTTTAGGCCCTTAAGGGTGCTAGACCTTTGCCCTAGTTGCTATAGGGTACTGCTTTTTAGCCTCTTCTAGTAGGCCCTCCTCTGTAACTCGGTTATAAACAGTAAGGCCCTTAACTGCTACTGCCTAGGTTATAGTATATAGGGAGGCCTTCTCTCTAAAGGCTCTTATAATCCAGGTAGTATTGTTCTCTAGGCTCTTCTTTATCTCTGTACTTTCTATAACAAGAAGGAGGTTGCCGCTAGGGAGGGTCCTAACCCCCTGGACCGCTAGGCCAGACGCCTGTTTAATAGCCTATACTACCTCTGGGGCGGTCTTGGAGAGTACCTCTTGTTGTGCTGGGCCTAGGCGGATAAGCACCTGGCGTTCTAGGCCTGGCTACTAAAGCTAATTAGCTAGCTCACTAATTATAGTAGTGATTTTCTAGGCTAGTCTTAGCGCTTAGTAGGTTTATAGCGCTGCCTACTTGCTACTTAGTAGGGCTTTCTAGTAGAAATTCTAAACTAGGCTCTAAGATAGGGACTAGAGACTTTGATGTAGGGACTTAACTACCGCCTATAGATATATCTATAGAAAGGGCTCTATAGTAGGGAAATATAGGTCTTTAGCGCTAGAAATTCTAAAACGCTAGCCTTTCTACTTCCAGCTATAAGTAGAAAGGTCTTTTAGTATAGGTAAGTATACTAGCCTAAATGTATAAGAGCCCTAAATGCTCGTCAATACTATAGGACTTAGATTTCTTAGCGATTTCTCCTTCTAGATTTTCAGGCTTTTTAGTCCTTGAATAGCCTTTAATAAGATGTAATATATAGCTTTTTAGGGCTAATATAGTACTATATTTTCAGCTATAAGAGGCTTAAATAGCCCTATATATATAGGCAGAGGTAGCGCTTTGAAATTGGACTCCAACGATAACTATCCCACAGGCTATCCGGGCTTATAACCTATTGGAATGGGTAATCCTATATAAGGATCTGTAACCACTATAGCCTACTAGTAGTAGTCGTATAGGGTATGTAGGGGCAGCAACAGCGTTAATATGGCCTAAATAGCACTTCCTAGGTATGTGCTAATATAGTAAAGTAGGGCCCTTTACTGTATTCCCTCTATAAAAGTCCTTATATAATGGTATAGTTATAGGCTATAGCGCTATATTATAGGGGCTTTAAGCTTATATATCACGGCTTTTAGTGGGTCTTATAGGCCTATAAGGCTTTTAGTTGTAGGTAACGTAGTAACTTGATTTCTAGTCCAAGTAGGTAAGGCTTCGCAATTTCCTTCCCTATATATACCTTCCAGGACCGTTCCTGCCTTCTACACGGCAGGAGCGCCCTAGTAGGTGCATGGCCACTTCCCGAAAAACCAAATAAGCTGGCGATTTTAAATAATCGACTTACGGCCACCTAAGCTGCAGGGTAAGCCGCACGACTTTTCCTGTAAGTTCTGTTTTCGCTCCTGCAGTGCAGGGTAGGTACAGGGTAGGTAGGTGACCTAGTAGAAGAGCCTTTTAAGGCTATTTCTAGCGCTTATACAGCCTAAGGAGGCTGTCTCCACAAAAGTGGGGCATAAATCTAAAAATAGAAAAGCCTTTTAAAGCTATTTCTAGGCTATATAGTGGAGTATATAGCTTAGTCAGCAGTATCCACAAAAGTGGGTCCACCCTCAGAATATAGCTATATATCTAGTAGTTCGAGAACTGAAATCCGTTTTGCCTAAGCTATAACCGTTAGAGCGCTATAGCTTATTTTATACGTTTAATAAATAGCAGTAGGTCTTCTAACCTAGGGCTAAAGCGGTTATATTGGTCCTAAAGGGGGTGGTAAAGGTTAAAGTCCCTAGCTAGAAGGTAAAGGCCTAGGCAGGCGTTGATCTTCCCCCTTATTTCTTCTATAAGGGGGGTTAAGCTAGTCTGGGGTTAGGGGTCGTTATATAGGGACCAGACTATAAAGAGGCCGTTCTTAGTCTATATAGTAGCCCTAGCCCAGTCTAAGCTAGAGCTATAAGTCTATATTGCTAGCAGGAGTAATTTATGGATATAAAGTAAGGCCTGTCCGTTAGGGGTGAAAATAAGGTGGTAGGGGGCTGATCTAGGGCAGTAGGTAGAGTGCTATACCTGCCTATTAATCCAGGGTTCTTGTATAGCGAGTATTTCTTCTTTTGCTATAGAAAGTAGTACTTCCTATACCTCCTTCAAGCCCTGTACGTTCTAGAGGCGTACCTTTATATCTCTATCTCCTCTAGTTGTATAGTGGGCGGTGGTTGTTATATAGTAGTAGTGTTAGCTAGTCCTAGTCTAGTATCTAGGTCCAGTCCAGGTCCAGCATCTAGGGGTCCAGGGGTTCCTATAGGCTCCAGGGTTCTAGTAGGTCTAGTAGCCCCTTTAGGGCTTATAGCTGGCTTAGAGGAAGGGGGGTTTGGCCGCTTAGATGGCTAAAGCAGGCAGTAATTGTGCTCTGGTTAGGGGTTAACCCTCTTGATGCTGTTGGTCGGCCCCTCCGTCTCTTCCCTAAGACTATAGTATAGCCTTCCTCTCCCTCCTCTTATAATAGGGCCTACTAAGGGGGGTATTACTACTGTTGTTGCTGTTGCTACTATTGCTATTAGTGCTGGTATAGGGGCGGTTAGTTAACGTTAAAGGCCTTAGGCCTAGAACGTAGATATCCCTTAGCCTATGCCCATGCCTCTTGTAGGCGGGGGCAGGCCTCTGAGCAGGCGTAGTAAGCCTAGCGGCAGTTGTAGCAGCGGGGTGCCCTAGAGCAGGTAGGGGCTTCTAGCGTGGTATGGCTGTTAGTACTGTAGTTATAGCAGATCTCTTCCTTGCTCTAGCATACCTTAGCCCTATAGCCCTATTTCTAGTACTATAGGCATTGGATAGGCTTAGCTTTGTCGATCTAGGGCTCTGCTTCTAGGGCTTGGCAGCTCTAGAAGACCCTCTCCTTATAGGCTTTCTAGGCTGCTTCTAGGGAGGTAAAGGCTATTAGTGTCTTAACCCTAGTCCGTTCTGGCCCTTAAGGGTACTAGACTTTTACCCTAACTGCCGTAGGGTATTGCTTTTTAGCCTCTTCTAGTAGGCCTTCCTCTATAACCCAGTCGTAGACTATAAGGCCCTTAACCGCTACTACCTAGGTTGTAGTATATAGGGAGGCCTTCTCTCTAAAGGCCCTTGTAATCTAGGTAGTATTGTTCTCTAGGCTCTTCTTTATCTCTATATTCTCTATAACTAGTAGGAGGTTACCGCTAGGGAGCGTCCGAACCCCCTAAATAGCTAGGCCAGAAGCTTGTTAGATAGCCTATACTACCTCTAGGGCAGATTTAGCAAGCACCTGTTACTAGGCTAAGCCTAGTCGGATAAGTACCCGGCGCTCTAGGCTAGGCCTAGTTGCCTTACTAGCTACTAGCTTACTAGCTATATTAGCCTAGGTAGGAGCTATAGGCTAGGAGTGGCTAGGCTGTTGCTATTATTGCTGCTATTATTGCTAGTAGTAGCTAGGCTGCTAAGGGTATTGCTAGTACTATAGCTTAGACGTTCCTAGGGCAGTAGGGCGGTTTTAGGGTACTAGAGCTGTTGCTATAGCTAGGGCTTCTTTAGGCAGGTCCTAGAGCAGGGCTATAAGGGCAATTTACCTGGCTTTAGTAGTTGCTTCTATTATACTATAGAAGTTAGTACTGTCCTTAGCTAGGCTGATTATCCGGTCTAGGAGGCTAGAGAGTATAAGGGCAAGCTTAGAGGGCCTAAGGGCAGCCTAGGCGGTTTTCTTGGTTGCTAGGGCGATATAGTCGGCCTTGGCGGCACTGTTGTTGTTTTCTTCTTTCCCTATATTTTTCTCCAATTCTTTCCCCGATTTTTTCGAGGTTTTCTAGCTAGAAAGGGCTAGGGCTAGGGCGTGCTGGCTGCCGTTTAGGCCCCTAAGGAAAAGGGCAAAGACGTTGGTTAAGGGGGGGGGCGCTAGTCGTAGGGGCGTTGATAGTAGGGGGGGCGCTAGAGCTAGGTACTATAGGTGCTGTAGTTATAGCGCCTATAGCAGTCCCTTTAGCAGTAGTAGAGGTAGTAGTTTAGCACTCTTCCATTTCTATATTATTGTTTAGGTAGTCCGTACTTAGGGGTTAGTCTATACTTAGGGGCTAGCTTAGAGGGTTATTATTATTATCGTTAGCTATAGGTAGGGCAGGATTGCCAGGGCATAGAGCCGCATTAGTGGCCTATACGCAAGGAAATTACTGTTGCAAGAGGGCAGCTAGGCTCGCCATTTTCTGCATTTTCGCACGCCTAGGGCTGTCGCACAACCGACAGCGCTACAGCGAAAATTGGCGGGCGTTGTGTCCTCAATCGGACGGTTCGAATGGATGTGGTTGCACGCGATTTGGTGTAGTTTTGACCAAAAACTCGTTTTTCGTTTTTAGGTCTCTAGCGTCTAATTAGGTAGGAGTAAGTCTAGGCTAAGGTTTGTTAACCTAGAAAGCTAGCTAACGCTAAGGCAGCTTTAGATCTATTTACAAAGCGTGTTAAGTCTATTAAAGATATAGAGCTTACCTAGATAGAGCTGTAGGATAAGGTATCTAAGGCCTGTAAAAGTGCTACTAAAGCAAGAAATTGTACGTTGTCTAGGAACTTACGCCTAGATTAGTTGGAAATTTGCCCTAGTAATTTAGTCCTAATTTATAATAAAGTTAGGTAAATTGATATAAGCTGCTAGTATAAGCTAACCTTCTAATGGAAGGGCCCTTTTCAAGTCTTATAGAAAAGTCCTAAAAAGGCCTACTAGCTAGAGACTTTTAATAGGATTAAGCTTAAGCGGACTTTCCCGCTGACTATAGTAAAAAGGTTCTTCTAAATAGATAGTGTCTTTGATTATAATCATAATAGGCTGTAACTAGGGGACGATTCCTGGCTAGAACGGCTTGGTAAGGACGATATTATCGGGCTAGGTATTCAGGGTTCTAATAGGCTTAGTAATCTGGTTAAAGGAGAAGGACAGTTAATATAGGGAAGAAAGGTAGCTTTTAGAGGTACTTCCTAAGCGACTTGATTTAGGCTAGGTTTTTAGACTGTTGGACTTAGGCTAAGTTTTCGTTAAAGGAGAGGTTGTATAAGTTCTTTTGTATACTTACCTTTTTCTTATGTCTCTTCCCCTATTTGTAAGACTAGTTTGTTCTTTTCTTTCTCCCTAGCTCTTTGCTGTATAAGTGTATGCGTGCCGGTAAAGGGGGGGTGTCGGAATCGGTGGTCTCTGTGATTGATTCCGTATGCTGGTCTGTATTCTGTCTCCTTGACCTGCGCTCTAGCTGCCCGGGACAGAGATTTTCTCTGTCCCCCCTATAACGTTTATAGGCCCTAAAGTGGGCTTAATCTGCTCGATATAGGGAATTGTGGCTATATCTACCTTAATTGATTAGGGCCTCCCTATGCCCTGCTCCTGAGTTAAACAAAGCAACTCTATGCCCTGCTCCTATTAGGGATACCGAGGTTCTACCAGAGCGATACAAGCGCTACGTTGTCTAATATACCCCTAGGTCCGGGTTTGCAATAGCAATCCCGGGCCTTACTATAAGGCTCTTCCTTATCAACGACATATTTAGCGGTAATATACGCTTATAGTACCTGTATTCTAGTATCGTAGAGGTTATAGTTAGGCTTTATAGATAGCAGTACAGTCTTTTTCTTAGTAACTATTATTAGTACCCCCGAGGTCTCTATTCCCTAGTTATACAGTGCTTTCTAAGCTAGTAGAAGGGTAGTTATTCTACTACTCGATTAGAAAAGGGATTATACTAATAGGTAATACTTAGCTGCTCTACTACCCTGCTATCCCGTTCCTTTATCGGGACTCGTTAGGGTACTTTAGATCGTTAAGATTAGGCTTCTAACAGATATTACTAGTTACTAACCTAGATAGAGTCTAGGAAAGTTAACTACTCTCTCTCTAACCTACTTCTTTTACTAATCTTAGAGGTACTTTCTTATAAGGGAAACCGTTAGGCTCTACTTAACTATTATAATCTTACTTCTAGAGATACCTAATAGTTATTACTATAGTCTACTATCTAGGTAGTTAACCGGTATAATGCCTTATTCTATTAGAGACTCCTAGGTTGCTATTTAGCTTAGGAATGCTTATCTCTTTTACTATACTTCCTTTACCTCCGCTAATCTTACAGGTGCCTTATAAACCACTTCTAGCGTTATAAATACTGGCTTATTACTTTGGCGGCGGTCTCTTCTCTACTTTTTACTGTCTTTATAGGGGCTAATCCGGGTAATAAGGCAGTTAAACTAACGTAGCGAGTCTTGCTAGATCTAAAGGTCTAGGTATACTGCCCATTCCTATTTAGGTTAAGGTATACTACCTCTTCCTTATTTAGGTTAAGGTATACTACCTCTTTCTTATTTAGGTCAAGGTATGCTGCCTCTTCCTTAGGGTATACTGCCTTAGCTTCTCTTTTCTATTAGGGTATACTGTCCTGCTTCTTTCCTTACTCTTATATTTTATATCTATATATATCGAGGCTTGTTGATCGGTAAGGGTCTGCTACCTCTCTCTTCTTAGTATTAGGGTATACTCTCCCTTCTTAGGAAGGAGGAAGTGGAAGTTAGAGGAAAGGGCGTGATTTTTAACCGCCTACGTTATTGCTCTTTTTATATAGTAGCTAGTTAGGTATAAAATCTACTTGCCTCCCCTTAGAGCTCTAAAAATTTCCTTCTTTCTATAAACATATTTTTATCTTTCTGTACTTGCCCTTCTTACTATAAGGCTTCTTATAATCGCTATATTCAGTTTTATAAGTTTTCTAACTTCCTTTTATTATAGATGTCTACTTAGAAGGAGGAGTTGGTTCTAAAGCAGCCTACTACCCTAGTAGTAGGAGATTTGCCCTTATTAGGCTAGAAACGCGGTTTATGCTTTTGCCTTGCCTTTCCTAGGTAGTTTTCTTAATAGCTTACGATCTATATCTAGTTCGGTTTACCTAGGACAATAATAAGGAGGACAACGACGTTATAGTACTACCGTCGTCGAAGAAGCTGCGTTTTAGGGATTTAGGTCTATTACCTGCGCTAGCGGCTGTTACTGCCCTAGTCTTAACAGTCCCTAGGGTATATTTGCTAGTAGCTGGCGTTAGAGGGCCGGTAATACCGGTCTGTAAGAAGCTAGTTATAAGCAAGCTAGCGTCGAGCCTAGCCTTGCAGTCTATGTCTATAGGGGCGTTACTGTCTATATTACCGGCGGTTTCTACTATCTAGGACGGGAGCCGCGTAAGGTATACTATAAGTACTATCTTATACGCTTGGTCTTGTAGGCCGATTCTGGCGATTTTTCCCCTCTAGTGCTATATATAGCGTAGCTTAGTCCCTGCGTTTCTTCTTGGTTATAGTATTTAAATTACTCCTGTTGCTAGTATCTATATATCTCTTATAAGTCTAGCCTATATACCCCCTTAGCGCTGTTCGCGCTAACCTGCGTTTCTAGCGGATAATAACAAGATCTTAGTAGTAGTATAGGCCTATTAGGCCTATATTGTTAAATACTCTTCTAGTATTATAGCCCTAGTAGTAAGTTACCCTATAATCCTATTCTACTATACTTCTTGCCTGTTCTAACTATCTCTGTCTAAACGTTATATACTTTTATCAAAGAGTATACTAGCTTAATCTAAGAGCTATAGACGTAGAAACAGGCTATAACTATCTAGAAGAAGGAAGAGATAAAGATATAGGGGAAACAGGCAGTAATAGAATCCGACAATGACGACGATAGTAACAGGAAGAGCGTACTATAGGCTATTAGCGTAGCTGCGGAGGAGGATTCTACTGCTGCTCCGGCATACCCTAGGACTTCTGGCTAGGCCCCGATTAATTTTACGTTTGCGGATTATAATAGCAACGTTTAGCTTAATAGACTAGTTTCTTAGGGTACTCCCTTTTATACCTGCCGCTAAGTCTTTATATCTTGGCCTTCCTCCCTTTACCGCTTCTCGATCTTTTCTTTCCTTTCTACTATCCTAACTTGCTTATAGAATATAGTAAAACTATTGTTTGTAAGAACTTTTGTCAGGCTATCTGCTAATTATTGATCTGTTAGTATATAGTCTGTAAGAACCCTTCCTATAACAACTTCCTACTAGAGCTAGTGATTTTTAATATCGATATACCGGAGCTTCGTTTTTAGCGTTTTATCCCTGGTTACTAGTCTTACGGTTTAAGCGTTATTATAGAACACTTATACGCCGTACTTCCTTTTAAGACTGATTCTGAGATTATGGATTAGGCGGCAGAGATATAGCGCTTTTTATACTACTTCTGTTATAGATACCAATTCCACTTCTATAGTGGAAGTTATTATATAGGTCTACTTGCTTGCCCTCTAAGCAACTAGCCTACTAAATAGCTTAATTATATATCCTTAAGAGCTTTTCTAATTAGCTGTGTTGTTAGTGAAGGAAGCATTATACCAAACCTCGTACGTATCTCTACCCCTAAGCTAAAGGCACTGATTTCTAGAATAGTATAGGTAGTTAAGGTAACGATCTGCCGCCTTGTAATGCTCTAGACCTAGGTTTGTAAGAAATCTTGATAATCTTAATACGGTAAAGGCTATATCGACCTTTGTAATTATAGCTGTGTATATTATCAAGCTGACTTTTCTCTAGTACGACTTTATCTCGGCGTTCGTTACCTATCCTAGGTTGCTTTTCAATTCTTCTAGTACTATAGAGGAGGTATATCTCTGTGCTATTAGCTTTATTGCCTTGCTCCTAATCACTAGGTTATCTACTAATCGAAATTTTTCTTATAGTATACTGCCTATAAGAGATAGATCTTATAATGCTCTTAATCCCGAATAACTTATAGCCTAAGAAACCAGTTTAGCTTGCTATTACTAGTTATCTTATACTTTGACTAGAGCGAGCTTGTTAGGTCTTTAGCAAGGGCTTTATACCTCTTATAGTATACTATTGTTGTATCGTCTATATAGAAGAGAATAAAGACTCCTCTCTTCTAGAAGATATATGGTTTATAGGGCATTATATTAAGCCTAAGACCCTAAAGAGTACTACTAAACTCTTTATACTATAGGTAAGGCGATTCCTAAAGACTGTATAGTACTTTCTTTAGCTTATAGACTATACCCTGCTTTCTTCGACCTGCTAGGAGTCTTTTATACATATCCCGGTCAAGGTAAGCGTTGTAAAAGGCATTTGAAACGTCAAACTGGATTAGCTCTATATCGAACCTTGCTGCCACTGCTATTAAGATCTGGAAGGACTTTCCAGCTAACGTTACTATATATATATCCTCTCTTAGGGTCCTTTATTATTAATTGCCTTAGACTACTAACCTAGCCTTAAACTTCTCTAGGTAATTGTACTTATTGATTTTATATATATATACCTATATATTATCTAAGACCTACTTGCCCTACGCCTTAGCGATTGGTACTTCTTCCTACGTTTCTAGGTACGTAAGAAGGTACTGCCTTTTGGCTTCCTTAAAGTGTTCCCTCTATAGGTGGCTTTCGAGGTTCTAGTATAGCTTAGGCGTTAGAGATAGCTAAGAAGAATAAATAGTACCTAGCTTAAAGTCCTTAATACTTAGGATCTTAGATATTAGTATACTCTCTTTCGTCTTAGAGTCTCTATTTATAAGCCTTCTAGCAGTAAAGGAGGCCCTCTAGGTAAGGAAGTCTCCCTTTATAATAGTATTAAGGAACTGCTAACTAAGAACTCGATCCCTAAAACACACTGTAAGGTATGCTCCTAGCATACCCTATACTACTAGTAGAGGCGTAGCTTCTAGAGTTAGATATAGGAGTAGGTAAGCCTCTATATACTAAGGTTCTTGTATTGCTTCTACTGAATCGTCCAGTTCTGCGTTATCTATAAGGTTAGGTATATCGATATCCTCTTCCTTTTCTTCTTCTAATCCCTTACCTAGGTCTATTACCCCTACTTTATAGGGTATATCCTGGGTAGGGATATCGGCTACTATAGTATTTAGATTTTCGGATTCTGCCCTTTTCTCGATCTTGGCAAGCTACTCTTTTAGCCCTTCTAAGCTTAGATCTCTTAGCCTGACTATAAGGTACTCCTTAGACCTGTTAAATACTACTTTCTCGTTGAAAATCACGTCCTAGGTTACTATAATCTTATTGGTTTAAGGGTTTTAGATTCGATAAATATTTGTCGAGTTATATCCGATTAGGTATCTAAAGAAAGCTCTTAGAGCAAACCTCTTTAGCTTATTCTTCTTAAGCTATATATCTGCTTCTAACGTAAAGGCTTAATATAGGAAAACCTAGAGATGCCCTTACTATAGCTTAACAGGTATTGTCTCTTCGGCGCCTGCTAATTCCATAAACAAATAGAATACCTTATATAGTGTTTTCCATTTTAGCTGATACCTTAGGGTACGATTTAAGAGATATACCGCTGTTCTAAATACCTTAGCTACCTTGTCCGAAGGTAAGTTAGTCCCTACTACTATCGCTTTTACCTGCCTTTTTAGAATACTAGCAGCTCTTTCTACGCCTCTATTCTAATCTTAGGTTTAAGGAGCAGAGAGATTTGTTCTAATGTATTTCCCTTATAGCTAGGCTTAGATTGCTCCCTTCCTTCCTACAATCTCGTTATTAGCTTTAATATCTAAAACCCGAATTCTATACCTTTAATTAAGATCTAAAAGGCATTTGTCTAAGGCTATAATAATACTCTTAACCGACCGATTATAAAGATAATAGTCCTATATTAGGCCTGACTTACGATCTGATAATAGTATGATAGACGTAAAGCCTTCCTTAGACCTTTTGATATTATAGAAATCAAGGGCTAGGACATCGCCAGGGTACTTCAGGTCTAGTCAGGCTACCCTTAAGACCTAGCAATCAGGGCCTTTTCCTATACTATACTATAGGCAGTCTACCGTTCTAATCACCTTGTAATTTCCAGTAACCTTAACTCCCTTACCGCTTTAAATAAGGTAATAAAGTGCTTTTGGGTTTGGATAACCTAACTGCCAGTACTATACTTAGATCGTCCTAGGCTTGGTCTTCTTCTTCTAAGACCTGCCCTACTCCTTTTATATTACGAAAGCTAATACTAGGATATTAGTTATAACGTGCTTTAGTAGGAACTGGCTATAGGTTTTATAGATTTCGCAGATCTTATTATAGTCTAATATCCTCCTAAGATAGGAAAGGGTATCCTACTTCTAGTAATCCTACTATATTCCCTTTTTACAAAGGTACCTTAAGGAAACTAGGTTAATAGCTACCTTAGGGCAGTATACTATACGATTAAGCCGAAGGAGTACCCGTTTATACTAACCTAGGCGTAGATATAGGAAAACTGTCCTATATCCTTCGATTGGCAACTTACTATTAGCTGCTATAAGGTAGTCCTCTTCCCCTACTTCCTTAAAGCTTTCAAATCTCTCCTAATTGTTAAAGATATAGATAGAGGTACCGGAATCTAGGTAGGCTAAGTACTTAAAAGGGTATTTGCTAACGCTACTTACTTATAGTACACTCTTCGGTACTATAAACTTAATAGGGACCTAATTCTCGTTCTTCTTCTTAGGTATAGGAACAACTTCTACTATTAGTTTCAAAGCCTTTACTTTCTCCCTATACCCTATATACCTTTAGGCCTCTTACTCGTCTTTTAGCTCTTTTTAATAAGCTGATATCTTTGATCGAAGTTACAAATCTTCCTTAATAGCTTATTTTATATGCTTTTCTATATCTGGCCTTAGTTCCTAACCTTTATGCGTAAAAGAGGGAAATAGATACTAGCATACCTTCTAGTTATACTAGATTGTTCTATAGGTATACTTCTTACAATAAGAACCGGGTCTTCTTATAGGATAATTAGGTCCTAAGGCTTAAAGTACTTCTAAGGCTCCCTAGAGATTTAAGTTACTATAGGTATTAGCTCTCCCTTACTTAGAGGCCTCTTCTTATATATCCCCTCCTCTTTTGCCTTTCTTACTAGCCCTATTAGGAAAAGGCTGTTCGCCGTTTAGGGTAACATATGCGCCTCCTCTTCCTACTAGGTTCTTAGGCTTTAGCTTAGGAGGCTTATTAAACTTAAGGTCTTATAGGAAATCCCTTACTACTTTATAGTAATTAAGGTTCTCCCTTTCGGCCTGCTTCTTAAAGTCCCTTTATAAGGCTAATATCTAACCCTAGAACCTTTAGGTTACTCCTAAGAAGATCAGTAAGTTATTAAACTATAGTTTAGGGTTAGCTACCCCTTTGACTTTGTAATACTCCGCCAGGTATAGTAGCTTCTGCTACTTCTCTATCTTGGTCCTCTAGTTGCTAACCGCTTTTACCTTACTTGTTAGTAGGTTTCCGGAGATCGTAGTGATCTAAAACGATAAAGAGCAAAGCGAGCAGCAAGGAAATACTGGTTTAAGTTCTGGTTCTGGATTGTCTGTCTCCCTTTATCTAGGGGGTGGTTGCGCACCCCTTAAATATATATATTAAGCGGAGCGCTTGTTAGCGACTATTACGTAGTGCGCGGGTATGTTACTCGTAGCTGTTGTATAAGTGGCGTAGTACGCGCCCTATTCCCTAGAGCAGGAGGCTTAGTAGTATAGCATATACCCTATTCCTAGAGCAAGAGGCTTATATACTACACAGTTATAGGGATTAGCACCTAACCCCTCTTACTATAATCAACACTAGCAACTCTTCTTTTATAACTGCGCTAGTACTTTATTAACCGAAATAGGAAATCCTAGATTACTTCGCTCTCCTTATTACCAGAATAGGAAATCCTAATTACTTAACTTTTTATTTGCTAATCAGAATGTTAGATTCTGCTGGCTAATCCCCGGCGCGGAAGGCGCGACTTTAGCACCTTCTATATACGCCTCTAAACAGCGTAACAGTAAGCACGTTATACCGGCAACCATTATTGCAAAAGCTTGTAGTCCTAAATAGGAATTATAATAGGAAAATCAGAGCTCTATACTAGCTAATTGCGAACTCCGAACGCTCTTGCCCTAAACCTATAAATAGGTAGGTTCTCCTACTACATACCACCCGTTCTCTTCCTCCCTATAATCTATATTAGCAGTAGTAGCAGTAGTAATAATAGTAGTAATAACAGCAGTAGCAGTAGTAGCAATAATAGTAGTAGCATTAGTAGTACTAGCAGTAATAAGTAAGTTGCTTATCTTTATATACTAATGCTTGAGCGTATTGGCCTTTATGCTTAAGCGTGCTGATCTTATTGTCTATAGTATTGGATTTTAATAATAAGTAGAGTAGGTACTCCTATAGAAGCGTAGGCGGCGACGCTTGTATATATACTAAGGATAAGGGCAGCAATGCCCTTAATATGCTTATAACTAACGCTCTTAACAAGTATCTTACCTAAAAGGGTAATAATAACGTATCGGAGGATACGTCTAAGCGTACTATTACTAATAATAGCAACTAGGAGAGCATAGTAGACAGCAACAACAGCAACGATAATAATAACGACGGCGACGATCCCGACGCTACAGACACAGCTATACTTGCCGCATAGCCCAAGTCTATAGGCGGCCGTACCGACGCTAACTCCGCACCCTTCGATTCTAAGAGGCTGATCACGTATATATATGTCCTACTTAAGCAGGCTACTACGCTCTAGTACAAGAAGAAGGCAGAGAAGGAGGCAGCGTATAAGGCGGAGATCGCTACGCGTAAGGCGCGTCTCTCTAAGCGTGCCAAGCATGCCCTACCTACGTTGCCGGCTATAAAGAAGGCGGCGTTAGTGGCTATACGCGTACGGCGTAAGGTACTGCTTGCCGCTATAAGCATGCCTATGCTATTAGTAGCGATACCAGCAGCGGTAATAGCAAGTTTATCGTCTAGTAAAAGCTTAGACAGCTCTGTCGTCCGCTTTAGCCGCTATATACGCCGTACATCGGACTATATAAAGCCTTATAAGAGGTTATTACGTGCTTATATATATAAACCAGAGGATAAGCGTCTTACTTTTGTTATCCTTATTGTTAATATTGCTAATATATATGAAG
This sequence comes from Phyllachora maydis, assembly GCA_029339225.1. Lineage (NCBI taxonomy): Eukaryota > Fungi > Ascomycota > Sordariomycetes > Phyllachorales > Phyllachoraceae > Phyllachora > Phyllachora maydis. The sequence continues at coordinate 2,378,756 of JAQQPM010000004.1, forward strand.
TTTATAGCTTATACAGTACTATATACACTGTCCTTTGCCTTAGCTACCTATACTTGCTTTTAACAGGTGTTAAGGACTTGTTTAATAAGTCTGGTAATTTCATACTACGTATAGTATACTACGACTGTATATTAGGCTGCAGCCTCTAGTACTAGCAGTGCTTGTCTAGGCACTTGTATATGCCGATATAAGTTCCATTTGCGTATTATTTCTATTATCTTATTGTTCCTAACGTATATTATAGCCCTAAGTTAGTCCGTCTGTTCTTAGACCGCTTCTTAGAGCTCTGCTCTAACCTGGCTATAAAGGCTAAAGTAAGTTACGATCTTTAGTATTATCTATTATTTAATCGGAATACTTATTGGTTATAGGATTGGAAGATATAGCGCAATAGTGCTAAGTATACCTTAGTCCTAGTAGATAAGGCGCGCGCTCTTATCGAGCGTAGGGCGCCTATAGCAGGCATAACGCCTATATAGAAAAAGCTTGTAGTAATAGCTGCTATAGGCAAGGCTATTAATGTTTTATTGTTGTAATTAGGGGGTAGGGGGCGCTAGCACGCATATTGTACCAGCTGTAAAAGTATAAATTAAGATCGTTTCACGCTTTGCCTTATATTCCTTATTATACTATAAATGTAAATGAATTGTCCTAGTAATCTTTGTCTTTTGCGCAAGCGATCTTGCCCTAAGTTATATAGACTCTTTCTATTGTTCGGCTAGTTGTTAAACCTAGCCTTCTACTCTGATCTTAGCTGTATTAGCGGTAACGAGCTTTTCGAGCGTCTTATTCGGCATACATTTGGTTATAGCGTTGGCTAGGTTGTCGTTACTACTAATCTACCTGATTTCTGCGATTTTACGGTTTTCGTAGCTCTAACGCAGTGCTATTATATCGATTATAAGGCGCTTCTCCGCTATTATACCGAGCTTTACTAGGCATTTGTATAAGCTGAACGAATCTGTATATACAATAATTAGTAGTAGCAAGGGTAGGCCTAGACGTAAGTAGACCTTAGCAAGTGTCTGGTATAATATATACCCGAGATCGAACCTACTTACTATGCCGTATATCTTACTTGCTAGAACACTCTATATTACCTGCTTATACTTAGTCAAAGACTAGTATATGATATTACTATATAAGTTGAACTTATTTATACTGCTTATCTTATTGCTAAACATAATAACGAATCTAATCTGCGATATTATATCGGCATTGTTAGTAAATGATCTGTCTATAAAGATAAAGAGCTTAGCTGTCTTAAGTTTAAGTTGCAGGTAGCGCAGTCTATACGTTAAGTTCTCGATCTGCTATTGCAATTAAGCGTTAAGCTTGGCAATCTTAGCTATACCGGGCTTAGTTAACTGTACTGCTACTAATAAGTCGAAAGTCGCCTCTAGCTGACAAATTGTAGTAATGTAGGTACTGTATATACGTTGTTCGACGTATACTTATTTCGCTGTTTCAGCGTCTTGGTTTACAAGTTTAAGTCGCATAGCTTGCCCTTTTTGCCGAATCTCAATAGCGTCTATACTTATTTCGAGCCTATATCTGTTAAAGTCTATAATCGATTTGTCTATTAAAAATACTAGCGGCTTATACTTAAAGCCAGCCTTATCTAGCTTAAGCTTCTCCTTATCTATAAAGGCTTGCTTACTGATATTAAGAGTGTTATCGGTTTGTAGGCCGACAATTCCGAATCCGCTTTACTTTACATCTTGCTAATTATAAGGTATAGGTTGAAGGCGCTTAGTTTAAGATCGAGATATTTAGTATGCCAGTTTATATATATTACCTACTAGTATAGTCCGGCTTTAGCCAGTCTATATAATAGGGTTTTAATAAGTAAGACAGTATAGGAGGGATAGAGCGTCTTAAGCTCTTTAAATAACAGAAGAATCACTTTCCTTGCTAGCTATAACTTAGCTTATATATAAGCCTGGATAATATCATATACCTATACCTTAAAACCAAAGTGCGTTTAAAGCGTTAGGAATAGTAAGAGCATAAGCTGCTATACGTATTGCTAGATTGTCGGCGACTAAGTAAGGAGGTACTTCTTGTCTTTATTGCTGAACCCCTAAGCTATAAAACGTAACTTTTCGCGTAGCGAAGTAAGCTTATCTTTCACTTCTTAGACAATCCTTAATTTGAAAATTTAGTAGCTTAATGTATCTACTAGCATCTAGATCGCTTTAATCACCTTAGCTACTAAAAGGGAGTTTAGTTCTACTTTGTTAGATTCTTGGAATAGCGTACTAGGTATGGTGATCTTGCCTTTAGCTTGTAGTTTAAGCGCGAGATTATAGTCATACTTCTCTTTTTCTGAAATAAAGTTGTTAGTAGGTACTAGGTTCTTTTAGGGTTGTCTGTACTAGTAAGGTTGCTTAGGCTAGGGATATTGGAATAGCTCTAGCTACTTAGCCCTAGTTTGGTCGGCTTACTTATCCTATACTGGCTCCTAGTAGTATAGTTTAACTACTATATTCCGAAATTCTATAGGTCTGTCAACTATATCGACAATTACTGCTATATCTATAGCCGAGATTACCTTATAGAGTCCCGTCTATCGATCGGTTTCTTGAAATACTAGTACTTCTGTACCTACCTTGAGTAAGCGTAGTAGTACATCTTCTATACTTAGTCTATTACGCTATGCAAGAGCGTCTTATATAGTCCTTATATCATTAAGGATACATAATTGCGCTATAGCCTTCCGAATTACGCCTGCTCGGCATAGTTAAGATAGAGAAGGCGGTATATCTATAGTTAGGCGTAGATATACGCCGAAAACTAAGAGCGTTAGTACTAGCCTGTCCGGGCTAGCGGTATTGTTGACTATGCTTAGTACTGCTTATAAGCATGCTTCTTTCAAGCAAGTCCTAGCGGTTTTGGATTTAATAATATTGTACGCCTGTCTTAGTAGTCTATAATACCGCTCGATCTTGCCGACTGATTAGTATACCTTAACTGACATAGAGTGGCAAGTTATACCTGCAAGCTTGGCCTTAGCCTGGAACTTATATGCTTTAAAGTTAGTGCCTTTATTATAGCGTAAAACGTTAGGTAGTCTAAGGTATATGTCTATCTAACATTCTTTTAGCTACTTCTATATCTCCTTAGCTGAAAGATCGTTTAGAAAGTGGGCTACCTAGAATAAAGTCGTAATATCAACTATATATAGTACCTTAGAACTATTAATATCTAAGATATCTATAATAATCTTAAAGTTAAAGTAAATGTCATTTTATAACGCAAATCTAAATCGTTATAGCACTGCTCCTTTGATCTAACAAAAATGATAGAACTTGTTGATTATCTTAATAGCACTATGCTCTACTTAGTAATCTGCTTATTACAGTAGTTTGTACAATCTATCGACTATAGGGTATCTATAGTATTGATAAATGCGCCTTAGCTTAGCCTTTATAAGTTATAGAGGTGTAGGACGCTTATTGTCTATAGTAAACGCTATACTCGGTAGCTTAATCCCTTTAATAGGGATCTATAGGTATCTCTATTTCCGCTAAATATACATATGCTTCCCTAACTTAGATATAAGCTTGTTTATTGTATTATCGAGGTAGACGCTAAGCTCGTCTATATCTTTCAGATATATAAGAAAAGGGGTTAGCGTCTCTAATATATAGAAAGTTGCATAACCGATGTTAAGCTCTACTCTAACTATGCCGAGTAATCGTTTTAAATCCCTAGACCTAAAAAGTATATTTACTTCCCTTATATATATCTTGTCGATCTTAAGTAATCTGATTATCTTTTTTAGCATAAGGAATTATCGAAGTCTGGCGGTCGAAACGTTAGTAGCTTTAGTATCGGGTATAATTCCTTGGAATTCGGCCTTAGTATACCTATTAAGTATAAATTAAATAGCTTCTATTCTCTCTATATCCTTTTTACTATCTTTCTATAGCTGGTTGCTCCTAGTAATCAGATAAAGGAAAGCTTGGTTCGCAAAGTAAGTCACTGCTGTTTATTCTTCTTTGAAACTAATTGCTAGTACTTTATTTTTACCTTAAGCTTGATTGGTCTTATAGTTGTCTACCTATACTCTAAGCTTAGTATCTTCTTCCTTTATATCGTATTTATCGTCTGAACCCTTATAGTTAAGGAGAAACGCCGTATATCATCTATAATCTTTGTTAATACCCTTCTATTTAAGCTATTTGCTCTTAGCTATTACCTGTTCTTTTTAGCTATATATAAAGGATCGGTGATCTGGCTTACTATAAATCCAGCAGCCTACCTTGATATAGGTTTTATTACGGTCTCCTTGCTAAAACTCGTTTTGCTTTCTATACCCTGTGGCGCCTCTGGGCTGCTATATATATATAGCCCAGTTCCTTTTGAAGATCGAATCTATAATCGAGTTGCCCTAATAGTTTCTTATAGGCCTGGCTTTCGTTGTTATAAACCTACAGTCTATTAAGAATTAGTGATATATATGATCTGCCTCTTTAATGTTAAGTATCTGACGGAGTATAGCTACTAGCTCTTCGAAGCTTATTAGTAGTTTATATAGGGCGATCTTTAGCTTAGACACTCCTTAGCAAGCTTGGATTATATTAGTAACTAGGAATTCCTTATAGTTATAGAGCAGACTAAGCCTACGTTAGCTTTACTAGAGTCTATCGAGCAAGATCTAGAGAATTTCCTTTATTAACTTGTTACTATTCTTGCTTTTAAGGTATATAGACTAGAAAGTAATAGTGTTCTAAATATATAGATAGTTGTTCTACTTAGTGCTTATCTCGAAGTATCCCTTTAAGATATTATACAGTTTGACGAAAGAGATACTAAGTAGGATATAGTATAAGTAGTATTCCTTAGCTTATCCTAAAAAAGCGTTTGGAAAAACAGTGCTAAGCTAGCTATAATCGATCTAGAATGTCCAGTAGTAGTAGAAGAAGAAACGAACTTTATCATTAAGGATATTATTGTTAGACCTAGAATAACTGTCCTTTAAGTCCTAAGACTTAATAAAATCGGTAAGGGTCTTCCAATTAATAGTCGTCTTGTTTATCCAGCCTATTTCGATTAGTAGAATGGCTATATACTTAGTACTTCTATATATAATATACTTATACTAAGCGTATTGCTCTTTGTTGCTTACCTAAGGTTAAGCGTATCCTAGCCTATAGTTAGGGTTAATACTAGGGGTTTGTACATATCGTATAGGGTTTCGTCGTCCCTCTTAATTGGTCCTCTAGTTGTAGCCTTAGTAGTTATCTTAGCTGTAACCTTAGCTATGACCTTGGCCGGCACTTTAGGTGGTTAGTGGTAATCCGTAGCCTTTGCCGGCGCCCTTGTTGGCCGGCAGGAATCCTACTTCTGTTATACTTCTAAGTCTATAAATCGGAAATGTCATCTATAGCTCCTGATTTAGCAGGTAGAGGGTATTTCCAAACTTGTTATAGTAACCGGCATTGAGCGTCCTACTCTAGGCTGCTGTTTAACGTATACTTAGGCCTAGGCTACTTGCCGGTTAATCGTCATTTATAATCAAGCTGCTTACCGGTTCGAATTACTAGGTAGCGTTTATAGTTGTATTACCGACTTATATGTCCCTCTATATTGCCTCCTCTTAGTAGGAACTAGTAGCGAAATCTCGGGTTGTTATTAGTATAATCTTCTTCCCCTTTTCCGTTTAAGTAGAAGGAGATGCTGTTCTAAGCTATCTATACTTAATCTAGATTAACGTCCTACGAATTTAGGGGAGTACGTTAGGCCCTAGATTGTCAGATAGGTTATTAGCAAGTACTACAAGTCCCTTAAAAAGCTTCTACCCTTTTAAGCTATCTACTAGGACATGGCTGTTGTTAAGCGTTTAGCGTAGTTATAAACGTAGTTTATTGTTCAACTTGTTAAAGTGGTTGGCTATCTAGTCCTTGAAATCCAAGCGGAATTTGTAGTATAGATCTTTAGATTATTGCCCCTTATAAGTGCCAAGGTAAAAGAGCATATATAAGTTAAGCACTTTATTGCTATTATACTCTAGATCGATATACTCTAGTAATCTGTAGAAGGTTTAAGCGTTAAATTTATCAATACTTATAATAGGCAGCTAGATAGGGAATTCTTGTTTAAAACGCTCTTTAAGATCCTAGGCTATACTTAACGAAATACTTAGTATACGATATAGGTTCGTCTTAGTATCCTCCTTCCCTAAGGGTCTATAAGCAGATAGATTTTAGAAAGCTATAGTAGGTTAATCGTAGTAAAGTTGCTTAACGATATAGTATTAGTGGCGTTCTCTTAAGCAACGCTTTCTTAGTCTAGAAGCTTAGGTCAAGCTTCCTTAGCCTAGGAAGGTAGGTTTATAGTATCGGTTTTCTTATAAGTAATATTACTAAGTTAATAGGGTAGTTGTCTAGTTGCCTAATCGACAGCCTTTAGTAAGTAAACTGCAATCTACTTAGTTAAGGTTATCAAGCACTCGACTAACTACCTTACCGCTCTACGTTACCCCTATATTGCAATATAGAGATAATACTAATTAGTGTTAGTAGGTTTCCAGAGATTATAGTAATCTAAACCGATAAAGAGCAAAGCAAGCAGCAAGGAAATACTGGTTTAAGTTCTAGTTCTAGATTGTCTATCTCCCTTTATCTAGGGGGTAGTTACGTACCCCTTAAATACATATGTTAAGTAGAGCGCTTGTTAGCGACTATTATGTAGTACGCAGGTACGTTACTCGTAGCTGTCGCATAAGTGGCGTAGTGCGCGCCCTATTCCCCAGAGCGGGAGGCTCAGTGGTATAGCATATGCCCTATTCCCAGAGCGAGAGGCTTATGTGCTGCGCGGTCACGGGGATCAGCACCTGACCCCCCTTGCCGCAATCAACATTACTAGTATTAAGGTACTCCTTATAGTCCTTACATATCGTCCTTATTTACTTATAATCCTTTAAATACATCGACTTAGTAAGGTTCTAATACTACTAGTAAAGGCTCTGCTTGGGTAGGCAGTATAGATTTAATATATAAGTCTTGATATACTTTCTAATCTACTTTTTAACCTCTATAACATTATCCTAGTTGTATTTCTAGTTCGCTATAGCAGTATTGTATTTTATTAATATACTCTAGAAGGTAGCCCTTCTATTAGCAGTTAAATCGGTATATATAATACGCTTACTAGAAAGAGGAGGAGGCCTATTAGCGTTTGCCTACTCGATATACTCTTCCATAAGCTACGCTCCCTAAGTAAGGCCGTAATACTAGCAGATATAGGTCTAACAAACAGTCTTGATATAGGCGGTTAATAACCTAAGAATAGGTATATCGTTAAGGGTTAAAGGGACTAGACGTCTATCTAATTCCTTAGTATTATTCGGGTCTATAAACTTGATTACCTTGCTTGTAATATGCCGAAGCTGCTGCTCGAAGTCGATCTACTGCTCTAGCTTAGAGAGAAGGATAGAGCCCTCCTTAGCGGCCTTCTTATTGTTCTTGCTATTCGATATAATAGCAGCTACTAAGGTACGTTCTTAGATATTATAATAATAATATATATACTAATACTAGGCTCGTCTACGCCAGGCTAACGACTTCTAACTGTTAATTGTCGGAATCGGTAGTCTCTATGATTGATTCCGTATACTAGTCTATATTCTATCTCCTTAACCTGTGCTCTAGCCGCCTAGGACAGAGATTTTCTCTGTCTCCCCTGTAACGTTTACAGGCCCTAAAGTAGGCTTAATCTGCTCGATATAGGGAATCGTGGCTATATCTACCTTAATTGATCAGGGCCTCCCTATACCCTGCTCCCGAGTTGAACAAGGCAACCCTGTGCCCTGCTCCTGTCAGGGATACCGAGGTTCTACCGGAGCGACACGAGCGCCACGTTGTCCAACAGGGGGTGTATATTATGCCGTATAGTATTCCCTTTATTTAAGTGTTTATATCTTCTGCCTTATTTATGTCGATTCGCTCTCACAACAGTGGAGTCTTCTAATAATAAGGAACAAAACAGCAACGTAGAGAAAGAGCAATAACAAAGCGTAAGCTACTAAGTAAAGTAACAAGTAGTAATTCCTATTAATTCTATAATGATTGATGATTCTCTCTATCTCCCTCCCTTATCCTTTTTATCCTAGATACATTGGTTATAGCTACGTATCCTTAACTAGGGTTGTACCTAGCGCTAGTATAGGGGTTATACCCTATACCTAGCCATTACTATACTATAACTAATATGTTAAACGTACAAAATAAGCTATAGCGCTCTAACGGTTATAGCTTAGGCAAAACGGACTTCAGTTCTCAAACTACTAGATATATAGCTATATTCTGAGTGTGGACCCACTTTCGTGGATACCGCTGACTAAGCTATATATTCCACTATATAGCCTAGAAATAGCTTTAAAAGGCTTTTCTATTTTGAGATTTATGCCCCACTTTTGTGGAGACAGCCTCCTTAGGCTGTATAAGCGCTAGAAATAGCCTTAAAAGGCTCTTCTACTAGGTCACCTACCTACCCTGTACCTACCCTGTACCGTAGGAGCGAAAACAGAACTTACAGGAAAAGTCGTGCGGCTTACCCTACAGCTTAGGTAGCCGTAAGTTGATTATTTAAAATCGCCAGCTTATTTGGTTTTTCGGGAAGGCGCCATGCACCTACTTAGGCGCTCCTGCCGTATGGAAGGCAGGAACGGTCCTGGAGGGTATATATAGGGAAGGAAATTGCGAAGCCTTACCTACTAGACTAGAAATCAAATTATACGTTACCTACAACTCTAAGCCTTATAGGCCTATAAGACCTACTGAAAGCCGTGATATATAAGCTTAAAGCCCCTATAATATAGCGCTATAGCCTATAACTATACCGTTGTTTAAGGACTTTTATAAAGGGAATACAGTAAAGGGCCCTACTTTACTATATTAGCACATACCTAGGAAGTGCTATTTAGGCCATATCAACGCTTTTGCTGCCCCTACGTACCCTATACGACTACTACTAGTAGGCTATAGTGGTTACAGATCCTTATATAGGATTACCCATTTCAATACAATATACTCTAGCTATAGTAGCCTACAAGCAACCGATACTAGCTCTTTTTCTTTTTAGCTACGGTCTATTCCTACTCAACATCCCTAGATACATACCTTCTTAATTTACTACTTAATACGCTTTGTCCGCCGGTAATAAGACGTATATTGCGTCTTATAAATACTAGCGCTATATTCTCTAGGGCCCTTGCCCTTAATCAACAGTTGCAATTCCTGCCTAATGTCCGTTCTACCTAAGCTGGCCGGCTATAGGCCGCGTGTTGCGTCCCATAACCACTATATCGAGCGCATATCGCGCTTTATCTATAGTAATACTAACATAATATATCGTTCATTACTATGCTAATTCCACTATACAGCTACCTTCTATCCCCTTTTTCTCAACTATAGCCTATATGGCTATTAACCAATCAATAACGTCCTTTTCTACTAGTATTGTTTTCTCATTCCTGCATATTCCTAGACCGCCTACTGTAGAATAAATAGAATAGTAAGCTAGCCTATTATTTAATATAGTCCTCCTCTTTCAAGTCTTACGAAATGTATATACACCTTGTCTCCCTTTACACTATTATTACATATCGCTGCTAACCTATACCTAGCCAATACCAAGTATTTAGATTCGTCCGGCTCTATATATACCATCCTAGGTATATCCTTATTGTTATCTAGCGTATATATACTCTATCTACAGCGTTATCAATATAGTTGCGTCTTATTTATTGGTATTCCAGCGTATTCTAGGCCTCCCTATTACGCCGCCTCTACCGGCCAAGATCACCCAAGCTATATACCGCGTAACCGCCTACAAGCGTAAGCGGGAAGAAATAACATAGGCCTGCACTATAGCTGCTAAGGCTATAGCTGCTAAAGGCCGTATAAAGAGCAAGTGGGCCTTGCTTAATGTAAAGGCTAAGTAGCAGGCTAAGAAAAGCCTATAGCGCTCCCTACGCCTTACCGGCGGCAACGCTAGCATATACACTAACGATCCTAGCCCTTTGGCCAATAAGGATAAGAACAACGCTTATAACAGGGCATATAAGCCTTCTACTAATATAGAGGAAGATAGCAGTAGTAAGGATGATACTAAGGAGAAGGAGGAGGAGGAGGACAGTAGCAACAACAATAGTACCGGCAACAGTACTAGTAATAGCAAGGATAAGGCCGGGTACGAGCCTAGCAATAGTAGCTTATACCGTAAAGGTGGGTTTTAAAGCGCAGTTACGCTTTATTTCTATATAACCGCTAATACTATTATACTTAGATAAGCTGTCGTATAGGTGATAGTACGGCGCGTCTTATCCTTACAGTCCCCCTAGTATAGCCTATACTGATATACACGTCTACTACGTCTAGGCAGTAACGGCCGGCAAAGGCCATAGTCCTAATAACGATTAGCGTTAGGACTAGTATTACTAGGATTGTATTAGGGTTATTAGTAGCTATTGTTAGTCCTGCTTAGCCGGCGGGAGCTATAAGCTACTATAAGTGAATAACGTGCTTTTATCCTATAAGACAAATCGCGGTTGCGCTTTAATTCGCTATATAGCTCTACGTTAGCGTATTCTGTTATAGCGCACTATCTTAAAGTCCTTTCGGCTTCTAAGCCTGCCCTTACTATAGGTCCTTTTCTTATCTTGTTTCCTTTTTCTTAGTATACTAACTTATTAAAGGCCGCTCAGAAGTAGTAGTATAGGGACTAGCGTAAGTAGCGGTCTGCCGTCCGCTACGTCCTTATACTACCTACTAGTAATAAGGAGCTAGGCTTAGAGAAGATAGGGAAGAAGGCCTTGTAGAAGGCCTATATAGAGGCATTAGCCTATACAGCCAAAGCTCTTATATTATTAGCAGCGTAGGTAGAGATAAGGGGAAAAATATAAAAAATGTAAAAGTAAATTGCGCTATGTCTTGTAGTTCTGCTATACATTGCGCCTTGTCTTTAGGTTTCGCTATATATTACGCACTATATCCCTGGTATTTGTCGGCGCGTGAGCTTAGGGTTCTACATATATATCCGTCCCCTACTATCTCTTTTCTTTTCTTGCTATACTACAGTTACTACCTAGCATTTATCGCTATATTACCTAACCTTCTACGTAAATCTTAGCTACGTTACTATCTACTAATGCTATTAATGCCTTGTTAGGCAATCCTTTTGTTATTACGTTAGCTAGGTTATCCTCTCTATTAATCTACCTCACCTATTAAATCTCCTGGTTTTCGTAGCTTTGCTAGAAGGCTATAATGTCAATCATAAGCTTTTTCTCTACTATACTACTAAGCTTAACTAGGTAGTTGTATAGACTAAAGGAGTCTATATATAGAATAATCAGGAGGTTAGTAGGCAGTCTAAGCTAGGCAAAAATCATAGAGATAGTCCATTAGACTATAAAACTGATATTAAAGCTAGTAACTATCTTATAGATCTTACTAGCTAGTATACTTCTTATTACCCTCTTGCACTTTGTTAAAGACTAGTGGACTATATTCCTATGAATATAGAAAGCAGCCTCCCCTAGTACGTCGTTCTTGTTAGCCAGTAGTATAACATAGCCGATTTCGGAGGTAAGGTCTATATTATTAGCAACAGACCTATCAACAAAGAAAAAGAGCTTAGCTATAGCTAGATCTAGAGGGTAATAAACTAGGCCTTGTTCTATGTTATCTATTTACTACTAGATCCTAGTATTAAGGTACTTATAGTCCTCCGGCTAGGGTTTTTATGCTTAGGCAGCTATAGCTAAGTCAAAAGCTGCCTTAGGCTGGCAAATAGAATCTAGATAAGCCCTAAAGGCCTGTTGCTTAATATATTGCTATACTAGCTTCTCTCTCTTTAAGTTAACTATTAACAGGCGTTTTCCCTGCCTTTCTTACTGTATAGAGAGGTTACTATTAAGGAGGCAAAGTCAGCGTCTGTTAAAGTCTATCTCTATTCCCTCTAAGACCTTTATAGCCAGTTTTAACTTAAAACTAGCCTTTTCTAGCTCTTCCCCTTCTAGCTAGAAAAAGGAATTATCCCTAATAATAAGGGTATCGTCGGTCTATAGGCCAACAAGCCTAAATTCCTTTCCTAGGACAGCAGTAGAAATTATAAGGCAAAGGTGAAAGGAAGAAGACTATAGACTAAGGGAATTAATATACTACGATATATAGGTAGCAAACTAGTATAGCCTAGCTTCTACTATACTATATAGTAGGCGGTTTATATATAGGACTGTCCTCATAGGATATTTCCCCTATAACCTTTTAGGCGGATATAGGAGTATCTTACGGTTTAAAGGTATCTTAGACTAGGTATATGCCTGTATAATATCACGCAGCTATAGGTAAAGTTTAAAACTGCAGAGAAGAGAAGGGTTAAGCGCTAGTATAATCCGTTAGGCGTAATATTAAATAGTTAGAGACTAGGTAAGAAGACTATTCTTTCTAGGATTACTATACCCCTAGGCTACTAGCCTTAATTTCTTATATAGGCTAGAAGTCTTATCCTTTACTTCTCTAACTATCTTTAACTTAAAAATCTTAATGCTATATAGGTCCTTTAGCTCCTGGATTACCTTGATTACACTGGTTTCAAGAAGGGCGTCGATCTCGGCCTTATCCAAGGCCTTAAAGGGCTTACTAGATAAAGTAATCTTGCCTTAGTACTACAATTCTAGTACTAAAGCGTAATCCTTCCTTTCCTTCTTAGAAAGGAAAACTCTTAGGGCATCTTAACTTATATAGTCTACTCTAGTTAGGTAGACGCGACTGTACTTTGAAATACAAGAATACAGCGCGTACTACAGTCTGTCCTATACCTTAGTATTACAGGTTGTTCGCCAAGTCATAGGCCTAGGATATCCTTTATTACTATAGACTATAGTTTGTCCCTAGGATCCCTGCTATATATTATAGCTTAGGCGGGCAGTATATTAGGTTGTAGGCTGGGTTATGGGTTAGTAATCTCCAGTAAAACCTAAGCCCTCTGAACTTTTCCTAGCTAGCCCTACCTTCTAGGCAGTACTAGGTCTAGGTAGATAAACCTTTCTACTATATCTGAATTCCTTAGGGTTTTAGGGCCCCCTGTCTACTATAGTTCCTGAAAGTACGGTTTAACCACTGTACTTCTGAATTCCATAATGCTATTAACCATATCTATAGTTATAGCGTTGTTAGTCATAGTTATAACCTTATATAGCCTGCTCTACCTGCTATTTTTACGGTAGACTAAGACTTCCTGCCTAATTTCCAGTACTCCAGGTAGGACTACCTTGGTATCTAGGCTGCTCTGTATATTAATAGCGTCCCTAACAGCCCTCCTGCTTTCCTACTTCTTAAGATTAGCTATTGCTTTCTCGATAGCTTCTGCCCAGGTAACTTGACCTAGGCTTAGTAGCGAGTTCCTAGTTAGCCGGGGAGGAGCACTAAAAACGAGTAGGGTAGGAATTAAACTATTAGGCCCTGAAGTATTGTTAACGGTAGAGATAGCAGCTTATAAGCTAGCCGTTTTTAATATAGTAGCGCCAGCCTTCTTATAGATAATCTTATATACCTACTAGAGGAAGCAAAAATAAATAACGAAAACGAGTTCTTGGTCAAAACCACACCAAATCGCGTGCAACTACATCCATTCGAACCGTCCGATTCAGGACACAACGCCCGCCAATTTTCGCTATAGCACTGTCGGTTATGCAACAGCCCTAGGCGTGCAAAAATGCAGAAAATGGCGAGCCTAGCTGCCCTTTTGCAAATGCAATTCCCTTATATGCAGGCTACTAATGCAGCTCTACGCCTCGGCAACCCTGCCCTACCTACAGCCAATAATAATAATAATAACCCCCTAAGCTAGCCCCTAAGTACAGGCTACCAACCCCTAAGTACGGACTACCTAAACAACAATATAGAAATGGAAGACCGCTAAATTACTACTTCTACTACTACTAAGGAGACCGCTATAGGCGCTAAAACTATAGTTGTTAAACGTATAAAATAAGCTATAGCGCTCTAACGGTTATAGCTTAGGCAAAACGGATTTCAGTTCTCGAAATACTAGATATATAGCTATATTCTAAGGGTGGACCCACTTTTGTGGATACCGCTGACTAAGCTATATATTCCACTATATAGCCTAGAAATAGCTTTAAAAGGCTTTTCTATTTTTAGATTTATGCCCCACTTTTATGGAGACAGCCTTCTTAGGCTGTATAAGCGCTAGAAATAGCCTTAAAAGGCTCTTCTACTAGGTCACCTACCTACCCTGTACCTACCCTGTACCGTAGGAGCGAAAACAGAACTTACAGGAAAAGTCGTGCGGCTTACCCTATAGCTTAGGTGGCCGTAAGTCGATTATTTAAAATCGCCAGCTTATTTGGTTTTTCGGGAAGGCGCCATGCACCTACTAAGGCGCTCCTGCCGTGTGGAAGGCAGGAACGGTCCCGGAGGGTATATATAGGAAAGGAAATTGCGAAGCCTTACCTACTTGGACTAGAAATCAAGTTACTACGTTACTTACAACTATAAGCCTTATAAGCCTATAAGACCCACTGAAAGCCGTGATATATAAGCTTAAAGCCCCTATAATATAGCGCTATAGCCTATAACTATACCGTTATATAAGGACTTTTATAGAGGGAATACAGTAAAGGGCCCTACTTTACTATATTAGCACATACCTAGGAAGTGCTATTTAGGCCATTTCAACGCTGTTGCTGCCCCTACGTACCCTATACGACTACTACTAGTAGGCTATAGTGGTTACAGATCCTTATATAGGATTACCCATTCCAATAATAGTACCTATAGCACCTAGCTCTAGCACCCCCTCTCCTATTAATACCCCTATAATTAGCGCCCCCCCTCTACCAACGTCTTCGCCCCTTTTCTTAGGGGCCTAAACAGCAGCTAGTACGCCCTAGCCCCAGCCCCCTCTAGCTAGGGAACCTTGAAAAAGCTAGAGAAAAAATCGGAGAAAAATACAGGGAAAGAAGGAAGCAATAACAGTACTACTAAGGCTAACCACATTGCCCTAGCAACCAAGAAAACCGCCTAGGCTGCCCTTAGCCCCTCTAAGCTCGCCCTTACGCTCTCTAGCCTTCTAGACCGGATAATTAGCCTAGCTAAAGATAGTACTAACTTCTATAGTATAGTAGAAACAACTACGAAAGCTAGGCAAATTGCCCTTATAGCCCTGCTCTAGGACCTGCCTAGAAAAGCCCTAGCTATAGTAGCAGCTCCAGCACCCTAAAACCGCCTTACTACCCTAGTAACGCCCAGGCTATAGTACTAGCAATACCCTTAACAGCCTAGCTACTACTAGTAATAACAGTAGTAATAGCAGTAACAGCCTAGCTACTCCTAGCCTATAGCCCCTACCTAGGCTAATATAGCTAGTAAGCTAATAGCTAGCAAGGTAACTAGGCCTAGCCTAGAGCGCTAGGTACTTATCTAACTAGGCTTAGCCTAGTAATAGGTACTTGCTAAGTCTGCCCTAAAGGTAGTATAGGCTATCTAACAGGTATCTAGCCTAGTAGTTTAGGAGGTTTAGATGCTCCCTAGCAGTAACCTCCTTCTAGTTATAAAGAATATAGAGATAAAGAAGAGCCTAGAGGATAATACCGCCTAGATTACAAGGGCCTTTAGCAAAAAGGCCTCCCTATATACTATAACCTAGGCAGTAGCGGTTAAGGGCCTTATAGTCTATAACTAGGTTATAGAGGAGGGCCTACTAGAAGAGGCTAAGAAGTAACACCCTATAGCGGTTAGGGCAAAGGTCTAGCACCCTTAAGGGCTAGAACGGACTAGGGTTAAAGTACTAATAGCCTTCTCCTCCCTAGAGGTAGCCTAGAAGGCCTATAAGAAGGGGGTCTTTTAGAGCTGCTAAGCCCTAGAAGTAGAACCCTAGATCAACAAGGCTAAGCCTATCTAATGCCTATAGTACTAGAAATAGGGCTATAGGGCCAAGATATACTAGAGTAAAGAAAAGATCTGCTATAATTATAGCGCTAATAGCTATACTATACTAGAAGCCCCTACCTACTCTAGGGCACCCTGCTGCCGCAACTGCCACTAAGCTTACTATACCTACTTAGAGGCCTGCCCCTACCTAAAGAAGGCATAGGCATAGGCTAAAGAATATCTATGTTCTAGGCCTAAGGCCTTTAACATTAACTAACCGCCCCTATACCAGTACTAATAGCAATAGTAGTAATAGTAATAATAGCAGTAACACCTTCCTTAGCAGGCCCTTATATAAGAGGAAGGGGAGGAAGGCTATACTATAGTCTTAGGGAAGAGATAGAAGGGCCGGCTAATAGTATTGAGAGGGTTAACCCCTAACTAGAGCATAATTACTACCTACTTTAGCTAACTAAGCAGCTAAACCCCCCCTTCCTCTATACTAGCTATGAGCCCTAAAGGGGCTACTAGGCCTATTAGAACCCTAGAGCCTATAGGAGCCCCTAGACCCCTAAATGCTAGACCTAGACTAGACCTAGATACTAGACTAGCTAGCGCTACTACTATATAACAACCACCGCCTACTATATAGCCAGAGGAGATGGAGATATAAGGGTATGCCTCTAGAACGTATAGGGCTCGAAGGAGGTATAGGAAGTACTACTTTCTATAGCAAAAGAAGAAATACTTGCTATATAAGAGCCTTGGATTAATGGGCAGGTATAGCACTCTACCTACTGCCCTAGATCAGCCCCCTACTTCCCTGTTTTCACCCCTAACGGAAGAGCCGCACTCTATATCCATAAATTACTCCTGTTAGCAATATAGACCTACAGCTCTAGCTTAGACTAGGCTAGGGCTACTATATAGACTAAGAACAGCCCCTTTATAGTCCGGTCCCTATACAACGACCCCTAACCCCGGACTGGCTTAACCCCCCTTATAGAAGAAATAAGGGGGAAGATCAACGCCTGCCTAGGCCTTTACCTCCTAGCCAGGGACCTTAACCTTTACTACCCCTTATAGGACTAATATAACCACTTTAGCCCTAGGTTAGAAGACCTACTGCTATTAATAGCAGAGCAGGGGCTTACCCTCTATACCCCCTACAGCGCTATAACCAGGGCGCTATACGGGAGCTAAGTAGGTAGGGCCTCTACTATTAACCACTTCTAGCTTAATAGCAGCCTTACCTACTCCTCTCCTAGCTTAGATATACACTTACGCTTAGACTACTACCCCTAGGTTCTAGATATTGACCTAGAAACTATAGAAACCCTACTGCTGCCCCCCTAATTCCAGTAGAAGAAGATGGATAAGAAAGGGGTAGTAAGAGAGGCTAGCTCTCTAATATACAATATAGAGGGCTATAGATACCTATTACGCCTCTCTAACCTAGCTAAGCTCTAGAAAGCCTATAGGCGACTATTAGAGGAACTCTAGTATATTGCTAGGGCTATAACCCCTAAAAGAGCCCTAATAACTACTAGAAAGAAGAGTACCCCCTAGTAGAATAACGAAATCTACTAGGTAGTCTAGGAAAGAAAGAGGGCAGAAAGATAGCTCTAACGCTCCCCTAGTAACCAGGCCCTCCTTACTGCCTATAAGTCGGCCTAGAGGAAGTAAATAAAGGCTATAAAAGAGAGTAAGAGGAAGACCTAGAGGGCCTTTCTATAAGAGGCTAGAGAAAAGCCAGAGAAGCTCTAGTAACTAGAAAGATAGGCTAGGCTACAAAGCACTACCGCCTTACCCCCTCCTAAACTACTAACCCTTAGATAAGCCAGTACCTTCTAGAAGAAGGTAAAGGCCCTTTTAGTACGCTTCTTCCCCCCTCCCCCTAAGAGGATAGCCCGGAGGAACCCCTAATAGGCCCTAGGCTACTAGTTAGCTAGACAGTTAAGCTAGATAATATAAAGGAGGCTGTTAAAACAATAAACCCCTAGAAAGCGCTAGAACCTAACAAACTCCCTATAGGCTTTCTAAAGGCCTATAGCAACCCCTTATACAAGGCCCTTACTATACTAGCCTTGAAATCCTTCCTCTATAGCTTCTATCTATAGGAATATAAAGAAGCGGTTACTACTGTCCTCCCTAAACTAGGAAAACAGCTAGACGCCTATAACACCCCTAGAGGCTACTGCCCTATAGCCCTACTTAACTATATTAGCAAGGTCCTAGAGAAAGTTATAGGGACTAAGATAAGGGATATAGCTGAGGCTTTTAAGCTAATTCCAGTAACGTAGTAGGGCCACTGCCGCTTTAAGTCCACTAAATCGGCTATATACCTCCTTATAGCCTAGGTCTAGAAGGCCTAGAAATATAAGGCCGGGGCCTCCCTCCTATAGCTAGACCTATCAGGGTATTTCGACAGTATCCTTTATAATAGACTCCTAGCTATACTAGACTAGCTAGGGCTACCTACCTGGCTACTATCCTAGCTAAGGGAATTCCTCTCCTCTAGGACTACCAGCCTTCTATTTAACAGTTAAAAAAGCTAGCAAATCCTAGTACTAATAGGAGTACCCCAAGGCTCACTACTTTCACCAATTCTCTCGGTCCTATACCTCTGTCCTTTATACAAAAGGCTAGAGAGAAAATACCCTACTATCTCTACTATAGGCTATATAGACGATACTAACCTACTAGCCTTTAATAGAGAAGCTACAACAACGGTTAAGCAGTTAGAAGAGGCCTAGGGAGAGTGCCTAGACTGGGTAACAACCGCTAGAGTTACCTTCTTAGTAGCAAAGAGCGAGCTTATACACTTTCCCCCTAGAAGGAGGCCCTAGACCAACCCTATTAACCTAGGACTAACAGAGGACTCCCCCCCCCTATAACTAGCTATAGAGGCCCGTTTTCTAGAGGTTTAGCTAGACCTTAAGCTTACCTAAAAGGCCTATGCCAGCACCCTATGGCAGAAGCTAAAGACTTAGTCCCTTGCTATTACTAGGCTTGCTAGAAAGACCTAGGGACCTGGAATCGAAAAGACTAGGCTTCTATACATAGCGGTAATAAGGCCAGTCCTAGCCTACGCAGCCTCAGCCTGGCACACCCCTATACCTATAACACTAAATAGGCTATAAGGTATAACTAGAGGCCTACTAGCAGCCGAAAACAAAGCCTTAAGGAGAGTTATAAGGGCCTATAAGAGGACACCGATCCGAAGCCTCTACTATAAGGCTAACGTCCCCCCCCTCGACCTTCACCTTAACGCCCTTTCCTTCTCTAGCTAGGCTAGAATAAATAGGGCTATAGGGAAAGAGGTGGCTAAGAAAAAGGAAGCCCTACGCTATACCCTTGGAAACAGGACCCCTAGGACTAGCCTCCCCCTAGAAGGACGTACAAAGTAAGTGAGAAAGAGGGAAGTAATAGCCCAGTAGTATTACTAATAACTAAGGAAGGCTATCAACGAAGAACCCTTCTATACTGCCTAGAAGGATCTGTTAAACGTACAAAATAAGCTATAGCGCTCTAACGGTTATAGCTTAGGCAAAACGGATTTCAGTTCTCGAACTACTAGATATATAGCTATATTCTAAGGGTGGACCCACTTTTGTGGATACCGCTGACTAAGCTATATACTCCACTATATAGCCTAGAAATAGCTTGAAAAGGCTTTTCTATTTTTAGATTTATGCCCCACTTTTGTGGAGACAGCCTCCTTAGGCTGTATAAGCGCTAGAAATAGCCTTAAAAGGCTCTTCTACTAGGTCACCTACCTACCCTGTACCTACCCTGCACCGCAGGAGCGAAAACAGAACTTACAGGAAAAGTCGTGCGGCTTACCCTGCAGCTTAGGTGGCTGTAAGTCGATTATTTAAAATCGCCAGCTTATTTGGTTTTTCGGGAAGTGGCCATGCACCTACTAAGGCGCTCCTGCCGTGTGGAGGGCAGGAACGGTGCCGGAGGGTATATGTAGGGAAGGAAATTGCAAAGCCTTACCTACTTAGACTAGAAATCAAGTTACTACGTTACCTACAACTATAAGCCTTATAGGCCTATAAGACCCACTGAAAGCCGTGATATATAAGCTTAAAGCCCCTATAATATAGCGCTATAGCCTATAACTATACCGTTTTATAAGGACTTTTATAGAGGGAATACAGTAAAGGGCCCTACTTTACTATATTAGCACATACCTAGGAAGTGCTATTTAGGCCATATCAACGCTGTTGCTGCCCCTACGTACCCTATACGACTACTACTAGTAGGCTATAGTGGTTACAGATCCTTATATAGGATTACCCATTCCAATAGGATCGCTATCTATAGGAGGCTAGGGCCTCTAGTTACAACCCCTATATAGAGAGCCTCTTAGAGAAATCAGCTAAGGCTACCTTTTAAGGGGAAAACCTAGCTAAGGCCCTTAAGAAGGCCTTCTAAAGACGCTACTATAACCTCTCTAAGGCTGAAAACTCGCTACTAATACAGGCCTAAACAGGGAAGATAGGCCTAAGGGGATTCCTATATACCTGCAAGGTGCCTAGGGTTGATAACCCCCTCTGCCGCTGCCATCTAGCTACAGAGGACATCCGATATATATTCGACGGTTACCCGGCCTACCCTTTAGCCTCCTTTAAGGAGAGGGAAAGAGGGGATATATACAGCTTTCTCTACAGACTTGAAAAAGGGGGTAGCAGCGCTATACGCCCCCTAGTCCGCCACATTACTACTAGACTGCTAGAATACTTAGTTGCTTAGAGGCTAGGAGCAGTCTAGCCTATACCCCTTTAGGTAGTATGTTTTCATACTCCTAAAGGGGCGGTATCTACTCTGGTAAAGATTGGCCTACCCCCTATCATACCCCCCTTCTTTCCTATATACAGTTATAGGTTTTTCACCCGTTATACGGTTTTCCTATAGCACTAGTTCAGCCTACCTAGATATCCCCAACGGGGATCAGATAGCGTAATAGAATCTATCTATACACCTACTAGAGGGGGGCGTAGTAGTGCTCTACCTTACCTACTAAGTTATAGGCCTCTACTAGGATATCTATAACTATAATCCCAGCTAATTTCGCTATAGCCTGAAATTCCTTAGCTATGAAATTAGTCCCCTAGTTATACCGAAGGATATCTAGCAGTCTGAGATACGTATCTATCTAGTACTTCTTTAGCTATTCTTAGGTCTCCTTTACCGTTATATCCTTAAGGAAACAGGCTGCTTGAAAGGAGGTAGCTATATCGACTATATAGAGCACCTTCTAGCTATTAAGATCTAAGATATCTACTACTACCTTGTAGTTAAAGTAGATATCGTCCTTAAGCATAAACTTAAAACGCCTAAGGGCTACTCCCTTAACCTAGTAGAAGTACTAGAACTTATTAATAAGCTCTAATATACTACATTCCACTTGAAAGTTAGTATAGCAGAGAAGCTTATATAGATAGATTCTATTACGCTATCTAATCCCCGTAGGGGATATCTAGGTAGGCTAGGCTAGTGCTATAGGAAAACCGTACAACGGGTGAAAAACCTATAACTGTACATAGGAAATAGGGGGGTGTGGTAGGGGGTAGGCCAATCTTCACCAAAGTAGATACCGCCTCTTTAGGAGTATGAAAACATACTACCTAAAGGGGTATAGGCTAGACTGCTCCTAGCCCCTAAGCAACTGTGTATTCTAGCAGTGTTACAGCCCTATAGTCCTAGTATTTATATCCTGTATATATATAGCCCTGCTCTACACTAGGACCTTCCGTCCTATATACAATGACATCTTTTTATAACCTATCTTTGCTCTAGCTTTAACAGTTTGTTGTATTATTATTTTCTTGGCTATAAAGCAAGATTCAGTAAGTAAAGAAAATTCCCTGTCAAAATCCATTTTAACAAGCAATTTGACAAATTCTCCCTTCTCTATATATACTTTAACTATAAGTTACTACTAATCCTATAATAGCATCTTCTAGTAACTAATTAGTAGAAGACTAGCTCTAAGTATAAGGCTTAAGAGTACTAGGCTCTTTAGGTATACCTGCTACTAACCTAGCTAACTATGTCCTATCTAGCGACGATGAACTACTTTAATTCCTATAAGCTGTAAATTCTAAGATTTTAGGTATCTTTACTAACTCTATAACGACTTTTTCTATCGTCTCTTTTACCCCTCTTCCCACTATATTTTCCCAGGCTTCTCTGGTTTCTATCTTAATAAGTTATCTAACTCTATCTTAACCCCTTAGTATTAACCTTCTAACCTTTAATAAAACCTTTGCAAACTCTATTAAGTAGTAGATAGCCTGTATTACCTAGAAGTCCTAGGTTCTAGTAAAGTTTGCTATTAATAAAGCGTTCTTTCTAGATACCCTAATCTAGGTCTTTTATATCTTATAACGTCTTAGCAGCAAACCTTATTAGCAAATTTGCCCTAAAGTAGATAAGCTAGTTATACTAGCTTATAGCCTTCCTTCTCAGGCCTTTATAATTATATATATTACCGATATTTTCTCTTTACTAGACTCTTAGTATCTTATAGAAGACGTCAGTACTATTAGCCCAACTAAACTAGAAAAGCTAGATATAGATAAAGATAAGCTCTTATTTGCCAACTTCCTAGTGAGCTGGTACAACTCTGTAAATACTCTAACCAGACTCTTATACAATATATTACCTACTTTTAACAAAAGGTAGGCTAGAAACTATACTATACTGTTATTAGTATTAAGACTGACCTAACCCTATAGACTTTATAAAGTAGATAGAGCTTTATTAGAAGCTTTAAAATAATATCACTATAGAACAATATCAATCTTAAGTTAGTTCTTGTTCTATACTCCTTTAATTAAGACCTTATAATAATAGTAACTCTATAGTATTAGGAGTTATTCTACCTCTAGGTTCCTATCTATCCTTTAATAAGAGGGCCTATAGAATCGATAACTACCTTTGTTTATACTATAGTAAGCTAGGCTACCTTACCTATAACTATAGAGGAAAGAAGACCTAATCGACTACTGCCTTAATCATAACCTTATACCTAAACTCTAAAGGAAAAGCTTAGGACTAAGTATATTAGATTATAACCCTAGGCTTTCTACCTCTAATCTAGAGTTTGTCATTACTTTAAGTACGGTATATACTGATTCTTCTTTGCTGTTTACTACCTCCATAAATATATAAGGCAATTTGATCCCCCTCTAAACCCTTATTAATTCTGGTTATTCTCCTTTTAAATTTATCAATTCCTTTATAGTAGATTGCTTAGGGTTAAAGCGATCTACTTTAGATCTACCTCGCCCTTTGTACCTAGTAGATAGTAAGTAGGCCGGTCTTGTTATAGACTTCTATATACTAGACTATAGTTTTAGTTACCCTGATTTTAGTTATACTTCTAAGCTGTTATTTCTATATATCTAGCCCGGACCGACATCAAACATACGAAAACGGGTTTTTGGTCAAAACCATACCAAATCGCGTGCAACGACATTCATTCGAACTGTTCAATCAAGGCTATAATGCCTGCTGAATTTAGCTGCAGCGCTGTCCGCCGTTCGACGGTACTGTGGTCAGATTCCAACTGTACGATATGGTCGACTATAGCAAGGAATTTGCAATGTAGGCGTATAGGCCTTGTTGTTATATGCCTTAACCCTAACCCTAACCCTAACCCTACTACTGCTGCCCCTAACCCCTAAGTTAACAAACGAGCCCCTAAACGTACGGACTATAGCTTCTTAGCATACCTCTCCAACGTTACTCCTACTACTACTACTACTCTAGCTACTTCTTCTACCGACCCTACTACGACTACTACTACTATTAAGCCGAGTAATATACCGTTTGATAGCCCTTTTAAAGGGCTTTCTAACAGCCTATATACTATTAATACCACTATAGCTACCTAGGGCCCTATAATAAAGAAGAAAGAGAAGGAAAAGGAAAAGCTACTACTACTTACCACCCTTATCCTTACCTTCTCTAGATTGATAGACCGGATAGTCAGCCTCTTAGTCAATAGCCCTACCTTTAAGAAGATCGTTAAATATATAGGGCTAGCTGGAAAGCTAGCTCTAACGCAGATACTAAAAGAGGAGGAAAGGAAAACGACAATCCTAATCTTTCCCTCCTTTACTAGCCAGGCTCTAAAGTAAAAGAAGTAACAACAATAACAATAGTAATAGCAATAGTAACAGCAGTAATAACAATAGCTAGCCTCTTAGCCTAATACCCGCCGTACCTAGGCTGCTATAGTAGCAGCTAGGGTAAAACCAACTAAGCTAGGCCTAGAAAAACAAGTCCTTATACGCCTAGGATCAGCTTCCTCCTCCCTTAGCCAGAAGATAGCACTAGAGATCGTAAAGGTAATTCAAAGAGCAACTAGGTATACTATTAAGGGGGTAAAGACCTTACTAAGCGGTAACCTTATACTAGTTATAAAAGAAAAGAGGATTAATAAGGCCCTTAAGGAAAATACAGCCTAGCTAGCCTCTTTATCGCTAGAGGCCTCCCTCTATACCACTATCTAGGCAGTAGCGGTTAAGGGGCTTATAATAGCTAACCAGGTAATAGAAGCTAGCCTCTTAGTAGCAGCAAAAGAGGTATATCCCTTAGCCCTCCGAGCTAAAGTCTAGCACCCTCTCTAAATTGAAAGAACAAGAGTCTTAGCACTTATAGCCTTTTCTAGCTAATAAGAGGCTTATAAGGCCTGCTAAGACGGTACTTTCTAGGCCTATAGGGCCCTCAAAGTAGAGCCTTATATCGACAAGGCTAGGGCCCTCTAGTATTTTAACTGCTAGCGCTAGGGGTATAAGGCTAAAGACTACTACTCCTCCGCCCTCTGCTATAACTATGGCTAGGAAAAGAAGTAGTATACTAACAAGGTAGCCTGTACTAAGGCCCAAAACTGCCAGAACTGCCGGGGAGACTACTATACTAGGGCAGAGGAATGCCCTAAAAGGAAGAAATATAAGGCTTAAGTAAAGGCCTACCTCTAAAATAGGCTTATTAACTTCGACCTTCTAGGCCCCCTTAAGCTAGTAGTATCAACAGAAGACTAGCTAGAAGGAGAGGAGGGCTATATAGTAGTAGCTGGAAAACGCTGCTAAGGACGCCCCCTTACTACTACTACTACCGCTATAACTACCTTAGTATTAGCTACTATAGCCTCCCTTTCCTAGAGGATAATCAGAGAGGCTTTTAGCAAAACCCTAACTACTACCTTTACTACTACCGCGACTACTACTATTACTACTACTACTAACCCTATAGCTATAACTATAGCTATACCCTCCTCCCTAGAGCTAGTAAGGGGCTTTATAGAGGAGGAGGATATAGATATACTCGAGGTCTTTCTTTCTTCCTTTTATTTCCGCCCCTTCTACTTTAGACGGCGCTCCTCCTTTCTTTTAGACTACTCTCCTTCTACTTTTTCCTTATAGCTAGTACCTTACTACTTTACCTAAGGTAAGGAGGGAAGGTAATAGGACTAGGCTTATAAGCTTTTAAGCTTTAAGCCTAGACTAACCTTTACCCCTCTTTTACTAATAAAACCCCTTCCTTATTCCACTACCCTAAGCCCTATATTAATTAAGATATAGGGCGTTTTTACGGAAGAGAGGTAGGGGAATAGGTTCTCTTTCTCTTAGTACTGTTACCTAGACGGCCTTCCCTTACTTTCTTTCTCTCTTAGTCCTGCTTTTTTCCTCTTGCTAGGTTGCCCCCCTTGTCGAGCTTGTTAGAGGTTTTTCTTCCGTTTAACGGTTTTCCTCTGGCATTAGTATAAGCTAGCAGCTCCTTATAGTCCAATAAGGACTGTTTAGGTGGAATACAATACATATATATATATATATATATATCTAGCCCCTAAGCTCTTCTAGACCTAATATAATTCTAGGCCCCTTTTAGCTTTATATCTATAACCCTTTGCTAGATTAGGCTTCTAGTACTATAACCCTATATAGAGGGGTACTAGTTATACTCTAGGATAAGGACCCTCTAATACCTACCTAAAGCACCCCCGGCCTTCCCCTAGATACTAATTAGGACCCCTCTGACTTATAGCTTCTACCTACTATACTATTCCTATCTTTCGTAAAAGACTCTGATATCTCTCGTCTATTAATGGCAGAATTCTGCACTGTTATAGATACCTTATTTTAGAAAGGATTTACTACTAACTTGTTCCTCACCTTAGATAATACCAATACCTTTCCTTCTTATCTCTTCAAGGTACCTAACAAGGATATTAAAAGATATCTTAAAACCAAACTACCTATTTTGGAAACTAATATTAAAAAACTTCTACCTACTATATATTATAACTTAATTCGAGCCTTTCTTCCTATAAATTTGGAAATGCTACTACCTTATTGACCTTTTAATCACTATATCGAAATCACCCTAGGCAAGTTACTACTAGCTTTATAATACTGCCCTATAAGCTCCTAAGAGGTCCAAGTAATACGAAAATACCTAGACGACCACCTTTCTAAGGGCTTTATACAAAGTAGTATATTATTAGTAGCTATACTAGTATTACTAGTAAAGAAACCTAGTAGCAGAGTATAAGTTTGTACTAATTACCAAGGCCTTAATAACGTTATAGTTAAAAATTGATATCTAATTCTACTCATTAGAGAAACGTTGGATATGCTATACTAGGCAGAAATATATACTAAACTCGATATTATAGCGGCATTTAATCGGATCTAAATCGCCCCTAGTAATAAATGGAAAAGTGCATTTATTACTTATTTCGGCTTATTCAAGTACTTCGTAGTAAATTTCGGTATAACTAGCACGCCTAGCACTGAGTAATACTTTATTAACTAAAACTTGTTCGACATATTAGACAAATATATAACTGTTTATCTAGACGATACTCTTATCTTTAGCAATACCTCTAAAAATTATACCTAATATATCTATAACGTGCTTATAAGGCTTATAGATACTGGCCTTATAATGGATATTAAGAAGTATAACTTTTATACTATCTAGACGAAATACCTTAGACTTATCATTTCGATAACTAGTATTTCCATAGACCTTAAAAAAACTAAGGCGATTGCTAATTAGCCTTACCTAGAATTACTATAGGACCTATAACAATTTCTAGGCTTCTTTAATTACTACTATTGTTTTATTTCTAGCTTTTCCTCCATAGGATATCCTTTAATATCCCTTTGCCGTAATAAAGCCTAGGCTAGGCTATAGTCTAATTCCTCTAAGGAGGAAACCTCCTTCTAACGCTCAAAGTAGGCTTCTACTATAGTACCTATATTACAATACTTTAACCCTAACTATAGGATAGTAGTAGAGACTAATATATCTAACTAGGCCTTAGAAGATATACTATCTTAATATAACTTAAAGGGGATTCTATATCTAGTTACTTTCTTCTTAGTAAAGTATATACTAGTACAATAGAACTATAAGATCCATAATAAGGAGCTTCTAGCTATTATTTGAGTGTTTAAGGAATAGAGACTAGAACTATAGAGCCTAGACTAACCTATTTAGATATTTATAGACTATAAGAACTTATAGTACTTTTATATAATAAAGATTCTTAATTAGAGATAGGTCTAGTAGTCTAAATTCTTAGGCGACTTTCGATTCTAGATTACCTATAGACCTAGTAGCAATTACGTAAAGCTAGACGCTCTCTTCCGATGCCCTAGCGACTTACCAGCGACACCCTTAGATTTATCGGACGCTCGAATTACATAGAGATCTCGAGTTTTACTTCTAAACTCTAGATGGGGTTACGTCCGAAGCAACACCCTTAGATTTATCGGACGCTCGAATTGCATAGAGATCTTGAGATTTACTTCTAAACTCTAGATAGGATTACGTCTGACTTACTACTGTTCCCCTACTTCTGCTCCTTATACTCGATATATTAAACTCGATCAACTCTATTATCTAGACTGCCTACTCTAACTGGTAGGACTCTTAAAGACTTCTAGGCTGCGTTTAGGACCCTAACTACTTTATATTTCCGCCTAAGCTTTAACCGCTCCTACGTATAGCTATAGCTAACTATACAGTAATTCAGGGACGACTCTATATTAACAACTATCTTTTTATCCTACTAAATAACAGAAGAAAGCTATAAGTTATCTACCGGAACTATAGCCTATTGCTAGTACGGTATTCTAGCTATAATAAGACTCTGGAACTCCTATAACACTCCTATTATTAGCTATATATAAAGTAGGATATTATGCAATTTGTTATAGTATACTATATTTACTGCTGAATTAAGAACGCTAAAGGAGCCCTACTAGGCCTCCTTTTACCTTTACTAGTCCCTTTCTAGCCTTAGACTATGATAAGTATCGATTATATCTTACTACTTCTAACCTACTACTAATATAGAGTTAATTACTAGTATATTCTTATAATAGTGGATAGACTAATAAAAATAAGATACTTTACTATAATACCCGACCTTTCTATAACTATACTTACTGTTTCCTTTATTTTAAATATCTTCTAACTCCATAGTACCCTAGACTATATTATATTAGACAAGGGTACTTAGTTTATTAGTACTTTTTAGAAGGAACTTTGCCGCCTCTTAGGCATCTTCTTACAATACTCCTCTATAGTCTATCCTCAAACCAATAGTTAGATAGAAATTATAAACGCCTATCGGACCGACACCTAAAAACGAAAAACGAGTTTTTGGTCAAAACTATACTAAATCGCGTGCAACCACATCCATTCGAACCGTCCGATTGAGGACACAACGCCTGCTAATTTTCGCTGTAGCGCTGTCGGTTGTGCGACAGCCTTAGGCGTGCGAAAATGCAGAAAATAGCAAGCCTAGCTGCCCTCTTGTAACTGTAATTTCCTTACGTACGGGCTACTAATGCAGCTCTACGCCCTAGCAACCCCGCCCTACCTATAGCTAACGACAATAATAACAACCTCCTGAGCT
The DNA here is from genome assembly GCA_029339225.1 of Phyllachora maydis. NCBI lineage: Eukaryota > Fungi > Ascomycota > Sordariomycetes > Phyllachorales > Phyllachoraceae > Phyllachora > Phyllachora maydis. The sequence continues at coordinate 2,407,616 of JAQQPM010000004.1, forward strand.
AGCCTCTAAGTACGGACTACTAACCCTTAAGCATAGACTGCCTAAATAATGATATAGAAATAGAGGACTGCTAAACTACTACTACTACTACCGCTAAGGAGACTGCTATAGGCGCTATAACTATAGTACCTATAGTACCTAGCTCTAGCGCCCCCTCTACTATCAACGCCCCTACGATTAGTACCCCCCCCTTAACCAATATCTTTGCCCCTTTCCTTAGGGGCCTAAATAGCAGCTAGCATGCCCTAGCCCTAGCCCCTTCTAGCTAGAAAACCTCGAAAAAGCTAGGGAAAAAATCGGAGAAAAATATAGGGAAAGAAGGAAGTAACAACAGTGCTACTAAGGCCGACCATATCGCCCTAGTAACCAAGAAAACCACCTAGGCTGCCCTTAGCCCCTCTAAGCTCGCCCTTATACTCTCTAGCCTCCTAAATCGGATAATTAGCCTAGCTAAGGATAGTACTAACTTCTATAGTATAATAGAAGCGACTACTAAAGCCAGGCAAATTACCCTTATAGCCCTGCTCTAGGACCCGCCTAGAGAAGCCCTAGCTATAATAGCAGTAGCCGCCCTAGCACCCTAAAACTGCCCTACTACCCTAGCAACGCCTAAGCCACAGTACTAACAACACCTTTAGCAGCCTAGCTACTACTAGTAACAACAGTAGTAATAGCAGTAACAGCCTAGCCACTTCTAGCCTATAGCCCTAACCTAGGCTAATATAGCTAGTAAGCTAGTAGCTAGCAAGGTAACTAGGCCTAGCCTAGAGTACTAGGTACTTATCCGACTAGGCTTAGCCTAGTAACAGGTACTTGCTAAATCTGCCCTAGAGGTAGTATAGGCTATCTAACAGGCTTCTAGCCTAGTAGTTTAGGGGGTTCGGACGCTCTCTAGCAGTAACCTCCTTCTAGTTATAAAGAACATAGAGATAAAGAAGAGCCTGGAGAGCAATACTACCTAGATTATAAGGGCCTTTAGCGAGAAGGCCTTCCTATATACTATAACCTAGGCAGTAGCGGTTAAGGGCTTTATAGTCTATAACTAGGTTATAGAGGAAGGCCTACTAGAAGAAGCTAAAAAGTAATACCCTATAGCAGTTAGGGCAAAGGTCTAGTACCCTTAAGGGCTAGAACGGACTAGGGTTAAGGTACTAATAGCCTTTACCTCTCTAGAGGCAGCCTAGAAAGCCTATAAGGAGGGGGTCTTCTAGAGCTGCTAAGCCCTAGAAGCAGAGCCCTAGATCGACGAAGCTAAGCCTATCTAATACCTACGGTACTGGAAATAGGGCTATAGGGCTAAGGTATACCGGAGTAAAGAAGAGATCTGCTATAACTATAGCGCTAATAGCTATACCACGCTAGAAGCCCCTACCTGCTCTAGGGCACCCTGCTGCCGCAACTGCCACCAAGCTTACCACGCCCGCTCAGAGGCCTACCCCTACCTAAAAGAGATATAGGCATAGGCTAAGGGATATCTATACTCTAGGCCTAAGGCCTTTAACGTTGACCAACCGCCCCTATACCAGCACTAACAGCAACAATAGTAACAATAGCAGTAATACCCCCCTTAGCAGGCCCTATTGTAAGAGGAGGGGGAGGAAGGCTATACTATAGTCTCGGGGAAGAGACGGAGGGGCTGACTAATAGTATCAAGAGGGTTAACCCCTAACTAGAGCACAATTACTGCCTGCTTTAGCCACCTAAGCGGCCAAACCCCCCCTTCCTCTATGCCAGCTATAAGCCCTAAAGGGGCTACTGGACCTACTAGAACCCTAGAGCCTATAGGAGCCCCTGGACCCTTAGATGCTGGACCTAAACTAGACCTAGATACTAGATAGGCTAACGCTACTACTATACAACAACTACCGCCTACTATACAGCCAGAGGAGATAGAGATATAAAGGTACGCCTCTAGAACATATAGGGCTTAAAGGAGGTATAGGAAGTACTACTTTCTATAGTAAGAGAAGAAATACTTGCTATATAAGAACCCTGGATCAATAGGCAGGTATAGCACTCTACCTACTACCCTAGATCAGCCCCTTACCACCTTATTTTCACCCCTAACAGATAGGCCTTACTTTATATCTATAAATTACTCCCGCTAGTAATATAGACCTATAGCTCTAGCTTAGACTAGGCTAGGGCTACTATATAGACTAAGAACGGCCCCTTTATAGTCTGGTCCCTATATAACAACCCCTAACCCCAGACTGGCTTAACCCCCCTTATAGAAGAAATAAGGGGGAAGATCAACGCCTGTCTAGGCCTTTACCTTCTAGCTAGGGACTTTAACCTTTACTACCCCCTTTAGGACTAATATAACCGCTTTAGCCCTAAATTAGAAGACCTACTGCTATTAACAGCAAAGCAGGGGCTTACCCTCCGTACCCCCTACGGCGCTATAACTAGGGCGCTATAGGGGAGCTAAGCAGGCAGAGCCTCTACTATCGACCACTTCTGGCTTAGCAGCAGCCTTACCTGCTCCTATACTGGCTTAGATATACGCCTATGCTTAGACTACTACCTCTAGGTACTAGATATTAATCTAGAGACTATAGAAACCCTACTGCCACCCCCCCGATTCCAGTAGAAGAAGATAGATAAAGAGAGGGTAGTAAGAGAGGCTAGCTCCCTAATATACAATATAGGGGGCTATAAATATCTATTATACCTCTCTAACCTAGCCGAGCTCTAGAAGGCCTATAGACAACTATTAGAGGAACTCCAGTGTATTACTAGGGCTATAACCCCTAAAGGATCCCTAGTAACTACTAGAAGGAAGAGTACCCCCTAGTAGAACAACGAAATCTACTAGGTAGTCTAGAAGAGAAAAAGGGCAGAAAGACAGCTCTAACGCTCCCCTAGCAACTAGGCCCTCCTTACCGCCTATAAGTCAGCCTAGAGGGAGCAAACAAAGGCTATAAGAGAGAGTAAGAGAAAGACCTAGAGGGCCTTTCTATAAGAGGCCAGAGAAAAGCCAGAGAAGCTCTAGTAACTAGAAAGATAGGCTAGGCTACAAAGTACTACCGCCCTACCCCCTCCTAAGCTACCAACCCTTAGACAAGCCAGTACCTTCTAGGAGAAGGTAGAGGCCCTTTCAGCACGCTTCTTCCCCCCCTCCCTCTAAGAGGATAGCCTAGAGGAACCCCTAATAGGCCCTAGGCTACCGGTTAGCTAGACGGTTAGGCCAGACGATATAAAAGAGGCTATTAGAATAATAAAACCCTAGAAAGTACTAGGATTCGACGAACTCCCTATAGTCTTTCTAAAGGCCTATAGCGACCCCTTATATAAGGCCCTTGCTATACTAGCCTTGAAATCCTTCCTCTATAGCTTTTATCCATAGGAATATAAGAAAGTAGTTACTATTGTCCTCCCTAAACCAGGAAAATAGCTAGACACTTATAATACCCCTAGAGGCTACTGCCCTATAGCCCTACTTAACTGCATTAGCAAGGTTCTAGAGAAAGTTATAGAGACTAAGATAAAGGACATAGCTGAGGCTTTTAAGCTAATTCCAGCAACGTAATAGGGCTACTGCCGCTATAAATCCACCGAATCGGCTATATACCTCCTTATAGCTTAGATCTAGGAGGTATAGAAGTATAAAGCCAGGGCCTCCCTCCTATAGCTAGACCTATTAGGGTATTTTAATAGTATCCCTTATAATAGGCTCCTAGCTATACTAGACTAGCTAGGGCTACCTACCTAGCTACTATCCTGGCTAAAGGAATTCCTCTCCTCTAGGACTACCAGCCTCCTATTTAACGGCCAAAAAAGCTAGTAAATCCCAGTACTAACAGGAGTACCTTAAGGCTTACCACTTTTACCAATCCTCTTAGTCCTATACCTCTGCCCCCTATACGAAAGACTAGAGAGAAAATACCCTACTATCTCTACTATAGGCTATATAGACAATACTAACCTACTAGCCTTCGGTAGGGAAGCTGTAATAACGGTTAGGTAGCTAGAAGAGGCCTAGAAAGAGTACCTAGACTAGGTAACAACCGCTAGAGTCACCTTCTTAGTAGTAAAGAGCAAGCTTATATACTTCCCTCCTAAAAGGAGGCCCTAGACTGACCCTATTAACCTAGGACTAATAGGGGACTCCCCCCCCCTATAACCAGCTATAGAGGCCCGTTTTTAAGGGGTTTAGCTAGACTCTAAGCTTACCTGGAAGGCCTATGCTAGTACCCTATAGCAGAAGCTAAAAACGCAGTCCCTTGTTATTACTAGGCTAGCTAGAAAGACTTAGGGACCTAGAATCGAAAAGACTAGGCTCCTATATACAGTAGTAATAAGGCCGGGCCTAGCCTATATAGCCTCGGCCTGGCATACCCCTATACCTATAACACTAAACAGGCTATAAGGTATAACTAGAGGCCTACTAGCATCTGAAAATAAGGCCCTAAGGAGGGTTATAAGGGCCTATAAAACGATACCGGTCTGAAGCCTCTACTATAAGGCTAATGTCCCCCCCCTTAACCTCCACCTTAACGCCCTCTCCTTCTCTAGCTAAGCTAGAATAAATAGGGCTATAGGGAAAGAGGTGGCTAAGTAGAAGGAAGCCTTACGCCTTACCCTTAGAAACAGGACTCCTAGGACTAGCCTCCCCCTAGAAGGGCGTATAAAGTAAGAAAGAAAAAGGGAGGTAATAGCCTAGTAGTACTACTAATAACTAAGAAAGGCTATTAATAAAGAACCCCTCTATACCGCCTAGAAGGATCGCTATCTATAGGAGGCTAGGGCCTCTAGTTACAACCCCTATACAAAGAGCCTCTTAGAGAAATCAGCCAAGGCTACCTTTTAAGAGGAGAACCTAGCTAAGGCCTTTAAGGAGGCCTTCCAAAGACGCTACTATAGCCTCTCTAAGGCCGAAAGCTCGCTGCTAATATAGGCCTATATAGGGAAGATAGGTCTAAGGGGATTCCTATATACCTGTAAGGTACCTAGGGTTGATAACCCCCTCTGCCGCTGCCACCTAGCTACAGAGGACATCCGACATATATTTGACAGTTGCCCGGCCTACCCTTCGGCCTCCTTTAAGGAGAGGGAAAGAGGGGATATTTATAGCTTTCTCTACAGACTCGAAAAAGGGGGCAGCGGCGCTATACGCCCCCTAGTTCGCCATATTGCTACTAGACTGCCAGAATACTCTGTTACTTAGAGGCTAGAAGCGGTCTAGCCTATACCCCTTTAGGCAGTATGTTTTCATACTCCTAAAGGGGCGGTATCTACTCTGGTAAAGATTAGCCTACCCCCTATCACACCCCCCTCTTTCCCTATATACGGTTATAGGTTTTTCACCCGTTGTACGGTTTTCCTATAGCACTAGTTCGGCCTACCTAGATATCCCCTACGGGGATTAGATAGCGTAATAGAATCTATCTATAAACGCCTATCTAGAACAGTACCTTTAAGTATTTATATCTTTTTATTAGGATAATTAGATAGACTAGTTACCCTTAGCGGAGTTTATAAGCAATAACTATAAGTTAGAGACTACCTGTCTTATACTATTCTTTGCTAATTATAGATAGTACCCTAACATAGGCGTTAAACCTAAGCTATCTATAGCCCCCCTATAAACTAATATTAAATAGAAGGAGTTCCTAAATGCCTAGTCTATCTATAAAAGACTATAAAGTGTAGTTAATCATGCCAGATATTGGAATGGGTAATCCTATATAAAGATCTATAACCACTATAGCCTACTAGTAGTAGTCGTATAGGGTACGTAGGGGCAGTAACAGCGTTGATATGGCCTAAATAGCACTCCCTAGGTATGTGCTAATATAGTAAAGTAGGGCCCTTTGCTGTATTTCCTCAATAAAAGTCCTTATATAACGGTATAAATATAGGCTATAGCGCGAATATTATAGGGGCTTTAAGCTTTTATATCACGGCTTCCAGTAGGTCTTATAGCCTATAAGGCTTATAGTTTTAGGTAACGTAGTAATTTGATTTCTAGTCTAGCAGGTAAGGCTTTGCAATTTCATTTCCTATATATACCCTCTAGGACCGTTCCCACCTTCCGTACAGCAGGAGCGCCTTAGTCGGTGCATAGCGCCTTCCTGAAAAACCAAATAAGCTGGCGATTTTAAATAATCGACTTACGGCTACCTCAGGTGTAGGGTAAGCTGTACAACTTTTCCTGTAAGTTCTATTTTCGCTCCTACAGTGCAGGGTAGGTACAGGGTAGGGAGGTGACCTAGTAGAATAGCCTTTTAAGGCCATTTCTAGCGCTTATACAGCCTAAGGAGGCTGTCTCTACAAAAGTAGGCCATAAATGTAAAAATAGAAAAGCCTTTTAAAGCGATTTCTAGGCTATATAGTGGTATATATAGCTTAGTTAGCGGTATCTACAAAAGTGGGTCCACCCTGAGAATATAGCTATATAACTAGTAGTTCGAGAACTGAAATCCGTTTTGCCTAAGCTATAACCGTCAGAGCGCTATAGCTTATTTTGTACGTTTAACAGCCCCTCTATTCTTCTATTCCTTTATAAGCCTTAGAAAGCTATATATAGGTAAAGAATAGAACAATCCTAAGGAATAAGAACGTAAGAGCAAAACTATTCCGTTAGACAAAGGGGTTATGCTCTTATATATATATAGGATAAGCCCCTATTATATATAGAAAGAAGTAAGAATATATATGATATTGAAATCAAACCTATACCTTAAGGTATAGGTACTATAGCTTAAAAGCGTATAGTAATATATAATATCTAAATATTCTATACCCTAGCGACTAATAGACGCACTAGAGTATAGAAGGAGTAAAGGGCTTATAAATGCCTTTATCCTCTTATAGAGAAAACAATTTTTAGCATGGTTTTCAATTTTATGCCCTTTTTTACCCCATTCTTTCAGCAAGTTCTAGTAAGGAAATAACAGGTAGTCACATAGAGAATCCCCCTCTAGAGGAAAGTATACTACTAGTAATAGCCGGAGCCTATATTTCCCAAATATAGCTATACTATATACTAGAGTACTTCTAGACGTAGCTAGAGTAATATAGGCCTCTCTAACGCTGCAGGGAGCTAATGCTAGCACAAGGGCGCCTATAGAACTGCACTATAGTAACTAGGACCTTATAAGCCTTTTAAGGCTATATAGAGGAATTAGGTGATTCTAGAGGGCTGTAAAGTAGCCGGTACTGTTGACTAGTCTTATAAGCTAATCAGGCTAAGCTAGGCCTTCTTTATATATAGTATAAAGTATATATATAGGGGTAGAGAGTAGCTTAGTAAAAAGCTCCCTTAGGTTGTAGGCCTAAAAGCCTAATAAAAGACTGAAAGCCACTAACTAGTAGGGCTTTAGTAATTCTATTAGCTGGTATATACTGAGTATTAAGATATATAATAGTTGTTAGTAGGTTTCCGGAGATCGTAGTGACCTAAAACGATAAGAGCAAAGCGAGTAGCAAGGAAATACTAGTTTAAGTTCTAGTTCTGGATTGTTATATCTCCCTCTATCTAGGGGGTAGTTGCGCACCCCTTAAATACCTATATTAAGCGGGGCGCTCATTAGTAACCATTATATAGTACGCAGGTACGCCACTTATTGCTGTCGTATAAGTAGCGTAGTGTATGCCCTATTCCCTAGAGCAAGGTGCTTATACGCTGTACGGTGATAGGGATTAGCACCTAATCCCCCTTACTGTAATTAACACTAACAACTCTTCTTTTTTATAACTACGCTAGCGCTTTATCAACCGAAATAGGAAATCCTGGATCACTTTGCTCCCCTCATTACCAGAATAGGAAATGCTAATTACTCAACTTCTTCTTTGCTAATCAGAATGTTAGATTCTAGTCGTTAATCCCTAGTATAGAAGACGCAACTTTAGCGCCTCCTAGATATACCTCTAAACGGCGTAATAGTAAGCGCGTTACGCCGGTAACCATTATTGCAAAAGCTCGTAGTCCTAAATAGGAATTACAATAGGAAAAATCAGAGCTCTAGGCTAGCTGATTGTAAACTCTGAACGCTCTTGCCCTAAACCTATAAATAGGCAGGTTCTCCTACTATATACCACCTCTCCTCTTCCTCCCTATAATCCGTACTAGTAGTAGCAGTAGTAATAATAATAGTAGCAGCAGCAGTAACAGTAATAGCAGTAGCAGTATTAGCAGTACTAGTAGTAATAAGTAAGTTGCTTATCGTTATACACTAATAATTTAGCATGCTAATCTTGTTGTTTATAATGTCGGATTTTGATAATAAGTAGAGTAGGTACTCCTATAGAAGCATAGGCCGCAACGCCTGTATATATACTAAGAACAAGGGCGGCAATGCCTTTAATATACTTATAACTAACGCTTTTAATAAGCATCTTACCTAGGAGGGCAATAATAATACGTTCCTAGATGCATCTAAGCATACTATTACCGATAATAGTGACTAGGAGAGCGTGTTAGGTAGTAACGATAGTAACAATAATAATAACAATGATTCTTACACCGTAGATACGGCTATGCTTGTCGCACAGTCCGAGTCTATAGGCGGCTACGTTAACGCCGACTCTACGCCCTTTGATTCTAAGGGGCTAATCGCGTATAGACGTATCCTGCTTAAGCAGGCTACTATACGTTAGTATAAGGAGGAGGTAGAGGAGGCAGCAGTGTATAGGGCAGAGGTTACTATATATAAAGCATATATCTCTATGCCTGTTAAGCACTTTCTACCTACGTTACTAGCTGCGAAGAAGGCAGTAGTAGCGGCTATACATACGCGGCGTACAGCGCTACATGCTGCTACGCATATGCCTGCGCTGCCAGTAGCGATACTAGCGGCAGCAACGGCAAGCTTATCATCTAGCGAAAGCTTAGACAACTCTATCGTCCGTTCTAGCTGCTATATATATAGTACGTCAGATCGTACTAAGCCTTACAAAAGGTCGTCGCGCACTTATATACGTAAACCAGAGGGTAAGTATCTTGCTCTTATTATCCTTATTATTAATATTACTAACATATATAAAGTTTGTAGCCTATATAGTACCGTATACGCCGTTATTTGTCTTAGTTGCCTACACTCGCTTTTAGCAGGCGTTAAGGACTGGTTTAACAAATCTAGCAATTTCACACTATATATAGCGTGCTATAACTATACGTCGGGCTACAGCCTCTAGTACTAGCAGTACTTATCTAGGCACTAATATATGCCGATTTAAGCTCTATTCATACGTTATTTCCATCTTATTATTATTCCTAATATATATTATAGCCCTAAGTCGGTCTTTCTATTCTTAGACTACTTCTTAGAGCTCCGCTCTAACCTAGCTACTAAGGCTCAAGTAAGTTACAATCTTCAGGTATATCTATTATTTAATTGTAATGCTTATTAGTTGTAGGATTAGAAAATATAGCGCAATGGCGCTAAGTACGCCTTAGTCTTAATAGACAAGGTACATACTCTTATCGAGCATAAGGCACCTGTAGCAGGCATAACGCCTATATAGAAAAAGCTTATAGCGATGGCCGCTATAAGTAAGGCTATTGATATTTTGTTATTATGATTAGGGGGTAGGGGGCGCTGGCGTATATATTGCGCTAGCTATAAAAGTATAAATTAAGATCGTTTCGCACTTTGCCTTATATTCCTTATTATACTATAAATAAATTATCCTAGTAGTCTTTGTCTTTTATACTAGTGATCTTGCCCTAAGTTATATAGGCTCTTCCTATTATTCGGCTAGGTGTTAAACCTAGCCTTCTACTCTAATCTTAGCTATATTTGTAGTAACGAGCCTTTCAAGCGTCTTATTCGGCATACACTTGGTTATAACGTTCGCTAGGTTACTATTACTACTAATCTACCTAATCTCTGCGATTTTACGGTTTTTATAGCTCTGTCGCAGCGCTATTATATCGATTATAAGGCGTTTTTCTGCCGTTGTTCCAAGCTTTACTAGATACTCGTATAAGCTAAACAAGTTCGTATAAACAACGATTAGTAGTAGCAACAGTAGACCTAGGCCTAAGTAAATCTTAGTAAGCGTCTAGTATAGGATATACCTAAGATTGAACCTACTTACTATTCCGTATATCTTACTTACTAAAATGCTTTGCGTTATCCGCTTATACTTAGTTAAAGACCAGTATACAATATTACTATATAGGTTAACCTCGTTTATACTACTTGTCTTATTTCCAAATATAATAACGAATCCAATCTATAATGTTATATCGGTATTGTTAGCGAATAATCCGTCTATAAAGACAAAGAGCTTAGCTATCTTAAGTTCAAGTTATAAGTAGTATAGCCTATATATTAAGTTCTTAATCTGCTATTATAGCTAAGCGTTAAGCTTGGCAATCTCGGTTAAATCGGGCTTAGTTAACTTCGCTGCTACTAACAAGTCGAAAGTCGCTCCTAGCTAGTAAATTATAGCAATATAGGCACTATAAATATGTTGTTTGATATATGTTTGCTTTGCCGTTTCTGCCTTTAGGTTAACAGGTTTAAGTCGTATAGCTTGTCCTTTTTGCCGAATTTCGATATTATCTATGCTTGTTTCAAGCTTATATCTGTTGAAGTCCGTAATTGACTTATCCGTTAAAAATACTAGTAGCTTATACTTAAAGCTAGCCTTATCTAGCTCGAGCTTCTCCTGATTAGCAAAGGCTTACTTGCTGATTTTAAGTATGTCGTTGGTTTATAGGCCGATAATTCCAAATCCGCCTCTAATTCGCGTCTTACTAATTATAAGGTATAGGTTAAAAGCGCTTAGTTTGAGATCGAGGTATTTAGTATGCTAGTTTATATATATTACCTACTAGTAGAGGCCGGCTTTGGCCAGCCTATATAATAGGGTTTTAATAAGTAAGATAGTGTAGGGGGGATAGGGTATCTTAAGCTCCTTAGGTAATAGAAGAATCACTTTCCTTACTAGCTATAACTTAGCTTAGGTATAAGCCTGGATTACATTACGTATCTATATCTTAAAACCAAAGTGCATTTATAGTATTAGGAATAGTAAGAGTATAAGTTACTATTTATAGCGTTAGATTATGAGTAATTAAGTAAGTAGGTGCTTCTTATCCTTATTGCTAAATCCCTGAGCTATAAAGTGTAATTTCTTATATAGCAAAGTAAGCTTGTCTTTTACTTTTTAGACGATCCTTAACTTAAAGATCTAATAGCCCAACGTATCTACTAGCATTTAGATCGCTTTGATTACCTTAGCTACTAAAAACAAGTTCAGTTCTATTTTATTAGATTCTTAGAATAGTATACTAGGTATAGTAATCTTACCTTTAGCTTTTAGTTTAAGTGTAAGATCGTAGTTGTACTTCTCTTTTTCTAAAATAAAGTTACTAGTAGGTGCTAGGTTCTTTTAGGATTGTCTATACTAGTAAGGCTGCTTAGGCTAGGGATATTAGAATAGCTTTAGCTACTTAGCCCTAGCCTAATTGTCTTGCTCGTCCTGTACTAGCTCCTAGTAGTATAGCTTAACTACTATATTCCGAAATTCCGTAGGTCTATTGACTATATTGACGATTACTGTTATGTCTATAGCTAAGATTACCTTATAAGGTCCTGTCTATTAGTCGCTTTTCCAGAATATAAGTACTTCTATACCTACTTTAAATAAGCATAGTAGTATATCTTCTATACTTGGTCTATTATATTATATAAGAGCGTCTTGCATAGTCTTTATATCGTTTAGGATTTGCAATTGTGTTATAGCCTTCTAAATTACGCCTGCTTAGTATAGTTAAGATAGAGAAGGCAGTGTATCTATAGTAAGGCGTAGGTATACACTGAAAACTAAGAGCGTTAGTACTAGCCTATCTAGGCCAGTAGTATTGTTAACCGTACTTAGTACTGCTTATAAGCATATCTCTTTTAAGTAAGTTCTAGTAGTCTTAGATTTGATAATGTTATAGGTCTATCTTAGTAGCCTATAATACCGCTTAATCTTACCGACTAACTAGTATACCTTAACTAGTATAGAATAATAGATTATACCTATAAGCTTAGTCTCTATCTAGAACTTACGCACTTCGAAATTTATACCTTTATTATAGTGCAAAATATCAGGTAGTCTAAGGTATATATCGATCTAACATTCCTTTAGCCGCTCCTACATCTTCTTAGCTAAGAGATTGTTTAAAAAGTAGGCTACTTGGAATAAAGTCGTAGTGTCGACTATATATAGTACCTTAGAGTTATCGATATCTAGAATGTTTATAACAATCTTAAAGTTAAAGTAAATATTGTCTTATAACGCAAATCTAAACTGTTATAGTACTACGCTTTTAATCTAGTAGAAATAGCAGAACTTGTTAATCATCTTAATAGCGCTATGTTCTACTTAGTAGTCTACTCGTTATAGTAGTTTGTATAACCTATCGACTATAGGGTGTCTATAGCGTCGATAAATGCATCTTAGTTCGGCCTTTATAAGCTATAGAGGCGTAGGATACTTATTATCTACTATAAATGCTATACTTAGCAGTTTAATCCCTTTTATAGAGATCTATAGATATCCCTTTATTGGAATGGGTAATCCTATATAAGGATCTGTAACCACTATAGCCTACTAGTAGTAGTCGTATAGGATACCTAGGGGCAGCAACAGCGTTGATATGGCCTAAATAGCACTTCCTAGGTATGTGCTAATATAGTAAAGTAGGGCCCTTTACTGTATTCCCTCTATAAAAGTCCTTATATAACGGTATAGTTATAGGCTATAGCGCTATATTATAGGGGCTTTAAGCTTATATATCACGGCTTTCAGTGGGTCTTATAGGCCTATAAGGCTTATAGTTATAGGTAACGTAGTAACTTGATTTCTAGTCTAAGTAGGTAAGGCTTCGCAATTTCCTTTCCTATATATACCCTCCGGGACTGTTCCTGCCTTCCATACGGCAGGAGCGCCTTAGTAGGTGCATGGCGCCTTCCCGAAAAACCAAATAAGCTGGCGATTTTAAATAATCGACTTATGGCCACCTAAGCTGTAGGGTAAGCCGCACGACTTTTCCTATAAGTTCTGTTTTCGCTCCTGCGGTGCAGGGTAGGTACAGGGTAGGTAGGTGACCTAGTAGAAGAGCCTTTTAAGGCTATTTCTAGCGCTTATACAGCCTAAGGAGGCTGTCTCCACAAAAGTGGGGCATAAATCTAAAAATAGAAAAGCCTTTTAAAGCTATTTCTAAGCTATATAGTGGAATATAAAGCTTAGTCAGCGGTATCCACAAAAGTGGGTCCACCCTTAGAATATAGCTTTATATCTAGTAGTTCGAGAACTGAAATCCGTTTTGCCTAAGCTATAACCGTTAGAGCGCTATAGCTTATTTTATACGTTTAACACCCCCTCTATTCTTCTGTTCCTTTATGAGCCTTAGAAAGCTATATATAGGTAAAGAATAGAAGAATCCTAAGGAATAAGAACGTAAGAGCAAAACTATTCCGTTAGACAAAGGGGTTATGCCCTTATATATATATATAGGATAAGCCCCTATTATATATAGAAAGAAGTAAGAATATATATAATGTTGAAATCAAACCTATAACCTATTTAAAGGTATAGGTACTATAGCTTTAAAGCATATAGTAATATATAATATCTAAATATTCTATACCCTAGCAACTGGTAGACGCACTAGAGTATGGAAGGAGTAAAGGGCTTATAAACGCCTTTATCCTCTTGTAGAGAAAACGATTTTTAGCACGGTTTTAAATTTTATGCCCTTTTTAAATCCGTTCTTTCAGCAAGTTCTAGTAAGGAAATAACAGGTAGTCACATAGAGAATCCCCCTCTCAAGGAAAGTATACTACTAGTAATAGCCAGAGCCTATATTTCCCAAATATAGCTATACTATATACTAGAGTACTTCTAGACGTAGCTAGAGTAATATAGGCCTCCCTAACGCCGTAGGGAGCTGATGCCAGCATCAGGGCGCCTATAGAACTGTACTACAGTAGCTAGGACCTTATAAGCCTTTTAAGGCTATATAGAGGAATTAGGTGATTCCAGAGGGCTATAAAGTAGCCGGTACTATTGACTGGTCTTATAAGCTAATTAGGCTAAGCCAGGCCTTCTATATATATAGTATAGAATGTATATATAGGGGTAGAGGGTAGCTTAGTAAAAAGCTCCCTTAGGTTGTAGGCCTAAAAGCCTAATAAAAGACTGAAAGCCACTAACCGGTAGGGCTTTAGTAAGTCCGTCAGCCGGCATATACTTAGTATTAAGATCTATAATAGTAACTATTTTTGCCTTAACCTGCTCTCTAATGTACCGGAATTTCAGCAGGGTATGCTTAGTTCTAGCGTGTAGAGCAGGGTCATTAGCTACTGTAATAGAGCCCTGATTATCTCTATAAAGAGTAATAGGGTAGTCTATAGGTCTGTGAAGTTCAGAAAATAGCCCTATAATCCACTGTACTTCGCGTATAGCCTCTATAAGTCCATCAGTTTCAGCTTCTAGGGTAGAGAGAGCAATAGTAGTAGCTCTTTTCGTTTTCCAGCTAATAAGCCTACCGGCTAACTTATATAGATAGCTGTAGGTGGATTTACTAGTAGCCTTATCCCCTGCAAAATCAGAATCACTCAAGCCTATAAGGACTAGACTACTATTAATTATAGAAGTCCGGCTACTACCTTTACTATTTCTAGAATCTACTATAGTAGTAGAGGTAGTAGTTAGGGGCCTAGGCCCTTCCTTAGAGTGAAAGTCTCTACTAAGCTTAGTAGTTGTATTACTACTATTACTAAGCTTAGGCTCTAGATCAGCTACTGTATTTCCGTTATAGCTAAAACAGATGCTATAGTCTTTAGTACTATTAAGATACTTAAAAAGATTTTTAGCAGCGTTTAAGTATGATTTTGTAGGTCTATTTAAAGACCTAGAGAGCCACTGTACGGTAAAGCTAATATCTACCCCAGTAAGGAGCATTATATACATAGCTGTTCCTACTAGGCTTTGATAGAGCTTAATTTCCGTAGAATTACAGAGGTGGCTAGCAATATCTTCCTCTAGTTGAAGTTGACTTACTAGCCCCGGCTGTAAGGGAATAGATATAGGCTTAGAATCGGCTAAGTTAAAGCGGCTAACCGCCTCTTCTACATACTGTGACTGGTTAAGCCATAGGCGCCTATTAGGTCTATCCCTTATAATTTGCACGCCTAGGAAATAGGCGGCAGGCCCTAAGTCTTCTATAGCGTAGACCTTATTAAGCCGTTTCTTTAAATCAGTTATATAGCCTATATTAGGCCCTATAAATAGACAGTAATCTATATAGGTAACGATAAAGTGGCAGGTTTTAGTAGCAGGTTTTAGCATTATAGAAGACCCCTGGATCTGAAATAAGAGGGAGATAGCCTAGGCTCTTAAGTAAGATTTTAAGCTTATCTTGCCACTCTCTAGGGCTTTGTTTCAGACCGTATAACGCTTTAGATAGTTTAATAATATTAGGAGTAGAAGGATTATAGCTGTATTTAAGTAAAAGCTTATAAATTGCCTTATTAGAAGCCGCTAGGTCTAATAGTCCTTCAGGGATTTCCATATATATTTCTTCTCTAAGAGTGCTATTAAGAAATGCCCCTATAAAGTCAGCTTGTTCTATTTCCCAGTCTAGAACAGTACCTATAGCTAGAAGTATACGCCAAGTGGGTGGTATACTAGTAGAGGCGTAGGTTACAGTGTAATCTAGGCCTTCTACCTGTATAAAGCCCCTAGCTACTAACCGAGATTTATACTTAATAGGCCTGTTTTTAGCGTCCTTTTTAACCTTAAGAACGTTTCGATAGGTAATAAGCTTACGGTTAGAAGGTAATAGACTCCTAGGTAGGAATTTAAAAACCCCTAGCTCTAATAACTGGATAAATTCCTTGGTAATAGCCTCTAATCACTTACTACACTCATCTCTAGGTAGTTTTAAGACTTGCTTATAAGTAGTAGGCGTACTATCCTTAAATATTACCCTTTTTCGAGCTTTATAGACAAAAGACAGTATATAGCTACTAGTCTTAGCTAAAAGCTTATAGTAATCAAGCTGTATTTTATCCCCCTTTAAAATGAGATTACTATTATTAAGAGGTTCGTTCGTTATAGGCTGATTAGGCGCTATAACTTCTATAGGCTTAGGTGTAAAAATAGGCTCTATAGTTTGGGGAAACGCCTCTGGTAATTCAGGCTTTCTAATAGATATAGTAGGCCTAGTAGACTCTACTATAACCGGATTTATAGGCTTATCCAGTAAGGGTTCATCTAATTCACTATCGGAAGAAGATTCGTAGGGTTCTAGCTTACTAGGTCCTATTTCTATACTAATAGGCTTTTCAGTATTAAGATTAGAAGGGTCCGGGCTGACAGCCCCCTCTAAATCTAGGTCTAGGTCTACTAATTCCCCCTCTAAAGCCGTATTATCAGTAGGCTGACTTAGTACTGTATTATCCTCTATAAATTTAACAGTAGAGGTTTGAAGTACTGCTCTTCTAGACGGTATATATACTAGGTAGGTCTTAGAACCTAATACCGCTAGTAATTTACACTCTTCCGTTCTAGAGGTAAATTTGAACGATTTAGACCGTTTTTCTAGAGGTATAATAGCCTCTCCTTTACCGCCTATAGCCCTATAGCGCTCTAGGTTAGGTATATGTGGAATACCAGGCTCTAGCTTGTCAAATAGCGCCTAGAAAGGAGGGTTTCCTTATTAGTTACAGCAGTACTATTAACTAATTCCACTACAGCCTCCAATATAAAGCACTATAAATACTAGGGTAAAGCGCTACTAAGAATAGTACACCTTAAACGGTCTAGCATAACTCTAACTAATCGTTCTACTCAGCTATTCTGCTCGTGGATATAGGGGGCAGAAGTGCTAAATTTAATACCTTTTTTAGCTAACCAAGTAGTTAATAAATCAGTTATTTCAGTTCCTCCGTCGAAGTGGAATTTAGTAGGATATCTACCAAAACCATTCCTTAGGCCCCTAAAAAAGCCCTTAATAGCGTTAGCTACTATAGGGCCTGATTTATTAGGTAGGTTAAAAACCCACCTATACCTACTTTTACGGTTAACTAGAAGTAAGACTATAGGGTTTCTATTATAAGGCCTAGGCCTAATTTTAACAGTATTGCCCTCTATTAAGTCTAAGACCCTAGGTAGGTTAGGTATTAAAGCCTTACTAACCCTTCTCACTGCTTTACCTCGATCATAGCTAGAGCAGTGAAAATCAGCTTCCTTTATTTTATCAAAATTAGGCAGCCCTTTAGTAATACTAGAGGTCTTTTTCAAAAGACGCAGGCCTATATGGCCTAGCCTAACGTGCCACAATTTAGCTAAATTAATCAGATTATAGTAATCTCGCTGACCTATATTAGGCTCCTTTAAAGTAGGGCTAGATATAGCCTTTTCTACTTCATTCCCCCCCATAACTGGCTCTCTTAGAATATAGGGCAGGTCTCCAGTGCCAGTTAAGGGCTCAGGCTCCCTAGTCTTACAGGGACTTTAATAGGGGGCCTAGGTAGTGGCTAAGGGCTCTACAGGCCTACAGGGCCTTTTCCCCCTTAAAGAAGGTCCTACACCTTCTAAAGTAGTACCCTTAGCCGGAGAATTCCTTAGCTTATGGCGCTTATTAGGCTCTATAGCTTCAGATACTATAGCATCCTCTATAATAGGTCTATAGTCTTCCTTTCTAATAGAATTAAAAGGAATTTCCACCACTATCTTATTACGCTGCGGCTCTATACTTTTAGTAGTATAACTAGAAAGGCCTAAAGGAAAAGCAAAATTTGTATGTAACATAGGCTTAGAGCTGCCTTTAACGTCAAGAAAAAATCCTGATTTCTTAAAGTCTAGTATAGCTATATAGCGTCTATCACCCCTATAAAGGGTTTCCTTTATAAGGCTACCTCCCGAATCATAGTGCCTAACCCTACTAACAATATTTATATCAATATTAGGTAGGTATAAAACGTTATCTAATACTAATTTAGTATAGGTAGGGGGGGCCTTTCTAGATAATACTTCTAGTGTAATAGAGCCTATACCAGCCGGGCTTACAGGGCTATTTCCAGTGTTAATAGGGCGTAACTGGCCTGTGTTAGGCGTAAAGGTAGTAAACCGCTCTTTACTATTACTGATATGGTCTGTAGATCCCGTATCGTATAGCCAACTATTATAAAGAGCGGGGTCTCTAGGGCGTCTTCTAGGCTGATTATCTTTATATTTTGCCTTGTTATTAGGAGAGGTTTTTAGGCCTTTTCCTTTAAAGTCCTTACGCTTCTTATACCCTTTTAACGCTAATAGCTATGCTAATTAGGTATTAGAATCGCTAGAAGAACTAGAATTAGAACTAGAGTCTGATTCCTCTTCTTCTTCTATAGCTAGGTTATAGGACCCTAGTATAAAGGAGGCTTGTTCAGCACTTTTAGCACTATAATTCTGCCCTTTAATATTATAACTAGCCTTCTTCTTACCCTTTTTCTTATTTTTACTCTTCTTACTAGGGTGAGAATTTGAATTAGAGGTTGAATTAGAGCTATTAGCTACGTAAGCTGCTCTATACGCCTCTGTAGCCGGGTTCCTAGATTCTTCTAAAATATCAGCCATTAGATATTCTATATTAAGGCTAGAGGCTGTAAGGCCTAGCATTCTAGCCTGTCTTATAGAGCTCTTTTGGCGTGATACCCAGCTAGGAAACTTAGATTCTAGAGCCTTGAAATACTGATTTAGTATTAAAGAGGGATCTATATCTATTTTAGCCATAGTAAGCTTAGCAAGATAGCCGTTAAATTCAGCGTTAAGAGCTAATAAGCCTTTTCTATAGGTACTAAAGGTAAGGGCATGGAATTCGTTATAGACGTCCTCCTTTTTAGACTCTATAGGTCGGCTATACTGCCTAACAAGCAGCTTAAAGGCCTCAGAAGGTATATAAATCCACGATATAGCAGCCCTAGGGCCACTAGATAAGCTATCGCGTAGAAGCATTAAAAGAACAGCTTGATTAGAGTCGCTATAAGTGTTAGATATATCAGGGTTTTCTAAAAAATTAGATATCCCTAACGCTCTTAGCACTATACTTAAAGCCTGAATCCACTGTTCAAAATTGCTTTCCCCGCTAAGCTTACTATCGTCCGGTATAGTATAGGCCTTTCAAGAAAGCTCCTTTACTATACTACTAGTAATAGTATCCTTAAAGCCTTCCTTAGACCCTGTATCTATAGGGGGGTCTAAATTACTAGTAGCTGAATTAACAGCCGGCCCTAGATAGGGCTCTTTCCTAGGGGGACGTAGAGGAGAATCTAAATCCATAGTACCGCTAAAAGGATCAAATCTAGGACTATAGCTAGTTTTTCCAGTGGTAGCAGCCGTAGCGTTACTACTATTAGTTAAAGAAGCTAAAGTAGAAGATATATTCTTTATAGCGCTAACGCTATCCTCAACAGAGGCTTTTAGGGTATTTAGACTTAAAAGTAGTGTTTTTATATCACTAGATTGGCTAGCTATAACTCGCTTATGAGATTTTATATGCTGTTTTAGGACTTCTATAACCTCGCTATAGTCTTCGCCATCTTCCTCATCTTCTAATAGGGTTCGTATAGGTAGTGGAGGCCTAGAAGATTGCCCTGGATCAGCTGGGTTACTAGCCCTTTTAGGCGCTATACCCTTCCCTTTAGCTTGATCCGCCATTGTAAATAGGCTACTATTTACTTTATAGTGCTAGCTAAAGCACTTAAATAGCTTCCAGTTTACTAAAGCTAATTAGCTAACTCACTAATTATAGTAGTGATTTTCTAGGCTAGTCTTAGCGCTTAGTAGGTTTATAGCACTGCCTACTTGCTACTGAGTAGGGCTTTCTAGTAGAAATTCTAAACTAGGCTCTAAGATAGGGACTAGAGACTTCGACGTAGGGACTTAACTACCGCCTATAGATATATCTATAGAAAGGGCTCTATAGTAGGGAAATATAGGTCTTTAGCACTAGAAATTCCAAAACGCTAGCCTTTCTACTTCCAGCTATAAGTAGAAAGGTCTTTTTGTATAGGTAAGTATACTAGCCTAAGCGTATAAGAGCCCCAAATGCTCGTCAATACTATAGGACTTAGATTTCTTAGCGATTTCTCCTTCTAGATTTTCAGGCTTTTTAGTCCTTAAATAGCCTTCAATAAGATGTAATATATAGCTTTTTAGGGCTAATATAGTACTATATTTTCAGCTATAAGAGGCTCAAATAGCCCTATATATAGGTAGAGATAGCGCTTTGAAATTGGACTCCAACGATAACTATCCCACAGGCTTTCCGGGCTCATAACCTATTGGAATGGGTAATCCTATATAAGGATCTGTAACCACTATAGCCTACTAGTAGTAGTCGTATAGGGTACGTAGGGGCAGCAACAGCGTTGATATGGCCTAAATAGCACTTCCTAGGTATATGCTAATATAGTAAAGTAGGGCCCTTTACTGTATTCCCTCTATAAAAGTCCTTATATAACGGGATAGTTATAGGCTATAGCGCTATATTATAGGGGCTTTAAGCTTATATATCACGGCTTTCAGTGGGTCTTATAGGCCTATAAGGCTTATAGTTATAGGTAACGTAGTAACTTGATTTCTAGTCCAAGTAGGTAAGGCTTCGCAATTTCCTTTCCTATATATACCCTCCGGGACCGTTCCTGCCTTCTACACGGCAGGAGCGCCTTAGTAGGTGCATGGCGCCTTCCCGAAAAACCAAATAAGCTGGCGATTTTAAATAATCGACTTACGGCTACCTAAGCTGTAGGGTAAGCCGCACGACTTTTCCTATAAGTTCTGTTTTCGCTCCTGCGGTACAGGGAAGGTACAGGGTAGGTGGGTGACCTAGTAGAAGGGCCTTTTAAGGCTATTTCTAGCGCTTATACAGCCTAAGGAGGCTGTCTCCACAAAAGTAGGGCATAAATCTAAAAATAGAAAAGCCTTTTAAAGCTATTTCTAGGCTATATAGTGGAATATAAAGCTTAGTCAGCGGTATCCACAAAAGTGGGTCCACCCTTAGAATATAGCTTTATATCTAGTAGTTCGAGAACTGAAATCCGTTTTGCCTAAGCTATAACCGTTAGAGCGCTATAGCTTTTTATACGTTTAACACCCTTTTTCTACTTAACATATACGTACTTCTCTAACTTAGATATAAGCTTGTTTATTTCATTATTAAGGTAGACGCCAAGCTTATCTATATCCTTTGGACATATAAGAAAAAGGGTTAGCGTCTCTAATATATAGAAAGTTATATAACTAATATCAAGCTCTACTTTAACTATTCTAAGTAATTATTTTAAATCCCTAGATCCGAAAAGTATATTCGCTTCTCCTATATATGTCTTGTGAATCCTAAGTAATCTAATTATCTTTTTTAGTATAAGGAATTGTTAGAGTCTCGCGGTCGAAACGTCGGTAGCCCTAATATTAGGCATAATCCCTTAGAATTCAGTCTTAGTATATCTATCAAGTATAAATTGAATAACTTCTATTTTCTCAGCATCTTTTTCGCTATCTTTACATGGTTATTCGCTCTTAGTAATTAGGTAGAGGAAAGCTTGGTTTATAAAATAAGTTATTGCTATTTTTTCTTCTTTAAAACTCATTACTAATACTTTGTTTTTACCTGAAGTTTAATCAGTTTTATAGTTATCTACCTATACTCTAAGCTTAGTATCTTCTTCCTTTATATTATATTTATCGTCCAAACCTTTATAGTTAAGAAGAAACGCTATATATCGTTTATAATCTTTATTAATGCCCTTCTACTTAAGCTATTTGCTCTGAGCTATTACTTATTCCTCTTAGCTATATATAAAGGAATAGTAATCTAGCTTGCTATAAATCTAATAACCTACTTTAGTATAGTTTTTGTTATAGTCCCTTTACTAGAGCTCGTTTCGCTTTCTATACCTTATAGCGCCTCTAGGTTATTATATATATATAGCCCGGTTTCTCTTAAAGATCAAATCTATAATCAGGTTACCCTAATAGTTTTTCATAGACCTAGCTTTCATTATAGTAAACCTACGGTCTATAAAGAATTAGTAATATATATAATCTGCTTCTTTGACATTAAGTATCTGGCGGAGTATAGCTACTAGCTCTTTAAAGCTTGTTAGTAGTTTATATATGGCAATCTTTAGCTTAGATATTTCTTAGTAGGGTTAGATTATATTTATAACTAGGAACTCCTTATAGTTATAGAGCAGACTAAGCCTATATTAGCTTTATTAGAGTCTATTAAGTAAGATCTAGAGAATTTCTTTTATAGATTTATTGCTATTCTTGCTTTTAAGGTATATAAACTAGAAAGTAATAGTATCCTAGATGTCGATTGCTAGCGGGCTATCGTAGCTGGTATGGGTTGGTCACGGTAAGGGAATGGCTAGATGTGGGGCATAACCCCTATGCTAGTGCTAGGCACAACCCTAGTTAGGATACGGGGTCATAACGCCCTATATCTAGGAGAGCGAGAAAGAGAGGGAAAAGGAACAGATTATTAATCATTACCATAGGAATCGTACTTGTTATTTTGCTCTTTCTCTATCTTACTATTCTTATTCCTTACTATCTACCAGAAGCTTTTTACTATAGTAAGAGCGAATCGATACTAATTAGTTTCTATCGTTTTAACAGACAGTAGGAGTAAAGTAGCTAGATTAACGACTATGCTAGAAGTATACCTATAAAGAGGAAGAGCTAGGCTAGCTATAATAAGAGATAGATCTCTTTATTAAGTATATCCAACCTACGAACACGCCCTGAAACAAGGAGATAAAACGCGGATGCGCTTTTGAAAAACGACTTTACTTATCTAACATTTTTCGGCAGATATAACAAACGACAATTCGATACTATAACTGTAGCTTAAAACTTAAAGATAGAACATAAAACGCGATTCGAAATAGCCGATACTATAATATAGATATATATACTAACAGCTAAAGATAAGATGCTTGATAAGCTGCCCTAGTAGCTACTGCCTAGCAAAGCCTACCTACTAGATGTAGTAACCTTCTTTAAAACCCCGGACTATATCGAACTAGGCTGCAAAAATAAGAGGATCATTAACACCTATATGTTGATAGAAGTAGTAGAATGCTAGAGGTTGAAAATAGAGGGAGAAAGGCTGCAAATAAGGGTAATTAATAGCTTTAATAGGTAGACTAATAGGGACTTTTAGAAGGCTTTTATAATTATTAAAACGGAGTTAGTAGAACTGCTTAGAGCTAGCGGTTTTGCTATAAGCCTGATAAGAAGCTACTAAGACGCTAAACTAGCTAGGTTTGCTAACGATAAAAGCCTTATCGGTAAACCTACCTATCAGCTAGTCCTATTAGCCGCCTTCTTACCTCTCTAGCTAACAACAGTACTTCTACTATTATAAGTTTTCTCGCCTATCCTAGGTAAAGGTGTGCCTCTACCGCTATTAGTACCAGGCTTTCCTTTACTACCTAAACTGCTAAATTCAGGGCCTAAGCTAGGGAGCTTAGTATAAGGACTAGGAGGAAATAGAGGATATAGAGGAGGACCTAAGTATAGGAATGGAACTAGGCCTAGATATAGAAACGGATTTAACCTAGAGTAACTAGGGTTTATTCTAGGACTACCAGGCTTTAACCTATAACCTTAGCAATACTACCCCTATCAGCAATACCAACTATAGTAGTACTACTAGCAGTACTACCCTTAGTAGTAGTAATAAAGAAGGTATAACCAGCCTTCTATTCTAGCTAACCTACCAGAGGTTACTAGAGTCGAAATAGGGAGTCCGGAATACCTAGAAATTCCCCTAAGGCTAACCCGGAGGGATAATAACCCCTATATTAATCGAAAGCTATATATAGACTTTGGAAAAGTATAGAATAGCAGCAACTGCTATAATAGGGCAGAAACAGAGATACTAGACAATAAAGTCAAGATTTTCCTTTATTAGTATGTAATGTTTTAGATCGACTATGCCGCTTTATACCTGGTTTTTCCCTATATCCTCTCTAGTAGGGCTAGGGACTACCAGGTTAACCACCTTAACCGCCTCCTTCCTTTTTACTTAGTTTATGCTAAACTAAGTAAGTATTTCGAGATAGATGCTAAAAAGCAGAACCTGGTAACGATATAGAGCTCTATCACTTTCAGAAGCATATAACAAGAAAACCCTGGAAAAAGCAACAAAGAAGTCCTCTAGCTACTGCTTGATAAGCTGCCGGTAATTTAGCGGGCTTTAGGGCCTATTTACTATAGCAAGGAAATCCTTACTTCGAATATAGTAAGGGCATGCCGTAGAGTGCCCGAACTAAAGTTGGCTTTGTATAAGCCGATTAAAGGATTTAAGGAGCTAGTAGCTACGCTACAGGGCATGCTAGAAGTAGAGGAAATGGAAAGCTAGTAGTATCTGACAGACCAGCGGTATTTCTCTAAGAAGTTATAGCTAAGGTCTACCCCTAGAAGGTCTTAACGCTGCTGGATTTGTAAGAAGGATGGGTACTACTCTACTAAGTACTTAGAAGAGGAGCAGAAGAAGAATCGACTTAACTGGCTAAAAAGCTGGCAAATCGACCCTAATAAAGGGAAGAAGAGATATTAGTCGTTTCTAGTCGACTATAAGGGCTTTAAGTCTAAAAGGAATATAGCGGAGGACGATTTTAACGACTATAGCCTAGAGGATTATACCGTAGAAGACTCTACTAGAAACAATATAGCAGCAGCTTTCTTTACTAACAAGGCTTTCCTATATAGATTATACAGGGAAGAACCCTGCTACGGTAGGGAACCTAAAGATATACCGCATGCTACGCTCTCTTCTGCGTAATTTATGCTTGATAAGTATTCCGAAACGGTATTCTAGGGGATTATGCCAGATATAGGTACTGCCAATTTTTCAACTACCGGCATACGTCAAGTGCTAGCCCTATAACGCTAAGTGCCTGGTATCTATATCGACAGGGCAAGGGCTAGAGAGGCTAGTATTACCTTTGGCCTAGGCAAAGTAAAGGAATCTATCGGTACGGTTATAGTAGATACCGCTGCCGGGAAGGTAACTTTCTATGTTCTGGACATGCCTACCCCTTTTCTTCTTTGCCTTTAAGATATAGATCAGCTTAGGGTATACCTAGACAACACGATAGACACTATAGTCAAGGGTAAGTAGCGGATCCCGATTATCTAAAGATAGGGCTACCTGTAGATCCCGGCACTTAACAGCGCGGTATATGCCGTGTTTATATAGGACAAAGCGCAACCGCGCTTAACGGAACTTATAGAAACCTAGCTATAGTAAATTTATCGACGTTACGGCTACCTATTAGTAGAAAAGCTATATAAGCTCCTTAGCTGTACCGACTATTAAGTGGAACATAGTGCGTTAGAGCTTATCAATAAGTTCTACTACTTCTACTAGGTTAAGGGGCCGGTACTTAGGCGTTTTAAATTCATGCTTAGGGACGATATCCACTTTAACTATAAGGTAGTAGTAGATATCCTAGATCTTAATAGCTGGAAAGTCCTCTATATAGTTAATACAGCCACCTCCTTTCAAGCAGCCCGTTTTCTAAAGGATATAACGGTAAAAGAGACTTAGGAACGGTTAAAGGAGTGTTAGATAGACATGTATCTTAGGCTGCCAGATATCCTTTGTTACGACTAGGGAACTAATTTCGTGGCTAAGGAATTCCAGGTAGAGGCGAAATTAGCCGGTATTACAGTAGTAGATGTCCCGGTCGAGGCTTATAACTCGGTAGGGAAGGTGGAGCGCTATTACGCCCTACTACGCTGGGTATATAAGATTATATAGGAAGAGGCCGGCACTACTATGTTAAAAACGGCTAGCTTATAAGCTGTAGTCTCCGCTGTTAATAATACAGCGGGGCCTAGTGGTTTGATCCCTACTCTGCTGGTCTTTAATGCTTTTCCCTAGCTAACTGGAAATTCGCTACCAAGTCTAGATCAAGTTATAAGGGCTAAAGCTATTGAAAAAGCGATAGCTGAGCTTAAGAGGTGGCAAGGTAAGCGGGCTATTAGGGAGGCTCTTAGCCGCTAAAACAGCCCTAATACCAAGGTAGTACTACCTAGTATGCTAGGTATCGGCTAGGAGGTCTTGGTCTACTGTAAAAATAATAGGTAGACCGGGCTATATAAGGTGTTAGCGGTGTTAGAGACTTCTATAACTATGGATATGGTTAACGGCGCTATGGACTTTAGGAGTATAGTTGTAAAACCGTACTGCTAGGAGCTATAAAGGGGGCTATAAGGGGGGCTGTAGAAGGAGGGGGATGCTAAAGACCTAGAAGATCCGGATATAGCGGAAAAGTTCGTCTACCCTGACCCTATACTGCTAAAGAGGCAGGGCTAGCCTAAGAGAGAAAGAGGGGCCTGGGTTTTACCAGAGATTACAGACCTATAACCTAATATACTACCTGGATATAGCGCGACTCGCACTACGAAACCTAAGGATAAGACATAGCCTATACTAATAAACGACATGCTATAACTTAGACAGACAACCTATAACTCTAGTATACCAGACAAGCTGCGACTTACACTACGATTTACTATTTTAGACTACGGCCGTGCCTTTATATCGGGTAGAGACCTTGTAAGTTAAGTCTCTATAGGACTCTTCCTTTCTAAGAAGGAGAGGAAGGACTACGCCCTAGCCCTGGAATTGCGGTACTAAGGCAAGATTACTATACCAGGTAAGCCATTTAAGGCCTTAGACAAGGCTAAGATCGACGCCCTCCTTAAAAATGGCGTTATTAAGGTAATCTAAGAACCAAAGGACCTCTATAGCATTAAGGTGTTCAAGTCAAGGATAGTATAAGAGGTAAAGGACAAGACTTCTAGCCTATATGAAAAATCAAGGCTAGTAGCCTAGGGGTATAGTGATCTAGGAAAGAATAGTCTTCTTACCTAGTTACCGACCATCCAACGGTATACCTAGTGGATTTTGCTTGCCCTTTATCCTTCTCTTTTTTACGATTTTAGGCTATACCTATAGTTACGAGATATTATATAGGCGTATATATAGTCCGAGATAGCCCTAAACTGCAAAATATTGCTTTGTCTGTCTAAAGAGCTTTAGGGTAAATATCCTACTGGCGCTGTTTTACGGGTAAACCGCCTGCTATACGGTATAGTAGAGGCAGGGCTTTACTGGTTTGCTACCTATATGCGGTAGCATGTAAATTACCTTGGTCTTTAGTCTTCTTCTTTTGATCTTTGTCTTTTGATTTCTACTGCTATACTGGGAAAGGGATTTAGGCTTGTTGGCTTGCAAACCGACGATACCCTTATTATTAAGGATAATTCCTTTTCCTAGTTAAAAGAGGAAGAGCTGGAAAAAGCCGGCTTTAAGTTAAAGCTGGCTACTAAGGTAGTAGATAGGCTAGAGGTGGATTTTAATGGCTACTAGCTTTACCTCTCTAACAGCAACCTTTCGATGCGGCAAAAAGGGCAGGGTAAATGCCTATCCCTTGTTGATATAAAGGGGGCAACGCCTGCTTAGCAATACGTTGAGCAACGTGCTTAGGGGGCTTATTTAGCCTCTATCTGCTAACTAGAGGCGGCTTTCGACTTAGCTGTAGCTGTCTAAGCCTAGTAGCCTTAGCTAGAGGACTATAAGCACCTTAATGCCTGGATCTAATGGCAGATAGACAACGTAGAAAAAGGCCTGGTTTATTACCCTTTGGATCTTGCTATAGCTAAGCTCTTTATCTTTGTTAATAGGTCCTTTGCTAATAACGCGGACCTGACTTCTTAGATCGGCTATGTTATACTACTAGCTAACGAAGACGATATACCGGGAGAGGCTGCTTTTCGAATTTATAGAAATATAGTCTACTGGTCCTTGACGAAGTGCAAGAGGGTAACGAGAAGCGTACTAGCCAGCGAGATCTATAGGATAGTAGCCGGCTTTGATATTAGTTTTGTAGTCCAGTGGACTATTTCTACGATTTTTACCTACCTTAGCCTAGGGGCTAACCTTCCTATTATTCTTTGTATAGACTCTTTTAGTCTGTACAAGTGCCTTGTCAAGCTTGGTAGTACTGTCGAAAAGCGCCTTATAATCGATATTATGGCTTTATAGCAGAGCTATAAGAATAGGGAGATTTGGGAAGTTAGGTAGATTAATAGGGAGGATAACCTAGCGGACGCTATAATAAAAAGACTGCCTAACTAGGCACTTATAGCACTAGTCGATAATAATACGGCTAAGATATGTATAGAGGGTTAGGTAACGCAGCGATGATTGCCGTATAGCGACCGTAGTACGCCGATAAAAGAAAGATAGCAAGGGTAGGATATACTATACGCTGATATGCTGTAGAAGAGGAGGGAGGATAAGGCACGGACGTGCTATAAAACGAAAGAACAAAACGCAATAAGCGTAGCAGGACTGTAAGACAAAGCGCGATATACTTTTACATTTTTTTATATTTTTATATTTTCCTCCTCCTCCTCCCCCTATACTGCTAATAACAAAAGTACTTTGGCTGTATAGGCTAATGCCTATATATAGGCCTTTTGTAAGGCCTTCTTCCCTATCTCTGCCAAGTCTGCCTCCTCCTTACCGCCGCTAGGTAGCGTAAGAACGTAGCGGATGGCGGACTGCTACTCTTGCTAGTCCCTACGCCACTGCTTCTTAGCAGCCTTTAACAAGTTAGTATATTGCTAAGAAGATAGAGGGGAGGGCTTACGGTAGAGGTAGGCTTAAAAGCTATAAGGACTTTAAGATAGCGCGCTATAATAGGGCGCGCTAATACAGAGCTATATAGGTAAATTAGAGCGCGACTGCGGTTTTATTTACGTAAGACAAAGCGCTTATAGCAGCTTGCAACTACTGCCGGCTAAGTAGGACTAACAACGGCCGCCAACAACCCTAACGTAATCCTGGTAACACTGGTCCTAACGCTATACGTTGTTAGGACTCTGGCCTTTACCAGCTGTTACTGTCTAGATATAGTAAACGTATATGTCGGCGTAGGGCATGCTAAAGGGGCTATAGGGGTAGGACACAATGCGCTATTACTTACGCAGTAGTATGTCTAGAAATTACGAAAATGTTAGCTATATTCCAAAGTGCGGCTGCGCTTTGAAACTTACCTTTATAGCATAAAGCGCCCTTACTACGCTTATACACGCCGCTACCCTTGCCTTTATTAGCACTATTGCTAGTACTACTGTTAATACTGTTATTATCGCTGCTACCGCCCTTCTCCTTCTCCTCCTCCTCCTCCGTGTTAGCAGGGGGTATATATGCCTTATTATAGGCGTTATTATCGTCCTTATCGGCTATAAGGCTAGAATTAGTAGTATATCTGCCGACGTTACTACCGGCAGTACACTTAGAGCGCTGCAGGTCCTTCTTCTTAGCTAGCTTATAGGCCTAGGTATTGGCCGCAGCCTCCTTATACTTCTTACAGCGCTTAGCGGCCGCTGCCCTACCTACTGTAGTACAGGCCTTGGCCGACTTACGCCGCTTAGCCTTATAGGCGGCCGTACGACGTACGGCCAGCGTGATCTTAGCCGGCTTAGCCGGCATAGGCGCCAGGGCTAGGGGCACGGCGGGTATACCTATATTATACTAGGATGTTAATAAATAAGACGCGCCTATACTAATAATATATAGGATACGACGTATATACGGCGGACAATAAAGCTGGTACGACAGATAATAATAAAGTACTTACCTGGGATATTATATACTAAGTTATCCGAGTTGGAAAGGGAGTCTATATTAGCTATAAGCAGGTTAGCAAAACGACAAAGCGCGGTAGTAGCAGCAGCAGGGCAAGAAGGCTATATATATATACATTTTTATTAGCAAGACTTAAAAGAGAAGGACTATGTTAGAAGTATAGGCTAGCCTATTGTTCTATTTATTCTATAGTAGGCAGTCTAGGAGTGTGCAATAATAAGAAGACGATGCTGGCAGAAAAGGGTATCGTTGATTAGTTAAGGGATAGGCAGGCTATAACTAAGGAAGAAAAGGGAGAAGGAGATAGAAGGTGGTTGTATAGTAGGATTGGCATAGCAACGGGCAACGCGGATATATCGCTATAGGTAAAGCACGACGTACGCTTTGTATAGTGCTTGTAGGACGCGACGCGCGACTTGTCTTACGGGAATAGGGCGTATTAAGAATTAATTATAGGACACGATACGTACCCTGTCTTACATAGACAAAGCACGTTAAGTGGCGGACTATAGGTAAGGATGTCCTATAAGGATAGACTGTAACTAAAAAGAAAAGAGAGCTAGTATTGATTGCTAGTAGGCTATTATAGCTGGTATAGGTTGGTTATAGTAAGAGAATAGCTAGATATAGGGTATAACCCCTATGCTAGCGCTAGGTATAACCCTAGTTAGGATACGGGGTTATAACGCCCTGTATCTAGGAAAGTAAGAAAGAGAGGGAAAAGGAACAGATTATTAATTATCACTATAGGAATCATACTTGTTATTTTGCTCTTTCTCTGTCTTGCTGTTCTTGTTCCTTACTATCTACCGGAAGCCTTTCACTGCAGTGAGAGCGAATCGACACTAGACGTATAAATAGTTATTCTACTTAGTACTTGTTTTGAAGTATCCTTTTAAGATACTATATAGTTAGATAAAAGAGATACTAAGAGGGATGTAGTATAGGTAATATTCCTTCGCTTTTGCTAAAAGAGCATTTGGAAAAACAGTGCCTAATAGGCTATAATCGATCTAGAAAGTCTAGCAGTAGTATAAGAAGAAACGAAATTTATTATTAAGGATATCGTTGTTAGACCTAGAATAGCTGTCCTTTAAGTCCTAAGACTTAATAAAATCAGTTAGGGTTTTTCGATTAATATTTATCTCGTTCATCTAGCCCATTTTAATCGGTAGAATGGCTATATACTTAGTACTTCCATATATAATATACTTATACTAGGTATACCGCTCTTTATTATCTGCTTAAGGTTGAGTATGTCCTAGCTTATAGTTGGTGTTAATACTAGGGGTTTATACAGGTTGTATAGGGTTCTGTCGTCCTCTTTAATTAGTTCTCTAGTTATAGCCTTAGTAGTTACCTTAGCTATAACCTTAGCTATAACCTTAGCCGGTACTCTAGATAGTAAGTAGGAATTCGTAGCCTTTACCAGCACTCTTATTAACTAGCGGGAATCCTACTCCTATTGCACTTTTAAGTCTATAAATTAGAAAGGTTATCCGTAGGTCTGGATTTAACGGGTAGAGGGTATTTCCGAACTGGCTGCGGTTACTAGCGTTAAGCGTCCCGCTTTAGGCTGCTATCTAGTATATACTTAGGCCTTAGCTGCTTACTAGTTAATCGTTGTTTATAATCAAGCTATTTATTAGTCTATATTAGTAGGTAGCGTTTAGAGCTATATTACTAAATTGTATATCCCCCTATAGAACCTCCTATAGGTAGGTACTAATTTCGAATTCTTAGGTTGTTATTAGTATAATCTCTTTCCTCTTTTTAGTTTAAGTAGGAAGAAATGCCGTTTTATATTATCTGTACTTAGCCTAGATTAATATTCTACGGATTTAGGGGAGTATATTAGGCTCGAGATTATTAGACAGGTTATTAGCAAGTGCTATAAGTCCCTTAAAGAGTTTCTATCCTTTTAAGCCGTCTACTAGGATATAGCTATTGTTAAGCGTTTAGCGTAGTTATAAGTGTAGCTTGTTATTCAACTTATTAAAGTAGTTAGCTATCTAGTCCTTAAAATCCAAGCGGAATTTATAGTATAGATCTTTGGATTATTGCCCCTTATAAGTGCCAAGGTAGAAGAGCGTATATAAGTCAAGTACTTTATCGCTATTATACTCTAGATTAATATACTCTAGCAATCTATAGTAGGTTTAAGCGTTAAATTTGTCAATGCTTATAATAGGTAGCTAGGTAGGGAATTCTTATTCAAAATGCTCTTTAAGGTCCTAGGCTATACTTAACAAAATACTTAGTATATAAAAGGGGTTTATCTTAGTATTATCCCTCCCTAAGGTTCTATAAGTAGATAGATCTTAGAAAGCTATAGTAGGTTAATTATAGTAAAGTTACTCAGCAATATAGTATTAGTAGCGTTCTCTCGAGCAATACCTCCTGAGTCTAGAAGCTTAAGTCGAGCTTCCTTAGCCTAAGAGAGTAGGTTTAAAGTATCGGTTGTCTTACAAGCGATATTGCTAAGTTAATAAGGTAGTTATTTAGTCGCCTGATCAATAGCCCTTAGTAAGTAAACCGCAATCTACTTAGTTAAGGTTATTAAGCATTTAACTAACTATCTTACTGCTCTATATTACCCCTATATCGTAATATAGAGATAATACTAATTAGTATTAGTAGGTTTCTAGAGATTATAGTAACCTTAAATAATAAGAGCAAAGCAAGTAGCAAAGAAATACTAGTTTAAGTTCTAGTTCTAGATTATTATATCTCCCTCTATCTAAAGGGTAGTTACATACCCCTTAAATACCTATATTAAGCAGAGCGCTCGTTAGTAACCATTATATAGTATATAGGTGCGCCACTTATAGCTGTCGTATAAGTGGCGCAGTATGCGCCCTATTCCCTAGGGCAAGGTGCTTATGCGCTGCGCGGTTACAGGGATCAGCACCTGATCCCCCTTACCGCAATCAACAATAGTGACTATTTAGCCTTAACCTGCTCTCTAACGTACCGGAATTTCAGTAGGGTATGCTTATTTCTAGCGTAAAGAGCAGGGTTCTTAGCTACCGTAATAGAGCCCTGATTATCTCTATAGAGGGTAATAGGGTAGTCTATAGGCCTATAGAGTTTAGAAAATAGCACTTTAATCCACTGTACTTTACGTATAGCCTCTGTAAGTCCATTAGTTTTAGCTTCTAGGGTAGAGAGAGCAATAGTAGTAGCTCTTTTTGTTTTCTAGCTAATAGGCCTACCGGCTAACCTATATAGATAGCCGAAGGTGGATTTGCTAGTAGCCTTTTCCTCTATAAAATCAGAATTACTAAAGCCTATAGGGACTAGACTACTATTAATTATAGAAGTCTAGCTACTACCTTTACCATTTCTAGAATCTCCTATAGTAGTAGAGGTAGTAGTTAGGGGCCTAGGCATTTCCTTAGAGTGAAAGTCTCCACTAGGCTTAGTAGTTATATTGCTACTATTACTAAGCTTAGGCCCTAGATTAGCTACTGTATTTCCATTATAGCTAAAACAGATGCTATAGTCTTTAGTACTATTAAGATACTTTAAAAGATTTTAGCAGCGTTTAAGTGTGATTTTGTAGGTCTACTTAAAGACCTAGAGAGCTACTGTACGGTAAAGCTAATATCTACCCTAGTAAAGAGCATTATATATAGCTGTTCCTACTAGGCTTTGATAGAGCTTAATTTCCATAGAATTACAGAGGTGGCTAGCAATATCTTCCTTTAGTTAAAGTTGACTTACTAGCCCTAGCTATAAGGGAATAGATATAGGCTTAGAATCGGCTAAGTTAAAGCGGCTAACCGCCTATTCTATATACTATAACTGGTTAAGCTATAGGCGCCTATTAGGTCTATCCCTTATAATCTGCACGCCTAGGAAATAGGCAGTAGGCCCGAAGTCTTCTATAGCGTAGAACTTAGTAAGCTGCTTCTTTAAATGGGTTATATAGCCAATATCAGGCCCTATAAATAGACAATTATCTATATAGGTAACGACAAAGTGGCAGGTTTTAGTATGATAGAAGACCCCTAGATCTGAAATAAGAGGGAGATAGCCCAGGCTCTTAAGTAAGATTTTAAGCTTATCTTGCTACTCTCTAGGGCTTTGTTTTAGACTGTATAACGCTTTAGATAGTTTAACAATATTAGGAGTAGAAGGACTATAGCTGTATTTTAACAAAAGCTTATAAATAGCATTATTAGAAGCTGCTAGGTCTAATAGTCCTTTAGGGATTTCTATATATATTTCTTCTCTAAGAGCGCTATTAGGAAATACCCCTATCAAGTCAGCTTATTCTATTTCCTAGTCTAGAATAGCACCTATAGCTAGAAGTATATGCCAAGTAGATAGTATACTAGTAGAGGTATAGGTAACAGTATAATCTAGGCCTTCTACCTATATAAAGCCCCTGGCTACTAAGCGAGATTTATACTTAATAGGCCTGTTTTCAGTGTCCTTTTTAACCTTAAGAACGTTTTAATAGGTAATAAGCTTATAATTAGAAGGAAATAGATTCCTAGGTGGGAATCTAAAAACTCCTAGTTCTAATAACTGGATAAATTCCTCGGTAATAGCCTCTAACTACTTACTACGCTTATCTCTAGGTAGTTTTAACACTTGCTTATAAGTAGTAGGCGTACTATCCCTAGATATTACCCTTTTTCAAGCTTTATAGATAAAATATAGTATATAGCTACTAGTCTTAGCTAAAAGCTTATAGTAATCAAGCTGCATTTTATCCCCTTCTGAAATGAGATCACTATTATTAAGAGGTTCGTTTGTTATAGGCTGATTAGGCGCTATAGCTTCTATAGGCCTAGGTGCAAAAATAGGCTCTATAGTTTAGGGAAACGCCTTTGGTAATTTAGGCTTTCTAATAGATATAGTAGGCCTAGTAGACTTTACTATAACCGGATTTATAGGCTTATCTAGTAAGGGTTTATCCAATTTACTATTGGAAGAAGATTTATAGGGTTCTAGCTTACTAGGTCCTATTTCTATACTAATAGGCTTTTTAGTATTAAGATTAGAAGGGTCCGGGCTAATAGCCCCCTCTAAATCTAGGTCGAGGTCTATTAATTCCCCCTCTAAAGCTGTATTATTAGTAGGCTAACTTAGTACTGTATTATCCTCTATAAACGTAACAGTAGAGGTTTTAAGTACTGCCCTTCTAGATAGTATATATACTAGGTAGGTCTTAGAACCTAATACTACTAGTAATTTATACTCTTCCGTTCTAGAGCTAAACTTTAACGATTTAGACTGTTTTTCTAGAGGTATAATAGCCTCTCCTATAGCGCCTATAGCCCTATAGCGCTCGAGGTTAGGTATATATGGAATACTAGGCTCTAGCTTGTTAAATAGCGCTTGGAAAGGAGTGGTTTCCTTATTAGTTATAGCTATACTATTAAATAAATCCACTAAAGCCTCTATTATAAAGCACTATAAATACTAGGGTTAAGCGCTACTTAGAATAGTACGCTTCCCACAGTCTAGTATAACTCTAACTGATCGTTCTACTAAGCCGTTCTGCTCGTGGATACAGGGGGCAGAAGTGCTTAATTTAATACCCCTTTTAGCTAACCAAGTAGTTAATCAATCAGTTATTTCAGTGCCTCTGTCAAAGTGGAATTTACTAGGATATCTACCAAAACCATTACTTAGGCCCCTAAAAAGCCCTTAATAGCGTTAGCTACTATAGGGCCTGATTTATTAGGTAGGTTAAAACCCTACCTATACCTACTTTTACGGTTAACTAGAAGTACGACTATAGGGTTTCTATTACAAGGCCTAGGCCTAATTTTAAAAGTATCCCCCTCTATTGAGTCTAAGACCCTAGGTAGGTCAGGTATTAAAGCCTTACTGACCCTTCTTACTACTTCACCTCGATCATAGCTAGAGCAGTGAAAATCAGCTTCCTTTATTTTATTAAAATTAGGCAGCTCTTTAGTAATACTAGAGGTTTTTTTCAAAAGAGGTAGGCCTATATGGCCTAGCCTAACGTGCTATAATTTAGCTAAATTAAGTAGATTATTGTAATCTCGCTGACCTATATTAGGCTCCTTTAAAGTAGGGCCAGATATAGCCTTTTCTACTTTATTCCCCTCTATAACTGGCTCTCTTTGCACCCGGGGCAGGTCTCCAGTGCCATTTAAGGGCTAAGGCTCCCTAGTCTTACGGGGACTTTAATAGGGGGCCTAGGCAGTGGCTAAGGGCTCTATAGGCCTACAGGGCCTTTTCTCCCTTAAAGAAGGTCCTATACCTTCTAAAGTAGTGTCCTTAGCCGGAGAATTCCTTAGCTTATAGCGCTTTTTAGGCTCTATAGCTTCGGATACTATAGCGTCCTCTATAATAGGTCGTTAGTCTTTCTTTCTCATAGAATTAGAAGGAATTTCCACTACTATCTTATTGCGCTGCGGCTCTATACTTTTAGTAGTATTATAACTAGTCAGGCCTAAAGGAAAAGCAAACTTTGTATGTAATATAGGCTGAGAGCTGCCTTTAACGTTAAGAAAATATCCTGATTTTTTAAAGTCTAGTACAGCTATACAGCGTCTATCACCCCTGTAAAGGGTTTCCTTTATAAGGTAACCTCCTGAATCATAGTGACTAACCCTGCTGATAATATTTATATTAATATTAGGTAGATATAAAACGTTATCTAATACTAATTTAGTATAAGTAGGGGGGGCCTTTCTAGATAAAACTTCTAATGTAATAGAGCCCATACCAGCCGGGCTTATAGAGCCATTTCCAGTGTTAATAGGGCGTAACTAGCCTGTATTAGGCCTAAAGAAAGTAAACCGCTCTTTACTATTACTGATATGGTCTTTAGATCCCGTATTATATAGCTAACTATTATAAAGAGCGGGGTCTCTAGGGCGTCTTCTAGGCTCATTACCTTTATATTTTGCCTTATTAGAAGAGGTTTTTAGGCCTTTTTCTTTAAAGTCCTTACGCGTCTTATACCCTTTTAACGCTAATAGCTGTACTAATTAGGTATTAGAATCGCTAGAAGAACTAGAAATGGAACTAGAGTCAGATTCCTCTTCTTCTTCTTCTATAGGTAGGTTATAAGACCCGAGTACAAAGGAGGCCTGTTAAGCACTTTTAGCACCATAATTCTGCCCTTTAAAATTATAACTAGCCTTCTTCTTATCCTTTTTCTTATTTTTACCCTTCTTACTAGGGTTAGAACTTGAATTAGGGGTTGAATTAGAGCTATTAGCTATATAAGCTGCTCTATATGCCTCTATAGCCGGGTTCTTAGATTCTTC
Organism: Phyllachora maydis; assembly: GCA_029339225.1. Classification (NCBI taxonomy): domain Eukaryota; kingdom Fungi; phylum Ascomycota; class Sordariomycetes; order Phyllachorales; family Phyllachoraceae; genus Phyllachora; species Phyllachora maydis. The sequence goes on from JAQQPM010000004.1 coordinate 2,444,555, forward strand.
TAAAATATCAGCCATTAGATATTCAATATTAAAGCTTGACACTGTAAGACCTAGCATTCTAGCCTATCTTATAGAGCTCTTTTAGCGTGATACCCAGCTAGGAAACTTAGATTGCAGAGCCTTAAAATACTGATTTAGTACTAAAGAGGGATCTATATCTATTTTAGCTATGGTAAGCTTAGCAAGATAGCTGTTAAATTCAGCGCTAAAAACTAATAAGCCTTTTTTATAGGTACTAAAGGTAAGGGCGTGGAATTCGTTATAGACGTCCTCCTTTTTAGACTCTATAGGTCGGCTATACTGCCTAACAAGCGGCTTAAAGGCCTTAGAAGGTTTATAAATCTACGATATAGCAGCCCTAGGGCTACTAGATAAACTATTATGTAGAAGCATTAAAAGGACAGCTTGATCAGAGTCGCTATAATTGTTAGATATATCAGGGTTTTCTAAAAAATTAGATATCTCTAACGCTCTTAGCACTATACTTAAAGCCTGAATCCACTGTTCAAAATTGCTTTCCCTGCTAAGCTTACTATTGTCCGGTATAGTATAGGCCTTTTTAGAAAGCTCCTTTACTATACTACTAGTAATAGTATCCTTAAAGCCTTTCTTAGACCCTGTATCTATAGGGGGGTCTAAATTACTAGTAGCTGTATTATCTATAGCCGGCCCTAGATAGGGCTCTTTCCTAGGAGGATGTAAAGGAGAACCTAAATCCATAGTATGGTCGACATCAAACAAACGAAAACGAGATTTTGGTCAAAACCACATTAAATCGCGTGCAACCATATTTATTTGAACCGTCCGATTAAGGACACAATGCCTGCTAATTTTCGCTATGGCGCTGTCGGTCGCGCGATAGCCCTAGGCGTGCGAAAGTACGGAAAATGGCAAGCCTAGCTACCCTCTTATAACTGTAGCTCCCTTATATATGGACTACTAATGCAGCTCTATGCCCTAGTAACCCTACCCTACCTAAGGCTAATAATAATAATAATAACCCTTTAAGCTAGCCCTTAAGTACAGACTACTAGCCCCTAAGTATAGACTACCTAAGTAACAATATAGAAATAGAAGACTGCTAAATTACCGCTTCTACTACTATTAAAGAGACTGCTATAAGCACTATAAATATAGCACCTATAGTACCTAGCTCTAGCGCCCTTCCTACTATTAACGCCCCTATAATTAGCGCCCCCCCCTCTAACATTATCTTTACCCCCTTTTTTAGGAGCCTAAGTAGCAGCTAGTATGCCCTAGCTCTAACCACTTTTAGCTAGAAAAATACAAAAAAGCTAGAGAAAAAATCAGAGAAAAATACAGGGAGAGAAGGAGGTAACAATAGTACTACCAAGGCTAGCTACATTACCCTAGTAACTAAGAAAACCGCCTAGGCTGCCTTAAGCCTTCTAAAGCTCGCCCTTATACTCTCTAGCCTTCTAGATCGGATAATTAGCTTAGCTAAAGACAGTACTAACTTCTATAGTATAGTAAAAGCAACTACTAAGGCTAGGCAAATTGCCCTTATAGCCCTACTCTAGGACCTGCCTAAAGAAGCCCTAGCTATAATAGCAGCTCTAGTAGCCTAAAACCAGCCTACTACCCTAGTAACACCTAGGCTATAGTACTAGCAATACCCTTAGCAACCAAGCTACTAATAACAGTAGTAACTATAGCAATAACAGCCTAGCTACTCTTAACCTATAGCCCCTACCTAGGCTAATATAGCTAGTAAACTAATAGCTAGTAAGGTAACTAGACCTAGCCTAGAGCGCTAGGTGCTTATTCGACTAGGCCTTACCTAATAATAGGTACTTACTAAGTCTGCCCTAGAGGTAGTATAGGCTATCTAATAGGTATCGAGCCTAGAAGTTTAGAGGGTTAGGACCCTTCCTAACAGTAACCTACTTCTTATTATAGAAAATATAAAGATAAAGAAGAGCCTAGAGAATAATACTACCTAGATTATAAGGGCCTTTAGCAAGAAGGCCTTCCTATATACTATAATATAGGCAGCAGCGGTTAAAGGCTTATAGTCTATAACTAGGTTATAGAGGAAGGCCTACTAGAAAAGGCTAAGAAACAGCACCCTATAGCAGTTAAGGCGAAGGTCTAGTACCCCTAAGGGCTAGAACGGACTAGGGTTAAGGCACTAATCGCCTTCTCCTCTCTAGAGGCAGCCTCGAAGGCCTATAAGAAGGGGGTCTTCTAGAGCTGCTAAGCCCTAGAAGCAGAACCCTAGATCGACAAAGTTAAGCCTATCTAGTGCCTATAATACTAGAAATAGGGCTATAGAGCTAAAGGATGCTAGAGTAAAGAGAAGATCTGCTATAACTACAGTACTAACAGCTATACTACGCTAGAAGCCCCTACCTACTCTAGGGTACTACGCTGCTATAACTGCTACTAAGCTTACTATGCCTAAGCAGAGGTCTACCCCTACCTAAAAGAGGCGTAGGTATAGGCTGAAGGATACCTATATTCTAGGCCTCAAGCCTTTAATATAGACTAACCGCCCTTATACTAATACTAATACTAATACCAACAATAATAATAGCAGTAATACTACTCTTAATAAGCCTCCCTATAAGAGGAGGGAGAAGAAGGCTATACAATAGTCTTTGGGAAGAGACAGAGGGGCCGGCTAGTAGTAGTAAGGGGGCTAACCCCTAGCTAGAGTATAATTACCACTTCCTTTAGTTAACTAAGCAGCTAAACCCCCTCTAACCTCCCCTTCTCCTCCTTTTCCATAACAGCTATAAGCCCTAAAGGGGCTACTAGACCTACTGGAATACTAGAGCCTATAGGCGCCCCTAGAACCCCTAGAACCCCTAAAGCCCTTAGAGCCCCTAGAACCTTAGGAGCTAGACCTAGACTAGACCTAGATACTAGACTAGCTAACGCCCCTACTATATAACAACTACTGTCTACTATATAGCCTAAAGAGATAGAGATATAAGGATACGCCTCTAGAATATATAGGGCTTAAAGGAGGTATAGGAAGTACTACTCTCTATAGAAAAAGAGGAAATACTTGCTATATAAGAGCCCGAGATGAATAGACAGGCCTAACACTCTATATTCTGCCTTAAATCTACCCTCTACTACCCTATTTTCACCCTTAACGGAAGAGCCGCCCTTTATATTCATAAACTACTCCTACTTGCAACCTAGACCTATAGCTCTAGCCTAGACTAGGCCAGGGCTACTATATAGACTAAAAGCAGCCCCTTTACAGTCTAGTCCCTGTATAACAACCCTTAGCCCTAGACTAGCTTACCCCCTCTTATAGAAGAAATAAAGGGGAAACTCAATACCTGCCTAGGCCTTCACCTTCTAACCAGGGACCTTAACCTTTACCACCCTTTATAGGACTAATATAACCGCTTTAGCCCTAGGTTAGAGGACCTACTGCTATTAGTAGCAGAATAGGGGCTTACCCTCTATACCCCCTATAGGGCTATAACTAGGGTACTATAAAGGGGATAAACTAGTAGGGCCTCTACTATAAACTACTTCGGGATAAACTAGTAGGGCCTCTACTATAAACTACTTCTATCTTAGTAATAGCCTTACCTACTCCTATACTAGCCTAGATATATACTTACGATTAGACTACTACCTCTAAGTCCTAGATATTAACCTAGAGGCTATAGAAACACTACTACTACCCTCCTAATTCTATTAGAAGAAGATGGATCAGGAGGAGGTAGTATAGGAGGCCAGTTCCCTAATATATAATTTAGGAGGCTATAGATACCTATTACGCCTCTTTAACCTAACTAAGCTATAAGAGGCCTTTAGGCGACTATTAGGAGAACTCTAGCGTATTACTAAGGCTATAACCCCTAAAAGAGCCCTAGTAGCTACTAGAAAGAGGAGAGCCCTCTAGTAGAACAACGAAATCTACTAGGTAGTCTAGAAGAGGAAGAGGGCAGAGAGACAACTCTAGCATTCCCCTAATAACCAAGCCCTCTTTAACGTCTATAAGTCAACCTAGAAGAAGCAAATAAAGGCTATAAGAGAGAGTAAAAAAAGACCTAGAAGGCCTTGATAAAGAAGGCTAGAGAAAAGCCAGAGAGGCTCTAGTAACTAGAAAGATAGGCCAGGCTATAAAATACCACTATACTACTACCCTCTAAGCTACTAACCCTTAGGCAAGCTAGTACCTTCTAGGAGAAGGTAGAGGCCCTTTTAACACACTTCTTTCCCCCCTTCCCCTAAAAGGATAGCCTAGAGGAGCCCTTAATAGGCCCTAGGCTACTAGTTAGCTAGACGGTTAAACCGGACGATATAAAGGAGGCCATTAAAACAACAAAACCGTAGAAAGCGCTAGGACTAGACAAACTCCCTATGGGCTTTCTAAAGGCCTATAGCGACCCCCTGTATAAGGCCCCTACTATACTAGCCTTAAAATCCTTCCTCTATAGCTTCTACCTATAGGAATATAAGGAGGCAATTACTATTATCCTCCTTAAGCTAGGAAAATAGCTAGACGCCTATAACACCCCTAGAGGCTACCGCCCTATAGCCCTGCTTAACTGTATTAGCAAGGTCCTAGAGAAAGTTATAGGGACTAAAATAAGGGATATAGCTAAGGCTTTTAAGCTAATTCCAGTAATATAATAGGGCTACTACCGCTATAAGTCCACCGAATCAGCTATATACCTCCTTATAGCCTAGGTCTAGGAGGCCTGGAAATATAAGGCCAGGGCCTCCCTCCTATAGCTAGACTTATTAGGGTATTTCGACAGTATCCCTTACGCTAGGCTTCTAGCGATACTAGACCGGCTAGGGCTACCTATCCAGCTACTCTCCTAGCTAAAGGAATTCCTCTTCTCTAGAACTACTAGCCTCCTATTTGACGGTTAAAAAAGCTAATAAATACTAGTACCTATAGGAGTACCCTAGGGCTTGCTAATTTTACTAATTCTCTTAGTCCTATACCTCTGCCCCCCATACGAAAGACTAGAAAGAAAATACCCTACTATCTCTACTATAGGCTATATAAATCATACCAACCTACTAGCCTTTAATAGAAAGGCTAAAACAGTAGTTAGGTAGCTAGAAGAGGTATAGAGAGAATGCCTAGACTAGGTAGCAACTGCTAGAGTTACCTTCTTAGCAATAAAGAGCGAGCTTATACACTTTCCCCCTAGAAGGAAGCCCTAAAACAACCCTATCTACTTAGGACTAACAGAGGAAACCCCCCCCTTATAACCAGCTATAAAGGCCCGATTTCTAGAGGTTTAGCTAGACCCTAAGCTTACCTAGAAGGCCTACGCTAGTACCCTATGGCAGAAGCTAAAAACGCAGTCCCTAGATATTACTAGGCTAGCTGGAAAGACCTAGGGACCTGGAATCGAAAAGACTAGGCTGCTATATACAGCGGTAATCAAGCCAGTCCTAGCCTACGCAGCCTTGGCCTAGCATACCCCTACACCTACTATACCAAATAGGCTACAGGGTATAACTAGGGGCCTAATAGTAGCTAAAAACGAAGCCCTAAAGAGGGTTATAGGGGCCTATAAAAGAACGCTGATCCGAAGCCTTTACTTTAAGGCTAACGTCCCCCTTTTTGACCTCTACCTTAATACCCTCTCCTTTTCTAGCTAGGCTAGAATAAATAGGGCTATAGGGGAGGAGATAGCTAAGCGGAAGGACGCCCTACGCTACGCCCTTAGAAATAGGACCCCTAGGACTAGCCTCCCCCTAGAAGGGCGTATAAAGTAAGAGAGGAAGAGGGAAGTAACAGTACAGTAGTATTGCTAATAACTAAGGAAGGCTATTAACAAAGAACCCCTCTATACTGCCTAGATAGACCGCTACCTATAGGAGGCTAGAGCCTCTAGCTATAACCCCTATATATAAAGCCTCTTGGAGAAATTAGCTAAGACTACCTTCTAGGAGGAAAACCTAGCTAAAGCCTTCAAAGAGGCCTTCTAAAAGTACTACTATAGCCTCTCTAGGGCAGAGAGCTTACTACTAATATAGGCCTATATAAGGAAGATAGGCCTAAAAGGCTTTCTATATACCTATAAGGTGCCTAGGGTTAACAGCCTACTCTGCCGCTGCTACCTAGCTGCAGGAAACATTCGGTATATATTCGACGGTTTCCCGGCCTACCCTTTAGCCTTCTTTAAGGAGAGAGAGAGAGGGGATACAAACAGCCTCCTCGACAGACTTAAAAAAGGGGGTGGCAGCGCTATACGCCCCTAAGTCCGCCATATCACTACTAGACTGCCAGAATACATAGTTACTTAGGGGCTCAGAGCGGTCTAGCCTATACCCCTTTAGGTAGTATGTTTTTATACTCCTAAAAGGGCAGTAACTACTTTGGTAAAGATCAGCCTACCCCCTACCATACCCCCTATTTCCTATATACGGTTATAGGTTTTTCACCCGTTATACGGTTTTCCTATAGCACTAGCCTAGCCTACCTAGATATCCCCTAAAGAGATCAAATAGCGTAATAGAATCTATCTAAATCTATAGCACCGCTAAAAGGATCAAATCTAGGACTATAGCTAGTCTTTCTAGCAGCAGCAGCATTGCGACTGTTAGTTAGAGAAGCTAAAGTAGAAGATATATTCTTTATAGCGCTAACGCTATCCTTGATAGAGGCTTTTAGGGTATTTAGACGTAAAAGTAGTGTTTTATATTACTAGATTAGCTAGCTATAACTGGCTTATAAGATTTTATATACTGTTTTAGGACTTCTATAACCTTGCTATAGTCTTCGCTATCTTCCTTATCTTCTAATAGGGTTCGTATAGGTGGTAGAGGCCTAGAAGATTGCCCTGAATCAGCTAGGTTACTAGCCCTTTTAGGGGCTATACCCTTCCCTTTAGCTTGATCCGCCATTGTAAATAGGCTACTATTTACTTTATACTGCTAGCTCAAGCACTTGATTAGCTTCCAGTTCACTAAAGCTAATTAGCTAGCTCACTAATTATAGTAGTGATTTTCTAGGCTAGTCTTAGCGCTTAAAAGGTTTATAGCGCTGCCTACTTGCTACTTAGTAGGGCTTTCTAGTAGAAATTCTAAACTAGGCTCTAAGATAGGGGCTAGAGACTTCGACGTAGGGACTTAACTACCGCCTATAGATATATCTATAGAAAGGGCTCTATAGAAGGGAAATATAGGTCTTTAGCGCTAGAAATTCTAAAACGCTAGCCTTTCTGCTTCTAGCTATAAGTGAAAAGGTCTTTTAGTATAGGTAAGTATACTAGCCTAAGCGTATAAGAGCCCCAAATGCTCGTCAATACTATAGGACTTAGATTTCTCAGCGATTTCTCCTTCTAGATTTTCAGGCTTTTTAGTCCTTAAATAGCCTTTAATAAGATGTAATATATAGCTTTTTAGGGCTAATATAGTACTATGTTTTCAGCTATAAGAGGCCTAAATAGCCCTATATATAGGTAGAGGTAGCGCTTTGAAATTGGACTCCAACGATAACTATCCTACAGGCTATCCAGGCTCATAAGCTATTAGAATAGGTAATCCTATATAAGGATCTATAACCACTATAGCCTACTAGTAGTAGTTGTATAGGGTACGTAGGGGCAGCAACAGCGTTAATATAGCCTAAATAGCACTTCCTAGGTATGTGCTAATATAGTAAAGTAGAGCCCTTTACTATATTCCCTCTATAAAAGTCCTTATATAACGGTATAGTCCTAGGCTATAGCGCTTTATTATAGGGGCTCTAAGCTTATATATCACGGCTTTCAGTGGGTCTTATAGCCTATAAGGCTTATAGTTATAGGTAACGTAGTAATTTGATTTCTAGTCTAGTAGGTAAGGCTTTGCAATTTCCTTTCCTATATATACCCTCTAGGACCGTTCCTACCTTCCGTACAGCAGGAGCGCCTTAGTAGGTGCATGGCGCCTTCCTGAAAAACCAACTAAGCTGGCGATTTTCAATGATCGACTTACAGCTACCTAAGGTGCAGGGTAAGCCATACGACTTTTCCTGTAAGTTCTGTTTTCGCTCCTGCAGTGCAGGGTAGGTACAGGGTAGGTAGGTGACCTAGTAGAAGAGCCTTTTAAGGCTATTTCTAGCGCTTATACAGCCTAAGGAGGCTGTCTCTATAAAAGTGGGGCATAAATCTAAAAATAGAAAAGCCTTTTCAAACTATTTCTAGGCTATATAGTGGTATATAAAGCTGAGTCAGCGGTATCCACAAAAGTGGGTCCACCCTTTGAATATAGCTATATATCTAGTAGTTCGAGAACTGAAATCCGTTTTGCCTAAGCTATAACCGTTAGAGCGCTATAGCTTATTTTATACGTTTAACACCTAACTATTTATAGAACAAGCTTAAGCCTATATAGCCGTAACTGCAAAAAAAAACACTAGGACTTAGTTTAGTATAAAGTAGGGGATAAGGTATAGGTCAGTACCGCTAATATTTAGCAGGGTCAACCTTTTAAAAAGCTTAGCTATAAGTGGCTTAGCCCTTAAGATATTACTAAGGTATATAGATAGGCGGTTATAGTTTATATCCTACCTCTATATAGGATCTTCCCTATCTTCTATATATCTCTGATCTGACTGACCTCTAACAGCCTACTAGGCTAATAATCTAAAAACCTACCTTTATTACCTTATAGAGCTGTCTTATCCAACAAAGGCCCTAAACCGGAGGTTAAGTAGTATTTTAACAAAATACTTTACCCTTAAGTTAGGAACAGTACCCTTAAATATAGGGTCTAATAGCCGAAACCTTATAAACCTACCTAGGAACCAGCAACGAATATTAAGGGCTATATAAGCAATATACGCAATTTTTACGCTAAGTATCCTATAAAGCCCGGCCTACTAGATTAGTTCTAGAAATAGGGTTTTCTTATTCTAAGGCGCTGTAACAACTTACTACTTACTTATTATAGAGGCTGCTAAAAACAGCAGGACATAACCCTAACCCCCTACTTATATTCTACAAAATAACCACCTATTTACTACAGTATAAATACTTGTATAGGCTGCTACCCAAGTATCCCTGTTATAAGGTTTAGTACCCTTATATTACGTAGTAGCTAGCCTCTTCTTTCAGGCTACTATAACCATATAGTAACCGTTATATATATTAAGATCAGGCTATATCTAGTAGAGCTAAACATTATAATGTTGTGCAAATTCTTATATAGACTCGCTTATACCCTAGGGGGCAAGTAGCAGTACAATATAGGCGTAGTACTAGCAGCGATTTTGCATAAAACTTTCATATATAACAATGTTTTCTTAGTAATGCATTAACGATTAGGCCCTAACTCCTAACCAACCCTCTATTAGACTGCTCCTTCTTCTTTAACTTATAATAGAAACAGCTTTCGTTCTGTTTATACTATATTTAGTATAATACACCTTAGTTGCTATATTGAGATTACATAGTAGTTGGTATACCGTTATAGCAATCTAGAAGCGATCCTGCTTATTAAAGTAGTACTACACGTTTCTAATAGGACTATCAAGGTCTATTGTTAATAGAGTATAGAATCTCTTAGTAATACGGTATATAGGTATATATTCCTCTATCTTATATTAAAGGACTCCTATTAGCTACTATAGATGTTAGTACTATATTACCTCTAACTTACCTATAGCTCCTTAGCATACCGCTAGACAGTTAGCCTTCTTCTACTTTATATAATACTTATACCACTGCCCTTTAGCAGCGATAACCATATAGGGCTCTATGGAAAAAATGCTTATAGGCCTACTACGCCGGATAGTCTTCGTTATAAAGAAGATAACAGACCTGATACAAGCTTTATATAGAACCTCCTTTACTAAAGGTATAGAGCATGGAGTAGGCGCTATATTAGCAGAAAGTCAGTAGTACTTCTTAAAAGAAACTAGTAAGATTATATAAGTAAAGTACTAGGAGAAAGTTTTTATAACCTTAATAGTAACTTGGCTTATGTTAGGTATAGGGAAAAACAGCTTTAGCGCTGTACTAGCGCTAGACCTGGCAATAGGTAGGTTATAGGGCCTAATACAGCAGGTAGGTCTAAGGAAGGAGGGGGCCTAGAACATATAGGCCTTAGTATTAACCCTTCTTCGCTAACGACATACTTATAACTGTTTAACATAGGTCTACGCCTCTATACTAGCACCTTCGACCCTACCCTACGAACGAGATATATACAACTATATAACAACTCGCGTATAACCCTACTATATACGATTATTATCTATAGTTAAGGGCGACTGTAGTTTTAGGGTAGAGTACTGTTACAGCCCTATAGTCCTAGTATTCATATCCTGTATATATATAGCCCAGTTCTATACAAGGACCTTCCGTCCTATATACAACAACATATTTCTACAACCCATCTTTGGTCTAGCCTTAACAGGCAGTCTAGTAGCGATATGGCGGACTAGGGGGCGTATAGCGCTGCCGCCCCCTTTTTCAAGTCTGTAGAGGAGGCTGTTTTTATCCCCTCTCTCCCTCTCCTTAGAGGAGGCTAAAGGGTAGGCCGGGCAACCGTCGCATATATGCCGAATGTCCTCTATAGCTAGGTGGCAGTAGTAGAGGGGGCTGTTAACCCTAGGTACCTTATAGGTATATAGGAAGCCTCTTAGGCCTATCTTCCCTGTAAAGGCCTGTATTAGTAGCGAGCTTTCGGCCTTAGAGAGGCTATAGTGGTGCTTTCGGAAGGCCTCTTTAAAGGCTTTCGCTAGGTTTTCCTCCTAGAAGGCGGCCTTAGCTGATTTCTCCGAGAGGCTCTCTATATAGGGGTTGTAGCTAGAGGCTCTAGCCTCCTATAGGTGGCGGTCTTTCTAGGCGGTATAGAGGGGTTTTTCGTTAATAGCCTTCCTTAGTTGTTGGCGATGCTACTGTGCTGTTGCTTCCCTCTTTCTCTCTTGCTTTGTATGCCCTTCTAGGGGGAGGCTAGGCCTAGGGGTTGTATTTCCAAGGGCGTGGCGTAGGGCGTCCTTCCGCTTAGCTATCTCCTCCCCTATAGCCCTATTTATTCTAGCCTAGCTAGAGAAGAAGAGGGTGTTAAGGGAGAGGTTAAGGGGGGGGACGTTAGCCTTATAGTGAAGGCTTCGGATCGGCGTTCCCTTATAGGCCCCTATAACCCTCCTAAGGGCTTCGTTTTCGGCTGCTAGTAGGCCCCTAGTTATACCCCGTGGCCTATTTGGTGTAGTAGGTGTAGGGGTGTGCTAGGCCGAGGCTGCGTAGGCTAGGACTAGCCTTATTTCCGCTGTATATAGCAGCCTAGTCTTTTCGATTCTAGGTCCCTAGGTCTTTCTAGCTAGCCTAGTAATAGCTAGGGACTGCGTTTTTAGCTTCTGCCGTAGGGTGCTAGCGTGGACCTTCCAGGTGAGCTTAGGGTCTTGCTAAACCCCTAGAAATCGGGCCTCTATAGCTGGTTATAGGGGGGGGGAGTCCTCTGTTAGTCCTAGGTAGATAGGAGAGAAGCTTATATATATATATTGTATTCCACCTATAGAGTTCTTATTGGACTATGAGGAGCTGCTAGCTTATACTAATGCTAGAGGAAAACCGTTAAACGGAAGAAAAACCTCCAACGAGCTTAACAAGGGGGGCAACCTAGTAAGAGGAAAAAAGCAGGACTAAGAGAGAAAGAAAGCAAGGGGAGGCCGTCTAGGTAGCAGTACTAAGAGAAAGAGCACCTATTCCCCTACCCGTCTCCCGTAAGAACGCCCTATATCTCAATTAATATAGGGCTTAGGGTAGGAGAATAAGGAAGGGGTCTTATTAGTAAAAGAGGGGTAAAGGTTAGTCTAGGCTTAAAGTTTAAAAGCTTATAAGCTTAGTCCTATTACCTTCCCTCCTTACCTTAGGTAAAGTAGTAAGGTACTAGCTATAGGGAAAAAGTAGAAGGAGAGCAGTCTAAAAGAAAGGAGGAGAGCCGTCTAAAGCAGAAGGGGCGGAAATAAAAGGAAGAAACAAAGACCTAGAGCATATCTATATCCTCCTCCTCTATAGAGCCCCTTACTAGCTCTAGGAAGGAGGGTATAGCTATAGTTATAGCTATAGGGTCGGTAGTAATAGTAGTAGCAGTAGCGGTAGAGGTAGTAGTCGGGGTTTTGCTGAAAGCCTCCCTTATTATCCTTTAATAGGTAGCATAGTAGAGAAGCTTATACAGCTTTTCTATTAATAGGTAGCCATATCGCTAATAGATCTATGAAAGTTCAGCCTCTATTAATTCTATTAAGTGCAGTTATACTTTATCTTATATAAATATAGCGTATGCTGCGCTGTTAAGTGCCGCAATCTATAGATAGCCTTATTTCTAGGTAATTGGGATCTACTATTCCCCCTTCATAAGATTATCTATTATATTATCTAGGTAGATTCTAAGGCGATCTATATTTTAAAGGTTAAGTAGAAAAGGGGTAGGTATATCTAGAACGTAGAAAGTCGTTTTCCTAGTAGTAGTATCTACTATAAGAGTCCTAATAGATTCCTTTACCTTACCTTGTCTAACTAGTACTTAATATAGTCTAGTAGTTGAAAAGTTAGTAGCTCCTATATTAGGTATAATACCCTGAGAAACCATCTTAGAATACTTGTTAAGTATAAATTAGGCGGAAGCTAGCGTGTAATGTACTTGAAAACTAGGTTCTCCGTTATAGCAAGGTTACTTTTTATATAATCTATAAAGGAAAGCTTTATCTATAACGAAAGTAGCTACTATACTTGTTAGTCTCCTTCCTAAGTACTTTAAAATCTTTAAAAGTTGGATAGGAAAATATATAGCTAGGCCTATTAAAGCGCTTTATTAAGGACTTCACCAGATTAGACATAGACAGCTTAGTTTAAGGGATATTACCTAAGGAAATCGAAATTACATTATTTTCGCCTTTTGTAAACGAGTATTTAAACTTGCTTAAGGTACCCTTGAACTTTTATAGGCAGGACTAGAGTTTATATAGAGTCGATTATAGCTTATGTAGAGAGAAATATACCTTTTATAGCAAACAGCAAAGCTTATAAGGTAATGACTATAGTTTTTATAGCGTTAATAGGGGAATTGTTAGAGCACTTACTAGCGTAAGCTTATCCTTATCCCTATTAAATACTGGCCTACTGATTATATAGCAACGCTGCTCCTCTTAGAGGACCTTATTGAAATCTTAGTTTATCTAGGGCAGAGCCTACTTACTAGATCCCTTCTTTAGAGGTATCTTAATCTTATATAATTATAAAGAAAAGGTAAAAATAATAAGTAAGATTGCTTAAAGGAAGTTAGAACTAGAAGGCTGAAAATCTTTACCAAGGGTACTAGGAAAAAGATCTTAAAAAAGGTAAAGGTCTAAGAAGGTTATACTAGAGAAGTTAAAGAGAGCAAAATCTAAAAGGGGGGTAGGTCCTAATATAAGGCAAGTCCTTTTAAAGGAGGAAAGCATATGAAAATTCTTTTCTGCTATTAAGTAAGCTATTTGCTCCTCTATTAGTACTAAGGGCTTCTATCTAATTCTTTTTATTGGTAAATAGCCCCTAAGAGTCGGTATAGTATGATTAGGTTTACTTAGTTTTTATTAACCTTTTTTAATGAGAATCGGGATTAGTATAGGTAGCTTTCTTAGGTATAAAGACCTGCCTTTCTTCCTCTCTTTCTTCTATAAAAACTTTTCTAACATTAATGAACCAACTTTATTCTCTTTTAGAACTTGACCTTTCTATTTAACCTTATTTATATAAAGATATTATCTAACGCTCTTATTGAGAAAGCTCCTATAAACTAGGTAGTACGTTTGATTTATCTTAAGGTATTCTAGGTACCTGAAACTTAGGTAACTACTTTCCCTACTAATTCTAGAAGATTCTTTATCTTCCTAAAATAGGTAATCTAGAAGGTTGTTAATAATACAAAGTTCTATAACTTTATTGATTATATATAGCACCTTCTACTAAACCTAGCTATAATCAGACATAGTATATTTCGGATCTAGATTTTTAAAAGAAAAACTGGGTAATACGTATCAACAGTATATATCTCTAGGCCTAGAACCTAGTCTACTTAACTATCTATCTTCTACTTAGCTAGTAGAAAGTAGTTAGGATCCTACTATTATCTACTTTAACTATTCTTTCTCTATAGTTAGACGTTAATCCTTTATTGCTATTAAGCATTTTAGGTTAGACTTCCTAGGCAAGTATATCTAAGAAATTTATAGTTATTGACTATACTAGGTCTAAGGTCTCTTTATCTAAGAGTTTAGCTATTAGTATATTCAAGCTTATTCCTAGATATCTAAATAGAGCTAATATAATAGGTAGTAATATAATAAACTATAAGGAATATAACAAAACCTAATTCCAGTTGAGTTTGCCTAACTAGTATAATCCTAGTAGTCCTTATCTAAACGTAGCTTAGCCTTTTATCTGCTATATCTTAGTTCTAAAAGTTGACTATAGTACTTATAAGAACTGTATCTTCTAAGATAAGAAGTACTCATAGTATATATCAGCTCTTCTTACAATATATAGCCGCTTTAGGCGTCTAAACAGGCTAAGAAGATAATAGCTCTATACTGGTTTAACCTAGGTAACTTTCGCGCTAAGGATATAATTGTTAACTAATAGGATAACGAAACCGTTTATAAGGTATAGCAATCGCAGGTCAAATAGAAGTCGGTTCATCTAGTAGTTACTATATACTATACTAAGTAATTAGAAGGGCAAGCTAGGTAGTAGTCTAGAAAATAGGTTAGGGTAATTGTTAAGAGTTATTAGGGTAGTTCGCTAGCTAAGTAATAGGATCCATTAATACTAAACATACTCCTCCTCTTAACCAGATATATAAGCTATAAAAAGAGCCTCTCCTTCCTAAAAAAAGAACTAAAATAAAACGAAATAAAAATGTATAAAACATAATCTTAGACCTATAACTAGGTAAGGTAGAAGATGTAAATACTTAAATAAGGCAGAAGATATAAAAACTTAAATCAAGGGAATACTATATAGCATAGCATTTACCCCCCCCTTACCGGCATATACATACTTATATAGCAAAGAGCTAGGGAAAAAAGAAAAGAATAAACCACTCCTATAAATAAGGGAAGAGATATAAGAAAAAGGTAAGTATATAAAAGAACTTATATAAACTTCCCTTCGACGAAAACTCAGTCTAAGTCTAACAGTCTGAAAACCTAGTCTAAATTAAGTTACTTAGGAAGTACCTTCAAGAGCTACTTTTCTTCCCTATATAAATGGTCCTTCTCCTCTAACTAGATTACTAAGCTTATTAGGATCCTTAAGACCTAGCCTAATAATGTTATCTTTACTTAACCGTTCTAGCTAGGAATTATCCCCTAGTTACAGTCTATTTGGATTATAAACAAAGACGCCGTCTATTTAGAAGAACTTCTTTACTATAGTTAGCAGGAAATTCCGCTTAAGCTCGATCCTATCTAAAGTCTCTAGCTAGTAGGCCTTCTTAGGAGTTTTTTATAAGACTTAAAAAGGGCCTTTCTATTAGGAGGATAGCTTATACCAGCAACTTATAGCGATCTGTCTAACCTTGTTATAAATAAGGACTAAATTACTAGGGCAGATTTCTAACTAATCTAGGTACAACTTCCTAGATAACGTATAATTTCTTACTTTAGCAGCGCTTTTACAGGCCTTAGATACCTTATCCTATAGCTCTATCCAGACAAGCTCTTTATCTATAATAGACTTAATATACTTTATAAATAGATCTAAAGCACCCTTTATATCGGCTAGCTTTCTAGGTTAACAAATCTCAGCCTAGACTTGCTCCTACCTAATTAGACGCTAGAAAGGGATGTTAAGCTTAATCTTAGTAACTGGGTCTTAACTAAAAAGCATAAAGTAAGGCAAGATACTAAGAGAGGAACAAATCAAAGTATAGTTAACCTAGAGAACAAAGCATAGGGACTTCTTCCAATCTATCCTTATTATCTCTATAATTATAGTAAGTATAGTTACAATTAGTAGGTAGCCTACCTTCTTAATGCTATTAGCCCTTAAGTTGTAGGACAAGCTAGTAATTCGCTTAACTCTAATAGTTTTTAGGGATACTTGAACTATACCCTTAAACTTAAAACCGCTCTTAATAACTATGATTAGGGGAAAGCTATATTATAGAAATATATACTAAAGTATGAAAGTCTAAACTAAAGCTGAATTAACCTTACTAAGAATAGCGGCCTTAACGTAGCTAGTAAGGTCGTCTTGTACCTCGATTATAGTATTATACTTACCCTTGAAAAACAAGACGTTGAAATAGACCTTAAGAAATAGGGTTAAAGAAGGTATAGTAAACTAGGCTTCTTCCTTATACTAGGACAGGCAAATCTTCTAACAAACCTTATAGTAATAGTACTAGTTAACTAGATCTAAGTGGATTGTTAGCTACTAGTATAGTTAGGCAATCTAGTAGTAAGAAGTATCCCTTCTACAGTGTTCTATCTTATTATAGTAAGTTAACCAGATACGCCGTTATTTTTCAGTATCTATGATTATAAGGCAGGGGCAATTACCCTTATAAGTAGGGCATAGAAATAGTATCCTATTATAGACTAAAAACTTAAGGGCTTAATACTTATAGTTAACCCTATTGCTATAGCAAACTAAGTAATCTAGTATTTAAAGTATAATTAGATAGGCAGTATACTCCTCGTACTCTTTAGGCTAATTACCTTTAAGTATATCCTTTTTAAGAGTTAAGGTGAAAATCCAAGCATTAATAAAGTTATCTATATCTTCCTTATAGGCCTTCTTATTAATATTAGCTTAGGTTAAGGGTCGCCTGCTTAGGGCGTCTACTATAGCGTTTTTCGATCCTAAGATATACCGAATCTTAAAATCGAAAAGTTAAATCTAGGCTATCCAGCGTATTATAAGGGTGCTAGGTATATTACTAGCTGAGCTGTTTATCTGGTACACTAAGACCTAAGCGTCTATCTCGATTGTAAACCTTATACTATAAAAGTACTGCTGAAACTGCTTTAAACTCTAAAGAAGACCCTAGAGCTTATACTTAGTTATATTATAGTACTACTTAGCTAGAGACTAGATACTAGACTTGAATTAACAAGGGTATTACTTACTATCTAGGCCTTCTTGTTCTAGGACTACTCCCTATCTGTCTAGAGAGGCGTTGACTATAAGGTAGATTTTGCTATAATAGTTATCTCTATAGGTAAGTAGTATAAGGCAAGGTATAGAGGCAATAAGAAAACCAAGATAAGTAAAGGCATACTAGTGATTTAGCGTCTATACCTATATTACGTTCTTCTTTGCTAGACTAAAGAGCAGGCGGGTAATATAGCCGAAATAGGGGACCTGTTAGTAGGTTTCCGGAGATCGTAGTGATCTAAAACGATAAAGAGCAAAGCGAGCAGCAAGGAAATACTGGTTTAAGTTCTGGTTCTGGATTGTCTATCTCCCTCTATCTAGGAGGTGGTTACGTACCCCTTAAATACCTATGTTAAGCAGAGCGCTTGTTAGTAACTATTATATAGTACGCGGGTACGCCACTCGTAGCTATCGTATAAGTGGCGCAGTACGCGCCCTATTCCCTAGAGCGGGAGGCTTAGTAGCATAGTATATGCCTTATTCCTAGAGCGAGAGGCTTATACACTACGCGGTTATAGGGATCAGCACCTAACCCCCCTTACTGTAATTAACACCGGCAACTCTTCTTTTATAACTACGCCAGCGCTTTATCAACCGAAATAGGAAATCCTAGATCATTTCGCTCCCTTTATTACCAGAATAGGAAATACTAATTACTTAACTTCTCGTTTGCCAATTAGAATATTGAATTCTGGTTACTAATCCCTGGTATAGAAGGCGCAACTTCAGCGCCTTCTAGATATACCTCTAAACAGTACAATAGTAAGTGCGTTATACCAGCAACTATTATTGCAAAAGCTTATAGTCCTAAATAGGAATTATAATAGGAAAAATCAGAGCTCTAGGCTAGCTAATTACAAACTCTAAATGCTCTTGCCCTAAACCTATAAATAGGTAGGTTCTTCTACTATATACTACCTGTTCTCTTTCTCCCTATAATCTATACTAGCAGCAGCAGTAGTAGCAATAACAATAGTAGTAGCAGCAGTAGCAACAACAGTAGTAGCATCAGCAGCACTAGCAGCAATAAGTAAGTTGCTCACCTTTATATACTAATACTCGAGCATACTGGCCTTTATGCTTGAGCGCGCTGATCTTGTTGTTTATAGTGTCGGATTTTAACAATAAATAGAGTAGGTGCTCCTATAGGAGCATAGGCAGTAACACCCGTATATATACTAAGGACAAGGGCAGCAATGCCTTTAATACGCTTATAACTAACGCTCCTAACAAGTATCTTACCTAAAAAGGCAATAATAATACGTCTAAGGATATGTCCAAGCGTGCTATTACTGATAACGGTAACTAGGAGAGTATAGTAGGCGGCAACAACAGCGATAATGATAATAACAACAGCGACAATCCTAATACTATAGACACAGCTGCGCTTGCTATATAGCCCGAGTCTATAGGCAGCTATACTAACGCCGACTCTACGCCTCTTAATTCTAAAGGGCTGATCGTGCATATATATGTTCTGCTTAAGTAGGCTACTATGCTCTAGCGTAAGGAGGAGGCGGAAGAGGAGGCGGTATATAAGGCGGAGATTGCTATATATAAGACGCGTCTTTCTAAGCGCGTCGAGCATACTCTACCTATATTGCCGGCTATAAAGAAGGCGGCGTTAGCAGCTACGCGTATACGGTGTAAGGCGCTGTACGCTATTGCAAGCGCGCCTATACTGCTAGTAGCGATACCGGCAGCAGCGACGGTAAGTTTATTATCCGGCAAAAGCTCGGACAACTCTGTCGTCCGTCCTAGCTACTATATATACTATACATCGGACTGTATAAAGCCTTATAAAAGGTCATTACATACTTATACGTATAAACCGGAGGGTAAGCGTCTTACTCTTATTATCCTTATTGTTAATATTACTAATATATATAAAGTTCATAGCCTATATAGTGCTATATATACTATTGTTTGCCTTAGCTGCCTACACTTGCTTTTAGCAGGCGTTAAGGACTTGTTTAACAAGTCTGGCAATTTCGTACTATATGCAGCGTACTATAACTATATATCGGGCTATAGCCTCTAGTATTAGCGGTGCTTGTCCAGGCACTTATATATACCGATATAAGTTCCATTTATACATTGTTTCTATTATCTTATTATTCCTAATATATATTATAGTCCTAAGTTGGTCTGTCCGTTCTTAGACCGCTTCTTAGAGCTCTGCTCTAACCCGGCCATAAAGGCCAAAGCAAGTTACGATCTTTAGTATTATCCATTATTTAATTAGAATACTTATTAGTTATAGAATTAGAAGATATAGCGCGATAGCGCTAAGTATGCCTTAGCCCTAGTAGATAAGGTACGCGCTCTTGTCAAGCGCGGGGCGCCTACTGCGGGCATAACGCCTATATAGAAAAAGCTTATAGCAATAGCTGCTATAGGCAAGGCTATCGATGTTTTGTTATTATAATTAGGGGGTAGGGGGTACTAGCGTATATATTGCACTAGCTATAAGAGTATAAATTAAGATCGTTTCGCACTTTGCCTTATATTCCTTATTATACTATAAATGAATTATCCTGGCAGTCTTTGTCTTTTACGCTTGCGATCTTGCCCTAAGTTATATAGACTCTTCCCATTGCTTGGCCAGGCGTTAAACCCAGCCTTCCACTCTAATCTTAGCTATATTCGTAGTAATAAGCCTTTCAAGCGTCTTATTTGGCGTATACTTAGTTATAGTATCGGCTAGGTTATCGTTGCTACTAATCTACCTAATTTCTACGATTTCACAGTTCTTATAGCTCTACTATAGCGCTATTATATCGATTATAAGTCGCTTCTCTATAGTTGTTCTAAGCTTTACTAGGCACTTGTATAAACTAAACAAGTCTGTATAAACGACGATTAGTAGTGGCGATTATAGACCTAGGCCTAAGTAGATCTTAGTAAGCGTCTGGTATAGTATATACCTAAGATCGAACCTGCTTACTATTCTGTATATTTCGCTTGCTAAAACGCTTTTTATTACCTACTTATACTTAGTCGAGGACTAGTATACAATATTACTATATAGGTTAAACTCGTTTATACTGCTTATCTTCTTTCCAAATATTATAACAAATCTAATCTGCGATGTTATATCAGCATTGTTGGCGAATGATCCGTCTATAAAGATAAAGAGCTTGGCTATCTTAAGTTCGAGTTACAGGTAGTATAGCCTATATATTAAGTTCTTAATCTGCCATTATAATCGAGCGTTAAGCTTGGTAATCTCGGCTATACCGGGCTTAGTTGACTATACTGCTATTAACAAGTCAAAAGTCGCCTCTAGCTGGTAAATCGTGGTAATATAGGCACCGCGTATACGTTGTTCGACGTATACTTGTTTCGCTATTTCGGCGTCTAGGCTTACAAGTTCGAGTCGCATAGCTTACCCCTTTTGCTAAATCTTAATAGCATCTATGCTTGTTTTAAGCCTATATCTGTTAAAGTCTATAATCGATTTGTTTATCAAAAATACTAGCAGCTTATACTTAAAGCTAGCCTTATCTAGCTTAAGCTTCTCCTTATCTATAAAGGCTTGCTTACTAATATTAAGAGTATTATTAGTTTATAGGCCAACGATTCTAAATCTACTTCTAATTCATATCTTGCCGATTATAAGGTATAGGTTAAAGGCGCTTAGCTTAAGGTCGAGACATTTAGTATACTAGTTTATATATATTACCTACTAGTATAGTCTAGCTTCAGCCAGTCTATATAATAGGGTTTTAACAAGTAAGATAGTATAAGGGGGATAGAGCGTCTTAAGCTCTTTAGGTAATAGAAGAATTACTTTCCTTACTAGCTATAACTTAGCTTGTATATAAGCCTGGATAACGTTACGTACCTACGCCTTAAAACTAAAGCGCGTTTATAGTATCGGGAGTAGTAAGAGCATAAGTCGCTATATGCAGTGTTGGATTATTGGCGATTAAGTAAGTAGGTACTTCTTATCCTTATTACCGAATCCCTAAGCTATAAAGCGTAATTTCTTGCATAGTAAAGTAAGCTTGTCTTTCACTTCCTAGACAATCCTTAACTTGAAGATCTAGTAGTCCGAAGTATCTACTAGCATCTAGATCATTTTGATTACCCTAGCTACTAGGAGCAAGTTCAGTTCTGTTTTATCGGATTCTTAGAATAGTACACTAGGTATAGTAATCTTACCTTTAGCTTATAGTTTAAGCGCAAGATTATAGTCATACTTCTCTTTTTCCAAAACGAAGTTGTTAGCAGGTGCCGGGTTCTTTCAGGGTTGTCTATACTAGTAGGGTTACTTAGGCTAGGGATATTAGAATAGCTCCAGTCGCTTAGCCCTAGTTTAGCTAGCTTGCTCGTCCTATATAGGCTCCTAGTAGTATAGTTTAACTACTATATTCTGAAATTCTATAGGTCTATTAACTATATTGACGATTACTGCTATGTCTATAGCCAAGATTACCTTATAGGGTCCTATCTATCGATTAGTTTCTCAGAATACCAGTACTTCTATACCTACCTTAAGTAAATATAGTAGTATATCTTCTAAACTTAGTCTATTATGCTATATAAGAGCGTCTCGCGCAGTCCTTATATTATTCAGGATATGCAATTGTACTATGGCCTTCTGAATTGCGCCTGCTTAGCGTAGTTAAGATAGAGAAGGCGGCGCGTCTATAGTTAGGTATAGGTATACGTTGAAAACTAAGAGCGTTAGTACAAGCCTATCTAGGCCAGCGGTATTGTTAACCGCGCTTAGTGCTGCTTATAAGCATGCTTTTTTCAAGCAAGTCCTAGCAGTTTCGGATTTAATAATATTGTATACCTGTCTTAGTAGCCTATAATACCGCTCGATCTTACTAACTAATTGGTATGCCTTGACTGGCATAGAGTAGTAAGTTATACCTATAAGCTTAGCCTTAGCCTAGAACTTACGCGCTTTGAAGTTAGTGCCTTTGTTATAGCGCAAAACGTTAGATAGTCTAAGGTATATATCGATCTAACATTCCTTTAGCTACTCCTATATCTCCTTAGCTAAAAGATCGTTTAGAAAGTAGGCTATCTAGAATAAAGTTACAGCATTAACTATATACAGTACCTTAGAACTATCGATATCTAAGACGTCTATAACGATCTTAAAGTTAAAGTAAATGTTATCTTATAACGCAAATCTGAATTATTATAGCACTGCTTCTTTAATCTAACAAAAATAACAGAACTTATTAATTATCTTAACAGCGCTATACTCTACTTAGTAATCTACTTGTTATAGCAGTTTGTATAATCTATCGACTACAGGGTGTCTATAACGTCGATAAATACGCCTTAGCTTGGCCTCTGTAAGTTGTAGAGGCATAGGATGCTCGTTGTCCATAGTAAACGCTATGCTTAGTAGCTTAATCCCTTTAATAGGGATCTATAGATATCCCTATTTCTGCTAAACATATATACACTTCTCTAACTTAGATATAAGCTTGTTTATTGTATTATCAAGGTAGACGCCGAGCTTATCTATATCTTTTAGATATATAAGAAAAGGGGTTAGCATCTGTAATATATAGAAAGTCACATAACCGATATCAAGCTCTACTCTGACTATACTAAGTAATCGTTTTAAATCTCTAGACCCAAAAAGTATATTCACTTCCCCTATATACATCTTATTGATCTTAAGCAATCTAATTATCTTTTTTAGTATAAGGAATTATCAAAGTCCAGCAGTCGAAACGTTAGTAGCCCTAGTATTAGGCATAATTCCTTGGAATTCGGCCTTAGTATACCTATCAAGCATGAATTAAACAGCTTCCGTTCTCTCTATATCCTTTTTACTATCTTTCTATAGCTGGTTGCTTTTAGTAATCAGATAGAGGAAAGCTTAGTTTGCAAAGTAAGTTACTATTGTTTATTCTTCTTCGAAACTGATTACTAGCACTTTGTTTTTACCTTAAGCTTAATCGGTCTTATAATTGTCTATCTATACTCCAAGCTCGGTATCTTCTTCCTTTATATTATATTTATTATCTAAACCCTTATAGTTAAGGAGAAACGCCGTATATTATCCATAATCTTTGTTAATACCCTTCTGTTTAAGCTATTTGCTCTTAGCTATTACCTATTCTTCTTAGCTATATATAAAGGATCGGTGATCTAGCTTACTATAAATCTAGCAGCCTACTTTGGTATAGGTTTTGTTATAGTCTCTTTGCTAAAACTCGTTTCGCTTTCTATACCCTATAGCGCCTCTGGGCTGCTATACATACGTAGCCCGGTTCTTTTTAAAGATCGAATCTATAATTAAGTTACCCTAATAGTTTCTTATAGGCCTGGCTTTCGTTATTATAAACCTATAGTCTATTAGGAATTAGCGATATATACAATCCGCCTCTTTAACGTTAAGTGTCTGATAAAGTATAGCTACTAGCTCTTTAAAGCTTATTAGTAGTTTATATAGGGCGATCTTTAGCTTGGATACTCCTTGGCAAGCTCGGATTATATTAGCGACTAGGAATTCCTTATAGTTATAGAGCGGACTAAGCCTATATTAGCTTTACTAGAGTCTATCGAGCAAGATCTAGAGAATTTCCTTTATTAACTTATTGCTATTCTCGCTTTTAAGGCATATAGACTGGAAAGTAACGGTATTCTAAATACATAGATAGTTGTTCTACTTAGTACTTATCTCGAAGTATCCCTTTAAGATATTATATAGTTTAACAAAAGAGATACTAAGTAGGATATAGTATAAGTAGTATTCCTTAGCTCATCCTAAAAAAGCGTTTGGAAAAAGAGTACTAAGCTAGCTATAATCAATCTAGAATGTCTAGCAGCAGTAGAGGAAGAAACGAACTTTGTTATTAAGGATATCATTATCGGACCTAGAATAGCTATCCTTCGAGTCCTAAGACTTAATGAAATCAGTAAGGGTCTTCCGATTAATAGTCATCTCGTTCATCTAGCCTGTTTTGATCGGTAGAATAGCTATATACTTAGCACTTCTATACATAATGTATTTATACTAAGTATATTGCTCTTTATTACTTACCTAAAGTTAAGTATATCCCAGCCTATAGTTAGGGTTGATACTAGGGGTTTGTGTATATTGCATAGGGTTTTGTTGTCCCTCTTAATTAGTCCCCTAGTTATAGCTTTAGTAGTTACCTTAGCTATGACCTTAGCTATAACCTTGGCCAGCACTTTAGGTGGTTAGTAGTAATCTATAGCCTTTGCCAGCGCCCTTGTTAGCCGGCGGGAATCCTACTCCTATTATACTTCTAAGTCTATAAATCAGAAATGTTATTTATAGCTTCTAATTTAGCGGGTAGAGGGTATTTCCGAACTTATTACAGTTACTAGTATTAAGCGTCCTGCTCTAGGCTGCTGTTTGACATATACTTAGGCCTAGGCCGCTTACTGGTTAATCGTCGTTTATAATCAAGCTACTTACTAGTTTGAATTACTAGGTAGCGTTTACAGTTATATTACCGACTTACATATCCCCCTATATTGCCTCCTCCTAGTAGGAACTAGTAGCGAAATCTCAGGTTATCATTAGTATAATCTCCTTCCCCTTTTCTGTTTAAGCAGGAAGAGATATTGTTATATAACATCTATACTTAGCCTAGATTGACAGTCTATAGATTTAAGGGAGTACGTTAGGCCCTAGATTATTAGATAGGTTGTTAGTAAGCATTGCAAGTCCCTTAAAGAGCTTCTACCCTTTTAAGCTGTCTATAAGAACATAGCCGTTATTAAGCGTTTGGTATAGTTATAAGCGTAGTTTGTTGTTTAACTTATGAAAGTAGTTAGCTATCTAGTCCTTGAAATCCAAGCGGAATTCGTAGTACAGATCTTTAGATTATTGCCCCTTATAAGTGCTAAGGCAGAAGAGCGTATATAAGTTAAGTACTTTATCGCTATTATACTCTAGATCAATACGCTCTAGCGATCTATAGAAGGTTTAAGCATCAAATTTATCGATGCTTATAATAGGTAGCCAGGTAGGGAATTCTCGTTTAAAATGCTTTTTAAGATTCTAGGCTATACTTAACAAAATACTTGGTATATAATAGAGGTTCGTCTTAGTATCCTTCCTTTTTAAGGCTCTAGAAGTAGAAGGGTCTTAGGACGCTATAGTATATTAATTATAGTAAAGTTAGTTAGTAATATAGTTTTAGTAGCGTTCTTTTAAGTAACGCTTTCTTAGTCTAAAAGCTTAGGTTAAGCTTTCTTAGCCTAGGAGGATAGATTTATAATATCAGTTTTCTTATAAGCGATATTACTAAGTTAATAGGGTAGTTGTCTAGTTACCTAATCGACAGCCCTTAGTAAGTAAACCGTAATCTATTTAGTTAAGGTTATTAAGCACTTAACTAACTACCTTACTACTCTATATTACCCCTATATCGCAATATAGAGATAATACTAATTAGTATTAGTAGGTTTCTAGAGATTGTAGTAATCTAAAACAATAAAGAGCAAAGTAAGTAGCAAGGAAATACTAGTTTAAGTTCTAGTTCTGGATTATCTATCTCCCTCTATCTAGGGGGTAGTTACGCACCCCTTAAATACCTATGTTAAGCAGAGCGCTTGTTAGTAACTATCATATAGTACGTAGGTACGCTACTTGTAGCTATTGTATAAGTGGCGTAGTACGCGCCCTATTCCCCAGAGCAGGAGGCTCAGTAGCGCAGTACGTGCCCCATTCCCAGAGCAAGAGGCTCATGCGCTGCGCGGTCATGGGGATCAGCACCTAACCCCCCTTACCGCAATCAACAGGACCTAAATATAGTAGAAACTAGTAATACTAAGAAAAGAGCGGACTTTGAAAAGAGACTTAGAGGTCAACTATTTACAAATCTTCTAGATCTTAGTATCGTTAGGTAAGTAGCTATCCGGCGTATACTTAAAGCTAACAACGACAGTCTCTAAGACTAGGAACTAGGACTTAACCGTAGCAATATAGGCTCCTACTAGCTTAGCGTTAAGCAAAACTTTTAGTTCTTTAATGCTAATATTATCTAGGAAAGCTTAACAAATCTAAGGTATTAAGTGATAGAAGATCTAGTACATTGCATATATAAACTAGGTAACCGAATTCGTACTGCCTTATAGAAGTATGGTTAGGCAAAGTAGACCGATTAGACTAGCCAACGTTGTAAGATCCTAACTCTTCTTGTCTAGTATAATATTGTTATAACCGGAAAATAGATTAAGTATAGATATAATTATATAGCTAGAAAAGTCCTCTAAGAATTCCTCTATATTCGGTAGGATAAAGGCATCCTAGCTAGTAACAGCGTTGTACCGCTAAGTATTGTTAATTAGGCGGTACTTACTATTCTTCTTCTAAATAAGGAACTAGTTGTTTTAGTAGGCTCTATAGGTATCTTCTAGGATCTCTTTAGCCTTCCGCTTCTTTAGAATATCTATATATACCGGAATTATTATCTTACTTATAGGTATATATTTAGCTTACTAGGTAGAGTAAGGGATAGTCTTAATGTGCTAAGGCGGAATAATCAACAGATCGATATATCTAAGGTCCTTAAATTCCTATATAAGGGCTTGTTCTCTATTAAAGAGCATATAGGTAAACAAGTCGAATTCGTCCTTAGAGAGCTAGAGAGCTAGGTCTATGTTGTTTTTCAAGCCCTTTAACCGATTAGGCGTAAGTTAAGAACCATAAGGTAAATCCGAAAATCGTAGAAAACCCTATCGATTATACTTATACCTAGGAGTCGCCTTTTCCTAGGCTAGTAATAACTTAGTAGGCTTTTAGTTAACGATTCCTTCTAGTACTAACCTATTCAATAGTATATTATCAATAGGGTAAACCTTTTTTCTAGCAGGCTTATATATAGTGAAAGTTTAAAGGGCAGAGGGTTTTTCGGCCTAATTAGAGGAAGGAAATAGCCTAGAAGCTGTTCCTAAAGGAAAGAAAGAATTAGAAAAAACCATTTTTATATAAGGAAAACTCTAAATACTAATAACTTTCTCTAAACCTCCCCTATTAAAACGCTAAACGCTAGACTCCTACTTAAAGGAAGTATATAAAATATTAGTAATAGTCTTATTATTAAGCTGGTCTCCTAGGACCTTATTATTATCTTCCAAAGTAGGTGCCTAGTTAGGGACTTTATGAGCCTTATTTACCTATCCCTATAAGGTAAACAGGCTATCCTAGTAGCTAGTAGGTAGGGATTTAATAGTATCCCTCCTCTATATAAAGGAATCCTGTTTCATAGTATAAAGGGCTTTGCGATATCCAAAGGGGCAAGGCAAGCAATAAATTCCTAGTCCTAGAAAGTTATCTATACTATATTAGGACTACGAAGACTGTAAATTACCTTATAGTCCTTTTAGAAAGGCATCTCTAATAGGATATTATAAGCCTTATTAGACCTGTTATTAGAAGAGATATAGCAGTTGACTAGGGCCCTATAACCTTATATATAGAGAGGTACTAGGACGTCCTCTTAGAGAGATTGCAAATCGCCCTATAAACTATAGAACTATATCTCGGTTTTTGTAATTATAAGGTTAAGGTGGTTTATAACCTTAAGGGAGATAAGGCTATACTCTGATTTGCTATCTAAAAGTGTATATAGCTATAGGCTACTGTTATAAAGAGCTGTTAGGAAAATCTAGGGTAAAGAATAGAACTTAGTTACTCCTTAAACAAGGAAAGCTCTATTAGTCTAAGTTATTAGATTACTACTAACAACGCTATTAGAAACCGCATTTTTTGCTATAATAATAGAGTTAATACTTAGGGTACTAAAGTCTTATAGCAACCTGATTGTACAATAGCCGTCCCCTAAATCTAGGAACTAGGCTATCTAAGATTCCCTAGTAGGCTTAACCAGAGAAACGACATTCATCTTTACTGTCTTTTATTACCTAGATAGGCGATCTTATAGTCGTCTAAATAAGGCTGGACCGGCCTAACCTAACGCTAATGCTAAAGTAGAAGCTAAAAGAGTATCATCTAAGCTAGAGCTATCTAGTATAGCCATTTCCTTAACAATCCTAATACCTTTAGAGACCTACTTATATATAATCTTAGAAAGTAGACTCTAGCCTCTTATTAGGTTAAGGGCCTCTTTATTCAAAAGACTATATTTTCTATTAAGCATTTTCTAGAGTATTTCTCAGCGAATATCAGTAGTTTTAATCTTATAAAAAGGATCCTCTCTTACCTAAGTAGAGAGGCTACTAGTAGTAGAAGTCTCTGTCTAATTAGATAGAAGAGTATAGAAGGGACCTACCCTTAGTAGCTTATCGTCGTTGCTCTCTCGTTATAGCCACTTCCAACTTTAAAAAGCTGTACTTAAAGCTTTGGCTATAGCTAGCTATATTGCCTTGTTACTAAATACGTTTTTCGCTTTAGCAATTATGTTCTTTACTATAAGCAAAATATCGATAGTACTATTACTCTAAAGACTACTATAAAGCTTAGAACCTATCTAAACAGAGAGTAAGTCCTATAAAAAGCGAGCTATGTCCTTTAAGGACTTTAAAAAGAAGATATCCAGCTTTTAGCGCCAAACCGTATTAAGAAAATCCGAAACCTAACTAAGGACCTTAATTGTATAAGCTATAAAGTCAGCTTCCTTATTATTAACCTCCACTTTAAATAGACCTTAAAGACTTAGATCTAGATCTAAGACCTTAATAGGGTTAACTACTAATAATAGGAAAGACGTAATACTAGGTACTAGGGATAGTAAGTAATAGACTCCGGTTTATACTATTAGGGCTATAAATATGTTCGCCCCTTATATAGAAGAGCTATAAGTAGGAGAAGATAAAGAAGATATAACAGGCCTAACAATATAAGAAGTAACGTCGAGAAGCCGGCTTTTCCGCCCTTCTTCCATTAGCAGAAAACGCATCTTAACTTGCTCTTTCTCTAGCTAGGTATAAGAATAGCTCGGTATAGAGAGAGAGTTGAAAAAAGGTTTAAAAGCCTTATTATACTTAGCCTTATAATTATGCTTCTATTAGAGATAAGTAGGGCGGAACTTAGTATTATATACCTTATCAAGCGCTTAAACAAGGTAGAAAAGGGCATCTTCCTTACAGGCCTTTATTACCAGGATTAGGTTAATCTAGTATAGGTTGTAAGAATGGTCTTCTTAGCGGATTTTCTAACTAAGGTAAGCGTTTGCCCTAAATATATATCTAAGTCTCAGTTTATTATCGGTCTTTATCAGATTATACGAGCTAATATAGTAGTATTAACCATACTAGTAGTAATAGATCCCTTTAAGAGCCTTATACCTTCGATTGGTGTTTGTCACAGCCCTACATTCCCGGTGTTCATGTCCTGTATATATATAGATAGATTCTATTACGCTATCTGATCCCCGTAGGGGATATCTAGGTAGGCTGAACTAGTGCTATAGGAAAACCGTATAACGGGTGAAAAACCTATAACCGTATATAGGAAAAAAGGGGGGTGTGATAGGGGGTAGGCCAATCTTTACTAGAGTAGATACCGCCCTTTTAGGAGTGTGAAAATATACTGCCTAAAGGGGTATAGGCTAGACCGCTCTTAGCCTCTAAGCAGTAGAGTATTCTAGCAGTCTAGTAGCAATATGGCGAACTAGGGGGCGTATAGCGCCGCCGCCCCCTTTTTCAAGTCTGTAGAGAAAGCTGTATATATCCCCTCTTTCCCTTTCCTTAAAGGAGGCCGAAGGGTAGGCCGGGTAACCGTCGAATATATGTCGGATGTCCTCTATAGCTAGGTAGTAGCGGCAGAGGGGGTTATTAACCCTAGGTACCTTATAGGTATATAGGAATCCCCTTAGGCCTATCTTCCCTATATAGGCCTGTATTAGCAGCGAGCTTTCGGCCTTAGAAAGGTTATAGTAGCGTCTTTAGAAGGCCTCCTTAAAGGCCTTAGCTTGGTTCTCCTCTCTAAAGGTAGCCTTGGCTGATTTCTCTAAGAGGCTCTCTATATAGGGGTTGTAACTAGAGGCCCTAGCCTCCTATAGATAGCGATCCTTCTAGGTAATATAGAGGGGTTCTTCGTTAATAGCCTTCCTTAGTTATTAGTAGTACTACTACGCTATTACCTCCCTTTTTCTTTCTTGCTTTATACGCCCTCTTAGGGGGAGGCTGGTCCTAGGGGTCCTGTTTCTAAGGGTAAGGCGTAGGGCTTCCTTCTACTTAGCCACCTCTTTCCCTATAGCCCTGTTTATTCTAGCTTAGCTAAAGAAGGAGAGGGCATTAAGGTAGAGGTAAAGGGGGGGGATGTTAGCCTTATAGTAGAGGCTTCGGACTAGTATCCTTTTATAGGCCCCTATAACCCTCCTTAGGGCCTTGTTTTTAGATGCTAGTAGGCCTCTAGTTATACCTTATAGCCTGTTTAGTATTATAGGTATAGGGGTATACTAGGCCGAGGCTATATAGGCTAGGACCGGCCTTATTACTGCTGTATATAGGAGCCTAGTTTTTTCGATTCCAGGTCCCTAGGTCTTTCCAGCTAGCCTAGTAATAGCAAGGGACTACGTTTTTAGCTTCTGCCGTAAGGTACTGGCATAGGCCTTCCAGGTAAGCTTAGAGTCTAGCCAAACCCCTAGAAAACAGGCCTCTATAGCTAGTTATAGGGGGGGGGAGTCCCCTGCTAGTCCTAGGTTAATAGGGTCGGTCTAGGGCCTCCTTCTAGGGGGGAAGTATATAAGCTTTCTCTTTACTACTAAAAAGGTAACTCCAGCGGTTATTACCTAGTCTAGGTACTCTTTCCAGGTCTCTTCTAGCTGCCTAACCGTTATTGCAGCTTCCCTGCTAAAAGCTAGTAGGTTAGTATTGTCTATATAGCCTATAGTAGAGATAGTAGGGTATTTTCTCTCTAGTCTTTCATATAGGGGGCAGAGGTATAGGACTAAGAGGATTGGTAAAAGTGGTAAGCCTTAGGGTACTCCTGTTAGTACTAGGATTTGCTGGCTTTTTTAGCTGTTAAACAGGAGGCTAGTAGTCCTAGAGGAGAGGAATTCCTTTAGCCAGGATAGTAGCTAGGTAGGTAGCCCTAGCTAGTCTAGTATAGCTAGGAGCCTATTATAAGGGATACTATCGAAATACCCTAATAGGTCTAGCTATAGGAGGGAGGCCCCGGCTTTATACTTCTATACCTCCTAGATCTAAGCTATAAGGAGGTATATAGCCGATTCGGTGGATTTATAGCAGCAGTAGCCCTATTGCATTGCTGGAATTAGCTTAAAAGCCTTAGCTATATCCCTTATCTTAGTCCCTATAACTTTCTCTAGGACCTTGCTAATACAGTTAAGTAGGGCTATAGGGCGGTAGCCTCTAGGGGTGTTATAGGTATCTGGCTGTTTTCCTAGTTTAGGGAGGACAATAGTAACTACTTCCTTATATTCCTATAGATAGAAGCCGTAGAGGAAGGATTTCAAGGCTAGTATAGCAAGGGCCTTATATAAGGGGTTGCTATAGGCCTTTAGAAAGCCTATAGGGAGTTCGTCCGGTCCTAGTACTTTCTAGGGTTTTATTGTTTTAATAGCCTCTTTTATATCATCTGGCCTAACCGTCTAGCTAACTAGTAGCCTAGGGCCTATTAAGGGTTCCTCCAGGCTATCCTCTTAGAGGGAGGGGGGGAAGAAGTATACTGAAAGGGCCTCTACCTTCTTCAAGAAGGTACTGGCTTATCCAAGGGTTAGCAGCTTAGAAGGGGGTAGGGCGGTAGTGCTTTATAGCTTAGCCTATCTTTCTAGTTGCTAGAGCTTCTCTAGCTTTTCTCTAGCCTTTTGTAAAAAGGCCCTTTAGGTCTTTCTCTTACTCTCTCTTATAGCCTTTATTTGCTCCCTCTAGGCTGACTTATAGGCGGTAAGGAGGGCCTGGTTGCTAGAAGAGTATTGGAGCTATCTTTCTGCCCTTTTTCTCTCCTAGACTACCTAGTAGATTTCGTTGTTCTACTAGGGGGTACTCTTCCTTCTAGTAGTTGCTAGGGCTCCTTTAGGGGTTATAGCCCTAGTAATACGCTAGAGTTCCTCTAATAGTCGCCTATAGGCCTCTTAGAGCTTAGCTAGGTTAGAGAGGCGTAATAGATATCTATAGCCCCCTATATTATATATTAGGGAGCTAGCCTCTCTTACTACCCCCTTTTTATCCATCTTCTTCTACTAGAATTAGGGGGGTAGCAGTAGGGTTTCTATAGTCTCTAGGTTAATATCTAGTACCTAGGGGTAGTAGTCTAAGCATAAGCGTATATCTAAGCTAGTATAGGAGTAGGTAAGGCTGCTGCTAAGCTAGAAGTGGTTGATAGTAGAGGCCCTACCTACTTAGCTCCCCTATAGCGCCCTAGTTATAGTGCTATAGGGGGTACGGAGGGTAAGCCCCTGCTCTGCTGTTAATAGCAGTAGGTCTTCTAACCTAGGGCTAAAGCGGTTATATTGGTCCTAAAGGGGGTAGTAAAGGTTAAAGTCCCTAGCTAGTAGGTAAAGGCCTAGGCAGGCGTTGATCTTCCCTCTTATTTCCTCTATAAGGGGGGTTAAGCTAGTCTGGGGTTAGGGGTTGTTATATAGGGACTAGACTATAAAGGGGCTGTTCTTAGTCTATTTAGTAGCCCTAGCCTAGTCTAAGCTAGAGCTATAAGTCTATGTTACTAGCGGGAGTGATTTATAGATATAAAGTAAGGCCTGTCCGTTAGGGGTGAAAATAAGGTGGTAGAGGGCTGATCTAGGGCAGTAGGTAGAGTGCTGTACCTGCCTATTAATCTAGGATTCTTATATAGCGAGTATTTCTTCTCTTACTATAGAAAGTAGTATTTCCTATACCTCCTTCAAGCCCTATACGTTCTAGAGGTATACCTTTATATCTCTATCTCCTTTGGCTATATAGTAGGTAGTAGTTGTTATATAGTAGTAGTATTAGCCAGTCTAGTATCTAGGTCTAGTCTAGGTCTAGTATCTAGGGGTCTAGGGGCTCCTATAGGCTCTAGGGTTCTAGTAGGTCTAGTAGCCCCTTTAGGGCTTATAGCTGGCATAGAGAAAGGGGGGGTTTAGCCGCTTAGGTAGCTAAAGCAGGTAGTAATTGTGCTCTAGTTAGGGGTAAACCCTCTTAATACTGTTAGTCAGCCCCTCTGTCTCTTCCTTAAGACTATAGTATAGCCTTCCTCCCCCTCCTCTTATAATAGGGCCTGCTAAGGGGGGTATTACTGCTATTATTGCTATTATTGCTATTACTGTTAGTACTGGTATAGGGGCGGTTAGTCAACGTTAAAGGCTTTAGGCCTAGAATGTAGATATCCCTTAGCCTATACCTATACCTCTTTTAGGCAGGGGCAGGCCTCTAAACAGGTATGGTAAGCTTGGTAGTAGTTGCGGTAGCGGGGTGCCCTAGAGTAGGTAGGGGCTTCTAGCGTAATATAGCTATTAGCACTATAGTTATAGCAGATATCTTCTTTACTCTGACATACCTTAGCCCTATAGCCCTATTTCCAGTACCGTAGGTATTAGATAGGCTTAGCTTCGTCGATCTAGGGCTCTGCTTCTAGGGTTTGGCAGCTCTAGAAGACCCCCTTCTTATAGGCTTTCTAAGCTACCTCTAGGAAGGTAAAGGCTATTAGTACCTTAACCCTAGTCCGTTCTAGCCCTTAAAGGTGCTAGACCTTTGCCCTAACCGCCGTAGGGTATTGCTTCTTAGCTTCTTCTAGTAGGCCTTCCTCTATAACCTAGTTATAGACTATAAGGCCCTTAACTACTACTACCTAGGTTATAGTATATAGGGAGGCCTTCTTGCTAAAGGCCCTTATAATCTAGGTAGTATTGCTCTCTAGGCTCTTCTTTATCTCTATGTTCTTTGTAACTAGAAGGAGGTTACTGCTAGAGAGCGTCCAAACCCTCTAAACTACTAGGCTAGAAGCCTATTAGATAGCCTGTACTACCTCTAAGGCAGATTTAGCAAGTACCTATTACTAGGCTAAGCCTAGTCGGATAAGCACCTAGCGCTTTAGGCTAGGCCTAGTTGCCTTACTAGCTAATAGCTTACTAGCTATATTAGCCTAGGTCGGGGTTATAGGCTAGGAGTAGCTAGGCTATTGCTACTATTGCTACTATTGTTACTAGTAGTAGCTAGGCTGCTAAGGGTATTGCTAGTACTATAGCTTAGGTATTACTAGGGTAGTAGGGCGGTTTTAGGGTGCTAGGGCTGCTGCTATTATAGCTGGGGCTTCCCTAGGCGGGTCCTAGAGCAGGGCTGTAAGGGCAATTTGCCTAGCTTTAGTAGTCGCTTCTACTATACTATAGAAGTTAGTACTATCCTTAGCTAGGCTGATTATCCGGTCTAGGAGGCTAGAGAGTGTAAGGGCGAGCTTAGGAGGGCTAAGGGCAGCCTAGGTGGTTTTCTTAGTTACTAGGGCGATGTGGTCGGCCTTGGCAGCACTGTTGTTGCTTCCTTCTTTCCCTGTATTTTTCTCCGATTTTTTCTCTAGCTTTTTCAAGGGTTTCTAGCTAGAAGGGGCTAGGGCTAGGGCATACTAGCTGCTGTTTAGGCCCCTAAGGAAAAGGGCAAAGACGTTGGTTAAAGAGGGGGCGCTAATTATAGGGGCGTTGATAGTAGGGGGGGCGCTAAAGCTAGGTGCTATAGGTACTATAGTTATAGCGCCTATAGTAGTCTCCTTAGCAGTAGTAGAGGTAGTAGTTTAGCAGTCTTCCATTTCCATATCGTTGTTTAGGTAGTCTATACTTAGGGGTTAGTAATCCGTGCTTAGGGGCTGGCTTAGGGGGTTATTATTATTATTGTTAGCTATAGGTAGAGCAGGGTTGCCAGGGCATAGAGCTGTATTAGTAGCCTATGCGCAAGGAAATTGCAGTTATAAGAGGGCAGCTAGGCTCGCTATTTTCTGCATTTTCGCACGCTTAGGGCTGTCGCGTAACCGACAGCGCTACAGCGAAAATTAGCGGGCGTTATGTCCTTAATCGGACGGTTCGAATGGATGTAGTTGCACGCGATTTGGTGTAGTTTTGACCAAAAACTCGTTTTTCCCCTGTATATATATAGCCCTGTTCTACATAGGACCTTCCGTCCTATGTACAACAACATCTTTCTACAACCTATCTTTGCTCTAGCCTTAATAGTTAGTTGTACTATTATTTTCTTGCCTATAAAGCAAGATTTAGTAAGTAAAGAAAATCCCTTGTTAAAATCCATTCTAATAAGTAATTTGACGAATCCTTCTTGTTCTATATATACTTTAACTACAAGTTACTACTAATCCTATAATAGTATCTCCTAGTAACTAATTAGTAAAAGCCTAGCACTAAGTATAAGGCTTAGGAGTATTAGGCTCTCTAGATATACTTACTACTAACTTAGCTAACTATATCCTATCTAGCAATAATTAACTACTTTAATTCCTATAAGCTATAAATTCCAAGATTTTAGGTACCTCTACCGACTCTATAATAACTTCTTCTATAGTCCTTTCTACCTTCCTTTCTATTTTATTTTCCTAGGCTTCTCTAGTTTCTATCTTAATAAGTTATCTAATTCTATTTTACCCCTTTAGTATTAACCCTCTAACCTTTAATAGAACCTTTACAAACTCTATTAAACAGTAAATAGATAGATAGATTCTATTACGCTATCTGATCCCCGTAGGGGATATCTAGGTAGGCTGAACTAGTGCTATAGGAAAACCGTACAACGGGTGAAAAACCTATAACCGTAAATAGGAAAAAAGGGGGGGTGTGATAGGGGGTAGGCCAATCTTTACCAGAGTAGATACCGCCCCTTTAGGAGTATGAAAACATACTACCTAAAGGGGTATAGGCTAGACCGCTCCTAGCCTCTAAGTAACAGAGTATTCTAGCAGTCTAGTAGCAATATGGCGAACTAGGGGGCATATAGCGCCGCCGCCCCCTTTTTCAAGTCTATAGAGAAAGCTGTATGTATCCCCTCTTTCCCTCTCCTTAAAGGAGGCCGAAGGGTAGGCTAGGCAACCGTCGAATATATGTCGGATGTCCTCTATAGCTAGGTGGCAGTAGCAGAGGGGGTTATCAACCCCAGGCACCTTATAGGTATATAGGAATCCCCTTAGGCCTATCTTCCCTATTTAGGCCTGTATTAGCAGCGAGCTTTCGGCCTTAGAGAGGTTATAGTAGCGTCTTTAGAAGGCCTCTTTAAAGGCCTTAGCTAGGTTCTTCTCTTAAAAGGTAGCTTTGGCTAACTTCTCTAAGAGGCTCTCTGTATAGGGGTTGTAACTAGAGGCCCTAGCCTCCTATAGATAGCGATCCTTCTAGGCAGTATAGAGGGGTTCCTCGTTAATAGCTTTCCTTAGTAATTAGTAGTACTACTAGGCTGTTACCTCCTTTTTTCTTTCTTACTTTATACGCCCTCTTAGGGGGAGGCTAGTCCTAGGGGTCCTATTTCCAAGGGTAAGGCGTAGGGCCTCCTTCTACTTAGCCACCTCTTTCCCTATAGCCCTATTTATCCTAGCTTAGCTAGAGAAGGAAAGGGCATTAAGGTAGAGGTTAAGAGGAGGGACGTTAGCCTTATAGTAGAGGCTTCAGACCGGTATCCTTTTATAGGCCCCTATAACCCTCCTTAGGGCCTTGTTTTTAGCTACTAGTAGGCCTCTAGCTATACCTTGTAGCCTGTTTAGTGTTATAGGTATAGAGGTATACTAGGCCGAGGCTGTATAGGCTAGGACCGGCCTTATTACTGCTATATATAGGAGCCTAGTCTTTTCGATTCTAGGTCCCTAAGTCTTTCTAGCTAGCCTAGTAATAGTAAGGGACTATATTTTTAGCTTCTGCTATAGGGTACTGGCATAAGCCTTCTAGGTAAGCTTAGGGTCTAGCTAAACCTCTAAAAAACAGGCCTCTATAGCTGGTTATAGGGGGGGGGAGTCCCTTGTTAGTCCTAGGTTAATAGGGTCGGTCTAGGGCCTCCTTCTAGGGGGGAAGTGTATAAGCTTACTCTTTGCTACTAAGAAGGTAACTCCAGCGGTTATTACCCAGTCTAGGCACTCTTTCTAGGCCTCTTCTAGCTATCTAACCATTATTGCAGCTTCTCTGTCGAAGGCTAGTAGGTTAGTATCGTCTATATAGCCTATAGTAAAGATAGTAGGGTGTTTTCTATCTAGTCTTTCGTATAGGGGGCAGAGGTATAGGACTAAGAGGATTAGTAAAAGTGGTAAGCCTTAGGGTACTCCTATTAGTACTGGGATTTACTGGCTTTTTTAGCTGTTAAATAGAAGGCTAGTAGTCCTAGAGGAGAGGAATTCCTTTAGCCAGGATAGTAGCCAGGTAGGTAGCCCTAGCTGGTCTAGTATAGCTAGGAGTCTGTTATAAGGGATACTGTCGAAATACCCTAATAGGTCTAGTTATAGGAGGGAGGCCCCGGCTTTATACTTCTATACCTCCGGGATCTAAGCTATAAGGAGGTATATAGCCGATTCAGTGGATTTATAGCGGTAGTAGCCCTATTACGTTGCTAGAATTAGCTTAAAAGCCTCGGCTAAATCCCTTATCTTAGTCCCTATAACTTTCTCTAGGACCTTGCTAATACAGTTAAGTAGGGCTATAGGGTAGTAGCCTCTAAGGGTGTTATAGGTGTCTAGCTGTTTTTCTAGTTTAGGGAGGATAATAGTAACCGCTTCCTTATATTCCTATAGATAGAAGCTATAGAGGAAGGATTTCAAGGCTAGTTTAATAAGGGCTTTATATAAGGGGTTGCTATAGGCTTTTAGAAAGCCTATAGAGAGTTCGTCGGGTCCTAGTGCTTTCTAGGGTTTTGTTGTTTTAACAGCCTCTTTTATATTATCTGGCCT
The DNA here is from genome assembly GCA_029339225.1 of Phyllachora maydis. Lineage (NCBI taxonomy): Eukaryota > Fungi > Ascomycota > Sordariomycetes > Phyllachorales > Phyllachoraceae > Phyllachora > Phyllachora maydis. The sequence continues at coordinate 2,482,418 of JAQQPM010000004.1, forward strand.
AACCGTCTAGCTAACTAGTAGCTTAGGGCCTATTAGGGGTTCCTCCAGGCTATCCTCTTAGGGGGAGGGGGGGAAGAAGCGTGCTGAAAGAGCCTCTACCTTCTCCTAGAAGGTGCTAGCTTGTCCGAGGGTTAGTAGCTTAGATGGGGGTAGGGCAGTAGTACTTGATAGCCTAGCCTATCTTTCTAGTTACTAGAGTTTCTCTAGCTTTTCTCTGGCCTCTTGTAGAAAGGCCCTCTAGGTCTTTCTTTTACTTTCTCTTATAGCCTTTATTTGCTTTCTCTAGGCTAACTTATAGGTAGTAAGGAGGGCCTGGTTGCTAAGGGAGCGTTGGAGCTATCTTTCTGCCCTTTTTCTCTCCTAGACTACCTAGTAGATTTCGTTATTCTACTAGGGGGCACTCTTCCTTCTAGTAGTTACTAGGGCTCCTTTAGGGGTTATAGCCCTAGTAATATACTGGAGTTCCTCTAATAGTTGCCTATAGGCCTCCTAGAGCTTAGCTAGGTTAGAGAGGCGTAATAGATATCTATAGCCCCCTATATTATATATCAGGGAGCTGGCCTCTCTTGCTACCCCCTCTTTATCTATCTTCTTTTACTGGAATCGGGGGGGTAGCAGTAGGGTTTCTATAGTCTCTAGGTCGATATCTAGTATCTAGGGGTAGTAGTCTAAGCGTAAGTATATATCTAAGCCAGTATAGGAGCAGGTAAGGCTACTGCTAAGCTAGAAGTGGTTAATAGTAGAGGCCCTGCCTACTTAGCTCTCCTATAGCGCCCTAGTTATAGTGCTATAGGGGGTATAGAGGGTAAGCCCCTACTCTGCTGTTAATAGCAGTAGGTCTTCTAACCTAGGGCTAAAGGGGTTATATTGGTCCTAAAGGGGGTGGTAAAGGTTAAAATCCCTAGCTAAAAGGTAAAGGCCTAGGCAGGCGTTGATCTTCCCCCTTATTTCTTCTATAAGGGGGGTTAAGCTAGTCTGGGGTTAGGGGTTGTTATATAGGGACCAGACTATAAAGGGGCTGTTCTTAGTCTGTATAGTAGCCCTAGCCCAGTCTAAGCTAGAGCTGTAAGTCTATATTGCTAGCAGGAGTGATTTATGGATATAAAGTAAGGCCTGTCCGTTAGGGGTGAAAATAAGGTGGTAGGGGGCTGATCTAGGGCAGTAGGTAGAGTGCTATACCTGTCTATTAATCTAGGGTTCTTATATAGCGGGTATTTCTTCTCTTACTATAGAAAGTAGTACTTCCTATACCTCCTTCGAGCCCTATACATTCTAGAGGCATACCTTTATATTTCTATCTCCTCTAGCTATATAGTTGGCTATAGTTATTATATAGTAGTAGTAGCGTTAGCTAGTCCGGTATCTAGGTCTAGTCCAGGTCTAGTATCCAGGGGTCTAGGGGCTCCTATAGGCTCTAGGGTTCTAGTAGGTCTAGTAGCCCCTTTAGGGCTTATAGTTGGCGTAGAAGAAAGGGGGGTTTGGCCGCTTAGGTAGCTAAAGCAGGCGGTAATTATGCTCTAGTTAGGGGTTAACCCTCTTAATACTGTTGGTCGGCCCCTCTATCTCTTCCCTAAGACTATAGTATAGCCTTCCTTCCCCTTCTCTTATAATAGGGCCTGCTAAGGGGGGTGTTACTGCTGTTGTTGCTGTTGCTATTACTGTTGGTACTGGTGTAGGGGCGGTTAGTCGACGTTAAAGGCCTTAGGCCTAGAACGTAGGTATCCCTTAGCCTATACCTATGCCTCTTTTAGGCAGGGGCAGGCCTCTAAGCAGGCGTGGTAAGCTTAGTGGCAGTTGCGGCAGCAGGGTGCCCTAGAGTAGGTAGGGGCTTCTAGCGTAGTATAGCTGTTAGTACTATAGTTATAGCAGATCTCTTCTTTACTCTAGTATACCTTAGCCCTATAGCCCTATTTCCAGTACTATAGGTATTGGACAGGCTTAGCTTTGTCGATCTAGGGCTCTGCTTCTAGGGCTTAGCAGCTCTAGAAGACCCCCTCCTTACAGGCCCTCTAGGCTGCCTCTAGGGAGGTAAAGGCTATTAGTACCTTAACCCTAGTCCGTTCTAGCCCTTAAGGGTGCTAGACCTTTGCCCTAACTGCTATAGGGTATTGTTTTTTAGCTTCTTCTAGTAGGCCCTCCTCTATAACCCAGTTATAGACTATAAGGCCCTTAACTGCTACTGCCTAGGTTGTTGTATATAGGGAGGCCTTCTTGTTAAAGGCCCTTATAACCCAGGTAATATTGCTCTCTAGGCTCTTCTTTATCTCTACGTTCTCTATAACTAGAAGGAGGTTACCGCTAGAGAGTGTCCGAACCCCCTAAACTACTATGCCAGAAGCCTGTTAGATAGCCTGTACTACCTCTAGGGCAGATTTAGCAAGCACCTATTACTAGGCTAAGCCTAGTTGGATAAGTACCTAGCGCTCTAGGCTAGGCCTAGTTGCCTTGCTAGCTGTTAGCTTACTAGCTATATTAGCCTAGGTAGGGGCTATAGGCTAGGAGTGGCTAGGCTGTTGCTACTGTTACTGCTGTTATTACTAGTAGTAGCTAGGCTGCTAAGGGTATTACTAGTACTATGGCTTAGGCGTTGCTAAGGTAGTAGGGCGGTTCTAGGGTGCTGGAGCTACTACTATTATAGCTAGAGCTTCTTTAGGCAGGTCCTAGAGTAGGGCTGTAAGGGCAATTTGCCTGGCTTTAGTAGTCGCTTCTACTATACTATAGAAGTTAGTACTGTCCTTAGCTAGGCTAATTATTCGGTCTAGGAGGCTAAAGAGCATAAGGGCGAGCTTAGGGGGGCTAAGGGCAGCCTAGGCGGTTTTCTTAGTTGCTAGGGCAATATGGTCGGCCTTGGCAGCATTGTTGTTACTTCCTTTTTTCCCTGTATTTTTCTCCGATTTTTTTCCCCCTAGCTTTTTCGAGGTTTTCTAGCTAGAAGGGGCTGGGGCTAGGGCGTGCTAACTGCCGTTTAGGCCCCTAAGAAAAGGGGCAAAGACGTTGGTTAAAGGGGCGCTAATCGTAGGGGCGTTGATAGAAGGGGGGGTGCTAGAGCTAGGTACTATAGGTGCTGTAGTTATAGCGCCTATAGCAGTCTCTTTAGCAGCGGTAGAGGTGGTAGTGGTAGTTTAGCGGTCTTCCATTTCTATATTGTTGTTTAGGTGGTCTGTACTCAGGGGTTGGTAGTCCGTGTTTAGGGGCTGGCTAAGGGGGTTGTTATTATTGTTGTTAGCTGTAAGTAGGGCAGGGTTGCCAGGGCGCAGAGCTACATTAGTAGCCCGTACGCGAGGAAATTGCAGTTGCAAGAGGGCAGCTAGGCTCGCTATTTTCTGCATTTTCGCACGCCTAGGGCTGTCGCGCAACCGACAGCGCTACAGCGAAAATTAGCGGGCGTTGTGTCCTCAATTGGACGGTTCGAATGGATATGGTTGCACGCGATTTGGTGTAGTTTTGACCAAAAACTCGTTTTTCGTTTTTAGGTGTCGGTCCTTAAACAGTAAATAGCCTATATTACCTAGAAGTCCTAGGTTCTAGTAAAGCTTGTTATTAATAAAGCGTTCTTCCTAGATACGCTTGTCTAGGTCCTTTATATCTTATAGCATCTTAATAGCAAACCTTATTAGCAAATTCGCCCTAAAGTAGATAAGCTAGTTATATTAGCTTATTGCCTCTCTTCTAAGGCCTCTATAATCATATATATAACGGATATTTTCTCCTTACTAGACCCTTAGTATCTTATAGAAGATATTGGTACTATTAGCCTAACTAAACTAGAAAAGCTAGATATAGATAAGGATAAGCTCTCTTTTACCAACTTCCTAATAGAGCTAGTACAACTCTTCGAATACTCTAACCAGACTCCTATTTATCGTATTACCTACCTTTAACAAAAGGTAGGCCGGAAACTATATTATACTATTATTAGTATTAAAGATTAACCTAAACCTATAGACTTTATAAAATAGATAGAGCTTTATCAGAAGCTTTAAAATAATATTGCTATAGAACAATATTAATCTTAAGTTAGTTCTAGTTTAGTACTCCCTTAATTAGGACCTTATAATAATAGTAACCCTATAGTATTAAGTGTTATTCTACCTCAAGATTCCTATCTATCCTCTAACAAAAGGGCCTATAGAATCGATAACCGCCTTTATTTATACTATAGCAAGCTAGGCTACCTTGCCTATAACTATAGAGTAAAGAAGACCCGATCTACCACTACCTTAATTATAACCCTATACCTAAACTCTAAGGAAAAAGTTTAGGCCTAGGTATATTAGGTTATAACGCTATGCCTTCTACTTCTAATCTAAAGTTCGTTATTACTTTAAGTATAGTATATGCTAATTCTTCTTTACTCTTTACTACCTCTATAAATATATAAGGCAATTCGATTCCCCTCTTAACCCTTATCAATTCTAGTTATTCTCCTCTTAGATTTGTTAATTCCTTTATAATAGATCGCTTAGGGTTAAAGCAATCTACTTTAGATCTACCTTACCCTCTATACCTAGGAGATAGCAAGTAGGCCGGTCTTATTACAGACTTCTATATCCTAGACCATAGTTTTGGTTACCCTGATTCTAGTTATTTTTAGAATGGGTAATCCTATAAAAGGATCTGTAACCACTATAGCCTACTAGTAGTAGTCGTATAGGGTACGTAGGGGCAGCAACAGCGTTGATATAACCTAAATAGCACTTCCTAGGTATGTGCTGGTATAGTAAAGTAGGGCCCTTTACTGTATTCCCTCTATAAAAGTCCTTATATAACGGTATAGTTATAGGCTATAGCGCTATATTATAGGGGCTTTAAGCTTATATATCACGGCTTTTAGTAGGTCTTATAGGCCTATAAGGCTTATAGTTGTAGGTAACGTATAATTTGATTTCAAGTCCAGTAGGTAAGGCTTCGCAATTTCCTTTCCTATATATACCCTCCGGGACCGTTCCTGCCTTCTATATGGTAGGAGCGCCTTAGTAGGTGCATGGTGCCTTCCCGAAAAACTAAATAAGCTGGCGATTTTAAATAATCGACTTACGGCCACCTAAGCTGCAGGGTAAGCCGCACGACTTTTCCTGTAAGTTCTGTTTTCGCTCCTGCAGTGCAGGGTAGGTACAGGGTAGGTAGGTGACCTAGTAGAAGAGCCTTTTAAGGCTATTTCTAGCGCTTACATAGCCTAAGGAGGCTGTCTTTACAAAAGTGGGGTATAAATCTAAAAATAGAAAAGCCTTTTAAGGCTATTTCTAGGCTATATAGTGGTATATATAGCTTAGTAAGCGGTATCCACAAAAGTGGGTCCACCCTTAGAATATAGCTATATATCTAGTAGTTTGTGAACTGAAATCCGTTTTGCCTAAGCTATAACCGTTAGGGCGCTATAGCTCATTTTGTACGTTTAACACCCCCTCTATTCTTCTATTCCTTTATAAGCCTTGGAAAGCTATATATAGGTGAAGAATAGAAGAATCCTAAGAAATAAGAACGTAAGAGCAAAACTATTCCGTTAGACAAAGGGGTTATGCCCTTATATATATAGGATAAACCCCTATTATATATAGAAAGAAGTAAGAATATATATAATGTTGAAATCAAACCTATAACCTATTTAAGGGTATAGGTACTATAGCTTTACAGCGTATAGTAATATATAATACCTAAATATTCGATACCCTAGCGACTGATAGACGTACTAGAGTATAGAAGGAGTAAAGGGCTTATAAACGCCTTTATCCTCTTATAGAGAAAACGATTTTTAGCACGGTTTTAAATTTTATGCCCTTTTTTACTCCGTTCTTTTAGCAAGTTCTAGTAAGGAGATAACAGGTAGTTAAATAGAGAATCCCCCTCTAAAGGAAAGTATACTACTAGTAATAGCCAGAGCCTATATTTTCCAAATATAGATATACTATATACTAGCGTACTTCTAGACGTAGCTAGAGTAATATAGGCCTCCCTAACGCCATAGGGAGCTAATACCAGCACAAGGGCGCCTATAGAACTGTACTACAGTGGCTAGGACCTTATAAGCCATTGAAGGCTATATAGAGGAATTAGGTTATTCCAGAGGGCTGTAAAGTAGCCAGTACTATTGACTGGTCTTATAAGCTAATCAGGCTAAGCTAGGCCTTCTATATATATAGTATAGAATATATATATAGGGGTAGAGGGTAGCTTAGTAAAAAGCTCCCTTAAATTGTAGGCCTAAAAGCCTAATAAAAGACTGAAAGCCACTAATTGGTAGGGCTTTAGTAAGTCCGTCAGCCGGCATACACTTAGTATTAAGATATATAATAGTAACTATTTTAGCCTTAACCTGCTCTCTAACATACCGGAATTTCAGCAGGGTATACTTAGTTCTAGCGTATAGAGCAGGGTCATTAGCTACCGTAATAGAGCCCTGATTATCTCTATAGAGGGTAATTGGGTGGTCTATAGGCCTATAGAGTTTAGAAAATAGCCCTATAATCCACTGTACTTCGCGTATAGCCTCTGTAAGTCCATTAATTTTAGCTTCCAGGGTAGAGAGAGCAATAGTAGTAGCTCTTTTCGTTTTACAGCTAATAGGCCTACCGGCTAACTTATATAGATAGCCGTAGGTGGATTTACTAGTAGCCTTATCCCCTGCAAAATCAGAATCACTAAAGCCTATAGGGACTAGACTACTATCAATTATAGAAGTCCGGCTACTACCTTTACCATTTCTAGAATCTACTATAGTAGTAGAGGTAGTAGCTAGGGGCCTAGGCCCTTCCTTAGAGTAAAAGTCTCTACTAAGCTTAGTAGTTGTATTACTACTATTACTAAGCTTAGGCCCTAGATCAGCTACTGTATTTCCGTTATAGCTAAAACAGATGCTATAGTCTTTAGTACTATTAAGATACTTAAAAAGAATTTTAGCAGCGTTTAAGTGTGATTTTATAGGTCTATTTAAAGACCTAGAAAGCCACTATACGGTAAAGCTAATATCTACTCTAGTAAGGATCAATATATATATAGCTGTTCCTACTAGGCTTTGATAGAGCCTAATTTCCATAGAAATCAGAGGTGGCTAGTAATATCTTCCTTTAGTTGAAGTTGACTTACTAGCCCTGGCTATAAGGGAATAGATATAGGCTTAGAATCAGCTAAGTTAAAGCGGCTAACCGCCTCTTCTATATACTATGACTGGTTAAGCTACAGGCGCCTATTAGGTCTATCCCTTATAATCTGCACGCCTAGGAAATAGGTAGTAGGCCCTAAGTCTTCTATAGCGTAGATCTTATTAAGCCGTTTCTTTAAATCAGTTATATAGCCTATATCAGGCCCTATAAATAGACAGTCATCTATATAGGTAACGATAAAGTGGCAGGTTTTAGCATTATAGAAGACCCCTAGATCTGAAATAAGAGGGAGATAGCCTAGGCTCTTAAGTAAGATTTTAAGCTTATCTTGCCACTCTCTAGGGCTTTATTTCAGGCCGTATAACGCTTTAGATAGTTTAATAATATTAGGAGTAGAAGGATTATAGCCGTATTTCAGTAAAAGCTTATAAATAGCCTTATTAAAAGCCGCTAGGTCTAATAGTCCTTCAGGGATTTCTACATATAGTTCTTCTCTAAGAGCGCTATTAAGAAATGCCCCTATAAAGTCAGCTTATTCTATTTCCCAGTCTAAAACAGCACCTATAGCTAAAAGTATACGCCAAGTAGGTGGTATACTAGTAGAGGCATAGGTTACAGTATAATCTAGGCCTTCTACCTGTATAAAGCCCCTAGCTACTAACCGCGATTTATACTTAATAGGCCTGTTTTTAGCGTCCTTTTTAACCTTAAGAACGTTTCGACAGGTAATAAGCTTACGGTTAGAAGGTAATATACTTCTAGGTAGGAATTTAAAAACCCCTAGCTCTAATAACTGGATAAATTCCTAGGTAATAGCCTCTAACCACTTACTACGCTCATCTCTAGGTAGTTTTAAGACTTGCTTATAAGTAGTAGGCGTACTATCCTTAGATATTACCCTTTTTCGAGCCTTATAGACAAAAGACAGTATATAGCTACTAGTCTTAACTAAAAGCTTATAGTAATCAAGCTGCATTTTATCCCCCTCTGAAATAAGATCACTATTATCAAGAGGTTCGTTCGTTATAGGCTAATTAGGCGCTATAACTTCTATAGGCTTAGGTGCAAAAGTAGGCTCTATAGTTTGGGGAAACGCCTCTGGTAATTCAGGCTTTCTAATAGATATAGTAGGCCTAGTAGACTCTACTAAAACCGGATTTATAGGCTCATCCGGTAAGGGTTCATCTAATTCACTATCGGAAGAAGATTCATAGGGTTCTAGCTTACTAGGTCCTATTTCTATACTAATAAGCTTTCCAGTATTAAGATTAGAAGGGTCCGGGCTGATAGCCCCCTCTAAATCTAGGTCTAGGTCTACTAATTCCCCCTCTCAAGCCGTATTATCAGTAGGCTGACTTAGTACTGTATTATCCTCTATAAACTTAATAGTAGAGGTTTTAAGTACTGCTCTTCTAGACGGTATATATACTAGATAGGTCTTAGAACCTAATACCGCTAGTAATTTACACTCTTTCGTTTTAGAGGTAAGTTTTAACGATTTAGACCGTTTTTCTAGAGGTATAATAGCCTCTTTTCTAGCGCCTATAGCCCTATAGCACTCTAGGTTAGGTATATATGGAATACCAGGCTCTAGCTCGTCAAATAGCGCCTAGAAAGGAGTGGTTTCCTTATTAGTTATAGCTATACTATTAACTAATTCCACTACAGCCTCCAGTATAAAGCACCACAAATACTAGGGTAAAGCGCTACTAAGAATAGTATACCTTACATAGTCTAGTATAACTCTAACTGATCGTTCTCCTAAGGCGTTCTGCTCGTGGATATAGGGGGCAGAAGTGCTAAATTTAATACCCCTTTTAGCTAACTAAGTAGTTAATAAATCAGTTATTTCAGTACCTCCGTTAAAGTGGAATTTAGTAGGATATCTACCAAAACCATTCCTTAGGCCCCTAAAAAAGCCCTTAATAGCGTTAGCTACTATAGGGCCTGATTTATTAGGTAGGTTAAAAACCCACCTATACCTACTTTTACAGTCAACTAGAAGTAAGACTATAGGGTTTCTGTTATAAGGCCTAGGCCTAATTTTAACAGTATCGCCCTCTATTAAGTCTAAGACCCTAGGTAAGTCAGGTATGAAAGCCTTACTAACCCTTCTCACTGCTTTACCTCGATCACAGCTAGAGCAGTGAAAATCAGCTTCCTTTATTTTATCAAAATTAGGCAGCCCTTTAGTAATACTAGAGGTCTTTTTCAAAAGACATAGGCCTATATAGCCTAGCCTAACGTGCTACAATTTAGCTAAATTAAGTAGATTATAGTGATCTCGCTGACCTATATTAGGCTCCTTTAAAGTAGGGCTAGATATAGCCTTTTCTACTACTTTATTCCCCTCTATAACTGGCTCTCCTGGCACATAGGGCAGGTCTCTAATGCCAGTTAAGGGCTCAGGCTCCCTAGTCTTACAGGGACTTTAATAGGGGGCCTAGGCAGTGGCTAAGGGCTCTACAGGCCTACGGGGCCTTTTCCCCCTTAAAGAAGTTCCTACACCTTCTAAAGTAGTACCCTTAGCCGGAGAGTTCCTTAGCTTATAGCGCTTTTTAGGCTCTATAGCTTCGGATACTATAGCATCCTCTATAATAGGTCTATAGTCTTCCTTTCTAATAGAATTAGAAGGAATTTCCACTACTATCTTATTACGCTGCAGCTCTATACTTTTAGTAGTATTATAACTAGTAAGGCCTAAAGGAAAAGCAAAATTTGCATATAATATAGGCTTAGAGCTACCTTTGACGTCAAGAAAAAATCCTGATTTTTTAAAGTCTAGTACAGCTATACAGTTTCATGGCCAGAGCAAAGATGGGTTGTGGAAAGATGTTGTTGTACACAGGACAGAAGGTCCTGGTGTAAAGCGAAGCTATATATGTATAGGATGATAACAGGATGACAACGGACTGTGATAGCACCCTACCCTAAACCTATAGTCGTCCTTAACTGTAATTAATGATTGTATACAGTAGTTTTTACGTAGTAGGACCTGTATATAGGGTGTTGAAGTGACAGTGCTAAGGCCTATACGATTCTAACCTATATCTAGGCCCGTACATTTTGACCTACCTTCCTTATTCGGTACTATAGTCTACCTAGGCGCCAGGCCTACTTATTACTAGGCCAAGCACTAGCACTACGCTGAAGCTACCTTTCTATACGTCCAATACTAGCCTAAGTTACTATCGAGTCGTTAAATTTTTCTCCCCTATATACAAACCGTACAATCTTACTAGCTTTTATTAAGAGTTATCGCCGATTCTTTATAGATATAGCCCTAACTCCCTACTCTACTTCCTTAGTAAAGGAGGTTCTATATAAAGCGTATATCGGGTCTGTTATTTTTCATATAACAAAGGCTATACAGCGTGGTAGGCCTATTAATATTTTTTCTATAGAGCCTTATATGGTAACCGCTGCCGGAGGGCAGCGGTGTAAACACTATGTAGAGCAGAAAAAAGCTAATTGTTTAGCAGTACGTTAAGGAGCTATTGGCGAGTCGGGGGTAATACGGTACTAACGCCTATAGTAGCCTATAGGAGTCTTATAGTATAAGATAGAGGAGTATATACATATATACCGCATTGCTAAGAGATTCTGTACTATATTGACGACGGATCCTAACAGACCTATTAGGAATATATAGTACTATTTCGACTAGCTAGATTGGTCCTAGGTTGCTATAGCAGCGTACTAGCTGCTATACAACCTTGATACTACGACTAAGGTGTATTATATAAAGTATAGTATAAATAGGACGAAAGTTTTTTCTATAATAGGTGGCCTATAAGATAGCAACTAGGTAGAGGTTCGGTTGCAAGTCGGGGGCTAGTTGCTAATATATTGTATAGGAGAAGATTGTTATGTACGAAAATTTTATACAGAATCGTTGTTAGTACTATGCCTATATTATGCCGCTGCTTGCCCCCTAGGGCGCTAACGAGGCTGTAGGAGATTTTACACGCCGTCGAAATGTTTGGTTTTGTCAGACGTAGCCCGGCCTTAACGTATATAATGGTTACTACGTAGTTGTAGTAGCCTTAAAGAAGAGGCTGGCTAAGGCGCTCTATAACGGTACCGAGCCTTATAACAGGGATACTTAGGTAGTAGCCCGTACGAGCGTTCGTACCGAATCAGGCAGGTGGTCGTTCTATAGGATATAGGGTTTTCTATGCTATGCCGTTTTGGCATATTTTGTACTAAGTCGGTGCCGAGTCATTACGGCGTTATAAAATTAGCAATCCCTACTCTTAAAACCAATCCGGTAGGCCGGGCTTAGTAGGGTATTTAGTGTAAAAATCCTGTATATTGCTTATACAGCCTTGAATATTTGTTGCCGGTTCCTAGGTAGGTTTATAGGGTTTTGGCTATTGGATCCTATATTTAAGGGCGCCGTTCCTAAGACGAGAGTTAAGTATTTTGTCGAAGTACTACTTAATTTCCGGTTTAGGGCCTTTGTCGGATAGGATAGCTCTATAAGGCAATAATGGTAGGTTTGTAGTATATTGGCCTAGTAGCCCCTTAAAGGTAAGTTAGACTAGAGATATATAGAAGATAGGGAAGATCTTGTATAGGGGCGGGATATATACTACTACTGCCTGTCTATATACCTTGGATATACTCTAAGGGCTAAGCTACTTATAGTTAAGCTTCTTTAGTGGCTAACCCTGTTAAATGTTAGTAGTACTAACCTATACCTTATCTCTAACTTTATACTAAACCGAGTCCTAGCGTTTTTTATTTATAGTCTTAGCTATATAAGTTTGAGCTTGCTCTATAAATAGTTAAGTATAGTTAACTACTTTTTATAGTCTCTTATAGATAGACTAGGTATTTAGGAACTCTTTTTATATAATATTAGTACATAGGGGAGTTATAGGCGGCTTAGGTTCGACGCCTATATTAGGGTACTATCTGTAATTAGCGAAGAATAGTGTAAGACAGGTTACCTCTGACTTATAGTTGTTGCTTATAAACTCTGCTAGGGGTAACCAGTCTACCTAATCGTCTTAGTAGAAGGAAATGAAAGCTTATAGGTACTATTCTAGGTAGGTATTTACAATTTCTATCTATCTATCGGTTTTAGGGTAAGCTATAAAGGAGTGCTGTAGGGTAATTCCTAAAAGGCAGTAAAGTTCCTTCTATAAGGTACTAACGAACTAAGTACCTCTATCTAAAATAATATAGTCTAGGGTACTATAGAGTTGGAAGATGTTTATAATAAAGGTAGAGGCAAGTATAGTAGTAGAAAGGTCAGGTACTATGGCGAAGTATCTTATTTTTATTAGTCTATTAACTATAACTAGAATATGCTAGTAGTCGACCCTATATTAGTAGTAGGTCGGAAGAGGTAAGATATAATTGATACTTATTATAGTCTAAGGCTAGAAAGGGACTAGTAAAGGTGTAAGGAGGCCTGGCAGAGCTCCTTTAGCGTTCTTAGTATAGCGGCAAATATAGTATGCTATAATGAATTGCATAATATCCTACTTGATATACAGCTAATAATAAGAGCGTTGTAGGAGTTCCAGTATCTTATTACAGCCTAGGTACCCTACTGGCGATAGACTATGATTTCTATAAATGACTTGTAGCCTTATCCTATCGTTAGGTAGGATAAAAAGACGGTTATTGATATAAAGTCGGCTATAAATCACTATATAGTCAGCCATAGTAGCCTATAGGAGCGGTCTAAGCTTAGGCGGAAATGTATGGTAATTGGGGTCCTAAATGTAGTCTAGGAGCCTCTAAGAATCCTAGTAGTTAGAATAGGCAGCCTAAATAACAGAGTTGATTAAATCAGATATATCAAGTGTAAGGAGAAGAAGGGGAGGGATAGTAGTAAGTCGGATATAACCCTATTCAGAGTCAAGAAGTAAAACCTAAGATCTCCTTGCAATCTAGGCGTCTAATAAATCTAAGGAAGTCGCTAGGGAGTTGCCAGGGCGTCGGGAGAGGGCGTCTAGTATAATATAGTTACTACTAGGCCTATAGGTAATTTAGAATCGGAAATCCCCTAGGAATTCAGACTACTAAACCTACCTCTAGTTAAGGATTTTTGTTATACAAAAGTACTATAGGTTCTTATAGTCTATAAGTATTTTAATAGGGCGGTCTAGGCTCTATAGTTCTAGTCTCTATTCCTCAAACGCTTTGATAATAGCTAGGAGCTCTTTATTATAGATCTTATAGTTGTATTTTACTAGTATATGTTTTGCCGAGAAGAAGGCAACTAGGTATAGAACCTCCTTCGAGTTATATTAGGATAGTACGCCTTCTAAGGCCTAGTTAGATATATCTGTCTCTATTACTATCCTATAGCTAGGGTTAAAGTATTATAAGATAGGCGCTATAGTAAAAGCCTGCTTTAAACGTTGGAAGGAGGTTTCCTCTTAGGAAGAACTAGACTATGGCCTAGTCTAGGCCCCGTTATAGTAAAGAGATGTTAACGGACGTATTATAGATGAAAAGCCGGAGATAAAACGTCGGTAGTAATTAGAGAAGCCTAAGAATTACTATAGATCCTATAGTGATTCTAGGCAGGGCTAAGACGTAATTGCTTTAATCTTTTTAGGGTCTATAGAGATGCTAGATATTGAAATAATAAGTCCGAGGTATCGTGTCTAGGTAGTATGAAAGTTATACTTCTTAATATCTACTATAAGGCCTGTATTTATTAGCCTTGTAAGTACGTTGTAGACGTATTGGGTATGGTTTATAGGTATATTACTAAAGATGATAATATCGTCTAGATAAGCAGTCGTATATTTGTCTAATATATTAAACAAAATATGGTTAATAAAGTATTGCTAAGTGCTAGGCGTGTCTATTATGCCGAAATTTGCTATTAAGCACTTAAATAGGCTAAAACGGGTGGTAAATACAGTCTTCTATTTGTTACTAGGGGTAATTCGGATCTGGTTAAATACTGCTATAATATCGAGTTTAATATATATTTTTGCCTGGTATAATATGTCTAACGTTTCTCTAATAAGTGGAATTGGATATCGATTTTTGATTATAACGTTATTTAGGCCTTGGTAGTCTATATAGACTTATACCCTACTACTAGGCTTCTTTGCTAATAGTACTAGTATAGCTGCTAATAATGTACTACTCTGTATAAAGCCCTTAGAAAGGTAGTTATCTAGGTATTTCCGGATTACTAGGAGCTCCTAGGAGCTTATAGGGCGGTATTAAGTAGCTAGTAGTAACTTGCCTAGGATAAGTTCGACTTGGTAATCGAAGGGACGGTAAGGTAGTAGTATTTCTAAGTTTATAGGAAGAAAAGCTGTAATTAAGTTGTAATATATAGGCGGTAAGAGTTTCTTGATATTGGTTTCTAAAATAGATAGGTTGATTTTAAGGTACTTTTTAATATCCTTATTAGATACCCTAAAGAGATAAGAAGAAAAGGTATTGGTATTACCTAGCGTTAGGAACAAGTCAGTAGTAAACCCTCTTTAGAGTAATATATCTGTTACTATATAGAGTTCTACTATTAATATACTAGAGACGCTAGAGTCTTTTACGAAAGATAGGAATAATATAGTAGGTAGAAGCTATAAGTTAGAAGGATCCTAGGTAGTAATTAAAGAGGAGTTAGGGGAGCCTTAGGTAGGTATTAGAGGGTCCTTATCCTAGAGTACAACTAGTATCCTTCTAGTAAAAGTTATAGTACTAGAAGCCTAGTCTAGTAAAGGATTATAGGTATAGGGCTAAGGGAGGCTAAGAATTATATCTAGTCTAGAAGAGCTTAGAGGCTAGATATATAGGGATAATAGCTTAGAAGTATAACTAGAATTAGGTTAACTAAATAAATGGTCTAGGATATAGAAATCTGTAATAAGACTGGCCTACTTGCTATTTATAAGGTATAGAGGGCAAGGTAAATCTAAAGTAGATCGCTTTAACCCTAAGTAATCTACTATAAAGGAATTAACAAATCTAAGTAGAGAATAACCAGAGTTAATAAGGGTTTGGAGGGGGACCGCCTTGCCTTATATATATACCAAGGTAGTAAAAAGCAAAGAAGAATTAGTACGAACTACACCTAAGGTAATAACGAACTCCAGATTAGAGGTAAAAGGCCTAGGATAATGATCTAGTATTCCTAGGCCTAGGCTTTTCCCTTGGAGTTTAGTTATAGAGCTATAGCTAAGGTAGTAGTAGGTCGGTTCTTCTTTGCTCTATAGTTGTAGGCGAGATAGTCTAGCTTACTATAATATAAGCAGAGGCGGTTGTCGATTCTATAGGCCTTTTCCTTAGAAGAAAGGTAGGAACCTAGGGTTAGGATAGCTCCTAATACTATAGGGTTACTATTGTTATAAAATCCTGGTTAAGGAGGCGGTACTAACCTAAAACCGATCTAGGATTAATGCTGTTCTATAGCGATATTGTTTTAGAGCTTCTAGTAAAGCTCTATCTACTTTATAAAGTCTATAGGGCTAGGTCGGTCTACCATGCTAACAATAGTATAGTATAGCTTCTAACCTACTTTCCGTTAGAGGTAGATAACATGTTATACAGGGGTCTAGTTGGAATATTCGCAGAGTTGTACCAGCTTTATTAGGAAGTTGGTAAATAAAAGCTTATCTCTATCTATATCTAGTTTCTCTAGTTTAGTAAGGCTAATAATACTATTATCTTCTATAAAATACTAAGGGTCTAGCAATGCAAAAATATCGGTAATATATATGATTATAGAAGCGTTAGAGGGGAGGCTATAAGCTAGTACGACTAGCTTGTCTACCTCTAGGTAAATTCGCTAATAAAGTTTACTGCTAAGACGCTATAAGATATAGAGGACTTGGACTAAGGTATTAGGGAAAAAAGCTTTATTAATGGCAAGCTTTACCAAGACTTAGGACTTCCAGGTAATATAGGCTATCTACTGTTTGATAGAGTTTATAAAGGTCCTATTAAAGGTTGGAGGATTAACGCTAAGGAGTTAGGACAGAGTTGTATAACTCGTTAAGATAGGAGCCAGAGGGGGCTAGGGAAAAGTAGCTAGAAGGAGGGCGGAAGGGGCCCTAGAGAAAGTTATAGCTAAGTCAGTAGAGATACCTAAAATTCTAGAATTTATAGCTTATAGGAAATAGAGTAGTTGATTATTACTAGCTAAGACAAGGTTAGCTAAGTCGGTAGCTAGCATTCCTAGAGAGCCTAGTGCCTTTAAGCCTTATACTTAAAGCTAGTCTTCTACTAATTAGTTACTGTTAGTCGCTATTATAGAATCAGTAGTAACTTGTAGTTGAAGTATATATGGAAATAGAGGGATTTGTCAAATAGTTTGTCAAAATGGACTTTTAACAAGAGGTTTTCTTTACTTACTAAATCTTGCTAATTTAGCAAGAATATATAGGTGCAATAAACTGTTATAGCTAGAGCAAAGATAGGTTGTAGAAAGATATTGTTGTATATAGGACAGAAGGTCCTGGTGTAAAGCGAAGCTATATATATATAGGATGATAACGGGATGACAACGGACTGTGACATACAGCGTCTATCATCCCCGTAAAGGGTTTCCTTTATAAGGCAACCTCCCGAATCATAGTGCCTAACCCCGCTAATAATATTTATATTAATATTAGGTAGGTATAAAACGTTATCTAATACTAATTTAGTATAGGTAGGGGGGGCCTTTCTAGATAATACTTCTAGTATAATAGAGCCTATACCAGCCGGGCTTACAGGGCCATTTCCAGTATTAATAGGGCGTAACTGGCCTGTGTTAGGCATAAAGGTAGTAAACCGCTCTTTACTATTACTGATATAGTCCGTAGATCCCGTATCGTATAGCCAACTATTATAAAGAGCGGGGTCTCTGGGGCATCTTCTAGGCTGATTATCTTTATATTTTGCCTTGTTATTAGAAGAGGTTTTTAGGCCTTTTCCTTTAAAGTCCTTACGCTTCTTATACCCTTTTAACGCTAATAGCTGTGCTAATTAGGTACTAGAATCGCTAGAAGAACTAGAATCGGAACTAGAGTCAGATTCCTCTTCTTCTTCTATAGCTAGGTTATAGGACCCTAGTACAAAGGAGACTTGTTCAGCACTTTTAGCACTATAATTCTGCCCTTCAACATTATAACTAGCCTTCTTCTTACCCTTTTTCTTATTTTCACCCTTCTTACTAGGGTTAGAATTTGAATTAGGGGTTGAATTAGAGCTTCTAGCTATATAAGCTGCTCTATACGCCTCTATAGCCGGGTTCCTAGATTCTTCTAAAATATCAGCCATTAAATATTCTATATTAAGGCTAGAGGTTATAAGACCTAGCATTCTAGCCTGTCTTATAGAGCTCTTTTGGCGTAATACCTAGCTAGGAAACTTAGATTCTAGAGCCTTAAAATACTGATTTAGTATTAAAGAGGGATCTATATCTATTTCAGCTATAGGAAGCTTAGCAAGATAGCCGTTAAATTCAGCGTTCAAAGCTGATAAGCCTTTTTTGTAGGTACTAAAGGTAAGGGCGTGGAATTCGTTATAGACGTCCTCCTTTTTAGATTCTATAGGTCGGCTATACTGTCTAACAAGCAGCTTAAAGGCCTTAGAAGGTATATAAATCCACGATATAGCAGCCCTAGGGCTACTAGATAAGCTATTACATAGAAGCATTAAAAGAACAGCTTGATCAGAGTTACTATAAGTGTTAGATATATCAGGGTTTTCTAAAAGATTAGATATCCCTAACGCTCTTAGCACTATACTTCAAGCCTAAATCTACTGTTCAAATTGCTTTCCCCGCTAAGCTTACTATCGTCCAGTCTAGTATAGGCCTTTTTAGAAAGCTCCTTTACTATACTACTAGTAAAGGATAGATTCTATTACGCTATCCGATCCCCGTAGGGGATATCTAGGTAGGCTGAACTAGTGCTATAGGAAAACCGTATAACGGGTGAAAAACCTATAACCGTATATAGGAAAAAAAGGGGGGTGTGATAGGGGGTAGGCCAATCTTCACCAGAGTAGATACCGCCCCTTTAGGAGTATGAAAACATACTGCCTAAAGGGGTATAGGCTAGACCGCTCCTAGCCTCTAAGCAACAGAGTATTCTAGTAGTCTAGTAGCAATATGGCGAATTAGGGGGCGTATAGCGCTGCTGCCCCCTTTTTCTAGTCTATAGAGAAAGCTATATATATCCCCTCTTTCCCTCTCTTTAAAGGAGGCCGAAGGGTAGGCCGGGCAACCGTCGAATATATTTCGGATGTCCTCTATAGCTAGGTGGCAGCGGCAAAGGGGGTTATCAACCTTAGGCACCTTATAGGTATATAGGAATCCCCTTAAGCCTATCTTCCCTATATAGGCCTATATTAGCAGCAAGCTTTTAGCCTTAGAGAGGTTATAGTGGCGTCTTTAGAAGGCCTCCTTAAAGGCCTTAGCTAGGTTCTCCTCTTAAAAGGTAGCCTTGGCTGATTTCTCTAAGAGGCTCTCTATATAGGGGTCGTAACTAGAGGCCCTAGCCTCCTATAGATAGCGATCCTTCTAGGTAGTATAGAGGGGTTCTTCGTTAAAAGCCTTCCTTAGTTGTTAGTAGTACTACTAGGCTGTTACCTCCCTTTTTCTTTCTTACTTTATACGCCCTTTTAGGGGGAGGCTGGTCCTAGAGGTTCTGTTTCTAAGGGTAAAGCATAGGGCTTCCTTCTACTTAGCCACCTCTTTCCCTATAGCCTTGTTTATTCTAGCTTAGCTAGAGAAGAAGAGGGCGTTAAGGTAGAGGTTAAGGGGGGGGACGTTAGCCTTATAATAGAGGCTTTAGACCGGTATCCTTTTATAGGCCCCTATAACCCTTCTTAGGGCCTTGTTTTCAGATACTAGTAGGCCTTTAGTTATACCTTATAGCCTGTTTAGTATTATAGGTATAAGGGTATGCCAGGCCAAGGCTATATAGGCTAGGACCGGCCTTATTACTGCTATATATAGGAGCCTAGTCTTTTCGATTCCAGGTCCCTAGGTCTTTCTAGCTAGCCTAGTAATAGCAAGGGACTACGTTTTTAGCTTCTGCTATAGGGTACTAGCATAGGCCTTCTAGGTAAGCTTAGAGTCTAGCCAAACCTCTAGAAAACAGGCCTCTATAGCTGGTTATAGGGGGGGGGAGTCCCCTGCTAGTCCTAGGTTAATAGGGTTAGTCCAGGGCCTCCTTCTAGAGGGGAAGTATATAAGCTTGCTCTTTACTGCTAAAAAGGTAACTCTAGTGGTTGTTACCTAGTCTAGGCACTCTTTCTAGGCCTCTTCTAGCTGCCTAACCATTATTGCAGCTTCCCTGCCGAAGGCTAGTAGGTTAGTATCGTTTATATAGCCTATAGTAGAGATAGTAGGGTATTTTCTCTCTAGTCTTTTATATAGGGGGCAGAGGTATAGGACTAAAAGGATTAGTAAAAGTAGTAAGCCTTGGGGTACTCCTATTAATACTGGGATTTACTGGCTTTTTTAGCCGTTAAATAGGAGGCTGGTAGTCCTAGAGGAAAGGAATTCCTTTAGCTAGGATAGTAGCTAGGTAGGTAGCCCTAGCTGGTCAAGTATAGCTAGGAGCCTATTATAAGGGATACTGTTGAAATACCCTGATAGGTCTAGCTATAAGAGGGAGGCCCTGGCTTTATACTTCTATACCTCCTAGATCTAAGCTATAAGGAGGTATATAGCCGATTCGGTAGATTTATAGCAGTAGTAGCCCTGTTGCGTTGCTGGAATTAGCTTAAAAGCCTTAGCTATATCCCTTATCTTAGTCCCTATAACTTTCTCTAGGACCTTGCTAATGCAGTTAAGTAGGGCTATAGGGCAGTAGCCTCCAGGGGTATTATAGGTATCTGGCTGTTTTCCTAGTTTAGGGAGGACAATAGTAATGACTTCCTTATATTCCGATAGATAGAAGCCATAGAGGAAGGATTTTAAGGCTAGTATAGCAAGTACCTTATATAAGGGGTCGCTATAGGCCTTTAGAAAGCCTATAGGGAGTTCGTCAGGTCCTAGTACTTTCTAGGGTTTTATTGTTTTAATAGCCTCTTTTATATCATCTAGCCTAACCGTCCAGCTAACTAGTAGCCTAGGGCCTATTAGGGGTTCCTCTAGGCTATCCTCTTAGGGGGAGGGGGGGAAGAAGTATACTAAAAGGGCCTCTACCTTCTTCTAGAAGGTACTTGCTTATCTAAGGGTTAGTAGCTTAGAAGGGGGTAAGGCGGTAGTACTTTATAGCTTAGCCTATCTTTCTAGTTACTAGAGCTTCTCTAGCTTTTCTCTAGCCTCTTATAGAAAGGCCCTTTAGGTCTTCCTCTTACTCTCTCTTATAGCCTTTGTTTACTCCCTCTAGGCTAACTTATAGGCGGTAAGGAGGGCCTGGTTACTAGGGGAGCGTTAGAGCTATCTTCCTACCCTTTTTCTCTCCTAGACTGCCTAGTAGATTTCGTTGTTCTACTAGGGGGTACTCTTCCTTTTAGTAGTTGCTAGGGTTCCTTTAGGGGTTATAGCCCTAGTAATACGCTGGAGTTCCTCTAATAGTTGCTTATAGGCCTCCTAGAGCTCAGCTAGGTTAGAAAGGCGTAATAGATATCTATAGCCCCCTATATTATATATTAGGAAGCTGGCCTCTCTTGCTACCCCCTCTTTATCCATCTTCTTCTACTGGAATCAGGGGGGCAGTAGTAGGGTTTCTATAGTCTCTAGGTTGATATCTAGTACCTAGGGGTAGTAGTCTAAGCGTAAATATATATCTAAGCTAGTATAGGAGCAGGTAAGGCTGCTACTAAGCTAGAAGTGGTCGATAGTAGAGGTCCTACCTGCTTAGCTCCCCTATAGCGCCCTAGTTATAGCGCTGTAGGGGGTATAGAGGGTAAGCCCCTGCTCTGCAATTAATAGCAGTAGGTCTTTTAACCTAGGGTTAAAGCGGTTATGTTAGTCCTAAAGGGGGTAGTAAAGGTTAAAGTCCCTAGCTAGAAGGTAAAGGCCTAGGCAGGCGTTAATCTTCCCCTTTATTTCTTCTATAAGGGGGGTTGAGCTAGTCTGGGGTTAGGGGTCGTTATATAGGGACTAGACTATAAAGGAGCCGTTCTTAGTCTATATAGTAGCCCTAGCCTAGTCTAAGCTAGAGCTATAAGTCTATGTTACTAGTAGGAGTGATTTATAGATATAAAGTAAGGCCTGTCCGTTAGGGGTGAAAATAAGGTAGTAGGGGGCTGATCTAGGGTAGTAGGTAGAGTGCTATACCTGCCTATTAATCAAGGGTTCTTATATAGCAAGTATTTCTTCTTTTACTATAGAAAGTAGTACTTCCTATACCTCCTACGAGCCCTATATGTTCTAGAGGTATACCTTTATATCTCTATCTCCTCTAGCTATATAGTAGGCGGTGGTTATTGTATAGTAGTAGCGTTAGCCAGTCTAGTTTCTAGGTCTAGTCCAGGTCTAGCATCCAGGGGTCTGGGGGCTCCTATAGGCTCTAGGGTTCCAGTAGGTCTAGTAGCCCCTTTAGGGCTTATAGCTAGCGTAGAGGAAAGGGGGGTTTAGCCGCTTAGGTGGCTAAAGCAGGCAGTAATTATGCTCTAGTTAGAGGTTAACCCTCTTAATACTATTGGTCGGCCCCTCTATCTCTTCCCTAAGACTATAGTATAGCCTTCCTCCCCTTCCTCTTATAATAGGGCCTGCTAAAGGGGGTATTACTGCTATTGTTACTATTGCTACTATTACTATAAGTACTAGTATAGAGGCGGTTGGTTAATGTTAAAAGCCTTAGGCCTAGAACGTAGATATCCCTTAGCCTATACCTATACCTCTTTTAGGCAGGGGCAGGCCTCTAAGCAGGTATGGTAAGCTTAGTGGCAGTTGCGGCAGCAGGGTGCCCTAGAGTAGGTAGGGGCTTCTAGCGTAGTATAGCTATTAGCGCTACAGTTATAGCAGATCTCTTCTTTACTCTGGCATACCTTAGACCTATAGCCCTATTTCCAGTACTATAGGTATTAGATAGGCTTAGCTTTGTCGATCTAGGGCTCTAATTCTAGAGCTCGGCAGCTCTAGAAGACCCCCTCCTTACAGGCTTTCTAGGCTACCTCTAGGGAGGTAAAGGCTATTAGTACCTTAACCCTAGTCCGTTCTAGCCCTTAAGGGTGCTAGACCTTTACCCTAACCGCTATAGGGTGTTACTTCTTAGCTTCTTCTAGTAGGCCTTCCTCTATAACCTAGTTATAGACTATAAGGCCCTTAACCGCTAATACCTAGGTTATAGTATATAGGGAGGCCTTTTCGCTAAAGGCCCTTATAATCCAGGTAGTATTGCTCTCTAGGCTCTTCTTTATCTCTACATTCTCTATAACTAGAAGGAGGTTACTGCTAGAGAGCGTCCAAACCCCCTAAACTACTAGGCTAGAAGCCTATTAGATAGCCTATACTACCTCTAGGGCAGATTAAGCAAGTACCTATTACTAGGCTAAGCCTAGTCAGATAAGCATCTAGCGCTCTAGGCTAGGCCTAGTTGCCTTACTAGCTATTAGCTTACTAGCTATATTAGCCTAGGTCAGGGCTATAGGTTAGAAGTAGCTAGGCTATTACTGCTATTACTACTATTATTACTAGTAGTAGCTAGGCTACTAAAGGTGTTGCTAGTACTATAGCTTAGGCGTTACTAGGGTAGTAGGGCGGTTTTAGAGTACTAGGGCTACTACTATTATAGCTGGGGCTTCTTTAGGCGGGTCCTAGAGCAGGGCTATAAGGGTAATTTACCTGGCTTTAGTAGTTGCTTCTACTATATTATAGAAGTTAGTACTGTCCTTAGCTAGGCTGATTATCCAGTCTAGGAGGCTAGAGAGTATAAGGAAAAGCTTAGAGGGGCTAAGGGCAGCCTAGGTAGTTTTCTTAGTTGCTAGAGCGATATGGTCGGCCTTAGCAGTACTGTTATTGCTTCCTTCTTTCCCTGTATTTTTCTCTGATTTTTTCCCTAGCTTTTTTAAGGTCTTCTAGCTAGAAGGGGCTAGGGCTAGGGTATACTAACTGCCGTTTAGGCCCCTAAGGAAAAGGGTAAAGACGTTAGTTAAGAGGAGGGCGCTAATTGTAGGGGCGTTGATAGTAGGGGGGGCGCTAGAGCTAGGTACTATAGGTACTATAGTTATAGCACCTATAGCAGTCTCCTTAGTAGTAGTAAAAGTAGTAGTTTAGCAGTCTTCTATTTCTATATTGTTATTTAGGTAGTCTGTACTTAGGGGTTAGTAGTCCGTACTTAGGGGCTAGCTTAGAGGGTTGTTATTATTATTATTAGCTATAGGTAGGGCAGGGTTGCCAGGACATAGAGCTGCATTAGTAGCCTATATACAAGGAAATTACAGTTGTAAGAGGGCAGCTAGGCTCGCCATTTTCTGCATTTTCGCACGCCTAGGGCTGTCGTATAACCGACAGCGCTATAGCGAAAATTAGCGGGCGTTATATCCTTAATCAGACAGTTCGAATGGATATAGTTGTACGCGATTTAGTGTAGTTTTGACCAAAAACTCGTTTTTCGTTTTTAGGTGTCGGTCATACTACTAGTAATAGTATCCTTAAAGCCTTCCTTAGACCCTATATCTATAGGGGGGTCTAAATTACTAGTAGCTATATTATCTATAGCCGGCCCTAGATGGGGCTCTTTCCTAGGGGGACATAGAGGAGAATCTAAATCCATAGTACCGCTAAAAGGATCAAATCTAGGACGATAGCTAGTCTTTCCAGTAGTAGCAGCATTGCTACTATTAGTTAGAGAAGCTAAAGTAGAAGATATATTCTTTATAGCGCTAACGCTATCCTCGATAGAGGCTTATAGGGTATTTAGACTTAACAGTAGTGTTTTTATATTACTAGATTAGCTAGCTATAACTCGCTTATAAGATTTTATATACTGTTTTAGGACTTCTATAACCTTGCTATAGTCTTCGCCATCTTCCTTATCTTCTAATAGGGTTCGTATAGGTGGTGGAGGCCTAGAAGATTGCCCTGAATCAGCTGGGTTACTAGCCCTTTTAGGGGCTATACCCTTCCCTTTAGCTTGATCCGCCATTGTAAATAGGCTACTATTTACTTATAGTGCTAGTAAAAGTACTTAATTAGCTTCCAGTTCACTACAGCTAATTAGCTAGCTTACTAATTATAGTAGTGATTTTCTAGGCTAGTCTTAGCGCTTAGTAGGTTTAAAGCGCTGCCTACTTGCTACTTAGTAGGGCTTTCTAGTAGAAATTCTAAACTAGGCTTTAAGATAGGGACTAGAGACTTCGACGTAGGGACTTAACTACCGCCTATAGATATATCTATAGAAAGGGCTCTATAGTAGGGAAATATAGGTCTTTAGCGCTAGAAATTCTAAAACGCTAGCCTTTCTACTTCTAGCTATAAGTAGAAAGGTCTTTTAGTATAGGTAAGTATACTAGCCTAAGCGTATAAGAGCCCTAAATGCTCGTTAATACTATAGGACTTAGATTTCTTAGCGATTTCTCCTTCTAGATTTTCAGGCTTTTTATTCCTTAAATAGCCTTTAATAAGATGTAATATATAGCTTTTTAGAGCTAATATAGTACTATATTTTCAGCTAAAAGAGACTTAAATAGCCCTATATATAGGCAGAGGTAGCGCTTTGAAATTGGACTCCAACGATAACTATCCTACAGGCTATCCGGGCTTATAACCTATTAGAATGGGTAATCCTATATAAGGATCTGTAACCACTATAGCCTACTAGTAGTAGTTGTATAGGGTACGTAGGGGCAGCAACAGCGTTTATATGGCCTAAATAGCACTTCCTAGGTATGTGCTAATATAGTAAAGTAGGGCCCTTTACTGTATTCCCTCTATAAAAGTCCTTATATAACGGTATAGTTATAGGCTATAGCGCTATATTATAGCTGTTTTAAGCTTATATATCACGGCTTTCAGTGGGTCTTATAGGCCTATAAGGCTTATAGTTGTAGGTAATGTAGTAATTTGATTTCTAGTCTAGAAGGTAAGGCTTCGCAATTTCCTTCCCTACATATACCCTCTGGGACCGTTCCTGCCTCCCATACGGCAGGAGCGCCTTAGTAGGTATATGGCGCCTTCCTGAAAAACCAAATAAGCTGGCGATTTTAAATAATCGACTTACGGCCACCTAAGCTGCAGGGTAAGCTGCACGACTTTTCCTACAAGTTCTCTTTTCGCTCCTGCGGTGCAGGGTCGGTACAGGGTAGGTAGGTGACCTAGTAGAAGAGCCTTTTAAGGCTATTTCTAGCGCTTATACAGCCTAAGGAGGCTGTCTCTACAAAAGTGGGGCATAAATCCAAAAATAGAAAAGCCTTTTAAAGCTATTTCTAGGCTATATAGTGGTATATATAGCTTAGTCAGCGGTATCCACAAAAGTGGGTCCACCCTCAGAATATAGCTATATATGTAGTAGTTCGAGAACTGAAATCCGTTTTGCCTAAGCTATAATCGTTAGAGCGCTATAGCTTATTTTGTATGTTTAACATTCTTAATTAGAGATAGGTCTAGTAGTCTGAATTCTTAGGTAACTTCTGATTCTAGATTACCTATAGACCTAGCAGCAATTATATAAAGCTAGACGCTTTCTTTTAACGCCTTAGCGACTTACTAGTAATACCCTTAGATTTACCAGACACTTAGATTATATAGAGATCCTGTTAGTAGGATTCCAGGGATCGTAGTAACCTAAAACGATAAGAGCAAAGCGAGTAGCAAGGAAATACTGGTTTAAGTTCTGGTTCTAGATTGTTATATATCTCCCTCTATCTAGAGGGTGGTTACACACCCCTTAAATACCCATGTTAGAGCAGAGCGCTTGTTAGTGACCATTATATAGTGCGCGGGTACGCCACTCGTAGCTATCGCATAAGTAGCGTAGTATGCGCCCTATTCTCTAGAGCAAGAGGCTTATATGCTATACAGTTATAGGGATTAGTACCTAACCTCCCTTACCGCAATTAACACCGGCAACTCTTCTTTTCATTACTATACTAGCGCCTTATTAACTAAAATAGGAAATCCTAAATCGTTTTACTCCCTTTATTGCCAGAATAGGAAATGCTAATCACTTAACTTCTTATTTACCAATTAGAATATTGAATTCTAGTTACTGATCCCTAGTATAGAAGGCGCGACTTTAGTACCTTCCAGATATACCTCTAAACGGCGCAATAGTAAGCGCATTATACTGGTAACCATTGTTGCAAAAGCTTATAGTCCTAAATAGGAATTATAATAGGAAAAATCAGAGCTCTAGGCTAGCTGATTACAAACTCCGAACGCTTTTACCCTAAACCTATGAATAGGTAGGTTCTCCTACTACATACTACCTATTCTCTTTCTCCCTATAATCCGTACTAGCAGTAGTAGCAGTAACAATAATAGTAATAGTAGCAGTAACAACAATAGCAATAGTATTAGTAGTACTAGCAGTAATAAGTAAGTTACTTACTATTATATACTAATAATTAAGCATACTAATCTTATTGTTTATAGTATTGGATTTTAATAATAAGTAGAGTAGGTACTCCTATAGGAGCATAGGCAGCAATGCCTGTATATACGCTAAGGATAAGGGCAGCAATGCCCTTAATACGTATATAACTAATGCTCCTAACAAGTATCTTACCTAGGAAGGTAATAATAATACGTTCCTAGATATATTTAAGCGCGCTATTACTAATAATAGTAACTAGAAGAGTATAGCGGGTAGTAATAACAGCAGCGACGATCCTAACGCTGCAGATATAGCTATACTCGTTATATAGCCTAAGTCCGCGGGCAGCTATACTAACGCTAACTCCATACCCCTTGATTCTAAGGGGCTAATCGTATATACGCGTATCCTGCTTAAGCAGGCCGCTATACTCTAGTATAAGGAGAAGGCAGAAGAGTCGGCAGTATATAGGGCAGAGATCGCAGTATGTAAGGTATATATCTCTATACCTGCTAAGCACTCTCTACCTATATCACTAGCTATAAGGAAGATAGTAGTAGCAGCTACGCGCGTGCGGCGTATAGCGCTACGCACTGCTATACGCATGCCTATACTACTAGTAGCGACACTAGTAGCAGCAATAGCAAGTTCGTTGTCCGGCAAAAGCTTAGACAACTCTATTATCCGCTCTAGCTGCT
Organism: Phyllachora maydis; assembly: GCA_029339225.1. NCBI lineage: Eukaryota > Fungi > Ascomycota > Sordariomycetes > Phyllachorales > Phyllachoraceae > Phyllachora > Phyllachora maydis. The sequence continues at coordinate 2,509,625 of JAQQPM010000004.1, forward strand.
ATATATACTGTATATCAGACTGTATAAAGCCTTATAAGAGGTCGTTACGCGCTTATACGTATAAACTAGAGGGAAAGCGTCTTACTCTTATTATCCTTGTTATTAATATTACTAATATATATAAAGTTTATAGCCTATATAGTACTATATACGCTGTTGTTTGCCTTAGCTGCCTACGCTTACTTTTAACAGGTATCAAGGACTTGTTTAACAAGTCTGGCAATTCCGCACTATATACGGCATACTATGACCGCGCATTAGGCCGCGGCCTCTAGTACTAGTAGTGCTTATCTAGGCACTTATATATGCCAATGTAAGTTCCATTTACATATTATTTCCATTATTTTATTGTTCCTAACATATATTGTAGCCCTAAGTCGGTCTATCCGTTCTTAGACTGCTTTTTAGACCTTTGCTCTAACCCGGCTATAAAGGCTAAAGTAAGTTACGATCTTTAGTAGTATCTATTATTTAATCGGAATACTTATTGGTTATAGGATTGGAAAATGTAGCGTAACGGCGCTAAGTGCGCCTTGGTCTTAGTGGATAAGGCGCGCGCTCTTGTTAAGCATAGGGCACCTACGGCAGGCATAACGCCTATATAGAAAAAGCTTATAGCAATAGCCGCTATAAGTAAGGCTATTAATGTTTTATTATCGTAATTAGGGGGTAGGGGGCGCTGGCGTATATATCGCGCTAGCTATAAGAGTATAAATTAAGATCGTTTCGCGCTTTACCTTATATTCCTTATTATACTATAAATAAATTATCCTAGTAGTCTTTGTCTTTTGTACTAGCGATCTTGCCCTAAGTTATATAGGCTCTTCCTATTGCTTAGCCGGGTGTTAAACCCAGCCTTCTACTCTGATCTTAGCTATATTCGTAGTAACGAGCCTTTTAAGCGTCTTATTCGGCGTATACTTAGTTATAGCGTCGGCTAGGTTGTCGTTGCTACTAATCCACTTAATTTCTGCGATTTTACTGTTTTTATAGCTCTATTATAGGGCTATTATATCGATTATAAGTCGCTTTTCTACTGTTATCCCGAGCTTTACCAGGTACTTGTATAAACTAAATAAGTCTGTATAAACAACGATTAGTAGTAGCAATAGTAGACCTAGGCCTAAGTAGATCTTAGTAAGCGTCTAGTATAATATATACCTAAGATCGAACCTACCTACTATTCCGTATATTTCGCTTGCTAAAACGCTTTACATTACCCGTTTGTACTTAGTCGAGGACCAGTATACGATATTACCATATAGGTTAAACTCGTTTATACCACTTGTCTCGTTTCTAAATATTATTATAAATCTAATCTGCAATATATATATATTGTATTCCACCTATAGAGTCCTTATTGGACTATAAGGAGCTGCTAGCTTACACTAATGCCAGAGGAAAACCGGAAAACGGATGAAAAACCTCCAACGAACTCAAATAAGGCGGGCAACCTAGCAAGAGGAAAAAAGCAGTACTAAAAGAAAAACACAACGCAAGGGGAGGCCGTCTAGGAGGCTACTAAGGGAAATTGCGCCTATTCCCCTACCCATCTCCCATAAGAACGCCCTATATCTCAATTAATATAGGGCTCAGGGTAGGGGAATAAGGAAGGGGTCTTATCAGCAAAAGAGGTAAAGGTAGGTCTAGGCTTAAAGCTTAGAAGCTTATAAGCTTAGCCTTATAGCCTTCCCTCTTACCTTAGGCATAGTAGTAAGATACCAGCTATAGGGAAGGGTAGAAGGAAAGCAGTCTAAAGGAAAGGAGGGAGGCTGTCTTAAACAAAAAGAGTAGAAATAAAAGGAAAGAAAAGACTTAGAGCATATCTATATCCTCCTCCTCTATAGAGCCCCTTGCCAGCTCTAGGGAGGAGGGTACAGGTATAGCTGTAGCTATAGCTATAGGGTTGGTGGTAGCGGTAAAGGTAGCGGTAGGGATTTTGTTAAAAGCCTCCCTTATTGTCCTTTAGGAAAGGGGGGCTATAGTAGCGGTAGTAGTGGTGGCGGGTATTATAGAAGGGCGTCCACAGCGGCGTTTTCCAGCTACTACTGTGTAGCCCTCTTCTCCTTCTAGCTAGTCTTCTGTCGATATTACTGGCTTAAGAGGGCCTGGAAGGTCGAAGTTGATAGGCCTATTTTAAAGGTAGGCCTTTGCTTATGCCCTATATTTCTTCCTTTTAGGGCAGTCCTCTGCCCTAGCATAGTAGTCTCCTTAGCAGTTCCGGCAGTTCTAGGCCCTAGTATAAGCTTCGTTAGTATGCTTCTTCTTTTCTTAGCCGCAGTTATAGCAGAGGGCAGAGGAGTAGCAGTATTTAGCCTTATGCCCCTAACGCCAGCAGTTAAAGCACTAAAGGGCCCTAGCCTTATCGATATAAGGCTCTGCTTTTAGGGCCCTATAAGCCCAGAAGATGCCGTCTTGACAGGCCTTATAAGCCTCTTGTTAGCTAGAAAAGGCTATAAGTGCTGAGACTCTTGTTCTTTCGATTTGGAGTAGGTACCAGACTTTAGCTTAGAGGGCTAAGGGATATACTTCTTTTGCAGCTGCTAAGAGGCTAGCTTCCATTATCCGATCAGCTGTTATAAGCCCCTTAACAGCTACTGCCCAGGTAGTAGTATAGAGGGAGGCCTCTAGTAATAAAGAGGCTAGCCAGGCTGTATTTTCCTCTAAGGCCTTCTTTACCTTCTCTTCCTCTATAACCAGTATAAGGTTACTGCTTGGTAGGGTCCTTACCCCCTTAATAGTATGCCCTATTGCCTTCTAAACTACCTATACGATCTCTAGTGCTAATTTCTAACTAAGGGGGGAGGAGGCTGATCCTAGGTGTATAAGGACTTGTTTTTCTAGGCCTAGTTTGGTCGGCTTTACCCTAGCTACTACTATAGTAGCCCAGGTACGGCGGGTCTCGGGCTGAGGGGCTGGTTACTACTATTGTTGTTATTGCTATTGTTATTGCTGTTGTTGTTGCTTCTTCTGCCTCGGGGCCTGGGTAACGAACAAGGGAAATATCGGGGCTTTTTTCTCCTCCTCTTTCAAGATCTACGTTAAGGCTAGCTTTCTAGCTAGCCCGGTATATTCGACGATTTCCTTAAAAGCCGGGTTATTGACTAAAAGACTAACTATCTGGTCTATAAGACTAGAGAAGGTAAGGGCGAGGGTTGCAGGTAGTAGGGCTTTTTCTTTCCCCTTTTTAAAGGGGTCAGGGACGGCAGTAGCGGTAGTGGCGTGTTGACTGCTGGAAAGCCCTTTAAAAGGGCTATCGAACGGTATATCGCTCGACCCGGTAGCAGTTATAGTAGTAGCAGGGTTAGCAGCGGAAGTGGTAGTGGTAGTGGTAGCAGTAGCAGTGGTAAGGTAGGTCAAGAAGCTGTAGCCTAAGCGCTTAGGGGCTTTGTTGACAGCCCCTAGGGGGCTAGGGGCAGCAGGGTTCGGGTTGGCAGGGTTCGGGTCAGAGGGGTTAGTGCGGTCAGGGCTAGGGCATATAACTATAGGGCCCGTACGCCCGCCCCGCTATAGCTGCAGATTTCTGGCCACAGTTGACCATATTGTACAGTCAGAATCCAACTATAGCGCTGTCGAACGAGCGACTGCGCCGCAGCCAAATTTAGCGTGTGTTGAGTCCTCAGTTAGACAAGTGGATTGCAAAAGAGTGCAGTCGATTTGGAGCAGTCCTGACCAAGAACGCGTTTTCGGATGTATAATGTCGCCTTAATCTGCAATATTATATCAGCATTATTAGCGAATAATCCATCTATAAAGATAAAGAGCTTAGCTATCTCAAGTTCAAGTTGCAAATAGCGCAGCCTATATATTAAGTTCTTAATCTACTATTATAGTCAAGCATTAAGCTTGGCAATCTTGTCTATATTAGGTTTAGTTAACTATACTGCTACTAATAAGTCGAAAGTCGCTTCTAGCTGGCAAATCGTAGTAATATAGGTACCGCATGCTTGTTGTTCGATATATACTTGTTTCGCTGTTTCGGCGTCTAGGCTTATAAGTTCGAGTTATATAGCTTGCCCCTTTTGCCGAATCTCGATAGCATCTGCGCTTGTTTCAAGCCTATATCTGTTAAAGTCTATAATTGATTTATCTGTTAAAAATACTAGTAGCTTATACTTAAAGCCAGCTTTATCTAGCTTAAGCTTCTCCTTATCTATAAAGGCTTGCTCGCTGATATTAAGAGTATTGTCGGTTTATAGGCTAACAATTCCGAATCCGCTTCCAATTCGCGTCTTTCTAATTATAAGGTATAGGTCGAAGGCGCTTAGCTTAAGATCGAGATATTTAGTATGCTAGTTTATATATATTACCTACTAGTATAGTCCGGCTTTAGCTAGTCTATACAATAGGGTTTTAACGAGCAAGATAGTATAAGGGGGATAGAGCATCTTAAGCTCCTTAGGTAACAGAAGAATCACTTTCCTTACTAGCTGTAATTTAGCTTATATATAAGCCTGAATAACATTATATACCTATGCCTTAAAACTAAAGCACGTTTGTAGTATCGGGAGTAGTAAAAGCATAAGTCGCTGTATATAGCGTTAGATTATTAGCGATTAAGTAAGTAGGTACTTCTTGTCCTTATTATCGAATCCCTAAGCTATAAAGTGTAATTTCTTACATAGCAAAGTAAGCTTGTTTTTTACTTCCCGGATAATCCTTGACTTAAAGATCTAGTAGTCTGACATATCTACTAGTATCTAGATCGCTTTAATTACCCTAACTACTAGGAGCGAGTTCAGTTCTATGTTATTAGATTCTTAGAATAGTATACTAGATATAGTAATCTTCCCTTTAGCTTTTAGTCTAAGCGCAAGATTGTAGTCACGCTTCTCTTTTTCTAAAATAAAGTTGTTAGAAGGTACTAGGTTCTTTCAGGGTTATCCGCGCTAGTAGGGCTGCTTAGGCTAGGGATATTAGAATAGTTGTTGGACAACGTGGCGCTCGTGTCGCTTCGGTAGAACCTCGGTATCCCTGTTAGGAGTAGGGCACAGGGTTGCCGGTCATCTCGGGAGCAGGGTACAGGGAGGTCCTGGTCAATTAAGGTGGATATAGCCACGATTCCCTATATCAAGTAGATTGAGCCTACTTTAGGGCCTGTAAACGTTTATAGGGGGGACAGAGAAAATCTCTGTTCTAGGCGGCTAGAGCGCAGGTTAAGGAGACAGAATATAGATTAGTATACGGAATTAATCATAGAGACCACCGATTCGAACAATTAACAGTTAAAAGTCGTTAACCTAGCGTAGACAAGCCTAGTATTAGTATATATATCATTATTATAATATCTAAGAATGTACCTTAGTAGCTGCTATTATATCGAACAGCAAGAACAATAAGAAGGCTGCTAAAGAGGGCTCTATCCTTCTCTCTAAGCCGTAGTAGTAGATCGACTTCGAGCAGCAGCTTCGGCGCGTTATAAGTAAGGTAATCAAGTTTATAGACCCGAACGATACTAAGGAATTAGGTAGATGTCCGGTCCTTCTAACCCTTAACGATATACCTATTCTCAGGTTATTAACCGCCTGTATTAAGACTGCTTATTAGACCTATGTCTGTTAGTATTATAGCCTTGCTTAGGGAGCGTAGCTTACGGAAGAGTATATTAAGTAGGCGAACGCTAACGGGCCTCCTCCTTTTCCTAGTAAGCGTATTGTATATACCGATTTAACTGCTAACGGGAGGGCTACCTTCTAGAGCATATTAATAATGTATAACACTGCTATAGCAAACTGAAAATACAACTAGGATAACGTTATAGAGGTTAAGAAGTAGATTAGGGAGTACATTAAGACTTATATGCTAAATCTATACTGCCTACCCAAGCAAAGCCTTTACTAGTAGTATTAGAACCTTACTAAGTTGATATATTTAAAGGATTATAAGCGAATAAGGACGATATATAAGGACTATAAGGAGTATCTTAATACTAGTAAGGTAAAAGCGGTTAGTAACTAGAGGACCTAGATAGAGAAGTAGTAGAAGCTACTATACCTAGTAGAGTATTACAAAGTTAAAGGGGTAGCTAACCCTAAACTATAGTTTAACGACTTGCTAATCTTCTTAAGAGTAACCTAAAGGTTCTAGGGTTAGATATTAGCCTTATAAAGGGACTTTAAGAAGCAGGCCAAAAGGGAGAACCTTAATTACTATAAAGTAGCAAGGGATTTCCTACAGAACCTTAAGTTCAATAAGCCTTTTAAGCCAAAGCCTAAGAACCTAGTAGGAAGAGGAGGCGTGTATATTACCCTAAATAGCAAACAGCCTCTTTCTAACAGGGCTAGTAAGAAAGGTAAAAGAGGAGGGGATGTCTAAGAAGAGGCCTCTAAGTAAGAGAGAGCTAATACCTATAGTAACCGAAATCTCTAGGAAGCCTTAGAAGTACTCTAAGCCTTAGGACCTGATTATCCTATAGGGAGACCTAGTTCTTATTATAAGAAGTAAACCTGCAGAATAATCTAGTATAACTAGAAGGCATACTAGTATCTATTTCCCTCTCTTATATATAAAGGTTAGGAACTAAGGCCAGATGTAGAAAAGCATATGAAACAAGCTATTAAAGAGGATTCGCAACTTCGATCAAAGATATCAGCTAATTAAAAAGAGCTAAAAGATAAGTAGAAGGCCTAAAGGTATATAGGGTATAGGGAGAAAGTAAAGGCTTTAAAACTAATAATAGAAGTTGTTCCTATGTCTAAGAAGAAGAATGAGAATTAGGTCCCTATTAAGTTCATAGTACCGAAGAGTATACTACAAGCAAGCAGCGTTAGCAAATACCCTCTTAAGCACTTAGCCTACCTAGATTCTAGTACCTCTATCTATATTTTTAATAATTAGGAGAGATTTAAAAGCTTTAAGGAAGTAGGGGAAGGGGACCACCTTATAGCAGCTAATAGCAAGTTACCGATCGAAGGATATAGGATAGTTTTCCTATATCTATACCTAGGTTAGTATAAACGGGTGCTCCTTTGGCTCGATTATATAGCATACTACCCTAAGGTAGCTACTAACCTAGTTTCCTTAAGGTACCTTTGTAAGAAGGGAATATAGTAGGATTACTAGAAGCAGGGCACCCTTTCCTACCTTAGGAGAATGTTAGACTATAATAAGATCTATAAAATCCAGGAAACCTATAGCTAGTTCCTACTAGAGTACGTTATAAATAATATCTTAATATTAGCTTTCGTAATACAAAGGGAGTAGGGCAGGTTTTGGAAGAAGAAGACCAAGCCTAGGACGATCTAAGTATAGTACCGGCAGTTAGGTTATCCAAACCTAGAAGTACTCTATCACCTTGTTTAGAGCAGTAAGAGAGTTAAGGTTACCGGAAATTACAAGGTAATTAGAACAGTAGACTGCCTGTAGTATAGTATAGGAAAAGGCCCTAATCGCCAGGTCTTAAGGGTAGCCCGACTAGACCCAAAGTACCCTAGCAATATCCTAGCCCTTGATTTCTATAATATTAAAAGGTCTAAGGAAGGCTTTATATCTATTATACTATTATTAGATCGTAAGTTAGGCCTAATATAGGACTATTATCTTTATAATCGGTCGGTCGAGAGTATGATTATAGCCTTGGACAACTGCCTTTTAGATCTTAATTAAAGGTATAGAATTTAGGTTCTAGATATTAAAGCTAATAATAAGATTGTAGGAAGAAAGGGAGCAATCTAAGCCTAGCTATAAGGGAAATATATTAGAATAAATCTTTCTGCTCCTCAGACCTAAGATTAGAACGAAGATGCAGAAAAAGCTGCTAGTATTCTAAAAAGGCAGGTAAAAGCGATAGTAGCAGGGACTAACTTATCTTCGGATAAGATAGCTAAGGTATTTAGAATAGTAGTATATCTCTTAAATTATACCCTAAGGTATTAGCTAAAGTGGAAAACACTATATAAGGTATTCTATTCGTTTATAGAATCAGTAGGCGCTAAAGAGACAACGCCTATCAAGCTATAGCAAGGGTATCTCCGGGTTTTCCTATATTAAGCCTTTACGTTAGAAGCAGATATATAGCTTAAGAAGAATAAGCTAAAAAGGTTTGCTCTAAGGGCTTTCCTTAGATACCTAATTAGATACAACTCAACGAATATTTATCAAATCTAGAACCCTTAAACCAATAAGATTATAGTAACCCAGGACGTGATTTTCAATAAGAAAGTGGTATTTAACGGGTCTAAGGAGTACCTTACAGTTAGGCTAAGAGATCTAAGCTTAGAAGGGCTAAAAGAGTAGCTTACCGAGATCGAGAAAAGGGCAGAATCCGAAAATCTAAATACCGTAGTAGCCGATATCCCTATATAGGATATACCCTATAAGATAGGGGTAATAGACCTAGGTAATAGATTAGAAGAAGAAGAGAAAGAGGATATTAATATGCCTGACCTTATAGATAACGCAGAACTGGACAATTCAGTAGAAGTAATACAAGAACCTTAGTATATAGAGGCTCGCCTGCTCCTATATCTAACTCTAGAAGCTACGCCTCTACTAGCAGTATAGGGCATACCGGGAGTATGCCTTATAGCGTGTTTTAGGGATCGAGTTCTTAGCTAGTAGTTCCTTAATACTAATATAAAGAAAGACTTCCTTACCTAGAGGGCCTCCTTTACTACTAAAAGGCTTATAAATAGAGACCCTAAGACAAAAGGAAGTATACTAATATCCAAGATCCTAAGCATTAAGGACTTTAAGCTAGGTACTATTTATTTTTCTCAGCTGCCTCTAACGCCTAAGCTATACTGGAACCTTAAAAGCTATCTATAGGGAGAATACTTTAAGGAAGCCGAAAGGCAGTACCTTCTTACATACCTAGAAACGTAGGAGGAAGTGCTAATCGCTAAGGCGCAGGGCAAGTAGGTCTTAGATAATATATAGGTATATATATATAAAATCAACAAGTATAATTACCTAGAGAAGTTTAAGGCCAGGTTAGTAGTCCAAGGCGATTAATAATAAGGGACCCTAAAGGAGGATATATATAGCAACGTTAGCTAGAAAGTCCTTCTAGATCTTAATAGCAGTAGTAGTAAGGTTCGATATAGAGCTGATCCAGTTTGACGTATTAAACGCCTTTTATAACGCTTGCCTTAACTAGAATATATATATAAGACTCCCGGCAGGTTAAAGGAAGCAGGGCACGATCTATAAGCTAAAGAAAGTACTATATAGTCTTTAGAAATCGCCTTACCTATAGTATAAAGAGTTTAGTAGTACTCTTCGGGATCTTAGGCTTAATATAATACCCTATAAACCATATATCTTCTAAAAGGAAGAAGTCTTTATTCTCTTCTATATAGACAATATAACAATAGCATACTATAAGAGGTATAAAGCCCTTACTAAAGACCTAATAAGCTTGCTCTAGTCGAAGTATAAGATAATCAGCAGTAGCAAGCTTAACTGGTTTCTTAGGATGTAAGTTATTTAGGATCAGGAGTACTATAAGATCTTTCTCTTATAGGCAGCATACTATAAGAAAATTTTCAGATTAGTAGATAACCTAGTAATTGGGAGTAAGGTAATAAAGCTAATAGTACGGAGATATACCTCTCCTATAGTATTAGAAGAATTAAAGAGCAACCTAGGGCAGGCAATAAACACTAAGATAAAGTCGTACTAGAGAAAAGTTAGCTCGATAATATATACGGCTATAATCACGAGGGTCGATATAGCCTTTACTATATTAAGATTATCGAGATTTCTTACGAACTTAGGTCTAGAGTATTATAAGACGGCGGATCGTTATCTTAACTACCTATACTATTCTAGGAATTAGTGCCTTTAGCTTAGGGGTAGAGATATATATAAGGTTTAGTATAATGCTTCCTTTGCTAATAATATAGCTGATTAGAAAAGCTCTTAAGGATACGTGATTAAGCTTTTTAGTAGGCTGGTTGCTTAGAGGGCGAGCAAGTAGACCTATATAACAACTTCTACTATAGAAGCGGAACTGGTATCTATAACAGAAGTAGTATAAAAAGTACTGTATCTCTGCCGCCTGATCTATAATCTTGGAATCGGTCTTAAAAGGGAGTATAGCATATAAGTATTCTGTAATAACGCTTAAACTATAAGACTGGTAACCAGGGATAAAACACTAAAAACAAAGCTCCGATATATCAATATTAAGAATTACTAGCTCTAGTAGGAAGTTGTTATAGAAAGGGTTCTTATAGACTATATACCAATAGATTAACAATTAGCAGATAGCTTAACGAAAGTTCTTATAAACAACAGTTTTACTGCTTTCTATAAGCAAGTTAGTATAGTAAAAAGGAAAGAAAAGATCGAGAAGCGGTAGAGAGAGGAAGGCGAAGATATAGAAACTCAGTAGCGGGCATAGAAGGGAGCACCCTAAGAAACTAGTCTATTAAGCTAAACGTCGCTATTATAATCCGCAAATATAAAATTAATTAGGGCCTAGCTAGAAGTCCTAGGGTACGCTAGAGCAGCAGGAGAATCCTCCTCCGCAGCCATACTAGTAGCCTACGGTACACTCTTCCTGTTACTATCGTCGTTATCGTTAGATTCTATTACTGCCCGTTTCCCCTATATCTTTATCTCTTCCTTCTTCTAGATAGTTATAGCCTGTTTCTATATCCGCAGCTTTTAGATTAAGCTAGCATACTCTCTAATAAAAGTACATAACGTTTAGACAAGGATAGTTAGGATAGGCTAGAAATATAGCAGGATAGGATCATAGGGTAACTTACTACTAGGGCTATAATACTTATTGGAATGGGTAATCCTATATAAGGATCTGTAACCACTATAGCCTACTAGTAGTAGTCGTATAGGGTACGTAGGGGCAGCAACAGCGTTGATATGGCCTAAATAGCACTTCCTAGGTATGTGCTAATATAGTAAAGTAGGGCCCTTTACTGTATTCCCTCTATAAAAGTCCTTATATAACGGTATAGTTATAGGCTATAGCGCTATATTATAGGGGCTTTAAGCTTATATATCACGGCTTTTAGTGGGTCTTATAGGCCTATAAGGCTTATAGTTGTAGGTAACGTAGTAACTTGATTTCTAGTCTAAGTAGGTAAGGCTTCGCAATTTCCTTCCCTACATATACCCTCCGGGACCGTTCCTGCCTTCCACACGGCAGGAGCGCCTTAGTAGGTGCATGGCGCCTTCCTGAAAAACCAAATAAGCTGGCGATTTTAAAAAATCGACTCACGGCCACCTAAGCTGTAGGGTAAGCCGCACGACTTTTCCTGTAAGTTCTATTTTCGCTCCTGCGGTGCAGGGTAGGTACAGGGTAGGTAGGTGACCTAGTAGAAGAGCCTTTTAAGGCTATTTCTAGCGCTTATACAGCCTAAGGAGGCTGTCTCCACAAAAGTAGGGCATAAATCTAAAAATAGAAAAGCCTTTTAAAGCTATTTCTAGGCTATATAGTGGAATAAATAGCTTAGTCAGCAGTATCCACAAAAGTGGGTCCACCCTCAGAATATAGCTATATATCTGGTAGTTCGAGAACTGAAATCCGTTTTGCCTAAGCTATAACCGTTAGAGCGCTATAGCTTATTTTGTACGTTTAACAATACTAGAAGAGTATTTAACGATATAGGCCTAACAGGCCTACGCCGCTGCTAAGATCTTATTGTTGTTCGCTAGAAACGTAGGTCAGTACGAACAGCGCTAAGGGGGTATATAGGCTAGACTTATAAGAGATATATAGATACCAGTAATAGGAGCAATTTGAATACTGCGACCGAGAAGAAACACAGGGACTAAGCTGCGCTATATATAGCGCCGGAGGGGAAAAATCGCCAGAATCGGCCTACGAGACTAAGCGTATAAGATAGCACTTATAGCATACCTTATATAGCTTACTGTTCTAGACAGTAGAAACCGCCGGTAATATAGACGGTAATGCCCCTATAGGCGTGGACTATAAGGCTAGGCTTGACGCTGGCTTATTTATAACTAGCTTCTTATAGACCGGTATTACTAGCCCCCCGGCGCCAGCTACCGGCGAATGTACCCTAGAGACTGTCAAGACTAGGGCGGTAATAGCCGCCGGCGTAGGTAATAGACCCGAATCCCTAAAACGCAGCTTCTTCGACAACAGTAGCACTACAACGTCGTTGTCCTCCTTATCATCGTCCTAGGTAAACCGAACTAGATATAGATCGTTAGCTATTAAGAAAACCACTTAGGAAAGGTAAGGCAAAAGTATAAACTACGTTTCTGGCCTAATAAGGGCAAATCTCCTGCTACTAGGGTAGTAGGCTGCTCTAGAACCGACTCCTCCTTCTAAGTAGATATCTATAATAAAAGGAAGTTAGAAAACTTATAAAACTAAATATAGCGATTATAAGAAGCCTTATAGTAAGAAGGGCAAGTATAGAAAGATAAAAACATGTTTGTAGGAAGGAGGAAATTTTTAGAGCTCTAGAGGGAGGCAAGCAGATTTTATACCTGACTAGCTACTATATAAAAAGAGCAATAATATAGGCGGTTAAAAATCACGCCCTTTTCCCTAACTTCTACTTCCTCCTCCCTAAGAAGGGACAGTATACCCTAATACTAAGAAGAGAGAGGCAGCAGACCCTTACTAATCAACGAGCCTTAATATATATAGACGTAAAATATAAGAGTAAGGAAAGAAGCAGGGCAGTATACCCTAATAGAGAAGAGAAGCTAGGGTAGTATACCTTAAGGAAGAGGCAGTATACCTCGACCTAAATAAGGAAGAGGCAGCATACCTTAACCTAAACAAGGAAGAGGTAGTATACCTTGACCTAAATAAGGAAGAGGCAGTATACCTTAACCTAAATAGGAAAAGGCAGTATACCTAGACCTTTAGATCTAGCAAGACTTGCTACGTTAGTTTAACTGCCTTATTACCCGGATTAGCCCCTATAGAGATAGTCAGGGGTAGAGAAGAGACTGCCGCTAAAGTAATAAGCCAGTGTTTATAACGCTAAAGGTAGTTTATAAGGCACCTACAAGATCGGCAGAGGTAAAGGGAGTATAGTAAAAGAGATAAGCGTTCCTAAGCTAAACAGCAACCTAGCAGTCTCTAATAGAATAAGGCATTATACTGGTTAACTACCTGGATAGCAGACTATAGTAACAACTGTTAGGTATCCCTAGAAGTAAGATTATAATAGTTAAGAAGAGCCTAACAGTTTCCCTTATAAGAAAGTACCTCTAAGATCAGTAAAAGAAGTAGGTTAGGAAGAGAGTAGTCAACTTTCCTAGACTTTATCTAGGTTAGTAACTAGCAACATTTATTAAAAGCCTAATCTTAATAATCTAAAGCACTCTAACAAGTCCTAATAGAGGAACGGGACTGCAGGGTAGCAGAGCAGCTAAGTATTACCTATTAGTCTAATACCTTTTCTAATCGAGTAGTAGAATAACTACCCTTCTACTAGCCTAGGAAGTACTATACAACCGGGGAATAGAGACCTTAGGGGTATTAATGATAATTACTAAGGAAAAAGACTGTACTGCCGCCTATAAAGCCCGACTACGACCTCTATAATCCCAGAATACAGGTACTATAAACGTACGTTACTGCTAAATACGTCGTTAATAAGAAAGAGCCTTATAGCAAGGCCTAAGATCGCTATTGCAAACCTGGACCTAGGGGTATATTGGACAACGTAGCGCTCGTATCGCTTTGGTAGAACCTCGGTATCCCTATTAGAAGCAGGGCATAGGGTTGCCGGTTATCTTAGGAGCAGGGTATAGGGAGGTCCTAGTCAATTAAGGTAGATATAGCCACAATTCCCTATATCAAGCAGATTAAGCCTACTTTAGGGCCTATAAACGTTTGTAGGGGGGACAGAGAAAATCTCTGTCCCGGGCGGCTAGAGCGCAGGTCAAGGAGACAGAACACAGATCAGTACACGGAATCAATCACAGAGACCACCGATTCGAACAATAGTTCTAGCCGCTTAACGCCAGCCTAATTATCTTGTTCGTCCTATGTTAGCTCCCGGTAATATAGTTTGACTACTATATTCCGAAATTCTATAGGTCTATTAACCATATCGACGATTACCGTTATATCTATAGCTAAGATCACCTTATAAGGTCCTATCTATCGGTTGCTTTCCCGGAATATAAGTACTTCTATACCTACTTTAAATAAGTATAGTATAGTAGCATATCTTCTATACTTAGTCTATTATATTATATAAGAGCATCTCGCATAGTCCTTATATTGTTTAGGATTTGCAATTGTATTATAGCCTTCCGAATTACGCCTACTTAGCGTAGTTAAGATGGAGAAGGCAGTACGTCTATAGTAAGGCGCAGGTATATACCGAAAACTAAGAGCGTTGGTACTAGCCTGTCTAGGCCAGTAGTATTATTAACTGTGCTTAGTACTGCTTATAGGTATACCTCTTTTAAGCAAGATCCAGCAGTCTCTAATTTAATAATGTCGTAGGCCCTTCTTAGTAGCCTATAATACCGCTCGATCTTACCAACTAACTAGTATACCTTAACTAGTACTGAATAGTAGGTTATACCTATAAGCTTAGCCTTTATTTAGAACTTATATACTTTGAAATTAGTGCCCTTATTATAGCGTAAAACATTAGGTAGTCTAAGGTATATATTGATCTAACATTCCTTTAGCTGCTCCTACGTCTCTTTAGCTAAGAGATTATTTAGAAAGTAGGCTGCTTGAAATAACGTCGTAGCATTGACTATATATAGTACCTTAGAATTATCAATGTCCAAGACATCTATAATAATCTTAAAATTAAAGCAAATATCGTCTTATAATGCAAATCTAAATCGTTATAGCGCTACGCCTTTGATCTAGCAGAAGTGGCAGAACTTATTAATCATCTCGATAGTACTATATTCTACTTAGTAGTCTGCTCGTTATAGTAGTTTATATAATCTATCGACTATAGGGTGTCTATAGCGTTGATAAATGCGTCTTAGTTCGGCCTTTATAAGTTATAGAGGTATAGGATGCTTGTCATCTACTATAAATGTTATACTTAGTAGTTTAACCCCTTTTATAGAGATCTATAGATATCTCTATTTCCGTTAAACGTATATGCGCTTTCCTGACTTAGATATAAGCTTATTTATCGTATTATTAAGGTAGATGCCAAGCTTATCTATATCCTTTGGATATATAAGAAAAGGGGTTAGCGTCTCTAATATATAGAAAGTTGTATAACTAATATCAAGCTCTACTTTAACTGTTCTAAGTAATTATTTTAAATCCCTAGACCTGAAAAGTATATTTACTTCTCCTACGTATAACTTGTTAATCTTAAGCAATCCGATTATCTTTTTTAGTATAAGGAATTGTTAGAGTCCGGCAGTCGAAATATCAGCAGCCCTAGTATTAGGTATAATCCCTTAGAATTCAGTCTTAGTATACCTATCAAGTACGAATTAAATAGCTTTTATTTTCTTAGTATCCTTTTCGCTATCTTTATATAGTTGTTTACTCTTAGTAATTAGATAGAAGAAAGCTTGGTTTATAAAGTAAGTCACTACCGTTTATTCTTCTTTAAAACTAATTACTAGTACTTCATTTCTACCTTAAGTTTAATCGGTCTTATAGTTATCTACCTATACTTTAAGCTTAGTATCTTCTTCTTTTGCTTTATATTTATCGTCTAAACCCTTATAATTAAGGAGGAACACTGTATATCGTTTATAATCTTTTTTAATACCTTTTCGCTTAAGCTATTCGCTCTTAGCTATTGCTTATTCCTCTTAGCTATATATAAAGGAGTAGTGATCTAGCTTACTATAAATCTAACAACCTACTTTAGTATAGTTTTTGTTATAGTTCTCTTACTAGAGCTCGTTTTGCTTTCTATACCTAGTAGCACCTTTAGGTTATTATATACATATTGCCCGGTTTCTCTTAAAGATTAAATCTATAATCGGGTTACTCTAATAGTTTCTTATAGGCCTAGCTTTCGTTATAGTAAACCTATAGTCTATTAAGAATTAGCAATATATACGATCCGCTTCCTTAACGTTAAGTGTTTAGCAAAGTATAGCTACTAGCTCTTCAAAGCTTATTAGTAGTTTATATAGGGCGATCTTTAGCTTAGATACTCCTTAGTAGGTTTAGATTATATTCGTAACTAGGAACTCCTTATAGTTATAGAGCAGACTAAGCCTATATTAGCTTTGTTAGAGTCTATTAAGCAAGATCTAGAGAATTTCCTTTATAGATTTATTACTATTCTCGCTTTTAAGGTATATAGACTAGAAAGTAATAGTATTCTAGATATATAAGTAGTTGTTCTACTTAGTACTTGTCTTAAAGTATCCCTTTAAGATACTATATAGTTGGATAAAGAAGATGCTAAGAGGGACATAATATAGGTAATATTCCTTAGCTTATCCTAAAAGGGCGTTTGGAAAAACAGTACCTAGTAGGCTATAATCGATCTAGAAAGTCTAGTAGCAGTATAGGAAGAAACGAACTTTATTATTAAGAATATTGTTATTAGACCTGGAATAGCTGTCCTTTAAGTCCTAAGACTTAATAAAATCGGTTAGGGTTTTTCAATTAATACTTATCTCGTTTATCTAGCCTATTTCGATTGGTAGGATAGCTATATACTTAGTACTTCTACACGTAATATACTTATACTAGGCATACTGCTCTTTATTATTTGCTTAAGGTTAGACATGTTCTAGCTTATATTTGGTATTAATACTAGGGGTTTACGCAGGTTGCACAGGGTTCCGTCGTCCCCCTTAATTAGTTCCCCAGTTATAGCCTTAGTAGTTACCTTAACTGTAACCTTAGGTATAACCTTAGCCGGCACTTTCGGTAGTTAGTAGGAATCTATAGCCTTCGACCGCGCCCTTACTAGCCGGCGGGAATCCTGCTCCTATTACGCTTCTAAGTCTATAAATCGGAAGTGTTATCCGTAGGTCTGGATTTAGTAGGTAAAGGGTGTTTCCGAACTAGCTATAGTTACTAGTATAGAGCGTTCTGCTTTAGGCTACTATCTAGCGTATACCTAGGTCTTAGCTACTTACTAGTTAATCGTTGTTTATAATCCAGCTACTTGTTACTCTATATTACTAGGTAGCGTTTATAGCTGTATTACTAATTTATATCTCCTCCTATAGTACCTCCTATAGCCGGGTACTAAATTCGGATTCTTAGGTTATTATTAGTACAATTGTCACGGAGTGGAGCGCTTTCAATATAACGCCTGTTCAAGCTATCTGCTTGCAACAAGGTGCCTTGTCTTTTGCAGCGATGGCTGAGCGGTTACGTTACAGTTATGAGCCCGGGAGGGAGGATTAAGCGGGTGGTCGTCCGTTCAATTCCAACCTGGAACTTCCTTTACGCAATTTTCATTGGTTGACCAAGAGCCTAGTCCCCGCTAAATATACCCACATATTTAGTGAGAGTGGCCGCATTTGATCCGGATCCCCGAGCTAAAAAAGGCTACGGTGTGCGACCGGCATTGAAAGCCTAAAAATTGGCATTTCGATGAGCTGTACGACAGCTATCAAAATGGGGGCTGTGTCACGGAGTGGAGCGCTTTCAATATAACGCCTGTTCAAGCTATCTGCTTGCAACAAGGTGCCTTGTCTTTTGCAGCGATGGCTGAGCGGTTACGTTACAACAATCTCCTTCCCCTTTTCTATTTAAGCAGGAAGAGATGTCGTTATATACTGTCTATACTTAGCCTAGATCGACGTTCTATAGATTTAGGGGAGTACATTAGGCCCTAGATTGTTAGACAGGTTATTAGCAAGTATTACAAGTCCTTTAAAGAGCTTCTGCCCTTTCAAGCTATCTACTAGAACATAGCTATCGTTAAGCGTTTAGTATAGTTATAAGCATAGTTTGTTATTCAACTCATTAAAGTAGTTAGCTGCCTAGTCCTTAAAATCCAACCGGAATTTGTAATATAGATCTTTACATTATTACCTCTTATAAGTACTAAGGCAGAAGAGTATATATAAGTTAAGTACTTTATCGCTATTATACTCTAGATCGATATACTTTAGCAATCTATAAAAGGTTTAAGCGTTAAATTTATTAATGCTTGTAATAGGTAGCTAGGTAGGGAATTCTCGTTTAAAATGCTCTTTAAGATCCTGGGCTATACTTAACGAAATACTTGGTATATAATAGAAATTCGTCTTAGTATCCTCCCTTCTTAAGGTTCTATAAGTAGAAAGATCTTAGAACGCTATAGTATTTTAATTGTAGTAGAGTTAGTTAGTAATATAGTTTTAGTAGCGTTCTCTTAAGCAACGCTTCCTTAGTTTAGAAACTTAGGTTAAGCTTCCTTAGCCTAGGAGGATAGGTTTATAGTATTAGTTTTCTTATAAGCGATATTACTAAGTTAATAAAGTAGTTATCTAGTTGCCCGATCGACAGCCCTTAGTAAATAAACCGCAATCTACTTAGTTAAGGTTGTTAAGCACTTGACTAACTACCTTACCGCTCTATATTGCCCCTATATTGCAATATAGAGATAATATTAATCAGTATTAGTAGGTTTCTAGAGATTATAGTAACCTAAAAGGATAAAAGCAAAGCAAGTAGCAAGGAAATACTAGTTTAAGTTCTAGTTCTAGATTGTTATATATCTCCCTCTATCTAGGGGGTGGTTATATACCCCTTAAATACCTATGTTAAAGCAGAGCGCTTGTTAGTAACCATTACGTAGTACGCGGGTACGCCACTTATAGCTATCGCACAAGTAGCGCAGTACGCGCCCCATTCCCTAGAGCAAGAGGCTCATGTGCTGCGCGGTCACGGGGATCAGCACCTAACCCCCCTTACCGCAATCAACAGATCCTAAGTTTTACTTCTAGACTTTAGATAGGGTTATATCTAACTTACTACTATTCCCCTACTTCTGCTTTTTATACTTAATATATCAGACTTAATCGATTCTATTATCCAGACTACCTACTCTAACTATTAGGACTCTTTAAGACTTCTAGGCTGTATTTAGGACCCTAACTTATTAGAATGGGTAATCCTATATAAGGATCTATAACCACTATAGCCTACTAGTAGTAGTCGTATAGGGTACGTAGGGGCAGCAACAGCGTTGATATGGCCTAAATAGCACTTCCTAGGTATGTGCTAATATAGTAAAGTAGGGCCCTTTACTATATTCCCTCTATAAAAGTCCTTATATAACGGTAT
Source organism: Phyllachora maydis (assembly GCA_029339225.1). NCBI lineage: Eukaryota > Fungi > Ascomycota > Sordariomycetes > Phyllachorales > Phyllachoraceae > Phyllachora > Phyllachora maydis. The sequence continues at coordinate 2,528,769 of JAQQPM010000004.1, forward strand.
AGTTATAGGCTATAGCGCTATATTATAGGGGCTTTAAGCTTGTATATCACGGCTTTCAGTGGGTCTTATAGGCCTATAAGGCTTATAGTTATAGGTAACGTATAATTTGATTTCTAGTCTAGTAGGTAAGGCTTCGCAATTTCCTTCCCTACATATACCCTCCGGGACCGTTCCTGCCTTCCATACGGCAGGAGCGCCTTAGTAGGTGCATGGCGCCTTCCCGAAAAACCAAATAAGCTAGCGATTTTAAATAATCGACTTACGGCTACCTAAGCTGCAGGGTAAGCCGCACGACTTTTCCTATAAGTTCTGTTTTCGCTCCTGCGGTGCAGGGTAGGTACAGGGTAGGTAGGTGACCTAGTAGAAGAGCCTTTTAAGGCTATTTCTAGCGCTTATACAGCCTAAGGAGGCTGTCTCCACAAAAGTGGGGCATAAATCTAAAAATAGAAAAGCCTTTTAAAGCTATTTCTAGGCTATATAGTGGAATATATAGCTAAGTCAGCAGTATCCACAAAAGTGGGTCCACCCTCAGAATATAGCTATATATCTAGTAGTTTGAGAACTGAAATCCGTTTTGCCTAAGCTATAACCGTTAGAGCCCTATAGCTTATTTTGTACGTTTAACATAACTACTATATATTTCCATCTAAGCTTCGACTACTCTCATACGTAGCTATGGCTGACTATATAGTAATTTAGGGCCAACTCTATATTAATAACTATCTCTTTATCCTACTGGATAATAGGACAAGGCTGTACGTTATTTACCAGAACTAAAGCCTATTGCTAGTAGGGTATCCTAGCTATAATAAGACTCTAGAACTCCTATAACGCTCCTATTATTAGCTATATATAGAGCAGGACATTATGTAATTTGTTATAGCATACTATATTTGCCACTGTACTAAGAACTCTAAAGGAGCCTTACTAGGCTTCCTTACACCTTTACTAGTCCCCTTCTAGCCTTAGACTATAATAAATATCGATTATATCTTACTGCTTCTAACCTACTACTAATATAGAGTTAATTATTAGTATATTCTTATAAGAGTTAATAGACTAATACAAATAAGACACTTTGCTATAATACCTAACCTTTCTACAACTATACTTACTTCTACCTTCATTATAAATATCTTCCAACTCTATAGTACCCTAGACTGTATTATATTAGATAGGGGTCTTTAGTTTATTAGTACTTTTTAGAAAGGACTTTGCCGTCTCTTAGGCATCTCCTTATAATACTCCTCTATAGCCTACCCTAAAACTAATAGTTAGACGGAAATTATAAATACCTACCTAGAACAGTACCTTTAAGCCCTTATATCTTTCTATTAGGATAATTAGGTAGACTAGTTACCCTTAGTAGAGTTTATAAGTAATAACTATAAGTTAGAGACTACCTATCTTATACTATTCTTTGCTAATTATAGATAGTACCCTAACATAGGCGTTAAACCTAAGCTACCTATAGCCCCCCTATAAACCAATATTGAATAAAAGGAGTTCCTAAATACCTAGTTTATCAGTAAAAGACTATAAAGAGAAGATAATTACGCCTAACTATTTTTAGAACAAGCTTAAGCCTATATAGCTATAACTAGAAATAAAAAACGCTAGGACTCGGTTTAGTATAGAGTAACGGATAAGGTATAGGTTAGTACTACTAATATTTAGTAGGGTTGACCTTTTAAGAAGCTTAGCTATAAGTGGCTTAGCCCTTAGGATATTACTAAGGTATATAGATTGGTAGAACCGACACCTAAAAACGAAAAACGAGTTTTTAGTCAAAACTACACCAAATCGCGTGCAACCACATCCATTTAAACCGTCCGATTAAGGACATAACGCCCGCTAATTCTCGCTATAGCGCTGTTGGTTACGCGACAGCCCTAGGCGTACGAAAATGCAGAAAATGGCGAGCCTAGCTGCCCTCTTGCAACTGCAATTTCCTTACGTATAGGCTACTAATACGGCTCTATGCCCTGGCAACCCTGCCCTACCTATAGCTAACAATAATAATAATAACCTCCTAAGCTAGCCCCTAAGTACAGATTACTAACCCTTAAGTATAAACTACCTAAATAATAATATAGAAATAGAAGACTGCTAAACTACTATCTCTACTACTACTAAAGAGACTGCTATAGGTGCTATAACTATAGTACCTATAGTACCTAGCTCTAGCGCCCTCCCTACTATCAATGCCCCTACGATTAGCGCCCCCCCCTTAACCAACGTCTTTACCCCTTTCCTTAGAGGCCTAAACGGCAGCTAGTACGCCCTAGCCCTAGCCCCTTCTAGCTAGAAAACCTTAAAAAAGCTAGGGAAAAAATCAGAGAAAAATACAGGGAAAGAAGGAAGTAACAACAGTGCTACTAAGGCCGACTATATTGCCCTAGTAACTAAGAAAACTACCTAGGCTGCCCTTAGCCCTTCTAAGCTTGCCCTTATACTTTCTAGCCTCCTAGACTAGATAATTAGCCTAGCTAAGGATAGTACTAACTTCTATAATATAGTAAAAGCAACTACTAAAGCTAGGTAAATTGCCCTTATAGCCCTGCTCTAGGACTCGCCTAGAGAAGCCCTAGCTATAATAGTAGTAGCCCTAGTACCCTAAAACAGCCCTACTACCCTAGTAACGTCTAAGCTATAATACTAGTAACACCCTTAGTAGTCTAGCTACTACTAGTAATAACAGTAGTAATAGCAGTAACAGCCTAGCCACTCTTAGTCTATAGCCCCGACCTAGGCTAATATAGCTAGTAAGCTAATAGCTAGTAAGGTAACTAGGCCTAGCCTAGAGCGCTAGATGCTTATCTGACTAGGCTTAGCCTAGTAATAGGTACTTGCTAAATCTGCCTTAGAGGTAGTATAGGCTATCTAACAGGCTTCTAGCCTAGTAGTTTAGAGGGTTTGGACACTCTCTAGTAGTAACCTTCTTCTAGTTATAGAGAATATAGAGATAAAGAAGAGCCTAGAGAGCAATACTACCTGGATTATAAGGGCCTTTAGCAAGAAGGCCTCCCTATATATTATAACCTAGGTAGTAGTGGTTAAAGGCCTAATAATCTATAACTAGGTTATAGAGAAAGGCCTACTAGAAGAAGTTAAGAAGTAATACCCTACGGTAGTTAGGGTAAAGGTCTAGCACCCTTAAGGGCTAGAACGGACTAGGGTTAAGGTACTAATAGCCTTTACCTCCCTAAAGGCAGCCTAGAAAGCCTGTAAGAAGGGGGTCTTCTAGAGCTGCCAAGCCCTAGAAGCAGAGCCCTAGATCGACGAAGCTAAGCCTATTGAAACAGAGCAGCAGACCCACGAGAAAGTAGGAGCAGCTGTCTAAAGGTAATAGGCAGCTGTATATCAAACAGCTGTCTAGATAAGAGGATAAGAGGTATGTGCACAACAAGGCTATAGTCTCCCTGATCAGGGGAGACTAAGGTGGAGCTGGGCCGGCCTGACCCGACACTGAGGCTGAAGCAGAAGCAGAGAGAGTGTCGTCCGAGCTAGAGCTATCTGGTATAGCTGTTTCCTTAACGATCCTAACACCTTTAGAGACCTACTTACGTATGATCTTAGAAAGTAGGCTCTAGCCTCCTGTTAGGTTAAGGGCCTTCTTATTTAAAAGACTATATTTTCTATCAAGCATTTTCTAGAGTATTCCTCGGCGAATGTCAGTAGCTTTAATTTTATAAGAAGGTTCTTCTCTCGCCTATATAAATAGGCCGCTAGTAGTAGGGGTCTCTACCTAATCAGACAGAGAAGTATAGAAGGGACCTGCCCTTGGTAGCTTATCGTTATCGCTTTCTAGTTATAGCTGCTTCCGACTTTAAAAAGCTATACTTAAAGCTTTAGCTACAGCTAGCTACATTGCCTTATTACTAAACATATCGTTCGCTTTTGCAATTGTATTCTATAGTATAAGTAAAATATCGACAGTACTATTACTATAAAGACTACTGTAAAGCTTAGAGCCTGTCTAAGCAGAGAGTAAATCCTATAAGAAGTAAGCTGTATCCTCTAGGGGCTTCGAAAAGAAAACGTCCGGATCCTAGTACTAAACTATATTAAGAAAATCCAAAACCTAACTAGGGACCTCTATTATATAAGCTATAGAGTTAGCTTCCTTGTTATTAACCTCCCTTTTAAATAGACCTTAAAGACTTAGATCTAGATCTAAGACCTCTATAGGGTTAACCACCTATAACAGGAAAGATATAATACTAGGTGCTAGAGGCAGCAAGTAATAGACTCTGGTTTGTACTATTAGGGCTGCAAATATATTCTCCCTTTATATAGAAGAGCTATAAGTAGGAGAGGATAAAGAAGATGTAATAGGCCTAATACTATAAGAAGTAACATTAAGAAGCCGGCTTTTTCTTCCTTCTTCTATTAGAAGAAAACGTATCTTAACTTGCTCTTCCTCTAGCTAGGCGTAAGTATAGCTTAGTATAGAAAGAGAATCGAAAAAGGGTTTAAAAGCCTTATTATACTTAGTCTTATAATCACACTTCTATTAGAGATAAGTAGAACGGAACTTAGTATCGTATACCTTGTAAAGCGCTCGAACAAAGTAGAAAAGGGCGCCTTCCTTATAGGCCTTTATTACTAGGACTAGGTTAATCTAGTATAAGTCGTAAGGTAGGTCTTCTCTATGGATTTTCTAACTAAGGTAAGTGTTTGCCCTAAATATATACCTAAGCCTAAGTTCGTTATCAGCCTCTATTAGATTATATAAGCTAATATAGTGTTATTAACCATATTAGTAGCAATAGATCCCTTTAAAAGCCTTATACCTTCGATCAGTATTAGAGTAAAAAGGCCTACTAGCGTGACTATTGACTTTGCCTAGCTCTATATTCTAAAGCGAAGTATATACTATAAGTAGAGGAAGATCGACTTGTTTATCTAGACAGGGATAGTAGTATTAGGGTTTATAACACCCTTTCCGTTCAGCTATATCTTGTTCCTCTTTTAGGTATACTACCTAATTAACGTTAGTCGCAAAGCTTGGTAAGTTATTTAGCTTATCTCTTAGATATATAACCGATTTTACTATAGGGTCTATCTCATTTAGCGAGATTCTAAGTAAGGCTATCTAATTATATAGGTCTTAAATAGCTCTTTCAGTTACCTTATTACCTTGTTTCTATAAAAGGTTAGTAGTATAAAGCTTTGTTACTATCTTTTAGGCATTGGTAAGTTAATTAAACTATATTTCCTTAACTATTAGCGGCTTTAGGATAATCTTAACCGGTTTCTAGCTAGTACTCCCTTAATTAGAGAATAAGACCTGGTTCTTACTTGCTTAAGCAGACTTAGTCGACTTAGGTAAGAAGTTTCAAGAAGAGATAGAAGAAGGCTTTTCGACTTTAGCTAAAAGGAGATTAGTCTCTCTACTATTATTATTACTCTTGTCTGAACAGACATCTTAGCTTAGTAGTTAGATCTAAGTTAGTGCTCTTTAGTAGATAAATCCTTTAAATAAAACCGCTAATACTAGGGTTTAGAAGTTATCCTAGGTAGCTTTATATAAGTCCTATATAGGCGTAGCGCCTCTAAGGCAGTATCCTTAAACAAACAAGTATTAGTAATCCTTAGGTAACTTTTCCTAAAAGCATTAAGGGGCATCTTTCTAAACAGGGGCTAACTTAGTAGCTAATATCTAGGTAATTATAGCATTAAGTTCTTCTATAGCCTGTTTAATCTATATAGCTAAGACATTTAAGATAGTATACTTATAGAAGCGGTTAAGCTACTTAATAGGATCCTCTAACACCTTAGGGTTAAAAGCCTTCTAATACTCGAGCATTATCCTATAGAGTTCTTACTATATCGTTACTCCTTTATCCTTAATTATAGAGGCAACTGTCGATTCGCTCTCACTGCAGTAAAAGGCTTCCGGTAGATAGTAAGGAACAAGAACAGCAAGATAGAGAAAGAGCAAAATAACAAGTACGATTCCTATAGTGATGATTGATGATATGTATGTCCTCTCTCCCTCTCTTTCTCGCTCTCCTAGATACGGGGCGTTATAGCCCTATATCCTGACTAGGGTTGTACCTAGCGCTAGTATAGGGGTTTTGCCCTATATCTAGCCATTCCCTTACCGTGACTAACCTATACTAGCTATAATAGCCTACTAGTAATCGATACTAGCTTTCTTTTCTTTTTAGTTATAGTCTGTCCTTATAGGATATCCTTATCTATAGTCCGCTACTTAACGCGCTTTGTCTATATAAGATAAGGCGCGTATTACGTCCTACAATTAATTCTTAACGCGCCCTATTCCTATAAGATAAGTCGCGCGTTACGTCCTGTAAGTACTATACAAAGTGCACGTTACGCTTTGTCTACCGCGACATATCTATATCGCCTATTACCGTGCTAATCCTACTATACAACTACCTTCCATCTCCTTCTCCCTTTTCTTCCTTAGCTATAGCCTACCTATCCCTTAACTAATCAACAATGCCCTTTTCTACCAGTATTATCTTCTTATTATTATATACTCCTAGACCGTCTGCTATAGAATAAATAGAATAATAGGCCAGCCTATACTTCTAATATAGTCCTTCTCTTTTAAGTCTTACTAACAAAAATATATACGTATATAGCCTACTTACCCTACTGCTACTACTACTACGATTCGTCGTTTGCTAACCTGCTTATAGCTAACGTAGACTCTTTTTCCAACTTGGACGACTCGGCGTATACTATCCCAGGTAAGTACTTTATTGTTATCCGTCGTACTAGCTTTATTGTCCGCTATATACGCGTTATATCCTACGTATTATCGGCATAGGCATGTCTTATTTATTAATATCCTGGCGTAATATAGGTATACCTACTACGTCCCTAGCCCCGGCGCCTATACTGGCTAAGCCGGCCAAGATTATACTAGCTATACGTCGCATAGCCGCTCGTAAGGCCAAGCAGTGCAAGTTGGCTAAGGCCTACGCTGCAGCAGGTAGGGCAGCGGCCGCTAAGCGCCGTAAGAAGTGTAAGAAGGCTATAGCTAATGCCTAGGCCAGTAAGCTGGCTAAGAAAGAGGGCCTATAGCGCTCTAAGCGCACTACCGGCAGCAATACCAGTAGAAATACTACTAATTCCGGCCTTATGGCTAATAAGGACAATAATAACGCTTATAATAGGGCGTATATACCCCCTACTAATATAAAGGAGGAGGAGGGCAGTAGCGGCGATAACAATGGCGTTAATAGTAGTACTAGTAATAGTGCTAATAAAGGTAAGGGTAGCAGCGCGTACGAGCGTAGCAAGGGTACTTTGCGCTATAAAGGTAGGTTTCAAAGCACGGCTGTACTTTGGAATATAGCTAACATTTTCGTGATTTCTAGATATACCGCCGCATAAGCGATAGTATATCGCGTTCTACCTCTATAGCCCCCCTAGCATACCCTATACCGATATATATGTTTACTATGTCTAGATAGTAACGGCTAGTAAAGGCTAGGGTCCTAACAATGCATAGTGTTAGGACTAGTATTACCAGGATTACATCGGGGTTATTAACAGCCGTTATTAGTCCTGCTTAGCTAGCGGCAGTTACAAGCTGCTATAAGCGCTTTGTCTTATATAAATAAAACCGTAGTTACGCTCTAATTTGCCCATATAGCTCTGCGTTAGTATGCCCTGTTATAGCGCGCTATTTTAAAGTCCTTACGGCTTTTAAGCCTACCTCTGCCGTAAGTCCTCCCCTCTATCTTCTTAACAATATACTAACTTGTTAAAAGCCGCTAAGAAGCAGTAGTATAAGGACTAGTAGGAGTAGCGGTCCGCCATCTGCTACGTTCTTACGCTGTCTAGTAGTAGTAAGGAGGAGGTAGACTTGGTAGGGATAGGGAAGAAGGCCTTATAAAAGGCCTATACATAGGTGTTAGCCTATATAGCTAAAGCACTTTTGTTATTAGTAGTATAGAGAGAGAAGGAGGAGGAAAATATAAAAATATAAAAAATGTAAAAGTATATTGCGCTTTGTCTTGCAGTCCTACTATGCTTATTGCGTTTTGTACTTCCGTTTTACAGCGCGTCTATACCTTATCCTCCCTCCTCTTCCGCAGCGTATTAGCGTATAGTATATCCTGCCCTTACTATCTTTCTTTTATTAGTATACTGCGGCCGCTATATAGCAATTATCGCTATATTACCTAACCCTCTATATATATCTTAGCTGCGTTATTGTCGACTAGTACTATAAGTGCCTAGTTAGGCAGTCTTTTCGTTATAGCGTCCGCTAGGTTATCCTCTCTATTAATCTATCTAACCTCCTAAATCTCCCTATTCTTATAGCTCTACTATAAAGCTATAATATCGATTATAAGGCGCTTTTCGATAGTACTGCTAAGCTTAACAAGGTACTTGTATAGACTAAAAGAGTCTATATAAAGAATAATCGGAAGGTTAGCCCCTAGGCCAAGACAGGTAAAAATTATAGAAATAGTCCGCTAGACTATAAAACCGATATTAAAGCCGGCCACTATCTTGTAGATCTCGCTAGCTAGTATGCTTCTCGTTACCCTCTTATACTTCGTCGAGGACTAGTAGACTATATTTCTGTAAATTCGAAAAGCAGCCTCTCCTGGTACGTCGTCTTCGTTGGCTAGTAGTATAACATAGCCGATCTAAGAAGTTAGGTCTGTGTTATTCGTAAAGGACCTATTAATAAAGATAAAGAGCTTAGCTATAGCAAGATCTAAAGGGTAATAAACCAGGCCTTTTTCTATGTTATCCATCTACTACTAGATCTAGGCGTTAAGGTGCTTGTAGTCCTCTAGCTAGGGCTACTAAGCTTAGGCAGCTATAGCTAAGTTAAAAGCTGCCTCTCGCTGGTAGATAGAGGCCAAATAAGCCCTCTAAGTACGTTACTTAATGTATTACTAAGCGGGCGTTGCCCCCTTTATATCGACGAGGGACAGGCGTTTACCCTGCCCTTTTTACTATATCGAAAGGTTGCCGTTAGAGAGGTAAAGCCGGCAGCTGTTAAAATCCACCTTTAGCCTATCTACTACCTTAGTAGCCGGCTTTAACTTAAAGCCGGCTTTTTCTAGCTCTTCCTCTTCTAACTAGGAAAAGGAATTATCCCTAATAATAAGGGTATCGTCGGTTTACAAGCCAATAAGCCTAAATCCCTTTCCTAGTACAGCAGTAGAAATCAGAAGATAAGGATCAAAAGAAGAAGACTAAAGACCAAGGTAATTTATATACTACCGTATATAAGTAGCAAACCAGTAAAGCCCTGCCTCTACTATACCGTATAGCAGGCGGTTTACCTGTAAAATAGCGCTAGTAGGATATTTACCCTAAAGCTCTTTAGGCAGATAAAGGAGTATTTTTCAGTTTAGGGCTGTCTCGGACTGTGTATATGCCTATATTATATCCCGTAACCATAGGTATAGCCTAAAATCATAAAGAAGAGAAGGGTAAAGGGCAAGCAAAATCCGCTAGGCATACTGTTAGATGGTTGGTAACTAGGTAAGGAGACTATTCTTTCCCGGATTACTATACCCCTAGACTACTAGTCTTGATTTTTCATATAGGCTAGAAGTCTTGTCCTTTACCTCCTAAACTATCCTTAACTTGAACACCTTAATGCTATAAAGGTTCTTTAGTTCTTGGATTACCTTAATAACGCCGTTTTTAAGGAGGGCATCGATCTCGGCCTTATCCAAGGCCTTAAACGGCTTATCTAGCATAGTAATCTTGCCTTAGTACTGTAATTCTAGGGCTAAGGTATAGTCCTTTCTCTCCTTTTTAGAAAGGAAGAGTCCTATAGGGACTTAACTCGTAAGGTCTCTACCTAATATAAGGGTATAGCTATAGTCTAAAATAGTAAAATATAGCGTAAGTTACAGCTTGTCTAGCATACCGGAATTACAGGTCGTCCGTCTAAGTCGTAGTATATTGTTCGTTAGTATAGGCCGCACCTTATCCTAGGGTTTTATAGTACAAGTTGCGCTATATCTAGGTAGTATATCGGGTTATAGGTCTATAATCTCCGGTAAAACCCAGGCCCCTCTTTCTCTCTTAGGCCAGCCCTGCCTCTTTAGTAGTATAAGGTTAGGGTAGACGAACTTTTCTGCTATATCCGGATCTTCTAGGTCTTTAGTATCCCCCTCCTCCTATAGCCCCCCTTATAGCCCCCTTTATAGCTCCTAGCAGTATAGTTTTATAACTATACTCTTAAAGTCTATAGCGCTATTAACTATATCTACAATTATAGAAGTCTCTAATACTGCTAATACCTTATATAGCCCAGTCTACCTGTTATTTTCGCAGTAGACTAAGACTTCCTAGCCGATATCTAGCATACTAGGTAGTACTGCCTTGGTATTAGGGCCGTTTCGGCGGCTAAGAGCCTCTCTAATAGCCCGCTTACCTTACTACCTCTTAAGCTTAGCTATTGCTTTTTCAATAGCTTCTGCCCTTATAACTTGATCTAGACTTAATAGCGAATTTCCAGTTAGCTAGAGAAAAGCACTAAAGACCAGTAGGGTAGAGATTAAACCGCTAGGCCCTACTATATTATTAATAGTAGAGACCGCGGCTTATAAGCTAGCTGTTTTCAACATAGTAGTACCGGCCTTTTCCCATATAATCTTATATGCCTGGCATAGTAGGGCATAGTAGCGCTCTACCTTCCCTACCAAGTTATAAGCCTCGACTAGGACGTCTACTACTATAATACCGGCTAATTTCGCCTCTACCTAGAATTCCTTAGCCATGAAATTAGTCCCCTAGTTATAACGAAGGATATCCGGCAGCCTAAGATATATATCCATCTAGCACTCCTTTAACCGTTCCTAAGTCTCTTTTACCGTTATATCCTTTAGAAAACAGACTACTTAAAAGAAGGTAGCCGTATTAACTATATAGAGGACTTTCCGGCTATTAAGATCTAGGATATCCACTACTACCTTATAGTTAAAGTGGATATCGTCCCTAAGTGTAAATTTAAAACGCCTAGGTACTAGCCTCTTAACCTAGCAGAAGTAGTAGAACTTATTAATAAGCTCTAACGCGCTATATTCCACTTAATAGTCAGCGTAGCTAAAAAGCTTATACAGCTTTTCTACTAATAGGTGGCTGTAACGTCGATGAATTCGCCGTAGCTAGGATTCTATAAGTTCCGTTAAGCACAGTTGTACTTTATACTATATAAATATAGCATATACCGCGCTGTTAAGTACCGGGATCTATAGGTAGCCCTATCTTTAGATAATCAGGATCTACTGCTTACCCTTGACCATAGTATCTATTGTGTTATCCAGGTATACCCTAAGCTGATCTATATCTTAAAGGCAAAGAAGAAAAAGGGTAGGTATATCTAGAACGTAGAAAGTTGCCTTTCTAGCAGCAGTATCTACTATAACCGTACTGATAGATTCCTTTACTTTACCTAGGCCAAAGGTAATACTAGCCTTTCTAGCCCTTGCCCTATCAATATAGATACTAGGTACTTAGCGTTATAGGGCTAGTACTTAATGTATACCAGCAGTCGAAAAATTAGCAGTACCTATATCCGGCATAATACCCTAGAATACTGTTTCGGAATACTTATCGAGCACAAATTATATAGAAGAGAGCGCAGTACGTAGTATATCTTCAGGTTCTCCACTATAGCAGGGTTCTTCCCTATATAATCTATATAGGAAAGCCTCGTTAGCAAAGAAAGCTACTATTATATTATTTCCGGCAGAGTCTTCTATAGTATAATCCTCTAGGCTATAGTCGTTAAAATCGTCCTCTACTATACTCTCCTTAGACTTAGAGCCCTTATAGTCAATTAGAAACGACTAATATCTCTTCTTCCCTCTATTAGGGTCGATTTGCCGGCTTTTTAGCTAGTTAAGTTGATTCTTCTTCTACTCCTCTTCTAAGTGCTTAGTAGAGTGGTACCTATCCTTCTTATAAATCTAACAGCGTTAAGACCTTCTAGGGGTAGACCTTGGCTATAACTTCTTAGAGAAATACCGCTAGTCTATCAGATACTACTAGCTTTCTATTTCCTCTACTTCCAGCGTGCCCTATAGCATAGCCGCTAGCTCCTTAAATCCTTTAATCGGCTTATATAAAGCTAACTTTAGTTCGGGCATTCTATAGCATGCCCTTACTATATTCGAAGTAAGGATTTCCTTACTATAGTAAATAGGCCTTAAAGCCCGCTAAATTACTAGTAGCTTATTAAGCAGTAGCTAGAGGACTTCTTTGTTGCTTTTTCTAGGGTTTTCTTGTTATACGCTTCTAAAAGTAATAGAGCTCTATATCGTTACTAGGTTCTGCTTTTTAGCATCTATCTTAAAATACTTACTTAGTTTAGTATAAACTAAGTAGAAAGGAAGAAGGCGGTTAAGGTAGTTAACCTAGTAGTCTCTAGCCCTACTAGAGAGGATATAGGGAAAAACCAGGTACAAAGTAGCATAGTTGATCTAGAATATTATATACTAATAAAGGAAAATCTTGACTTTATCGTCCAGTATCTCTGTTTCTGCCTTATTATAGCAGTTACTGCTATTCTATGCTTTTCTAAAGTCTATATATAGCTTTCGATTAATATAAAGATCGTTATCCCTCTAGGTTAGCCTTAGGGGAATTTCCAGGTATTCTGGACTCCCTATTTCGACTCTAGTAACCTCTAGTAGGTTAGATAGAATAGAAGACTGGTTATACCTTCTTTATTGCTGCTACTAAGGGTAGTACTACTAGTAGTACTACTATAGTTGGTATTACTAATAGAGGTAGTATTACTAAGGTTATAGGTTAAAGCCTAGTAGTCCTAGAATAAACCCTGGTTATCCTAGGTTAAATCCGTTTCTATATCTAGGCCTAGTTCCGTTCCTATACTTAGGTCCTCCCCTATATCTTCTATTTCCTTCTAGTCCTTATACTAAGCTCCCTAGCTTAGGCCCTGAATTTGGCAGTTTAAATGGTAAAGGGAAGCCCGGTACTAATAGCGGTAAAGGTATACCTTTGCCTAGGGCAGGTAAGAAAACTTATAATAGTAGAGGTACTATTGTTAGCCAGAGAGGTAAGAAGGCGGCTAATAGGACTGGCTAATAGGTAGGTTTACTAATAAGGCTCTTGTTATTGGTAAACCTAGCTAGTTTAGCGTCTTAGTAGCTTCTTATTAGGCTTATAGTAAAACTGCTAGCTCTAAGCAGTTCTATTAACTCTATTTTAATAATTATAGAAGCCTTCTGAAAGTCCCTATTAGTCTACCTATTAAAGCTATTAATCACCCTTATTTATAGCCTTTCTCCCTCTATTTTTAACCTCTAGTATTCTACTACTTCTATTAATATATAAGTGTTGATAATCCTCTTATCTTTATAGCCTAGTTTGATATAGTCTAGGGTTTGAAAGAAGGTTGCTATGTCTAGTAGGTAGGCTTTGCTAGGCGGTAGCTACTAGGGCAGCTTATCGAGTATCTTATCTTTGGCTGTTAGTATGTATATCTATATCGTAGTATCGGCTATTTCGAATTGCATATTGCATTCTATCTTCGGGTTTTAAGCTGTAGTTATAGTATTGAATTGTCGTTTATTATATCCGCCGAAAAATGTCGGACAAGTAAAGTCGTTTTTCAAAAGCGCATCTACGTTTTATCTTCCTGTTTTAGGGCATATTTGTAGGTTAGATATACTTAATAAAGAGATCCGTCTTTTATTATAGCTAGTCTAGCTCTTCCTCTTTATAGGTATACTTCTAGCGTAGTTGTTAATCTAGCTACTCTGCTCCTACTATCTATTAAAACGATAGAAACTAATTAGTGTTAATTCGCTCTTACTATAGTAAAAGGCTTCCAGTAGATAGTAAGGAACAAGAACAGTAAGACAGAGAAAGAGCAAAATAACAAGTACGATTCCTATAGTAATGATTGATAATATGTATATCCTCTCTCCCTCTCTTTCTCGCTCTCCTAGATACGGGGCGTTATAGCCCCGTATCCTGACTAGGGTTGTACCTAGCGCTAGCATAGGGGTTATGCCCTACATCTAGCCATTCCCTTACCGTGACCAACCCATACCAGCTACGATAGCCCGCTAGCAATCGACAGCAACCTTATAATATCGGTTAGAATTGTACTACCTCTTCTACTAGGTAAACTTCTTAATATTAGTCGCTATACTATAGTCCTTACAAGCATCGTCGAAAGCTTATAAGTAATCTATAATATTAGCGCTATAGAATCGTCTACTAAGCCCTTTAGACTAAACAGATAGGAAGTTAATACTCTATATAGGATTTAACCGATAAAGAGCATCGGTTAATATTCTAACTATAGTACCTAACTAGTCCTAGTTACTAGTGTCTATTTCCGATATACTACTAGAGAGTAGTAGTAGGAAAGATTCTACTTAAGGAGGAACTAGAGGAGAGAGGTTATAAAAGGAAAAAGGGGGTTTAGCTTCTTAAAGCTGGTTTCCAGTAAAGTCCGTCGTCTGATTAGACAAGTCTTATAATCCTGCTACTAAAGGAGTAGAGTTACCTATAAGTCTATCAAGTCGATAGATTTCTCTCCTTAAAAGGATATACTCTAGAAAATCCTATTAGATAAGGCTTTTACCAATAAATAACTAAATAGAGGTTTAATGTATAATTATACTAGGTAGTAAAATGTCGATACTCAGTCTAGCTAAATATACTATAGACTTAAAGTCTTTAGAAGAAGTTAGAAAAGCACTAAGAAGTATATTAATAGGTAATAGATATAGAGTATAGTTGTCGTTCTTCTAATTAGACAAGCCTTAGTTTTATTAATATAAAGAGCTACTAGTAGCTTCTATTAATTTGTCTATAGACTTTGTCTAAAAGGGGAATTTAAAAGGGATTAGATCGTAGGATAGAAAAGAGATATAGGGCAAGAGAGGAAGGATATAGTCTACTGCTATAGTATAATTACAGCAATATTATACCTACCCTACCTTTATAAAACATCGCTTATACCTGGTTCCTACCTAGTATAAACTCCTTCTCCCTCTATTGCAAAATCAAATATATCTAACTCTTTAAAAAGCTTATATCGAATAAGTCTATAGCTTAGTCTATCTCCTTACTATAGACTTAATCAGTTAAGCCCTATACTATATACTTCTACTATATAGGAAGTAAGCGATACTTGTTTTACTAGTTTAAATATATACTACTAAGATACCTTAGACATACTTAGTTACGTTCCTCCTCTATCTAGAGGACAAAGAAGGTAGTCCTAAAAACATAACTAAAGGCCTAGTACTAGAGCTATTCTAACTTAACTTTCCTATTACCCCTGCCCTTTATTATATATCCTAGGCATAGTAATCTTGCAAATCATTGTTGCTATATAAGGGTGCTACTTCCAGGTAGGTACTAAGACAACGCCTTTATCCAGATCAAGACTAACCAGCTAATACTAGCTAGTCAACCTAAGAAGCTAGAACAAAAAGGACTCCGCAATATCTATAACCCTAGTATGCATAAAGGTAGCGAAGTAACACTAGATAGTAAGCCAAGTCCAATCGTTTATTAACCTAGCCTAACCTAAGATAACTCCTCTTGTTTTAACTAAGGGTTTGTAATGCTAAAACGAGTTAGGACAGCTAGCTACTCGTCTAGATAGAGGAGGAAATCAAGGATAAGGCTATGTTCCTAAGTTATAAGTAAGGTCTATATATCTAGCCCTAGTATTAAAATCTTCCTTGGATATAGGAAATCTCTTTACCAAGCTCTAATCCTTATATAGTTGCTAATACTAGAAATATTGAACAAGGGGAAAAGGATCTAAAGGTAACAGTTATATAAGTTATATCCAAAGGAGACTCTTATAGCTAATATACCTAATAGAATAAGAGAGGGGAGGGGTTTAAGTACTTCCCTACCCCTTTCGTTCGATATAAGGTATATCTACTAGAATGCTCTAATAACCGAGTTTCTAGGATAGCTAAGATTATACTTATCTTAAGCTTAACCGATATATTAGGTCTTGAATTGTTATATAACCTATAACTGATATAACTATTATACTAAGTAAGATTGTCGTTATCTGATCAGAGGTTAGAGGCCTAGAAACACCGGTCTAAGTCGTTAGAGCAGAAAAGTCGAAATAGTTGTCCTATTAATACTATACTATAGAGTCGTCTAGCTAATAGTCTATAGGTCGTCCTTATTAATAGCAAGACAACCCTAATATAAGTAAGGCCTACTTATAAGTATCGGAGTCCTTACTTAGTTTATTCCTAGCTAAGCCCCTATATAAAACAGAGTAGCAGATCTATAAGAAAGTAGAAGTAGCTGTCTAAAGGTAATAGATAGCTGTATATCGAATAGCTATCTAGATAAGAGGATAAGAGGTATATGCATAATAAGGCTATAGTCTCCCTAATCAGGAGAGACTAAGGTAGACAGGTATAATAGAACCAAGTAAATAGGCTAAAGTAGCCTAGAGGCAAAAAGTAGATGGAATATCTAAATAGGTAAAATATAACTATATAACTATAATAATTAGGATAGATAATTCTCTTTTGTCCCTAAACATAGGAAGGAAAGCCAGCTTCTTATACTATTGTCCTCCTTATACTGCCAATTCGCAATCTTATTATCAGCCTAGAATAAGATAAGGGGCGGAAAAGAAAGACCAGCCTTGTCTACCTACTCTACTATATGATAGAAGAGAAAGTGGACACGGGTCTCCTCTGAACAGAGGGAGAAGAAGAAGAAGAAAACAAGCGGCGGCTAGTCGTACACTAGCTACGCCGATCCACTATCTAATGCCTATAATACTGGAAATAGGGCTATAGGGCTAAGGTATGCCGGAGCAAAGAAGAGATCTGCTATAACTATAGCGCTAATAGCTATACTACACTAGAAGCCCCTAACTGCTCTAGGGCACCCCGCTACCGCAACTGCTACCAAGCTTACCACGCCTGCTTAGAGGCCTGCCCCTACCTAAAAGAGGTATAGGCATAAGCTAAGGGATATCTACGTTCTAGGCCTAAGGCCTTTAACGTTGACTAACCGCCCTTATACCAGTACTAACAGCAATAGTAGCAATAGTAACAATAGCAGTAATACCCCCCTTAGTAGGCCCTATTATAAGAGGAGGGGGAGGAAGGCTATACTATAGTCTTAGGGAAGAGATAGAGGGGCCGACTAATTGTATTAAGAGGGTTAACCCTTAACTAGAGCATAATTACTGTCTACTTTAGCCACCTAAGCGGCTAAACCCCCCCTTCCTCTATGCTAGCTATAAGCCCTAAAGGGGCTACTAGACCTACTAGAACCCTGGAGCCTATAGGAGCCCCTAGACCCCTAGATACTAGACCTAGACTAGACCTAGATACTAGACTGGCTAACGCTACTACCATATAACAACTACCGCCTACTATATAGCTAGAGGAGATAGAGATATAAAGGTATGCCTCTGGAATGTATAGGGCTTGAAGGAGGTATAGGAAGTACTACTTTCTATAGTAAGAGAAGAAATACTTGCTATATAAGGACCCTAGATTAATAGGCGGGTATAGTACTCTACCTTCTGCCCTAGATCAGCCCCCTACCACCTTATTTTCACCCCTAACGGACAGGCCTCACTTTATATCTATAAATCACTCCTACTAGTAACATAGACTTATAGCTCTAGCTTAGACTGGGCTAGGGCTACTATATAGACTAAGAATGGCCCCTTTACAGTCTGGTCCCTATATAATAACCCTTAACCCTAGGCTAGCTTAACCCCCTTTATAGAAGAAATAAGGGGGAAGATCAACGCCTGCCTAGGCCTTTACCTTCTAGCTAGGGACTTTAACCTTTACCACCCCCTTTGGGACTAACATAACCGTTTTAGCCCTAGGTTAGAAGACCTACTACTATTAATAGCAGAGCAGAGGCTTACCCTTTATACCCCCTATAGCGCTATAACTAGGGGGCTATAGGGGAGCTAAGCAGGCAGGGCCTCTACTATTAACCACTTCTAGCTTAGTAGCAGCCTTACCTGCTCCTATACTGGCTTAGATATACGCTTATGCTTAGACTACTACCTCTAGGTACTAGATATCGACCTAGAGACTATAGAAACCCTACTACCGCCCCCCTAATTCCAGTAGCAGAAAATGCATAAAAAGGGGGTAGTAAGAGAGGCCAGCTCTCTAATATATAATATAGGGGGCTATAGATATCTATTATACCTCTTAAATCTAGCTAAGCTCTAGGAGGCCTATAGGCAACTATTAGAGGAACTCTAGCGTATTACTAGGGCTATAACCCCTAAAGGAGCCCTAGCAACTACTAGAAGGAAGAGTACCCTCTGGTAGAACAATAAAATCTACTAGGTAGTCTAGGAGAGAAAAAGGGTAGGAAGATAGCTCTAACGCTCTCCTAGTAACTAGGCCCTCCTTACCGCCTATAAGTCAGCCTAGAGGGAGCAAATAAAGGCTATAAGAGAGAGTAAGAGAAAGACCTAGAGGGCCTTTCTATAAGAGGCCAGAGAAAAGCTAGAGAAGCTCTAATAACTAGAAAGATAGGCTAGGCTACAAAGTACTACCGCCCTACCCCCTTCTAAGCTACTAGCCTTGGATAAGCTAGCACCTTCTAAGAGAAGGTAGAGGCCCTTTTAGCACGCTTCTTCCCCCCCTCCCCCTAGGAGGATAGCCTAGAGGAACCCCTAATAGGCCCTAGGCTACTAGTTAGCTAGACGGTTAGGCTAGACGATATAAAAAAGGCTATTAAAACAATAAAACCCTAGAAAGTACTAGGACCTAACAAACTCCCTATAGGCTTTCTAAAGGCCTATAGCAACCCCTTATATAAGGCCCTTGCTATACTAGCCTTAAAATCCTTCCTTTACGGCTTCTATCTATAGGATTATAAGAAAGCGGTTACTATTGTCCTCCCTAAACCAGGAAAACAGCTAGACACCTATAACACCCCTAAAGGCTACTGCCCTATAGGCCTACTTAACTATATTAGTAAGGTCCTAAAGAAAGTTATAGGGACTAAGATAAGGGATATGACTGAGGCTTTTAAGCTAATTCCAGTAACGTAACAGGGCTACTGCCGCTATAAATCTACTAAATCGGCTATATACCTCCTTATAGCTTAGATCTAGGAGGTATAGAAGTATAAAGCCAGGGCCTTCCTCCTATAGCTAGACCTATTAGGGTATTTCGACAGTATCCCTTATAATAGGCTTCTAGCTATACTGGACTAGCTAGGGCTACCTACCTAGCTACTATCCTAGCTAAAGGAATTCCTCTCCTCTAGGACTACCAGCCTCCTATTTAACGGCCAAAAAAGCCAGTAAATCCTAGTACTAATAGGAGTACCCTAAGGCTTACTACTTTTACCAATCCTCTTAGTTCTATACCTCTGCCCCCTATATAAAAGACTAGAGAGAAAATACCCTACTATCTCTACTATAGGCTATATAGATGATACTAACCTACTAGCTTTTGGCAGGGAAGCTATAACAACGGTTAGGCAGCTAGAAGAGGCCTAGAAAGAGTGCCTAGACTAGGTAACAACCGCTGGAGTTACCTTCTTAGTAGTAAAGAGCAAGCTTATATACTTCCCTCCTAAAAGAAGGCCTTAGACCGACCCTATTAACCTAGGACTAATAGGGGACTCTCCCCCCCTATAACCAGCTATAGAGGCCTGTTTTCTAGGGGTTTGGCTAGACTCTAAGCTTACCTGGAAGGCCTACGCCAACACCCTATGGCAGAAGCTAAAAACGCAGTCCCTTGCTATTACTAGGCTAGCTAGAAAGATTTAGGGACCTGGAATCGAAAAGACTAGGCTCCTATATATAGCAGTAATAAGGCCGGTCCTAGCCTATACAGTCTTAGCCTAGCACACCCCTATACCTATAACACCAAACAGGCTACAAGGTATAACTAGAGGCCTACTAGTATCTAAAAATAAGGCCCTAAGAAGGGTTATAAGGGCCTATAAAAGGACACTAGTCCAAAGCCTCTACTATAAGGCTAACATCCCCCCCCTTAACCTCTACCTTAACGCCCTCTCCTTCTCTAGCTAAGCTAGAATCAACAGGGCTATAGAGAAAGAGGTGGCTAAGTAGAAGAAAGCCTTACGCCTTACCCTTAGAAATAGGACCCCTAGGACTAGCCTCCCCCTAAAAAGGCGTACAAAGCAAGAAAGAAAAAGGGAGGTAATAGCCTAGTAGCACTACCAACAACTAAGGAAGGCTATTAACAAAGAACCCCTCTATACCGCCTAGAAGGATCGCTATCTATAGGAGGCTAGGGCCTCTAGTTATAACCTGTATACAGAGAGCCTCTTAGAGAAATCAGCCAAGGCTACCTTTCAAGAGGAGAACCTAGCTAAGGCCTTTAAGGAGGCCTTCCAAAGACGCTACTATAACCTCTCTAAGGCCAAAAGCTCGCTGCTAATATAGGCCTGTATAGGGAAGATAGGCCTAAGGGGATTCCTATATACCTATAAGGTACCTAGGGTTAATAACCCCCTCTGCTGCTACTACCTAGCTATAGAGGACATCCGATATATATTCGACAGTTGCCTAGCCTACCCTTTGGCCTCCTTGAAGGAGAGGGAAAGAGGGGATATATATAGCTTTGTCTATAGACTCGAAAAAGGGGGCGGCGGCGCTATACGCCCCCTAGTTCGCTATATTACTACTAGACTGCTAGAATACTCTGTTGCTTAGAGGCTAGGAGCGGTCTAGCCTATACCCCTTTAGGCAGTATGTTTTCACACTCCTAAAGGGGCGGTATCTACTCTGGTGAAGATTGGCCTACCCCCTATCACACCCCCCTTTTTTCCTATATACGGTTATAGGTTTTTCACCCGTTGTACGGTTTTCCTATAGCACTAGTTCAGCCTACCTAGATATCCCCTACGGGGATCAGATAGCGTAATAGAATCTATCTATATATCTCCCTCTATCTAAAGGGTGGTGTATAGGCTAGACCGCTCCTAGCCTCTAAGCAACAGAGTATTCTGGCAGTCTAGTAGTAATGTGGCGAACTAGGGGGCGTATAGCGCCGCTGCCCCCTTTTTCAAGTCTATAGAGAAAGCTATGTATATCCCCTCTTTCCCTCTCCTTAAAGGAGGCTGAAAGGTAGGCCGGGCAACCGTCGAATATATGCCGGATGTCCTCTATAGCTAGGTGGCAGCGGTAGAGGGGGTTATTAACCCTAGGCACCTTATAGGTATATAGGAATCCTTTTAGGCCTATCTTCCCTATATAGGCCTATATTAGCAGCAAGCTCTTAGCCTTAGAGAGGTTATAGTAGCGTCTTTGGAAGGCCTCCTTAAAGGCCTTAGCTAGGTTCTCCTCTTAAAAGGTAGCCTTAGCTGATTTCTCTAAGAGGCTCTCTATATAGAGGTTATAACTAGAGGCCCTAGCCTCCTATAGATAGCGATCCTTCTAGGCGGTATAAAGGGGTTCCTTATTAACAGCTTTCCTTAGTTGTTAGTAGTACTACTAGGCTGTTACCTCTTTTTTTCTTTCTTACTTTATATGCCCTCCTAGGGGGAGGCTGGTCCTAGGGGTCCTGTTTCCAAGGGTAAGGTGTAGGGCTTCCTTCTGCTTAGCCACCTCTTTCCCTATAGCCCTGTTTATCCTAGCTTAGCTAGAGAAGGAGAGGGCGTTAACGTAGAGGTTAAGGGGGGGGATGTTAGCCTTATAGTAGAGGCTTCGGATCGGTGTCCTTTTATAAGCCCCTATAACCCTCCTTAGGGCCTCGTTTTCGGCTGCTAGTAGGCCTCTAGTTATACCCTATGGCCTATTTAGTATTATAGGTGTAGGGGTGTGCTAGGCCAAGGCTATATAGGCTAGGACTGGCCTTATTACTGCTATATATAGGAGCCTAGTCTTTTCGATTCTAGGTCCCTAGGTCTTTCCAGCTAGCCTAGTAATAGCAAGGGACTACGTTTTTAGCTTCTGCCGTAGGGTACTGGCGTAAGCCTTCCAGGTAAGCTTAGAGTCTAGCCAGACCCCTAGAAAACGGGCCTCTATAGCTAGTTATAGGGGGGGGGAGTCCCCTATTAGTCCTAGGTTAATAGGGTCGGTCTAGGGTCTCCTTCTAGGGGGGAAGTGTATAAGCTTGCTCTTTACTACTAAGAAGGTAACTCCAGCGGTTATTACCTAGTCTAGGCACTCTCTCCAGGCCTCTTCTAGCTGTCTAACCGTTGTTATAGCCTCCCTACCAAAGGCTAGTAGGTTGGTATTGTCTATATAGCCTATAGTAGAGATAGTAGGGTATTTTCTCTCTAGCCTTTTGTATAGGGGGCAGAGGTATAGGACTAAGAAGATTGGTAAAAGTGGTAAGCCTTAGGGTACTCCTGTTAGTACTGGGATTTACTGGCTTTTTTAGCTGTTAAACAGGAGGCTAGTAGTCCTAGAGAAAAGGAATTCCTTTAGCTAGGATAGTAGCTAGGTAGGTAGCCCTAGCTAGTCCAGTATAGCTAGGAGTCTGCTATAAGGGATGCTGTCGAAGTACCCTAATAGGTCTAGCTATAGGAGGGAGGCCCTGGCTTTATACTTCTATACCTTCTAGATCTAAGCTATAAGGAGGTATATAGCCGATTCGGTAGATTTATAGCGGTAGTAGCCTTGTTGCGTTGCTGGAATCAGCTTAAAAGCCTTAGCTATGTCCCTTATCTTAGTCCCTATAACTTTCTCTAGGACCTTGCTAATGCAGTTAAGTAGGGCTATAAGGCAGTAGCCTCTAGGGGTATTATAGGCGTCTAGCTGTTTTCCTGGTTTAGGGAGGACAATAGTAACCACTTCCTTATATTCCTATAGATAGAAGCTATAGAGGAAGGATTTCAAGGCTAGTATAGCAAGGGCCTTATATAGGGGGTCGCCATAGGCCTTAAGAAAGCCTATAAGGAGTTCGTTAGGTCCTAGTGCTTTCTAGGGTTTTGTTGTTTTAATAGCCTCTTTTATATCGTCCGGCTTAACCGTCTAGCTAACTAGTAGCCTTAAGCCTATTAGGGGTTCCTCTAGGCTATCCTCTTAGGGGGAAAGGGGGAAGAAGTATGCTGAAAGGGCCTTTACCTTCTCCTAGAAGGTACTAGCTTATCTAAGGGTTAGTAGCTTAGAAGGGGGTAGGGCGGTGGTACTTTATAGCCTAGCCTATCTTTCTAGTTACTAGAGCTTTTCTGGCTTTTCTCTAGCCTCTTGTAAAAAGGCCCTCCAGGTCTTTCTCTTATTCTCTCTTATAGCCTTTATTTGCTTCCTTTAGGCTGACTTATAGGCGGTAAGGAGGGCCTGGTTACTAGGGGAGCGTTAGAGCTGTCTTTCTGCCCTTTTTCTCTCCTAGACTACCTAGTAGATTTCGTTGTTCTACTAGGGGGCACTCTTCTTTCTAGTAGTTACTAGGGCTCCTTTAGGGGTTATAGCCCTAGTAATACGCTAGAGTTCTTCTAATAGTCGCCTATAGGCCTCCTAGAGCCCGGCTAGGTTAGAGAGGCGTAATAGATATCTATAGCCCCCTATATTGTATATTAGGGAGCTGGCCTCTCTTGCTACCCCCTCTTTATCCATCTTTTTCCACTAGAATCGGGAGGGCGGTAGTAGGGTTGCTGTAGTTGCTAAGTCGATATCCAGTACCTAGGGGTAGTAGTCTAAGCATAAGCGTATATCTCAGCCAGTATAGGAGTAGGTAAGGCTGCTACTAAGCTAGAAGTAGTCGATAGTAGAGGCCCTACCTGCTTAGCTCCCCTATAGCGCCCTAGTTATAGTGCCGTAGGGGGTGCAGAGGGAAAGCCCCTGCTCTACTATTAATAGCAGTAGGTCTTCTAACCTAGGGCTAAAGCGGTTATGTTAGTCCTAAAGGGGGTGGTAAAGGTTAAAGTCCCTAGCTAGAAGGTAAAGGCCTAGGCAGGCATTGATCTTCCCCCTTATTTCTTCTATAAGGGGGGTTAAGCTAGTCTGGGGTTAGGGGTCGTTATATAGGGACTAGACTGTAAAAGGGCTGTTCTTAGTCTATATAGTAGCCCTAGCCCAGTCTAGGCTAGAGCTATAAGTCTATATTACTAGCAGGAGTAATTCATAGATATAAAGTAAGGCCTGTCCGTTAAGGGTGAAAATAAGGTGGTAGGGGGCTGATCTAGGGCAGTAGGTAGAGTGCTATACCTGCCTATTGATCCAGGGCTCTTATATAGCAAGTATTTCTTCTTTTGCTATAGAAAGTAGTACTTCCTGTACCTCCTTCGAGCCCTATACGTTCTAGAGGCGTACCTTTATATTTCCATCTCCTTTAGCTGTATAGTTGGCTATGGTTGTTGTATAGTAGTAGTAGCGTTAGCTAGTCTGGTATCTAGGTCTAGTCTAGGTCTAGCATCTAGGGGTCTAGGGGCTCCTATAGGCTCTAGGGTTCTAGTAGGTCTAGTAGCCCCTTTAGGGCTTATAGTTGGCGTAGAAGAAGGGGGGGTTTGGCCGCTTAGGTAGCTAAAGTAGACGGTAATTGTGCTCTGGTTAGGGGTTAACCCTCTTAATACTGTTAGTCGGCCCCTCTATCTCTTCCCTAAGACTATAGTATAGCCTTCCTCCCCCTCCTCTTATAATAGGGCCTGCTAAGGGGGGTGTTACTACTGTTGTTATTGTTGTTATTACTATTACTGTTAGTACTGGTATAGGGGCGGTTAGTCAATGTTAAAGGCCTTAGGCTTAGAACGTAGGTATCCCTTAGCCTATACCTATGCCTCTTTTAGGCAGGGGCAGGCCTCTAAGCAGGCAAAGTAAGCTTAGTGGCAGTTATGGCAGCGGGGTGCCCTAGAGCAGGTAGGGGCTTCTAGCGTAGTATAGCTGTTAGCGCTATAGTTATAGCAGATCTCTTCTTTACTCCGGCATACCTTAGCCCTATAGCCCTATTTCCAGTACTTTAGGCACTAGATAGGCTTAGCTTCGTTGATCTAGAGCTCTGCTTCTAGGGCTCGGCAGCTCCAGAAGACCCCCTCCTTACAGGCCTTCTAGGCTGCCTCTAGGGAGGTAAAGGCTATTAGTACCTTAACCCTAGTCCGTTCTGGCCCTTAAGGGTGCTAGACCTTTGCCCTAACTGCCATAGGGTATTGCTTTTTAGCTTCTTCTAGTAGGCCTTCTTCTGTAACCCGGTTGTAGACTATAAAGCCCTTAACCGCTACTACCTAGATTGTTATATATAGGGAGGCCTTCTCGCTAAAGGCCTTTGTAATCCAGGTAGTATTGCTCTCTAGGCTCTTCTTTATCTCTACGTTCTCTATAACTAGAAGGAGGTTACCGTTAGAGAGCGTCCGAACCCCCTAAACTACTAGGCCAGAGGCCTATTATATAGCCTATACTACCTCTAGGGCAGATTTAGCGAGTACCTGTTATTAGGCTAAGCCTAGTCGGATAAGCACCTAGCGCTCTAGGCTAGGCCTAGTTACCTTGCTAGCTATTAGCTTACTAGCTATATTAGCCTAGGTAGGGGCTATAGGCTAGGAGTAGCTTGGCTATTGCTACTATTGCTACTATTGTTGCTGCTAGTAGTAGCTAGGCTGTTAAGGGTGTTGCTAGTACTATAGCTTAGGCGTTACTAAGGTAGTAGGGCGGTTCTAGGGTGCTAGAGCTGCTGCTATTATAGCTAGGGCTTCTTTAGGCGGGTCCTAGAGCAGGGCTATAAGGGCAATTTGCCTAGCTTTAGTAGTTGCCTCTACTATACTATAGAAGTTAGTACTGTCCTTAGCTAGGCTGATTATCCGGTCTAGGAGGCTAGAGAGCGTAAGGGCAAGCTTAGAGGGGCTAAGGACAGCCTAGGCGGTTTTCTTGGTTGCTGGGGCAATATGGTCGGCCTTAGTAGCATTATTGTTACTTCCTTCTTTCCCTGTATTTTTCTCCGATTTTTTCCCTAGCTTTTTTAAGGTTTTTTAGCTAGTAGAGGCTGGGGCTAGGGCGTACTGACTGCCGTTTAGGCCCCTAAGAAAAGGGGCGAAGACGTTGGTTAAGGGGGGGGCGCTAATCGTAAGGGCGTTGATAGTAGGGGGGGCGCTAGAGCTAGGTGCTGTAGGTACTGTAGTTATAGCGCCTATAACAGTCTCCTTAGCAGTAGTAAAGGTAGTAGTAGTAGTTTGGCGGTCTTCTATTTCTATATCGTCGTTTAGGTAGTCCATGCTCAGGGGTTAGTAGTCCGTACTTAGAGGCTAGCTTAGAGGGTTGTTATTATTATCGTTAGCCGTAGGTAGGGTAGGGTTGCCAGGGCGTAGAGCTACATTGGCCTATACGCGAGGAAATTGCAGTTGCGAGAGGGCAGCTAGGCTCGCCATTTTCTGCATTTTCGTACGCCTAAGGCTGTCGTACAACCGACAGCGCTACAGCAAAAATTAGCGGGCGTTATGTCCTCAATCGGACGGTTCGAATGGATGTGGTTGCACGCGATTTGGTGTAGTTTTGACCAAAAACTCGTTTTTCGTTTTTAGGTGTCGTTTAAGGGAGATATATAACAATCTAGAACTAGAACTTAAACTAGTATTTCCTTACTACTTACTTTACTCTTATCGTTTTAGGTTACTATAATCTTTTGAAACCTACTAATACGAATTAGTATTATCTCTATATTATAATATAGGGGTAATATAGAGTAGTAAGGTAGTTAGTCAAGTGCTCAACAACCTTAACTAAGTAGATTACAGTTTACTTACTAAAGGCTATCGATTAGGCAACTAGACAATTACTCTGTTAACTTAGTAATATCGCTTGTAAGAAAACCGATACTATAAACCTATCCTCCTAGGCTAAGGAAGCTTAACCTAAGTTTCTAGACTAAGGAAGCGTTGCTTAAGAGAACGCTACTAAAACTATATTACTAACTAACTCTACTATAATTAATATACTATAGCGTCCTAAGATCCTTCTACTTATAGAACCTTAGGAAGGGAGGATACTAAGATAAACCCCTATTATACACCAAGTATTTCGTCAAGTATAGCCTAGGATCTTAAAAAGCGTTTTAAATAAGAATTCCCTACCTAGCTGCCTATTGCAAGTATCGACAAATTTAACGCTTAAACCTTCTATAGATTACTAGAGTATATTGATCTAGAGTACAATAGCGCCAAAGTACTTAACTTATATACGCTCTCCTGCCTTGGCACTTATAAAGGGTAATAATCTAAAGATCTATACTATAAATTCTGCTTAGATTTTAAGGACTAGACAGCTAACTACTTTAATAAGTTAAACAATAAACTATACTTATAACTATGCTAAACGCTTAACGATAGCTATATCCTAGTAGATAGCTTAAAATGGCAGAAGCTCTTTAAAGGACTTGTAACGCTTACTAATAACCTGTCTAATAATCTAGGGCCTGATATACTCCCCTAAATCCATAGAACGTCGATCTAAGCTAAGTATAGACAGTATATAACAATATCTTTTCCCGCTTAAACAGAAAAGGGGAAGGAGATTATACTAATAATAACCTAAGAATCTGAATTTAGTACCTGGCTATAGGAGGTACTATAAGGGGAGATGCAAATCGGTAATATAGCTGTAAACGCTACCTAGTAATATAGACTTATAAGTAGCTTAATTATAAACGACAATCAACTAGCAAGCGGCCAAGACCTAGGTATACGCTAGATAGCGGCCTAAAGCGGAATGCTCTACGTTAGTAACTGCAGCCAGTTCGGAAACACCCTCTACCCGCTAAATCCGGACCTATAGATAATACTTCCGATTTATAGACTTAGAAGCATAATAGGAGCAGGATTCCCGCCGGCTAGTAAGGGCGCTAGTAAAGGCTATAGATTCCTACTAACCACCTAAAGTGCCAGCCAAGGTTATACCTAAGGTTACAGTTAAGGTAACTACTAAGGCTATAACTGGAGAACCAATTAAAGGGGACGACAGAACCTTGTATAACCTGTATAAACCCCTGGTATTAACACCAAATACAGGCTAGAACACGCCTAACCTTAAGCAGACAATAAAGAGTAGTATACCTGGCACGAGTATATTACGTATAGAAGTACTAAGTATATAGCTATCCTACTGATCGAAATAGGCTGGATAAACAAGACAAGTATTAATCGAAAAACCCTAACCGATTTTATAAAGTCTTAGGACTTAAAGGACAGCTATTCTGGGTCTAATAACGATATCCTTAATAACGAAGTTCGTTTCTTCCTATACCGCTACTAGACTTTCTAGATTGATTATAGTCTATTAGGTACTGTTTTTCTAAATGCCCTTTTAGGATAAGCTAAGGAATATTACCTATACTATATCCCTCTTAGCATCTTTTTTATCTAACTATATAGTATCTTAAAGGGATACTTTAAAACAAGTACTAAGTAGAATAACTACTTATATATCTAGAATACTATTACTTTCTAGTCTATACGCCTTAAAAGCAAGAATAGCAATAAGTCTATAAAAGAAATTCTCTAGATCTTGCTTAATAGACTCTTATAAAGCTAATATAGGCTTAGTCCGCTCTATAACTATAAGGAGTTCCTAGTCGTAAATATAATCTAAGCCTACTAAGGAGTATCCAAGCTAAAGATCGCTTTATATAAACTACTAATAAGCTTTAAAGAGCTAGTAGCTATACTTCGCCAAACACTTAATATTAAGGAAGCAGATTATATATATTGCTAATTCTTAATAGACTATAGGTTTACTATAACGAAAGCCAGGCTTATGAGAAACTATTAGAGTAACCCAATTATAGATTCGATCTTTAAGAGAAACTAGACGATATATATACAATAACCTAGAGATGCTACTAGGTACGGAAAGCGAAACGAGCTCTAGCAAAAGGACTATAACAAAAACTATACCAAAGTAGGTTATTAGATTTACAGTAAGCTAGATTACTACTCTATTATATATAGCTAAAAGGAACAAGTAATAGCTAAAAGCAAATAGCTTAAGCGAAAAGGCATTAAAAAAGATCGTAGACGATATATAGCGTTCCTCTTTGATTATAAGGGTTTAGACGATAAATATAAAGCAAGGGAAGAAGATACTAAGCTTAAAGTATAGGTAGATAACTATAAGACCGATTAAACTTCAGGTAGAAATAAAGTACTAGTAATTAGTTTTAAAGAAGAATAAACAGCAGTAACTTACTTTATAAACCAAGCTTTCCTCTATCTAATTACTAAGAGCGAACAACTATATAAAGATAGCAAAAAGGATACCGAGAAAATAAAAGCCATTTAATTCATACTTAACAGGTATACCGAGACTCAATTCTAAGGGATTATACCTAATACCAGGGCTACTAACGTTTCGACTGCCAGACTCCGACAATTCCTTATACTAAAAAAGATAATTAGATCGCTTAAGATTAACAAGTTATATATAGGAGAAGCAAATATACTTTTTAGGTCTAGGGATTTAAAACGATTACTTAGAACAGTTAAAGTAGAGCTTAACATTAGTTATACAACTTTCTACGTATTAGAGACGCTAACCCCTTTTCTTATATATCTAAAGGATATAAACGAGCTTAACATCTACCTTAATAATATAATAAACAAGCTTATATCCAAGTTAGGAAAGCGTATATATGTTTAACAGAAATAGGGATATCTATAGATCCCTATAAAAGGGATTAAACTACTAAGTATAACATTTATTACAGATAACAAGCATCCTACGCCTCTATAACTTATAAAGGCCGAACTAAGACGCATTTATCGACGCTATAGACACCCTATAGTCGATAGATTGTACAAACTACTATAATAAGTAGACTATTAAGTAGAATATAGCACTATCGAGATAATCAACAAGTTCTGCCACTTCTGCTAGATTAAAGGCATAGCGCTATAACGATTCAGATTTACGCTATAAGACGATATTTAATTTAATTTTAAGATTGTTATAGACGTCTTAGATATCGACAATTCTAAGGTACTGTATATAGTCAATGCTATAACGTTATTCTAAGTAGCCTGCTTTCTAAACGATCTTTTAGCTAAAAAGACGTAAGAGCAGCTAAAGGAATGTTAGATCAATATATACCTTAGACTACCTAATGTTTTGCACTACGATAAGGGTACTAATTTCAAAGTATATAAGTTCTAGGTAGAGGCTAAGCTTATAGGCATAACCTGCTATTTAGTACTAGTTAAGGTATACTAGTTAGTCGGTAAGATTGAGCGGTATTATAGGCTACTAAGAAGGGCCTATAACATTATTAAATTAGAGACTGCTAGATCTTGCTCGAAAGAGGCATACTTATAAGCAGTACTAAGCGCGGTTAATAATACCGCTAGCCTGGACAGGCTAGTACTAACGCTTTTAGTTTTCGGCGTATACCTGCGCCTTACTATAGATATACCGCCTTTTCTATCTCAACTACGCTAAGTAGGCGTAATTCGGAAGGCTATAATACAATTACAAATCCTAAACGATATAAGGACTACGCGAGACGCTCTTACATAACGTAATAGACTAAGTATAGAAGACGTGCTACTATACTTACTTAAAGTAGGTATAGAAGTACTTATATTCTAGGAAAGTAACTGATAGATAGGACCTTATAAGGTAATCTCGGCTACAGATATAATAGTAATTGTCGATATAGTTAACAGACCTATGGAATTTCAGAATATAGTAGTCAAACTATATTACTAGGAGCTAACGTAGGACGAACAAGATAATTAGGCTGGCATTAAACAGCTAGAACCATTTTAATACCCTTAGCCTAAGCAGCCCTACTAGTATAGACAACCTTAAAAGAACCTAGCACCTTCTAACAACTTTATTTTGGAAAAAGAGAAGTATAACTACAATCTTATACTTAGACTACAAGCTAAAGGGAAGATTACTATACCTAGCATACTATTCTAAGAATCTAATAAAACAGAACTGAACTTACTCCTAGTAGCTAGGGTAATTAAAGTAATCTAGATACTAGCAGATACGTCAGACTACTAGATCTTTAAGTTAAGGATCGTCTAGAAAGTAAAAGACAAGCTTACTTTATTATACAAGAAATTACGCTTTATAGCTTAGGGATTCGGCAATAAGGACAAGAAGTACCTACTTACTTAATCGCTAATAATCCAACGCTATATACAGCGACTTATACTCTTACTACTCCCGACGCTATAAACGTACTTTAGTTTTAAAGCGTAGGTATATAATGTTATTCAGGCTTATATATAAGCTAAATCACAGTTAGTAAGGAAAGTGATTCTTCTATTACCTAAGGAGCTTAAGATGCTCTATCCCCCTTATACTATCTTACTTGTTAAAACCCTATTATATAGACTGGCTAAAGCTGGACTATACTAGTAGGTAATATATATAAACTAGTATACTAAATGTCTCGATCTCGAGCTAAGCACCTTTAACCTATACCTTATAATCAGGAAGATATAAATTAGAAGCAGATTTGGAATCGTCGGCCTATAAACCGACGATACTCTTAATATCGGCAAGCAAGCCTTTACAGATAAGGAGAAGCTTAAGCTAGACAAAGCCGGCTTTAAGTATAAGCTACTAGTATTTTTAATGGACAAATCAATTATAGACTTTAACGGATATAGGCTTGAAATAAGCATAGATGCTATTGAGATTCGGTAAAAGGGGTAAGCTATATAACTCGAACTTATAAGCCTAGACGCCGAAATAGCAAAACAAGTATACGTCAAACAATAAGCACGCGGTACCTATATTGCTATAATTTGCTAGCTAGAAGCAACTTTCGACTTATTAGTAGCAGTATAGTTAACTAAGCCTAATATAGATAAGATTACCAAGCTTAACGCTTAACTGTAATAGTAGATCGAGAACTTAATATATAGGCTATACTACCTATAACTTAAACTCGAGATAGCTAAGCTCTTTGTCTTTATAGACAGATCATTCGCTAACAATGCCGATATAATATTGTAGATTAGATTCGTTATAATATTTAGAAACGAGATAAGCGGTATAAACAAGTTCAACCTGTACGGCAATATCATATACTGGTCCTTAACCAAGTATAAGCGGGTAATGCAAAGCGTTTTAGCAAGCGAAATATATAGAATAGTAAGTAGGTTCAATCTCAGGTATATACTATACTAGACGCTTGCTAAGATCTACTTAGGCCTAGGTCTACTATCGCTACTACTAATCGTCGTTTATACAGACTTATTTAGTTTATATAAGTACCTGGTAAAGCTCGGGACAACGGTAGAAAAGCGACTTATAATCGATATAATAGCCCTATAATAGAGCTACGAAAACCGTAAAATCATAGAAATTAGGTAGATTAGTAGCAACAATAACCCAGCTAATGCTATAACCAAGTGTATGCTAAACAAGACGCTTAAAAGGCTTGTAACTATAAATACGGCTAAGATCAGAGTAGAAGGCTGGGTTTAACGCCTAGCTAAGTAATAGGAAGAGCCTATATAACTTAGGGCGAGATCGCTAGCGTAAAAGACAAAGACTGCTAGGACAATTCATTTATAGTACAATAAGGAATACAAGGCAAAGTGCAAAACAATCTTAATTTATACTCTTATAGCTAGTACAATATATACGCCAGCGTCCTCTACCCCCTAATCATAATAATAAAATATTAATAGCCTTACTTATAGCAGCTATTGCTATAAGCTTTTTCTATATAGGCGTTATACCTGCTATAGGCACCCTACGCTTAACAAGAGCGCGCGCCTTATCTACTAAGACTAAGGCGCACTTAGCGCTATCGCGCTATATTTTCCAATCTTATAACCAATAAGTATTCCGATTAAATAATAGATACTACTAAAGATCGTAACTTACTTTAGCCTTTATAGCCAGGTTAGAGCGGAGCTCTAAAAAGCAGTTTAAGAATAGACAGACCGACTTAGGGCTATAATATACATTAGGAACAATAAAACAATAGAAATAATACGTAAATAGAACTTATATTAGTATATATAAGTGCCTAGACAAGTACCGCTAGTACTAGAGGCCGCGGCCCGACACGTAGTTATAGCATGCTATATATAGTATGAAATTGCCGGACTTATTAAACAAGTCCTTAACGCCTATTAAAAGTAAGTATAGGTAGCTAAGGTAAACAATAGTATATATAGTACTATATAGGCTATAAACTTTATATATATTAGTAATATCAATAACAAGGATAATAAGAGTAAGACACTTACCCTCCGGTTTATGTATATAAGTATGTAACAACCTCTTATAAGGCTTTATATAGTCCGATATATAGCGTACGCGGCAGTTAGAGTAGACGACGGAGTTGTCCGAGCTTTTGCTAGACGACGAACTTGCCGTTGCTACCGCCGGTATTGCTACTAGCGGTATAGGCATATGTACAGCAGTGTATAGCGCTATATACCGCATATGTATAGCTACTACTACCGCCTTCCTTATAGCCGGCAATATAGGCAGAGAGTGCTTGGCAGGTATAGAGATACGCGCCTTACGTGCCGCGATCTCCGCCCTATATACCGCTGCCTCCTCTACCTCCTCCTTACGCTAGAGCGTAGTAGCCTGCTTAAGCAGGATATACGTATATACAATTAGCCCCTTAGAATTAAGGGGCATAGAGTCGGCATTAGTATAGCCGCCTATAGACTTAGGCTATATAACAAGTATAGCTACGTTCGCAGCGTCAGGATCGTCACTACTATCGTTACTACCCGCCATACTCTCCTAGTTACTGTTATCAGCAATAGCACGCTTAGACGTATCTAGAAATGCGTTATTATTGCCCTTCTAGGCAAGATGCTCGTTAGAAGCGTCAGTTATAAGCGTATTAAGGGCATTGCTGTCCTTATCCTTAGCGTATATATAGGTATCGCCGCCTATGCTCCTATAGGAGTACCTACTCTATTTATTATTAAAATCCATTACTTTAAATAATAAGATTAGTACGTTTAATTATGAATGCATAATAGTAAGCAACTTACTTATTACTACTAGTACTACTAATACTACTACTATTATTGTTATTACTACTACTACTATTGTTATTACTGCTACTACTACTAGTATAGATTATAGGGAGAAAGAGAATAGGTAGTATATAGTAGGAGAACCTACCTATTTATAGGTTTAGGGCAAGAGCGTTCGGAGTTCGTAATCAGCTAGCCTAGAGCTCTGATTTTTCCTATTATAATTCCTATTTAGGACTACAAGCTTTTATAATAATAGTTGCCAGTATAATTCGCTTACCGTTATGCTGTTTAGGGGCATATCTAGAAGGTACTAAAGTCGCGCCTTCTATACTAAAGATCAGCAACTAGAATTTAACATTCTAATTAGCAAATGAGAAGTTAAGTAATTAGCATTTCCTATTCTAGCAATAAAGGGAGCAAAACGATTTGGGATTTCCTATTTCGGTTAATAAAGCGCTAGCACAGTTATAAAAAGAAGAGTTGCTAGTGTTAATTGCGGTAAGAGGGGTAAGGTACTAATCCCTATAACTGTATAGTATATAAGCCTCTTGCTCTAGAGAATAGGGCACATACTGCGCCACTTATACAATAGCTACAAGTAGCGTACCTACGCACTATGTAATGGTCACTAATAAGCGCTCCGCTCCAATATAGGTATTTAAGGGGTGTGTAACCACCCCCTAGATAGAGGGAGACATATGAATCCAGAACTAGAACTTAAACTAGTATTTCCTTGCTGCTCGCTTTGCTCTTATCGTTTAGGTCACTACGATCTCCGGAAACCTACTAACACGTTATATATATTAAGACTAGGCTATATCTGGTAGAGCTAAACATTACAATACTATGTAAATGCTTATGCAGACTTGCTTATGCCCTAAAGGGCAAACAGCGGTATAATATAGGCGTAGTACTAGCGGCGATTTTACATAAAATTTTCATATATAACAATTTTTTCCTAACAATACGTTAACGATTAAGCCCGAACTCCTAACTAACTCTCTATTAGACTACTACTTCTTTATCGAATTATAGTAGAAAAAACTTTTATTCTATTTATACTATGTTTGGCATAATATACCTTAGTCGCTATATTAAGATCGTATAGGAGTTAGTACTTTACTATAGCAACCTAGAAGCAATTCTACTTGTTCAAATAGTACTATACATTTCTAACAGGACTGTTAGGGTCTGTCGTTAATAGAGTGTAGAATCTCTTAGCAATATAGTATATAGGTTTATATTCCTCTATCTTATATCAGAGGACTCCTATAGGCTACTATAGGTGTTAGTACTGCATTACCTCCGACTTACCTACAGCTCCTTAGCATACTACTAGATAGTTAGTCTTCTTTTGCTTTACATAATACTTATACTACTGCCCTTTAGCAGCGGTAACTATATAGGGCTTTATGGAAAAAATGCTTATAAGCCTACTACGCTAGATAGCCTTTATTATATAGAAGATAATAGACCTAATATAAGCTTTATATAGGACCTTCTTTACTAGGGGAGCAGAGTATAGAGTTAGTGCTATATCGGCAGAGAGTTAGTAGTGATTCTTAAAAAAAGCTAGTAGGATTATATAAGTAAACGACTAGGAGAAAATTTTTATAAGCTTAGTAGTAACTCAGGCTTATATTAGGTATAGAGAAAAACAGCTTTAGCACTATACTAGCGCTAGACCTAGCAATAGGTAGGTGATAGGGCCCGATATAGCAGGTAGGTCTAAAGAAGGTAGGGCCTAGAATATATAGGCCTTAACGTCGACCCTACCCTACTAACGATATACTTACAACTGTATAACGTAGGTCTATGCCTCTATATTAGCACCTTCGACCCTACCCTGCAATCGACATACATATAACTATACAACGATATACGTATAACCCTACTATATATGATCATTGTCTATAGTCAAAGGCGACTGCAGTTTTAGGGTAGGGTACTGTCACAGCCCTACATTCCTGGTGTTTATGTCCTGTATATATATAGCCCTGTTCTATACAGGACCTTCCGTCCTATATGCAACAATATCTTTCTACAACCCATCTTTGCTCTGGCCTTGACAGTGTTGGAGCGAAAAGACCTACTAGTGTAACTTTTAACTTTACCCGGCTTTATATTCTAAAGCAAAGTATATGCTATAAGGAGAGGAAGATTGACTTATTCATCTAGATAGGGGTAGTAGTATTAGGGTTTATAATATCCTTTTCGTTTAGCTATATCTTATTCCTCTCTCAGATATACTACCTAATTTATATTAGTTGCGAAGCTTAGTAAGTTGTTTAGCTTATCTCGTAGACGTATAACCGATTTTACTATGGGGTCTATCTTATTTAGCAAGATTCTAAGCAAGGCTATCTAATTATATAGGTCTTAAATAGCTTTCTTAGTTACCTTATCGCCTTACTTCTATAAAAGGTTAGTAGTATAGAGCTTTATTACTATCTTCTATATATTAGTAAGTTGATTAAACTATATTTCCTTAACTGATAGCGGTTTAAGGATAATCTTAACTAGTTCCTAGCTAGTATTTGCTTAATTAGAGAACGAAACCTAGTTCTTACTTGCCTAAGCAGACTTAGTTAACTTAAATAAAAGGTTTGAAAAAGAGATAGAAGAAGAAGGCTTTTCAACTTTAATTGAAAGGAGATTAGTCTCCCTACTGTTATTATCGCTCTTATCTAAACAGACATCTTAGCCTAGTAGTTCGATCTAAGTTAGTACTTCTTAATAGATAAATCCTTTAAATAAAACCGCTAATACTAGGGATTAGAAGTTATTCTAGGTAGTTTTATATAAGTCCTAAGTAGGTATAGCGCCTCTAAGGTAGTATCCTTAAACAAGCAAATATTAGTAATCCTTAGGTAACTTTTCCTAAAAGCATTAAGGAGTATCTTTTTGAATAAGGTCTAATTGAGCAGCTAGTATCTGGGTAACTATAGCGTTAAGTTCTTCTATAGCCTGTTTAATCTATATAGCTAAGATATTAAAGATAGTATACTTATAGAGGCAGTTAAGCTACTTAATAGGATCCTCTAACGCCTTAAGGTCGGAAGCCTTCTAATACTTAAGCATTATCCTATAGCGTTCTTACTATATTGTTACTCCCTTATCCTTCATTATAGAGATAACCTTAGAAAGTTAGTCTAAATTATACTACCTTTTCTACTAAGTAAACTTCTCGATATCGGTTACTATACTATAGTCCTTATAAGCATTGTTAAAGGCCTATAAGTAATCTATAATATTAGTACCATAGAATTATCTACTAAGCCCTTTAAACTAAATGGATAGGAAGCTAATACTCTATATAAGGTATAATTAATAAAGAACGTTAGTTAATATTCTAACTATAGTATCTAACTAGTCTTAGTTACTAGTATCTATTTCTAATATACTACTAGAAGGTAGTAGTAGGAAAGATTCTGCTTAAAGAGGAACTAGTAGAGAGAGGTTATAAAAGGAAAAAAGGGCTCTAGCTTTATGAAGCTAGTTTCTAGTAGAGTCTATTGTCTAATTAGACAAGTCTTATAATCCTATTACTAAAGGGGTAGAGTTGCCTATAAGTCTGCGAATTCGACGGATTTCCCTCCTTAAAAGAATATACTTTAGGAAATCCCATTAGATAAGGCTTTTACCAATAAGTAACCAAGGAGAAGGTTAATATATAATTATACTAGGTAGTAAAATGTCAATACTTAGTCTAGCCGAATATACTATAGACTTAAAGTCTTTAGAAGAAGTGAGAAAAGTACTAAGGAGTACGTTCATAGGTAATAGATATAAAGTACAGTTAACGTTTTCCGAATTAGACAAGCCTTAGTTTGATTAATATAAGGAGCTACTAATAGCTTCTATTAATTTTGTTAAACGTACAAAATAAGCTATAGCGCTCTAACGGTTATAGCTTAGGCAAAACGGATTTCAATTCTCGAACAACTTGATATATAGCTATATTTTGAGGGTGGACCCACTTTTGTGGATACCGCTGACTAAGCTATATATTCCACTATATAGCCTAGAAATAGCTTTAAAAGGCTTTTCTATTTTTAGATTTATGCCCCACTTTTGTAGAGACAGCCTCCTTAGGCTGTATAAGCGCTAGAAATAGCCTTAAAAGGCTCTTCTACTAGGTCACCTACCTACCCTGTACCTACCCTGCACCGTAGGAGCGAAAACAGAACTTATAGGAAAAGTCGTGCGGCTTACCCTACAGCTTAGGTAGCCGTGAGTCGATTATTTAAAGTCGCCAGCTTTTTTGGTTTTTCGGGAAGGCGCCATGCACCTACTAAGGCGCTCCTGCCGTATAGAAGGCAGGAACGGTCCCGGAGGGTATATGTAGGGAAGGAAATTACGAAGCCTTACCTACTGGACTAGAAATCAAATTATACGTTACCTATAACTATAAGCCTTATAGGCCTATAAGACCCACTAAAAGCCGTGATATATAAGCTTGGAGCCCCTTTAATATAGCGCTATAGCCTATAACTATACCGTTATATAAGGACTTTTATAGAGGGAATACAGTAAAGGGCCCTACTTTACTATATTAGCACATACCTAGGAAGTGCTATTTAGGCCATATCAACGCTGTTGCTGCCCCTATATACCCTATACGACTACTACTAGTAGGCTATAGTGGTTACAGATCCTTATATAGGATTACCCATTCCAATAGGTTATAAGCCCGGATAGCCTGTGGGATAGTTATCGTTGGAGTCCAATTTCAAAGCGCTACCTCTGCCTATATATATAGGGCTATTTAAGCCTCTTATAGCTGAAAATATAGTACTATATTAGCCCTAAAAAGCTCTATATTACATCTTATTGAAGGCTATTTAAGGACTAAAAAGCCTGAAAATCTAGAAGGAGAAATCGCTAAGAAATCTAAGTCCTATAGTATTGACGAGCATTTGGGGCTCTTATACGCTTAGGCTAGTATACTTACCTATACTAAAAGACCTTTCTACTTATAGCTGGAAGTAGAAAGGCTAGCGTCTTAGAATTTCTAGCGCTAAAGACCTATATTTCCCTACTATAGAGCCCTTTCTATCGATATATCTATAGGCGGTAGTTAAGTCCCTACGTCGAAGTCTCTAGTCCCTATCTTAGAGCCTAGTCTAGAATTTCTACTAGAAAGCCCTACTAAGTAGCAAGTAGGCAGCGCTATAAACCTACTAAGCGCTAAGACTAGCCTAGAAAATCACTACTATAATTAGTGAGCTAGCTAATTAGCTTTAGTGAACTGGAAGCTATTTAAGTGCTTTAGCTAGCACTATAAAGTAAATAGTAGCCTATTTACAATGGCGGATCAAGCTTAAGGGAAGGGTATAGCGCCTAAAAGGGCTAGTAACCCAGCTGATCCAGGGCAATCTTCTAGGCCTCTACTACCTATACGAACCCTATCAGAAGATAAGGAAGATGGCGAAGACTAAAGCGAGGTTATGAAAGTCCTAAAAGAGCATATAAAATCTCATGAGCGAGTTATAGCTAGCCAATCTAGTGATATAAAAACACTACTTCTAAGTCTAAATACCCTAAAAGCCTCTGTCGAGGATAGCGTTAGCGCTATAAAGAATATATCTTCTACTTTAGCTTCTCTAACTAATAGTAGCAAGGCTGCTGCTACTGGAAAGACTAGCTATAGTCCTAGATTTGATCCTTTTAGCAGTACTATAGATTTAGATTCTCCTCTACGTCCCTCTAGGAAAGAGCCCTATCTAGGGCCGGCTGTAGATAATACAGCTATTAGTAATTTAGACCCCCCTATAGATATAGGGTCTAAGGAAGGCTTTAAGGATACTATTACTAGTAGTATAGTAAAAGAGCTTTCTAAAAAGGCCTATACTATACCGGACGATAGTAAGCTTAGCG
The DNA here is from genome assembly GCA_029339225.1 of Phyllachora maydis. Lineage (NCBI taxonomy): Eukaryota > Fungi > Ascomycota > Sordariomycetes > Phyllachorales > Phyllachoraceae > Phyllachora > Phyllachora maydis. The sequence continues at coordinate 2,568,504 of JAQQPM010000004.1, forward strand.
GGGAAAGTAATTTTGAACAGTGGATTCAGGCTTTAAGTATAGTGCTAAGAGCCTTAGAGAGATATCTAATTCTTTAGAAAACCCTGATATATCTAACACTTATAGCGACTCTGATCAAGCTGTTCTTTTAATGCTTCTATGCGATAGCTTATCTAGTGGCCCTAGGGCTGCTATATCATGGATTTATATACCTTCTAAGGCCTTTAAGCTGCTTATTAGGCAGTATAGCCGACCTATAGAGTCTAAAAAGGAGGACGTCTATAACGAATTCTACGCCCTTACCTTTAGTACCTATAGAAAAGGCTTATCAGCTTTTAACGCTGAATTCAACGGCTATCTTGCTAAGCTTACTATGGCTAAAATAGATAGAGATCCCTCTTCAATACTAAATCAGTATTTTAAGGCTCTAGAATCTAAGTTTTCTAGCTGGGTATTACGCTAAAAGAGCTCTATAAGATAGGCTAGAATGCTCCATAGGCCTTACAGCCTCTAGCCTTAATATAGAATATCTAATGGCTGATATTTTAGAAGAATCTAGGAACCCGGCTATAGAGGCGTATAGAGCAGCTTACGTAGCTAATAGCTCTAATTCAACCCCTAATTCGAATTCTCACCCTAGTAAGAAGGGTAAAAATAAGAAAAAGGGTAAGAAGAAGGCTAGTTATAATGTTAAAGGGCAGAATTATAGTGCTAAAAGTGCTGAACAAGCCTCCTTTATACTAGGGTCCTATAACCTAGCTATAGAAGAAGAAGAGGAATCTGACTGTAGTTCCAATTCTAGTTCTTCTAGCGATTCTAATACCCAATTAGCACAGCTATTAGCGTTGAAAGGGTATAAGGAGCGTAAGGACTTTAAAGGAAAAGGCCTAAAAACCTCTTCTAACAAGGCAAAATATAAAGATAATCAGCCTAGAAGACGCCCTAGAGACCCTGCTCTTTATAATAGTTGGCTATACGATACGGGATCTACGGACTATATTAGTAATAGTAAAGAGCGGTTTACTACCTTTACGCCTAACACAGGCCAGTTATGCCCTATTAACACTGGAAATGGCCCTGTAAGCCTGGCTGGTATAGGCTCTATTACACTAGAAGTATTATCTAGAAAGGCCCCCCCTATCTATACTAAATTAGTATTAGATAACGTTTTATACCTACCTACTATTGATATAAATATTGTTAGTGGGGTTAGGTACTATAATTCGGGAGGTTGCCTGATAAAGGAAATCCTTTACGGGGGTGATAGACGCTGTATAGCTGTACTAGACTTTCAAAAATCAGGATTTTTTCTTGACGTTAAAGGCAGCTTTAAGCCTATATTACATGCAAATTTTGCTTTTCCTTTAGGCCTTTCTAGTTATACTACTAAAAGTATAGATCTATAGCGTAATAAGATAGTAGTGGAAATTCCTCCTATTTCTATTAGAAAGGAAGACTATAGACCTATTATAGAGGATGCTATAGTATCCGAAGCTATAGAGCCTAAAAAGCGCTATAAGCTAAGGAACTCTCTGGCTAAGGGCAATACTTTAGAAGGTATAGGACCTTCTTCAAGGGGGAAAAGGCCCTACAGGCCTGTAGAGCCCTTAGCTACTGCCTAGGCCCCCTATCAAAGTCCCCGTGAGACTAGGGAGCCTAAGCCTTTAACTGGCACTGGAGACCTGCCCTATGTGCTAAGAGAGCCAGTTATAGAGGGGAATAAAGTAGAAAAGGCTATATCTAGCCCTACTTTGAAGGAGCCTAATATAGGTTAGCGAGATTACTATAATCTACTTAATTTAGCTTAATTGTGGCATGTTAGGCTAGGCCATATAGGCCTACGTCTTTTGAAAAAGACCTCTAGTATTACTAAAGGGCTGCCTAATTTTGATAAAATAAAGGGAGCTGATTTTCACTACTCTAGCTATGATTAAGGTAAAGCAGTAAGAAGGGTTAGTAAGTCTTTAATACGTAACCCACCTAGGGTCTTAGACTCAATAGAGGGGGACACTATTAAAATTAGGCCTAGGCCTTATAACAGAAACCCTATAGTCTTACTTCTAGTTGACCGTAAAAGTAGGTATAGGTGGGTTTTTAACCTACCTAATAAATCAGGCCCTATAGTAGCTAACGCTATTAAGGGCTTTTTTAGGGGCCTAAGGAATGGTTTTGGTAGATATCCTACTAAATTTGACTTTGACGGAGGCACTGAAATAACTGATTTATTAACTACTTGGTTAGCTAAAAGGGGTATTAAATTTAGCACTTCTGCCCCCTATATCTACGAGCAGAACGGCTTAGTAGAACGATTAGTTAGAGTTATACTAGACTGTATAAGGTGTACTATTCTTAGTAGCGCTTTACCCTAGTATTTGTAGTGCTTTATACTGGAGGCTGTAGTGGAATTAGTTAATAGTACAGCTATAACTAATAAGGAAACCACTCCTTTCCAGGCGCTATTTGACGAGCTAGAGCCTGGTATTCCACATATACCTAACCTAGAGCGCTATAGGGCTATAGGCGCTAGAGGAGAGGCTATTATACCTCTAGAAAAACGGTCAAAATCGTTAAATTTTACCTCTAGAACGGAAGAGTGTAAATTACTAGCGGTATTAGGTTCTAAGACCTACCTAGTATATATACTGTCTAGAAGAACAGTACTTAAAACCTCTATTGTTAAGTTTATAGAGGATAATACAGTACTAAGTCAGCCTACTGATAATACGGCTTTAGAGGGGGAATCAAGTAGCCTATTTACAATGGCGGATCAAGCTAAAGGGAAGGGTATAGCGCCTTAAAGGGCTAGTAACCCAGCTGATCCAGGGCAATCTTCTAGGCCTCCACTACCTATACGAACCCTATCAGAAGATAAGGAAGAGGGCGAAGACTATAGCGAGGTTATAGAAGTCCTAAAACAGCATATAAAATCTCATAAGCGAGTTATAGCTAGCCAATCTAGTGATATAAAAACACTACTTTTAAGTCTAAATACCCTAAAAGCCTCTGTTAAGGATAGCGTTAGCGCTATAAAGAATATATCTTCTACTTTAGCTTCTTTAACTAATAATAGTAACGCTGCGGCTGCTACTACTGGAAAAACTAGCTATAGTCCTAGATTTGATCCTTTTAGCGGTACTATAGATTTAGATTCTCCTCCATATCCCCCTAGGAAAGAGCCCCATCTAGGGCCGGCTATTAATTCAGCTACTAGTAATTTAGACCCCCTATAGATACAGGGTCTAAGGAAGGCTTTAAGGATACTATTACTAGTAGTATAGTAAAGGAGCTTTCTTAAAGGCCTATACTATACCGGACGATAGTAAGCTTAGCGGGGAAAGCAATTTTGAACAGTGGATTAAGGCTTTAAGTATAGTGCTAAGAGCGTTAGGGATATCTAATTTTTTAGAAAACCTTGATATATCTAACACTTATAGCGACTCTAATCAAGCTATTCTTTTAATGCTTCTACGCGATAGCTTATCTAGTGGCCCTAGGGCTGCTATATCGTGGATTCATATACCTTCTAAGGCCTTTAAGCTGCTTGTTAGGCAGTATAGCCGACTTATAGAGTCTAAAAAGGAGGACGTCTATAACGAATTCCATGCCCTTACCTTTAGTACCTATAGAAAAGGCTTATCAGCTTTTAACGCTGAATTTAACAGCTATCTTGCTAAGCTTACCTTGGCTAAAATAGATATAGATCCCTCTTTAATACTAAATCAGTATTTTAAGGCTCTAGAATCTAAGTTTCCTAGCTGGGTATCACGCCAAAAGAGCTCTATAAGACAGGCTAGAATGCTAGGCCTTACAGCCTCTAGCCTTAATATAGAATATCTAATGGCTGATATTTTAGAAGAATCTAGGAAGCCGGCTATAGAGGCGTATAGAGCAGCTCACGTAGCTAATAGCTCTAATTCAACCCCTAATTCAAATTCTAACCCTAGTAAGAAGGGTAAAAATAAGAAAAAGGGTAAGAAGAAGGCTAGTTATAATGTTGAAGGGCAGAATTATAGTGCTAAAAGTGCTGAACAAGCCTCCTTTATGCTAGGGTCCTATAACCTAGCTATAGAAGAAGAAGAGGAATCAGACTCTAGTTCCAATTCTAGTTCTTCTAGCGATTCTAATACCCAATTAGTACAGCTATTAGCGTTAAAAGGGTATAAGAAGCGTAAGGACTTTAAAGGAAAAGGCCTAAAAACCTCTTCTAATAACAAGGCAAAATATAAAGATAATTAGCCTAGAAGACGCCCTAGAGACCCCGCTCTTTATAATAGTTGGCTATACGATACAGGATCTACAGACCATATCAGTAATAGTAAAGAGCGGTTTACTACCTTTACGCCTAACACAGGCCAGTTACGCCCTATTAACACTGGAAATGGCCCTATAAGCCCGGCTAATATAGGCTCTATTACACTAGAAGTATTATCTAGAAAGGCCCCCCCTACCTAAACTAAATTAGTATTAGACAACGTTTTATACCTACCTAATATTAATATAAATATTGTTAGTAGGGTTAGGCACTATGATTCGGGAGGTTGCCTTATAAAGGAAACCCTTTACGGGGGTGATAGACGCTGTATAGCTGTACTAGACTTTAAGAAATCAGGATTTTTTCTTGACGTTAAAGGCAGCTCTAAGCCTATATTATATGCAAATTTTGCTTTTCCTTTAGGCCTTTCTAGTTATACTACTTAAAGTATAGAGCCGCAGCGTAATGAGATAGTAGTGGAAATTCCTTCTAATTCTATTAGAAAGGAAGACTATAGACCTATTACAGAGGATGCTATAGTATCTGAAGCTAAAGAGCCTAATAAGCGCTATAAGCTAAGGAATTCTCCGGCTAAGGGTACTACTTTAGAAGGTGTAGGACCTTCTTTAAGGGGGAAAAGGCCCTGTAGGCCTATAGAGCCCTTAGCCACTGCCTAGGCCCTCTATCAAAGTCCCTGTGAGACTAGGGAGCCTAAGCCCTTAACTGGCACTAGAGACCTGCCCTATGTGCTAAGAGAGCTAGTTATAGAGGGGAATAAAGTAGAAAAGGCTATATCTAGCCCTACTTTAAAGGAGCCTAATATAGGTCAGCGAGATTACTATAATCTACTTAATTTAGCTAAATTGTGGCACGTTAGGCTAGGCCATATAGGCCTGTGTCTTTTGAAAAAGACCTCTAGTATTACTAAAGGGCTGCCTAATTTTGCTAAAATAAAGGAAGCTGATTTTCACTGCTCTAGCTGTGATCGAGGTAAAGTAGTGAGAAGGGTTAGTAAGGCTTTAATACCTGACCCACCTAGGGTCTTAGACTCAATAGAGGGCGATACTGTTAAAATTAGGCCTAGGCCTTATAATAGAAACCCTATAGTTTTACTTCTAGTTGACCGTAAAAGTAGGTATAGGTGGGTTTTTAACCTACCTAATAAATCAGGCCCTATAGTAGCTAAAGCTATTAAGGGCTTTTTTAGGGGCCTAAGGAATGGTTTTGGTAGATATCCTATAAAATTCCACTTCGATGGAGGCACTGAAATAACTGATTTATTAACTACTTGGTTAGCTAAAAGAGGTATTAAATTTAGCACTTCTGCCCCCTATATCCACGAGCAGAACGGCTTAGTAGAACGATCAGTTAGAGTTATACTAGACCGTGTAAGGTGTACTATTCTTAGTAGCGCTTTACCCCAGTATTTATAGTGCTTTATATTGGAGGCTGTAGTGGAATTAGTTAAAAGTACTGCTATAACTAATAAGGAAACCACTCCTTTCTAGGCGCTATTTGACGAGCTAGAGCCTGGTATTCTACATATACCTAACCTAGAGCGCTATAGGGCTATAGGCGCTAAAGGAGAGGCTATCATACCTCTAGAAAAACGGTCTAAATTGTTAAAACTTACCTCTCGAACGGAAGAGTGTAAATTACTAGCGGTATTAGGTTCTAAGACCTACCTAGTATATATACCGTCTAGAAGAGCAGTACTTAAAACCTCTACTGTTAAATTTGTAGAGGATAATACAGTACTAAGTCAGCCTACTGATAATACGGCTTTAGAGGGGGAATTAGTAGACCTAGACCTAGATTTAGAGGGGGCTGTCAGCCCGGACCCTTCTAATCTTAATACTGAAAAGCCTATTAGTATAGAAAAAGGACCTAGTAAGCTAGAACCCTATGAATCTTCTTCCGATAGTGAATTAGATGAACCCTTACCGGATAAGCCTATAAATCCGGTTTTAGTAGAGTATACTAGGCCTACTATATCTATTAGAAAGCCTGAATTACCAGAGGCGTTTCCCCAAACTATAGAGCCTATTTTTGCACCTAAGCCTATAGAAGTTATAGCGCCCAATCAGCCTATAACGAACGAACCTCTTAATAATAGTGATCTTATTTTAGAGGGGGATAAAATGCAGTTCGATTACTATAAGCTTTTAGCTAAGACTAGTAGCTATATACTGTCTTTTGTCTATAAAGCTCGAAAAAGGGTAATATCTAAGGATAGTACGCCTACTACTTATAAGCAAGTCTTAAAACTACCTAGAGATGAGCGTAGTAAGTGGTTAGAGGCTATTACCAAGGAATTTATCTAGTTATTAGAGCTAGGGGTTTTTAAATTCCTACCTAGGAGTCTATTACCTTCTAACCATAAGCTTATTACCTGTCGAAACGTTCTTAAGGTTAAAAAAGACGCTAAAAACAGGCCTATTAAGTATAAATCTCGGTTAGTAGCTAGGGGCTTTATACAGGTAGAAGGCCTAGATTACACTGTAACCTACGCCTCTACTAGTATACCACTTACTTGGCAAATACTTCTAGCTATAGGTGCTGTTCTAGACTGGGAAATAGAACAAGCTGACTTTATAGGGGCATTTCTTAATAGCGCTCTTAGAGAAGAAATATATATGGAAATCCCTGAAGGACTATTAGACCTAGCGGCTTCTAATAAGGCTATTTATAAGCTTTTACTGAAATACGGCTATAATCCTTCTACTCCTAATATTATTAAACTATCTAAAGCGTTATACAGTCTGAAACAAAGCCCTAGAGAGTGGCAAGATAAGCTTAAAATCTTACTTAAGAGCCTAGGCTATCTCCCTCTTATTTCAGATCCAGGGGTCTTCTATAATGCTAAAACCTGCCACTTTATCGTTACCTATGTAGATGACTGTCTATTTATAGGGCCCAATATAGGCTATATAACTGATCTAAAGAAACGGCTTAATAAGGTCTACGCTATTGGATCGGCGTAGCTAGTGCACGACTAGCCGCCGCTTGTTTTTCTTCTTCTTCTCCCTCTGTTCAGAGGAGACCCGTGTCTACTTTCTCTTCTGTTATGCAGTAGAATAGGTAGACAAGGCTGGTCTTTCTTTTCCGCCCCTTATCTTATTCTAGGCTGACAATAAGATTGCGAATTGGTAGTATAAGGAGGACAATAGTATAAGAAGCTGGCTTTCCTTCCTATGTTCAGAGAGAGAGAATCATTAATTATCCTAATTATTACAGTTATACAGTTATATTTTACCTACTTAGATATCCTATCTACCTTTTACCTCTAGGCTACTTTAGCCTATTTACTTGGTTCTATTATACCTATCTACCTTAGTCTCCCCTAATTAGGGAGACTATAACCTTGTTATGTATATACCTTTTATCCTTTTGTCTAGATAGCTATTCGATATATAGCTGCCTACTACCTTTAGACAGCTGCTTCTACTTTCTTATAGGTCTGTTGCTCTGTTCTATATAGGGGCTTAGCTGGGAATGAACTAAGTAAGGGCTCTAATACTTATAAGTAGGCCTTACTTATATTAGGGTTGTCTTACTATTAATAAGGACAACCTATAGACTATCGGCTAGACAACTCTGTAGTATAGTATTAATAGGACAACTATTTCGACTTTTCTGCTCTAACGACTTAAACTGGTATTTCTAGACCTCTAACCTCTAATTAGATAAGGACAATCTTACTTAGTATAACAGTTATATCAGTCGTAGGTTATATAATAATTCGAGACCTAATATATCGGTTAAGCTTAAGATAAGTATAATCTTGGCTATCTTAGAAACTCAGTTGTCTAAGTATTCTAGTAGATATACCTTATATTAAACGAAAGGGGGTAGGGAAGTACTTAAACCCCCCCTCTCTTGTTCTATTAGATGTATTAGCTACAAGAGTCTCCTTTAGATATAACTTATACAACTCTTATCTTTAGTTCCTTTCCCTTGTTCGACATTTCCGGTATTAACAACTATATAAGGATTAGAGCTTGGTAAAGAGATTTCCTATATCTAAGGAAGATTTCGATACTAAGGCTAGATATATAGACCTTGCTTATAACTTGGGAATATAGCCTTATCCTTAATATCCTCCTCTGTCTAGACAAGTAGCTAGCTGTTCTAACTCGTTTTAGCATTATAAACCCTTAGTTAAAACAAGAGGAGTTATCCTAGGTTAGGCTATATTAACAAACAATTAGGCTTGGCTTACTATCGAGTATTACTTTGCCACCTCTATATATACTAGGGTTATAGATATTATAGAGTCCTTTTCGTTCTAGCTTCTTAGGTCGACTAGCCGGTATTGGCTGGTTAGTCTTAATCTAGACAAAGGCGTTATCTTAGTACCTACCTAGAAGTAGCACCCCTATATAGCAACGACGATTCGTAAGATTACTATACCTAGGGTATATAACAAGGGGCAGAGGCAATAGGAAAGTTAAGTTAGAATAGCTCTAGTACTAGGCCTTTAATTATGTTTTTAGGACTATCTTCTTTGTCCTCTAGATAAAGGAGGAATATAACTAAGTATACCTAAGGTATCTTAGTAATATATGTTTAAACTAGTAAAACAAGTATCGCTTACTTTCTATATAGTAGGAGTATACAGTATAGGGCTTAACTAATCAAGTCTATAGCAAGGAGATAGACTAAGCTATAGATCTATTTAACATAAGCTTTTTAAAGAGTTAGATATATTTGATTTTATAATAAAGGGAGAAGGAGTTTATACTAGGTAGGAACCAGGTATAAGCGATGTTTTATAAAGGTAGGGTAGGTATAATATTACTATAATTATACTATAGTAGTAGACTATATCCTTCCTCTCTTGCCCTATATCTCTCCTCTATCCTACGATCTAATCCCTTCCAAATTCCCCCCTAGACAAAGTCTATCGATAAATTAATAGAAGCTACTAGTAGCTCCTTATATCAATAAAACCAAGGCTCGTCTAATTAGGAGAACAACAACTATACTTTATATCTATTACCTATTAACATACTCCTTAGTACTTTCCCGACTTCTCCTAGAGACTTTAAGTCTATAGTATATTCAGCTAGACCGAGTATCGATATTTTACTACCTAGTATAATTATATATTAACCCTCCGCTTAGTTATTTATTAGTAAAAGCCTTATCTAATAGGATTTCCTAGAGTATATCCTTTTAAGGAAAGAAATCCGTTAACTTCGCAGACTTATAGGCAACTCTACTCCTTTAGTAGCAGGATTATAAGACTTGTCTAATTAGATAACAGACTCTACTAGAAACTAGCTTTAAAAAGCTAGACCCTCTTTTTCCTTTTATAACCTCTCTCCTCTAGTTCCTCCTTAAGCAGAATCTTTCTTACTGCTACTCTCTAGCAGTATATCGGAAATAGATACTAGTAACTAGGACTAATTAGGTACTATAGTCAGAATGTTAACCAACGCTCTTTATCGGTTAAATCCTATATGGAATATTAGCTTCCTGTCTGTTTAGTCTAAAGGGCTTAGTAGATAATTCTATAGCGCTAATATCATAGATTACTTATAAGCTTTCAACGACGCTTATAAGGACTATAGTATAGCGATTAACATTAAGAAATTTACCTAATAGAAGAGGTAGTATAATTCTAACCGATATTATAAGATAGCCTCTATAATTAAGGATAAGGGAGTAACAATATAGCAAGAACTCTATAGGATAATGCTTAAGTATTAGAAGGCTTTTGACCTTAAGGCGTTGAAGGACCCTATTAAGTAGCTTAACCGCTTCTATAAGCATACCATCTCGAACATCTTAGCTATATAGATCAAACAGGCTATAGAAGAACTTAATGCTATAATTACCTAGATACTAGCTACTAAGTTAGCCTCTATTCGGAAAGATGCCCCTTAATGCTTTTAGGAAAAGTTACCTAAGGATTACTAACATTTACTCGTTTAAGGATACTGCCTTAGAGACGCTATACCTATATAGGACTTATACAAAGCTACCTAGAACGACTTCTAATCCCTAGTATTAGCGGTTTTGTTTAAAGGATTTATCTACTAAAGAGCGCTAACTTAGATCGAACTACTAAACTAAGACGTCTGTTTAGATAAGAGCAATAATAATAGTAGAGAGACTAATCTCCTTTTAGCTAAAGTTAAAAAGCCTTCTTCTATCTCTTTTTGAAACTTCTTACCTAAGTTAACTAAGTCCGCTTAAGTAAGTAAGAACTAGGTCTTATTCTTTAATTAAGAGAGTACTAGCTAGGAATCGGTCAAGATTATCCTAAAGCTACTAACAGTTAAGGAAATATAGTTTAATCAACTTACTAATGTCTAGAAGATAGTAACAAAGCTTTATACTACTAACCTTTTATAGAAGTAAGGTAACAAGGTAACTAAAAGAGCTGTTTAAGACCTATATAATTAGATAGCCTTGCTTAGAATCTCGCTAAATGAGATAGACCCTATAGTAAAATCAGTTATATGCCTAAGAGATAAGCTAAACGACTTACTAAGCTTTGCAACCAACGTTAATTAGGTAATATACCTAAGAGAGGAACAAGACATAGCTGAATAGAAAGGGTATTATAAACCCTAATACTACTACCCCTATCCAGATAAACAAGTCGATCTTCCTCTGCTTACGGCATATACTTCGCTTTAGAATATAAAGCTAGATAAAGTTAATAGTTATACTAGTAGGCCTTTTTACTCTAACACCGATCGAAGGTATAAGGCTCTTAAAGGGATCTATTACTACTAATATAGTTAATAGTACTATATTAGCTCTTATAATCTGATAAAGGCTAATAATAAACTTAGGCTTAGGTATATATTTAGGGCAAACGCTTACCTTAGTTAGAAAATCTATAAAGAAGACCTACCTTACAACCTATACCGGATTAACCTAGTCCTAGTAATAAAAGCCCGTAAGGAAGGCGCCCTTTTCTACCTTGTTTAAGCGCTTTATAAGGTTTATAATACTAAGTTTCGCCTTACTTATCTCTAATAGAAGTGTGATTATAAGACCAAATATAATAAGCCTTTCGAACCTTTTTTCGACTTTCTCTCTATGCCGAGCTATACTTACACCTAGCTAGAGGAAGAGTAAGTCAAGATACGTTTTCTTCTAATGGAAGAAAGGAGGAAAAGCCGGCTTCTTAATGTCACTTCTTATAGTGTTAGGCCTATTACATCTTCTTTGTCCTCTCCTACTTATAGCTCTTCTATATAAAGGGAGAACATATTTATAGCCCTAATAGTATAAACCAAAGTCTATTACTTACTACCTCTAGTATCTAGTATTACGTCTTTCCTATTATAGGTAGTTAACCCTATAGAAGTCTTAGATCTAGATCTAAGTCTTTAAGGTCTATTTAGAAGGGAGGTTAATAATAAGGAAGCTAACTCTGCAGCTTGTATAATGGAGGTCCCTAGTTAGATTTCGGATTTTCTTAATACGGTTTAGCGCTAGGAGCCGGACGTTTTCTTTTCAAAGCCCCTAGAGGCCATAGCTTGCTTCTAATAGGATTTACTCTCTGCTTGGATAGGCTCTAAGCTTTATAGCAGTCTTTATAGTAATAGTACTATCGATATTTTGCTTATACTATAGAATATAATTGTGAAAGCGAACAATATGTTTGATAACAAGGTAACGTAGCTAGCTATAGCTAAAGCTTTAAGTACAGCTTTTTAAAGTCAGAAGCAGCTACAACTAGAAAGCAATAACGATAAGCTACTAAGGGCAGGCCCCTCCTATACTCCTTAGTCTAATTAGGCAGAGACCCCTACTACTAGCAGCCTATCTATATAGGTAAGAGAAGAGCCTTCTTATAAGATCAAAGCTACTAACATTTGCTAAGGAATACTCTAGAAAATGCTTGATAGAAAATATAGCCTTTTGAACAAAGAGGCCCTTAACCTAATTAAAGGCTAGAGCCTGCTTTCTAAGATTATATATAAGTAGGTCTTTAAAGGTATTAGGATTATTAAGGAAATAGCTATACTAGATAGCTCTAGCTTAGATAATACTCTCTCTGCTTCTACTTTAGCTCTAGTATTAGGTTAGGTAGGCCTAGCTCTATTTAGATGTCTATAAGGTTGCCTATCTAAGTAATAGAAGACGGCAAAGACAAATATCGTTTCTCTAGTTAAGCCTATAGAGGAGTCTTAGATAGCCTAGTTCCTAGATATAGAGGACAGCTATTATACAATTAGGTTACTATAAGACTTTAGTACTCTAAGTATCAACTCTATTGTTATAGTGAAAAATGCGATTTCTAGTAAGATTATTAATAGTAATCTAGTAATACAAACTAACGGAGCTTCTCTTATTTAGGGAGTAACCAAGTTCTATTCTTTACCCTGGATTTTCCTAATAGCCCTTTATAATAGTAGCCTATAGCTATATGTACTTCTGGATAGCAGATCAGAGTATAGCCTTATCTTCCTTAAGGTTATAAACTACCTTCACCTTATAATTACAAAAACCGAGATATAGTCCTATAGTTTATAGGGCGATTTGTAATCTCTCTAAGGGGAGGTCCTAGTACCTCTTTATATTTAAGGTTATAGGGCCCTAGTCTACTGCTACGTCTCTTCTAATAATAGGTCTAATAAGGCTTATAATATCCTATTAGAGATGCCTTTCTAGAAGGACTATAAGGTAATTTATAGTCTTGGCAGTCCTAATATAGTATAGATAACTTTCTAAGACTGGGAATTTATTACTTGCCTTACCCCTTTAGATATTGCTAGAGCCCTTTATACTATTAAACAAGATTCCTCTATATAGGGGAGGGATACTATCGAATCCCTGTCTGCTAGCTATTAGGACAGCCTATTTACTTTATAGGGATGGGTAAATAAGGCTGATAAAGTCCCTAATTAGGCAATTACTTTGGAAGATGATAATATGGTCCTAGGAGATCGGCTTAACGATAAAACTATTGCTAATATTTTATATGCTTTCTTTAAGCAGGAGTCTAGCGTTTGGCGTTTAGGTAGAAGGGGTTTAAAGTAGGTTATTAGTATTCCGAGTTTTCCTTATATAAGAATGGTTTCTTCTAATTCTTTCTTTCCTTTAGGGATAGCTTCTAGTCTATCTCCTTCCTCTATTTATTTAGAAAAACCCTCTGTCCTTTAATCTTTTATTTTATATAAGCCTACTAGAAAGAAGATTTACCCTATCGATAATATCCTATCTGATAGGTTAGTACTAAAGGGAATTGTTAACTAGAAGCCTGCTAAGTTGTTACTAGCTATAGAAAAGGCAACTCCTAGGTATAAGTACGATTAATGGGTTTTTCTACGATTTTCGGATTTACCTTACGGTTCTTGACTTATACCTAATTGGTTAAAGGGCTTGAAGGACAACGTAGACCTAGCTCTCTAGCTCTCTAAGGATAAATTCGACTTGTTTGCCTATATGCTCTTTAACAGGGAATAAGCCCTTATATGGGAATTCGAGGACCTTAGCTATATCGATCCGTTGATTGTTCCGCCTTAGCATATTAAGACTATCCTTTACTCTGCTTAATAAGCTAAATATATACCTATAGGGAAGGCGATAATTCTGGTATATATGGATATCCTAAAGAAGCGGAAGGCTAAGAGGATCCTAGAAGACGCTTATGGAGCCTACTAAAACAACTGGTTCTTTATATGGAAGAAGAATAGTAAGTACTACCTAATTAACAATGCTTAGCGATATAATGCTATTACTATTTAGGACGCCTTTATCCTACTGAATATAGAGGAATTCTTCAAGGACTTTTCTAGCTATATAATTATATCTATACTTGATCTATTTTCCAGTTATAATAATATTATACTAGATAAGAAGAGTTAGGATCTTATAACGTTTGCCAGTCTGATCGGTCTACTATACCTGACTACACTTCTATAAGGCGGTATAAATTCAGTTACCTAGTTTATACATATAATATATAGGATCTTCTATAACTTAATACCCTAGATTTACCAAGCTTTCCTGGATAATATTAATATAAAAGGACTAAAGACTTGATACGATAATACCCTAATTATACCTGGAATTCGACGATTTATAGCAGAATAGGTCTAGAACTATAACCAAGTCTTGCTTAACGCTAAGCTAGTAGGAGCCTATATCGCTATAGTTAAGTCCTAGTTCCTAGTCTTAGAGGCTATCGTTATAGGCTATAAGTGCACGCTAGATAGCCGCTTATCTAACGATACTAAGATCTAGAAGATTCGTAAATAGTTAACCCCGAAGTCTCTTTCTAAAGTCCGCTCTTTTCTTGGTATCGCTGGTTTCTACTGTGTTTAGGTCCCCTATTTCAGCTATATTGCCTACCTACTCTTTAATCTAGCGAAAAAGAATGCAATATAGGTATAGATGCTAAATCACTAGTATGCCTTTACTTATCTCGGTTTCCTTATTACCTCTACGCCCTATCTTATACTACTTACCTATAGGGATAACTACTATAGTAAAATCTACCTTATAGTTAATACCTCTCTGATTAGATAGGGAGTAGTCCTAGAATAAAAGGGCCTAGACGGTAGACGGCACCCTTATCGATTTAAGTCTAGTATCTAGTCTCTAGCTAAGTAGCACTATAATACGACTAAGCATGAACTTTAGGGTCTTCTCTATAGTTTAAAGCGGTTTTGGTGGTACTTTTACGGTATAAGGTTTGTGATCGAGATAGACGCTTAAGTCTTAGTCTACCAGATAAACGGCTTGGCTAGTAATGTACCTGGCGCCCTTATAATACGCTGGATAGCCTGGATTTAACTTTTTGATTTTAAGATTCGGCATATCCCGGGATTAAAGAACGCTGCTACAGACGCCCTAAGCAGGCAACCCTCGACTTAAGCCAACATTAAGGAGAAGGCCTATAAAGAAGATATAGATAGATAGATATCTATTACTCCTATAGAGTCCTCTAAGGGGCTATAAGGGGCTGCTAGCTTACACTTATGCTAGAGGAAAACCGGAAAACGGATGAAAAACCTCTAACGAGCTTAACAAAGCGGGCAACCTAGTAAGAGGAAAAGAGCAGTACTAAAAGAAAAACAATATAAGGGGAGGCCGTCTAGGAGGCTACTAAGGGAAATCGCGCCTATTCCCCTACCTGTCTCCTATAAGAACGCCCTATATCTTAATTAATATAGGGCTTAGGGTAGGAGAATAAGGAAGGGGTCTTGTTAGTAAAAAGGGGTAAGGTAAGGCTAGGCTTAAAGCTTAAAAGCTTATAAGCCTAGGCCTATAGCCTTACCCTTTACCTTAGTATAGTAGTAAGATACTAGCTATAAGAAAGAAAGAAAAGATAGTCTAAAGAGAGAGAGGGGAAGTAGTTTAAGGAAGGAGAGAAGGCAGAAAAGGAGACTAAAGTATATCTATATCCTCTTCCTCTATAGAGCCCCTTACCGGCTCTAAGAAGGAGGGTATAGAACCAGTAGCTGTAGTACTAGTAGCTGTTAGATCGGTAGTAGTAAAGGTAGAGGTAGGGATTTTGCTAAAAACCTCCCTTATAGTTCGCTGGGAAAGAGAGGCTATAGCGGTAGTAGCGGTAGCGGTAGTAGCGGTTGTTGTAGGGGGGCAGCTATAGCGGCGTTCTCCAGCTACTACTGTATAGCTTTCTTCCCTTTCTAGCCGGTCTTCTGTTGATATTGCTAGCTTAAGAGGGCTAGGGAGGTCGAAGTTAATAGGCCTGTTTTATAGGTGGGATTTTGCCTAAGCCTTATGCTTCTTTCTTTTAAGGTATTCTTCTGCCCTAGTATGATGGTTGCTATGGCAGTTCCGGCAGTGCTGAGCCTTAGTATAGGCTGCCTTAGTATATTTCTTCTTTTCTTAGCTATAGTTGTAGCAGAGGGTAGGGGAGTAGCAGTATTTGGCTTTATGCCCCTATTGCTAGTAGTTAAAGCACTGTAAGGCCCTAGCCTTATCAATATAAGGCTCTGCTTTTAGGGCCCTATAGGCCTAGAAGATTCTATCTTAATAGGCCTAATAGGCCTCTTACTAGCTAGAAAAGGCGATAAGAGCTAAGACTCTTGTTCTTTTGATCTAGAGGGGGTACTAGACCTTAGCCTTTAAGGCCAAAGGATATACTTCTTTTGCTACTACTAGAAGGCTAGCTTCTATTACCTAGTTAGCTGTTATAAGCCCTTTAACAGTAATAGCCTAGGTAGTAGTATAGATCGAGGCCTCTAGTAATAAAGAGGCTAGCTAGGCTATGTTTTCTTCTAAGGCTTTTTTAATTTTTTCTCCTTTAGTAACCAGTATAAGGTTACTGCTCGGTAGGGTCCTTACCCCCTTAATAGGGTACCCTATAGCCTTTTATACTGCCTATATGATTTCCAGGGCTGATTTTTAGCTAAGGGAGGAAGAGGCTGATCCTAGCTATATAAGGACCTGTTTTTCTAAGCCTAGCTTAATAGGCTTTACCCTAGCCGCTGCTATAGCAGCCCAGGTACAGCAGGTTAGCTCTGATTCGACAGTAGGGGGTTATTGCTGCTACTACTATTATTATTACTATTGTTATTACTATTATTGTTGCTTCTTCTGCCTTAGGGCCTAGGCAACGAACAAGGGAAATATGAGGGCTTTTTTCTCCTCCTCTTTTAAGATCTATGTTAAGGCTAGCTTTCTAGCTAGCCTGGTATATTCAACGATTTCCTTAAAGGCCGGGTTATTAACTAAAAGACTGACTATCTGGTCTATAAGACTAGAGAAGGTAAGGGCAAGGGTTGTAGGTGGTAGGGCTTTTTCTTTTTTTTCTTTCCCCTTTTTAAAGGGGGTAGGGGTAGTAGTGGCAGTAGTAGCGTATTAACTGCTAGAAAGCCCTTTAAAAGGGCTATTAAACAATATATCACTCGACCTAGTAGCGGTTATAGTAGTAGTAGGGTTGGTAGCGGAAGTAGTAATAGTAGTAGTAGTAGTAGTAGCAGTAGTAAGGTAGGTCGAGAAGCTATAGCCTAAGCACTTAGAGGCTTTGTTAATAGCCTTTAGGGGGCTAGGGGTAATAGGGTTTAGGTTAGTAGGGTTTAGGTTAGAGGGGTTAGTATAGTCGGGACTAGGGTACGTAACTATAGGGCCTATATACCTGCCCTGCTATAGCTATAGATTTCTAGCTATAGTCGACCATATTATATAGTTAGAATCCGACTATAGTACCGTCGAACGAGCAACTGCGCTGCAGCTAAATTTGGCGTGTGTTGAGTCCTTAATTAGACAAGTGGATTACAAAAGAGTGCAGTCGATTTGGAGCAGTCCTGACCAAGAACGCGTTTTCGGATGTGTGATGTCGGTCTATAAAGAAGATATAGATAACTTTATTAACGCTTGGATTTTTACCTTGACTTTTAAAAAGGATACGCTTAAGGGCAATTAGCCTTAAGAGTACTAGGAGTATACTGCCTATCTAATCACGCTTCGAATACCGGATTACCTAGTTCGCCATAGTAATAGGGTTAACTTTAAGCGTCAAGCCCTTAAGTTTTTAGTTTATAATAGGATGCTATTTCTACGTCCTACTTATAAGGGTAACTGCCCCTGCCTTATAATCATAGATAGTAAGAAACAATAGTATATCTAGTCAACTTGCTACAACAAAATAGGATACTATAGAAGGGACACTTCTTACTACCGGATTGCCCGACTATACTAATAGCCGACAATCTACTTAGATCTTATTAACTAGCACTATTACTATAAGGTTTGTTAGAAGATTCGCCTATCCTAGTATAAAGAAGAAGCCTAGTTTACTACGCCTTTTTCGACCCTATTTCTTAAGGTCTACTTTAACGTCCAGTTTTTTAAGGGCAAGCATAATGCTATAATTAAGGCAAGAGATGACCTTACTAGCTATATAGAAGCTGCTATCCTTAGCAAAGTTAATTCGGCTTTAGTTTAGACTTTTATACTTTAGCATATGTTTTTAAGATACAGTTTTCTCCTAATCGCAGTTATTAACGGCGGTTCTAAGTTTAAGGATATAGTTAAAGCATCCTTAAAAACTATTAGAGTTAAGCAAATTACTAGCTTATCCTATAACTTAAGAGCTAATAGTATTAATAAGGCAGGTTACCTACTAATTGTAACTATACTTGCTATAATCGTAGAGATAATAAGGACAGATTAGAAGAAGTTCCTGCGCTTTATTCTCTAGGTTAACTATACCTTAATTCGTTCCTTTCTTGGTATTTTATCTTACTTTATGCTTTTTAGTTAAGACCTAGTTACCGAGATTAAGCTTGATATCCCTTCTTAGCGTCTAATTAAATAGGAGTAAGTCTAGGCTAGGGTTTGTTAACCTAGAAGGCTAGCCGATATAAAGGCTACTTTAGATCTATTTATAAAGTAAGTTAAGTCTATTATAGATATAGAGCTTACCTAGACAGAGCTGTAGAATAAGGTATCTAAGGCCTATAAAAGCGCTACTAAGGCAAGAAATCGCGTATTGTCTAGAAAGTTACACTTAGATTAGTTGGAAATCCACCCTAGTAATTTGGTCCTTATTTACAATAAGGTTAGACAGATCGACATAAGTTACTAGTACAAGCTATCCTTCTAGTAGAAAGGCCCTTTTCAAGTCTTATAGAAGAGTCCTAAGAAGGCTTACCAGCTAGAAACCTTAGATAGGATCAAGCTTAAGCGGACTTTCCTGCTAACTATAGTAAAGAAGTTCTTCTGATTAGACGGCATGTTTGTTTATAATCTAAATGGACTATAACTAGGGGATGATTCCCGGCCAGAACGGTTTAGTAAGGACAATATTATTAGGCCAGGTATTAAGGATCCTAATAGGCTTAGTAATCTAGTTAGAGGGGGAGGACCGTTAATATAGGGAAGAAAAGCAGCTTTTAAAGGTACTTCCCGGGCAACTTAATTTATACTAAGTTTTCGGCCTATTTAACTTAGGTTA
Organism: Phyllachora maydis; assembly: GCA_029339225.1. Lineage (NCBI taxonomy): Eukaryota > Fungi > Ascomycota > Sordariomycetes > Phyllachorales > Phyllachoraceae > Phyllachora > Phyllachora maydis. Next base: position 2,587,634 of record JAQQPM010000004.1, read on the forward strand.
GGTTTTCGTTAAAGGGGAGGTAGTATAGGTTCTTTTATATGCTTACCTTTTTCTTATATCTTTTCCCCTGTTTATAGGAGTAATTTGTTCTTTTCCTTTTCCCCGGCTCTTTGCTGTATAAGTATATATGTGCCGGCGAGGAGGGGTATGTACTATGCTATATAGTGTTCTCTCGATTTGAGTATTTATATCGTCTGCTTTACCTAGTTATAGGTCTAAGATTTTGTTTATACTGTTTCGTTTTGTTTTATTTCAGCTCTTTTCTTTTTAGGAAGTAGAAGCTCTATTTATAGCTTATATATCTAGTTAAGGGGAGGAGCATATTTAGCGTCGACAGATCCTATTACTTAGCTAACCGACTACTCTAATAACCCTCGATACCTACCCTAACCTATTTTCTAGACTGCTACCTAGCTTGCCCTTCTAATCACTTAGTATAGTACGTATTAACTACTAGATTAACCGACTTCTACTTAACCTACAATTACTATACCTTATAAACAGTTTCCTTATTCTATTGGTTAATAATTATATCCTTAGTACGAAAGTTACCTAGATCGAACTAGTATAGAGCTATCGTCTTCTTGGCCAGCTTAGATACCTAAAGCGGCCATTTGTTATAGGAAGAGTCGATGCGTACCTACAAGTACTTCTTATCCTAGAAAACGCAGTTCCTATAAATACTATAGTCGACTTCTAGAACCGAGATACAGTAAATAAATAGCTAAGCTACATTTAGACAAGGACTACTAGTATTACGCTAGTTAGGCAAACTCGACTGAAATTAGGTTTCGTTATATTCCTTATAGTTTACTATATTACTACCTACTATATTAGCTCTGATTAGATATCTAGATATAAGCTTGAATATACCGATAGCTAAACTCTTGGATAAAAAGACCTTAGACCTAGTATAGTTGGTTATTATAAATTTCTTAGATATACTTACTTAGGAAGTCTAACCTAAAATACTTAATAGTAATAGGGGATTAACGTCTAACTATAGAGAAAGAGTAGTCGAAACAGATAATAATAGAATCCTAACTACTTTCTACTAGCTAAGTCGAAGATAGATAGTTAAGTAGACTAGGTTCTAGACCTAAAGATATATACCGTTGATAAGTATTAGCCGGTTCCTCTTTAAAAACCTAGATCCGAAATATACTATGTCCAATTATAGCTAGGTTTAGCAGCAGGTACTATATACGATTAACAAAGTTATAGAACTTTATATTATCAACTGCCTTCTAAATCACCTGCTTTAGGAAGATATAGAATCTTCTAGGATTAGTAGGGAAAGTAGTTACCCAAATTTTAGGCGCCTAAAATACCTTAAGATGAATCGGACGTACTACCTAGCTTATAGGAGCTTTCTTAATAAGAGCGTTAGAAGATATCCCTATATAGATAAGATTAAGTTAGAAGGTCAAGTCTTAAAAGAGAATAGAGTCAGTTTGTTAAGGTTAGAAAAGTTTTTACAGAAGAAAGAGAGGAAGAAAGGTAGGTTTTTATACCTAAGAAAGTCACCTATACTAGTCCTAATTCTGATTAGAAGAGGTCAATAAAAACTAAGTAAACCTGATTATACTATACCGACTTTTAGAGGCTGTTTACTAATAAAAAGAATTAGATAGAAGCCCTAAGCGCTGATAAAGGAGCAAATAGCTTGCTCAATAGTAGGAAAGAATTTTCACGCGCCTTCCTCCCCCGAAAGGACTTGCCCTATATCAGGACCTGCCCCTCTACCCTTTAGATTTTTCTCTCTCTAACTTCTCTAGTATAACCTTATTAGACCTTTACCTCTTCTAAGATCTTTTTTTTAGTACTCTTAATAGAAAAATTCCAGCCCTAACCCTAACTTCCTCTAAGCGATCTTACTTATTATTTCTACCTTCTTTCTACGATTATATAAGATTAAGATACCTCTAAAGAAGGGATCTAGTAAGTAGGCTCTACCCTAGACAAACTTAAATTTAAAGGAAGTTCTCTAAGAGGAGCAGCGTTACTGTATAGTTAGTAGGCCGGTATATAGTAAGGATAAGGATAAGCTTATACTAGTAAGTGCCCTAACAATTCTCCTATTAATGCTATAAAGACTACGGTCGTTGCCTTATAAGCTTCGCTCTTTGCTATACAAGGTATAGTTCTCTCTATACAAGCTACGATCAACTCTGTATAAACCCTAGTCTTCCCTATAAAAGTTATAGGGCATCCTAAGCAAGTTTAAGTACTTGTCTATAAGAGGTAAGGATAATATAATTTCGATTTCTTTAGATAATATCCCTTAAACTAAGCTACCTATGTCTAATCTAGTTAAGTCCTTAATAAAGCGCTTTAACAGGCCCGGCTATATATACTCCTGTTTAACTTTTAAAGATTTTAAAGTGCTTAGAAAGGAGACCGATAAGTATAGCGCTGCTAAAGATATCAACAATGTTACTAACTACTATACTCTGCTTAGTAGTAACTACTTTAAGCTAGTAGGTAAGATTGCTTTTTACCTAGAGTAGTATATTATAAGGGATAGCCGGCCGGACTTCTTTAATAAGATAACTGTTAATAAGGAGGATTTTAACTATTACTTCCCTAGGATAGCTGGTTAAGTTGCTATGATTATTAGAAAGAAAGTCCTAGGTTAAGATCTCTAATTAGTTTTAGCTATCCTATACGATATATATAGGATATAGCTAGAACGAGCCTAGATAACCGATAACTATATTAATAGTATACTTAGATAGACCCTATATGTATTTAAGAGATACGTTTTTATTATGCTATACTTAATAGCTCTAACTCTTAATAAAAAGGGCAACTACCTAACAAGCCCGCTCCTCTACCCTACTAAGGGCAATGTCCGCTATAAGGCCCTTAGAAAGTGCTTCTAGCTTATAGTTATACATATCTGCAGGAACTATTAGGTTCTTACTATCTATAATTAGCTTAAGCAGATCTATAAGGTTTAGGATTCAGGCCTTTCTAACAAAGCTAACGATATAGACAATGAAATAATAATAATATATATATATATTGTATTCCACCTATAGAGTCCTTATTGGACTATAAGGAGCTGCTAGCTTACACTAATGCTAGAGGAAAACCGGAAAACGGATGAAAAACCTCCAACGAGCTTAAACAAGGCGGGCAACCTAGCAAGAGGAAAAAAGCAGTACTAAAAGAAAACACAATACAAGGGGAGGCCGTCTAGAAGGCTACTAAGGGGAATTGCGCCTATTCCCCTACCCGTCTCCCGTAAGAACGCCCTATATCTCAATTAATATAGGGCTTAGTGTAGGGGAATAAGAAAGGGGTCTTGTTAGCAAAAGAGGTAAAGGTAGGTCTAGGCTTAAAGCTTAAAAGCTTATAAGCTTAGCCTTATAGCCTTCCCTCTTACCTTAGTATAGTAGTAAGATACCAGCTATAGGGAAGAAAGAAAAGACAGTTTAAAGAGAGAGAGGGAAAGTAGTCTAAGGAAGGAGAGAAGGCAGAAAAGAGACTAAAGCATATCCGTATCCTCTTCCTCTATAAAGCCCCTTGCTAGCTTTAGGGAGGAGGGTATAGAACCGGTAGCTATAGTACTAGTAGCTGCTAGGTCGGTAGTAGTAAAGGTAGAGGCGGGGATTTTGCTAAAAGCCTCCCTTATAGTTCGCTGGGAAAGAGAGGCTATGGCAGTAGTAGCGGTAGCGGTAGTAGTAGTGGCGGTTATTATAGGGGGGCGGCCACGGCGGCGTTTTCCAGCTACTACCGTATAGCTTTCTTCCCCTTCTAGCTGGTCTTCTGTTGATATTGCCAGCTTAAAAGGGCCGGGGAGGTCGAAGTTAATAGGCCTGTTTTGTAGGCTGGATTTTGCCTGAGCCTTATACTTCTTTCTTTCAGGGCATTCTTCTGCCCTAGCGTAGTGGTTGCCATGGCAGTTCCAGCAGTACTGAGCCCTAGTATAGGCCGCCTTAGTATGCTTCTTCTTTTCTTAGCTATAGTTGTAGCAGAGGGTAGGGGAGTAGCAGTATTTGGCTTTATACCCCTATCGCCAGCAGTTAAAGCACTATAAGGCCCTAGCCTTATCGATATAAGGCTCTGCTTTTAGGGCCCTATAGGCCTAGAAGATTCTATCTTAACAGGCCTGGTAGGCCTCTTACTAGCTAGAAAAGGCAATAAGAGCTGAGACTCTTATTCTTTCGATCTAAAGGGGGTACCAGACCTTAGCCCTTAAGGCCGAAGGATATACTTCTTTTGCTGCTGCTAGAAGGCTAGCTTCTATTACCCAGTTAGCCATTATAAGCCCTTTAACAGCAATAGCCCAGGTAGTAGTATAGATCAAGGCCTCTAGTAATAAAGAGGCTAGCCAGGCTATATTTTCTTCTAAGGCTTTTTTAATTTTTTCTCCTTTAGTAACTAGTATAAGGTTACCGCTCGGTAGGGTCCTTACCCCCTTAATAGGGTGCCCTATAGCCTTCTATACTGCCTGTACGATTTCCAGGGCTGATTTTTAGCTAAGGGAGGAAGAGGCTGATCTTAGCCGTATAAGGACCTGTTTTTCTAAGCCTAGCTTAGTAGGCTTTACCCTAGCCGCTGCTATAGCAGCCTAGGTACGGCGGGTTAGCTCTGATTCGACGGCGGGTAGTTATTGCTGCTACTACTGTTGTTGTTGCTATTGTTGTTGCTTCTTCTGCCTTAGGGCCTGGGCAACAAACAAGGGAAATATCAGGGCTTTTTTCTCCTCCTCTTTTAAGATCTGCGTTAAGGCTAGCTTTCTAGCTAGCCTAGTATATTCAACGATTTCCTTAAAGGCTAGGTTGTTGACTAAGAGACTGACTATCTAGTCTATAAGACTAGAGAAGGTAAGGGCAAGGGTTGTAGGTAGTAGGGCTTTTTCTTTTTTTTTCTTTCCCCTTTTTAAAGGGAATAGGGGCGGCGGTAGCGGTAGTAGCGTATTAACTGCTAGAAAGCCCTTTAAAAGGGCTATCGAACGATATATCGCTCAACCTAGTAGCGGTTATAGTAGTAGCAGGGTTGGCAGCGGAAGTAGTAGTAGTAGTAGTAGTAGTAGTAACAGTGGTAAGGTAGGTTGAGAAGCTATAGCCCAAGCATTTAGGGGCTTTATTAACAGCCTTTAGGGGGCTAGGGACAGTAGGGTTCAGGTTGGCAGGGTTTAGGTCAGAGGGGTTAATATAGTCGGGGCTAGGGCATATAACTATAGGGCCTGTACGCCCGCCCTGCTATAGCTGTAGATTTCTAGCTACGGTCGACCATATCGTACAGTCAGAATCCGACTATAGCGCCGTCGAACGAGCGACTGCGCTGTAGCCAAATTTGGCGTGTGTTAAGTCCTCAATTGGACAAGTGGATTGCAAAAGAGTACAGTCGATTTGGAGCGGTCCTGACCAAGAACGCGTTTTCGGATGTGTGATGTCGGTTCAATAATAATAATATAGGTGGATATGATTATCCCCTACCTACTTATGTCTAGAGCTAGTATCTTTAACCTAATATATATTTGCTAGTCGAAATTCTGCTTTAATATTAAGGACGACTTTTCCTATAGGTACGCTGTTACCAAGGTAGCCCGATCCTTCTTCTATAACCAAGTTATCAAGGATAAGAACGATTTAACGCCTGTTCTATAGTAGAAGATAGAGCCCTAGTTCGGCCAAGACATAATAGCAAAGTAGGGATCGATTTCGGCTTACTTATAGTATACTTAGATATTAGGGATCGCTAAAGTATTTGGAGTAAGGCTAGGATCTAGAGCGCTAAATCTACGCCTTATTAGCAGTTAGGTCTCTATCAACGAGCTTTTACCTATAAGCATATTATAGATTGTCTAGACTTAGAGTTTCGCCACCTTAGCATTTGGTACCCTGGCTCTAGCAGATATAATGATAGATAACAACGCTCCTGTCTATATTTAGAGAATAAGAAGTACTTCCTTAGGTTCGCTTAAGTTAATTCCTAGAAATTTAGTAGTATAGACAGCCGAACTATCTATCTAACAATCTTATTAAAGCCCTTCTTTGCTAAAGGTACTAGTACTATAGCAAACTACTTCTATACTATAGTAGTAGACGCTTATATACTAAGCTATCCCTAAGTAGATAGTATCTATTTAGAAGACTATTTCCTATCCCTCTACTCCTAGTAAGTAAAGGTCTGTTAAAAAGGATCTTCCCTACCCTGTTATGCTAGAGAAGCCGAAGTCCGTTAAGAAGGCCGCCGTATAGCCTATTATACCTAAGTAGCCTAAGTTGACCAAGAAGAGCGTCGCTATGCTATAATTACGGCGTATTAGGCAGAATGTTACTTCTTAGCCTGCCGTACTTTTACTTACTAAGAGGGTTACTCGATCAACGCTTATAAGGGATCTTAAGCCAGACAATACGCCTGCTCTATAGTATAAGGAGGATAATAAGACAGATAAGGCTAGTAGAGAGCTTTATATAGAAATGAATGTTACTATGCCGGAATTATTGCCGCTATACCTCTAAGGCTATAGAGGTTAGGCTAAGACGGACTGATTAGCTATAATCAGGTAATAGTAGATAGGTTGGTTAAGTAGGTTTGTGGTTTAGTACCTTCTTTTTCTTGCTTTTCTTGCTTAGAGTGTTAATAGCTATAGTTAGCTCCCTTGACCTTAATCCTGTATAAACCTAGTACAATCTTAGTATACCTTATTACATGTATAATCTATATTTGCCGATCATCCTTACTCTAGATAGAGGTATCCTATATTGTTAATATTGTCCGGTATTTGTTTTAGGGGTTTATATCTCCTGCTACCTTCCGCCTTTTGTAGGAGCTATAGGGAGGTATAGATCGGTATAGCTAGTGCACGACTAGCTGCCGCTTGTTTTTCTTCTTCTTCTCCCTCTGTTTAGAGGAGACCCATGTCCACTTTCTTTTCTATTATATAGTAGAATAGGTAGATAAGGCTAGTCTTTCTTTTCCGCCCCTTATCTTATTCCAGGCTAATAATAAGATTACGAATTAGCAGTATAAGGAGGATAATAGTATAAGAAGCTAGCTTTCCTTCCTATATTCAGAGAGAGAAATTCATCAATTATCCCAATTATTACAGTTATACAGTCACATTTTACCCATTTAGATATCCCATCTACCTTTTACCTCTAAGCTACTTTGGCCTATTTACTTAGTTCTATTACACCTATCTACCTTAGTCTCCCCTAATCAGGGAGACTATAACCTTATTATGCATATACCTCTTATCCTCTTATCTAGACAGCTGTTCGATATACAGCTGCCTACCACCTTCAGACAGCTACTCCTACTTTCTCGTGGGTCTGCTGCTCTGTTCCACTATAGAAGACTTAGGGCCTGCCGCCTATTTCCTAGGCGTGCAAATTATAAGGGATAGACCTAATAGGCGCCTGTGGCTTAACCAGTCATAGTATGTAGAAGAGGCGGTTAGCCGCTTTAACTGAGCCGATTCTAAGCCTATATCTATTCCCTTTTAGCCGGGGCTAGTAAGTCAACTTCAACTAAAGGAAGATATTGCTAGCTACCTCTGTGATTCTACGGAAATTAAGCTCTATCAAAGCCTAGTAGGAACAGCTATGTATATAATGCTCCTTACTAGGGTAGATATTAGCTTTACCGTACAGTGGCTCTCTAGGTCTTTAAATAGACCTACAAAATCACACTTAAACGCTGCTAAAAATCTTTTTAAGTATCTTAATAGTACTAAAGACTATAGCATCTGTTTTAGCTATAACGGAAATACAGTAGCTGATCTAGGGCCTAAGCTTAGTAATAGTAGTAATATAACTACTAAGCTTAGTAGAGACTTTCACTTTAAGGAAGGGCCTAGGCCCCTAACTACTACCTCTACTACTATAGTAGATTCTAGAAATAGTAAAGGTAGTAGCCGGACTTCTATAATTAATAGTAGTCTAGTCCCTATAGGCTTGAGTGATTCTGATTTTGCAGGGGATAAGGCTACTAGTAAATCCACCTACGGCTATCTATATAAGTTAGCCGGTAGGCCTATTAGCTGGAAAACGAAAAGAGCTACTACTATTACTCTCTCTACCCTAGAAGCTGAAACTGATGGACTTATAGAGGCTATACGCGAAGTACAGTGGATTATAGGGCTATGTTCTGAACTTCACAGACCTATAGACTACCCTATTACTCTCTATGGAGATAATCAGGGCTCTATTACGGTAGCTAATGACCCTGCTCTACACGCTAGAACTAAGCATACCCTACTGAAATTCCGGTACGTTAGAGAGCAGGTTAAGGCTAAAATAGTTACTATTATATATCTTAATACTAAGTGTATGCCGGCTGACAGACTTACTAAAGCCCTACTAGTTAGTGGCTTTCAGTCTTTTATTAGGCTTTTAGGCCTACAACCTAAGGGAGCTTTTTACTAAGCTACCCTCTACCCCTATATATATATTCTATACTATATATATAGAAGGCCTGGCTTAGCCTAATTAGCTTATAAGACTAGTCAATAGTACCGGCTACTTTACAGCCCTCTGGAATCACCTAATCCCTCTATATAGCCTTAAAAGGCTTATAAGGTCCTAGCTACTGTAGTACAGTTCTATAGGCGCCCTTGTGCTGGCATTAGCTCCCTGCGGCGTTAGAGAGGCCTATATTACTCTAGCTATATCGAGAAGTACTCTAGTATATAGTATAGCTATATTTGGAAAATATAGGCTCTGGCTATTACTAGTAGTATACTTTCCTTTAGAGGGGGATTCTCTATGTGACTACCTGTTATTTCCTTACTAGAACTTGCTGAAAGAACGGAGTAAAAAAGGGCATAAAATTTAAAACCGTGCTAAAAATCGTTTTCTCTATAAGAGGATAAAGGCGTTTATAAGCCCTTTACTCCTTCTATACTCTAGTACGTCTACCAGTCGCTAGGGTATAGAATATTTAGATTTTATATATTACTATACGCTTTAAACCTATAGTACCTATACCTTTAAATAGGTTATAGGTTTGATTTCAACATCATATATATTCTTACTTCTTTCTATATATAATAGGGGTTTATCCTATATATATATAAGGGCATAACCCCTTTGTCAAACGGAATAGTTTTGCTCTTACGTTCTTATTCCTTAGGACTCTTCTATTCTTTACCTATATATAGCTTTCTAAGGCTTATAAAGGAACAGAAGAATAGAGGGGGTGTTAAACGTATAAAATAAGCTATAGCGCTCTAACGGTTATAGCTTAGGCAAAACGGATTTCAGTTCTCGAACTACTAGATATATAGGTATATTCTAAGGGTGGACCCACTTTTGTGGATACCGCTGACTAAGCTATATATTCCACTATTAGCCTAGAAATAGCTTTAAAAGGCTTTTCTATTTTTAGATTTATGCCCCACTTTTGTAGAGACAGCCTCCTTAGGCTGTATAAGCGCTAGAAATAGCCTTAAAAGGCTCTTCTACTAGGTCACCTACCTACCCTATACCTACCCTACACCGCAGGAGCGAAAACAGAACTTATAGGAAAAGTCGTGCGGCTTACCCTACAGCTTAGGTGGCCGTAAGTCGATTATTTAAAATCGCCAGCTTATTTGGTTTTTCGGGAAGGCGCTATGCACCTACTAAGGCGCTCCTGCCGTATAGAAGGCAGGAACGGTCCCGGAGGGTATATGTAGGAAAGGAAATTGCGAAGCCTTACCTACTTGGACTAGAAATCAAGTTGCTACGTTACCTACAACTATAAGCCTTATAGGCCTATAAGACCCGCTGAAAGCCGTGATATAGAAGCTTAAAGCCCCTATAATATAGCGCTATAGCCTATAACTATACCGTTATATAAGGACTTTTATAGAGGGAATACAGTAAAGGGCCCTACTTTACTATATTAGCACATACCTAGGAAGTGCTATTTAGGCCATATCAACGCTGTTGCTGCCCCTACGTACCCTATACGACAACTACTAGTAGGCTATAGTGGTTACAGATCCTTATATAGGATTACCCATTCCAATAACCTATAATATGGCTGATATATCTACCTGATTCTTATTAAGATAACGTAGCATTAACTATAGAAGAGCCCTAATATATCTACCACTTCCTTATCTTAGGCGCTAAGTAAACTTAGCGCTGCTTATACTTAGGAACGCTACCTATATAAAAGGGTTATTAGCCGGAGACTCGATTAACTGCCAGAGAGGCAAAAACATATATCTTAGTCTGATAAACAGGGATAGGGACGGGCGTAGGGGCAGAGATAGTTTGTAAGACGCTTTTTACTTATAAAGCAGATCTTTAAATTTCAGCTTCTTGCAGAACGCCGGAGGCGGATATAAAGGAGTGGGTAGAGCGGGCAAAATGGGCATTATCCTATATAGCGACGATCCAGACGACGGGTTAAGGATGGCGTGTAGTATTTTCGAAATAGCGGTAGCCTTGCCTGCTATTGCCTTCTAGATACGACTGTTAGTCTAAGTATTGAATTTTAGATCGGATAAACGTACTCTACTAGCCTTTGTATTTTTCTTTTTTAAGTCCTAAAGGACCTAGACAGTCTTCTTAGCCTTGACCAACCTATTATATAGGATCAGCTTTATAGCAGGATTATTAGGGCTAGATAGACTTATATAGGGCAATAGTAGTAAGATACAGTCTATATTACAAGATAATAATAATAACGGCCGCTAGTATCGTTATACTAAGAAAAGCATTCTCTTATAGTATATCCTTTTAGCAGTAACCGGATATAGGGCTTATAAGATGGCAGATAAAGAGGGCCTAGAGGGCTGGATTTTTCGGATTAAGGCGTTTTAGCTTAATCTAGAGTCTGGCTTGTAATCTTCTTAGGGCAGTCTGGTATCTTAGGAGCAGGAGTTTCTAGCGTAGCTGCTAGGGTAGGGCTTGACGGTATATCGTTACTGACTCTCTTAATATCTAAGGACATAATATAGCTGCTAGTGTTATCGGCAAGCTAGTAATAGCTGGAATAGAGCTATATGAATTTAAAGGTTAGATCCTAGAGCTGATTTATAGGGACGCCTGTGATCTTAGCTTTAGGGGAATACTATTATCTAGCTATAGGACGCTATAGCTAGTAATAGTAATGATTAGGATAACTTACTACTCCTTGCTTAGGTATGTTAATTAAAAAAGAGGTCTAGGCAAATAAAGAGGGCTGGGCGAGAATAGGGCAGGCTTATAAGAAAACTTTACTTTAAAAAGATAGTTATAAGGAAGAGGAAAGGAAAAGGGTAGAAAGAAATTCTCTATACCCTTCTTATACCTAAAAAGAGTAGGCCTATAGTAAGCTCTAGAGAAAAGAGGAGAGAGTAGGTTGACCTTGCTATCGCTATAGTAACTTATAGCGGTAAGGTTGATAATCAGTTATACTTATCTGTTTTTGGAAAGAAAGCTGCCTATATAGCTAGTAAGAGGGTGGCGTAATACTACTTAGGATGAAAAACTGCTCCTATAGCTTATAATAAGAAAGAGAAGGCGGTAATAGCAAGCAAGGCTAGTGAGTATGTTGTTAACTTGGCGAAGCTCTTACAGGCAAGTAGCTTGCTAGGTACCTATACTAGACTTAAGTATATCGCTTTTTTAATGTACTTAAGGGGGTATAGGAGATATAGTTACTATAATCCTATATTCTATAGTTCAGACTCCCTATAAGATGGAGAATCTAAGGGGGTTTATAACAGAACATGGTAACGGTTATAGAGTGACCTATTTAGGACTAGGGCTCTCTATGCCTAGACATCCTAACGAGTTTCTAGTTAGGCTTAGAGACGTCTATATAAGGAGTGGCAGGTCCCGTAGTAAGAAAGAATAACAGGCATATTCACATCTTCACATCCATCACCTGCTCTTTACGTGACAGGTAGGTTTATAATATTAGTTTTCTTATAAGCAATATTGCTAAGTTAATAGGGTAGTTATCTAGTCGCCTAATTAACAGCCCTTAGTGAGCAAACTGTAATCTACTTAGTTAAGGTTGTTAAGCACTCGACTAACTACCTTACTACTCTGTGTTACCCCTATATCGCAATATAGAGACAATATTAATCAGTGTTAGTAGGTTTCTAGAGATTGTAATAACCTAAAACAATAAGAGCAAAGTAAGTAGCAAGGAAATACTAGTTTAAGTTCTAGTTCTAGATTATTATATCTCTCCTTCTATCTAGAAGGTGGTTATACACCCCTTAAATACCTATATTAGAGCGGAGCGCTCGTTGGTAACCATTATATAATACGCGGGTACGCCACTCGTAGCTGTCGCACAAGTAGCGCAGTGCGCGCCCCATTCCCTAGAGCAAGAGGCTTATATGCTGCGCGGTCACGGGGATCAGCACCTAATCCCCCTTACCGCAATCAACAGTTCCTTTACTTTGTAGCTTACGCTTTGTTATTACTCTTTCTCTACATTGCTGTTTTGGTCCTTATTATTAGAAGTCTCTACTGCAGTGAGAGCGAATCAACAGTTAATATACTTTAGAAGGTAGCTCTTCTATTAATAGTTAGATTAGTATATATAACATACTTACTTAGATAAGAGGAAGGCCTATTAGCGTTTACCTACTTAATTCACTCTTTTATAGGCTACGCTTCTAGAGTGAGACTATAATATAGGTATATATAGTTTTAATAAAAAGCTTAAATATAGGCTATAACTACTCTAAGAATAGGTAAATTATTAACGCTTAGAGGAATTAGAAATCTATCTAATTCCTTAGTATTATTTAGGTCTGTAAAGTTAATTACCTCACTTATAATATACCTTAGCTACTACTTAAAGTTAATCTACTTTTCCAGCTTAAAGAGAAGGAGCTAGCCCTTTTAAGCGATCTTATTATTATTATTATTACTTCAAATAATAGCAGCTACTAAGATATGTTCTTTAATATTATTATAAAAGCATTTATATACTTATACTAGTCTCGTCTATATTAAGCTTATAACTTCTCACTATTTATTATTAGATTCCATCGGTCTATGTAATTAATTATATTTATATTAATCTAGTCTTTATTCTATAACCTTTGCCCTAAGGCCTACTATCTACTCCCCCCTACTATACTTATATACCTAGAGATAAGGCTCAAGCTGTATAGTAGGGAAGCGCAGCTATATCTACCTCAATTAACAGGACCTCCCTATACCCTGCTCCCGTTACTGACAGGCATTCCTATGCCCTACGCCCGACGTAGATACCGGAGTTCTACCGAGGCGACATAAGCGACACGTCGTCCAACAACAATCAAGCAATTAGAATCGCCCAGTCTAACAATCCACAGCCACACGACCTTCGGGGCGGGGCGGCGCCGAGGTGGAGACTTGGTATCACCCGACACGGAGCGGACCGCACGCCTCTAGGTAGACCATCTCGGAGAAGTCGGCACTGATACAAATACGTCTACCGCAATGTATAGAGGAGTTATTGACGCTAGAACGAGAGACACTTGCATTGAAATGGTCATGGTATCATATCTCTTGTGTATAATTCGATTCAAGTCTAAGACTGAAGGTCTAACTTTCGTGTTCCATTACGGGCGGCGCCGTTGGCTCCGTCTCTGCTCTCCCCATGTGAACGTCAGAAGGGCGACATCATCTTCCTGCTCCAGAGTTTACCCAACAGAGGAACCGGGGGGCCTTCCACCCACAAACTAACATGTCCGGGAGGTGTCCGGAAACCGCGCGGCCGGAAGCAGACCTTGCTCCGCAACACTCAAAGAAGGCACTGCTCCCTATAGGTCCTTCTTGTAGGCGTGCTCGGGCTTGTGGGTGGTCTCGTAGTCGACGTGCACGTACGCGCGCTCCACGTCGGGCAGGCTCTCAAGCTTGATCTGCAGATCCTCGGCGACGTCATGAGTAGCCATGAGGCTCTCGTCGGGGCTCATGACGATGTCTACCTCGGCGATGAGGCGCGGGCCCGAGTGGTAGACTCGCACCGTGTCAATCTGGCGTATGGATGGCGCGTGCGTCAAGCAAACGTACGTGATGAGCTGCTGCATCTGCACGCTGGCCACGACGCCGACTAGGAGCATGAATTCCAGGAAAGCCGTACGCAGCCAGATCATCGACACGATGACTGACAGGACGATGGCGCCCGCGGGGTCGATCCACCACACTAGCTTGGACCCGCCCACGCTGGTCAGGATACCGAACCCGTTGATAAGCAGATCGTTACGGTGATCCTGCCACAAGATGTTGACCTGGCTATAGTTGTCCTTGATGGACCAGGTGTAGAGGAAGAGCACAAGCTTGGTGGTAAAGGCAACGACGACAGCAATGACGGAGGGGAAATGGAACGCATTAAGCTCATCGCTTCCGGCACGGGTGGACAAAGTGTGGATGCTAAAGGCGATGAGGATGAACGAAACTGCTGTCATGAGGAAACAGAACACGATATTCCCGACCGTCTCCAGCCGCGCCTTGCCCGATGGGAATCGAGACGGGTCGACTGATTTCACCGCTCGGTTCGTCAGGATGAGCGTCACATTGCTCAGCGGGTCGAAGATAGCATCTGCCATCGTGGTGAAAAGAGAGAGAGAGCCGGAGGAGATGGCGCCGTAGACTTGGAGAGCAGCCAGAACCACATTTGCGAGGAGAGAGCCCCACACTGCGATCTTGTACTTCAACTGCTCCTCGCCCTGTTCCTGACGGGCCTCGGCCCTGTGTTCCTCCACACTCTTCAGCAAGCGCTCGATCGTCTCGTTTTGTGTGTGGTAAAAGGTCTCCACGCGCTTCGCCTGGACGGCAGATCGACCAAACTCAGGCAGACACGCAGCCAGTTTTCCGCGCTTCCCTGTACCTAGACCATAGGCGGCCACGCTGGCGGAGGGGCCGCTTCCGGAAGCTGAAGCTCGCACGATGCGCTTGCGTGAAGTGTTGGCCTTGATGGCCTCGATTTCTGACGCCGACTTGTACCGTGTCGTTAAGCCGTAGGGGTCCTGGCCGACGAGTCCCAGGGGTAAGCGTCCTCCAGCTCGTTGGCTCTCGATCTCCACGTCGGTCGCGGCGGTCGACGGGTGGCGAGACACGGCGTTGTCGTCTTCGGGCGTCATGGCTTCGACCGCCGTACTAGTTGCGTTCGGGCCATGATGCTTGGGAGACGGGGAGGCGTGAGGGGCAGGCTGCGCGGGCGTGCCACTGCGCGGGCTGGTGCTGGCGAACGAATTGCCGGACTGCGTCTGGAAGACGTGGGGGTGCATCGATATCGAGCGCGAGAGGTCCGGCTCCATGCTGTGCTTGTGCTGTGCGGTGGACCTGGCGCTGGCCGGTCTCAGCACGTGTACGTCGCGTTGCGGTGTGCTAGGTGAGGTACAAGTAGCTAAGCTGTCGCTGGAGCTGAGATCCTGCG
Source organism: Phyllachora maydis (assembly GCA_029339225.1). NCBI lineage: Eukaryota > Fungi > Ascomycota > Sordariomycetes > Phyllachorales > Phyllachoraceae > Phyllachora > Phyllachora maydis. The sequence continues at coordinate 2,602,955 of JAQQPM010000004.1, forward strand.
GCCTGCGTAGGGGTGTCTACGTCGATAAAGCTGGAACGCAGCAGGGCGTCGACTTGAAGAGGAAGTGAGAGTTCCCGCAAAAAAAAAAATGATTTCGGAGGGGCTCACGGAGTCCGACTCCCCGTGACCATGATAGGGATCATGGTCATCTTAGGTGTGTGGATACCTGGCGGCCTTAGTAAGTTCTTGTGGCTATGTTGAGAGAAGCGTGCTGATTTAGGTGGTGCGGGGCACCCGATCTGACTATATAAGGGTGGAGCGCACCCTAGTAAATAGCGCAGTATAGGGAGGCCATATATGCCTTATCACCCCCTATGAAATCTAGCACTTTAAGCTGAACTAAAGTGTGAAGAGCTATAGAAGCTCTATAGAGCGTTTGTGCTTTACCTATTATAAGCCTTTAGTAGGGCTATGCGCGACCACCGCATCTATAGTATAGAACAACGTGTAATTGTTAATAAGGGGGAATCCCCTTATCTATAGTGGAGCATATAGGGTCCCTATATAGGGGAAGGGGGGTTACATAACGTAGTATGTGACATTATGTCCTAATACCCCCCCTAGACCTAGATAGCTTACTCTAATCTATAAACGCCTCTTATTTAAAGCGCTATAGCGCCTTAATTAAGCTATCTGCTATTATACTGTTAGAGGGTATATACTCTATATAGATAACGCCCTTTCTAATTACTTCTTATAGTACTAATTGCTGTATTAGAAAGTGCCTGTTATAGGCTGTTATGCTATTACCTTTAGCCGTTGCTACAGCATCCTAGTTATCTATTTAGAGAGGAATAAGGCCTAGCTTTAGACTAAATATCTTATTAACTAGTAGTAGAAGCTAGGTTATCTATTTTTCTCTCTATAGGCTGTTATATATTCTGCCTTATAGTATGATTATGCTATATAACTTAAGCGCTTAGCTTTCTATAATATAGGTATGCTTGTCGATTGCTAGCGGGCTATCGTAGCTGGTATAGGTTGGTCATGGTAAGGGAATGGCTAGATGTAGGGCATAACCCCCATGCTAGCGCTAGGCACAACCCTAGTTAGAATATAGGGCTATAACGCCCCGTATCTAGGAAAGCGAGAAAGAGAGGGAGAGATATATATTATCAATCATTACTATAGGAATCGTACTTGTTATTTTGCTCTTTCTCTGTCTTGCTGTTCTTGTTCCTTACTATCTACTAGAAGCCTTTTACTATAGTAAGAGCAAATTGATACTGATTAGTTTCTATTGTTTTAATAGATAGTAGAAGCAGAGTAGCTAGATTAACAACTATGTTAGAAGTATACCTGTAAAGAGGAAGAGCTAGGCTAGCTATAATAAGAGATAGATCTTTTTATTAAGTATATCTAACCTGCGAACGTACTCTAAAACGAGGAGATAAAACGCAGACGCGCTTTTGAAAAACGAATTTACTTGTCCGACATTTTTCAGCGGATATAACGAACGACAATTCGATACTACAACTATAGCTTAAAACCCGAAGACAGAGCGTGATATGTAATTCGAAATAGCCGATACTACAATATAGACGTATATACCGATAGCCGAAGATAAGATGCTCGATAAGCTGCCCTAGTAGCTACTGCCTAGTAAAGCCTACCTGCTAGACGTAGCAACCTTCTTTAAAACCCTAGACTATATCGAACTAGGCTATAAAGATAAGAGGATTATTAATACCTATATATTAATAGAAGTAGTAGAATGCTAGAGGTTGAAAATGGAGGGAGAAAGACTGTAAATAAGAGTGATTAATAGCTTTGATAGGTAGACTAACAGGGACTTTTAGAAGGCTTCTATAATTATTAAAACAGAGTTAGTAGAACTGCTTAAAGCTAGCGGTTTTGCTATAAGCCTAATAAGAAGCTACTAAGACGCTAAACTAGCTAGGTTTGCTAACGACAAGAGCCTTATCGGTAAACCTACCTATTAGCCAGTCCTGTTAGCCGCCTCCTTACCTTTCTAGCTAGCAACAGTACCTCTACCATTATAAGTTTTCTCGCCTACCCTAGGCGAAGGTATGCCTCTATTAGTACTAGGCTTCTCTTTACTACCTAAACTACTAAATTTAGGGCCTAAGCCAAGGAGCTTAGTATAAGGACTAGGAGGAAATAAAGGATATAGAGGAGGACCTGGATATAGAAACGGATTTAACCTAGGGCAACTAGGGTTTATTCTAGGACTACTAGGCTTTAACCTACAACCTTAGTAATACTACCCCTATTAGCAACACTAACCGTAGTAGTACTACTAGCAGCACTACCCTTAGCAGTAGTAATAAAGAAGGTATAACCAGCCTTCTGTTCTATCTAACCTACTAGAGGTTACCAGAGTCGAAATAGAGAGTCCGGAATACCTGGAAATTCCTCTAAGGCTAACCCAGAGGGATAACAACCCCTATATTAATCGAAAGCTATATATAGACTTCGGAAAAGCGTAGAATAGCAGTAACTGCTATAATAGGGCGGAAATGGAGATACTAGACGATAAAGTTAAGATTTTCCTTTACTAGTATGTAATGTTCTAGATCGACTATGCCGCTTTGCACCTGGTTTTTCCCTATATCCTCTCTAGTAGGGCTAGGGACTACCAGGTTAACCACCTTAACCGCCTTCTTCCTTTCTACTTAGTTTATGCTAAACTAAGTAAGCATTTCGAGATAGATACTAAAAAGCAGAACCTAGTAACGATATAGAGCTCTATTACTTTTAGAAGCATGCAACAAGAAAACCCTAGAAAAAGCAACAAAGAAGTCCTCTAGCTACTGCTCGATAAGCTACCGGTAATTCAGCAGGCTTTAGGGCCTATTTACTATAGTAAGGAAATCCTTACTTCGAATATAGTAAGGGTATACTATAGAGTGCCCGAACTAAAGTTAGCTTTGTATAAGCCGATTAAAGGATTTAAGGAGCTAGTAGCTATGCTATAGGGCATACTAGAAGTAGAGGAAATGGAAAGCTAGCAGTATCTGATAGACCGGCGGTATTTCTCTAAGAAGTTACAGCTAAGGTCTACCCCTAGAAGGTCTTAATACTGCTGGATTTGTAAGAAGGATGGGTGCTACTCTACTAAGCATTTAGAAGAGGAGTAGAAGAAGAATCGACTTGACTGGCTAAAAAGCCGGCAAATTAACCCTAATAGGGGGAAGAAGAGATATTAGTCGTTTCTAGTCGACTATAAGGGCTCTAAGTCTAAGGGGAGTATAGCAGAGGACGATTTTGACGATTATAGCCTAGAGGATTATACTATAGAAGACTCTGCTAGAAACGATATAGCAGTAGCTTTCTTTGCTAATAAGGCTTTCCTATATAGATTATACAGGGAAGAACCCTGCTATAGTAGAGAACCCGAAGATATACCGCACGCTGTACTCTCTTCTATACAATTTATGCTCGACAAGTATTCCGAAATGGTATTCTAGGGTATTATGCCGGATATAGGTACTGCTAATTTTTCGACTGCTAGTATACATCAAGTGCTAGCCCTACAACACTAAGTACCCGGTATCTATATCGACAGGGTAAGGGCTGGAAAGGCTAGTATTACCTTCGGCCTAGGCAAAGTAAAGGAATCTATTAGCATGGTTATAGTAGACACCGCTGCTAGGAAGGCAACTTTCTATGTTCTAGACACGCCTACCCCTTTTCTTCTTTACCTTTAAGATATAGATCGGCTTAGGGTATACCTAGATAATACAACGGATACTATAGTCAAGGGTAAGCAGCGGATCCCGATTATCCGAAGATAGGGCTACCTATAGATCCCGGTACTTAACAGCGCGGCATACGCCGTGTTTATGTAGGACAAAGTGCGACTATACTTAACGGAACTTATAGAATCCCAGCTATAGCGAATTCATCGACATTACAGCTACCTGTCAGTGGAAAAGCTATATAAGCTCCTTAGCTATGCCGACTATTAAGTGGAATACAGCGCGTTAGAGCTTATTAACAAGTTCTGCTACTTCTACTAGGTTAAGGGGCCGGTACCTAGGCGTTTTAAATTCACGCTTAGGGACGATATCTACTTTAACTATAAGGTAGTAGTAGATATTCTGGATCTTAACAGCTAGAAAGTCCTCTATATAGTCGATACGGCCACCTCCTTTTAAGCAGCCTGTTTCCTAAAGGATATAACAGCAAAAGAGACTTAGGAACGGCTAAAGGAGTGCTAGATAGATATATATCTTAGACCGCTGGATATCCTTCGTTATAACCAGGGGACTAATTTCATAGCTAAGGAATTCCAGGTAGAGGCGAAATTAGCCGGTATTACAGTAGTAGATGTCCTGGTTAAGGCTTATAACTTGGTAGGGAAGGTAGAGCGCTACTACGCCCTACTACGCCGGGCATACGAGATTATATAGAAAGAGGCCGGCACTACTATATCGAAAACGGCTAGCTTATAAGCTACGGTCTCCGCTGTTAATAATATAGCAGGGCCTAGTAGTTTGATCCCTACCCTACTAGTCTTTAGAGCTTTTCCCCGGCTAACTGGAAATTCGCTACTAAGTCCAGATCAAGTTATAAGGGCAGAAGCTATTGAAAAAGCGATAGCTAAGCTTAAGAGGTAGTAAGGTAAGCGGGCTATTAGGGAGGCTCTTAGCCGCCGAAACAGCCCTAATACCAAAGTAGTACTACCTAGTATACTAGGTATCGGCCAGGAAGTCTTAGTCTACCGCGAAAATAACGGATAGACCGGGCCATATAAGGTATTAGCGGTGTTAGAGACTTCTATAACTATAGATATGGTTAACAGCGCTACGGACTTTAGGAGTACGGTTGTAAAACCGTACTACTAGGAGCTACAAAGGGGGCTATAGGAGGAGCTATAGGAGGAGGAGGACGCCGAAGACCTGGAAGATCCAGATATAGCAGAAAAGTTCGTCTACCCTAACCCTATACTGCTAAAGAGGCAGGGCTAGCCTAGGAGAGAAAGAGGGGCCTGGGTTTTACCAGAGATTACAGACCTATAACCTGACGTACTGCCTAGATACAGCGCGTCTTACGCTGCGAAACCCTAGGATAAGGCATAGCCTGTGCTAACGAACAATATACTATAACTTAGACGGACGACCTGTAATTCCGGTATACCGGACAAGCCGTAACTCACGCTGCGTTTTACTATTTTAGACCGCAGCTGTACCTTTATATTAGGTAGGGATCTTGTAAGTTAGGTCCTTATAGGACTCTTCCTTTCTAAGAAGGAGAAGAAGGACTATACCCTAGCCCTAGAATTACAGCACTAAGGCAAGATTACCACGCTAGGTAAGCCGTTTAAGGCCTCGGATAAGGCTAAGATCGACGCCCTCTTTGAAAACAGTGTTATCAAGATAATCCAAGAGCCGAAGGACTTCTATAGCATTAAGGTATTCAAGTCAAGGATAGTTTAGGAGGTAAAGAACAAGACTTCTAGCCTATATGAAAAATCAAGGCTAGTAGCCTAGAGGTATAGTAATCCGGGAAAGAATAGTCTTCTTATCTAGTTACCAACTATCTAACAGTATACCTAGTGGATTTTACTTGCCCTTTACCCTTCTCTTCTTTACGATTTTAGGCTATACCTATAGTTACGAGATATTATATAGGCGTATATGCAGTCCGAGATAGCCCTAAACCGCAAAATACTCCTTTGTCTGCCTAAAGAGCTTTAGGGTAAATATCCTACTAGCGCTGTTCTACAGGTAAACCGCCTGCTATACGGTATAGCAGAGGCAGGGCTTTACTAGTTTGCTACCTATATACAGTAGTATATGAATTGCCTTAGTCTTTAGTCTTCTTCTTTTGATCCTTATCTTCTAATTTCTACTACTATACTAGGAAAGGGATTTAGGCTTATTAGCTTGCAAACCGACGATACCCTTATTATTAGGGATAATTCCTTTTCCTAGTTAGAAGAGGAAGAGCTGGAAAAAGCCGGCTTTAAGTTAAAGCCGGCTACTAAGGTAGTAGATAGGCTAGAGGTAGATTTCAACAGCTGCTGGCTTTACCTCTCTAACGGCAACCTTTCGATACGGCAAAAAGGGCAGGGTAAACGCCTATCCCTCGTTGATATAAAGGGGGTAACGCCCGCTTAGCAATACGTTAAGCAATGTGCTTAGGGGGCTTATTTAGCCTCTATCTGCCAGCCAAAGGCGGCTTTTGACTTAGCCGTAGCTGCCTAAGCCCAGCAGCCCTAGCTAGAGGACTATAAGCACCTTAACGCCCGGATCTAGTGGCAGATAGATAACGTAGAAAAAGGCCTTGTTTATTACCCTTTGGATCTTGCTATAGCTAAGCTCTTTATCTTTATTAACAGGTCCTTTACTAATAACGTGGACCTGACTTCTTAGATCGGCTATGTTATACTACTAGCTAACAAAGACAACGTACTAGGAGAGGCTGCTTTTCGAATTTACGGAAATATAGTCTACTAGTCCTTAATAAAGTGCAAGAGGGTAACGAGAAGCGTACTAGCCAGCAAGATCTATAGGATAGTAGCCGGCTTTGATATCGGTTTTGTAGTCCAGCAGACTATTTACACGATTTTTACCCGGCTTAGCCTTAGTGCTAACCTTCTTATTATTCTCTATATAGACTCTTTTAGTCTATATAAGTGCCTTGTTAAGCTCGGTAGTACTGTCGAAAAGCGCCTTATAATCGATATTATAGCTTTACAGTAGAGCTACGAAAATAGGGAGATTTAGGAGGTTAGGTAGATCAATAGGGAGGACAACCTAGCGGACGCTATAACAAAAAGACTGCCTAATAGGGCACTTATAGTACTGGTCGACGATAATACGGCTAAAATACGTATAGAGGGCTGGGTAACGTAGCGATAATTGCCGTATAGCGACTATAGCGCGCCGATAAAAAGAAAGATAGTAAGGGCAGGATATACCATACGCTAATGCGCCGCAGAAGAGAAGGATAAGGCACAGACATGCTGTAAAATCAGTAGATAAGATGCGAAAGTGCAGTAGGACTGTAAGACAAAGTGTAATATACTTTTATATTTTTTATATTTTTACATTTTCCTCTTTCTTCTCCCTTTACGCTGCTAACAACAAAAGTGCTTTAGCTATATAGGCCGACGCCTATGTATAGGCCTTTTACAAGACCTTCTTCCCTATCCCTGTCAAGTCCACCTCCTCCTTACTACTATTAGATAGCATAAGAACGTAGCGGACGGCGGACCGCCACTCCTACTAGTCCCTATACTACTGCTTTTTAGCGGCTTTTAACAAGTTAGTATATCACTAAGAAGATAGAGGGGAGGACTTACAGCAGAGGCGGGCTTAAAAGCTATAAGGACTTCAAGATAGTACGCTATAATAGGGCGTGCTAATACGGAGCTATATAGGCAAATTAGAGCGCGACTACAGTTTTATTTATATAAAACAAAGCGCTTATAGCAGCTTGCAACTACCGCTAGCTAAGTAGGACTAACAACAGCTGCTAATAACCCTAATGTAATCCCGGTAATACTGGTTCTAACGCTATGTATTATTAGGACCCTGGCCTTTACTAGCCGTTACTGTCTGGACATAGTAGACGTATATGTCGGTGCAGGGCGCGCCGGAGGGGCTGCAGGGGTGGGACACGACGTGCTATCGCTTATATAGCAGTATGTCTAGAAATCACGAAAATGTTAGCTGTATTCCAAAGCGCAACTACGTTTTGAAACCTACCTTTGCGGCATAAAGCGCTCTTGCTATACTTGTACGTGCTGCTATCCTCGCCTTTATCGGTACTATCGCTAGTACTGCCGTTAACGCTGTTATTATCGCTGCTACTACCCTTCTCCTTCTCCTTCTCTATATTAGTAGGGGGCACGTACGCCCTGTTATAGGCGTTATTATTATCCTTATTAGCTGTAAGGCTGGAATTAGTAGTGTATCTGCCGGCGTTACTGCCGGCAGTGCGCTTAGAGTGCCGCGGGCCCTCTTTCTTAGCTAGCTTCCTAGCCCGGGCATTAGCTGCAGCCTCTTTGCGCTTCTTACGGCGCTTAGCAGCCGCCGCCCTACCTGCCGTAGCACAGGCCTTGGCTAACTCGTACTGCTTGGCCTTATAAGCGGCTATATAGCGTATAGCCGGCGTGATCTTGGCCGGCTTGGCCGGCGTAGGTGCTAGGGCTAGGGGCGTGGTAGATATGCCTATATTGCGCTAGGATGTTAATAAATAAGATACGCCTACGCTGATAATACGTAGGATATAACGCATATACGGTAGACAATAAAGCTGGTATAGCGGACAATAATAAAGTACTTATCTAGGATAGTATATACCGAGTTGTCCAAGTCGGAAAAGGAGTCTATATTAGCTATAAGCAGGTTAGTAAACGACGAATCGCGGTAGTAACAGCGGTAGAGCAAGTAGGCTATATGCATATATATTTTTATTAGCAAGACTTAAAAGAGAAGGACTATATTGGAAGTATAGGCTAGCCTATTGTTCTATTTATTCTATAGCAGGCAGTCTAGAAGTATGCAACAACAAGAAGATAATGCCGGCAGAAAAGGGCGTTGTTGATTAGTTAAGGGATAGGTAGGCTATAGCTATAGAAAAGAAGGGAGAAGGGGATAGAAGGTAGTCGTATAATGGGATTGGTACAGCAATAGGCGATACGGATATATCGCTAAGGACAGGGCGCGATATACGCTCTATATAGTGCTTATAGGACGCAATGTACAATTTGTCCTTAGGGAATAGGGCGCGTTTGGGAATTGATTGTAGGACGTAACACGCGCCTTGTCTTAGGCAGATAAAGCGCGTTAAGTGGCGGACTACGGGTAAGGATGTTCTATAAGGACGGACTATAACTAAAAAGAAAAGAGAGCCAGTATCGATTGCTAGCGGGCTATCATAGCTAGTATAGGTTAGTTACAGTAAGGGAATAGCTAGATATAGGGTATAACCCCTATACTAGCGCTAGGCATAACCCTAGTTAGGATATAGGGCTACAACGCCCTGTATCTAAGAAAGCGAGAAAGAGAGGGAGAGACATACATCATCAATCATCACCATAGGAATCGTACTTGTTATTTTGCTCTTTCTCTATCTTGCTGTTCTTGTTCCTTACTATCTACCGGAAGCCTTTCACTGCAGTAAGAGCGAATCGACAATGCTATTAATAAGGAATATATTTCTTGTTATAGCTTTAGCTAGTATCGTTACACCCTAGCTAGTATTAAAGGAGCCTCTTATTATTAGCCTAGTAGGATTATAATGAAAGGAAAGGGCAAAGTCCTGTATGCCCTTAAGATACTCAATAAGTGCTATAAGTACTTTGTAGCTGTTCTAGCTAGGGTGTGAAAAGCGCTATATTAGTCTTATAATTCAAGAGGCAATATTAGGCCTTGTAAATAAAAAATATAGAGAAGCTAACCTATAGTAGATCTATACTTGGCTGCTTTCTCTCTAGATATAAGGTATTGGAATGGGTAATCCTATATAAGGATCTATAACCACTATAGCCTACTAGTAGTAGTCGTATAGGGTACGTAGGGGCAGCAACAGCGTTGATATGGCCTAAATAGCACTTCCTAGGTATGTGCTAATATAGTAAAGTAGGGCCCTTTACTGTATTCCCTCTATAAAAGTCCCTATATAACGGTATAGTTATAGGCTATAGCGCTATATTATAGGGGCTTTAAGCTTATATATCACGGCTTTCAGTGGGTCTTATAGGCCTATAAGGCTTATAGTTGTAGGTAACGTAGTAACTTGATTTCTAGTCCAAGTAGGTAAGGCTTTGCAATTTCCTTTCCTATATATACCCTCTGGGACCATTCCTGCCTTCTATACGGCAGGAGCGCCTTAGTAGGTGCATGGCGCCTTCCCGAAAAACCAAATAAGCTGGCGATTTTAAATAATCGACTTACGGCTACCTAAGCTGTAGGGTAAGCCGCATGACTTTTCCTATAAGTTCTGTTTTCGCTCCTACAGTGCAGGGTAGGTACAGGGTAGGTAGGTAACCTAGTAGAAGAGCCTTTTAAGGCTATTTCTAGCGCTTATATAGCCTAAAGAGGCTGTCTCTACAAAAGTAGGGCATAAATCGAAAAATAGAAAAGCCTTTTAAAGCTATTTCTAGGCTATATAGTGGAATATATAGCTAAGTCAGCGGTATCCACAAAAGTGGGTCCACCCTCAGAATATAGCTATATATCTAGTAGTTCGAGAACGGAAATCCGTTTTGCCTAAGCTATAACCGTTAGAGCGCTATAGCTTATTTTGTACGTTTAACACCCCCTCTATTCTTCTATTCCTTTATAAGCCTTAGAAAGATATATATAGGTAAAGAATAGAAGAATCCTAAGAAATAAGAACGTAAGAGCAAAACTATTCCGTTAGACAAAGGGGTTATGCCCTTATATATATATAGGATAAACCCCTATTATATATAGAAAGAAGTAAGAATATATATGATGTTGAAATCAAACCTATAACCTATTTAAAGGTATAGGCACTATAGCTTTAAAGCGTATAGTAATATATAATATCTAAATATTCTATACCCTAGCGACTGATAGACGCACTAGAGTATAGAAGGAGTAAAGGGCTTATAAACGCCTTTATCCTCTTATAGAGAAAACGATTTTTAGCATAGTTTTAAATTTGATGCACTTTTTTACTCCATTCTTTCAGCAAATTCTAGTAAGGAAATAACAGGTAGTCACAAAGAGAATCCCCCTTAAAAGGAAAGTATACTACTAGTAATAGCCGGAGTCTATATTTCCCAATATAGCTATACTATATACTAGAGTACTTCTAGACGTAGCTAGAGTAATATAGGCCTCCCTAACGCCGCAGGGAGCTAATGCCAGCACTAGGGCGCCTATAGAACTGTACTATAGTGGCTAGGACCTTATAAGCCTTTTGAGGCTATATAGAGGAATTAGGTAATTCCAGAGGGCTGTAAAGTAGCTAGTACTATTAACTGGTCTTATAAGTTAATCAGGCTAAGCCAGGCCTTCTATATATATAGTATAGAATATATATATAGTGTTGGAATACTAGCCATGACTGCGGGCCACATGTGCTAGGACTGCAGACTCCATATGGTGGACCCTAGCCGACGTAGATCGTTAGGTAACTACCTGACAATACAGGTCGGACTGGGATCATCGTACGGTATCCACTGTATAATAAAGGGAATATATTAGGGGCTAAAATCTCTTTACCTATACACTTAGAAGAGATAGATATAAATGAATAGACTACCTAAACTACTATATACTAGTACAAAGAGCTACGAATACTAATCAGTGATTTAGCATTGAATTATAGATTGGCAATGTAAAGAGATAAGCGTATATAGGTTGATAATTCTGTTCTATAGCGGCGTATACTAGGAATAGAAGAATCATTGCTATATCTTGTGCTAACGCCTTTATTCGACTTTCCTCTATAATCGGCATATATAAGAAGGAATCTCAAAGAAAGAAGAACTGCAGATATTAGCTAATAGATCGTACAATCGTTATACAATATCCAGTAGTTATATATAACTATACAACCCTAATAACTCTGTATTTAGAGAACAATACTAGTTCTTATACTAAATATACCAACCCGACCCTCTATATTAAGAGAACAAACTAGTTCTTTTACTAGATATAACTTATACCTACCTGATAACACTGTCTAACCTACAACAGTACTTATCAGATATCCGTCGTATAACAGATACTATATAACTTAATACTTATAATACTATAATCAGCCAAGATATCGACTATTAACCTGGCAGAGAAGTTAGAAGCCGACGAATATCCTATATACAAGGAAATCGCTTATAGTAGTATAATACTGATCTATATATAGAAGAAGTATATCGATACTAGGCAGTAGTACAACGATATTACTATCGAACCTAGATATATATACTTAGAGATATCCCTAACAACTAGGTTTGTACAATGCCTAGCTGAATTTAGGTATAGCAATATACACCTTGATATAATAATCGACAATGTAGGAGAGGAACTAAAAGGCTGGATATTATACTAGCTTAACTTCGTTAACGGTATATTTCGCAAGGAATTCCTAGCCCTGTTTAACGATAAGGGTTTCTGTTTTTAAAAACAGACAAAGATCAAGAGACTTTTTAAGATTATTAACTATAGGACTTATCGTAAGACTAAAGAAGAATAATAACAACCTTCTTCTTTACCACCTACTATACTACCCCTACCTATACCGACTACCCTAGGACCTTTATAGCTAGACAGTTATTCTATAATATTCGATCTATATACTCTTCCCCTAATACACATTGTATATATAATATTGTTAGATGAAAAGAGAACTTTGGCATTTTATAAGCAGTAGGACAAGACATATAACTATTTAGGCGCGCCGTACAACGTGCTTGCCGATAAAACGCAATAGTTTATCAATGTATATTACTAGCTTAAGATCAATAAGAGCTAGTACGCGATAATCTTCCTAGATATTCTTATAGGACAAGCGGCAGATTACTTTCTATATTATATTAGCCCTAGACAACAGTAGGATAAGATATATAATATGCTAGACAAGTACTTTAACACTAGTATTAATAAGAAGGAGTACTATAACCTATAGACTTCAGTTACCTATCGTATAATATAGGCTAAAAACCAAGATAAGAAACCACTGGAAATCCTAGATACGCTGTTTGACAAACTTACTCTAGTCTAACAAAACCTAAATCTAACTTTTCAAGGTAACGACTAACTTAAGGTAGCTGTCGTACAAGCCTATTAAGGAATCTAAGAATTGGAAGAAGGGCTTTAGAGGGACGACGTTAATACAGCAGAACAACTATTCGCCGTACTACGTAAATCGTGCTATACCGCGCAGATATAGCAGACAAGCTTTATAACCGACGTACCATCCTCTAACTATATATATCGACAATACTATAATTCCCGAAAGAATTACTTAAAGCCTAACTACTAGTATCGTTTAAGGGACAGTTTACAATTCAGGAAGTATAATAAGTACAAGAAGAAGTCATTGTACAATAAGAAGAATACGATATTAGGTATATACTGGATACCGAACTATAAGATCCTTGGATATAAATCGTAGATATATAGTAAGGAAGAACAGGAATAAGTAAAGAAGCATTATCTTATAGTAGGGATAATAGACGAATTACTTATAGCATATATTACTGTATGTAATAACGGCGACTAACCTGATACTAGCAGCTCTAGCAATAAAGATTCTAAGGCTATAGCGAGTAATAACGACAAACTACGAAAGACCGGCACCTATTTCCTCTAGAGTATAGTATTTATCTATACGATAACAGGTAACAACCTATATTGTACAATAAGTTTCGTCGACGCTAAACATTTTGTTCTTTCAAGTGTCTATAACATAGAATATCAGGGGCAGCTGTAGGACACTAGCGCTATGCGAATCTTATTGTATAGTAAGAACTAAGCAATAGCACTTATATAGCAATAAGGTATCGATATTAATTAGACGCTAGGCTTATTATCTATTAAATTTAGGGACGGCTAGAATATAGTAGCTATTAGTATAATCATAGTAGAGAACTCGATCGGTATAGTAATATACTATATTATAGAATCTAACATGCCCTTTCTGTTCTGTTTGGACGATATAACACGACTAAAGGCGTACTATAATAATATGGAAGACGTTATTGTACGATAAGACAGGACAAGGATTCTAGTAGTCTGTAAATAGGGCTACCTATTCTTTAACCTTGCTAAAAGCAAACACGTTCTCTATATAACTAAAGGATAGCTATAACGACTATATCGACGATTCGGGCATCCTATAGCAGATAGATTATATTATATGCTAAAGGACTTATTAAAGACTAACGATTATACGATAGACATCCTTAGCAAGATCTAAGATTTCTATTATTATTGCCAACTCTACGATCCAGCACCTACACAATTTAAATTCAAGCTAAAGAACAACTGCGATTTCAATTACGAAATTATTACTAACGTTATATAGCTTAAAGGAGATAAAGCCCTTTATGTTATTAACACTACAACAGTATTTTAAGTAGCGATTTTTCTAAAGGGCAAAACGGCAAAAGATATCTAGAACGCGCTATATAAGTGCTAGATCTATACTTATCTTGGACTGCCTGACTACCTATTATACAACTAGGGTACGAATTTTATTACCGAAGAATTCTAAGGCGTAGCCCGACTAAATAGCATTACCTATTGTATAGTGCCTATCGAAGTATACTAGGTAATTAGAAGTATAGAATAAGCGTACTACCTACTTTAATAAGTATATAAGATCCTAAAGGCAGAACTAGGATATAATATAGATAAGTATACTATCCTCTAGATGTCTATTAAGGTATTAAACGATACGCCTAGACCTGGAGGAATCGTACTGATATTACTTGTTTTTAGCGTATATCTACGAGTATTATACGACTTAGCTCCTTTAAAGGATATCGCCGAGTAAGGAGCAGTAGTATAAAAAGCTATAAAGGCAATTTGTAAATTCCTTGTAGAATCAGACGTCAATCGTACGATAGCCACCTGAAATAGACTATAAATTTCGGATATCCTCTTGCTCCCTCTATAAAGTAAAGTCCTTGTATAGCAGGAGAAACCTAACAGTTCTAACTAGGCTGGATAGGAAGGGCTATACCGAATTAAAGCTATAGACTATACAACTATAACGATTATAGGGAATACTAGACTATAGCAATTCCGGGCAACTTACGTTAAGCTGTATAACTGACCTATAGATATAGACGCCGGATAACCTATATCGTACGATAATGAGGCTATAGCGCCTATCCGAGAACCACCGGCAAGATATAGACGTAGATACCTAGCAAAACCATCTAAGCTAACATCCCTAGTCAGATTCTCGCTATAGACCTACAACTAACATTGTACGACAGACGTCTTTCTAAGTAAGAAGGAGATAGATAATAGATAACTAGCAACTAAACTCTAGGAAAAAGGGATTATTACTGTACCTAGAGCACTGTTTAAGGAATCAGATATAAAGGAGATTAACGATCTTATTGCCGCTAGTATCTTTAAGTTTATCAAGTTTAGCCTATAAGATTAGCTAGGATAATATATCTATAGTACCTGTATAGTATAAGGGATAAAGGGTAATAAAGAGAAACCGTATAAGAAATCGAGGCTTATTGTACAAGGATTTGGTAATAATAGGAAGGATAGTATCCTAATATAGGCACCTACTATATAACGGATAAGCATATGACTGATAATTGCATTAGGCCTATTACTAAGAAAGACTTTCAGTATAAAGTGTATCCTCTAGGATATCACATAAGTGTACATTCAGTTAAAAGATACTCTAGTCTGGCAGATTATTATACAACTGCTAAAGGAGATAACAGATAAATACTTAGCAGATATATATATACTAATTAAGAAGCTACTATATAGACTAGTAGAATCAGGACTCTTTTAGTTTAAGATATACTATAACTACTATACTATAGCACTAAGAATAAAAGTCTTATTGTATAACCCCTGCCTACTCTATATACTAGATAGCAAAGATCCTATATAATTCGGAGTTACTGCTATATAAACAGATAACACTCTTTCTTTTAGTAGCGAAAGCTTTGCTAAGCTTAAAGAAGACGAACTTTAAAAAGCACAGTTCCGCACAAAGCCGACATTAATCCTATCGTATAACCGTAATATTAAGTTTAATAGAGCACAACTCAAGTTCGATAATAGTAATATTATTTTTACCTACTAAGGATAGGTTAAGAAGATAAGAATCCTAGATATAGACGCTAAAGACATAGCCTAGTAATACATTTCAGAACGTATAAAAGGAGCCTATCTAGCTAGCGTCTACTAGCCTAAGGCATTGTACGACCTATCGGTTATAGCGTAAGTCAAAGTACCGACGAAGAATAATATAGAGAATCTGAACAAGCAGCTATAATAGTAGATAGACAATGCTACTTAAGGACTCCGGTATATACCACTAGACTAGAAAGATATAAAGCTATTTATCTTTACCAACGGCTCGTTTGCCAATAACAAGGATATAATATTGTAGATCGGAATAATAGTAGTTTTAGCTACTAAAGAAACAGACGTAGATTCGGCTAGCTATCGGGTAACAGTTAGTAAAGACACCTATTGTACAATTACTAGTTTTACTATCTATAGAAATATCATTTACTAGTCTTCGATAAAGTGCTATAGGGTTATAAGAAGTATACTGGCTAGCGAACTTTATAGTATAGTTTCCGGCCTAGATAGCGGCATTTCTCTAATAACAACTCTTATACGACTAACATTAGCACTTAGCTTGCCAAAGATTATAACTGTCCTATGCTGCGACTTAAGGTTATTGTATTAATGTTTAGTTAAGCTTAGTACGACAACTGAAAAACGACTAATAATAGATATCCTAGTAATATAAGAATCTTATAAGAAGAAAGAAATTAGAGAAGTCCACTGGATTAACGGTTATGATAATCTAGCAGATGCAATAACGAAAAAGAATCCGAATAGGGCGCTTGAAGAATTAGTAAGCTACAATAAGCTAAGCATTCGGATAGAGGTATATATAGAGGACAAGAATACTATAGCTAGATACTAGTATATATTATATAACAGGGAGCAGTAATGATAGCAGTATACTAACAAACTTACTAGATATCGTATAACGTATTCTAAAGACTAGGACTAAATAACAAGAACTTAATTCTAGTAGTATAAGCATAGCTACTATACTCAAACTATCTACGCTATCCTAATAGACTTGCCTAGAGTAGTAAGGGCCTTACTAGCTATAACAGACAGCTTAGACAACTCCTCCTTCATATCTATAGGCACCTTATTATCCAAGTCTAGCACCTATATGACCTTATGGCTAGAATCCTATTATATAATGAAGCTTAGACGGTTAGCAGTACTAGATAAAGCTGATATACTGCTATAGGTATAGTAGCTAGCTTTAGGGCAGCTATATAGTGTTATAGGCAAGTGCTGGCAGCAGCGATATAGCATATATAGTACTATTGTACTATACTTGCAGAGCAAGCCCTTTCCCTAAAAGTAACACTTAGCGTATAAGTCGTGCCATTTTCTAGCCAGGACAAAGCAGCCCTAGAAACGATATTTATACATTGTCTTACAATAATAATAAACGTATGATATACGCTGCTCGCTGCGAGAAGCTATTAGGATTATATGCTAATACTGTTCCCTCTTTATCATATACTTTAAGATGTCCCAAGGGTTCTGCTATATACTGCTGGTCTTATAGAGCGTAAATAAGACATTTTTCGACGGTAGCGTATATATAGCGCGTTTAAAATCCTATCTATAAGCGATAAGTATCGTACAGCTAGCAGCGCAAAGCGGCTATCGTACAACAAGCGTCAGACTTATATCAGATACAAGCTTTATAAAAAGATCGTAATTGAAAGGATCCGCCATTAGGATCACTATAATTCAATAGGTCCTATCCGTATTCTTATATACATTTATAAGGCCAAAGTTCATATACATATCTATATTAAAAACGTTAATAAGGAGGAGCAAGTCGATATTGTTATACAGAATCCTAATAGCGGCTATTATACAAGAGGTATTGTAAGACAAGAGATAAAAGATATCGATAGTATAAATTAATAGTAACGGCGAATAGAAAACTCGATTAAGAATACGAATTTGTAATATAAAAGGGAAAGGAAGAGAAGAGAAGGGTAAAGGCAAGAGAACAAGCCTTTATACCCTAAGGGAAAGGTATAAGGGAAAGGGCAGAAGCAGGCATACGAACTGATTAATCACCTGCCTATTATTCTTTTCCTATTATATAAGACCTACTTTCCTATTATACAAGATCTATTATCTCTTTGGTACAAGAATAGGACTTTGCTTATATATTTTCTATTATTAACTTCCCCTAACCATACTAACGCTAGAAACGCGACTATAAGCGCAGGATTACGCATAGAGGGTTATACGCACAATTAGGTCACTACCGTACCTTCCCTAAAGAATCCTCCGATTAAACAGCAGGCATTATACAATAACTATTATAAGATACTCTCCTATATCTAACACTTACTATACATACCTACCCTTAGACTCCACAGGCGTACCCTATACACTCCCTACTAACCACTGTATAATTAGCATTGTACAATAGCACTTATATAACTAGTACCTAACAGTCTATACCGACAAAAGAAAAGACTACCAGTATTGGAATACTAGCTATAACTATAGGCTATATATGCTAGGACTATAGACTCTATATAGTGGACCCTAGCCAACGTAGATCGTTAGGTAACCACCTAACAATACAGGTCGGACTAGGATCATCGTACAGTATCTACCGTATAATAAAGGGAATATATTAGGGGCCAAAATCTCTTTACCTATACACTTAGAAGAGATAGACATAAATGAATAGACCACCTGAACCACCACGTACTAGTACGAAGAGCTACGAACATATAGGGGTAGAGGTAGCTTAGTAAAAAGCTCCCTTAGGTTAAAGGCCTAAAAGCCTAATAAAAGACTGAAAGCCACTAACTAGTAGGGCTTTAGTAAGTCCGTCAGCCGGCATACACTTAGTATTAAGATATATAATAGTAACTATTTTAGCCTTAACCTGCTCTCTAACGTACCGGAATTTCAGCAGGGTATGCTTAGTTCTAGCATGTAGCGCTAGGTCATTAGCTACCGTTATAGAGCCCTGATTATCTCTATAGAGAGTAATAGGGTAGTCTATAGGTCTATAAAGTTCAGAAAATAGCCCTATAATCCACTGTACTTCGCGTATAGCCTCTATAAGTCCATTAGTTTCAGCTTCTAGGGTAGAGAGAGCAATAGTAGTAGCTCTTTTTGTTTTCCAGCTAATAGGCCTACCGGCTAACTTATATAGATAGCCGTAGGTGGATTTACTAGTAGCCTTATCCCCTATAAACTAGAATTACTAAAGCCTATAGGGACTAGACTACTATTAATTATAGAAGTCCGGCTACTACCTTTACCATTTCTAGAATCTACTATAGTAGTAAAGGTAGTAGTTAGGGGCCTAGGCCCTTCCTTAGAGTAAAAGTCTCTACTAAGCTTAGTAGTTATATTACTACTATTACTTAGCTAGGCCCTAGATCAGCTACTATATTTCCGTTATAGCTAAAACAGATGCTATAGTCTTTAGTACTATTAAGATACTTAAAAAGATTTTTAGCAGCGTTTAAGTGTAATTCTGTAGGTCTATTTAAAGACCTAGAGAGCCACTATACGGTAAAGCTAATATCTACCCTAGTAAGGAGCATTATATACATAGCTGTTCCTACTAGGCTTTGATAGAGCTTAATTTCCGTAGAATTACAGAGGTAGCTAGTAATATCTTCCTTAAGTTGAAGTTGAATTACTAGCCCCTGCTATAAGGGAATAGATATAGGCTTAGAATCAGCTAAGTTAAAGCGGCTAACCGCCCCTTCTACATACTATAACTAGTGGAGCTATAGGCGCCTATTAGGTCTATCCCTTATAATCTGCACGCCTAGGAAATAGGCAGCAGGCCCTAAGTCTTCTATAGCATAGACCTTATTAAGCCGTTTCTTTAAATCAGTTATATAGCCTATATTAGGCCCTATAAATAGACAGTCATCTATATAGGTAACGATAAAGTGGTAGGTTTTAGCATTATAGAAGACCTCTGGATCTGAAATAAGAGGGATATAGCCTAGGCTCTTAAGTAAGATTTTAAGCTTATCTTACTACTCTCTAGGGCTTTGTTTTAGACTCTATAACGCTTTAGATAGTTTAATAATATTAGAAGTAGAAGGATTATAGCTGTATTTCAGTAAAAGCTTATAAATAGCCTTATTAGAAGCCGCTAGGTCTAATAGTCCTTTAGGGATTTCCATATATATTTCTTCTCTAAGAACGCTATTAAGAAATGCCCCTATTAAGTCAGCTTATTCTATTTCCCAGTCTAGAACAGCACCTATAGCTGGAAGTATACGCTAAGAAGGTGGTATACTAGTAGAGGCGTAGGTTATAGTATAATCTAGGGAGGGACCGACACCTAAAAACGAAAAACGAGTTTTTGGTCAAAACTACACCAAATCGCGTGTAACCATATCTATTCGAACCGTCCGATTAAGGACAAAATGCCTGCCAATTTTCGCTGTAGCGCTGTCGGTTGCGCGACAGCCCTAGGCGTGCGAAAATACAGAAAATAGCGAGCCTAGCTGCCCTCTCGCAACTGCAATTTCCTTGTATATAGGCTACTAATGCAGCTCTATGCCCTGGCAACCCTACCCTATCTATAGCCAACAATAATAATAATAACTCTCTAAGCTAGCCTCTAAGTACGGACTACTAACCCCTAAGTATAGACTACCTAAATAACGATATAGAAATGGAAGATCGCTAAACTACTATCTCTACTACTACTAAGGAGACTGCTATAGGCGCTATAACTATAGTACCTATAGTACCTAGCTTTAGCGCCCCCCCTACTATCAACGCCCTTATAATTAGCGCCCCTCCCTTAACCAACGTCTTTGCCCCTTTCCTTAGGGGCCTAAACGGCAGCTAGTATGCCCTAGCCCTAACCCCTTCTAGCTGGAAGACCTTGAAAAAGCTAGGGAAAAAATCAGAGAAAAATACAGGGAAAGAAGGAAGTAACAACAGTACTGCCAAAGCCGACTATATCGCCCTAGCAACTAAGAAAACCACCTAGGCTGCCCTTAGCCCCCCTAAGCTTATCCTTATACTCTCTAGCCTCCTAGACCGGATAATCAGCCTAGCTAAGGATAGTACTAACTTCTATAGTATAGTAGAAGCAACTACTAAAGCCAGGCAAATTGCCCTTACAGCCCTGTTCTAGGACCCGCCTAAAGGAGCCCTAGCTATAATAGCAGCAGCCCTAGCACCCTAAAACCGCCTTACTACTCTAGCAACGCCTAAGCCATAGTACTAGCAACACCCTTAGCAGCCTAGCTACTACTAGTAACAATAGTAGCAACAGTAGTAATAGCCTAGCCACTCCTAGCCTATAGCCCTAACCTAGGCTAATATAGCTAGTAAGCTAATAGCTAGTAAAGTAACTAGGCCTAGCCTAGAGCGTTAGGTGCTTATCCGACTAGGCTTAGCCTAGTAACAGGTACTTGCTAAATCTGCCCTAGAGGTAGTATAGGCTATTTAACAGGCTTCTGGCCTAGTAGTTTAAGGGGTCTAGACACTCTCTAGCAGTAACCTCCTTCTAGTTATAGAGAATATAGAGATAAAGAAGAGCCTGAAGAGCAATACTACCTAGATTATAAGGGCCTTTGGCAAAAAGGCCTCCCTATATACTATAACCTAGGCAGTAGCGGTTAAGGGCCTTGCAGTCTATAACCGGGTTATAGAGGAAGGCCTACTAGAAGAAGCTAAGAAGCAATACCCTATAGCAGTTAGGGTAAAGGTCTAGCACCTTTAAGGGCTAGAACAGACTAGGATTAAGGCACTAATAGCCTTTACCTCTCTAGAGGCAGCCTAGAAAGCCTATAAAGAGGGGGTCTTCTAAAGCTGCCAAGCCCTAGAAGCAGAGCCCTAGATCGACAAAGCTAAGCCTATCTAATACCTATAGTACTGGAAATAGGGCTATAGGGCTAAGGTATGCTAGAGTAAAGAAGAGATCTGCTATAACTGTAGTACTAACAGCTATACTATACTAGAAGCCCCTACCTACTCTAGAGCACCCTGCTACTACAACTGCCACTAAGTTTACCACGCCTGCTTAGAGGCCTGCCCCTACCTAAAAGAGGTATAGGCATAGGCTAAGGGATATCTACGTTCTAGGCCTAAGGCCTTTAACATTGACTAACCGCCCCTATACCAGCACTAACAGCAATAGTAGCAATAGTAATAACAGTAGTAATACCCTCTTTAGTAGGCCCTATTATAAGAGGAGGGGGAGGAAGGCTATACTATAGTCTTAGGGAAGAGATAGAAGGGCCGACTACTAGTATTAAGAGGGTTAACCCCTAACTAAAGTATAATTACTGCCTGCTTTAGCTACCTAAGCGGCTAAACCCCCCCTTCCTCTATGCTAGCTATAAGCCCTAAAGGGGCTACCGGACCTACTAGAACCCTAGAGCCTATAGGAACCCCTAGACCTCTAGATACTAGACCTGGACTGGACCTAGATACTAGACTAGCTAACGCTACTACTATATAATAACCACTACCTACTATATAGCTAGAGGAGATAGAGATATAAAGGTACGCCTCTAGAATGTATAGGGCTCGAAGGAGGTATAGGAAGTACTACTTTCTATAGTAAAAGAAGAAATACTTGCTATATAAGAACCTTAGATTAATAGGCAGGTACAGTACTCTACCTACTGCCCTAGATCAGCCCCCTACTACCTTATTTTTACCCCTAATAGACAGGCCTTACTTTATATCTATAAATCACTTCTACTAGCAACATAGACTTATAGCTCTAGCTTAGACTAGGCTAGGGCTACTATATAGACTAAGAACGGCCCCTTTATAGTCTAGTCCCTATATAACAACCCCTAACCCTAGGCTAGCTTAACCCCCCTTATAGAAGAAATAAGGGGGAAGATTCACGCCTACCTAGGCCTTTACCTTCTAGCTAGGGACTTTAACCTTTACTACCCCCTTTAGGACCAATATAACCACTTTAGCCCTAGGTTAGAAGACCTACTGCTATTAACAGCAGAGCAGGAGCTTAGCCTCTGTACCCCCTATAGTGCTATAACCAGGGTGCTATAGGGGAGCCAAGTAGGTAGGGCCTCTACTATCAACCACTTCTAGCTTAGTAGTAGCCTTACCTGCTCTTATACTAGCTTAGATATACACTTATGCTTAGACTACTACCTTTAGGTACTAGATATCGACCTAGAAACTAAAGAAACCCTACTACTGCCCCCTTGATTCTAGTAGAAGAAGATGGATAAAGAGGGGGTAGCAAGAGAGGCCAGCTCTCTAATATACAATATAGGGGGCTATAGATATCTATTACGCCTCTCTAACCTAGCTAAGCTCTAGAAGGCCTATAGGCGACTATCAGAGGAACTCTAGCGCATTGCTAGGGCTATAACCTCTAAAGGAACCCTAGTAACTACTAGAAAAAGAGTACCCCCTAGTAGAACAACGAAATCTACTAGGCAGTCTAGGAGAGAAAAAGGGCAGAAAGACAGCTCTAACGCTGCCCTAGCAACTAGGCCCTCCTTACCGCCTACAAGTCAGCCTAGAAGGAGCAAACAAAGGCTATAAGAGAGAGTAAGAGAAAGACCTAGAGGGCCTTTCTATAAAAGGCTAGAGAAAAGCTAAAGAAGCTCTAGCAACTAGAAAGATAGGCTAGGCTATAAAGTACTACTGCCCTACCCCCTTCTAAGCTACTAACCCTTAGACAAGCTAATACCTTCTAGAAGAAGGTAGAGGCCCTTTTAGCACGCTTTTTCCCCCCCTCCCCCTAAGAGGATAGCCTAGAGGAACCCCTAATAGGCCCTAGGCTACTAGTTAGCTAGACGGTTAGGCCAGATAATATAAAAGAGGATATTAAAACAACAAAACCCTAGAAAGTACTAGGACCTAACGAACTCCCTATAGGCTTTCTAAAGGCCTATAGCAACCCCTTATATAAGGCTCTTACTATATTAGCCTTAAAATCCTTCCTCTACAGCTTCTATCCATAGGAATATAAGGAAGCGGTTACTATTGTCCTCCCTAAACCAGGAAAACAGCTAGACACCTATAATACCCCTAGAGGCTACCGCCCTATAGCCCTACTTAACTGTATTAGCAAGGTCCTAGAGAAAGTTATAGGGACTAAGATAAGGGATATAGCTAAGGCTTTTAAGCTAATTCTAGCAATACAACAGAGCTACTACCGCTATAAATCTACTAAATCGGCTATATACCTCCTTATAGCTTAGATCCAGAAGGTATAGAAGTATAAAACCAGGGCCTTCCTCCTATAGCTAGACCTATTAGGGTATTTTAATAGTATCCCTTATAATAGGCTCCTAGCTATATTAGACCAGCTAGGGCTATCTACCTAGCTACTATCCTAGCTAAAGGAATTCCTCTCCTCTAGGACTACTAGCCTCTTATTTAACGGCTAAAAAAGCCAGTAAATCCTAGTACTAATAGGAGTACCCTAAGGCTTACTACTTTTACCAATCCTCTTAGTCCTATACCTCTACCCCCTATATAAAAGACTAGAGAGAAAATACCCTACTATCTCTACTATAGGCTATACAGACGATACTAACCTACTAGCCTTCGGTAGGGAAGCTACAATAACAGCTAGGCAGCTAGGAGAGGCCTAGAAAGAGTGTCTAGACTGGGTGACAACCGCTAGAGTTACCTTCTTAGTAGCAAAGAGCAAGCTTATACACTTCCCCCCTAGAAGGAGGCCCTAGACTAACCCTATTAACCTAGGACTAGTAGGGGACTCCCCCCCCCCTATAACCAGCTATAGAGGCCTGTTTTTTAGGGGTTTAGCTAGACTCTAAGCTTACCTAAAAGGCCTATGCTAGCACTCTATGGCAGAAGCTAAAAACGCAGTCCCTTACTATTACTAGGCTAGCTAGGAAGACCTAGAGACCTAGAATCGAAAAGACTAGGCTCCTATATACAGCAGTAATAAGGCCGGTCCTAGCCTATATAGCCTTGGCCTAGCATACCCCTATTCATATAATACTAAATAGGCTATAAGGTATAACCAAAGGCCTGCTAGTATCTAAAAACAAGGCCTTAAGGAGGGTTATAGGGGCCTATAAAAGGAAACTAGTCCGAAGCCTCTACTATAAGGCTAACGTCCCCCCCCTTAACCTCTACCTTAACACCCTCTTCTTCTCCAGCTAAGCTAGAATAAACAGGGCTATAGGGAAAGAGGTGGCTAAGCAGAAGGAAGCCCTACGCCTTACCCTTAGAAACAGGACCCTTAGGACTAGCCTCCCCCTAAAAGGGCGTACAAACCAAGAAAGAAAGAGGGAGGTAATAGCCTAATAGTACTACTAATAACTAAGGAAGGCTATTAACAAAGAACCCCTCTATACTGCCTAGAAGGATCGCTATTTATAGGAGGCCAGGGCCTCTAGTTACAACCCTTATACAGAGAGCCTCTCAGAGAAATTAGCCAAGGCTACCTTTTAAAAGGAGAACCTAGCTAAGGCCTTTAAGGAGGCCTTCTAAAGACGCCACTATAACCTCTCTAAGGCCGAAAGCTGGCTGCTAATACAGGCCTATACAGGGAAGATAGGCCTAAAGGGATTCCTATATACCTATAAGGTACCTAGGGTTAATAACCCCCTCTGCTACTACCACCTAGCTATAAAGGACATCCGACATATATTTAACAGTTGCCCGGCCTACCCTTTAGCCTCCTTTAAGGAGAGGGAAAGAGGGGATATACACAGCTTTCTCTATAGACTTGAAAAAGGGGGTGGCAGCGCTATACGCCCTCTAGTTCGCCATATTGCTACTAGACTGCTAGAATACTCTGTTGCTCAGAGGCTAGGAGCGGTCTAGCCTATACCCCTTTAGGCAGTATGTTTTCATACTCCTAAAGGGGCGGTATCTACTCTGGTAAAGATTGGCCTAACCCCTATCACACCCCCCTTCTCTCCTATATACGGTTATAGGTTTTTCACCCGTTGTACGGTTTTCCTATAGCACTCGTTCAGCCTACCTAGATATCCCCTACGGGGATCAGATAGCGTAATAGAATCTATCTATAGTATAATCTAGGCCTTCTACCTGTATAAAGACCCTAGCTACTAACCGAGATTTATACTTAATAGGCCTGTTCTTAGCGTCCTTTTTAACCTTGAGAACGTTTCGACAGGTAATAAGCTTACAATTAGAAGGTAATAGACTCCTAGGTAGAGATTTAAAAACCCCTAGCTCTAATAACTAGATAAATTACTTGGTAATAGCCTCTAACCACTTACTACGCTCATCTCTAGGTAGTTTTAAGACTTGCTTATAAGTAGTAGGCGTACTATCCTTAGATATTACCCTTTTTCGAGCCTTATAGACAAAAGACAGTATATAGCTACTAGTCTTAGCTAAAAGCTTATAGTAATCAAGCTGCATTTTATCCCCCTCTGAAATAAGATTACTATTATCAAAAGGTTCGTTCGTTATAGGCTAATAAGGCGCTATAACTTCTTTAGGCTTAGGTGTAAAAATAGGCTCTATAGTTTGGGGAAACGCCTCTAGTAATTCAGGCTTTCTAATAGATATAGTAGGCCTAGTAGACTCTACTATAACCGGATTTATAGGCTTATCCGGTAAGGGTTTATCTAATTCACTATCGGAAGAAGATTTGTAAGGTTCTAGCTTACTAGGTCCTATTTCTATACTAATAGGCTTTTCAGTATTAAGATTAGAAGGGTCCAGGCTGACAGCCCCCTCTAAATCTAGGTCTAGGTCTACTAATTCCCCCTCTAAAGCTGTATTATCAGTAGGCTGACTTAGTACTGTATTATCCTCTATAAACTTACCAGTAGAGTTTTTAAGTACTGCTCTTATAGACGGTATATATACTAGGTAGGTCTTAGAACCTAATACTGCTAGAAATTTACACTCTTCCGTTCTAGAGGTAAGTTTTAACGATTTAGACCGTTTTCTAGGGGTATAATAGCCTCTCCTCTAGCGCCTATAGCCCTATAGCGCTCTAGGTTAGGTATATGTGGAATACCAGGCTCTAGCTTGTCAAATAGAGCCTGGAAAGGAGTGGTTTCCTTATTAGTTATAGCTGTACTATTAACTAATTCCATTATAGCCTCTAGTATAAAGCACCACAAATACTAGGGTAAAGCGCTACTAAGAATAGTATACCTTACACGGTCTAGTATAACTCTAACTGATCGTTCTACTAAGCCGTTCTGCTCGTAGATATAGGGGGCAGAAGTGCTAAATTTAATACCCCTTTTAGCTAACCAAGTAGTTAATAAATCAGTTATTTCAGTGCCTCCATCAAAGTGGAATTTAGTAGGATATATACCAAAACCATTCCTTAGGCCCCTAAAAAAGCCCTTAATAGCATTAGCTACTATAAGGCCTGATTTATTAGGTAGGGCAAAAACCCACCTATACCTACTTTTACAGTTAACCAGAAGTAAGACTATAGGGTTTCTATTATAAGGCCTAGGCCTAATTTTAACAGTATCCCCCTCTATTGAGTCGAAGACCCTAGGTAGGTCAGGTATTAAAGCCTTACTAACCCTTCTTACTGCTTTACCTCGATCATAGCTAGAGCAGTGAAAATCAGCTTCCTTGATTTTATCAAAATTAGGCAGCCCTTTAGTAATACTAGAGGTCTTTTTCAAAAGATGTAGGCCTATATGGCCTAGCCTAACGTGCCACAATTTAGCTAAATTAAGTAGATTATAGTAATCTCGCTGAGCTATATTAGGCTCCTTTAAAGTAGGGCTAGATATAGCCTTTTCTACTTTATTCCCCTCTATAACTAGCTCTCTTAGCACATAGGGCAGGTTTCCAGTGCCAGTTAAGGGCTTAGGCTCCCTAGTCTCACAGGGACTTTGATAGGGGGCCTAGGCAGTAGCTAAGGGCTCTACAGGCCTACGGGGCCTTTTCCCCCTTCAAGAAGGTCCTATACCTTCTAAAGTAGTGCCCTTAGCCGGAGGGTTCCTTAGCTTATAGCGCTTTTGAGGCTCTATAGCTTCGGATACTATAGCATCCTTTATAATAGGTCTATAGTCTTCCTTTCTAATAGAATTAGAAGGAATTTCCACGACTATCTTATTACGCTGTGGCTCTATACTTTTAGTAGTATAACTAGAAAGGCCTAAAGGAAAAGCAAAATTTGCATGTAATATAGGCTTAGAGCTACCTTTAACGTTAAGAAAAAATCCTGATTTTTTAAAGTCTAGTACAGCTATACAGCGTCTATCACCCCTGTAAAGGGTTTCCTTTATAAGGCAACCTCCCGAATCATAGTGCCTAACCCTACTAACAATATTTATATCAATATAGATAGATAGATAGATTCTATTACGCTATCTGATCCCCGTAGGGGATATCTAGGTGGGCTAAACTAGTGCTATAGGAAAACCGTATAACGGGTGAAAAACCTATAACCGTACATAGGAAAAAAGGGGGTGTAATAGGGGGTAGGCTAATCTTTACCAGAGTAGATACCGCCCCTTTAGGAGTATGAAAACATACTTCCTAAAGGGGTATAAGCTAGACCGCTCCTAGCCTCTAAGCAACCGAGTATTCTAGCAGTCTAGTAGCAATATGGCGAACTAGGGGGCGTACAGCTCTGCCGCCCCCTTTTTTAAGTCTGTAGAAAAAGCTATATATATCCCCTCTTTCCCTCTCTTTAAAGGAGGCTAAAGGGTAGGCCAGATAACCATCGAATATATGTCGGATGTCCTCTGTAGCTAGGTAGCAGCGGCAGAGGGGGTTATCAACCCTAGGCACCTTATAGGTATATAGAAATCCCCTTAGGCCTATCTTCCCTGTACGGGCCTGTATTAGTAGCGAACTTTCGGCCTTAGAGAGATTATAGTAGCGTCTTTGGAAGGCCTCCTTAAAGGCCTTAGCTAGGTTTTCCTCTTGAAAGATAGCCTTAGCTGATTTCTCTAAGGGGCTCTCTGTATAAGGGTCGTAGCTAGAGGCCCTGGCCTTCTATAAATAGCGATCCTTCTAGGCAGTATAAAGGGGTTCCTTGTTAATAGCCTTCCTTAGTTGTTAGTAGTGCTACTAGGCTGTTGCTTCCCTTTTCCTTTCCTGCTTTATACACCTACCTAGGGGGAGGCTGGTCCTAGGGGTCCTGCTTCTAAGGGTAAGGTATAGGGCTTCCTTCTACTTAGCTACCTCTTCCCCTATAGCCCTGTTTATTCTAGCCTAGCTAGAGAAGGAGAGGGCGTTAAGGTAGAGGTTAAGGGGGGGGACGTTAGCCTTATAGTAGAGGCTTCGGATTAGTATTCTCTTATAGGCCCCTATAACTCTCCTTAGGGCCTTGTTTTCGGCTGCTAGTAGGCCTCTAGTTATACCCCATAGCCTATTTAGTATTGTAGGTATAGGGGTATGCCAGGCCAAGGCTGCGTAGGCTAGGACCGGCCTTATTACTGCTATATATAGGAGCCTAGTCTTTTCGATTCCAGGTCCCCAGGTCTTTCTAGCTAGCCTAGTAATAGCAAGGGACTATGTTTTTAGCTTCTATCGTAGGGTATTAGCATAGGCCTTCCAGATAAGCTTAGGGTCTAGCTAAACCCCTAGAAAATAGGCCTCTATAGCTGGTTATAAGGGGGGGGAGTCCTCTATTGGTCCTAGGTTAATAGGATTAGTCTAGGGCCTTCTTCCAGGGGGGAAGTATATAAGCTTGCTCTTTGCTACTAAGAAGGTAACCCCGGCAGTTGTTACCTAGTCTAGGCACTCTCTCTAGGCTTCTTCTAGCTGCCTAACTGTTATTATAGCTTCTTTACTAAAGGCTAGTAGATTGGTATCGTCTGTATAGCCTATAGTAGAGATAGTAGGGTATTTTCTCTCCAGTCTTTCGTATAGGGGGTATAGGTATAGGACTAAGAGGATTGGTAAAAGTGGTAAGCCTTAGGGTACTCCTGTTAGTACTGGGATTTACTAGCTCTTTTGGCCGTCAAATAAGAGGCTAGTAGTTCTAAAGAAGAGGAATTCCTTTAGCTAGGATAGTAGCCAGATAGGTAGCCCTAACTGGTCTAGTATAGCTAGGAGTCTGTTATAAGGGATACTGTCGAAATACCCTAATAGGTCTAGCTATAAGAAGGAGGCCCCGGCTTTATATTTCCATGCCTCCTAGACCTAAGCTATAAGGAGGTATATAGCCGATTCGGTAGACTTATAGCGGCAGTAGCCCTGTTACGTTGCTGGAATTAGCTTAAAAGCTTTAGCTATATCCCTTATCTTAGTCCCTATAACTTTTTCTAGGACCTTACTAATATAGTTAAGCAGGGCTATAGGTCAGTAGCCTCTAGGGGTGTTATAGGTATCCGGCTGTTTTCCTGGCTTAGGAAGGACAATAGTAACCGCTTCCTTATATTCCTGTAGATAGAAGCTATAGAGGAAGGATTTCGAGGCTAGTATAGTAAGGGCCTTGCATAAGGGGTTACTATAGGCCTTTAGAAAGCCTATAGGGAGTCTGTCAGGTCCTAGTGCTTTCTAGGGTTTTGTTGTTTTAATAGCCTCTTTTATATTGTCCGGCCTAACTGTCTAGCTAACTAGTAGCCTAGGGCCTATTAGGGGTTCCTCCGGGCTGTCCTCCTAGGGGGAGGGGGGGAAGAAGCGTGCTGAAAGGGCCTTTACCTTCTTCTAGAAGGTACTGGCTTATCTAAGGGTTAGTAGCTTAGAAGGGGGTAGGGCGGTAGTACTTTGTAGCCTAGCCTATCTTTTTAGTTACTAGAGCTTCTCTGGCTTTTCCCTAGCCTTTTATAGAAAACCCCTTTAGGTCTTCCTCTTACTTTCTTTTATAGCTTTTGTTTGCTCTCTCTAGGCTAACTTATAGGCAGTAAGGAGGGCCTGGTTACTAGGAGAGCGTTAGAGCTGTCTTTCTGCCCTTTTTCTTTCCTAGACTGCCTAGTAGACTTTATTGTTCTACTAGAGGACGTTCCTCCTTCTAGTAGTTACTAGGGCTTCTTTAGGTATTATAGCCCTAGCAATACGCTGGAGTTCCTCTAATAGTCGCCTATAGGCCTCCTAGAGCTTAGCTAGGTTAGAGAGGCGTAATAGATATCTATAGCCCCCTATATTATATAATAGGAAGCTAGCCTCTCTTACTATCCCCTCCTTATCTATCTTCTTCTACTGGAATTAGAGGGGTATCGGTAGGGCTTTTGTGTTTTCTAGGTCGATATCTAGTACCTAGGGGTAGTAGTCTAAGCGTAAGTGTATATCCGAGCTAGTATAGGAGCAGATAAGGCTGCTACTAAGCTAGAAGTGGTCGATAGTTAAGGCCCTACCTGCTTAG
Organism: Phyllachora maydis; assembly: GCA_029339225.1. Lineage (NCBI taxonomy): Eukaryota > Fungi > Ascomycota > Sordariomycetes > Phyllachorales > Phyllachoraceae > Phyllachora > Phyllachora maydis. The sequence continues at coordinate 2,633,915 of JAQQPM010000004.1, forward strand.
CTCCCCTATAGCGCCTTAGTTATAGCGCTATAGGGGGTATAGAGGGTAAGTCCCTACTCTACTATTAATAGTAGTAGGTCTTCTAACCTAGGGCTAAAGCGGTTATATTAGTTCTATAGGGGGTATTAAAGGTTAAAGTCCCTAGCTAGAAGGTAAAGGCCTAGGCAGGCGTTGATCTTCCCCCTTATTTCCTCTATAAGGGGGGTTAGGCCAGTCTGGGGTTAGGGGTCGTTATATAGGGACCAGACTATAAAGGGGCCGTTCTTAGTCTATATAGTAGCCCTAGCCCAGTCTAAGCTAGAGCTATAAATCTATGTTGCTAGTAGGAGTAATTTGTGGATATAAAGCGAGGCTTGTCTGTTAGAGGTAAAAGGTAGGGGGCTGATCTAGGGCAGTAGGTAGAGTGCTATACCTGCCTATTAATCCAGGGCTCTTATATAGCGAGTATTTCTTCTTTTACTATAGAAAGTAGTACTTCCTATACTTCCTTCAAGCCCTATACGTTCTAGAGACATACCCTTATATCTCTATCTCCTCTAGCTATATAGTAAGCGGTAGTTGTTATATAGTAGTAGCGTTAGCTAGTCTAGTATCCAGGTCTAGTCCAGGTCCAGCATCTAGAGGTCTAGGGGCTCCTATAGGTTCCAGGGTTCTAGTAGGTCTTGTAGCCCCTTTAAAGCTTATAGCTAGTATAGAGGAAGAGGGGGTTTAGCCGCTTAGGTAGCTAAAGCAGGCGGTAATCGTACTCTGGTTAGGGGTTAACCCTCTTAATACTATTGGTCAGCCCCTCTGTCTCTTCCCCGAGACTATAGTATAGCCTTCTTCCCCCTCCTCTTATAATAAGGCCTGCTAGGGGGGGTATTGTTACTGTTGTTACTGTTACTACTATTACTGTTACTGTTAGTACTGCTGGTATAAAGGCAGTTGGTTAACGTTAAAGGCCTTAGGCCTAGAACGTAGATATCCCTTAGCCTATGCCTATACCTCTTTTAGGTAGGGGCAGGCCTCTAAGCAGGCGTAGTAAGCTTAATAGCAGTTATAGCAGCAGGGTGCCCTAGAGCAGGTAGGGGCTTCTAGCGTAGTATAGCTGTTAGCGCTATAGTTATAGCAGATCTCCTTCTTACTCTGGCATACCTTAGCCCTATAGCCCTATTTCCAGTACTATAGGCATTAGATAGGCTTAGCTTTGTCGATCTAGGGCTCTGCTTCTAGAGCCCGGCAGCTCTAGAAGACCCCCTCCTTATAGGCCTTCTAGGCTGCCTTTAAGGAGGTAAAGGCTATTAGTGCCTTAACCTTAGTCCTTTCTAGCCCTTAAGGGTATTAGACTTTTACCCTAACCGCTATAGGGTACTGCTTTTTAGCCTCTTCTAGTAGACCTTCCTCTATAACCTGGTTATAGACTATAAGGCCTTTAACTGCTACTACCTAGGTTGTAGTATATAGGGAGGCCTTCTCTCTAAAGGCCCTTGTAATCTAGGCTATATTGTTCTCCAGGCTCTTCTTTATCTCTATATTCTCTATAACTAATAGGAGGTTACCGCTAGAGAGCGTCCGAACCCTCTAAACAGCTAGGCCAGAAGCCTGTTAGATAGCCTGTACTACCTCTAGGGCAGATTTAGCTAGTACCTATTGCTAGGCTAAGCCTAGTTAGATAAGTACCTAGCGCTCTAGGCTAGGCCTAGTTACCTTGCTAGCTATTAGCTTACTAGCTATATTAGCCTAGGTAGGGGCTATAGGCTAGGAGTGGCTAGGCTGTTGCTATTGTTGCTGCTATTATTGTTAGTAGTAGCTAGGCTACTAAGGGTGTTGCTAGTACTGTAGTTTAGGCGTTCTTAGGGTAGTAGGGCGGTTTTGGGTTGCTAGAGCTGTTGCTATAGCTAGGGCTTTTTTAGGAGGGTCCTAGAGCAGGGCTATAAGGGCGATTTACCTGGCTTTAGTAGTAGCTTCTACTATACTATAGAAGTTGGTACTGTCCTTGGCTAGGCTAATTATTCGATCTAGGAGGCTAGAGAGCGTAAGAGCAAGTTAAGAGGGGCTAAGGGTAGCCCGGGCGGTTTTGTTGGTTGCTAGGGCAATATAGTCGGCCTTAGTAGCACTGTTGTTATTTTCTTCTTTCCCTATATTTTTCTCCTATTTTTTCCTAGCTTTTTCGAGGTTTTCTAGCTAGAGGGGGTTAGGGCTGGGATATGCCGGCTACCGTTTAGGCCTCTAAGGAAAGGGGTAAAGACGTTGGTTAAGGGGGGGGCGCTAATTGTAGGGGCGTTGATAGTAGGGGGGGCGCTAGAGCTAGGTACTATAGGTACTATAGTTATAGCACCTATAGCGGTCTCTTTAGCAGTAGTAGAGGTGGTAGTTTGGCGGTCTTCTATCTCTATATCGTTGTTTAGGTGGTCTGTACTTAGGGGTTAGTCCATACTTAGAGGCTGGCTTAGGGGGTTATTATTGTTATTATTGGCTGTAGGTAGGGCAGGGTTGCCAGGGCGTAGAGCTGTATTAGTAGCCCGTATGCGAGGAAATTGCAGTTGCAAGAGGGCAGCTAGGCTTGCTATTTTCTGCATTTTCGCACGCCTAGGGCTGTCGCGCAACCGACAGCGCTACAGCGAAAATTGGCGGGCGTTGTGTCCTCGATCAGACGGTTCGAATGGATGTGGTTGCACGCGATTTGGTGTAGTTTTGACCAAAAACTCGTTTTTCGCTTTTAGGTGTCGGTCTCTTATTTATATCAATATAAGGTAGGTATAAAACGTTATCTAATACTAATTTAGTATAGGTAGGGGGGGCCTTTCTAGATAATACTTCTAGTGTAATAGAGCCTATACCAGCCAGGCTTACAGGGCTATTTCCAGTGTTAATAGGGCGTAACTGGCCTATGTTAGGCGTAAAGGTAGTAAACCGCTCTTTACTATTACTAATATGGTCCGTAGATCCTATATCGTATAGCCAACTATTATAAAGAGCGGGGTCTCTAGGGCGTCTTCTAGGCTGATTATCTTTATATTTTGCCTTGTTATTAGAAGAGGTTTTTAGGCCTTTCCCTTTAAAGTCCTTACGCTTCTTATACCCTTTTAACGCTAATAGCTATACTAATTGGGTATTAGAATCGCTAGAAGAACTAGAATCGGAACTCGAGTTAGATTCCTCTTCTTCTTCTATAGCTAGGTTATAGGACCCTAGTATAAAGGAGGCTTGTTCAGCACTTTTAGCACTATAATTCTGCCCTTTAATATTATAACTAGCCTTCTTCTTCCCCTTTTTCTTATTTTTACCCTTCTTACTAGGGTTAGAATTTGAATTAGGGGTTGAATTAGAGCTATTAGCTACGTGAGCTGCTCTATACGCCTCTGTAGCTAGGTTCCTAGATTCTTCTAGAATATTAGCCATTAGATATTCTATATTAAGGCTAGATGCTATAAGACCTAGCATTCTAGCCTGTCTTATAGGGCTCTTTTGGCGTGATACCCAGCTAGGAAACTTAGATTCTAGAGCCTTAAAATACTGATTTAGTATTAAAGAGGGATCTATATCTATTTTAGCTATAGTAAGCTTAGCAAGATAGCCATTAAATTCAGCGTTAAAAGCTGATAAGCCTTTTTTATAGGTACTAAAGGTAAGGGCATGGAATTCGTTATAGACGTCCTCCTTTTTAGACTCTATAGGTCGGCTTTACTGCCTAACAAGCAGCTTAAAGGCCTTAGAAGGTATATAAATCCACGATATAGCAGCCCTAGGGCCACTAGATAAGCTATTACGTAGAAGTATTAAAAGAACAGGTTAATCAGAGTCACTATAAGTGTTAGATATATTAGGGTTTTCTAAAAAATTAGATATCCCTCACGCTCTGAGCACTATACTTAAAGCCTGAATCTACTGTTCAAAATTACTTTCCCTGCTAAGCTTACTATCGTCCGGTATAGCAAAGGCCTTTTTAGAAAGCTCCTTTACTATACTACTAGTAATAGTATCCTTAAAGCCTTCCTTAGACCCTATATCTATAGGGGGGTCTAAATTACTAGTAGCTGTATTATCTACAGCCGGCCTAGGTAGAAGATATATTCTTTATAGCGCTAACGCTATCCTCGACAGAGGCTTTTAGGGTATTTAGACTTAAAAGAAAAACCGACACCTAAAAACGAAAAACGAGTTTTTGGTCAAAACTACACCAAATCGCGTACAACCACATCTATTCGAACCGTCCGATTAAGGACATAACGCCCGCTAATTTTCGCTATAGCACTGTTGGTTATGCAACAGCCCTAGGTATGCGAAAACGCAGAAAATAGCGAGCCTAGCTGCCCTTTCACAACTGCAATTTCCTTATATATAGGCTACTAATGCAGCTCTATACCCTGGCAACCCGGCCCTACCTATAGCTAACAATAATAATAATAACCCTTTAAGCTAGCCCCTAAGTATAGACTACTAACCTTTAAGTAAAGACTACCTAAATAATAATATAGAAATGAAAGACTGCTAAACTACTACCTCTACTACTGCTAAGGAGACTGCTATAGCTGCTATAACTATAGGACCTATAGTACCTAGCTCTAGTACCCCCCCTACTATCAATGCCCCTATAATTAGCACCCTCTTCTTAACCAACGTCTTTGCCCCTTTCCTTAGGGGCCTAAATAGCAGCTAATATGCGCTAGCCCTAGCCTCTTCTAGCTAAAAAACCTTGAAAAAGCTAGGGAAAAAATCAGAGAAGAATATAGGGAAAGAAGGAAGTAACAATAGTACTGCTAAGGCCGACTATATTGCCCTAGTAACTAAGAAAACTACCTAAGCTGCCCTTAGCCCTCCTAAGCTTACCCTTATACTCTTTAGCCTCCTAGACTAGATAATCAGCCTAGCTAAGAATAGTATTAACTTCTATAGTATAGTAGAAGCAACTACTAAAGCCAGGTAAATTGCCCTTATAGCCCTGCTCTAGGACCTGCCTAGAGAAGCCCCAGCTATAATAGCAGCAGCCCTAGCACCCTAAAACCGTCCTACTACCCTAGCAACGCCTAAGCTATAATACTAGTAATACCTTTAACAGCCTAGCTACTACTAGTAATAATAGTAATAATAGTAGTAACAGCCTAGCTACTCCTAGTCTATAGCCCTAACCTAGGCTAATATAGCTAGTAAGCTATTAGCTAGTAAGGTAACTAGGCCTAGCCTAGAGCGCTAGGTACTTATCCAACTAGGCTTAGCCTAGTAATAGGTACTTGCTAAATCTGCCCTAAAGGTAGTTTAAGCTATTTAATAGGCTTCTAGCCCAGTAGTTTAGGGGGTTTAGATACTCTTTAGTAGTAACCTCCTTCTAGTTATAGAGAATATAGAGATAAAGAAGAGCCTGGAGAGCAATACTACCTAGATTACAAGGGCCTTTAGCAAGAAGGCCTCCCTATATACTATAACCTAGGCAGTAGCAGTTAAGGGCTTTATAGTCTATAACTAGGTTATAGAGGAAGGCCTACTAGAAGAAGCTAAAAAGTAATACCCTATAGCAGTTAGGGCAAAGGTCTAGTACCCTTAAGGGCTAGAACGGACTAGGGTTAAGGTACTAATAGCCTTTACCTCCCTAGAGGTAGCCTAGAAAGCCTATAAGGAGAGGGTCTTCTAGAGCTACTAAGCCCTAGAAGCAGAGCCCTAGATTAATAAAGCTAAGCCTATCTAATACCTACAGTACTAAAAATAGGGCTATAGGGCTAAGGTATGCCAGAGCAAAGAAGAGATCTACTATAACTGTAGCGCTAATAGCTATACCACGCTAGAAGCCCCTACCTACTCTAGGACACCCCGCTGCCGCAACTGCTACCAAGCTTACTATGCCTACTTAGAGGCCTACCCTTACCTAAAAGAGGTATAGGCATAGGCTAAGGGATATCTATATTCTAGGCCTAAGGCCTTTAACGTTAACTAACCGCCCTTATACCAGTACTAACAGTAATAGTAGCAACAGCAATAACAGTAGTAATACCCCCCTTAGCAGGCCCTATTATAAGAGGAGGGGGAGGAAGGCTATACTATAGTCTTAGGGAAGAGATAGAGGGGCTAACTAATAGTATTAAGAGGGTTAACCCCTAACTAGAGCATAATTACTACCTGCTTTAGCTACCTAAGCGGCTAAACCCCCCCTTCCTCTATACCAGCTATAAGCCCTAAAAGGGCTACTAGACCTACTAGAACCCTAGAGCCTATAGGAGCCCCTAGACCCCTAGATACTAGACCTAGACTAGACCTAGATACTAGACTGGCTAATACTACTACTATATAACAACCACCGCCTACTATATAGCTAGAGGAGATAGAGATATAAAGGTACGCCTCTAGAATATATAGGGCTTAAAGGAGGTATAGGAAGTACTACTCTCTATAGTAAGAGAAGAAATACTTGCTATATAAGAACCCTAGATTAATAGGCAGGTATAGCACTCTACCTACTACCCTAGATCAGCCCCCTACCACCTTATTTTCACCCCTAACGGACAGGCCTCACTTTATATCCATAAATCACTCCTACTAGTAACATAGACTTATAGCTCTAGCTTAGACTAGGCTAGGGCTACTATATAGACTAAGAACAGCCTCTTTATAGTCTAGTCCCTATATAACGACCCCTAACCCTAGACTGGCTTAACCCCCTTTATAGAGGAAATAAGGGGGAAGATCAACGCCTACCTAGGCCTTTACCTTCTAGCTAGGGACTTTAACCTTTACCACCCCCTTTAGGACCAATATAACTGCTTTAGCCCTAGGTTAGAAGACCTACTACTATTAATAGCAGAGTAGGGGCTTACCCTCTGTACCCCCTACGGCGCTATAACTAGGGTGCTATAGGGGAGCCAAGCAGGTAGGGCCTCTACTATCAACTACTTCTAGCTTAGCAGCAGCCTTACCTGCTCCTATACTAGCTTAGATATATACTTACGCTTAGACTACTACCCCTAGGTACTAGATATCGACCTAGAGACTATAGAAACCCTACTACCGCCCCCCCGATTCCAGTAGAAGAAGATAGATAAAGAGGGGGTAGTAAGAGAGGCTAGCTCCCTAATATATAATATAGGGCGCTATGGATATCTATTACGCCTCTCTAACCTAGCTAAGCTCTAAGAGGCCTATAGACGACTATTAAAGGAACTCTAGCGTATTACTAGGGCTATAACCCCTAAAGGAGCCCTAGTAACTACTAGAAGGAAGAGTACCCTCTAGTAGAACAACGATATCTACTAGGTAGTCTAGGAGAGAAAAAGGGCAGAAAGATAGCTCTAACGCTCCCTTAGTAACCAGGCCCTCCTTACCGCCTACAAGTCAGCCTAGAAGGAGCAAAGAAAGGCTATAAGAGAGAGTAAGAGAAAGACCTAGAGGGCCTTTCTATAAAAGGCTAGAGAAAAGCCAGAGAAGCTCTAGTAACTAGAAAGATAGGCTAGGCTACAAAGTACTACTGCCCTACCCCCTCTTAAGCTACTAACCCTTAGATAAGCCAGTACCTTCTAGGAGAAGGTAGAGGCCCTTTTAGCACGCTTCTTCCCCCCCTCCCCCTAAGAGGATAGCCCAGAGGAACCCCTAATAGGCCCTAGGCTACTAGTTAGCTAGACAGTTAGGCTAGACGATATAAAAGAGGCTATTAAAATAACAAAACCCTAGAAAGTACTAGGACCTAACGAACTCCCTATAGGCTTTCTAAAGGCCTGTAGCAACCCCTTATATAAGGCCCTTGCTATACTAGCCTTAAAATCCTTCCTCTATAGCTTCTACTTATAGGAATATAAGGAAGTAGTTACTATCGTCCTCTCTAAACCAGGAAAACAGCTAGATACCTATAACACCCCTAGAGGCTACTGCCCTATAGCCCTACTTAACTGTATTAGCAAGGTCCTAGAGAAAGTTATAAGGACTAAGATAAGGGATATAGCTAAGGCTTTTAAGCTAATTCCAGTAATACAATAGGGCTACTGCTGCTATAAATCCACTAAATTAGCTATAAACCTCCTTATAGCTTAGATCTAGGAGGCATAGAAGTATAAAGCCAGGGCCTCCCTCTTATAGCTAGACCTATTAGGGTATTTCGACAGTATCCCTTATAATAGGCTCCTAGCTATACTAGACTAGCTAGGGCTACCTACCTGGCTACTATCCTAGCTAAAGGAATTCCTCTCCTCTAGGACTACTAGCCTCCTATTTAACAGCTAAAAAAGCCAGCAAATCCTAGTACTAACAGGAGTACCCTAAGGCTTACTACTTTTACCAATCCTCTTAGTCCTATACCTCTACCCCCTATATAAAAGACTAGAGAGAAAATACCCTACTATCTCTACTATAGGCTATATAGACGATACTAACCTACTAGCCTTCGGCAGGGAAGCTGTAACAACGGTTAGGCAGCTAGAAGAGGCCTAGAAAGAGTGTCTAGACTGGGTAACAACCACTAGAGTTACCTTCTTAGTAGTAAAGAGCAAGCTTATACACTTCCCCTCTAGAAGGAGGCCCTAGACTAACCCTATTAACCTAGGACTAATAGGGGACTTTCCCCCCCTACAACTAGCTATAGAAGCCTGTTTTCTAGAGGTTTAGCTAGACTTTAAGCTTACCTAGAAGGCCTACGCCAGCACCCTACAGTAGAAGCTAAAAACGTAGTCCCTTACTATTACTAGGCTAGCTAGAAAGACCTAGGGACCTAGAATCGAAAAGACTTGGCTCCTATATATAGCAGTAATAAGGCCGGTCCTAGCCTACGTAGCCTTGGCCTAACATACCCCTAAACCTATAATACTAAATAGGCTATAAGGTATAACTAGAGGCCTACTAGCATCTGAAAACAAGGCCCTAAGAAGGGTTATAGAGGCCTATAAAAGGATACTAGTCTAAAGCCTCTACTATAAGGCTAACGTCCCCCCCCTTAACCTCTACCTTAACGCCCTCTCCTTCTCTAGCTAAGCTAGAATAAACAGGGCTATAGAGAAAGAGGTAGCTAAGCAGAAGGAAGCCCTACGCCTTACCCCTAGAAACAGGACCCCTAGGACTAGCCTCCCCCTAAAAGGGCATATAAAGTAAGAAAGAAAAAGGAAGGTAACAGCCTAGTAGCACTACTAACAACTAAGAAAGGCTATTATTAAAGAACCCCTCTATACTGCCTAGAAGGATCGCTATCTATAGGAGGCTAGGGCCTCTAGTCATAACCCCTATATAGAGAGCCTTTTAGAGAAATCAGCTAAGGCTACCTTTCAAGAGGAGAACCTAGCTAAGGCCTTTAAGGAGGCCTTCTAAAGACGCTACTATAACCTCTCTAAGGCCGAAAGGTCGCTGCTAATACAGGCCTATATAGGGAAGATAGGCCTAAGGAGATTCCTATATACCTATAAGGTACCTAGGGTTGATAACCCCCTCTGCTACTACTACCTAGCTATAGAGGACATCTAATATATATTCGACAGTTGCCCAGCCTACCCTTCGGCCTCCTTTAAGGAGAGGGAAAGAGGGGATATATACAGCTTTCTCTATAGACTCGAAAAAGGGGGCAGTAGCGCTATACGCCCCCTAGTTCGCCATATTACTACTAGACTGCTAGAATACTCTGTTGCTTAGAGGCTAGAAGCGGTCTAGCCTATACCCCTTTAGGCAGTATGTTTTCACACTCCTAAAAGGGCGGTATCTACTCTGGTAAAGATTGGCCTACCCCCTATCACACCCCCCTTTTTTCCTATATACGGTTATAGGTTTTTCACCCGTTATATAGTTTTCCTATAGCACTAGTTCAGCCTACCTAGATATCCCCTACGGGGATCAGATAGCGTAATAGAATCTATCTCTATTTAGACTTAAAAGTAGTGTTTTTATATCACTAGATTGGCTAGCTATAACTCGCTTATACGATTTTATATACTGTTTTAGGACTTCTATAACCTCGCTATAGTCTTCGCCATCTTCCTTATCTTCTAATAGGGTTCGTATAGGTAGTAGAGGCCTAGAAGATTGCCCTGAATCAGCTGGGTTACTAGCCCTTTTAGGGGCTATACCCTTCCCTTTAGCTTGATCCGCCATTGTAAATAAGCTTCTTTTTACTTATAGTACTAGCTAAAGCACTTAATTAGCTTCCAGTTCACTAAAGCTAATTAGCTAGCTCACTAATTATAGTAGTGATTTTCTAGGCAGTCTTAGCGCTTAGTAGGTTTATAGCGCTGACTACTTGCTACTTAGTAGGGCTTTCTAGTAGAAATTCTAGACTAGGCTCTAAGGGCTAGAGACTTCGACGTAGGGACTTAACTACTGCCTATAGATATATCTATAGAAAGGGCTCTATAGTAGGGAAATATAGGTCTTTAGCGCTAGAAATTCTAAAACGCTAGCCTTTCTACTTCGAGCTGTAAGTAGAAAGGTCTTTTAGTGTAGGTAAGTATACTAGCCTAAGTGTATAAGAGCCCCAAACGCTCGTCAATACTATAGGACTTAGATTTCTCAGCGATTTCTCCTTCTAGATTTTCAGGCTTTTTAGTCCTTAAATAGCCTTCAATAAGATGTAATATATAGCTTTTTAGGGCTATTATAGTACTATATTTTTAGCTATAAGAGGCTCAAATAGCCCTATATATAGGTAGAGATAGCGCTTTGAAATTTGGACTCCAACGATAACTATCCCACAGGCTATCCGGGCTCATAACCTATTAGAATGGGTAATCCTATATAAGGATCTGTAACTACTACAGCCTACTAGTAGTAGTCGTATAGGGTACGTAGGGGCAGCAACAGCGTTGATATAGACTAAATAGCACTTCCTAGGTATGTGCTAATATAGTAAAGTAGGGCCCTTTACTGTATTCCCTCTATAAAAGTCCTTATATAACGGTATAGTTATAGGCTATAGCGCTATAATATAGGGGCTTTAAGCTTATATATCACGGCTTTCAGTAGGTCTTATAGGCCTATAAGGCTTATAGTTATAGGTAACGTATAATTTGATTTCTAGTCCAGTAGGTAAGGCTTCGCAATTTCCTTCCCTACATATACCCTCCAGGACCGTTCCTGCCTTCCATACGGCAGGAGCGCCTAAGTAGGTGCATAGCGCCTTCCCGAAGAACCAAATAAGCTGGCGATTTTAAATAATCGACTTACGGCCACCTAAGCTGCAGGGTAAGCCGCACGACTTTTCCTATAAGTTCTGTTTTCGCTCCTGCGGTATAGGGTAGGTATAGGGTAGGTAGGTGACCTAGTAGAAGAGCCTTTTAAGGCTATTTCTAGCGCTTATACAGCCTAAGGAGGCTGTCTCTATAAAAGTGGGGCATAAATCTAAAAATAGAACAGCCTTTTAAGCTATTTCTAGGCTATATAGTGGAATATATAGCTTAGTCAGCGGTATCCACAAAAGTGGGTCCACCCTTAGAATATAGCTATATATCTAGTAGTTTGAGAACTGAAATCCGTTTTGCCTAAGCTATAAGCGTTAGAGCGCTATAGCTTATTTTATACGTTGGACATAAGGTCTTATAGGGCGATATTAACTTGACTGTTTTCTAGAACTAGTACCTATAGGGGCCTATTTTCTAATAGTCCGAGTTAGTCTATTAGGTTTAGGATTTTATAGGACTAGCTAATACTATTGTTGCTGTTGAAGTGCTTCTTTACCTTTATACTAAGCTAGTCTATTGCTTCACCTAGGTCTTTCATCTTATATATAGTCTTAATATCTAAAATAGCCTAGTCTATATCCTAATCTAGCCTAACTATTAATATATTATTAACATATATCAATGTTAGAAGGGGTCCTCCATAGAATATTATTAGAATGGGTAATTCTATATAAGGATCTATAACTACTACAGCCTACTAGTAGTAGTCGTATTGGGTACGTAGGGGCAACACCAGCGTTAATATAGCCTAAATAGCACTTCCTAGGTATATGCTAATATAGTAAAGTAGGGCTCTTTACTATATTCCCTCTATAAAAGTCCTTATATAACGGTATAGTAATAGGCTATAGCGCTATATTATAGGGGCTTTCAGCTTATATATCACGGCTTTTAGTGGGTCTTATTGGCCTAAAAGGCTTATAGTTATAGGTAACGTAGTAATTTGATTTCTAGTCTGGTAGGTAAGGCTTTGCAATTTCCTTTCCTATATATACCCTCTAGGAAGGTGTTAGACTTAAAGATATCTTTAGTATTTTCGATATAGGGTCAAAACTACACCAAATCGCGTGCAACCACATCCATTCGAACCGTCCGATTGAGGACATAACGCCCGCCAATTTTCGCTGTAGCGCTGTCGGTTGCGCGACAGCCCTAGGCGTGCGAAAATGCAGAAAATGGCGAGCCTAGCTGCCCTCTCGCAACTGCAATTTTCTCGCGCATGGGCTACTAATGCGGCTCTGCGCCCTAGCAACCCTGCCCTACCTATAGCCAACAATAACAATAATAACCCCCTAAGCCAGCCCCTAAGTACAGACTACCAACCCCTAAGCATGGACTACTAACCCCTAAGCACGGACTACCTAAACGACGATATAGAGATGGAAGACTGCTAGACTACTACCTCTACTACTACTAAGAAGACCGCTATAGGCGCTATAACTATAGCACCTATAGTACCTAGCTCTAGCGCCCCCCTTACTATTAATGCCCCTATAATTAGCGCCCCCCCCTTAACCAACGTCTTTGCCCCTTTCCTTAGGGGCCTAAATAGCAGCTAGTATGCCCTAGCCCTAGCCCCTTCTAGCTAGAAAACCTTAAAAAAGCTAGGGAAAAGATCAGAGAAAAATATAAGAAAGCAAGGAAGCAACAATAGTACTACTAAGGCCGACTATATTGCCCTAGCAACCAAGAAAACCGCCTAGGCTGCCCTTAGCCCCCCTAAGCTCGCCCTTACACTCTCTAGCCTCTTAGACTAGATAATCAGTCTAGCTAAGGATAGTACTAACTTCTATAGTATAGTAGAAGCAACTACTAAGGCCAGGCAAATTACCCTTACAGCCCTGCTCTAGGACCCGCCTAAAGAAGCCCTAGCTATAATAGCAATAGCTCTAGCACCCTAGAACCGCCCTACTGCCCTAATAACGCCTAAGCTATAGCACTAGCAACACCCTTAGCAGCCTAGCTACTACTAGTAATAACAACAATAATAACAACAACCTAGCCACTCCTAGCCTATAGCCCCTACCTAGGCTAATATAGCTAGCAAACTAACAGCTAGCAAGGTAACTAGGCCTAGCCTAGAGCGCTAGGTACTTATCCGACTAGGCTTAGCCTAATAACAGGTACTCGCTAAATCTGCCCTAAAGGTAGTACAGGCTATCTAACAGGCTTCTAGCCTAGCAGTTCAGGGGGTTTAGACGCTCTTTAGCAGTAACCTCCTTCTAGTTATAGAGAACATAGAGATAAAGAAGAGCCTAGAGAGCAATACTACCTAGATTATAAGGGCCTTTAACAAGAAGGCCTCCCTATATATAACAACCTAAGTAGTAGCAGTTAAGGGCCTTATAGTCTATAACCGGGTTATAGAGGAAGGCCTACTAGAAGAAGCTAGTAAGTAATACCCTATAGCAGTTAAGGCAAAGGTCTAGCACCCTTAAGGGCTAGAATAGACTAGGGTTAAGGTACTAATAGCCTTTACCTTTCTAGAGGCAGCCTAGAAAGCCTATAAGGAGGGGGTCTTTTAGAGCTACTAAGCCCTAGAAGTAGAGCCCTAGATCGATAAAGCTAAGCCTATCTAATACCTATAGTACTGGAAATAGAGCTATAAGGCTAAGGTATACTAGAGTAAAGAAAAGATCTGCTATAACTATAGCACTAATAGCTATACTACGCCAGAAGCCCCTACCTACTCTAGGGCACCCCGCTACTATAACTGCCACCAAGCTTACCACGCCTGCTTAAAGGCCTGCCCCTACCTAAAGGAGGTATAGGCATAGGCTAAGGAATATCTACATTCTAGGTCTAAGGCCTTTAACGTTGACTAACCGCCCCTATACTAGTACTAACACTAACAACAACAGTAGTAACAGTAATAACAGCAGTAATACCCCCCTTAGCAGGCCCTATTATAAGAAGAGGGGGAGGAAGGCTATACTATAGTCTTAGGGAAGAGACAGAGAGGCCGGCTAACAGTATTAAGAGGGTTAACCCCTAACTAGAGCATAATTACTACCTTCTTTAGCTACCTAAGCGGCCAAACCCCCCCTTCATCTTCCTCTATACTAGCTATAAGCCCTAAAGGGGCTACTAGACCTACTAGAACCCTAGAGCCTATAGGAGCCCCTAGACCCCTAGATGCCGGACCTAGACTAGACCTAGATACTAGACTAGCTAATACTACTACTATATAACAACTACCGCCTACTATATAGCTAGAGGAGATAGAGATATAAAGGTACGCCTTTAGAACGTATAAGGCTTAAAGGAGGTATAGGAAGTACTACTTTCTATAGTAAAAGAAGAAATACTTGCTATATAAGAGCCCTGGATTAATAGGCAGGTACAGCACTCTACCTACTACCCTAGATCAGCCCCCTACCACCTTATTTTTACCCCTAACGGACAGGCCTCACTTTATATCTACAAATCACTCCTACTAGCAATATAGACTTATAGCTCTAGCCTAGACTGGGCTAGGGCTACTATATAGACTAAGAACGGTCCTTTTATAGTCTGGTCCCTATATAACGACCCCTAACCCCAGACTGGCTTAACCCCCCTTATTAAGGAAATAAGGAGGAAGATTAACGCCTGCCTAGGCCTTTACCTTTTAGCTAGGGACTTTAACCTTTACCACCCCCTTTAGGACCAATATAACCGCTTTAGCCCTAGGTTAGAAGACCTACTGCTATTAACAGCAGAGCAGGGGCTTACCCTCTATACCCCCTACGGTACTATAACTAGGGCGCTATAGGGGAGCTAAGCAGGCAGGGCCTCTACTATCAACCACTTCTAGCTTAGCAGTAGCCTTACCTAGTCCTATACTAGCTTAGATATACGCTTACGCTTAGACTACTACCCCTAGGTACTAGATATTAACCTAGAGACTATAGAAACCCTACTACTACCCCCCTGATTCTAGTAGAAGAAAATAGATAAAGAGAGGGTAGTAAGAGAGGCTAGCTCCCTAATATACAATATAGGGGGCTATAGATATCTATTATACCTCTCTAACCTAGCCGAGCTCTAAGAGGCCTATAGGTGACTATCAGAGGAACTCCAGCGTATTGCCAGGGCTATAACCCCTAAAGGAACCCTAGTAACCACTAGAAGGAAGAGTACCCCCTAGTGGAACAACGAAATCTACTAGGCAGTCTAGGAGAGAAAAAGGGCAGAAAGATGGCTCTAACGCTCTCCTAGCAACTAGGCCCTCCTTACTACCTATAAGTTAGCCTAGAAGGAGCAAACAAAGGCTATAAGAGAAAGTAAGAGGAAGACCTAGAGGGCCTTTCTATAGGAGGTTAGAGAAAAGCTAGAGAAGCTCTAGCAACTAGAAAGATAGGCTAGGCTATAAAGTACTACCGCCCTACCCCCTCTTAAGCTGCTAACCCTTAGGCAAGCTAGTACCTTCTAGGAAAAGGTAGAGGCCCTTTTAGCACGCTTCGTCCCCCCCTCCCCCTAAGAAGATAGCCTGGAGGAACCCCTGATAGGCCTTAGGCTATTAGTTAGCTAGACGGTTAGGCTAGATGATAAAAAAGAGGCTATTAAAACAACAAAACCCTAGAAAGCACTAGGACCTAACGAACTCCCTACAGGCTTTCTAAAGGCCTATAGCGACCCTTTATATAAGGCCCTTGCTATACTAGCCTTAAAATCCTTCCTTTATAGCTTCTATCTATAGGAATATAAGGAAGTAGTTACTATTATCCTCCCTAAACCAGGAAAACAGCTAGACACCTATAATACCCCTAGAGGCTACTGCCCTATAGCCTTACTTAACTGTATTGGAATGGGTAATCCTATATAAGGATCTATAACCACTATAGCCTACTAGTAGTAGTCGTATAGGGTACGTAGGGGCAGCAACAGCGTTAATATGGCCTAAATAGCACTTCCTAGGTATGTGCTAATATAGTAAAGTAGGGCCCTTTATTGTATTCCCTCTATAAAAGTCCTTATATAACGGTCTAGTTATAGGCTATAGCGCTATATTATAGGGGCTTTAAGCTTATATATCACGGCTTTCAGTGGGTCTTATAGGCCTATAAGGCTTATAGTTGTAGGTAACATAGTAACTTGATTTCTAGTCCAAGTAGGTAAGGCTTCGCAATTTCCTTCCCTATATATACCCTCCGGGACCGTTCCTGCCTTCCATACGGCAGGAGCGCCTTAGTAGGTGCATGGCCACTTCCTGAAAAACCAAATAAGCTGGCGATTTTAAATAATCGACTCACGGTTACCTAAGCTGCAGGGTAAGCCGCACGACTTTTCCTGTAAGTTCTGTTTTCGCTCCTGCAGTGCAGGGTAGGTACAGGGTAGGTAGGTGACCTAGTAGAAGAGCCTTTTAAGGCTATTTCTAGCGCTTATACAGCCTAAGGAGGCTGTCTCCACAAAAGTAGGGCATAAATCTAAAAATAGAAAAGCCTTTTAAAGCTATTTCTAGGCTATATACTGGAGTATATGGCTTAGTCAGCGGTATCCACAAAAGTGGGTCCACCCTCAGAATATAGCTATATATCTAGTAGTTCGAGAACTGAAATCCGTTTTGCCTAAGCTATAACCGTTAGAGCGCTATAGCTTATTTTGTACGTTTAACACCCCCTCTATTCTTCTATTCCTTTATAAGCCTTAGAAAGCTATATATAGGTAAAGAATAGAACAATCCTAAGAAAAAAAAAGAACGTAAGAGCAAAACTATTCCGTTAGACAAAGGGGTTATGCCCTTATATATATAGGATAAACCCCTATTATATATAGAAAGAAGTAAGAATATATATGATGTTGAAATCAAACCTATAACCTATTTAAAGGTATAGGTACTATAGCTTTAAAGCGTATAGTAATATATAATATCTAAATATTCTATACTCTAGCGACTAATAGACGTACTAGAGTATAGAAGGAGTAAAGGGCTTATAAACGCCTTTATCCTCTTATAAAGAAAACGATTTTTAGCACGGTTTTGAATTTTATGCCCTTTTTTACTCCGTTCTTTCAGCAAGTTCTAGTAAGGAAATAACAGGTAGTCATATAGAGAATCCCCCTCTAAAGGAAAGTATACTACTAGTAATAGCCGGAGCCTATATTTTGCAAATATAGCTATACTATATACTAGAGTACTTCTAGACGTAGCTAGAGTAATATAGGCCTCCCTAACGCCGCAGGGAGCTAATGCCAGCACAAGGGCGCCTATAGAACTGTACTACAGTGGCTAGGACCTTATAAGCCTTTTAAGGCTATATAGAGGAATTAGGTGATTCTAGAGGGCTGTAAAGTAGCCGGTACTATTGACTGGTCTTATAAGATAATCAGGCTAACCCAGGCCTTCTATATATATAGTATAGAGTATATATATAAGGGTAAAGGGTAGCTTAGTAGAAAGCTCCCTTAGGTTGAAGGCCTAAAAGCCTAATAAAAGACTGAAAGCCACTAACTGGTAGGGCTTTAGTAAGTCCGTCAGCCGGCATACACTTAGTATTAAGATATATAATAGTAACTATTTTAGCCTTAACCTGCTCTCTAACGTACCGGAATTTCAGCAGGGTATGCTTAGTTCTAGCGTGTAGCGCTGGGTCATTAGCCACCGTTATAGAGCCCTGATTATCTCCATAGAGAGTAATAGGGTAGTCTATAGGTCTGTGAAGTTCAGAAAATAGCCCTATAATCCACTGTACTTCGCGTATAGCCTCTGTAAGTCCATCAGTTTCAGCTTCTAGGGTAGAGAGAGCAATAGTAGTAGCTCTTTTCGTTTTCCAGCTAATAGGCCTACCGGCTAACTTATATAGATAGCCGTAGGTGGATTTACTAGTAGCCTTATCCCCTGCAAAATCAGAATCACTAAAGCCTATAGGGACTAGACTACTATTAATTATAGAAGTCCGGCTACTACCTTTACTATTTCTAGAATCTACTATAGTAGTAGAGGTAGTAGTTAGGGGCCTAGGCCCTTCCTTAGAGTGAAAGTCTCTACTAAGCTTAGTAGTTGTATTACTACTATTACTAAGCTTAGGCCCTAGATCAGCTACTGTATTTCCGTTACAGCTAAAACAGATGCTATAGTCTTTAGTACTGTTAAGATACTTAAAAAGATTTTTAGCAGCGTTTAAGTGTGATTTTGTAGGTCTATTTAAAGACCTAGAGAGCCACTGTACGGTAAAGCTAATATCTACCCTAGTAAGGAGCATTATATACATAGCTGTTCCTACTAGGCTTTGATAGAGCTTAATTTCCGTAGAATTACAGAGGTGGCTAGCAATATCTTCCTCTAGTTGAAGTTGACTTACTAGCCCCGGCTGTAAGGGAATAGATATAGGCTTAGAATCGGCTAAGTTAAAGCGGCTAACCGCCTCTTCTACATACTGTGACTGGTTAAGCCACAGGCGCCTATTAGGTCTATCCCTTATAATTTGCACGCCTAGGAAATAGGCGGCAGGCCCTAAGTCTTCTATAGCGTAGACCTTATTAAGCCGTTTCTTTAAATCAGTTATATAGCCTATATTAGGCCCTATAAGTAGACAGTCATCTACATAGGTAACGATAAAGTGGCAGGTTTTAGCATTATAGAAGACCCCTGGATCTGAAATAAGAGGGAGATAGCCTAGGCTCTTAAGTAAGATTTGAAGCTTATCTTGCCACTCTCTAGGGCTTTGTTTCAGACCGTATAACGCTTTAGATAGTTTAATAATATTAGGAGTAGAAGGATTATAGCTGTATTTCAGTAAAAGCTTATAAATAGCCTTATTAGAAGCCGCTAGGTCTAATAGTCCTTCAGGGATTTCCATATATATTTCTTCTCTAAGAGCGCTATTAAGAAATGCCCCTATAAAGTCAGCTTGTTCTATTTCCCAGTCTAGAACAGCACCTATAGCTAGAAGTATACGCCAAGTAGGTGGTATACTAGTAGAGGCGTAGGTTACAGTGTAATCTAGGCCTTCTACCTGCATAAAGCCCCTAGCTACTAACCGAGATTTATACTTAATAGGCCTGTTTTTAGCGTCCTTTTTAACCTTAAGAACGTTTCGACAGGTAATAAGCTTACAGTTAGAAGGTAATAGACTCCTAGGTAGGAATTTAAAAACCCCTAGCTCTAATAACTGGATAAATTCCTTGGTAATAGCCTCTAACCACTTACTACGCTCATCTCTAGGTAGTTTTAAGACTTGCTTATAAGTAGTAGGCGTACTATCCTTAGATATTACCCTTTTTCGAGCCTTATAGACAAAAGACAGTATATAGCTACTAGTCTTAGCTAAAAGCTTATAGTAATCGAGGTGCATTTTATCCCCCTCTGAAATAAGATCACTATTATCAAGAGGTTCGTTTGTTATAGGCTGATTAGGCGCTATAACTTCTATAGGCTTAGGTGCAAAAATAGGCTCTATAGTTTGGGGAAACGCCTCTGGTAATTCAGGCTTTCTAATAGATATAGTAGGCCTAGTAGACTCTACTATAACCGGATTTATAGACTTATCCGGTAAGGGTTCATCTAATTCACTATCGGAAGAAGATTCATAGGGTTCTAGCTTACTAATTCCTATTTCTATACTAATAGGCTTTTCAGTATTAAGATTAGAAGGGTCCAGGCTGACAGCCCCCTCTAAATCTAGGTCTAGGTCTACTAATTCCCCCTCTAAAGCCGTATTATCAGTAGGCTAACTTAGTACTGTATTATCCTCTATAAATTTAACAGTAGAGGTTTTAAGTACTGCTCTTCTAGACGGTATATATACTAGGTAGGTCTTAGAACCTAATACCGCTAGTAATTTACACTCTTCCGTTCTAGAGGTAAATTTTAACGATTTAGACCGTTTTTCTAGAGGTATAATAGCCTCTCCTTTAGCGCCTATAGCCCTATAGCGCTCTAGGTTAGGTATATGTGGAATACCAGGCACTAGCCCGTCAAATAGCGCCTGGAAAGGAGTGGTTTCCTTATTAGTTATAGCTATACTATTAACTAATTCCACTACAGCCTCCAGTATAAAGCACCACAAATACTGGGGTAAAGCGCTACTAAGAATAGTACACCTTACACAGTCTAGTATAACTCTAACTGATCGTTCTACTAAGCCGTTCTGCTCGTGGATATAGGGGGCAGAAGTGCTAAATTTAATACCCCTTTTAGCTAACCAAGTAGTTAATAAATCAGTTATTTCAGTACCTCCGTCAAAGTGGGATTTAGTAGGATATCTACCAAATCCATTCCTTAGGCCCCTAAAAAAGCCCTTAATAGCGTTAGCTACTATAGGGCCTGATTTATTAGGTAGGTTAAAAACCCACCTATACCTACTTTTACGGTCAACTAGAAGTAAGACTATAGGGTTTCTATTATAAGGCCTAGGCCTAATTTTAACAGTATCCCCCTCTATTAAGTCTAAAACCCTAGGTAGGTCAGGTATTAAAGCCTTACTAACCCTTCTCACTGCTTTACCTCGATCACAGCTAGAGCAGTGAAAATCAGCTTCCTTTATTTTATCAAAATTAGGCAGCCCTTTAGTAATACTAGAGGTCTTTTTCAAAAGACGTAGGCCTATATGGCCTAGCCTAACGTGCCACAATTTAGCTAAATTAAGTAGATTATAGTAATCTCGCTGACCTATATTAGGCTCCTTTAAAGTAGGGCTAGATATAGCCTTTTCTACTACTTTATTCCCCTCTATAACTGGCTCTCTTAGCATATAGGGCAGGTCTCCAGTGCTAGTTAAGGGCTCATGCTCCCTAGTCTCACGGGGACTTTGATAGGGGGCCTAGGCAGTGGCTAAGGGCTCTACATGCCTACAGGGCCTTTTCCCCCTTAAAGAAGGTCCTACACCTTCTAAAGTAGTACCCTTAGCCGGAGAATTCCTTAGCTTATAGCGCTTATTAGGCTCTATAGCTTCGGATACTATAGCATCCTTTATAATAGGTCTATAGTCTTCCTTTCTAATAGAATTAGAAGGAATTTCCACCACTATCTTATTACACTACGGCTCTATACTTTTAGTAGTATTATAACTAGTAAGGCCTAAAGGAAAAGCAAAATTTGCATGTAATATAGGCTTAGAGCTGCCTTTAACGTCAAGAAGAAATCCTGATTTTTTAAAGTCTAGTACAGCTATACAGCGTCTATTACCCCCGTAAAGGGTTTCCTTTATAAGGCAACCTCCCGAATCATAGTGCCTTACCCCGCTAACAATATTTATGTCAATATTAGGTAGGTATAAAACGTTATCTAATACTAATTTAGTATAGGTAGGGGGGGCCTTTCTAGATAATACTTCTAGTGTAATAGAGCCTATACTAGCCGGGCTTACAGGGCCATTTCCAGTATTAATAGGGCGTAACTGGCCTGTGTTAGGCGTAAAGGTAGTAAACCGCTCTTTACTATTACTGATATGGTCCGTAGATCCCGTATTGTATAGCCAACTATTATAAAGAGCGGGGTCTCTAGGGCGTCTTCTAGGCTTATTATCTTTATATTTTGCCTTATTAAAAGAGGTTTTTAGGCCTTTTCCTTTAAAGTCCTTACGCTTCTTATACCCTTTTAACGCTAATAGCTGTGCTAATTAGGTATTAGAATCGCTAGAAGAACTAGAATTGGAACTAGAGTCGGATTCCTCTTCTTCTTCTTCTATAGCTAGGTTATAAGACCCTAGTATAAAGAAGGCCTGTTCGGCACTTTTAGCACTATAATTCTGCCCTTTAATATTATAACTAGCCTTCTTCTTACCCTTTTTCTTATTTTTACCCTTCTTACTAGGGTTAGAATTTGAATCAGGGGTTGAATTAGAGCTATTAGCTACATGAGCTGCTCTATACACCTCTGTAGCCGGGTTCCTAGATTCTTCTAGAATATCAGCCATTAGATATTCTATATTAAGGCTAGATGCTGTAAGACCTAGCATTCTAGCCTGTCTTATAGAGCTCTTTTGGCGTGATACCCAGCTAGGAAACTTAGATTCTAGAGCCTTAAAATACTGATTTAGTATTAAAGAGGGATCTGTCGATTGCTAGTGGGCTGTCGTAGCTGGTATGGGTTGGTCACGGTAAGGGAATGGCTAGATATGGGGCATAACCCCCATGCTAGCGCTAGGCATAACCCTAGTCAGGATACGGGGCCACAACGCCCCGTATCTAGGAGAGCGAGAAAGAGAGAAAAAGAGGCTTAAGACAGATCATCAATCATCACTATAGGAATCGTACTTGTTATTTTGCTCTTTCTCTGTCTTGCTGTTCTTGTTCCTTACTATCTATTGGAAGCCTTTTACTATAGTAAGAGCGAATTAACACTAATTAGTTTCTATCGTTTTAACAGACGGTAGGAGCAGAGCAGCTAGATTAACAACTATGCTAGAAGTATACCTGTAAAGAGAAAGAGCTAGGCTAGCTATAACAAGAGACAGATCTCTTTATTAAGTATATCCAACCTACAAACGCGCCCTAAAACAAAAAGATAAAACGCAGATGTACTTTCGAAAAACGATTTTACTTATCCGACAATTTTCGGCGGATACGACGAACGACAATTCAACAATACAACTATAGCTTGAAACTCAAAGACAGAACGTAATACGCGATTCGAAATAGCCAATACTATGATACAGACATATATACTAACAGCCAAAGATAAGATGCTCGACAAGTTGCCCTAGTAGCTACCGCCTAGTAAAGCCTACCTGCTAGATATAGCAACCTTCTTTAAAACCCTAGACTATATTAAACCGGACTGTAAAGACAAGAGGATTATTAACACCTATATATTAACAGAAGTGGTGGAATACTAGAGGTTGAAAATAGAGGGAGAAAGACTGCAAATAAAGATGATTAATAGCTTTGACGGGTAGACTAACAGGGACTTTTAGAAGGCTTTTATAATCATCAAAACGGAGTTAGCAGAACTGCTTAGAGCTAGCGGTTTTGCTATAAGCCTGATAAGAAGCTACCAAGATACTAAACTGGCTAGGTTTACTAACGACAAGAGCCTTATCGGTAAACCTACCTATCAGCCAGTCCCGTTAGCCACCTCCTTACCTCTCTAGACAGCAACAGCACCTCTACTATTATAAGTTTTCTCGCCTGCCCTAGGCAAAGGTATGCCTCTACTGCTATTAGTACCAGGCTTCCCTTTACCATCTGAACTGCTAAATTCAGGGCCTAAGCCAAGGAGCTTAGTACAAGGACTAGGAGGAAATGGAGGATATAGAGGAGGACCTAAGTATAGGAATAGAACTGGACCTAGATATAGAAACGGATTTAACCTAGGGTAACCGGGGTTTATTCCAGGACTACTAGGCTTTAACCTACAACCTTAGTAACACTACCCCTATCAGTAACACTAACCGTAGTAGTACTATCAGCAGTACTACCCTTAGTAGCAGCAATAAAGAAGGTATAACTAGCCTTCTGTTCCATCTAACCTACCAGAGGTTACTAGAGTCGAAATAGGAAGTCCGGAATACCTGGAAATTCCCCTAAGGCTAACCCGGAGGGATAACGACCCTTATATTAATCGAAAGCTATATATGGACTTTGGAAAAGCGTAGAATAGCAGTAACTGCTATAATAGGGCAGAAACAGAGATACTGGACAACAAAGTCAAGATTTTCCTTTACTAGTGTATAATATTCTAGATCAACCACGCCTCTTTGTACCTGGTTTTTCCCTATATCCTCTCTAGTAGGGCTAAGGACTACCAGGTTAACCACCTTAACCGCCTTCTTCCTTTCCACTTAGTTTATACTAAACTAAGTAAGCATTTCGAGACAGATGCTAAAAAGCAGAACCTAGTAACGATATAGAGCTCTATCACTTTCAGAAACGTACAACAAGAAAACCCTAGAAAAAGTAACAAAGAAGTCCTCTAGCTACTGCTTGATAAGCTGCTGGTAATTCAGCAGGCTTTAGGGCCTATTTACCGTAGTAAGGAAATCCTTACTTCGAATATAGTAAGGGCATACCGTAGAGTGCCCGAACTAAAGTTAGCTTTGTATAAGCCGATCAAAGGATTCGAGGAGCTAGCGGCTATACTATAGGGTATGCTGGAAGTAGAGGAAATAGAAAGCCAGTAGTATCTAATAGACCGGCGGTATTTCTCTAAGAAGTTATAGCCAAGGTCTACCCCTAGAAGGTCTTAACACTGCTGGATTTACAAGAAGGATAGGTACTACTCTACTAAGTACTTAGAAGAGAAGTAAAAAAAGAATCGACTTGACTGGCTAAAAAGCCGGTAAATCGACCTTAATAGGGGGAAGAAGAGATATCAGTCGTTTCTAGTTAACTATAAGGGCTCTGAGTCTAAGGGTAGTATAGCAGAGGACGACTTTAACGACTATAGCCTAGAGGATCATACTATAGAAGACTCCGCTAGAAACAATATAGCAGTAGCTTTCTTTACTAACAAGGCTTTCCTATATAGATTATATAGGGAAGAACCCTGCTGCGGTGGAGAACCTGAAGATATACCGCACGCCGCACTCTCTTCTACGCAATTTATGCTCGACAAGTATTCTGAAACGGTATTCCAGGGTATTATGCCGGATATAGGTGCCGCCAATTTTTCGACTGCTAGTATACGTCAAGTACTAGCCCTATAACGCTAAGTACCCGGTATCTATATCGATAGGGTAAGGGCTAGAGAGGCTAGTATTACCTTTGGCCTAGGCAAAGTAAAGGAATCTATCAGTATAGTTATAGTAGATACTACTACCGGGAAGGCAACTTTCTACGTTCTAGACACGCCTATCCCTTTTCTTCTTTACCTTTAAGATATAGATTAGCTTAGGGTATACCTGGACAATACAATAGATACTGTAGTTAAGGGTAAGCAGCGGATCCCGATTATCCGAAGATAGGGCCACCTATAGATCCTAGTACTTAACGGCGTAGCATACGCTGTATTTATGCAGGATAAAGCGCGACCGCACTTAACGGAACTTACGGAATCCCAGTTGCGGCGAATTCATCGACATTACGGCTACCCGTCAGTGGAAAAGCTGTATAAGCTTCTTAGCTATACCGACTATCAAGTAGAACATAGTGCGTTAGAGCTTATTAACAAGTTCTGCTACTTCTGCTAGGTTAAAGGGCCGGTACCTAGGCGTTTTAAATTTACACTTAGGGATAATATCCACTTTAACTATAAGGTAGTAGTGGATATCCTGGATCTTAATAGCCGGAAAGTACTTTACATAGTCGATATAGCCACCTTCTTTTAAGCAGCCTGTTTTCTGAAGGATATAACGGCAAAAGAGACTTAGGAACGGCTAAAGGAGTACTAGATAGATATGTATCTTGGGCTGCCGGATATCCTTCGTTATGACTAGGGGACTAATTTCGTGGCTAAGGAATTCCAGGTAGAGGCGAAATTAGCTGGTATTACAGTAGTAGATATCCCGGTTAAGGCTTATAATTCGGTAGGGAAGGTAGAGCGCTACTACGCCCTACTACGCCAGGCATACGAGATTATATAGGAAGAGGCCGGTACTACTATGTCGAAAACGGCTAGCTTATAAGCCGTGGTCTCTGCTGTTAATAATATAGCAGGGCCTAGCGGTTTAATTCCTACCCTACTAGTCTTTAGTGCTTTTCCCCGGCTAACTGGAAATTCGCTACTAAGTCCAGATCAAGTTATAAGGGCTAAAGCTATCGAAAAAGCGATGGCTAAGCTTAAGAGGTGGTAAGGTAAGCGGGCTATTAGGGAGGCTCTTAGCCGCCGAAACGGCCCTAATACCAAGGTAGTACTACCTAGTATACTAGGTATCGGCCAGGAAGTCTTGGTCTACCGCGAAAATAACGGGTAGACTGGGCTATATAAGGTGTTGGCGGTATTAGAGACTTCTATAACTATAGATATAGTTAACAGCGCTACGGACTTTAGGAGTACGGTTGTAAAACCGTACTGCTAAGAGCTATAGAGGGGGCTATAAGGGGGGCCATAGGAGGAGGAGGACGCCGAAGACCTAGAAGATCCGGATATAGCGGAAAAGTTCGTCTATCCTAACCCTATACTGCTAAAGAGGCAGGGCTAGCCTAGGAGAGAAAGAGGGGCCCGGGTTTTACCGGAGATTATAGACCTATAACCCGACATACTGCCTAGATACGGCGCGACTCGCGCCGCGAAACCTAGGGATAAGACGCAGCCTGTACTAACGAACGATATACTATAACTTAGACGGACAACCTGCAATTCCAGTATGCCGGATAAGCCGTAACTCGCACCGCGTTTTACTATTTCAGACTATAGCTGTACCTTTATATCAGGTAGGGACCTTATAAGTCAAGTCCCTGTAGGACTCTTCCTTTCTAAGAAGGAGAGGAAGGACTATACTCTAGCCCTGGAATTGCGGCACTAAGGCAAGATTACTACGCTAGGTAAGCCGTTTAAGGCTTTAGACAAGGCCAAGATCAACGCCCTCCTTGAAAACGGCGTTATTAAGGTAATCTAAGAGCCGAAGGACCTCTATAGCATCAAGGTGTTCAAGTCAAGGATAGTTCAGGAGGTAAAGGACAAGACTTCTAGCCTATATAAAAAATCAAGGCTAGTAGCCTAGGGGTATAATAATCTAGGAAAGAATAGTCTTCTTACCTAGTTACCGACCATCTAACAGTATACCTAGTGGATTTTACTTGCCCTTTACCCTTCTCTTCTTTACGATTTTAGGCTACACCTATAGTTACGAGATATTATATAGACGTATATACAGTCCGAGACAGCCCTAAACCGCAAAATACTCCTTCGCCTACCTAAAGAGCTTTAGGGTAAATATCCTGCTAGCGCTGTTCTACAGGTAAACTGCCCGCTATATAGTATAGTAGAGGCAGGGCTTTACTGGTTTGCTACCTATATATAGTAGCATGTAAATTGCCTTGGTCTTTAGCCTTCTTCTTTTAATCCTTATCTTCTAATTTCTACTGCTATACTAGGAAAGGGATTTGGGCTTATTAGCTTGTAAACCGATAATACCCTTATTATTAAGGATAATTTCTTTTCCTAGTTAGAAGAGGAAGAGCTGGAAAAAGCCGGCTTTAAGTCAAAGCCGGCTACTAAGGTAGTAGATAGGCTAGAGGTGGATTTTAACGGCTGCTAGCTTTACCTCTCTAACGGCAATCTTTCGATACGGCAAAAAGGGCAAGGTAAACGCCTGTCCCTTGTCGACATAAAGGGGGCAACGCCTGCTTAGCAATACATTAAGCAACGTGCTTAGGGGGCTTATTTAGCCTCTATCTGCTAGCTAGAGGTAGCTTTCGACTTAGCCGTAGCTGCCCAAGCCTAGTAGCTCTAGCTAAAGGACTATAAGCACCTTAACGCCCAGATCCAGTAGTAGATAGATAACGTGGAAAAAGGCCTGGTTTATCGCCCTTTGGATCTCGCTATAGCTAAGCTCTTTATCTTCGTTGATAGGTCCTTTACTAATAACGCGGATCTGACTTCTTAGATCAGCTATATTATACTACTAGCCAACAAAGACGACGTGCCAGGAGAGGCTGCTTTTCGAATTTACGGAAATATAGTCTACTAGTCCTTAACGAAGTGCAAGAGGGTAACGAGAAGCGTACTAGCCAGCAAGATCTACAGGATAGTAGCCGGCTTTGATATCGGTTTTATAGTCTAGCAGACTATTTACACGATTTTTACCCGGCTTAGCCTCGGTGCTAACCTCCCTATTATTCTCTATATAGACTCTTTTAGTCTATATAAGTACCTTGTCAAGCTTAGTAGTACTGTCGAAAAGCGCCTTATAATCGATATTATAGCTTTATAGCAGAGCTACGAAAATAGGGAGATTTAGGAGGTTAGGTGGATCAATAGAGAGGATAACCTAGCAGACGCTATAACAAAAAGACTGCCCAACAAGGTACTTACAGTACTGGTCGACGACAATACAGCTAAAATACGTATAGAGGGCTAGGTAACGCGGCGATGATTGCCGTACGGCAACTACAGCGCACTAACAAAAAGAAAGACAGCAAAGGCGGGACATGCTATACGCTAATACGCCGTAGAAGAGAAGGACAAGGCGCGGATATACCGTGAAATTAATAGATAAGACGTAAAAGCGCAGCAGGACTATAAGACAAAGCGCAATATACTTTTACATTTTTTATATTTTTACATTTTCCTCCTCCTCCTCCCTCTACACTACTAACAATAAAAGTGCTTTGGCCGTATAGGCCAACGCCTGTATATAGGCCTTTTGCAAGGCCTTCTTCCCTATCCCCACTAAGTCCGCCTCCTTCTTACTACTATTAGGCAGCGTAAGAATGCAGCGGATAGCAGACTGCCACTCCTGCTAGTCCTTATACTACTGCTTCTTAACGGCCTTTAACAAGTTAGTATATCGCTAAGAAGATAGAGGGGAGGACTTACAGCAGAGGCAGGCTTAAAAGCCATAAGGACTTTAAGATAGCGCGCTATAATAGGGCGCGCTAACGCAGAGCTATATAGGCAAATTAGAGCACAACTACGGTTTTATTTGTATAAGATAAAGTGCTTATAGCAGCTTATAACTGCCACTAGCTAAGTAGGACTAACAATAGCCGCTAATAACCCTAATATAATCCTAGTAATACTAGTCCTAACGCTATACGTTGTTAGGACCCTAGCCTTTGCCAGCCGTTACTACCTGGACATAGTAGACGTATATGTCAGTATAGGGTACGCTAGGGGGGCTATAAGGGTAGGACGCAATGCGCTATCGCTTACGCAGCAGTATATCTAGAAATTACAAAAATGTTAGCCGAATTCCAAAGCGTAGCTGCACTTTGAAACCTACCTTCGCAGTGCAAAGCGCTCTTACCGCGCTTGTACGCACCGCTACCCTTGCCTTTATCAGCACTATCGCTAGTACCGCCGTTAACGCTATTGTTATCGCCGCTATTACCCTCCTCCTCCTCCTCCGTATTAGCGGGGGGTACGTACGCCCCGTCATAGGCGTTATTATCGTCCTTATTAGCTATAAGGCCGGAATCAGTAGTATATCTGCCGGCGTTGCCGCTAGTAGTGCGCTTAGAGCGCCGTAGGTCCTCCTTCTTGGCCAGCTTACAGGCCTAGGCATTAGCCACAGCCTTTTTACGCTTCTTACGGCGCTTAGCAGCCACTGCCCTACCCGCTGCAGCACAGGCCTTAGCCGACTTGCGCTACTTGGCCTTACGAGCGGCCGTGCGACGTACAGCCGGCGTAATCTTAGCCGGCTTGGCCGGTATAGATGCTGGGGCTAGGGGCATAGTAGGTATACCTATATCGCACTAGGATATTAATAAACAAGATATACCTACGCTGATAATACATAGGATACAACGTATATATAGCAGATAATAAAGCTAGTATAGTAGATAATAATGAAGTACTTACCTAGGATATTATATACCAAGTCGTCTAAGTCAGAAAGGAAGTCTACATCAGCTATAAGCAGGTTAGCAAAACGACGAATCGTAGTAGCAGCAGCGGTAGAGCGAGAAGGCTATATATATATACATTTTGGTTAGCAAAACTTAAAAGAGAAGGACTATGTTAGAAGTATAGGCTAGCCTATTATTCTATTTATTCTATAGCAGGCGGTCTAGGAGTATGCAACAATAAGAAGACAATACCAGCAGAAAAGAGCGTTATTGATTGGTTAAGGAATAGGCAGGTTATAGCTATAGAAGAGAAGGGAGAAGGGGATAGAAGGTAGTTATATAATAGGATTAGTATAGCAATAGGCAATACAGATATATCGCCAAGGACAGGGCATAATATACGCTCTATATAGTACTTACAGGACATAACATGCAATTTATCCTTAGAGAATAGGGTACATTTAGGAATTGATTGCAGGACGCAACACGCGCCTTGTCTTAGGCAGATAAAGCGCGTTAAATGGCGGACTGCGGGTAAGGATGTCCTATAAGGACGGACCGTAACCAAAAAGAAAGAGAGCCAGTATCAATTGCTAGTAGGCTGTCGTAGCTAGTATAGGTTAGTCACGGTAAGGGAATGGCTAGATATAGGGCATAACCCCCATGCTAGCGCTAGGTACAACCCTAGTCAGGATACGGGGCCACAACGCCCTGTATCTAGGAGAGCGAGAAAGAGAGAAAAAGAGGCTTAAGACAGATCATCAATCATCACCATAGGAATCGTACTTGTTATTTTGCTCTTTCTCTGTCTTGCTGTTCTTGTTCCTTACTATCTATCGGAAGCCTTTCACTGCAGTGAGAGCGAATCGACAGGATCTATATCTATTTGAGCTATAGTAAGCTTAGCAAGATAGCCGTTAAATTCAGCGTTAAAAGCTGATAAGCTTTTTTTATAGGTACTAAAGGTAAGGGCATGGAATTTGTTATAGACGTCCTCCTTTTTAGACTCTATAGGTCGGCTATACTGCCTAACAAGCAGCTTAAAGGCCTTAGAAGGTATATAAATCTACGATATAGCAGCCCTAGGGCTACTAGATAAGCTATTACGTAGAAGCATTAAAAGAACAGCTTGATCAGAGTCGCTATAAGTGTTAGATATATCAGGGTTTTCTAAAAAATTAGATATCCCTAACGCTCTTAGCACTATACTTAAAGCCTGAATCCACTGTTCAAAATTGCTTTCCCCGCTAAGCTTACTATCGTCCGGTATAGTATAGGCCTTTTTAGAAAGCTCCTTTACTATACTACTAGTAATAGTATCCTTAAAGCCTTCCTTAGACCCTATATCTATAGGGGGGTCTAAATTACTAGTAGCTGTATTATCTATAGCCGGCCCTAGATAGGGCTCTTTCCTAGGGGGACGTGGAGGAGAATCTAAATCTATAGTACCGCTAAAAGGATCAAATCTAGGACTATAGCTAGTTTTCCCAATAGTAGCAGCCGCAGCGTTACTACTATTAGTTAAAGAAGCTAAAGTAGAAGATATGTTCTTTATAGCGCTAACGCTATCCTCGATAGAGGCTTTTAGGGTATTTAGACTTAGCAGTAGTGTTTTTATATCACTAGATTAGCTAGCTATAACTCGCTTATGAGATTTTATATACTGTTTTAGGATTTCTATAACCTCGCTATAGTCTTCGCCATCTTCCTTATCTTCTAATAGGGTTCGTATAGGTGGTGGAGGCCTAGAAGATTGCCCTGGATCAGCTGGGTTACTAGCCCTTTTAGGCGCTATACCCTTCCCTTTAGCTTGATCCGCTATTGTAAATAGGCTACTATTTACTTTATAGTGCTAGCTAAAGCACTTAATTAGCTTCCAGTTCACTAAAGCTAATTAGCTAGCTCACTAATTATAGTAGTGATTTTCTAGGCTAGTCTTAGCGCTTAGTAGGTTTATAGCGCTGCCTACTTGCTACTTAGTAGGGCTTTCTAGTAGAAATTCTAAACTAGGCTCTAAGGGCTAGAGACTTCGACGTAGGGACTTAACTACCGCCTATAGATATATCTATAGAAAGGGCTCTATAGTAGGGAAATATAGGTCTTTAGTGCTAGAAATTCTAAAACGCTAGCCTTTCTACTTCCAGCTATAAGTAGAAAGGTCTTTTAGTATAGGTAAGTATACTAGCCTGAGTGTATAAGAGCCCCAAATGCTCGTCAATACTATAGGACTTAGATTTCTTAGCGATTTCTCCTTCTAGATTTTCAGGCTTTTTAGTCCTTAAATAGCCTTTAATAAGATGTAATATATAGCTTTTTAGGGCTAATATAGTACTATATTTTCAGCTATAAGAGGCTTAAATAGCCCTATATATATAGGCAGAGGTAGCGCTTTGAAATTGGACTCCAACGATAACTATCCTACAGGCTATCCGGGCTTATAACCTATTAGAATGGGTAATCCTATATAAGGATCTGTAACCACTATAGCCTACTAGTAGTAGTCGTATAGGGTACGTAGGGGCAGCAACAGCGTTGATATAGCCTAAATAGCACTTCCTAGGTATGTGCTAATATAGTAAAGTAGGGCCCTTTACTATATTCCCTCTACAAAAGTCCTTATATAACGGTATAGTTATAGGCTATAGCGCTATATTATAGGGGCTTTAAGCTTATATATCACGGCTTTCAGTAGGTCTTATAGGCCTATAAGGCTTATAGTTGTAGGTAACGTAGTAACTTGATTTCTAGTCCAAGTAGGTAAGGCTTCGCAATTTCCTTCCCTATATATACCCTCCGGGACCGTTCCTGCCTTCTATACAGCAGGAGCGCCTTAGTAGGTGCATGGCCACTTCCCAAAAAACCAAATAAGCTGGCGATTTTAAATAATCGACTCACGGCCACCTAAGCTGCAGGGTAAGCCGTACGACTTTTCCTGTAAGTTCTGTTTTCGCTCCTACGGTGCAGGGTAGGTATAGGGTAGGTAGGTGACCTAGTAGAAGAGCCTTTTAAGGCTATTTCTAGCGCTTATACAGCCTAAGGAGGCTGTCTCTACAAAAGTAGGGAATAAATCTCAAAATAGAAAAGCCTTTTAAAGCTATTTCCAGGCTATATAGTGGAGTATATAGCTTAGTCAGCGGTATCCACAAAAGTAGGTCCACCCCCAGAATATAGCTATATATCTAGTAGTTCGAGAACTGAAATCCGTTTTGCCTAAGCTATAACCGTTAGAGCGCTATAGCTTATTTTGTACGTTTAACAAACTGTATTAGCAAGGTCCTAGAGAAAGTTATAGGGACTAAGATAAGGGATATAGCCGAGGCTTTTAAGCTAATTCCAGCAATATAACAGGGCTACTGCCGCTATAAATCCACTGAATCGGCTATATACCTCCTTATAGCTTAGATCTAGGAGGTATAGAAGTATAAAGCTGGGGCCTCCCTCTTATAGCTAGACCTATCAGGATATTTCGACAGTATCCCTTATAATAGGCTCTTAGCTATATTAGACTAGCTAGGGCTACCTATCTGGCTACTATCCTAGCTAAAGGAATTCCTCTCCTCTAGGACTATTAGCCTCCTATTCAACGGCTAAAAAAGCCAGTAAATCCCAGTACCAACAGGAGTACCCTAAGGCTTACTACTTTCACCAATCCTCTTAGTCCTATATCTCTGCCCTCTATACGAAAGACTAGAGAGAAAATACCCTACTATCTCTACTATAGGCTATATAGACAACACCAACCTACTAGCCTTTAGCAGGGAAGCTACAATAATAGTTAGGTAGCTAGAAGAGGCCTAGAAAGAGTGCCTAGACTAGGTAATAACCGCTAGAGTTACCTTCTTAGCAGTAAAGAGCAAGCTTATATACTTCCCCCCTAGAAGGAGGCCCTAGACCAACCCTATTAACCTAGGACTAGTAGAGGACTCCCCCCTCCTATAACCAGCTAAAGAGGCCTGTTTTCTAGGGGTTTGGCTAGACTCTAAGCTTACCTAGAAGGCCTATACCAGCACCCTATAGCAGAAGCTAAAAACGCAGTCCCTTGCTATTACTAGGCTAGCTAGAAAGACCTAGGGACCTAGAATCGAAAAGACTAGGCTCTTATATATAGTAGTAATAAGGCCGGTCCTAGCCTATATAGCCTCGGCCTAGCATACCCCCATACTAGTAATACTAAACAGGCCATAGGGTATAACCAGAGGCCTACTAGCATCTGAAAACAAGGCCCTAAGGAGGGTTATAGGGGCCTATAAAAGGACACCGGTCTAAAGCCTCTACTATAAGGCTAATATCCCTCCCCTTAACCTCTACCTTAACGCCCTCTCCTTCTCCAGCTAAGCTAGAATAAACAAGGCTATAGGGAAAGAGGTAGATAAGCAGAAGGAAGCCCTATGCCTTACCCTTGGAAATAGGACCTCTAGGACTAGCCTCCTCCTAAAAGGGCGTATAAAGCAAGAAAGAAAAAGGAAGGTAATAGCCTAGTAGTACTACTAATAACTAAGGAAGGCTATTAACGAAGAACCCCTCTATACCGCCTAGAAGGATCGCTATCTATAGGAGGCTAGGGCCTCTAATTACAACCCCTATACAGAGAGCCTCTTAGAGAAATCAGCCAAGGCTACCTTTTAAGAGGAGAACCTAGCTAAGGCCTTTAAGGAGGCCTTCCAAAAACGCCACTATAACCTCTCCAAGGCTGAAAGCTCGCTGCTAATACAGGCCTATATAGGGAAGATAGGCCTAAGGGGATTCCTATATACCTATAAGGTACCTAGGGTTAATAACCCCCTCTGCCGCTACTACCTAGCTACAAAGGACATCCGACATATATTCGACGGTTGCCCGGCCTACCCTTAGGCCTCCTTTAAGGAGAGGGAAAGAGGGGATATATATAGCTTTCTCTACAGACTTAAAAAAGGGGGCAGCGGCGCTATACGCCCCCTAGTTCGCCACATTGCTACTAAACTGCTAGAATACTCTGTTACTTAGAGGCTAGGAGCGGTCTAGCCTATACCCCTTTAGGCAGTATGTTTTCATACTCCTAAAAGGGCGGTATCTACTCTAGTAAAGATTGGCCTACCCCCTATCACATCCCTCCTTTTTTCCTATATACAGTTATAGGTTTTTCACCTGTTATACGGTTTTCCTATAGCACTAGTTCAGCCTACCTAGATATCCCCTATAGGGATCAGATAGCATAATAGAATCTATCTATATAAAATCTTATAAGCGAGTTATAGCTAGCTAATCTAATGATATAAAAACACTACTTTTAAGTCTAAATACCCTAAAGGCCTCTATCAAGGATAGCGTTAGTACTATAAAGAATATATCTTCTACTTTAGCTTCTCTAACTAATAGTAGTAATGCTGCTGCTACTGGAAAGACTAGCTATAGTCCAAGATTTGATCCTTTTAGCGGTACTATAGATTTAGATTCTCCTCCACGTCCCCCTAGGAAAGAGCCCTATCTAGGGCCGGCTATAGATAATATAGCTACTAGTAATTTAGGCCCCCCTATAGATACAGGGTCTCAGGAAGGCTTTAAGGATACTATTACTAGTAGTATAGTAAAGGAGCTTTCTAAAAAGGCCTATACTATACTGGACAATAGTAAGCTAAGCAGAGAAAGCAATTTTAAACAGTGGATTCAGGCTTTAAGTATAGTGCTAAGAGCCTTAGGGGTATCTAATTTTTTAGAAAACCCTAATATATCTAACACTTATAGCAACTCTAATCAAGCTGTTCTTTTAATGCTTCTACGCAATAGCTTATCTAGTAGCCCTAAGGCTACTATATCGTAGATTCATATACCTTCTAAGGCCTTTAAGCTGCTTATTAGGCAGTATAGCCGTCCTACAGAGTCTAAAAAGAAGGACGTCTATAACGAATTCCACGCCCTTACCTTTAGTACCTATAGAAACGGCTTATTAGCTCTTAACGCTGAATTTAACGGCTATCTTGCTAAGCTTACTATAGATAAAATAGATATAGATCCCTCTTTAATACTGAATTGGTATTTTAAGGCTCTAGAATCTAAGTTTCCTAGCTAGGTATTACGCTAAAAGAGCTCTATAAGACAGGCTAGAATGCTAGGTCTTATAGCATCTAGCCTTAATATAGAATATCTAATGGCTGATATTTTAGAAGAATCTAGGAACCCGGCTATAGAGGCGTATAGAGCAGCTTACGTAGCTAATAGCTCTAATTCAACCCCTAATTCAAATTCTAACCCTAGTAAGAAGGGTAAAAATAAGAAAAAGGGTAAGAGGAAGGCTAGTTATAATATTAAAGGGCAGAATTATCGTGCTAAAAGTGCTGAACAAGCCTCCTTTATACTAGGGTCCTGTAACCTAGCTATAGAAGAAGAAGAGGAATCCGACTCTAGTTTCAATTCTAGTTCTTCTAGCGATTCTGATACCCAATTAGTACAGCTATTAGCGTTAAAAGGGTATAAAAAGCGTAAGGACTTTAAAGGAAAAGGCCTAAAAACCCCTTCTAATAATAAGGCAAAATATAAAGATAATCTGCCTAGAAGACGCCCTAGAGACCCCGCTCTTTATAATGGTTAGCGATACAATACTGGACCTACGGACCATATTAGTAATAGTAAAGAGCGGTTTACTACCTTTACGCCTAACATGGGCCAGTTACGCCCTATTAACACTGGAAATGGCCCTATAAACCCGGCTAGTATAGGCTCTATTACACTAGAAGTATTATCTAGAAAGGCCCCCTCTATCTATACTAAATTAGTATTAGATAACGTTTTATACCTACCTAATATTAATATAAATATTGTTAGCGGGGTTAGGCACTATAATTCGGGAGGTTGCCTTATAAAGGAAACCCTTTACGGGGGTAATAGACGCTGTATAGCTATACTAGACTTTAAGAAATCAGGATTTTTTCTTAATGTTAAAGGCAGCTCTAAGCCTATATTACATGCATATTTTGCTTTTCCTTTAGGCCTTTCTAGTTATACTACTAAAAGTATAGAGCCGTAGTATAATAAGATAATGGTGGAAATTCCTTCTAATTCTATTAGAAAGGAAGACTATAGACCTATTATAGAGGATGCTATAGTATCCGAAGCTATAGAGCCTAATAAGCGCTATAAGCTAAGGAATTCTCCGGCTAAGGGTACTACTTTAGAAGGTATAAGACCTTCTTTAAGGTAGAAAAGGCCCTATAGGCCTGTAGAGCCCTTAGCCACTGCCCAGGCCCCCTATCAAAGTCTCCGTAAGACTAGGGAGCCTGAGCCCTTAACTGGCACTAGAGACCTGCCCTATGTGCTAAGAGAGCCAGTTATAGAGGGGAATAAAGTTGTATAAAAGGCTATATCTAGCCCTACTTTAAAGGAGCCTAATATAGGTCAGCGAGATTACTATAATCTACTTAATTTAGCTCAATTGTCGCATGTTAGACTAGGCTATATAGGCCTATATCTTTTGAAAAAGACTTCTAGTATTGCTAAAGGGCTGCCTAATTTTGATAAAATAAAGGAAGCTGATTTTCACTGCTCTAGCTATAATCAAGGTAAAGCAGTGAGAAGGGTTAGTAAGGCTTTAATACCTGACCTACCTAGGGTCCTTGACTCAATAGAGGGGGACACTGTTAAAATTAGGCCTAGGCCTTATAACAGAAACCCTATAGTCTTACTTCTAGTTAACTGTAAAAGTAGGTATAGGTGGGTTTTTAACCTACCTAATAAATTAGGCCCTAAAGTAGCTAACGCTATTAAGGGCTTTTTTAGGGGCCTAAGGAATGGATTTGGTAGATATCCTACTAAATTCCACTTTGACGGAGGCACTGAAATAACTGATTTATTAACTACTTGGTTAGCTAGAAGGGGTATTAAATTTAGCATTCCTGCCCCCTATATCCACGAGCAGAACGGCTTAGTAAAACGATCAGTTAGAGTTATACTAGACCATATAAGGTGTACTATTCTTAGTAGCGCTTTACCCTAGTATTTATAGTGCTTAATACTGGAGGCTGTAGTGGAATTAGTTAATAGTACAGCTATAACTAATAAGGAAACTACTCCTTTCTAGACGCTATTTGACGAGCTAGAGCCTGGTATTCCATATATACCTAACCTAGAGCGCTATAGGGCTATAGGCGCTAGAGGAGAGGCTATTATGCCTCTAGAAAAACGGTCTAAATCGTTAAAATTTACCTCTAGAACGGAAGAGTGTAAATTACTAGCGGTATTAGGTTCTAAGACCTACCTAGTATATATACCGTCTAGAAGAGCAGTACTTAAAACCTCTACTGTTAAGTTTATAGAGGATAATATAGTACTAAGTTAGCCTACTGATAATACGGCTTTAGAGGGGGAATTAGTAGACCTAGACCTAGATTTAGAGGGGGCTGTTAGCCCGGACCCTTCTAATCTTAATACTGAAAAGCCTATTAGTATAGAAATAGGACCTAGTAAGTTAGAACCTTACGAATCTTCTTCCGATAGTGAATTAGATGAACCCTTATCGGATAAGCCTATAAATCCGGTTATAGTAGAGTCTACTAGGCCTACTATATCTATTAGAAAGCCTGAATTACCAGAGGCCTTTCCTAAAACTATAGAGCCTATTTTTGCACCTAAGCCTATAGAAGTTATAGCGCCTAATCAGCCTATAACGAACGAACCTCTTGATAATAGTGATCTTATTTCAGAGGGGGATAAAATGCAGCTCGATTACTATAAGCTTTTAGCTAAGACTAGTAGCTATATACTGTCTTTTATCTATAAGGCTTGAAAAGGGGTAATATCTAAGGATAGTACGCCTACTACTTATAAGCAAGTCTTAAAACTACCTAGAGATAAGCGTAGTAAGTAGTAAGAGGCTATTACTAAGGAATTTATCTAGTTATTAGAGCTAGGGGTTTTTAAATTCCTATCTAGGAGTCTATCACCTTCTAACCGTAAGCTTATTACCTGTCGAAACGTTCTTAAGGTTAAAAAGGACGCTAAAAACAGGCCTATTAAGTATAAATCTTGGTTAGGAGCTAGGGGCTTTATGCAGGTAGAAGGCCAAGATTATACTATAACCTACGCCTTTACTAGTATACCACCTACTTGGCGTATACTTCTAGCTATAGGTGCTGTTCTAGACTGGGAAATAGAACAAGCTGACTTTATAGGGGCATTTCTTAATAGCGCTCTTAGAGAAGAAATATATATGGAAATCCCTAAAGGACTATTAGACCTAGCAGCTTCTAATAAGGCTATTTATAAGCTTTTACTGAAATACGGCTATAATCCTTTTACTCCTAATATTATTAAACTATCTAAAGCGTTATACAGTCTAAAAAAAGCCCTAGAGAGTGGCAAGATAAGCTTAAAATCTTACTTAAGAGCCTAGGCTATCTCCCTCTTATTTCAGATCTAGGGGCCCTCTATAATGCTAAAACCTACTACTTTATCGTTACCTATGTAGATGACTGTCTATTTATAGGGCCTGATATAGGCTATATAACTGATCTAAAGAAACGGCTTAATAAGGTCTATACTATAGAAGACTTAGGGCTTGTCGCCTATTTCCTAGGCGTGCAGATTATAAGGGATAGACCTAATAGGCGCCTGTGGCTTAACCAGTTATAGTATGTAGAAGAGGCGGTTAGCCGCTTTAACTTAGCCGATTCTAAGCCTATATCTATTCCCTTACAGCCGGGGCTAGTAAGTCAACTTCAACTAGAGGAAGATATTGCTAGCCACCTCTGTAATTCTATGGAAATTAAGCTTTATCAAAGCCTAGTAGGAACAGCTATGTATATAATGCTCCTTACTAGGGTAGATATTAGCTTTACCGTACAGTGGCTCTCTAGGTCTTTAAATAGACCTACAAAATCACACTTAAACGCTGCTAAAAATCTTTTTAAGTATCTTAATAGTACTAAAGACTATAGCATCTGTTTTAGCTATAACGGAAATACAGTAGCTGATCTAGGGCCTAAGCTTAGTAATAGTAGTAATATAACTACTAAGCTTAGTAGAGACTTTTACTCTAAGGAAGGGCCTAGGCCCCTAACTACTACCTCTACTACTATAGTAGATTCTAGAAGGGGTAAAGGTAGTAGCCGAACTTCTATAATTAATAGTAGTCTAGTCCCTATAGGCTTTAGTGATTCTGATTTTGCAGGGGATAAGGCTACTAGTAAATCCACCTGCGGCTATCTATATAAGTTAGCCGGTAGGCCTATTAGCTGGAAAACGAAAAGAGCTACTACTATTGCTCTCTCTACCCTGGAAGCTGAAACTAATGGACTTATAGAGGCTATACACGAAGTACAGTGGATTATAGGGCTATTTTCTGAACTTCACAGACCTATAGACTACCCTATTACTCTCTATAGAGATAATCAGGGCTCTATAACGGTGGCTAATAACCCAGCGCTATACGCTAGAACTAAGCATACCCTGCTGAAATTACGGTACGTTAGAGAGCAGGTTAAGGCTAAAATAGTTACTATTATATATCTTAATACTAAGTGTATGCCGGCTGACGGACTTACTAAGGCCCTACTAGTTAGTGGCTTTCAGTCTTTTATTACGCTTTTAGGCCTACAACCTAAGGGAGGTTTTTACTAAGCTACCCTTTACCCCTACATATATACTCTATACCATATATATAGAAGGCCTGGCTTAGCCTGATTAGCTTATAAGACCAGTCAATAGTACTAGCTACTTTACAGCCCTCTGGAATCACCTAATTCCTCTATATAGCCTTAAAAGGCTTATAAGGTCCTAGCCACTGTAGTACAGTTCTACAGGCGCCCTTGTGCTGGCATCAGCTCCCTGCGGCGTTAGGGAGGCCTATATTACTCTAGCTACGTCTAGAAGTACTCTAGTATATAGTATAGCTATTTTTGGAAAATATAGGCTCCGGCTATTACTAGGAGTATACTTTCCTTTGGAGGGGGATTCTCTATATAACCTGTTGTTTCCTTACTATATCTTGAAAGAACGGAGTAAAAAAGGGCATAAAATTCAAAACTATACTAAAAATTACTTTCTCTATTGGATCGGCGTAGCTAGTGCCCGACTAGCCGCCGCTTGTTTTTCTTCTTCTTCTCCCTCTGTTCAGAGGAGGCCCGTATCTACTTTCTCTTCTGTCATGCAGTAGAGTAGGTGGACAAGGCTGGTCTTTCTTTTCCGCCCCTTATCTTATTCTAGGCTGATAATAAGATTACGAATTGGCAGTATAAGGAGGACAATAGTATAAGAAGCTGGCTTTTCTTCCTATGTTTAGAGAGAGAGAATAATAAATCTATCCTAGTTATTACAGTTATACAGTTACATTTTACCTATTTAGATATTCCATCTACTTCTTGCCTCTAGGCTACTTTAGCCTATTTACTTAGTTCTATTGCACCTGTCTACCTTAGTCTCCCCTAATTAGGGAGACTATAGCCTTATTGTATATATACCTCTTATCCTTTTATCTAGACAGCTGTTCGATATATAGCTGCCTACTACCTTTAGACAGCTGCTCCTACTTTCTTATAGGTCTGCTGCTCTGTTTTATATAGGGGCTTAGCCAGAAATGAACTAAGTAAGGGCTCTGATATTTATAAGTAGGCCTTACTTGTATTAGGGTTGTCTTACTATTAATAAGGACGACCTATAGACCGTCGGCTAGACGACTCTGCAGTATAGTATTAATAGGACGATTATTTCGAATTTTCTACTCTAACGACTTAGACTGGTATTTCTAGGCCTCTAACCTCTAATCAGACAACGATAATCTTACTTAGTATAACAGTTATATCAGTTGTAGGTTATATAACAATTCGAGACCTAATATATCGGTTAAGCTTAAGATAAGCATAATCTTAGCTATCCTAGAAACTCGGTTATCTAAGCATTCTAGTAGATATACCTTATATTAAACGAAAGGGGGTAGGGAAGTACTTAAACCCTCCTCTCTTGTTCTATTAGGTATATTAGCTATAAGAGTCTCCTTTGAATACGACTTATACAACTCTTATCTTCGGTTCTTTTCCCTTATTCGACATTTCTAGTATTAGTAACTATATAAGGATTAAAGCCTGGTAAAGAGATTTCCCACGTCTAAGGAAGATTTCAATACTAGGGCTAGATATATAGACCTTACTTACAACTTAGAAACGTAGTCTTATCCTTAATTTCCTCTTTTATCTAGATAGGTAGCTAGCTATCCTGACTTATTTTAGCATTGCAAACCCTTAGTTGAAATAAGAGGAGTTATCTTAGGTTAGGCTATATTAACGAACGATTAGACTTAGCTTACTATCTAGTGTTACTTTGCTACTTCTATATATACTAGGGTTATAGATATTATAGAGTCCTTTTCGTTCTAGCTTCTTAGGTCGACTAGCTGGTATTAGCTGGTTAGTCTTAATCTGGATAAAGGCATTGTCTTAGTACCTACCTAGAAGTAGCACCCCTATATAGCAACGACAATTCGCAAGATTACTATACCTAGGGCATATAACAAGAGGTAGGGGCAATAGGAAAGTTAAGTTAGAATAGCTCTAGTACTAGGCCTTTAGTTATGTTTTTAGGACTGCCTTCTTTGTCCTTTAGATAGGGGAGGAACGTGACTGAGTATGTCTAAGGTATCTTGGTAGTATATGTTTAAACTAGCGAAACGAGTATCGCTTACTTCCTATATAGTAGGAATATACAGTATAGGGCTTAACTGATCAAGTCTATAGTAAGGAGACAGACTAAGCTGTAGATCTATTCGACATAAGCTTTTTAAAGAGTTAGATATATTTGATTTTATAATAGAGGGAGAAGGAGTTTATACTAGGTAGGAACCGGGTATAAGTAATGTTTTATAAAGGCAGGGTAGGTATAATATTGCTATGATTATACTATAGTAATAGACTATATCCTTCCTCTCTTGCCCTATGTCTCTCCTCTATCCTATAATCCAATCCCTTCTAAATTCCCCCTAGATAAAGTCTATTGACAAATTAATAGAAGCTACTAGTAGCTCCTTATATTAACAAAACCAAGGCTTATCTGATTAGAAGAACGATAACTGTACTTTGTGTCTATCATCTATCGACGTACTCCTTAGTGCTTTCCTAACTTCTCCTAGAGACTTTAAGTCTATAGTATATTTAGCTAGACCAAGTATTGACATTTTACTACCTAGTATGATTATACATCAACCTTCTGCTTAGTTATTTATTAGTAAAAGCCTTATCTAATAGGATTTCCTAGAGTATATCCTTTTAAGGAGAGAAATCCGTCAACTTTATAGACTTATAGGCAACTCTACTCCTTTAGTAGCAGGATTATAAGACTCGTCTGATTAGATAATAGACTCTACTAGAAACTAGCTTTAAGAAGCTAGACCCTCTTTTTCCTTTTATAACCTCTCTTCCCCGGTTCCTCCTTAAGTAGAATCTTTCCTACTACTACTATCTAGCAGTATATCGGAAATAGACGCTAGTAACTAGGACTAGTTAGGTACTATGGTTAGAATGTTAACCAACGTTCTTTATCGGTCAAATCCTATATAGAATGTTAGCTTCCTGTTTATTTAGTCTAAAAGGCTTGGTAGACAATTCTATGGTATTAATATTATAGACTACTTATAAGCTTTCGACAATGCTTATAAGGACTGTAGTATAGCAACTGATATCGAGAAGTTTACCTAGTAGAAAAGGTAGTACAATTCTAACCAATATTATAAGGTAGCCTCTATAATTAAGGATAAAGGAGTGACAATATGGCAAGAACTCTACGGGATAATGCTTGAGCATTGGAAGGCTTTCGACCCTAAGGCATTGGAGGACCTGGTTAAGTAGCTTAACCGCTTCTATAAGTATACTATCTTAAACATCTTAGCTATATAGATTAAACAGGCTATAGAAGAACTTAATACTATAATTACCCGGATACTAGCTACTAAGTTAGCCCCTATTTAGAAAGATGCCCCTTAACGCTTTTAGGAAAAGTTGCCTAAGGATTACCAATACTTACTTGTTTAAGAATACCGCCTTAAAGGTGCTACGCCTATATAGGACTTATATAAAGCTACCTAGGACGACTTTTAATCCCTAGTATCAGTGGTTTTGTTTAAAGGTTTTATCTACTAAGGAGCGCTAACTTAGATCGAACTACTAAGCTAAGACGTCTGTTTAGACAAGAGCGATAATAACAGTAGAGAGACTAATCTCCTTTTAGCTAAAGTCGAAAAGCCTTCTTCTATCTCTTCTTGAAACTTCTTGCTTAAGTTAACTAAGTCCGTTTAAGCAAGTAAGAACCGGGTCTTATTCTTTAATTAAGGGAGTACTAGCTAGGAATCGGTTAAGATTATCCTAAAGCTGCTAACGGTTAAGGAAATATGGTTTGATCAACTTACTAATGCCTAAAAGACGGTAATAAAGCTTTATACTACTGACCTTTTGCAGAAGCGAGGCGATAAAGTAACTAAAAGAGCTGTTTAAGACCTGTATAATCAGATAGCCTTTCTTAGAATCTCGCTAAATAAGATAGACCCTATAGTAAAATCGGTTATACGCCTAAGAGATAAGCTAAACAACTTGCCGAGCTTTGTAACTAACGTTAATTAGGTAGTACACCTAAGAGAGAAATAAGACGTAGCTAAACAGAAAGGGTGTTATAAACCCTAATACTACTACCCCTATCCAGATAAACAAGTCGATCTTCCTCTACTTACGGCGTATACTTTGCTTTAGAATATAGAGCCGGGCAAAGTCAATAGCTATACTAGTAGGCCTTTTTACTCTAATACTGACTAAAGGTATAAGGCTTTTAAAGGGATCTATTGCTACTAGTATAGTTAATAGTACTATATTAGCTTGTATAATCTAATAGAGGCTAATAACAAACTCGGGCTTAGGTATATATTTAGGGCAAACGCTTACCTTAGTTAGAAAATCCATAGAGAAGACCTACCTTACGACCTATACCAGATTAACCTAGTCTTGGTGATAAAGGCCTATAAGAAAGGCGCCCTTTTCTACCTTGTTCGAGCGCTTTATAAGGTATATAATACTAAGTTCTGCCTTACTTATCTCTAATAAAAGCGTAATTACAAGACCAAGTATAATAAGGCTTTTGAACCCTTTTTCAACTCTCTCTCTATGCTGAGCTACACTTATGCCTAGCTAGAGGAAGAGCGAGTTAAGATGCGTTTTCTTTTAACGGAAAAAGGGAGGAAAAGCCGGCTTCTCGATATCACTTTTTATAGTGTTAGGCCTATTGTATCTTCTTCGTCCTCTCCTACTTATAGCTCTTCTATATAAGGGGAGAATATATTTGCGGCCCTGATAATGCAAACTAGAGTCTATTACTTGCTACCTTTAGCACCTAGTATTACATCTTTCCTATTATAGGTAGTTGACCCTATAAAAGTCTTAGATCTAGATCTAAGTCTTTAAGGTCTGTTTAGAGGGGAGGTTGATAATAAGGAAGCTGACTCTATAGCTTGTACAATGGAGGTCCCTAG
The DNA here is from genome assembly GCA_029339225.1 of Phyllachora maydis. Taxonomy (NCBI): domain Eukaryota; kingdom Fungi; phylum Ascomycota; class Sordariomycetes; order Phyllachorales; family Phyllachoraceae; genus Phyllachora; species Phyllachora maydis. The sequence continues at coordinate 2,678,807 of JAQQPM010000004.1, forward strand.
TTAGGTTTTGGATTTTCTTAATATAGTTTGGTGCTAGGAACCGGACGTTTTCTTTTTAAAGCCTCTAAAGGCCGTAGCTTGCTTCTTATAGGATTTGCTCTCTGCTTAGACAGGCTCTAAGCTTTACGGCAGTCTTTATAGTAATAGTACTATCGATATTTTACTTATGCTATAGAATACGATTATAAAAGCGAATAATATGTTTGGTAATAAGGTAACGTAGCTAGCTGTAGCTAAAGCTTTAAGTACGGCTTTTTAAAGTCGGAAGCGGCTATGACTAGAAAGCGATAACGATAAGCTATTAAGGGCAGGTCCCTTCTATACTCCTCCGTCTAATCAGGTAGAGACTCCTACTGCTGGCGGCCTATCTATATAGGTAAGAGAAGAACCTTCTTATAAGATCAAAGCTACTGATATTTACTAAGGAATACTCTAGAAAATGCTTAACAGAAAATATGATCTTTCGAATAAGAAGGCCCTTAACCTAATAGGAGGCTAGAATCTACTTTCTAAGATTATACGTAAGTAGGTCTCTAAAGGTATTAGAATTGTTAAGGAAATAGCTATACTAGATAGCTCTAGCTTGGATAATACTCTCTCTGCTTCTACGTTAGCTCTAATATCAGGTTAGGCCGGCCTACCTCTGTTCAGACGTCTATAAGGTTGCCTATCTAAGTAATAAGAGATAGTAAAGACAAATGTTGTTTCTTTAGTTAAGCCTATAAGAGAGTCTTAGATAGCCTGGTTCCTAGATATAAGGGATGGCTATTATACGATTAGGTTACTATAAGACTTTAGCGCCCTAAATATTAACTCTATTGTTATAGCGAAAAATGCGGTTTCTAGTAGTATTGTTAGTAGTAATCTAATAACGTAGACTAACGGAGCTTCCCTTGTTTAGGGAGTAACTAAGTTCTATTCTTTACTCTGGATTTTTCTAATAGCCCTTTATAACAGTGGCCTATAACTATATATACTTCTAGATAGTGGATTAGAGTATAGCCTTATCTCCCTTAAGGTTATAAACTACCTTAACCTTATAATTACAAAAACCAAGATATAGTTCTATAGTTTATAGGGCAATTTGTAATCTCTCTAAGGGGAGGTCCTAGTACCTCTCTATATTTAAGGTTATAAGGCCCTAGTCTACTGCTACGTCTCTTCTAATAATAGGTCTAATAAGGCTTATAATATCCTATTAGGGATACCTTTCTAGAAGGACTATAAGATAATTTACGGTCTTGGTAGTCCTAATATAGTCTAGATGACTTTCTAAGACTGGGAATTTATTGCTTACCTTACCCCTTTGGATATCGCCAGAGCCTTTTATACTGTTAAACAGGATTCCTCTATATAGAAGGGGGATACTGTTGAATCCCTATCTACTAGCTGCTAGGATAGCCTGTTCACTTTATAGGGATAGGTGAATAAGGCTGATAAAGTCCCTAACTAGGCACTTACTTTAGAAGACGATAATAAGGTCCTAGGAGATCGGCTTAACAATGAAACTATTGCTAATATTTTGTATACTTTTTTTAAGCAGGAGTCTAGCGTTTAGCGTTTAGGTAGAAGGGATTTAGAGCGGGTTGTTAGTATTTAGAGTTTTTCTTATATAAGAATAGTTTCTTCTAGTTCTTTCTTTCCTTTAGGGATAGCTTCTAGTCTATTTCTTTCTTCTATTTAGTCCGAAAAACCCTCTATCCTTTAATCTTTTACTATATATAAGCCTGCTAGAAAGAAGGTTTACCTTATTGATAATGTCCTATCTGATAGGTTGGTACTAGAAGGAATTGTCGACTAGAAGCCTGCTAAGTTGTTGCTAGCTAAGGAAAAGGCGACTTCTAGGTATAAGTACGATTAATAGGTTTTTCTATGATTTTCGGATTTACCTTGCGGTTCTTGACTTATACCTAATCGGTTAAAGGGCTTAAAGGACAATATAGACCTAGCTCTCTAGCTCTCTAAAGATGAATTCAACTTGTTTGCCTATATACTCTTTAATAGGGAACAAGCCCTTATATAGGAATTTAAGGACCTTAGCTATATCGATCTATTAATTATTCTGCCTTAGTATATTAAGACTATCCCTTACTCTACCTAGTAAGCTAAATATATGCCTATAGGGAAGGTAATGATTCCGGCGTATATGGACATCCTAAAGAAGTAGAAGGCCAAGGGGATCCTAGAAGATGCCTATAGAGCTTACCGAAATAACTAGTTCCTTGTTCGGAAGAAGAATAGTAAGTACTACCTGATTAACGATGCTTAGCGATATAATACCGTTACTATTCAGGATGCCTTTATCCTACCGAATATAAAGGAATTCTTGGAGGACTTTTCTAGTTATATAATTATATCTATACTTAATCTATTTTCCGGTTATAACAATATTATACTAGACGAGAAGAGTCAGGATCTTATAACGTTCGCCAGTCTAATCGGTCTACTATACCTGACTATACTTCTATAAGGCAGTATAAATTTAGTTGCCTAGTTTATACGTGCAATATATAGGATCTTCTATAACTTAATGCCCTAGATTTACCAAGCTTTTCTGGATAATATTAGCATAAAAGGACTAAAGATACGATACGATAATGCCCTGATGATGCCTGGAATTCGACGATTTATAGTAGAACAGGTCTGGAACTATAACTAAGTCTTACTTAATGCTAAGCTAGTAGGAGCCTATATCGCTGTGGTTAAGTCCTAGTTCTTGGTCTTAAAGGCTATCGTTATTAGCTATAAGTATATGCTAGATAGCCGCTTGCCTGATAATACTAAGATCCGGAAGATTCGTAAATAGTTAACCCTAAAGTCTCTTTCTAAAGTCCGCTCTTTTCTTAGTATCGCTGGTTTCTACTGTATTTAGGTCCCCTATTTCAGCCATATTACCCGCCTGCTCTTTAATCTAGCAAAGAAGAATACGATATAGGTATAGACGCTAAATCACCAGTATACCTTTACTTATCTCGGTTTCCTTATTGCCTCTACGTCCTATCTTATACTACTTACCTATAGGGATAACTACTATAGTAAAATCTACCTTATAGTCGATGCCTCTCTAGACAGATAGAGAGCAGTCCTAGAATAAGAGGGCCTAGACGGTAAATAGTACCCTTATCGATTTAAGTCTAGTATCTAGTCTCTAGCTAAGCAGTGCTATAATACGACTAAGCGTAAGCTCTAGGGTCTTCTCTATAGTTTAAAGCGGTTTCGGCGGTACCTTTATAGTACAAGGTTTGTAATTAAGACAGACGCTTAAGTCTTAGTCTACCAGATAAACAGCTCGGCCAGTAATATACCTGGCGCCTTTATAATACGCTGGATAGCCTGGATTTAACTTTTTGATTTTGAGATTTAGTATATCCCAGGATCGAAGAACGCTACCGCAGATGCCCTAAACAGGCGACCTTTAACTTAAGCTGATATTAAGGAGAAGGTCTATAAGGAAGATATAGATAACTTTATTAACGCTTGGATTTTTACCTTAACTCTTAAGAAGGATACGCTTAAGGGCAATTAGCCTAAAGAGTACTAGGAGTATACTATCTATCTGATCATACTTCGAATATCTAATTATCTAGTTTACTATAGCAATAGGGTTAACTTTAAGCGTTAAGCCCTTAAGTTTTTAGTCCGTAATAGGATACTGTTTCTATACCCTACTTATAAGGGTAACTGCCCCTACCTTATAATTATAGATAGTAAGAAACAATAGTATATCTGGTTAACTTATTATAACAAAATAGGATACTATAGAAGGGATACTTCTTACTACTAGATTGCCTGACTATACTAGTAGCCGATAATCTACTTAGATCTTATTAACTAGTACTGTTACTACGAGGTTTGTTAGAAGATTCGCCCGTCCTAGTACAAAGAAGAAGCCTAGTTTACTATACCTTCTTCAACCCTATTTCTTAAGGTCTACTTTAACGTTTAGTTTTTCAAAGGCAAGTATAATGCTATAATCAAGGCAAGAGATAACCTTACTGGCTATATAGAGGCTGCTATACTCGGCAAAGTTAATTCGGCTTTAGTTTAGACTTTTATACTTTAGCATATGTTTTTAAGATATAGTTTTCCCTTAATTATAGTTATTAACGGCGGTTCTAAGTTTAAAGGTATAGTTAAAGTATCCCTAAAAACCATTAGAGTTAAGCGGATTACTAGCTTGTCTTATAACTTAAGAGCTAATAGTATTAACAAGGTAGGTTATCTACTAATTACAACTATACTTACTATGATTATAGAGATAATAAGGATAGATTAGAAGAAGTCCTTGTGTTTTGTTCTCTAGATTAACTATACCTCGATTCGTTCCTCTTTTAGTATTTCGCCTTACTTTACGCTTTTTAGTTAAGACCTAGTTACTAAGATTAAGCTTAACATCCCTTCCTAGCGTCTGATTAGATAGAAGCAAGTCTAGGCTAGGGTTTGTCAACCTAAAAAGCTAGCTAATACAAAGGCTACTTTAGATCTATTTATAAAGCAAGTTAAGTCTATTATAGATATAGAGCTTACCTGGATAGAGCTGTAGGATAAGGTATCTAAGGCCTATAAAAGCGCTGCTAAAGCAAGAAATCGTACATTATCTGGAAAGTTATGCCTAGATTAGTTGGAAATCCACCCTGGTAATTTGGTCCTTATTTATAACAAGGTTAGGCAGATCGATATAAGTTGCTAGCGTAAGCTATCCTTCTAATAGAAAGGCCCTTTTCGAGTCTTATAGAAGAGTCCTAAGAAGGCTTACCAGCTAGAGACCTTAGATAAGATCAAGCTTAAACGGACTTTCCTGCTAACTATGGTAAAGAAGTTCTTCCGATTAGACGGCGTCTTTGTTTATAATCCAAATAGACTGTAACTAGGGGACGATTCCTAGCCGGAACAGTTTGGTAAAGACAATATTATCGGGCTAGGTATTAAGGATCCTGATAGGCTTGGTGATCTGGTTAGAGAGGGAGGACTATTGATATAGGGAAGAAAAGCAAGTCTTAAAGGTACTTCCTAGGTAACTTAATTTGCGCTAAGTTTTCGGCCTATTTGACTTAGGCTGGGTTTTTATTAAAGGGAAGGTGGTATAAGTTCTTTTGTATACTTACCTTTTTCTTATGCCTTTTCCCCTATTTATAGGAGTAGTTTGTTCCTTTTTTTTTTCCCTGGCTCTTCGCTATATAAGTATATGTATACCAGCGAGAAGGGGGGGTATATGCTATGCTATATAGTGTTCTCTTAATTTAAGTGTTTATATTGTCTGCTTTGCCTGGTTATAGGTCTAAGATTTTGTTTTATACTGTTTCGTTTTGTTTTGTTTTAGCTTTTTTCTTCTTAGGAAGCGGAAGCTCTATTTATAGCTTATACGTCTAGTTAAGGGAAGGAGTATGTTTGGCGTCGACGGATCCTATTACTTAGCTAACCGACTACCCTAATAACCCTTAACACCTACCCTGACCTATTTTCTAGACTGCTATCTAGCTTGCCCTTTTAATTACTTAGTATAGTACGTATTGACTACTAGTTTGACTAACTTCTGCTTAACCTGCAATTGCTATGCCTTATAAACGGTTTCTTTATCCTATTAGTTAACAATTATATCCTTAGCGCGAAAGTTGCCTAGATCGAACTAGTATAGAGCTATTGTCTTCTTAGCCTGCTTAGATATCTAAAGCGGCTATTTATTATAGGAAGAGTCGATATATACCTATAAGCACTTCTTATCCTAGAAAACACAGTTCCTATAAGTACTATAATCGACTTTCAGAACCGAGATATAGTAGATAAATAGCTAAGATATGTTTAGATAAGGACTACTAGTATTACGCCGGTTAGGCAAACTCGACTGAAATTAGGTTTCGTTATATTCCTTGTAGTTTACCATGTTACTACCTACTATATTAGCCCTAATTAGATGTCTGGATATAAGCTTGAACATACTAATATCTGAACTCTTAGACGAAAAGACCTTAGACTTAGTATAGTTGGTTACTACAAATTTCTTAGATGTACTTGCCTAAGAAGTCTAACCCGAAATGCTTAATAGTAATAGGGGATTGATGTTTGACTATAGAGAAAGAGTAGTTAAAACTAATAATAGTAAGATCCTAACTACTTTCTGCTAGCTAAGTTAAAGATAGATAATCGAGTAGACTAGGTTCTAGACCTAGAGATATATACTGTTAATAAGTATTAGCCGGTTCCTCTTTAAAAACCTAGATTTGAAATATACTATGTCCGATTATAGCTAGGTTTAGCAGTAGGTGCTATATATAATTAACAAAGTTATAGAACTTTGTATTGTCGACTACCTTCTAGATCATCTATTTTAGGAAGATGCAGAATCTTCTAGGATTAGTAGGGAAAGTAGTTACCTAAGTTGCAGGTACCTAGAATGCCTTAAGACAAATCAGATATACTACCTAGCTTATAGGAGCTTTCTTAATAAGAGTATTAGAAGATATCCCTATATAGATAAGATTAAGTTAGAAGGTTAAGTCTTAAAAGAGAATAAAGTCGGTTTGTTAAGGTTAGAAAAGTTTTTATAGGAGAAAGAGAGGAAGAAAGGCAGGTCTTTATACCTAAGGAAGCCACCTGTGCTAGTCCTAATTCTGATTAGGAGAGGTTAACAAAAACTAAGTAAACCTAATTATATTATACTGACTTTCAGGGGCTGTTTACTAATAAAAAGAATCGGATAGAAGCCCTAAGTGCCGATAAAGGAGCAAATAGCTTGCTTAATAGTAGGAAAGAATTTTCACGTGCCTTCCTCCCCTAAAAGGACTCGCCCTATATCAGGACCTGCCCCCTTTACCCTTTAGATTTTTCTCTCTCTGACTTCTCTAGTATAACCTTCTTAGACCTTTACCTCTTCTAAGATCTTTTTCTTAGTACTCTTAGCAGAAAAATTCTAGCCCTAACTTCCTTTAAGCGATCTTGCTTATTATTTCTACCTTCTCTCTACGATTATACAAGATTAAGATGCCTCTAAAGAAGGGATCTAGTAAGTAGGCTTTGCCCTAGACGAACTTGGATCTAAAGGAAGTTCTCTAAGAGGAGCAGCATTGCTGTATAGTTAGTAGGCCGGCATATAGTAAGGATAAGGATAAGCTTATACTAGCTAGCGCCCTAACAATTCTCCTATTAACGCTGTAAAGACTGTGGTTATTGCCTTATAAACTTCGCTTTTCGCTATATAAGGTGCAGTTCTCTCTGTATAAGCCGTAATCAACTCTACGTAAACCCTAATCTTCCCTATAAAAGATATAGGGCACCCTAAGTAAATTTAAGTACTTGTCTATAAGAGGCAAGGATAATGTGATTTCAATTTCCTTAGATAATGTCCCTTAAACCAAGCTGCCTATGTCTAATCTGGTTAAGTCCTTAATAAAGCGCTTTAACAGGCCTGGCTATATATACTCCTATTTGAGTTTTAAAGATTTCAAAGCGCTTAGAAAGGAGACTGACAAGTATAGCGCTACTAAAGATATCAACAATATTACTAACCGCTATACTCTGCTTAGTAGTAACTACTTTAAGCTAGTAGGCAAGATTGCTTTTTACCTAGAGTAGTATGTTATAAGGGATAGCCGGCCGGACTTCTTTAACAAGATAACTGTTAATAAGGAGGATTTTGACCGTTACTTCCCTAGAATGGCTGGTTAAGTTACTATGATTACTGGAGAGAGGGTCCTAGGTCAAGATCTCCGATCAGTTTTAGCTATCTTGTATAATATATATAGGATATAGCTAGAACGAGCCTAGATGACCGATAACTATATTAACAGCATACTTAGATAGACCCTATATGCGTTTAAGAGATATGTTTTTATTATACTATACTTGACGGCTCTAACTTTTAATAAGAAAGGCAACTACCTAACAAGCCTGGTCCTCTACCCTACTAAGGGGAACGTCCGCTATAAGGCCCTTAAAAAGCGCTTTTAGCTTATAGTTATATATATCTATAGGAACTATTAGGTTCTTACTATCTATAATCAGCTTAAGCAGATCTATAAGGTTTGGAATTCAGACCTTCCTAACAAAACTAACAATATAGACAATAAAATAATGATAATACAGGTAAATATAATCATCCTCTACCTACTTATATCTAGAGTTAGCGTCTTTAACCCGATGTATATTCACCGGTTGAAATTCTGCTTTAACATTAAGGACGACTTTTCCTATAGGTATACTATTACTAAGGTAGCCCGATCCTTCTTCTATAACCAAGTTATCAAGGACAAGAACGATTTGACGCCTGTTCTATAGTAAAAGATAGAGCCCTAGTTTAGCTAAGATGTAATATATAAGTAGGGATCGATTTCAGCTTGCTTATAGCATGCTTAGATATTAGGGATTACTAAAGTATTCGGAGTAAGGCTAGGATCTAGGGCGCTGAATCTACGCCCTATTAGCAGTTAGGTCTCTATTAACGAGCTTTTACCTATAAGTATATTATAGATTATCCGGACTTAGAGTTTCGCTACCTTAGCATTCGGTACCCTAGCTCTAGCAAATATAATAATAGATAACGATACCCCTATATATGTTTAGGGAATAAGGAGTGCTTCCTTAGGTTCACTTAAGTCGATTCCTGGAAATTTAGTAGTATAGATAGCTAAACTGTCTGTCTAACAATCTTGTCGAAGCCCTTCTTTGCCAAAGGCACTAGCACTACGGCAAACTACTCTTATACTATAGCAGTAGACGCCTATATACCAAGCTATCCCTAAGTAGACAGCATCTATTTAGAAGACTATTCTATATCCCTCTACTCCTGTTAAGCAAAGGTCTATCAAAAAGGATCTTCCCTACCCTATTATGCTAGAGAAGCCAAAGTCTATTAAGAAGGCTACTATATAGCCTGCTACGTCTAAGCAGCCTAAGTTGACCAAGAAGAGCGTCGCTACGCCGCGATTACGGCGTACTAGGCGGAATGTCACTCCTTAGCCCGCTATACTTTCCCTTACTAGGAGGGTCACTCGATTAACGCTTATAAGAGATCTTAAGCCAGATAATACGCCTGCTCTATAGTATAGGGAGGACGATAAGACGGATAAGGCTAGTAGAGAGCTTTATACAGGGATAAATATCACTACGCTAGAATTATTGCTGCTATACCCCTAAGGCTATAAAGGTTAGGCTAAGACAGACTGATCAGCTATGATTAGGTAATAGTAGACAGGTTGGTTAAGTAGGTTTGTGGTTTAGTACCTTCTTTTTCTTGCTTTTCTTACTTAGAGTATTAATAGCTATAGTTAGCTCCCTCGACCTTAATCCTATATAAACCTAGTGCAATCTTAGTATACCTTGTTACATATATATAATCTATATTTCCTAATTATCCTTACTCTAGACAGAGGTGCCCTATATTGTCAATATTATCCGGTGTTTATTTTAGAGGGTTTATATCTCCCGCTGCCTTCTGGCTTTCGTAGGAGCTATAGGGAGGTATAGATCGGCATAGCTAGTACCTAACTAGCCGCCGCTTGTTTTTCTTCTTCTTTTCCCTCTGTTTAAAGGAGGCCCGTATCTACTTTCTCTTCTGTTATACAGTAGAGTAGGTAGACAAGGCTGGTCTTTCTTTTCCGCCCCTTATCTTATTCTAGGCTGATAACAAGATTGCGAATTAGCAGTATAAGGAGGACAATAGTATAAGAAGCTAGCTTTCCTTCCTATATTTAGAGAGAGAGAATGATAAATCCATCCTAGTTATTACAGTTATACAGTCACATTTTACCTATTTAGATATTCCATCTACTTCTTGCCTTTAGGCTACTTTAGCCTATTTACTTGGTTCTATTGCACCTGTCTACCTTAGTCTCCCCTGATCAAGGAGACTATAGCCTTATCGTACATATACCTCTTATCCTCTTATCTAGACAGCTGTTCGATATACAGCTGCCTACCACCTTCAGACAGCTGCTCCTACTTTCTCGTGGGTCTGCTGCTCTGTTTCAATAGCCTATAACTATACCATTATATAAGGACTTTTATAGAGGGAATACAGTAAAGGGCCCTACTTTACTATTTTAGCACATACCTAGGAAGTGCTATTTAGGCCATATCAACGCTGTTGCTGCCCCTACGTACCCTATACGTCTACTACTAGTAGGCTATAGTGGTTACAGATCCTTATATAGGATTACCCATTCCAATAGTAGTGTTAGTAGCGTATTGACTATAAGAAAGCCCTTTAAAAGGGCTATCGAACGGTATATTGCTCGGCTTAGTAGTAGTAGTGGTTATAGTAGGGTTGGTAGAAGAAGTAGCTAGAGTAGTAGTCGTAGGGGTGACGTTAGAGAGGTATACTAAGAAGCTATAGTCTATACGTTTAGGGGCTTGTTTGTTAACTTAGGGGTTAGGGGTAGCTATAGCAGGGTTTGGGTTAGGGTCAGGGTCGAGGTATATAACAATAGGGCCTATACGCCTATATTGCAAATTCCTTGCTACGGTCGACCATATCGTATAGTCGGAATCTGACTATAGTACCGTCGAACGGCAGACAGCGCTGCGGCTAAATTTGGCGGGCGTTGTGTCCTTAAATGGACGGTTTGAATGAATGTCGTTGCACGCGATTTGGTGTAGTTTTGACCAAAAACCCGTTTTCGTATGTTTGATGTCGGTCAAGTAGAACCTAGTTATAATTTAGAGCTTTATTACTTTCTAGAGCACATAATAAGAGAACCCTAGTAAAAGCAATAAAAAGGTACTCTAGCTGCTACTTAATAAGCTATCTGTAACCTAGCGGGCTTCAGAGCCTATCTACTAGAGTAAGTGATTCTTACTTCGAATATAGTAAGGGTATACTATAAAGTGCCTAAACTAAAGTTAGCTTTGTGTAAGCCAATTAAGAGATTTAAGGAATTAGTAGCTATACTAAGGGGTACCCTAGAAGTAGAAGAGATAGAAAGCTAGTAGTACCTAATAGACTAGTAGTATTTCTTTAAGAAGATTTAGCTAAGGACTACCCTTAAAAGATCCTAACAATGCTAGATCTATAAAAAGGATAGCTGCTACTCTACTAAGCACTTAGAAGAAGAATAAAGGAAGAACCGACTTAAGTAGCTAAAAAGCCGGTAAGTCAATCCTAATAAAGGAAAAAAGAGATATTAGTCTTTTCTAGTAGAATATAAAGGCTCTAAGTCTGAAGATAGTATAGTAAAGGACGATCTTAACTATAGATTAGACGATACTAAGGACTCTGCTAGAAACAAAGTAGCAGCTGCTTTCTTTATAGATAAAGCTTTCCTCTAAAGGTTATACAGGGAGGAACATTACTATAGCAGAGAACCAAGTTTTAAAGTATATAACATACTAGCTTCCGCCTAATTTATACTTAATAAGTATTCCAAGACGGTTTTTCAGGGTATTATACCTAATATAGGAGCTATTAACTTTTCAAATACTAGAATATATTAAGTACTAGCCCTCTAATAGCAAGTACCTAGTATCTTTATTAATAGGGCTAGGGCTAGCGAGGCGAATATTACCTTTAGACTAGGTAAGGTAAAGGAATCTATTAGGACTATTACAGTAGATACTTATTAGAATGGGTAATCCTATATAAGGATCTATAACCACTATAGCCTACTAGTAGTAGTCGTATAGGGTACGTAGGGGCAGCAACAGCGTTGATATGGCCTAAATAGCACTTCCTAGGTATGTGCTAATATAGTGAAGTAGGGCCCTTTACTGTATTCCCTCTATAAAAGTCCTTATATAACGGTATAGTTATAGGCTATAGCGCTATATTATAGGGGCTTTAAGCTTATATATCACGGCTTTCAGTGGGTCTTATAGGCCTATAAGGCTTATAGTTATAGGTAACGTAGTAATTTAATTTCTAGTCTAGTAGGTAAAGCTTCGCAATTTCCTTTCCTACATATACCCTCCAGGACCGTTCCTGCCTTCTACACGGCAAAAGCGCCTTAGAAGGTGTATAGCACCTTCCCGAAAAACCAAATAAGCTGGCGATTTTGAATAATCGACTTATGGCCAACTAAAGTACAGGGTAAGCTACACGACTTTTCCTATAAGTTCTGTTTTCCCTGCTTTCTGTATAGGGTAGGTACAGGGTAGGTAGGTAACCTACTAGAAGAGCCTTTTAAGGCTATTTTAAGCGCTTGTACAGCCTTAGGGGGCTGTCTCTACAAAAGTAGGGCATGAATCTAAAAATAGAAAAGCTTTTTAAAGCTATTTCTAGGCTATATAGTAGTATATATAGCTTAGTCAGCGATATCCACAAAGGTGGGTCCACCCTCAGAATATAGCTATATATCTAGTAGTTCGAGAACTGAAATCCGTTTTGCCTAAGCTATAACCGTTAGAGCGCTATAGCTTATTTGGTACGTTTAACACCCCCTCTATTCTTCTATTCCTTTATAAGCCTTAGAAAGCTATATATAGGTAAAGAATAGAAGAATCCTAAGAAATAAGAACGTAAGAGCAAATCTATTCTGTTAGATAAAGGGGTTATGCCCTTATATATATATAGGATAAACCCCTATTATATATAGAAAGAAGTAAGAATATATATAATGTTGAAATCAAACCTATAACCTGTTTAAAGGTATAGGTACTATAGCTTTAAAGCGTATAGTAATATTTAATATCTAAATATTCTATACCCTAGCGACTAATAGACGCACTAGAGTATAGAAGGAGTAAAGGGCTTATAAACGCCTTTATCCTTTTATAGAGAAGACAATTTTTAGCACGGTTTTAAATTTTATGCCCTTTTTTACTCCGTTCTTTTAGCAAGTTCTAGTAAGGAAATAACAGGTAGTTATATAGAGAATCCCCTCTAAAGAAAAGCATACTACTAGTAATAGCCGGAGCCTATATTTCCCAAATATAGCTATACTATATACTAGAGTACTTATAGACGTAGCTAGAGTAATATAGGCCTCCCTAACGCCATAGGGAGCTAATGCCACATAAGGGCGCCTGTAGAACTTTACTACAGGAGCTAGGACCTTATAAGCCTTTTAAGGCTATATAGAGGAATTAGGTGATTCTAGAGGGCTGTAAAGTAGCCGGTACTATTGACTGGCCTTATAAGCTAATTATTCTTAGCCCGGCCTTCTATATATATAGTATAGAGTATATATATAGGGGTAGAGGGTAGCTTAGTAAAAAGCTCCCTTAGGTTGTAGGCCTAAAAGCGTAATAAAAGACTGAAAGCCACTAACTGGTAGGGCTTTAGTAAGTCCGTCAGCCGGCATACACTTAGTATTAAGATATAAAATAGTAACTATTTTAGCCTTAACCTACTCTCTAACATACCGGAATTTCAGCAGGGTATACTTAGTTCTAGCGTATAGAGCAGGGTTATTAGCTACCGTAATAGAGCCCTAATTATCTCTATAAAGGGTAATAGGGTAGTCTATAGGCCTATAAAGTTCAGAAAATAGCCCTATAATCCACTATACTTCGCGTATAGCCTCTGTAAGTCCATCAGTTTCAGCTTCTAGGGTAGAAAGAGCAACTGTAGTAGCTCTTTTCGTTTTCCAGCTAATAGGCCCGCCAGCTAACTTATATAGATAGCCATAGGTGGATTCACTAGTAGCCTTATCCCCTGCGAAATCAGAATCACTAAAGCCTATAGGGACTAGACTACTATTAATTATAGAAGTCCGGCTACTACCTTTACCATTTCTAGAATCTACTATAGTAGTAGGGGTAGTAGTTAGGGGCCTAGGCCCTTCCTTAGAGTGAAAGTCTCTACTAAGCTTAGTAGTTATATTACTACTATTACCAACCTTAGGCCCTAAATTAGCTACTGTATTTCCGTTATAGCTAAAATAGATGCTATAGTCTTTAGTACTATTAAGATACTTCAAAAGGTTTTAGCAGCATTTAAGTATAATTTTATAGGTCTATTTAAAGACCTAGAGAGCTACTATACAGTAACGCTAATATCTACCCAAGTAAGGAGCATTATATACATAGCTGTTCCTACTAGGCTTTGATAGAGCTTCATTTCCGTAGAATTACAGAGGTAGCTAGTAATATCTTCCTCTAGTTGAAGTTGACTTACTAGCCCCGGCTATAAGGGAATAGATATAGGCTTAGAATTGGCTAAGTTAAAGCGACTAACCGCCTCTTCTACATACTATGACTGGTTAAGCCATAGGCGCCTATTAGGTCTATCCCTTATAATCTACACGCCTAGGAAATAGGCGGCAGGCTCTAAGTCTTCTATAGCATAGACCTTATTAAGCCGTTTCTTTAAATCAGTTATATAGCCTTTATTAGGCCCTATAAATAGACAGTTATCTATATAGGTAACGATAAAGTAGTAGGTTTTAGCATTATAGAAGACCCCTAGATCTAAAATAAGAGGGAGATAGCCTAAGCTCTTAAGTAAGATTTTAAGCCTATCTTGCCACTCTCTAGGGCTTTGTTTTAGACTGTATCACGCTTTAGATAGTTTAACGATATTAGGAGTAGAAGGACTATAGCCGTATTTCAGTAAAAGCTTATAAATAGCCTTATTAAAAGCCGCTAGGTCTAATAGTCCTCTAGGGATTTCTATATATATTTCTTCTCTTAAAGTGCTATTAAGAAATGCCCCTATAAAGTCAGCTTATTCTATTTCCCAGTCTAGAACAGCGCCTATAGCTAGAAGTATATACTAAGTAGGTAGTATCCTAGTAGAGGCGTAGGTAATAGTATAATCTAGGCCTTCTACCTGTATAAAGCCCCTAGCTACTAACCGACATTTATACTTAATAGGCCTGTTTTTAGCGTCCTTTTTAACCTTAAGAACGTTTCGACAGGTAATAAGCTTACAGTTAGAAGGTAATAGACTTCTAGGTAGGAATTTAAAAACCCCTAGCTCTAATAACTGGATAAATTCCTTGGTAATAGCCTCTAACCACTTACTACGCTTATCTCTAGGTAGTTTTAAGACTTACTTATAAGTAGTAGGCGTACTATCCTTAGATATTTCCCTTTTTCGAGCCTTATAGATAAAAGACAGGTTATAGCTACTAGTCTTAGCTAAAATCTAATAGTAATCAAGCTGCATTTTATCCCCCTCTGAAATAAGATTACTATTATCAAGAGGTCCGTTCGTTATAGGCTGATTACGTACTATGACTTCTATAGGCTTAGGTGCAAAAATAGGGTCTATAGTTAGGGGAAAAGCCTCTGGTAATTCAGGCTTTCTAATAGATATAGTAGGCCTAGTAGACTCTACTATAACCGGATTTACAGGCTTATCCGGTAAGGGTTCATCTAATTCACTATTAGAAGAAGATTCGTAGGGTTCTAGTTTACTAGGTCCTATTTCTATACTAATAGGCTTTTTAGTATTAAGATTAGAAGGGTCCGGGCTAACAGCCCCCTCTAAATCTAGGTCTAGGTCTACTCATTCCCCCTCTAAAGCCGTACTATTAGTAGGCTGACTTAGTACTATATAATCCTCTATAAACTTAACAGTAGAGGTTTTAAGAACTGCCCTTATGAATAGTATATATACTAGATAGGTCTTAGAACCTTATACCGCTAGTAATTTACACTCCTCCGTTCTCAAGGTAAATTTGAAGGATTTAGACCGTTTTTTCTAGAGGTATAATAGCCTCTCCTTTAGCGCCTATAGCCCTATAGCGCTCTAGGTTAGGTATATATGGAATACTAGGCTCTAGCTCGTCAAATAGCGCCTGGAAAGGAGTGGTTTCCTTTTGAGTTATAGCTGTATTATTGACTAATTTCACTATAGCCTCTAGTATAAAGCACTATAAATACGAGGGTAAAGCGCTACTAAGAATAGTATATCTTATACAGTCTAGTATAAATCTAACTGATCGTTCTACTACACCGTTCTACTTGTGGATATAGGGGGCAGAAGTGCTAAATTTAATACCCCTTTTAGCTAACCAAGTAGTTAAAAAATCAGTTATTTCAGTGCCTCCGTCAAAGTGGAATTTAGTAGGATATCTACTAAAACCATTCCTTAGGCCCCTCAAAAAGCCCTTAATAGCGTTAGCTAATATAGGGCCTGATTTATTAGGTAGGTTAAAAACCCACCTATACCTACTTTTACAGTTAACTAGAAGTAAGACTATAGGGTTCCTATTTCAAGGCCCAGGCCTAATTTTAACAGTATCCCCCTTTATTAAGTCTAAGACCCTGGGTAGGCCAGGTATTAAAGCCTTACTAACCCTTCTCACTGCTTTACCTCGATCATAGCTAGAGCAGTGAAAATCAGCTTCCTTTATTTTATCAAAATTAGGCAGCCCTTTGGTAATACTAGAGGTCTTTTTCAAAAGACGTAGGCCTATATGGCCTAGCCTAACGTGCCACAATTTAGCTAAATTAAGGAGATTATAGTAATCTCGCTGACCTATATAAGGCTCCTTTAAAGTAGGGCTAGATATAGCCTTTTCTACTACTTTATTCCCCTTTATAACTGGCTCTTTTAGCATATAAGGCAGGTCTCTAGTGCCAGTTAAGGGCTTAAGCTCCCTAGTCTTACAGGGACTTTGATAGGGGGCCTAGGCAGTGGCTAAGGGCTCTACAGGCCTAGAGGGCCTTTTCCCCCTTCAAGAAGGTCCTACACCTTCTAAAGTAGTACCCTTAGCCGGAGAATTCCTTAGCTTATAGCGCTTTTTAGGCTTTATAGCTTCAGATACTATAGCATCCTCTATAAAAGGTCTATAGTCTTCCTTTCTAATAGAATTAGAAGGAATTTCCACTACTATCCTATTACGCTGCGGCTCTATACTTTTAGTAGTATAACTAGAAAGGCCTAAAGGAAAAGCAAAATTTGCATATAATATAGGCTTAGAGCTGCCTTTAACGTCAAGAAAGGATCCTGATTTCTTAAAGTCTAGTACAGCTATACAGCGTCTATCACCCCTATAAAGGGTTTCCTTTATAAGGCAACCTCCCGAATCATAGTACCTAACCCCGCTAATAATATTTATATCAATATTAGGTAGGTATAAAACGTTATCTAATACTAATTTAGTATAGGTAAGGGGGGCCTTTCTAGATAATACTTCTAGTGTAAGAGAGCCTATACTAGCCAGGCTTATAGGGCTTTTTCCAGTGTCAATAGGGCGTAATTAGCCTGTGTTAGGCGTAAAGGTAGTAAACCGCTCTTTACTCTTACTGATATGGTCCGTAGATCCTGTATCGTATAGCCAACTATTATAAAGAGCGGGGTCTCTAGGGCGTCTTTTAGGCTGATTATCTTGATATTTTGCCTTATTAGAAGAGGTTTTCAGGCCTTTTCCTTTAAAGTCCTTACGCTTCTTATACCCTTTTAACGCTAATAGCTGTGCTAATTGGGTATTAGAATCGCTAGAAGAACTAGAATTAAAACTAGAGTTAGATTCCTCTTCTTCTTCTATAGCTAGGTTATAGGACCCTAGTATAAAGGAGGCTTGTTCAGCACTTTTAGCACTATAATTCTGCCCTTTAATATTATACCTAGCCTTCTTCTTATCCTTTTTCTTAATCCTTTTTCTTATTTTTACCCTTCTTACTAGGGTTAGCATTTGAATTAGGGGTTGAATTAGAGCTATAAGCTTCATAAGCTGCTCTATACGCCTCTATAGCCGGGTTCCTAGATTCTTCTAGAATATCAGCCATTAGATATTCTATATTAAGGCTAGACGCTATAAGACCTAGCATTCTAGCCTGTCTTGTAGAGCTCTTTTAGCGTGATGCCTAGCTAGGAAACTTAGATTCTAGAGCCTTAAAATACTGATTTAGTATTAAAGAGGGATCTATATCTATTTTAGCTATGGTAAGCTTAGCAAGATAGCCGTTAAATTCAGCGTCAAGAGCTGATAAGCCTTTTTTATAGGTACTAAAGGTAAGGGCGTGGAATTCGTTATAGACGTCCTCCTTTCTAGACTCTATAGGTCGGCTATACTGCCTAACAAGCAGCTTAAAGGCCTTAGAAGGTATATAAATCTACGATAAAGCAGCCCTAGGGCTACTAGATACGCTATTACGTAGAAGCATTAAAAGAACAGCTTAATCAGAGTCGCTATAAGTGTTAGATATAATAGGGTTTTCTAAAAAATTAGATATCCCTAACGCTCTTAGTACTATACTTAAAGTCTGAATCTACTATTTAAAATTCTTTCCCCGCTAAGCTTACTATCGTCCGGTATAGTATAGGCCTTTTTAGAAAGCTCCTTTACTATACTACTAGTAATAGTATCCTTGAAGCCTTCCTTGGACCCTATATCTATAGGGGGGTCTAAATTACTAGTAGCTGAATTAACAGCCGGCCCTAGATAGGGCTCTTTCCTAGGGGGACGTAGAGGAGAATCTAAATCCATAGTACCGCTAAAAGGATCAAATCTAGGACTATGGCTAGTCTTTCTAGTAGTAGTAGCGTTACTAATATTAGTTAGAGAAGCTAAAGTAGAAGATATATTCTTTATAGCGCTAATGCTACCCTTGACAGAGGCTTTTAGGGTATTTAGACTTAAAAGTAGTATTTTTATATTACTAGATTGGCTAGCTATAACTCGCTTAAGAGATTTTATATGCTGTTTTAGGACTTCTATAACCTTGCTATAGTCTTCGCCATCTTCCTTATCTTCGGATAGGGTTCGTATAGGTGGTGGAGGCCTAGAAGATTGCCCTAAATCAGCTGGGTTACTATCCCTTTTAGGGGCTATACCCTTCCCTTTAGCTTGATCTGCTATTGTAAATAGGCTACTATTGACTTATAGTGCTAGCAAAAGCACTTAATTAGCTTCTAGTTCACTAAAGCTTATTAGCTAGCTTACTAATTATAGTAGTGATTTTCTGGGCTAGTCTTAGCGCTTAGTAGGTTTATAGCACTGCCTACTTGCTACTTAGTAGGGCTTTCTAGTAGAAATTCTAGACTAGGCTCTAAGGGCTAGAGACTTCGACGTAGGGACCTAACTACCGCCTATAGATATATCTATAGAAAAGGCTCTATAGTAGGGAAACATAGGTCTTTAGCGCTAGAAATTCTAAAACGCTAGCCTTTCTACTTCCAGCTATAAGTAGAAAGGTCTTTTAGTATAGATAAGTATAATAGCCTAAGCGTATAAGAGCCCTAAATGCTCGTTAATACTATAGGACTTAGATTTCTTAGTGATTTCTCCTTCTAGATTTTCAGGCTTCTTAGTCCTTAAATAGCCTTTAATAAGACGTAATATATAGCTTTTTAGGGCTAATATAGTACTATATTTTCAGCTTTAAGAGGCCTAAATAGCCCTATATATAGGTAGAGGTAGCGCTTTGAACTTGGACTCCAACAATAACTATCCCACAGGCTATCCAGGCTTATAACCTTTTGGAATGGGTAATCCTATATAAGGATCTATAACCACTATAACCTACTAGTAGTAGTCATATGAGGTACGTAGGGGCAGCAACAGCGTTGATATAGCCTAAATAGCACTTCCTAGGTATGTGCTAATATAGTAAAGTAGGGCCCTTTACTGTATTCCCTCTATAAAAGTCCTTATATAACAGTATAGCTATAGGCTATAGCGCTATATTATAGGGGCTTTGAGCTTATCTATTACGGCTTCCAGTAGGTCTTATAGGCCTATAAGGCTTATAGTTGTAGGTAACGTAGTAATTTGATTTCTAGTCTAGTAGGTAAGGCTTTGCAATTTCCTTTCCTACATATACCCTCCGGGACCGTTCCTACCTTCTATACGGCAGGAGCGCCTTAGTAGGTGCATAGCGCCTTCCTGAAAAACCAAATAAGCTGGTGATTTTAAATAATCGACTTACGGCCACCTAAGGTACAGGGTAAGCTGCACGACTTTTCCTGTAAGTTCCGTTTTCCCTGCTTTCAGTGCAGGGTAGGTATTGGGTAGGTAGGTGACCTAGTAGAAGAGCCTTTTAAGGCTATTTCTGGTGCTTATATAGCCTGAGGGGGCTGTCTCTACAAAAGTGGGGCATAAATCTAAAAATAGAAAAGCCTTTTAAAGCTATTACTAGGCTATATAGTGGTATATATAGCTTAGTCAGCGGTATCCACAAAAATGGGTCTACCCTCAGAAAATAGCTATATATCTAGTAGTTCGAGAACTGAAATCCGTTTTGCCTAAGCTATAACCGTTAGAGCGCTATAGCTTATTTTGTACGTTTAACAATACTACTACTAGGAAGGCGACTTTCTACATTCTTAATACACCTACCCCTTTTCTACTTTACCTCTAGCATAAAGATTACCTTGGAATCTACCTAGATAATATAATAGATTACCTGATTAAGGGGGAATAGCAGATTCTAATTACCTAGAGATAGGGCTACCTATAGGCGTAGTATACGCTATTTTTATATAGATAGATAGATATCTATTACTCCTATAGAGTCCCATAAGGGGCTATAAGGGGCTGCTAGCTTACACTTATGCTAGAGGAAAACCGGAAAACGGATGAAAAACCTCCAACGAGCTCAACAAGGCGGGCAACCTAGCAAGAGGAAAAGAGCAGTACTAAAAGAAAAACAACGTAAGGGGAGGCCGTCTAGGAGGCTACTAAGGGAAATTGCGTCTATTCCCCTACCCGTCTCCCGTAAGAACGCCCTATATCTCAATTAATATAGGGCTTAGGGTAGGGGAATAAGGACGAGGTCTTATTAGCAAAAGAGGTAAAGGTAGGTCTAGGCTTAAAGCTTAAAAGCTTATAAGCTTAGCCTTATAGCCTTCCCTCTTACCTTAGGTATAGTAGTAAAATACTAGCTATAGGGAAGAAAGAAAAGACAGTCTAAAGAGAGAAAGGGGAAGCAGTCTAAGGAAGGAGAGAAGGCAGAAAAAGAGACTAAAGCATATCCGTATCCTCTTCCTCTATAAAGCCCCTTGCCGGCTCTAGGGAGGAGGGTATAGAACCAGTAGCTATAGTACTAGTAGCTACTAGATCGGTAGTAGTAAAGGTAGAGGCAGGGATTTTACTAAAAGCCTCCCTTATAGTTCGCTGGGAAAGGGAGGCTATAGCGGTAGTAGCGGTTATTATAGGGGGGCGGCCATGGCGGCGTTTTCCAGCTACTACTATATAGCTTTCTTCCCCTTCTAGCCGGTCTTCTGTTAATATTGCCGGCTTAAGAGGGCCAGGAAGGTCGAAGTTAATAGGCCTATTTTATAGGCTGGATTTTACCTAAGCCTTATGCTTCTTTCTTTTAGGGCAATCTTCTGCCCTAGCATGGTGGTCGCTACGGCAGTTCCGGCAGTACTGAGCCTTAGTATAGGCCGCCTTAGTATACTTCTTCTTTTCTTAGCCGCAGTTGTAGCAAAGGGTAGGGGAGTAGCAGTATTTAGCTTTATGCCCCTATCGCCAGCAGTTAAAGCACTATAGGGCCCTAGCCTTATCGATATAGGGCTCTGCTTTTAGGGCCCTATAGGCCTAGAAGATTCCATCTTGATAGGCCTGGTAGGCCTCTTGCTGGCTAGAGAAGGCAATAAGAGCTAAGACTCTTGTTCTTTCGATCTAGAGGGGGTACCAGACCTTAGCCCTTAAGGCCGAAGGATATACTTCTTTTACTACTGCTAAAAGGCTAGCTTCCGTTACCTGGTCAGCTGTTATAAGCCCTTTAACAGTAATAGCCCAGGTAGTAGTATGGATCGAGGCCTCTAGTAATAAAGAGGCTAGCTAGGCTGTGTTTTCTTCCAAGGCTTTTTTGATTTTTTCTCCTTTAGTAACCAGTATAAGGTTACCGCTCAGTAGGGTCCTTACCCCCTTAATAGAGTGCCCTATAGCCTTCTATACTACCTATACGATTTCCAGGGCTGATTTTTAGCCAAGGGAGGAAGAGGCTGATCCTAGCCGTATAAGGACCTGTTTTTCTAAGCCTAGCTTAGTAGGCTTTACCCTAGCCGCTGCTATAGCAGCCTAGGTACAGCGGGTTAGCTCTAATTCAACGGTAGGGGGTTGTTGCTGCTGCTACTGTTATTGTTACTGTTGTTGTTACTATTGTTGTTGCTATTGTTGTTGCTTCTTCTGCCTTAAGGCCTAGGCAACGAACAAGGGAAATATCAGGGCTTTTTTCTCCTCCTCTTTCAAGATCTGCGTTAAGGCTAGCTTTCTAGCTAGCCTAGTATATTCGACGATTTCCTTAAAGGCCGGGTTATTAACTAAAAGACTGACTATCTGGTCTATAAGACTAGAGAAGGTAAGGGCAAGGGTTGTAGGTAGTAGGGTTTTTTCTTTTTCTTTCCCCTTTTTAGAGGGGGTAGGGGCAGCGGTAGCGGTAGTAGCGTGTTGGCTGCTGGAAAGCCCTTTAAAAAAGCTATCGAACGATATATCGCTTAACCCAGTAGCGGTTATAGTAGTAGCAGGGTTAGCGGCGGAAGTAGTGGTAGTAGTAGTAGCAGTAGCGGTAGTAGCAGTGGTAAGGTAGGTCAAGAAGCTATAGCCCAAGCGCTTAGGGGCTTTGTTGATAGCCCCTAGGGGGCTAGGGGCAGTAGAGTTCGGGTTGGTAGGGTTCGGGTTATCAGTACAGTTAGGGCTAGGGTACATAACTATAGGGCCCGTATACCCGCCCCGCTACAGCTACAGATTTCTAGCCACAGTCGACTACATCATACAGTCAGAATCCGACCATAGCGCCGTCGAACGAGCGACTGCGCCGCAGCCAAATTTGGCGTGTGTTGAGTCCTCAATTGGACAAGTGGATTGCAAAAGAGTGCAGTCGATTTGGAGCGGTCCTGACCAAGAACGCGTTTTCGGATGTGTGATGTCGGTCCTTGCTATTTTTATATAAGATGAAGCGCAACTACGCTTAACGGAATTAATAGAGGTTGAACTTCTACAAATCTATCGGCAACATAGCTACCTATTAGTAGAAAAGCTATATAAGCTTCTCTACTATACTAACTATTAAGTAGAATACAGTGTATTAGAGCTTATTAATAAGTTCTATCACTTCTACTAGGTTAAGGGAGCAGCCTCTAGGCATTTTAAGTTTATACTTAAGGATTCTATCCACTTTAACTATAAGGTAGTAGTAGATATCTTAGATCTTAATAGCTAGAAGGTCCTCTATATAGTTTATATAGCTACCTTCTTTTAAGCAACCTATTTTCTTAAGAATATAACGGTAAAGAAGACCTAGAAACAGCTGAAGGAGTGCTAGATAGATATGTATCTTAGACTGCCGGATACCCTTTGGTATAACTAAAGGACTAATTTTATAGCTAAGGAATTTCAGGCTAAAGCGAAATTAGCTGGTATTACGGTTATAGATATCCTAGTAAAGACCTATAACTCAATATACAAGGTAGAGCACTACTATTACCCCCTTTAGCAGGTATATAAGATTATCTATGAGAAGGCCGGCGCTACTATATCGAAAACAGCTAGCTTATAAGCCGCTATCTCTGCCGTTAATAATACAGTAGGGCCTAATAGCTTAATCCCTACCCTACTAGTTTTTAGTACTTTCCCCTAACTAACTAGGAACTTGCTTCTAAGCCCGGATCAAGTTACCTAGGTAGAAGCTATAAAGAAAGTAATAGCCAAGCTTAAGAAGCAGGAAAGCAGGAAAGCCGTTAGGGATACTATTAATATATAGAGCAGCCTAGATACTAAGGTAGTCCTACCTAAAGTACTGGAAATTAGGCAGGAAGTCTTGGTCTACTATAAAAATATTAGGTAGAGCGGGCTATATAGGGTGATAGCTATAACTAACAATACTATAACTATAAATATAGTTAACGGTATTATGGAATTCAGAAGTACAATAGTTAAACTGTACTTTTAGGAACTATAGTAGATAGGAGGCCCTAAGACCCTAAGAAATTCAGATATAGTAGAAAGATTTGTCTATCTAGACCTAGTACTGCCTAGAAGGTAGGGCTAGCTAGGAAAGGTTTAGGGGGCTTAGGTTTTACCAGAGATTACTAACCTATAACCTAGCCTACAACCTAATATACTATCTGCCTAAGCCATAGTACATAGTATAGATCCTAGAGATAAACCATAGTCTATAGTAACAAAGGATATCCCAGGCCTTTAACCTAGGCGAATAACCTACGATACTAAGGTATAGGACAGACTGCAGTATATGCTACGTTCTTATATTTTAAAGCGTAGTTACATCTTCCTAACTAGGGTAGACCGTGTAAGTTAAGACGCCCTAGGAGTTTTCCTTTCTGAGAAAGAGAGGAAGGATTACGCTTTAGCACTGGAATTACAGTACCAAGGCAAGATTACCATATCTAGTAAGCCCTTTAAGGCCTTCAATAAGGCTAAGATCGACGCCCTTTTTAAAAACAGTATAATCAAGGTAATCTAGGAGCTAAAGGACCTATATAGCATTAAGATTTTTAAGTTAAAGATAGTTAGAGAAGTAAAGGATAAGACCTCTAGCCTATATAAGAAATCAAGGCTAGTAGCCTAGGTATATAGCAATCCTAGAAAGAATAGTCTTTTTACCTAGTCCCTAACTATCTAACGTTATACCTAATGGATTATACTAGTACTTTACCTTTCTCTTCTCTGTAATTTTAGACTTTACCCATAGCTACGTAATATTATATAGGCGTATACCTAGTCTAAGACGCCCCTAAACTACAAGATACTCCTATATCTACCTAAAGAGTTATAAGGTAAATATCCTATTAGGATAGTCCTATATATAAACTACCTACTACATAGTATAGCAGAAGCTAGGCTATACTGGTCCGCTACCTATGTACGGTAGTATATTAATTCTCTTAGTCTATAGTCTTCTTCCTTTAATCCTTACCTTATAATTTCCGCTGCTGCCCTAGGAAAGGGATTTAGGCTTGTTAGCCTATAGACCGACGATACTCTTATTATTAGGGATAATTCCTTTTACCAGCTAGAAGAAGGAGAGCTAGAAAAGGCTAGTTTCAAGTTAAAACTAACTATAAGGGTTTTAGAGGGCATAAATGTAGATTTCAATAGCTACTGACTTTGCCTCCTTAATAGCAACCTCTTAATACGGCAAAAAGGGCAGGGAAAACGCCTATTAATAGTCGATTGAAAGGAAGAGAAGCCGGCTTAGTAATATATCAAGCAACACGTCTCTAGGGCTTATCTAACTTCTATTTATCAGCCTAAGGCAGCTTTCGACTTAGCTATAGCTACCTAAGTATAATGACCCTAACTCGAGGACTATAAGTGCCTTAACGCTAGGATCTAGTAGTAAATAGACAATATAGAACCAGGCCTAGTTTATTACCCTTTAGATCTAGCTATAGCTAAGTTCTTTATCTTTATCAACAGGTCTTTTGCTAATAATGCAGACCTTACCTCCTAGATCAGCTATATTATACTACTAGCTAATAAGAACAATATGCTAGGGGAGGCTGCTTTCTATATTTATAGGAATATAGTCTATTAGTCTTTAATAAAATACAAGAGGGTAATAAGAAGTATACTAGCTAGTAAGATCTATAGGATAGTCGCTAGCTTGAATATTAGTTTTATAGTCCAACGGACTATCTCTACGATTTTTACCTAGCTTAGACTACCTACTAACCTTCTAATTATTCTATATACAGACTCCTTTAGTCTATACAAGTACCTAGTCAAGCTTAGTAGTCAAGTCGAGATAAGACTTATAATCGACATAATAGCCTTATAGCAAAGCTATAAGAACTAGGAGATTTAAGAGGTTAGGTAGATTAATAGAGAGGATGACCTAGCCGATATAATAACAAAAAGGCTACCTGATAAGGCATTCACAGTATTAGTAGATAATAATATAGCTAAGATTCGAATAAAGGGCTGGGTAACATAGCGATAAATGCCGGGCGGCAACTATAGCGCAGTAAGAAAAGAAAAGAAACAGCAAGGAATAGATATATATACAAACCCTAAGCTAATGCGCCGACAAATACTAGGGATATAGCACATAATATATGGCGAAACCTAGAAATAAGGTATAATATGTAGTAGGACCATAAGATACAGTACAATATACTTCCACATTTTTTATTTTCTCCTAATCCCCACCTATACTGCTAATAACATAAGACCTTAGCCGTATAGGCCGACGCCTCTATATAGGCCTTCTATAAGGCCTCCTTCCCTATCCCCTCTAAGCCCGGCTCCTTACTACTAGCAGGTAATATAAGGACGTAGTAGACAGTAGACTGCCACTCATACTAGTCCCTATACTACCACTTCTTTATAGCCCTTAACAAGTTAGTATACTAAGAACAAAGGTAAAAGGCAAGAAAAGGACCTAAAGCAAGGGCAGGCTTAGGAGCCGAAAGGACTTTAAGATAGCGCGCTATAACAGGACACGCTAACGCAGAGCTATATAGCGAATTAGAGCGCGACCGCGGTTTATTTAGCAGGACAAGAGCGCGTTATTCACTTATAGCAGCTTATAGCTGCCGCCGGCTAAGCAGGACTAATAACGGCTATTAACAACCCTAACGTAATCCTAGCAATACTAGTCCTAATGCCAATTATTATTAGGACTATGGCCTTTACCGGCTATTACTACCTAGACGTAGTAGACGTATATATTAGCGTCGGCTGCGCTAGAGGAATTATAACGATAAGACGCACTGCAATATCGCCTATATAGCAGTATATCTAATTATAATAGTATTAGTAGTTATATAAAAACAAAGTACAACTATACTTTAAAACCCACCTTTACAACACAAGCCGCTATCGCCTAGCTTATACCCAGCCTTATCCTTGCTATTACCGGCACTATCGCTAGTACCGTTGTTATCGCCGCTATTGTCCTCCTCCTCCTCCTTACCGTCGTCCTTACCACTGCCCTCTTCCTCTGTATTAATAGGAGGCTCATATACCCTATTATAGGTATCGTCTTTATCCTTATCGGCTAAAGAGCTAGTATTATTGGTATATACACTGGCGTTGCTGCTAGTAAGGCATAGGGAGCGCTATAGGCTTTTCTTAGCCCGCTACTTAGCCTTTATATCAAGCAAGGCCTACTTGCGCTTTACACGGCCTTTAGCAGCCATAGCCTTAGCGGCTATAGTACAGGCCTATACCATTTCTTTCTACTTATACTTATAGGCAGTTGTATAGTGTATAGCCAGGGTGATCTTAGCTGGTATAAGCACCGCAATAGAGAGGCCTTGAACACGCTAGAATGTTAATAAATAAGATACAACTAAGTCGATAATATAGATAGATAGAGCATATATATGCTAGACAACTATAAGGATATACCTAGGATAGTACATATAAAGCTAGACAAATCTAAATACTTAGTTTTAGTTAGGTATAGGTTAGTAGTGATATATAACAGTAGTATAAGGGAGACTAGGTATATATATATTTCGCGAGACTTAAAAGAGGAGGACTATATTGGATTACAGGCTAGCTTACTATTCTATTTATTCTATAGTAAGCAGTCTAGGAATATGCTATAATAGGAAAATAATACTAGTAGAAAAGGATATGATTGATTAGTTAATAGCTATATAGGTTATAGTTAAGAAGAAGGGGATAGAAGGCAGCTATATAGTGGAATTAGCATAACAACGGACGATACGTCGTATTAATATCGCTATAGACAATGCGCAATATACGCTCTATATAGTAGTTACAGGACGCAATATACAGTCTATAGCCCACTGACTTAAGTACGACGGATATTAGGTGGGGAATATAACTGTTGATCTAAGATAAGGGACCTAGAGAGCATGGCGTCTAGTAATTATAAGACGCGATATACGTCTTATTACCGGCGGACAAAGCACGATAAGTAGTAGATTAAGAAGGTATATATCTAGGAATGTTTAGTAAGAATAGACCATAGCTAAAAAGAAAAAGAGCTAGTATCAGTTACTAGTAGGCTACTGTAGCTAGAGTATATTAGTCATAGTATAGTAATAGCTAGGTATAGGGCATAACCCCTATACTAGCACTAGGCGCAACCCTAGTAAAGGATACGTAGCTATAACCCACGTATCTAGGATAGAAAGGACAGGGGAGGGAGATAGAGAGAATCCTCAATCATTGTGAAATTAATAGGAATCGTTACTCGTTACTTTGCTTAGTGGCTTACGCTTTGTTATTGCTCTTTCTCTACATTGCTGTTTTGTTCCTTATTATTGGAAGTCTCCACTGCAGTAAGAGCGAATCGACATCTTATTTGCCCTCTTCTAACTTAGCAGCGATATATATATATAGAGAATCTTAGATAGTATAACTCGTTCATATATTACAGCGAACTTATTTAGTTTTTAACCCTAGGGCCCTACAATCTATACCTAGTTAGTATTAACCTAGCGCCCTAGCTGCGATTAACCTATAGGCCGGCATTAGCCCTTCTAGCTAGTAATACAGTTCTTCTATAATGTGCTATTAGCGTGCTGGATCTCATATACTAAGATATCCTAGTCTTATAGCAGTTAGCCTGCCTTTGCCTTCTTATTTAGATGAAAAACTATTAACGTAATAAATTTCTTATAGGGAATATCCTATATAACGTTAGTAGATTATAGAGTTCCTAGTATAATAACAACTATAACTTAACGTTAGGTTGTATAACAGATAGTGAAAATTTTTTTATAGGACAGACTGCTAGTAGGAGACCTAGGGTTCAATGTTATATAGGTAGGGCCTTATATAGGGCGCTTAAACCGACATCACACATCCGAAAACGCTTTCTTGGTCAGGACCGCTCCAAATCGACTGCACTCTTTTGCAATCCACTTGTCCAATTGAGGACTTAACACACGCCAAATTTGGCTGCGGCGCAGTCGCTTGTTCGACGGCGCTATGGTCGGATTCTGACTGTACGATATAGTCGACCGTAGCCAGAAATCTGCAGCTGTAGTAGGGCGGGCGTACGGGCCCTATAGTCACGTGCCCCAGCCCCGACCGTACTAACCCTGCTAACCCGAACCCTGCCAACCTGAACCCTGCCGCCCCTAGCCCCTTAAGGGCTATCAACAATACCCCTAAGCGCTCGGGCCACAGCTTCTTAACCTACCTTACCACTACTGCTGCTACTACTACTACTACTACTTCCGCTGCTAACCCTACTACTACTATAACCGCTACTAGGTTAAGCGATATATCGTTCGATAGCCCTTTTAAAGGGCTTTCTAGCAGTCAACACGCCACTACCACTACCGCTGCCCCTACCCTCTCTAAAAAAGGGAAAGAAAAAGAAAAAGCCCTACTACCTGTAACCCTTGCCCTTACCTTCTCTGGTCTTATAGACCAAATAGTCAGTCTTTCAGTTAATAACCCGGCCTTTAAGGAAATCGTCGAATATACCAGGCTAGCTAGGAAGCTAGCCTTAATGCAGATCTTAAAAGAGGAGGAGAAAAAAGCCCTGATATTTCCCTCGTTTGTTGCCTAGGCTCTAAGGTAGAAGAAGCAACAACAATAGCAACAACAACAGTAATAACAACAGTAGTAACAACAACCCCCCGCTGCCGAATTAGAGCCAACCCGCCGTACCTAGGCTGCTTTAGTAGCAGCTAGGGTAAAGCCTACTAAGCTAGGCTTAGAAAAACAGGTCCTTATACGGCTAGGATTAGCCTTGTCCTCCCTTGGCCAAAAATCAGTCCCGGAAATCGTATAAGTAGTATAGAAGGCTACAGGGCACTCTATTAAGGGGGTAAGGACCCTACCGAGCGGTAACCTTATACTGGTTACTAAAGGAGAAAAAATCAAAAAAGCCTTAGAAGAAAACATAGCCTGGCTAGCCTCTTTATTACCAGAGGCCTCGATCTATACCACTACCTGGGCTATTGCTGTTAAAGGGCTTATAATAGCTGACCGGGTAACGGAAGTTAGCCTTCTAGCAGCAGTAAAAGAAGCATATCCTTTAGCCTTAAGGGCTAAGGTCTGGTACCCCCTCTAGATCGAAAGAACAAGAGTCTTAGCTCTTATCGCCTTCTTTAGCCAGCAAGAGGCCTACTAGGCCTGTCAAGACGGAATCTTCTAGGCCTATAGGGCCCTAAAAGCAGAGCCCTATATTAATAAGGCTAGGGCCTTACAGTGCAACTGCTGGCGATAGGGGCATAAAGCCAAATACTGCCACTCCCCTACCCTCTGCTATAACTGTGGCCAAGAAAAGAAGAAGCATACCAACAAGGCGGCCTATACTAAGGCTTAGTACTGCCGGAACTGCCGTGGCGACCACCACGCTAGGGCAGAAGAATACCCTGAAAGAAAGAAGTATAAGGCTTAGGCAAAATCCAGCCTACAAAACAGGCCTATTAACTTCGACCTCCCCGGCCCTCTTAAGCTGGCAATATCAATAGAAGACCGGCTAGAAGGGGAAGAAAGCTATATAGTAGTAGCTGGAAAACGCCGCTATGGCCGCCCCCCTATAATAACCGCCACTACCGCTACCGCTACTACCGCCACAGCCTCCCTTTCCCAGCGAACTATAAGGGAGGCTTTTAGCAAAATCCCCGCCTCTACCTTTACTACTACCGATCTAGCAGCTACTGGTACTATAGCTACCGGTTTTATACCCTCCTCCCTAGAGCCGGTAAGGGGCTCTATAGAGGAAGAGGATACGGATATACTTTAGTCTCTTTTTCTGCCTTCTCTCCTTCCTTAGACTGCTTCCTCTCTCTCTCTTTAGACTGTCTTTTCTTTCTTCCCTATAGCTGGTATCTTATTACTATACCAAGGTAAAGGGGAAGGCTATAGGCCTAGGCTTATAAGCTTTTAAGCTTTAAGCCTAGCCTTGCCTTACCCCTTTTTACTAACAAGACCCCTTCCTTATTCCCCTACCTTAAGCCCTATATTAATTGAGATATAGGGCGTTCTTATAGGAGACGGGTAGGGGAATAGGCGCGATTTCCCTTAGTAGCCTCCTAGACGGCCTCCCCTTGCGATGTTTTTCTTTTAGTACTGCTCTTCTCCTCTTGCTAGGTTGCCCGCCTTGTTCAGCTCGTTGGAGGTTTTTCATCCGTTTTCCGGTTTTCCTCTAGCATAAGTATTAGCTAGCAGCCCCTTATAGCCCCTTAGGGGACTCTATAGGAGTAATAGATATCTATCTATATAGGGCGCTTAGACCCTACCCTATGACTACCCTTAGACCTACTTAGTCGTAAGGGTTCTACCGCCTAAGCCCTAGAGACAAAGCACTAGCCTACCTACGTACCGCTCCCCCTACTATGCCTAACGCCACCCCTACTACTAATTCTTTACTATAGTCAAGGTCGACTGCGATTTTCACAGGGGGTACTGTTATAGGCTTGACATATGCGGTTATATAAGGACTAGTTAAGACCCTGCATATGTATATCGGATCGGCGTAGCTAGTGCACGACTAGCCGCCGCTTGTTTTTTTTTCTTCTTCTTCTCCCTCTGTTCAGAGGAGACCCGTGTCCACTTTCTCTTCTGTCATACAGTAGAGTAGGTGGACAAGGCTGGTCTTTCTTTTCCGCCCTTTATCTTATTCCAGGCTAATAATAAGATTGCGAATTGGCAGTATAAGAAGGATAATAGTATAAGAAGCTAGCTTTCCTTCCTATATTTAGGGACAAAAAAAATTATTATCCTAATTATTACAGTTATACAGTTACATTTTACCCACTTAGATATTCCATCTACTTTTTGCCTCTAGGCTACTTTAGCCTATTTACTTAGTTCTTTTATACCTGTCTACCTTAGTCTCCCCTAATTAGGGAGACTATAGCCTTGTTATATATATACCTCTTATCCTCTTATCTAGATAGCTGTTTGATATACAGCTGTCTATTATCTTTAGATAGCTGCTCCTACTTTCTTATAGGTCTGCTACTCTATTTTATATAGGGGCTTAGCCGGGGAATAAACTAAGTAAGGGCTCTAACACTTATAAGTAGCCCTTACTTGTATTAGGGTTATCTTGCTATCGATAAGGATAACCTATAGACTATTAGCTAGATCACTCTATAGTATAGTATTAATAGGACGACTATTTTGACTTTTCTGCTCTAACGACTTAGACTGGTGTTTCTAGGCCTCTAACCTCTAATCAGATAACGATAATCTTACTTAGTATAACAGTTATATCAGTTATAGGTTATATAATAATTTAAGATCTAATATATCGGTTAAGCTTAAGATAAGTATAATCTTAGCTGTTCTAGAAACTTAGTTGTCTAAGTATTCTAGTAGATATACCTTATATCAAACGAAAGGGGTAGGGAAGTACTTAAACCCCCCCCTCTCTTGTTCTATTAGGTATATTAGCTATAAGAGTCTCCTTTAGATATAACTTATACGACTCTTATCTTTAGTTCCTTTCCCCCTTATTTGATATTTCCGGTATTAGTAACTATATAAGGATTAGAGCTTAGTAAAGAGATTTCCTACATCTAAGGAAGATTTTAATACTAGAGCTAGATATATAGACCTTGCTTATAACTCAGAAACCTAGCCTTGTCCTTGATTTCCTCCTCTATCTAGATAAGTAGCTAGCTGTCCTAACTTGTTTTAGTATTGCAAACCCTTAGTTGAAATAAGAGGAGTTATCTTAGGTTAGGCTATATTAATAAACGATTAGGCTTGGCTTACTATCTAGTATTGCTTTACTACCTTTATATATACTAGGGTTATAGATATTGCAAAGTCCTTTTCGTTCTAGCTTCTTAGGTTAACTAGCCGGTATTAGCTGGTTAGTCTTGATCTAGATAAAGGCATCGTCTTGGTACCTATCTAGAAGTGGCACCCCTATATAGTAACGACAATTTACAAGATTACTATACCTAGGGTATATAATAAGGGGCAGGGATAATAGGAAAGTTAAGTTAGAATAGCTCTAGTACTAGGCCTTTAGTTATATTTTTAGGACTACCTCCTTTGTCCTTTAGATAGGGGAGGAACGTAACTAAGTATGTCTAAGGTATCTTAGTAGTATATATTCAAACTAGCGAAACAAGTATTGCTTGCTTCCTATATAGTAGAAGTATATAGTGTAAGGCTTAACTGATTAAGTCTATAGCAAGGAGATAGACTAAGCTATAGATCTGTTCGATATAAGCTTTTTAAAGAGTTAGATATATTTGATTTTATAATAAAGGGAGAAGGAGTTTATACTAGGTAGGAACCGGGTATAAACGATGTTTTATAAAGGCAGGATAGGTATAATATTGCCGTGATTATACTACGGTAGTGGACTATATCCTTCCTCTCTTGCCCTATATCTCTCCTTTATCCTATAATCTAATCCCTTCTAAATTCCCCCCCTCTAGACAAAGTCTATTAATAAATTAATAGAAGCTACTAGTAGCTCCTTACATTAATAAAACTAAGGCTTGTCTAATTAGGAGAACGACAACTATACTTTATATCTATTACCTATTAACATACTCCTTAGTACTTTCCTAACTTCTCCTAGAGACTTTAAGTCTATAGTATATTCGGCTAGACCGAGTATTAACATTTTACTACCTAGTATAATTATATATCAACCCTCTACTTAGTTATTTATTAGTAAAAGCCTTATCTAATAGGATTTCCTAGAGCGTATCCTTTTAAGGAGAGAAATGTATTGACTTTACAGACTTATAGGCAACTTTACTCCTTTAGTAGCAGGATTATAAGACTTATTTAATTAGATGACAGACTCTACTAGAAACTAGCTTTAAGAAGCTAGACCCCTTTTTTCCTTTTATAACCTCTTTCCCCTAGTTCTTCCTTAAGTAGAATCTTTCCTACTACTACTCTTTAGCAGTATATTAGAAACAGAAGCTAGTAACTAGGACTAGTTAGGTACTATAGTTAGAATATTAACCAATGCTCTTTATTGGTCAAATCCTATATAGAGTATTAGCTTCCTGTCTGTTCAGTCTAAAGGGCTTAGTAGACAATTCTATAGTACTAATATTACAGATTACTTATAAGCTTTTAACAATACTTATAAGGACTATAGTATAGTAACCGATATTAAGAAGTTTACCTAGTAGAAGAGGTAGTATAATTTTAACCGATATTATAAAATTACCTCTATAATTAAGGACAAGGGAGTAATAATATAGTAAGAACTTGATAGGATAATGCTTAAGTATTAGAAGGCTTTCGATCCTAAGGTGTTAGAGGACCCTATTAAGCAGCTTAACCGCTTCTATAAGTATACTATCTTAAACGTCTTAGCTATATGGATTAAACAGGCTATAGAAGAACTCGACGCTATAATTACCCGGATACTAGCTACTAAGTTGGCCCTTATTTAGAAAGATGCCCCTTAACGCTTTTAGGAAAAGTTGCCTAAGGATTACTAATACTTACTTGTTTAAGGGTACTGCCTTAAAGGCGCTATGCCTATATAGGACTTATATAAAGCTACTTAGGATAACTTCTAAACCCTAGTATTAGCAGTTTTATTTAAAGGATTTATCTATTAAAGAGCGCTAATTTAGATCGAACTACTAAGCTAAGACGTCTGTTCAGATAAGAGTGATAATAATAGTAGGAAGACTAATCTCCTTTTAGCTAAAGTCGAAAAGCCTTTTTCTATCTCTTCTTAAAACTTCTTACCTAAGTCGACTAAGTCCGCTTAAACGAGTAAGAACCGGGTCTTATTCTCTAATTAAGGGAGTACTAGCTAGGAACTAGTTAAGATTATCCTAAAGCCGCTAATAGTTAAGGAAATATAGTTTAATCAACTTACGGATGCCTAGAAGATAGTAATAAAGCTTTATACTACTAACCTTTTATAGAAGCGAGGTAATAAGGTAACTGAAAAAGCTGTTTAAGACCTATATAATTAGATAGCCTTACTTAGAATCTCGCTAAATAAGATAGACCCTATAGTAAAATCGGTTATATACCTAAGAGATAAGCTAAACGACTTACTAAGCTTTGCGACTAACGTTGATCAGGTAGTATACCTAAGAGAGGAACAAGATATAGCTAAACGGAAAGGGTATTATAAACCCTAATACTACTACTTCTATCTAGATAAATAAGTTGATCTTCCTCTACTTATAACGTATACTTTGCTTTAGAATATAGAGCCGGGCAAAGTTAATAGTTATACTAGTAGGCCTTTTTGCTCTAATACCGATCGAAGGTATAAGGCTCTTAAAGGGATCTATTGCTACTAGTATGGTTAATAGTACTATATTAGCTTATATAATCTGATAGAGGCTGATAATAAACTTAGGCTTAGGTATATATTTAGGGTAAACGCTTACCTTAGTTAGAAAATCCATAGAGAAGACCTACCTTACGATCTATACCAGATTAACCTAGTCCTAGTGATAAAGGCCTATAAGGAAGGCGCCCTTTTCTACCTTGTTTAAGCGCTTTATAAGGTATATAATACTAAGTTCCGCCCTACTTATCTCTAATAGAAGCGTGAT
Organism: Phyllachora maydis; assembly: GCA_029339225.1. Classification (NCBI taxonomy): domain Eukaryota; kingdom Fungi; phylum Ascomycota; class Sordariomycetes; order Phyllachorales; family Phyllachoraceae; genus Phyllachora; species Phyllachora maydis. The sequence continues at coordinate 2,714,049 of JAQQPM010000004.1, forward strand.
TATAAGACTAAGTATAATAAGGCTTTTAAACCCTTTTTCAACTCTCTCTCTATATCGAGCTATACTTATACCTAGCTAGAGGAAGAGCAAGTTAAGATGCGTTTTCTTCTAACGGGAGAAGGAAGGAAAAGCCGGCTTCTTAATATTACTTCTTATAGTATTAGGCCTATTATATCTTCTTTGTCCTCTCCTACTTATAGCTCTTCTATATAAAGGGAGAATATATTTGCAGCCCTAATAGTACAAACCGGAGTCTATTACTTACTATCTCCGGTACCTAGTATTACGTCTTTTCTATTATAGGTGGTCGACCCTATAGAGGTCTTAGATCTAGATCTAAGTTTTTAAGGTCTATTTAGAAGGGAGGTTAATAATAAGGAAGCTGACTCTAGAGCTTATATAATAAAGGTCCCTGGTTAGGTTTCGGATTTTCTTAATATAGTTTGGCGCTAAGAGCCGGACATTTTCTTTTTAAAGCCTCTAAAGGACATAGCTTACTTCTTATAGGATTTACTCTCTATTTAGATAGGCTCTAAGCTTTATAGCAGTCTTTATAGTAATAGTACTATCGATATTTTATTTATACTATAGAATACAATTGTAAAAGCGAACGATATATTTGGTAATAAGGTAATGCGGCTAGCTATAGCCAAAGCTTTAAGTACGGCTTTTTAAAGTCGGAAGCAGCTGCGACTAGAAAGCGATAACAATAAGCTACTAAGGGCAGGTCCCTTCTATACTCCTCTGTCTAATTAGGCAGAGACCTCTACTACTAGCAGCCCATCTATATAGGCAAGAGAAGAACCTTCTTATAAAATTCAAGCTATTGATATTCGCTAAGGAATACTCTAGAAAATGCTTGATGGAAAATATAGTCTTTCGAACAAAAAGGCCCTTAACTTAACAGGAGGCTAGAGCCTGCTTTCTAAGATTATACGTAAGTAAGTCTCTAAAGGTATTAGAATCGTTAAAGAAATAGCTATACTAAATAGCTCTAGCTTAGACAACACTCTCTCTACTTCTACTTTAGCTCTAGTATTAGGTTAGGCTGGCCTAGCTCTGTTTAGATGTCTATAAGGTTACCTATCTAAGCAATAGGAGATAGCGAAGACGAATGTCGTTTCTCTAGTTAAGCTTATAAGGGAGTCTTAGATAGCCTAGTTCCTAGATATAGGGGACAGCTATTATACAATCAGGTTACTATAAGACTTTAGCGCCCTAAGTATTGAAACAGAGCAGCAGACCCACAAGAAAGTAGGAGCAGCTGTCTAAAGGTGATAGGCAGCTGTATATCGAACAGCTGTCTAGACAAGAGGATAAGAGGTATGTGTATAACAAGGCTATAGTCTCCCTGATTAGGGGAGACTAAGGTGGACAGGTACAATAGAACCAAGTAAATGGGCCAAAGTAGCCTAGAGGCAAAAAAAAGTAGATAGAATATCTAAATGGGTAGAATGTAACTATATAACTGTAATAATTAGGATGGATGATTTTTTTTGTCCCTGAATATAGGAAGGAAAGCCAGCTTCTTATACTATTGTCCTCCTTGTACTGCCAATTCGTAATCTTATTATTAGCCTGGAATAAGATAAGGGGCGGAAAAGAAAGACTAGCCTTGTCTACCTACTCTACTATATAATAGAAGAGAAAGTGGATATAGGTCTCCTCTAAACAGAGGAAGAAGAAGAAGAAGAAAACAAGTAGCGGCTAGTTATATACTAGCTACGCCGATCTATACCTCCTTATAGCTCCTACGAAAGGCGGAAGGCAGTAGGAGATATAAACCCCTAAAACAAATACCAGATAATATTAATAATATAGGGCACCTCTTTCTAGAGTAAGGATAATCGGGAAACATAGATTATATATATGTAACAAGGTATACTAAGATCGTACTAGGTTTATACAGGATTAAGGTCAAGGGAGCTAACTATAGCTAGTAATACTCTAAGTAAGAAAAGCAAGAAAAAGAAGGTATTAAACTATAAACCCACTTAACCAACCTATCTACTATTACCTAATTATAGCTGATTAGTCCGTCCTAGCCCAACCTTTATAGCCTTAGGGGCATAGTAGTAACAATTCCAGCATAGTAATATTCATTCCTATATAAAGCTCTCTACTAGCCTTATCTATCTTATTATCCTCCTTATACTGCAGAGTAGGTATATTATCTGGCTTAAGATCCCTTATAAGCGTTAATCGAGTAACCCTCCTAGTAAGCAAAAGTACAGTAGGCTAAGGAATAACATTCCGCCTAGTGCGCTATAATTACAGTATAGTTACGCTCTTCTTAGTCAACTTAGGCTACTTAGGTATAGCAGGCTATATAGTAGCCTTCTTAACGGACTTTGGTTTCTCCGGCGTAATAGGGTAGGGAAGATCTTTTTTAATAGACCTTTACTTACTAGGAGCAGAGGGATATAGAATAGTCTTCTAAACAAATACCGTCTACTTAGGGATAGCTTAGCGTATAGGTATTTACTGCTATAGCATAGGAGTAGTTTGCTATAGTGCTAGTACCTTTGGTAAAGAAAGGCTTTAACAAGATTGTTAGACAGATAGTTTGGCTATCTATACTACTAAATTTCCAAGAATCGACCTAAGTAAACCCAAGAAAGCACTCCTTGTTCCCTAAATATATATAAGGGCATTATTATCTATTATTATATCTACTAGAGCTAGGGTACTAAATACTAGGATAGCGAAACTCTAAGTCTGGATAATCTATAATGTACTTATAGGTAAAAGCTCGTTAATAGAGACCTAACTACCAATAGGGTATAGATTTAACGCCCTAGATCCTAGCCTTATTCCGAATACTTTAGCAATCCCTAACATCTAAGCATGCTATAAGCAAGCCGAAATCGATCCCTACTTCTACATTACGTCTTAGCCGAACCAGGGTTCTATTTTCCACTATAGAACAGGCGTTAAATTGTTCTTATCCTTAATAACCTAGTTATAGAAGAAGGATTAGGCTACCTTGGTAATAGCGTACCTATAGGAAAAGTCGTCCTTAATATTAAAGCAGAATTTCAACCGGCGAATATATATTAGGTTAAAGACACTAGCTCTAGACATAAGTAGGTAGAGGATAATCATATCTACCTGTATTATCATTATTTCGTCGTCTATGTCATTAGCTTTGTTAGAAAGGCCTGAATCCTAAACCTTATAGATCTGCTTAAGCTGATTATAGATAGTAAGAACCTAATAGTTCCTACAGATATGCATAACTATAAGCTAGAAGCGCTTTCTAAGGGCCTTATAGTAGACGTTCCCCTGAGTAGGGTAGAGGACCGGGCTTGTTAGGTAATTGCCCTTTTTATTAAGAGTTAGAGCTGTTAAGTATAGCATAATAAAAACGTATCTCTTAAACGTATATAGGGTCTATCTAAGCATACTATTAATATAGTTATTAGTTATCTAGGCTTGTTCTAGCTATATCCTATATATATTATATAGGATGGCTAAAACTGATCGGAGATCTTGACCTAGGACCTTCTCTCCTATAATTATAGCAACTTGACCAGCTATCCTAGGGAAGCAACGGTTAAAATCTTCCTTATTAATAGTTATCTTGTTAAAGAAGTCTAGCTAGCTATCCCTTATAATATACCACTCTAGGTAAAAAGCAATCTTACCTACTAGCTTAAAGTAGTTACTACTAAGTAGAGTATAGCGGTTGGTAACGTTGTCGATATCTTTAGCGGCGCTATACTTGTCAGTCTCCTTTCCAAGCGCTTTAAAATCTTTAAAAGTTAAATAGGAGTATATATAGCCGGGCCTGTTAAAGCACTTTATTAAGGACTTGACCAGATTAGACGCAGGCGGCTTGGTTTAAGGGATATTACCTAAGGAAATCGAAATCACATTATCCTTGCCTCTTATAAATAAGTATTTAAACTTGCTTAGGGTACCCTATGATTTTTATAGAGAAGACTAGGGTTTATATAGTATCGATAGCAGCTTGCACAGAGAGAACTACACCTTATATAGCAAAGAGCGAAGCTTATAAGGCAACAACTATAGTCTTTATAGCGTTAATAGGGGGATTGTTAGGGCGCTTACTAGTATAAGCTTGTCCTTATCCTTACTATATACCGGCCTACTAATTATACAGCGATACTACTCCTTTTAGAGAACCTTATTCAAATCTAAGTTTATCTAAGGCAGAGCCTGCTTACTAGATCCCTTCTTTAGAGGCATCTTAATCTTATATAATTATAGAAAGAAGGTAGAAATAATAAGTAAGATCGCTTAAAGAAAGTTAGGATTAGGGCTAGAATTTTTCTGCTAAGAGTACTAAGAAAAAGATCTTAGAAGAGGTAAAAGTCTAAGAAGGTTATACTAGAGAAGTTAGGGAGAGAAAAATCTAAAGGGTAGAGGAAGCAGGTCCTGATATAGGGTAAGTCCTTTTAGGGGAGAAAGGTATATGAAAATTCTTTCCTACTATTAAGCAAGCTATTTACTCCTTTATTAGTACTTAGGGCTTCTATCCAATTCTTTTTATTGGCAAATAGCCCCCGAAAGTCGGTATAGTATAATTAGGTTTACTTAGTTTTTTATTAACCTCTTCTAATTAGAATCAGGACTAGCATAGGTAGCTTCCTTAGGTATAAAGTGTTAAACGTACAAAATAAGCTATAGCGCTCTAACGGTTATAGCTTAGGCAAAACGGATTTCAGTTCTCGAACTACTAGATATATAGCTATATTCTGAGGGTGGACCCACTTTTGTGGATACCGCTGACTAAGCTATATACTCCACTATATAGCCTAGAAATAGCTTTAAAAGGCTTTTCTATTTTTAGATTTATGCCCCACTTTTGTGGAGACAGCCTCCTTAGGCTGTATAAGCGCTAGAAATAGCCTTAAAAGGCTCTTCTACTAGGTCACCTACCTACCCTGTACCTACCCTGCACCGCAGGAGCGAAAACAGAACTTACAGGAAAAGTCGTACAGCTTACCCTGCAGCTTAGGTGGCCGTGAGTCGATTATTTAAAATCGCCAGCTTATTTGGTTTTTCGGGAAGTGGCCATGCACCTACTAGGGCGCTCCTGCCGTGTGGAGGGCAGGAACGGTGCCGGAGGGTATATGTAGGAAAGGAAATTGCGAAGCCTTACCTACTTGGACTAGAAATCAAATTACTACGTTACCTACAACTATAAGCCTTATAGGCCTATAAGACCCACTGAAAGCCGTGATATATAAGCTTAAAGCCCCTATAATATAGCGCTATAGCCTATAACTATACCGTTATATAAGGACTTTTATAGAGGGAATACAGTAAAGGGCCCTACTTTACTATATTAGCACATACCTAGGAAGTGCTATTTAGGCCATATCAACGCTGTTGCTGCCCCTACGTACCCTATACGACTACTACTAGTAGGCTATAGTGGTTATAGATCCTTATATAGGATTACCCATTCCAATAGGTTATGAGCCCGGATAGCCTGTGGGATAGTTATCGTTGGAGTCCAATTTCAAAGCGCTACCTCTGCCTATATATATAGGGCTATTTAAGCCTCTTATAGCTGAAAATATAGTACTATATTAGCCCTAAAAAGCTATATATTACATCTTATTGAAGGCTATTTAAGGACTAAAAAGCCTGAAAATCTAGAAGGAGAAATCGCTAAGAAATCTAAGTCCTATAGTATTGACGAGCATTTGGGGCTCTTATACACTTAGGCTAGTATACTTACCTATACTAAAAGACCTTTCTACTTATAGCTGGAAGTAGAAAGGCTAGCGTTTTAGAATTTCTAGCGCTAAAGACCTATATTTCCCTACTATAGAGCCCTTTCTATAGATATATCTATAGGCGGTAGTTAAGTCCCTACGTCGAAGTCTCTAGCCCTTAGAGCCTAGTTTAGAATTTCTACTAGAAAGCCCTACTAAGTAGCAAGTAGGCAGCGCTATAAACCTACTAAGCGCTAAGACTAGCCTAGAAAATCACCACTATAATTAGTGAGCTAGCTAATTAGCTTTAGTGAACTGGAAGCTAATTAAGTGCTTTAGCTAGCACTATAAAGTAAATAGTAGCCTATTTACAATGGCGGATCAAGCTAAAGGGAAGGGTATAGCCCCTAAAAGGGCTAGTAACCCAGCTGATCCAGGGCAATCTTCTAGGCCTCCACCACCTATACGAACCCTATCAGAAGATGAGGAAGATGGCGAAGACTATAGCGAGGTTATAGAATTCCTAAAACAGAATATAAAATCTCATGACCGAGTTATAGCTAGCCAATCTAGTGATATAAAAACACTACTTTTAAGTCTAAATACCCTAAAAGCCTCTGTCGAGGATAGCGTTAGCGCTATAAAGAATATATCTTCTACTTTAGCTTCTCTAACTAATAGTAGTAATGCTGCTGCTACTGGAAAGACTAGCTATAGTCCTAGATTTGATCCTTTTAGCGGTACTATGGATTTAGATTCTCCTCCACGTCCCCCTAGGAAAGAGCCCCATCTAGGGCCGGCTGTAGATAATACAGCTACTAGTAATTTAGACCCCCCTATAGATACAGGGTCTAAGGAAGGCTTTAAGGATACTATTACTAGTAGTATAGTAAAGGAGCTTTCTAAAAAGGCCTATACTATACCGGACGATAGTAAGCTTAGCGGGGAAAGCAATTTTGAACAGTGGATTCAGGCTTTAAGTATAGTGCTAAGAGCGTTAGGGATATCTAATTTTTTAGAAAACCCTGATATATCTAACACTTATAGCGACTCTGATCAAGCTGTTCTTTTAATGCTTCTACGTGATAGCTTATCTAGTGGCCCTAGGGCTGCTATATCGTGGATTCATATACCTTCTGAGGCCTTTAAGCTGCTTGTTAGGCAGTATAGCCGACCTATAGAGTCTAAAAAGGAGGACGTCTATAACGAATTCCACGCCCTTACCTTTAGTACCTATAAAAAAGGCTTATCAGCTTTTAACGCTGAATTTAACGGCTATCTTGCTAAGCTTACCATGGCTAAAATAGATATAGATCCCTCTTTAATACTAAATCAGTATTTTAAGGCTCTAGAATCTAAGTTTCCTAGCTGGGTATCACGCCAAAAGAGCTCTATAAGACAGGCTAGAATGCTAGGCCTTACAGCCTCTAGCCTTAATATAGAATATCTAATGGCTGATATTTTAGAAGAATCTAGGAACCCGGCTACAGAGGCGTATAGAGCAGCTCACGTAGCTAATAGCTCTAATTCAACCCCTAATTCAAATTCTAACCCTAGTAAGAAGGGTAAAAATAAGAAAAAGGGTAAGAAGAAGGCTAGTTATAATGTTGAAGGGCAGAATTATAGTGCTAAAAGTGCTGAACAAGCCTCCTTTATGCTAGGGTCCTATAACCTAGCTGTAGAAGAAGAAGAAGAGGAATCCGACTCTAGTTCCAATTCTAATTCTTCTAGCGATTCTGATACCCAATTAGCACAGCTATTAGCGTTAAAAGGGTATAAGAAGCGTAAGGACTTTAAAGGAAAAGGCCTAAAAACCTCTTCTAATAACAAGGCAAAATATAAAGATAATAAGCCTAGAAGACGCCCTAGAGACCCCGCTCTTTATAATAGTTGGCTATACGATACGGGATCTACGGACCATATCAGTAATAGTAAAGAGCGGTTTACTACCTTTACGCCTAACACAGGCCAGTTACGCCCTATTAACACTGGAAATGGCCCTGTAAGCCCGGCTGGTATAGGCTCTATTACACTAGAAGTATTATCTAGAAAGGCCCCCCCTACCTATACTAAATTAGTATTAGATAACGTTTTATACCTACCTAATATTGATATAAATATTGTTAGCGGGGTTAGGCACTATGATTCAGGAGGTTGCCTTATAAAGGAAACCCTTTACGGGAGTGATAGACGCTGTATAGCTGTACTAGACTTTAAAAAATCAGGATTTTTTCTTGACGTTAAAGGCAGCTCTAAGCCTATATTACATGCAAATTTTGCTTTTCCTTTAGGCCTTACTAGTTATAATACTACTAAAAGTATAGAGCCGCAGCGTAATAAGATAGTGGTGGAAATTCCTTCTAATTCTATTAGAAAGGAAGACTATAGACCTATTATAGAGGATGCTATAGTATCCGAAGCTATAGAGCCTAATAAGCGCTATAAGCTAAGGAATTCTCCGGCTAAGGGTACTACTTTAGAAGGTGTAGGACCTTCTTTAAGGGGGAAAAGGCCCTGTAGGCCTGTAGAGCCCTTAGCCACTGCCCAGGCCCCCTATCAAAGTCCCCGTGAGACTAGGGAGCCTGAGCCCTTAACTGGCACTGGAGACCTGCCCCGTGTGCTAAGAGAGCCAGTTATAGAGGGGAATAAAGTAGTAGAAAAGGCTATATCTAGCCCTACTTTAAAGGAGCCTAATATAGGTCAGCGAGATTACTATAATCTACTTAATTTAGCTAAATTGTGGCACGTTAGGCTAGGCCATATAGGCCTACGTCTTTTGAAAAAGACCTCTAGTATTACTAAAGGGCTGCCTAATTTTGATAAAATAAAGGAAGCTGATTTTCACTGCTCTAGCTGTGATCGAGGTAAAGCAGTGAGAAGGGTTAGTAAGGCTTTAATACCTGACCCACCTAGGGTCTTAGACTCAATAGAGGGCGATACTGTTAAAATTAGGCCTAGGCCTTATAATAGAAACCCTATAGTCTTACTTCTAGTTGACCGTAAAAGTAGGTATAGGTGGGTTTTTAACTTACCTAATAAATCAGGCCCTATAGTAGCTAACGCTATTAAGGGCTTTTTTAGGGGCCTAAGGAATGGATTTGGTAGATATCCTACTAAATTCCACTTTGACGGAGGCACTGAAATAACTGATTTATTAACTACTTGGTTAGCTAAAAGGGGTATTAAATTTAGCACTTCTGCCCCCTATATCCACGAGCAGAACGGCTTAGTAGAACGATCAGTTAGAGTTATACTAGACCGTGTAAGGTGTACTATTCTTAGTAGCGCTTTACCCCAGTATTTGTGGTGCTTTATACTGGAGGCTGTAGTGGAATTAGTTAATAGTACAGCTATAACTAATAAGGAAACCACTCCTTTCCAGGCGCTATTTGACGAGCTAGAGCCTGGTATTCCACATATACCTAACCTAGAGCGCTATAGGGCTATAGGCGCTAGAGGAGAGGCGATTATACCTCTAGAAAAACGGTCTAAATCGTTAAAATTTACCTCTAGAACGGAAGAGTGTAAATTACTAGCGGTATTAGGTTCTAAGACCTACCTAGTATATATACCGTCTAGAAGAGCAGTACTTAAAACCTCTACTGTTAAATTTATAGAGGATAATACAGTACTAAGTCAGCCTACTGATAATACGGCTTTAGAGGGGGAATTAGTAGACCTAGACCTAGATTTAGAGGGGGCTGTCAGCCCGGACCCTTCTAATCTTAATACTGAAAAGCCTATTAGTATAGAAATAGGACCTAGTAAGCTAGAACCCTACGAATCTTCTTCCGATAGTGAATTAGATGAACCCTCACCGGATAAGCCTATAAATCCGGTTATAGTAGAGTCTACTAGGCCTACTATATCTATTAGAAAGCCTGAATTACCAGAGGCGTTTCCCCAAACTATAGAGCCTATTTTTGCACCTAAGCCTATAGAAGTTATAGCGCCTAATCAGCCTATAACGAACGAACCTCTTGATAATAGTGATCTTATTTCAGAGGGGGATAAAATGCAGCTCGATTACTATAAGCTTTTAGCTAAGACTAGTAGCTATATACTGTCTTTTGTCTATAAGGCTCGAAAAAGGGTAATATCTAAGGATAGTACGCCTACTACTTATAAGCAAGTCTTAAAACTACCTAGAGATGAGCGTAGTAAGTGGTTAGAGGCTATTACCAAGGAATTTATCCAGTTATTAGAGCTAGGGGTTTTTAAATTCCTACCTAGGAGTCTATTACCTTCTAACCGTAAGCTTATTACCTGTCGAAACGTTCTTAAGGTTAAAAAGGACGCTAAAAATAGGCCTATTAAGTATAAATCTCGGTTAGTAGCTAGGGGCTTTATGCAGGTAGAAGGCCTAGATTATACTGTAACCTACGCCTCTACTAGTATACCACCTACTTGGCGTATACTTCTAGCTATAGGTGCTGTTCTAGACTGGGAAATAGAACAAGCTGACTTTATAGGGGCATTTCTTAATAGCGCTCTTAGAGAAGAAATATATATGGAAATCCCTGAAGGACTATTAGACCTAGCGGCTTCTAATAAGGCTATTTATAAGCTTTTACTGAAATACGGCTATAATCCTTCTACTCCTAATATTATTAAACTATCTAAAGCGTTATACGGTCTGAAACAAAGCCCTAGAGAGTGGCAAGATAAGCTTAAAATCTTACTTAAGAGCCTAGGCTATCTCCCTCTTATTTCAGATCCAGGGGTCTTCTATAATGCTAAAACCTGCCACTTTATCGTTACCTATGTAGATGACTGTCTATTTATAGGGCCTAATATAGGCTATATAACTGATTTAAAGAAACGGCTTAATAAGGTCTACGCTATAGAAGACTTAGGGCCTGCCGCCTATTTCCTAGGCGTGCAGATTATAAGGGATAGACCTAATAGGCGCCTGTGGCTTAACCAGTCACAGTATGTAGAAGAGGCGGTTAGCCGCTTTAACTTAGCCGATTCTAAGCCTATATCTATTCCCTTACAGCCGGGGCTAGTAAGTCAACTTCAACTAGAGGAAGATATTGCTAGCCACCTCTGTAGTTCTACGGAAATTAAGCTCTATCAAAGCCTAGTAGGAACAGCTATGTATATAATGCTCCTTACTAGGGTAGATATTAGCTTTACCGTATAGTGGCTCTCTAGGTCTTTAAATAGACCTACAAAATCACACTTAAATGCTGCTAAAAATCTTTTTAAGTATCTTAACAGTACCAAAGACTATAGCATCTGTTTTAGCTGTAACGGAAATACAGTAGCTGATTTAGGGCCTAAGCTTAGTAATAGTAGTAATACAACTACTAAGCTTAGTAGAGACTTTCACTCTAAGGAAGGGCCTAGGCCCCTAACTACTACCTCTACTACTATAGTAGATTCTAGAAATAGTAAAGGTAGTAGCCGGACTTCTATAATTAATAGTAGTCTAGTCCCTATAGGCTTTAGTGATTCTGATTTTGCAGGGGATAAGGCTACTAGTAAATCCACCTACGGCTATCTATATAAGTTAGCCGGTGGGCCTATTAGCTGGAAAACGAAAAGAGCTACTACTATTGCTCTCTCTACTCTGGAAGCTGAAACTGATGGACTTACAGAGGCTATACGCGAAGTACAGTGGATTATAGGGCTATTTTCTGAACTTCACAGACCTATAGACTACCCTATTACTCTCTATGGAGATAATCAGGGCTCTATAACGGTGGCTAATGACCCAGCGCTATACGCTAGAACTAAGCATACCCTGCTGAAATTCCGGTACGTTAGAGAGCAGGTTAAGGCTAAAATAGTTACTATTATATATCTTAATACTAAGTGTATGCCGGCTGACGGACTTACTAAAGCCCTACCAGTTAGTGGCTTTCAGTCTTTTATCAGGCTTTTAGGCCTACAACCTAAGGGAGCTTTTTACTAAGCTACCCTCTACCCCTATATATATATATTTATTCTATACTATATATATAGAAGGCCTGGCTTAGCCTGATTAGCTTATAAGACCAGTCAATAGTACCGGCTACTTTACAGCCCTCTGGAATCACCTAATTCCTCTATATAGCCTTAAAAGGCTTATAAGGTCCTAGCCACTGTAGTACAGTTCTATAGGCGCCCTTGTGCTGGCATCAGCTCCCTGCGGCGTTAGGGAGGCCTATATTACTCTAGCTACGTCTAGAAGTACTCTAGTATATAGTATAGCTATATTTGGAAAATATAGGCTCCGGCTATTACTAGTAGTATACTTTCCTTTAGAGGGGGATTCTCTATGTGACTACCTGTTATTTCCTTACTAGAACTGGCTGAAAGAACGGAGTAAAAAAGGGCATAAAATTTAAAACCGTGCTAAAAATTGTTTTCTCTATAAGAGGATAAAGGCGTTTATAAGCCCTTTACTCCTTCTATACTCTAGTGCGTCTATCAGTCGCTAGGGTATAGAATATTTAGATATTATATATTACTATACGCTTTAAAGCTATAGTACCTATACCTTTATATAGGTTATAGGTTTGATTTCAACATCATATATATTCTTACTTCTTTCTATATATAATAGGAGTTTATCCTATATATATATAAGGGCCTAACCCCTTTGTCTAACGGAATAGTTTTGCTCTTACGTTCTTATTTCTTAGGATTCTTCTATTCTTTACCTATATATAGCTTTCTAAGGCTTATAAAGGAACAGAAGAATAGAGGGGGTGTTAAACGTACAAAATAAGCTATAGCGCTCTAACGGTTATAGCTTAGGCAAAACGGATTTCAGTTCTCGAACTACTAGATATATAGCTATATTCTGAGGGTGGACCCACTTTTGTGGATACCGCTGACTAAGCTATATACTCCACTATATAGCCTAGAAATAGCTTTAAAAGGCTTTTCTATTTTTAGATTTATGCCCCACTTTTGTGGAGACAGCCTCCTTAGGCTGTATAAGCGCTAGAAATAGCCTTAAAAGGCTCTTCTACTAGGTCACCTACCTACCCTGTACCTACCCTGCACCGCAGGAGCGAAAACAGAACTTACAGGAAAAGTCGTACAGCTTACCCTGCAGCTTAGGTGGCCGTGAGTCGATTATTTAAAATCGCCAGCTTATTTGGTTTTTCGGGAAGTGGCCATGCACCTACTAGGGCGCTCCTGCCGTGTGGAGGGCAGGAACGGTGCCGGAGGGTATATGTAGGAAAGGAAATTGCGAAGCCTTACCTACTTGGACTAGAAATCAAATTACTACGTTACCTACAACTATAAGCCTTATAGGCCTATAAGACCCACTGAAAGCCGTGATATATAAGCTTAAAGCCCCTATAATATAGCGCTATAGCCTATAACTATACCGTTATATAAGGACTTTTATAGAGGGAATACAGTAAAGGGCCCTACTTTACTATATTAGCACATACCTAGGAAGTGCTATTTAGGCCATATCAACGCTGTTGCTGCCCCTACGTACCCTATACGACTACTACTAGTAGGCTATAGTGGTTATAGATCCTTATATAGGATTACCCATTCCAATATAAAGACCTGCCTTTCCTTCTTTCTTTCTCCTATAAAAACTTTTCTAACCTTAATAAACCGACTTTATTCTCTTTTAGGACTTGACTTTCCTACTTAATCTTATCTATATAGGGATATCGTCTAACGCTCTTATTAAGAAAGCTCCTATAAGCTAGGTAATATATCCGATTTGTCTTAAGGCATTTTAGGTGCCTAAAACTTAGGTAACTACTTTCTCTACCAATCCTAGAAGATTCTATATCTTCCTAAAGCAGGTAATCTAGAAGATAGTCGATAATACGAAGTTCTATAACTTTGTTAATCGTATATAGCACCTACTGCCAAACCTAGCTATAATCAGATATAGTATATTTTAGATCTGGGTTTTTAAAGAGGAACCGGCTAATACTTATTAAAAGTATATATCTCTAGGTCCAAAACCTAGTCTACTTAACTATCTATCTCCTACTTAGCTAGTAGAAAGTAGTTAAGATCCTACTATTATCCGTTTTAACTACTCTTTCTCTATAGTTAGATATCAATCCCCTATTACTATTAAGTATTTTAGGTTAGACTTCCTAGGTAAGTATATCTAAGAAATTTATAGTAACTAACTGTACTAGGTCCAAGGTCTTTTTATCTAAGAGTTTGGCTATTAGTATATTCAAGCTTATATCTAAATGTCTAATTAGAGCTAATATAGTAGGTAGTAATATGGTGAACTATAAGGAATATAACGAAACCTAATTTCGGTCGAGTTTGTCTAACCAGTGTAATACCAGTAGTCCTTGTCTAAACGTAGCTTAGCTATTTATCTACTACGTCTTAGATCTAGAAGTCGACTATAGTACTTATAGGAACTGTATTTTCTAGGATAAGAAGTACTTATAGGTATATATCAACTCTTCCTACGACAAATGGCTGCTTTAGGCGTCTGAATAGGCCAAAAAGACGATAGCTCTATACTAGTTCGATCCAGGTAACTTTCGTACTAAGGATATAATTATTAACCAATAGGATAAGGAAACCGTTTATAAGGTATAGTAATTGCAGGTTAAGTAGAAGTCGGTTAATCTAGTAGTTAATATATACTATACTAAGTAATTAGAAGGGCAAGCCAGATAGCAGTCTAGAAAATAGGTTAGGATAGGTATTAAGGGTTATTAGAGTAGTCGGTTAGCTAAGTAATAGGATCCGTCAACACTAAATATACTCCTCCCCTTAACCAGACGTATAAGCTATAGATAGAGCTTCTACTTTCTAAAAAGAAAAGAGCTGAAACAAAACAAAACAAAACAGTATAAAACAAAATCTTAGACCTATAACCAGGTAAAGCAGACAACGTAAACACTTAAATCGAGGGAATACTATATAGCATAGTATATACCCCCCCCCCCTTGCCGGTACGTATATACTCGTACAGCAAAGAGCTAAGGAAAAAGAAAAGAACAAACTACTTCTATAAACAGGGGAAAAGGTATAAGAAAAAGGTAAGTATATAAAAGAACTTATACTACCTCCCCTTTAACAAAAACCTAGCCTGAGTTAAATAGTCCGAAAACTTAGTGTAAATTAAGTTGCCTAGGAAGTACCTTTAAGAGCTGCTTTTCTTCCCTATATTAACAGTCCTCCTCCTCTAACCAGATTACTAAGCCTATCAAGATCCTTAATACCTAGCCTAATAATATCGTTCTTACTAAATCGTTCTAGCTAGGAATCGTCCCCTAGTTACAGTCTATTCAGATTATAAACAAATATATTATCTAATTAGAAGAACTTCTTTATTATAGTTAGCAGGAAAGTCCGCTTAAGCTCGATCCTATCTAAGGTTTCTAGCTAGTAAGCCTTCTTAAGACTCTTCTATAAGACTTGAAAAGGGCCCTTCCATTAGAAGGATAGCTTATACTAGCAACTTATATTAATCTGCCTAACCTTATCGTAAATAAGGACTAAATTACCAGGGTAGATTTCCAACTAATCTAGGCGTTACTTCCTAGATAACATGCAATTTCTCGCTTTAGCAGTGCTTTTACAGGCCTTAGATACCTTGTCCTACAGCTTTATACAGGCGAGCTCTATATTTATAATAGACTTAACTTGCTTTATAAATAGATCTAAAGTAGTCTTTATATTAGCTAGCTTTCTAGGTTAACGAACCCTAGCCTAGACTTGCTCCTATCTAATTAGACGCTAGGAAGGGATATTAAGCTTAATCTCAGTAACTAGGTCTTAACCAAAAAGCGTAAAATAAGGCAAGATACTAAAAGAGGAACGAATTAAGATATAGTTAACCTAAAGAACAAAGTATAAGGACTTTTTCTAATCTATTCTTATTATCTCTACGATTATAGCAAGTATAGTTGTAATTAGCAGGTAACCTGCCTTATTAATACTATAAGCTCTTAAGTTGTAGGATAAGCTGATAATTTGCTTAACCCTAATGGTTTTTAGAGATACTTCAACCATACCCTTAAACTTAGAACTACTATTAATAACTACAATTAGGGGAAAACCGTATCTTAAAAACATATACTTAAGTATAAAAGTCTAAACTAAAGCTAAATTATTTTTACTAAGGATAGTAGCCTCTATATAGCTAATAAGGTTATCTCTTACCTTAATTATAGTATTACACTTGCCCTTAAAAAAGTAGATATCGAAGTAGACCTTAAGAAACAGGGTCAAAGGAGGTATAGTAAACTAGGCTTCTTCCTTATACTAGGATAGGCGAATCTTCTAACAAACCTTATAGTAATAGTGCTAGTTAATAAGATCTAAATAGATTATCGGCTACTAGTATAGTCGGGCAATCCGGTAGTAAGAAGTGTCCCTTCTATAGTATCCTATTTTATTATAGCAAGTTAACCAGATACGCCATTGTTTTTCACTATCTATAATTATAAGGTAGGGGTAATTACCCTTATAAGTAGGGCATAGAAATAGCATCCTATTATAGACTAAAAACTTAAGGGCTTGCCGCTTAAAGTTAACCCTATCGCTATAGCGAACCAGGTAATCCGGCATTCAAAGCGTAATTAGATAGGTAGTATATTCCTAGTACTCTTTAGGCCAATCGCCCTTAAGCACATCCTTCTTAAGAGTTAAGCTGAAAATCCAAATGTTAATAAAGTTATCTACGTCTTTCTTATAGGCTTTTTCTTTAATATCAGCTTAAGTTAAGGGTTGCCTGCTTAGGGCATCTACTATAGCGTTTTTTAATCCTAGAATATACAGAATCTTAAAATCAAAAAGCTAAATCCAGGCTATCTAGCGCATTAAAAAGGCGCTAGGAACATTACTAGCTAAGCCGTTTATCTAGTAGACTAAGACCTAAACATCTGTCTTAATTATAAACCTTATACTATAAAGGTACCGCCGAAACCGCTTTAAACTGTAAAGAAGACTCTAGAGCTTACGCTTAATCGCATTATAGTACTACTTAGCTAGAGACTAGATACTAGACTTAAATCGACAAAGGTACTGTTTACTATCTAGGCCCTTTTATTCTAAGACTACTCCCTATCTATCTAGAGAGGCGTCGACTATAAGGTAGATCTTGCTATAGCAGTTATCTCTATAGGTAAGTAGTATAAGGTAGGGCGTAGAGGCAATAAGGAAACCGAGATAAGTAAAGGCATACTAGTGATTTAGCGTCTATACCTATATCGCATTCTTCTTCGCTAGATTAAAGAGCAGGTAGGTAATATGGCCGAAATAGGGGACCTAAATATAGTAGAAACTAGTAATACTAAGAAAAGAGTGGACTTTAGAAACAGACTTTAGGGTTAACCATTCACGAATCTTCTAGATCTTAGCGTCGTTAGGTAAGCGGCTATCTAGCGTATACTTATAGCTAACAACAACAGCCTTTAAGACTAGGAACTAGGACTTAATCGCGGCGATGTAGGCTCCAACTAGCTTAGTGTTAAGCAAGACTTAGTTATAGTTCTAGACCTATTCTGCTATAAATTATCGAATTCTAGGCATAATTAGGGCATTATTATTTTATATCTTTAGTCCTTTTATGCCAATATTATCTAGGAAAGCTTGGCAAATCTAGGGTATTAAGTTATAGAAGATCCTATATATCGTACGTATATCTAGGAACTAGGCTATATAAGATTCCCTAAAAACCGACATCACACATCCGAAAACGCGTTCTTGGTCAGGACTGCTCCAAATCGACTGTACTCTTTTGCAATCCACTTGTCCAATTGAGGACTTAACACACGCTAAATTTGGCTGCGGCGCAGTCGCTCGTTCGACGGCGCTATAGTCGGATTCTGACTGTACGATATAGTCGACTATGGCCAGAAATCTGCAGCTATAGCAGGGCGGGCGTATAGGCCCTATAGTCATATGCCCTAGCCCTAACTGTACTAACCCCTCTAACCTGAACCCTATTAACCTAAACCCTGCCGACCTAAACCCTGCTGCCCCTAGCCCCCTAGGGGCTATCAATAAAGCCCCTAAGCGCTTAGGCTATAGCTTCTTAACCTACCTTACTACTACTACTACTACTACTACCACTACTACTTCTACTGCTAACCCTACTACTACTATAACCACTACTAGGTCAAGCGATATATCGTTTAATAGCCCTTTTAAAGAGCTTTCCAGCAGTTAATACGCTACTACCGCTACCACCGCCCCTACCCCCTTTAAAAAGGGGAAAAAAGAAAAAGAAAAAGCCCTACTACCTATAACCCTTGCCCTTACCTTCTCTAGTCTTATAGACCAGATAGTTAGTCTTTTAGTTAATAACCTAGCCTTTAAGGAAATCGTCGAATATACCAGGCTAGCTAGAAAGCTAGCCTTAATATAGATCTTAAAAGAGGAGGAGAAAAAAGCCCTAATATTTCCCTCGTTCGTTGCCCAGGCCCTAAGGCAGAAGAAGCAACAACAACAATAGCAATAACAATAGTAATAACAATAGTAACAATAATAATAGTAGCAGTAGTAACAACCCCCTGCCGTCGAATCAGAGCTAACCCGCTATACCTAGGCTGCTATAGCAGCAGCTAGGGTAAAGCCTACTAAGCCTGGCTTAGAAAAACAGGTCCTTATATAGCTAGGATCAGCCTCTTCCTCTCTTAGCCAAAAATCAGCCCTAGAAATCGCATAGGTAGTATAGAAGGCTATAGGGCACTCTATTAAGGGGGTAAGGACCCTACCGAGCAGTAACCTTATACTAGTTACTAAAGGAGAAAAAATCAAAAAAGCCCTAGAAGAAAACACAGCCTAGCTAGCCTCTTTATTACTAGAGGCCTTGATCTATACTACTACCTAGGCTATTACTGTTAAAGGGCTTATAATAGCTGACCGGGTAATAGAAGCTAGCCTTCTAGCAGTAGTAAAAGAAGTATATCCTTTGGCCTTAAGGGCTAAGGTCTAGTACCCCCTCTAGATCGAAAGAACAAGAGTCTTAGCTCTTATTACCTTCTCTAGTCAGTAAGAGGCCTACCAGGCCTATCAAGACGGAATATTCTAGGTCTATAGGGCCCTAAAAGCAAAGCCCTATATCGATAAGGCTAGGGCCTTATAGTGCTTTAACTACTAGCAATAGGGGTATAAAGCTAAATACTGCCACTCCCCTACCCTCTGCTATAACTATAGCTAAGAAAAGAAGAAGTATACCAACAAGGCGGCCTATACTAGGGCCTATAACTGCCGGAACTGCCAAGGAGACCACCATACTAGGGCAGAGGAGTGCCCTAAAAGAAAGAAATATAGGGCATAAGCAAAGGCCTACCTTTAAAATAGGCCTATCAACTTCGACCTTCTAGGCCCTCTTAAGCTAGCAATACCAATAGAAGACTGGCTAGAAGGAGAAGAGGGCTATATAGTAGTAGCTGGAAAACGCCGCTATAGACGCCCTTCTATAATACCTACTACTACCGCTACTACAGCCCCCCCTTCCCAAAGGACAATAAGGGAGGCTTTTAGCAAAATCCCTACTACTACCTTTGCCGCTACTACTAACCCTATAGCTATAGCTATAGCTATAACTATACCCTCCTCCCTAGAGCCGGCAAGGGGCTCTATAGAGGAGGAGGATATAGATATACTCTAAGTCTTTTCTTTCCTTTTATTTCTACTCCTTTTATTTAAGACGGCCTCCCTCCTTTCTTTTAGACTGCTTTCCTTCTACCCTTCCTAATAGCCGGTATCTTACTACTATACCTAAGGTAAAAGGGAAGGCTATAAGGCTAAGCTTATAAGCTTTTAAGCTTTAAGCCTAGACCTACCTTTACCTCTTTCGCTAATAAGACCCCTTTCTTATTCCCCTACCTTAAGCCATATATTAATTAAGATATAGGGCGTTCTTACGGGAGACGGGTAGGGGAATAGGCGCGATTTCCCTTAGTAGCCTCCTAGACAGCCTCCCCTTACGTTGTTTTTCTTTTAGTACTGCTCTTTTCCTCTTACTAGGTTGCCCGCCTTATTAAGCTCGTTAGAGGTTTTTCATCCGTTTTCCGGTTTTCCTCTAGCATAAGTATAAGCTAGCAGCCCCTTATAGCCCCTTAGAGGACTCTATAGGAGTAATAGATATCTATCTATCTATATATCATACGTATAAACTAGGTAACTGAATTTGTGCTGCCTTGCGGAAGTATAGTTAGGTATAGTAGACTAATCGGACTAGTAAATGTCGTAAGATCCCGACTCTTCTTATCTAGTATAATATTGTTATAACCGGAAAACAGATTAAGTATAGATATAATTATATAGCTGGAAAAGTCCTCTAAGAATTCCTTTATATTTAGTAGGATAAAGGTATCCCGAATAGTAACGGTATTATATTGCTAAGTATCGTTGATTAGGCAGTACTTACTATTCTTCTTCTAAATAAGGAACTAGTTGTTTCGGTAGGCTCTATAGGTATCTTCTAGGATCCCCTTAGCCTTCTGCTTCTTTAGGATATCCATATACGCCGGAATTATTACCTTCTCTATAGACATATATTTAGCTTACTAGGCAGAGTAAGGGATAGTCTTAATATACTAAGGCAGAATAATTAACAGATCGATACAGCTAAGGTCCTTGAATTCCTATATAAGGGCTTGTTCCTTATTAAAGAGCATATAGGCAAATAAGTCGAATTTATCCTTAGAGAGCTAGAGAGCTAGGTCTATATTGTCCTTTAAGCCCTTTAACCGATCAGGTATAAGTTAAGAACCGTAAGGTAAATCCGAAAATCGTAGAAAAACCTATTGATTATACTTATACCTAAGAGTTGCCTTTTCTTTAGCCAGCAATAACTTAGCAGGCTTCTAGTTGACGATTCCTTCTAGTACCAACCTATTAGATAGGATATTATTAATAGGGTAAACCTTCTTTCTAGTAGGCTTATATATAGTAAAAGATTAAAGGATAGAGGGTTTTTCGGACTAAATAGAGGAAGGAAATAGACTAGGAGCTATCCCTAAAGAAAAGAAAGAATTAGAAGAAACTATTCTTATATAAGGAAAACTCTAAACACTAATAACCTGCTCTAAACCCCTTTTACCTAAACGCTAAACGCTAGACTCCTACTTAAAGGAAGTATATAAAATATTAGCAATAGTTTTATTATTAAGCCGATCTCCTAGGACCTTATTATTATCTTTCAAAGTAAGTACCTAGTTAGGGACTTTATTAGCCTTATTTACCTATCTCTATAAAGTAAATAGGCTATCCTAGTAGCTAGTAGATAGGGATTTAACAGCGTCCCCCCCCTATATAGAGGAATCCTATTCGACAGTGTAAAGGGCTCTAACGATATCTAAAAGGGCAAGGCAAGTAATAAATTCTCGGTCTTAGAAAGTTATCTATACTATATCAGGACCGCTAAGACTGTAAATCACCTTACAGTCCTTTTAGAAAGGCATCCCTAATAGGATATTATAAGCCTTGTTAGACCTATTGTTAGATAAGACATAGTAGTAGACCAGGGCCCTATAACCTTAGATATAAAGAGGTATTAGGACCTCCTCTAAAAGAGATTGTAAATCGCCCTATAAACTATAGGACTATATCTCGGTTTTTATAATTATAAGGTTAAGGTGGTTTATAACCTTAAGGGAGATAAGGCTACACTTTAATCCGCTGTCTAGAAGTAAGTATAGCTGTAGGCTACTATTGTAAAGGGCTATTAGGAAAATCCAGGATAAAAAATAGAACTTAGTTACTCCCTGAATAAAGGAAGCTCTATTAGTCCGCATTATCAGATTACTATTAACAATACTGCTAGAAACCGCATTTTTCGCTGTAACGACAGAGTCGATACTTAGGGCGCTAAAGTTTTATAGCAACCTAATCGTATAATAGCTATCCCCTATATCGAGGAACTAGGCTATCTAAGACTCTCTTATAGGCTTAACCAGAGAAACGACATTTATCTTTACCGTCTCCTATTACTTAAATAGGCGACCTTATAGACGTCTAAACAGAGCTAGGCCAGCCTAACCCGATACTAGGACTAAAGCAGAAGTAGAGAGAGTATCGTCTAAGCTAGAGCTATCTAGTATAGCTATTTCCTTAACAATCCTAATACCTTTAGAGACCTATTTATATATAATCTTAGAAAATAGGCTTTAGCCTTCTATTAGGTTAAGGGCCTCCTTGTTCAAAGGACTTGTTTTCCGTTAAGTATTTTCTAGAGTATTCCTTAGTGAATATCAGTAGCTTTAATTTTATAAGAAGGTTCTTCTCTTACCTATATAGATAGGCTGCTAGTAGTAGGGGTCTCTACCGAATCAGATAGAGGAGTATAGGAGGGACCTGCCCTTAATAGCTTATTACTATCGCTTTATAGTCGTAGCTACTTCCGACTTTGAAAAGCTATACTTAAAGTATTAGCTGTAGCTAGCCGCGTTGCCTTATTACTAAATACATTGTTCGCTTTTGTAATTGTATTCTATAATATAAGTAAAATATCGATAGTACTATTACTATAAAAACTGCTGTAAAGCTTAGAGCCTGTCTAAGTAGAGAGTAAATCCTATAAGAAGCAAGCTACGTCCTTTAGGGGCTTTAAAAAGAAAATGTCCGGCTCCTAGCGCTAAACTGTATTAAGAAAATCCAAAACCTAACTAGGGACCTCTATTGTATAAGCTATAGAGTTAGCTTCCTTATTATTAACCTCCCTTCTAAATAGACCTTAAAGACTTAGATCTAGATCTAAGACCTTTATAGGGTTAACTACCTATAACAGGAAAGACGTAATACTAGGTACTAGGGATAGTAAGTAATAGACTCTAGTTTGTACTATTAGGGCTGCAAATGTGTTCTCCCCTTATATAGAAGAGCTATAAGTAGGAGAGGACAAAGAAGATATAATAGGCCTAATACTATAAGAAGTAACATTAAGAAGCCGGCTTTTTCTCCCTTCTTCTATTAGAAGAAAACGTATCTTAACTTGCTCTTCCTCTAGCTAGGCATAAGTATAACTTAGTATAGAGAAAGAGTTGAAAAAGGGTTCGAAAGCCTTATTATACTTGGTCTTATAATCACGCTTCTATTAGAGAAAAATAGGGCGGAACTTAGTATTATATACCTTATAAAGCGCTTAAACAAGGTAGAAAAGGGTGCCTTCCTTATAGGCCTTTATCACTAGGACTGGGTTAATCCGGTATAGATTATAAGGTAGGTCTTCTCTATGGATTTTCTAACTAAGGTAAGCGTTTGCCCTAAACATATACCTAAGCCTAAGTTCGTTGTCAGCCTTTATTAGATTATACGAGCTAATATAGTACTATTGACTATACTAGTAGCAATAGATCCCTTTAAGAGCCTTATACCTTTGATTAATGTTAGACTGAAAAGGCCTACTAGTATAACCATTGACTTTACCTAGCTCTATGTTCTAAAGCAAATTATATACTGTAAGTAGAGGAAGATCGACTTGTTTATCTAGACAGGGGTAGTAGTATTAGGGTTTATAATACCCTTTCCGTTCAGCTATATCTTATTCTTCTCTTAGGTATACTACCTAATTAACGTTGGTTATAAAGCTCGGTAAGTCGTTTAGCTTATCTCTTAGGCGTATAACCGATTTTACTATAAGGTCTATCTTGTTTAGCGAGATTCTAAGTATTGGAATGGGTAATCCTATATAAGGATCTATAACCACTATAGCCTACTAGTAGTAGTCGTATAGGGTACGTAGGGGCAGCAACAGCGTTGATATGGCCTAAATAGCACTTCCTAGGTATGTGCTAATATAGTAAAGTAGGGCCCTTTACTGTATTCCCTCTATAAAAGTCCTTATATAACGGTATAGTTATAGGCTATAGCGCTATATTATAGGGGCTTTAAGCTTATATATCACGGCTTTCAGTGGGTCTTATAGGCCTATAAGGCTTATAGTTGTAGGTAATGTAGTAATTTGATTTCTAGTCCAAGTAGGTAAGGCTTCGTAATTTCCTTTCCTACATATACCCTCCGGCACCGTTCCTGCCCTCTATACGGCAGGAGCGCCTTAGTAGGTGCATGGCCACTTCCCGAAAAACCAAATAAGCTGGCGATTTTAAATAATCGACTTACGGCCACCTAAGCTGCAGGGTAAGCCGTACGACTTTTCCTGTAAGTTCTGTTTTCGCTCCTGCGGTGCAGGGTAGGTATAGGGTAGGTAGGTGACCTAGTAGAAGAGCCTTTTAAGGCTATTTCTAGCGCTTATACAGCCTAAGGAGGCTGTCTCTACAAAAGTGGGGCATAAATCTGAAAATAGAAAAGCCTTTTAAAGCTATTTCTAGGCTATATAGTGGAGTATATAGCTTAGTCAGCGGTATCTACAAAAGTGGGTCCACCCTCAGAATATAGCTATATATCTAGTAGTTCGAGAACTGAAATCCGTTTTGCCTAAGCTATAACCGTTAGAGCGCTATAGCTTATTTTGTACGTTTAACACCCCCTCTATTCTTCTATTCCTTTATAAGCCTTAGAAAGCTATATATAGGTAAAGAATAGAAGAATCCTAAGAAATAAGAACGTAAGAGCAAAACTGTTCCGTTAGACAAAGGGGTTAGGCCCTTATATATATATAGGATAAACCCCTATTATATATAGAAAGAAGTAAGAATATATATGATGTTGAAATCAAACCTATAACCTATAAAGGTATAGGTACTATAGCTTTAAAGCTTATAGTAATATATAATATCTAAATATTCTATACCCTAGCGACTAATAGACGCACTAGAGTATAGAAGGAGTAAAGGGCTTATAAACGCCTTTATCCTCTTATAGAGAAAACAATTTTTAGCACGGTTTTAAATTTTATGCCCTTTTTTACTCCGTTCTTTCAGCCAGTTCTAGTAAGGAAATAACAGGTAGTCACATAGAGAATCCCCCTCTAAAGGAAAGTATACTACTAGTAATAGCCGGAGCCTATATTTTCCAAATATAGCTATACTATATACTAGAGTACTTCTAGACGTAGCTAGAGTAATATAGGCCTCCCTAACGCCGCAGGGAGCTGATGCCAGCACAAGGGCGCCTATAGAACTGTACTACAGTGGCTAGGACCTTATAAGCCTTTTAAGGCTATATAGAGGAATTAGGTGATTCCAGAGGGCTGTAAAGTAGCCGGTACTATTAACTGGTCTTATAAGCTAATCAGGCTAAGCCAGGCCTTCTATATATATAGTATAGAATATATATATATAGGGGTAGAGTGTAGCTTAGTAAAAAGCTCCCTTAGGTTGTAGGCCTAAAAGCCTGATAAAAGACTGAAAGCTACTAACTGGTAGGGCTTTAGTAAGTCCGTCAGCCGGCATATACTTAGTATTAAGATATATGATAGTAACTATTTTAGCCTTAACCTGCTCTCTGACGTACCGGAATTTCAGCAGGGTATGCTTAGTTCTAGCGTGTAGCGCTAGGTCATTAGCCACCGTTATAGAGCCCTGATTATCTCCATAAAGAGTAATAGGGTAGTCTATAGGTCTGTAAAGTTCAGAAAATAGCCCTATAATCCACTGTACTTCGCGTATAGCCTCTGTAAGTCCATCAGTTTCAGCTTCTAGGGTAGAGAGAGCAATAGTAGTAGCTCTTTTCGTTTTCCAGCTAATAGGCCTACCGGCTAACTTATATAGATAGCCGTAGGTGGATTTACTAGTAGCCTTATCCCCTGCAAAATCAGAATCACTAAAGCCTATAGGGACTAGACTACTATTAATTATAGAAGTCCGGCTACTACCTTTACTATTTCTAGAATCTACTATAGTAGTAGAGGTAGTAGTTAGGGGCCTAGGCCCTTCCTTAGAGTGAAAGTCTCTACTAAGCTTAGTAGTTGTATTACTACTATTACTAAGCTTAGGCCCTAGATCAGCTACTGTATTTCCGTTACAGCTAAAACAGATGCTATAGTCTTTAGTACTGTTAAGATACTTAAAAAGATTTTTAGCAGCGTTTAAGTGTGATTTTGTAGGTCTATTTAAAGACCTAGAGAGCTACTGTACGGTAAAGCTAATATCTACCCTAGTAAGGAGCATTATATACATAGCTGTTCCTACTAGGCTTTGATAGAGCTTAATTTCCATAGAATTACAGAGGTGGCTAGCAATATCTTCCTCTAGTTGAAGTTGACTTACTAGCCCCGGCTGTAAAGGAATAGATATAGGCTTAGAATCGGCTTAGTTAAAGCGGCTAACCGCCTCTTCTATATACTATGACTGGTTAAGCTATAGGCGCCTATTAGGTCTATCCCTTATAATCTGTACGCCTAGGAAATAGGCGGCAGGCCCTAAGTCTTCTATAGCGTAGACCTTATTAAGCCGTTTCTTTAAATCAGTTATATAGCCTATATTAGGCCCTATAAATAGACAGTTATCTACATAGGTAACGATAAAGTGGTAGGTTTTAGCATTATAGAAGACCCCTGGATCTGAAATAAGAGGGAGATAGCCTAGGCTCTTAAGTAAGATTTTAAGCTTATCTTGCTACTCTCTAGGGCTTTGTTTCAGACCGTATAACGCTTTAGATAGTTTAATAATATTAGGAGTAGAAGGATTATAGCCGTATTTTAGTAAAAGCTTATAAATAGCCTTATTAGAAGCCGCTAGGTCTAATAGTCCTTTAGGGATTTCCATATATATTTCTTCTCTAAGAGCGCTATTAAGAAATGCCCCTATAAAGTCAGCTTGTTCTATTTCCCAGTCTAGAACAGCACCTATAGCTAGAAGTATACGCCAAGTAGGTGGTATACTAGTAGAGGCGTAGGTTACAGTGTAATCTAGGCCTTCTACCTGCATAAAGCCCCTAGCTACTAACCGAGATTTATACTTAATAGGCCTGTTTTTAGCGTCCTTTTTAACCTTAAGAACGTTTCGACAGGTAATAAGCTTACGGTTAGAAGGTAATAGACTCCTAGGTAGGAATTTAAAAACCTCTAGCTCTAATAACTGGATAAATTCCTTGGTAATAGCCTCTAACCACTTACTACGCTCATCTCTAGGTAGTTTTAAGACTTGCTTATAAGTAGTAGGCGTACTATCCTTAGATATTACCCTTTTTCGAGCCTTATAGACAAAAGACAGTATATAGCTACTAGTCTTAGCTAAAAGCTTATAGTAATCGAGCTGCATTTTATCCCCCTCTGAAATAAGATCACTATTATCAAGAGGTTCGTTCGTTATAGGCTGATTAGGCACTATAACTTCTATAGGCTTAGGTGTAAAAATAGGCTCTATAGTTTGGGGAAACACCTCTGGTAATTCAGGCTTTCTAATAGATATAGTAGGCCTAGTAGACTCTACTATAACCGGATTTATAGGCTTATCTAGTAAGGGTTTATCTAATTCACTATCGGAAGAAGATTCGTAGGGTTCTAGCTTACTAGGTCCTATTTCTATACTAATAGGCTTTTTAGTATTAAGATTAGAAGGGTCCGGGCTGACAGCCCCCTCTAAATCTAAGTCTAGGTCTACTAATTCCCCCTCTAAAGCCGTATTATCAGTAGGCTGACTTAGTACTATATTATCCTCTATGAACTTAACAGTAGAGGTTTTAAGTACTGCTCTTCTAGACGGTATATATACTAGGTAGGTCTTAGAACCTAATACCGCTAGTAATTTACACTCTTCCGTTCTAGAGGTAAATTTTAACGATTTAGACCGTTTTTCTAGAGGTATAATAGCCTCTCCTCTAGCACCTATAGCCCTATAGCGCTCTAGGTTAGGTATATGTGGAATACCAGGCTCTAGCTCGTTAAATAGCGCCTGGAAAGGAGTGGTTTCCTTATTAGTTATAGCTGTACTATTAACTAATTCCACTATAGCCTCCAGTATAAAGCACTATAAATACTGGGGTAATGCGCTACTAAGAATAGTACACCTTACACGGTCTAGTATAACTCTAACTGATCGTTCCTCTAAGCCGTTCTGCTCGTGGATATAGGGGGCAGAAGTGCTAAATTTAATACCCCTTTTAGCTAACCAAGTAGTTAATAAATCAGTTATTTCAGTGCCTCCGTTAAAGTGGAATTTAGTAGGATATCTACCAAATCCATTCCTTAGGCCCCTAAAAAAGCCCTTAATAGCGTTAGCTACTATAGGGCCTGATTTATTAGGTAGGTTAAAAACCTACCTATACCTACTTTTACGGTTAACTAGAAGTAAGACTATAGGGTTTCTATTATAAGGCCTAGGCCTAATTTTAACAGTATTGCCCTCTATTGAGTCTAAGACCCTAGGTGGGTTAGGTATTAAAGCCTTACTAACCCTTCTCACTGCTTTACCTCGATCATAGCTAGAGCAGTGAAAATCAGCTTCCTTTATTTTATCAAAATTAGGCAGCCCTTTAGTAATACTAGAGGTCTTTTTCAAAAGACGTAGGCCTATATGGCCTAGCCTAACGTGCCACAATTTAGCTAAATTAAGTAGATTATAGTAATCTCGCTGACCTATATTAGGCTCCTTTAAAGTAGGGCTAGATATAGCCTTTTCTACTACTTTATTCCCCTCTATAACTGGCTCTCTTAGCATACGGGGCAGGTCTCCAGTGCCAGTTAAGGGCTTAGGCTCCCTAGTCTTACAGGGACTTTGATAGGGGGCCTGGGCAGTGGCTAAGGGCTCTACAGGCCTACGGGGCCTTTTCCCCCTTAAAGAAGGTCCTACACCTTCTAAAGTAGTACCCTTAGCCGGAGAATTCCTTAGCTTATAGCGCTTATTAGGCTCTATAGCTTCGGATACTATAGCATCCTCTATAATAGGTCTATAGTCTTCCTTTCTAATAGAATTAGAAGGAATTTCTACTACTATCTTATTACGCTGCGGCTCTATACTTTTAGTAGTATAACTAGAAAGGCCTAAAGGAAAAGCAAAATTTGCATGTAATATAGGCTTAGAGCTGCCTTTAACGTTAAGAAAAAATCCTGATTTCTTAAAGTCTAGTACAGCTATATAGCGTCTATCACCCCCGTAAAGGGTTTCCTTTATAAGGCAACCTCCTGAATCATAGTGCCTAACCCCGCTAACAATATTTATATCAATATTGGGTAGGTATAAAACGTTATCTAATACTAATTTAGTATAGGTAGGGGGGGCCTTTCTAGATAGTACTTCTAGTGTAATAGAGCCTATACTAGCCGGGCTTACAGGGCCATTTCCAGTGTTAATAGGGCGTAACTGGCCTGTGTTAGGCGTAAAGGTAGTAAACCGCTCTTTACTATTACTGATATGGTCCGTAGATCCCGTATTGTATAGCCAACTATTATAAAGAGCAGGGTCTCTAGGGCGTCTTCTAGGCTTATTATCTTTATATTTTGCCTTGTTATTAGAAGAGGTTTTTAGGCCTTTTCCTTTAAAGTCCTTACGCTTCTTATACCCTTTTAACGCTAATAGCTGTGCTAATTAGGCATTAGAATCGCTAGAAGAACTAGAATTGGAACTAGAGTCGGATTCCTCTTCTTCTTCTATAGCTAGGTTATAGGACCCTAGCATAAAGGAGGCCTGTTCGGCACTTTTAGCACTATAATTCTGCCCTTCAACATTATAACTAGCCTTCTTCTTACCCTTTTTCTTATTTTTACCCTTCTTACTAGGGTTAGAATTTGAATTAGGGGTTGAATTAGAGCTATTAGCTACGTAAGCTGCTCTATACGCCTCTATAGCCGGATTCCTAGATTCTTCTAAAATATCAGCCATTAGATATTCTATATTAAGGCTAGAAGCTATAAGGCCTAGCATTCTAGCCTGTCTTATAGAGCTCTTTTGGCGTGATACCCAGCTAGGAAACTTAGATTCTAGAGCCTTAAAATACTGATTTAGTATTAAAGAGGGATCTATATCTATTTTAGCCATGGTAAGCTTAGCAAGATAGCCGTTAAATTCAGCGTTAAAAGCTGATAAGCCTTTTTTATAGGTACTAAAGGTAAGGGCGTGGAATTCATTATAGACGTCCTCCTTTTTAGACTCTATAGGTCGGCTATACTGCCTAACAAGCAGCTTAAAGGCCTCAGAAGGTATATAAATCCACGATATAGCAGCCTTAGGGCCACTAGATAAGCTATCACGTAGAAGCATTAAAAGAACAGCTTGATCAGAGTCGCTATAAGTGTTAGATATATCAGGGTTTTCTAAAAAATTAGATATCCCTAACGCTCTTAGCACTATACTTAAAGCCTGAATCCACTGTTCAAAATTGCTTTCCCCGCTAAGCTTACTATCGTCCGGTATAGTATAGGCCTTTTTAGAAAGCTCCTTTACTATACTACTAGTAATAGTATCCTTAAAGCCTTCCTTAGACCCTATATCTATAGGGGGGTCTAAATTACTAGTAGCTGTATTATTTACAGCCGGCCCTAGATAGGGCTCTTTCCTAGGGGGACATGGAGGAGAATCTAAATCTATAGTACCGCTAAAAGGATCAAATCTAGGACTATAGCTAGTTTTTCCAATAGCAGCAGCATTGCTACTATTAGTTAGAGAAGCTAAAGTAGAAGATATGTTCTTTATAGCGCTAACGCTATCCTCGATAGAGGCTTTTAGGGTATTTAGACTTAAAAGTAGTGTTTTTATATCACTAGATTGGCTAGCTATAACTCGCTTATAAGATTTTATATGCTGTTTTAGGACTTCTATAACCTCGCTATAGTCTTCGCCATCTTCCTTATCTTCTAATAGGGTTCGTATAGGTAGTAGAGGCCTAGAAGATTGCCCTGGATCAGCTGGGTTACTAGCCCTTTTAGGCGCTATACCCTTCCCTTTAGCTTAATCCGCCATTGTAAATAGGCTACTATTTACTTTATAGTGCTAGCTAAAGCACTTAATTAGCTTCCAGTTTACTAAAGCTAATTAGCTAGCTCACTAATTTTAGTAGTGATTTTCTAGGCTAGTCTTAGCGCTTAGTAGGTTTATAGCGCTGCCTACTTGCTACTTAGTAGGGCTTTCTAGTAGAAATTCTAAACTAGGCTCTAAGGGCTAGAGACTTCGACGTAGGGACTTAACTACCGCCTATAGATATATCTATAGAAAGGGCTCTATAGTAGGGAAATATAGGTCTTTAGCGCTAGAAATTCTAAAACGCTAGCCTTTCTACTTCCAGCTATAAGTAGAAAGGTCTTTTAGTATAGGTAAGTATACTAGCCTAAGTGTATAAGAGCCCCAAATGCTCGTCAATACTATAGGACTTAGATTTCTCAGCGATTTCTCCTTCTAGATTTTCAGGCTTTTTAGTCCTTAAATAGCCTTTAATAAGATGTAATATATAGCTTTTTAGGGCTAATATAGTACTATATTTTCAGCTATAAGAGGCTTAAATAGCCCTATATATATAGGCAGAGGTAGCGCTTTGAAATTGGACTCCAACGATAACTATCCTATAGGCTATCCGGGCTTATAACCTTTTGGAATGGGTAATCCTATATAAGGATCTATAACCACTATAGCCTACTAGTAGTAGTCGTATAGGGTACGTAGGGGCAGTAACAGCGTTGATATGGCCTAAATAGCACTTCCTAGGTATGTGCTAATATAGTAAAGTAGGGCCCTTTACTGTATTCCCTCTATAAAAGTCCTTATATAACGGTATAGTTATAGGCTATAGCGCTATATTATAGGGGCTTTAAGCTTATATATCACGGCTTTTAGTGGGTCTTATAGGCCTATAAGGCTTATAGTTGTAGGTAACGTAGTAATTTGATTTCTAGTCCAAGTAGGTAAGGCTTTGCAATTTCCTTTCCTACATATACCCTCCGGCACCGTTCCTGCCCTCCATACGGCAGGAGCGCCTTAGTAGGTGCATGGCCACTTCCCGAAAAACCAAATAAGCTGGCGATTTTAAATAATCGACTCATGGCCACCTAAGCTGCAGGGTAAGCCGCACGACTTTTCCTGTAAGTTCTGTTTTCGCTCCTGCGGTGCAGGGTAGGTATAGGGTAGGTAGGTGACCTAGTAGAAGAGCCTTTTAAGGCTATTTCTAGCGCTTATACAGCCTAAGGAGGCTGTCTCTACAAAAGTGGGGCATAAATCTAAAAATAGAAAAGCCTTTTAAAGCTATTTCTAGGCTATATAGTGGAGTATATAGCTTAGTCAGCGGTATCCACAAAAGTGGGTCCACCCTCAGAATATAGCTATATATCTAGTAGTTCGAGAACTGAAATCCGTTTTGCCTAAGCTATAACCGTTAGAGCGCTATAGCTTATTTTGTACGTTTAACACTAAGCAAGGCTATCTAATTATACAGGTCTTAAACAGCTCTTTTAGTTACCTTATTACCTTATTTCTGTAAAAGGTTAGTAGTATAAAGCTTTGTTACTGTCTTCTAGGTATTAGTAAGTTGATCAAATTATATTTCCTTAACTGTTAGTAGCTTTAGGATAATCTTAACCAGTTCCTAGCTAGTACTCCCTTAATTAGAGAATAAGACCTAGTTCTTACTTACTTAAGCGGACTTAGTTGACTTAGGTAAGAAGTTTCAAGAAGAGATAGAAGAAGGCTTTTTAACTTTAGCTGAAAGGAGATTAGTCTCCTTACTATTATTATCGCTCTTATCTAAACAGACGTCTTAGCTTAGTAGTTTGATCTAAGTTAGTACTCCTTAGTAGATAAATCCTTTAAATAAAACCGCTGATACTAGGGTTGAGAAGTCGTCCTAGGTAGCTTCGTATAAGTCCTATATAGGCGTAGCGCCTCTAAGGCAGTGTCCTTAAACAAGTAAGTATTGGCAATCCTTAGGCAACTTTTCCTAAAAGCGTTAAGGGGCATCTTTCTAAATAAGGGCTAACTTAGTAGCTAGTATCTAGGTAATTATAGTATTAAGTTCTTCTATAGCCTGTTTAATCCGTATAGCTAAGACGTTTAAGATAGTATATTTATAGAAGCGGTTAAGCTATTTAATAGGGTCCTCTAACGCCTTAGGGTTAAAAGCCTTCTAATACTTAAGTATTATCCTATAGAGTTCTTGCTATATCGTTACTCCCTTGTCCTTAATTATAGAGGCAACCTTATAATATCGGTTAGAATTGCATTACCTTTTCTACTAGGTAAACTTCTTAATGTTAGTTACTATACTATAGTCCTTATAAGCGTCGTTAAAAGCTTATAAGTAATCTGTAATATTAGCGCTATAGAATTATCTACTAAGCCCTTTAGACTAAACAGATAGGAAGCTAATACTTTATATAGGATTTAACCGATAAAGAGCGTCGGTTAATATTCTAACTATAGTATCTAACTAGTCCTAGTTACTAGCGTCTATTTCCGATATACTGCTAGAAAGTAGTAGTAGGAAAGATTCTACTTAAGGAGGAACCGGGGGAGAGAGGTTATAAAAGGAAAAAAGGGGTCTAGCTTCTTAAAGCTAGTTTTTAGTAGAGTCTATTATCTAATTAGACAAATCTTATAATCCTGCTACTAAAGGAGTAGAGTTGCCTGTAAGTCTATAAAGTTAATAGATTTCTCTTCTTAAAAGGATATACTCTAGGAAATCCTATTAGATAAGGCTTTTACTAATAAATAACTAAGTAGAGGGTTAATATATGATTATACTAGATAGTAAAATATCGATACTCGGTCTAGCCGAATATACTATAGACTTAAAGTCTTTAGAAGAAGTTAGAAAAGTACTAAGGAGTATGTCGATAGGTAATAGACATAAAGTATAGTTGTCGTTCTCCTAATTAGATAAGCCTTAGTTTTATTAATATAAGGAGCTACTAGTAGCTTCTATTAATTTGTCGATAGACTTTATCTAAAGGGGGTATTTAGAAGGGATTAGATTCTAGGATAGAGGAGAGACATAGGGTAGGAAAGAAAGGATATAGTCCGCTACTATAGTATAATTATAGCAATATTATACCTACCCTAACCTTATAAAACATCGGTTATACCTGGTTCCTACCTAGTATAAACTTCTTCTCCCTCTATTGCAAAATCAAACGTATCTAACTCTTTAAAAAGCTTATATTAAACAGATCTATAGCTTAGTCTATCTCCTTACTATAGACTTGATCAGTTAAGCCCTATACTATATACTCCTACTATATAGGAAGTAAGCGATACTTGTTTCGCTAGACTAAATATATACTACTAAAATACCTTAGATATACTTAGTTACGTTCCTCCTCTATCTAGAGGACAAAGGAGGTAGTCCTGAAAATATAACTAAAGGCCTAGTACTAGAGCTATCCCAACTTAACTTTCCTATTACCTCTACCCCTTATTATATACCCTAGGTATAGTAATCTTACGAATTGTCGTTGCTATATAGGGGTGCTACTTCTAGATAGGTACTAAGACGATGCCTTTATCTAGATTAAGACTAACTAGCTAATACTAGCTAGTTAACCTAAGAAGCTAGAATGAAAAGGACTCTGCAATGTCTATAACCCTAGTATATATAAAGGTGGCGAAGTAACACTAGATAGAAAGCCAAGCCTAATTGTTTATTAATATAGCCTAACCTAAGATAACTCCTCTTATTTTAACTAAGGGTTTATAATGCTAAAACGAGTTAGGATAGCTAGCTACTTATCTAGATAGAGGAGGAAATTAAGGATAAGACTATGTTCCTAAGTTGTAAGTAAGGTCTATATATCTAGCCCTAGTATTCAAATCTTCTTTAGATATAGGAAATCTCTTTACTAAGCTCTAATCCTTATATAGTTGTTAATACCGGAAATGTCAAACAAAGGGAAAAGGAACTAAAGATAAGAGTTATATAAGTTATATCTAAAGGAGACTCTTATAGCTAATATACCTAATAGAATAAGAGAGAGGGGGGTTTAAGTACTTCTTTACCCCTTTTGTTCGATATAAGGTATATCTACTAGAATGCTCTAACAACTAAGTTTCTAGGACAGCTAAGATTATACTTATCTTAAGCTTAACCGATATATTAGGTCTCGAATTGTTATATAACCTACGACTGATATAACTGTTATACTAAGTAAGATTATCGTTGTCTAATCAGAGGTTAGAGACCTAGAAACACCGGTCTAAGTCGTTAGAGCAGAAAAGTCGAAATAGTTGTCCTATTAATACTATACTATAGAGTTGTCTAGCCGATAGTCTATAGGTTGTCCTTATCGATAGTAAGACAACCCTAATATAAGTAAGGCCTGCTTATAAGTGTCGGAGCCCTTACTTAGTTCATTCCTAGCTAAGCCCCTATATAAAACAGAGCAGTAGACCTATAAGAAAGTAGGAGTAGCTATCTAAAGGTAATAGGCAGCTATATATCGAACAGCTATCTAGACAAAAGGATAAGAGGTATATATATAACAAGGCTATAGTCTCCCTGATTAGGGGAGACTAAGGTAGACAGGTGTAATAGAACCAAGTAAATAGGCCAAAGTAGCCTAGAGGCAAAAAAAAGTAGATGGAATATCTAAATAGGTAAAATGTAACTATATAACTGTAATAATTAGGATAGATGATTTTTTTTATTGTCCCTAAATATAGGAAGGAAAGCCAGCTTCTTGTACTATTGTCCTCCTTATACTGCCAATTCGCAATCTTATTGTCAGCCTAGAATAAGATAAGGGGCGGAAAAGAAAGACCAGCCTTATCCACCTACTCTACTATATAACAGAAGAGAAAGTAGACATAGGTCTCCTCTGAACAGAGGGAGAAGAAGAAGAAGAAAATAAGTGGCGGCTAGTTGTGTACTAGCTACGCCGATCTAGTATTAACTCTATTGTTATAGCAAAAAATACGGTTTCTAGTAGTATTGTTAATAGTAATCTGATAATACAGACTAACGGAGCTTCTCTTATTTAAGGAGTAACTAAGTTCTATTTTTTACCCTGGATTTTCCTAACAGCCCTTTATAATAGTAGCCTATGGCTATATATACTTCTAGATAGTGGATCGAAGTGCAGCCTCGTCTCCCTTAAGGTTATAAACTACCTTAACCTTATAATTATAAAAACTAAGATATAGTCCTATAGTTTATAAGGTGATTTGCAATCTCTCTAAGGGGAGGTCCTAATACCTCTCTAAATCTAAGGTTATAAGGCCCTAGTCTACTACTATATCTTATCTAACAATAGGTCTAACAAGGCTTATAATATCTTATTAAGGATGCCTTTCTAGAAGGACTATAAGGTGATTTATAGTCTTAGCAGTCCTAATGTAGTATAAATGACTTTCTAAGACTGGGAATTTATTACTTACCTTGCTCCTTCGGATGTCGCTAGAGCCCTTTACACTATTAAATAGGATTCCTCTATATAGGGGGGGGATGCTGTCGAATCCCCGTCTACTAGCTACTAGGATAGCCTATTTACTTTATAGGGATAGGTAAATAAGGCTAATAAAGTCTCTAACTAGGCACTTACTTTGGAAGACGATAATAAGGTCCTAGGAGATCGGCTTAACAATAAAACTATTACTAATATTTTATATACTTCCTTTAAGTAAGAGTCTAGCATTTGGCGTTTAGGTAAAAGGGGTTTAGAGCGGGTTATTGGTATTTAGAGTTTTCCTTATATAAGAATAGTTTCTTCTGATTCTTTCTTTCCTTTAGGGATAGCTTCTAGTCCATTTCCTTTCTCTATTTAGTCCGAAAAACCCTCTGTCCTTTAATCTTTTACTATATATAAGCCTATTAGAAAGAAGGTTTACCCTATTAATAATATCCTATCTAATAGGTCGGTACTAGAAGGAATTATCGACTAGAAGCCTGCTAAGTTGTTGCTAGCTAAAGAAAAGACGACTTCTAGGCATAAGTATAATTAATAGGGTTTTCTATGATTTTCGGATTTACCTTACGGTTCTTGACTTATACCTAATCGGTTAAAGGGCTTAGAGGATAATATAGACCTAGCTCTCTAGCTCTCTAAGGATAAATTCGACTTGTTTACCTATATGCTCTTTAATAGGGAATAAGCCCTTATATAGGAATTTAAGGACCTTAGCTGTATCGATCTGTTAATTATTCCGCCTTAGTATATTAAGACTATCCCTTACTCTGCCTAGTAAGCTAAACATATACCTATAGGGAAGGCAATGATTCTGGCGTATATGGACATCCTAAAAAAGCAGAAGGCTAAGGGGATCCTAGAAGATGCCTATAGAGCCTACTAAAATAACTAGTTCCTTATTTAGAAGAAGAAAAGTAAGTACTGCCCAATTAACAATGCTTAGCGATATAATACCGTTACTATTTAGGACGCCTTTATCCTACCAAATATAAAGGAATTCTTAGAGGACTTTTCTAGCTATATAATTATATCTATACTTAATCTGTTTTCCGGTTATAATAACATTATACTAGACGAGAAGAGTCGGGATTTTACAACGTTTACCAGTCCGATTAGTCTACTACGCCTAACTACACTTCTATAAGGCAGTACAAATTCAGTTACCTAGTTTATACGTATTATATATAGATAGAATCTATTACTCTTATAGAGTCTATCTAGAGACTATAAGGGGCTGCTAGCTTACACTTATACTAGAGGAAAACCGGTAAACAGAAGAAAAACCTCTAACGAGCTTAACAAGGCAGGCAAACTAACAAGAGGAAAAAAGCAGTACTAAAGAAAACAAAGCAAGGGGAGGCCGTCTAGAAGGCTATTAAGGAAATAGCACCTATTCCCCTACCTGTTGCCCGTAGGTACCTCCCTATATCTTAACCTTTCGGTTTATTGATTATAGGGGGTTAGGGTAGGGGAATAAAGAAGGGGTCTTGTTAGTAAAAAGGGGTAAGGCAAGGCTAGGCTTAAAGCTTAAAAGCTTATAAGCCTAGGCCTATAGCCTTCCCCTTTACCTTAGTATAGTAGTAAGATACTAGCTATAGGGAAGAAAGAAAAGACAGTCTAAAGAGAGAGAGGGGAAGCAGTCTAAGGAAGGAGAGAAGGCAGAAAAAGAGACTAAAGCATATCTGTATCCTCCTCCTCTATAGAGCCCCTTGCTAGCTCTAGGGAAGAGGGTATAGAACCAGTAGCTATAGTACTGGTAGCTACTAGATCGGTAGTAGTAAAGGTAGAGGTAGGGATTTTGCTAAAGGCCTCCCTTATAGTACACTAGGAAAGGGAGGCTATAGCGGTAGTAGCGGTTATTATAGGGGGGCGGCCACAGTAGCGTTTTCCAGCTACTACCGTATAGCTTTCTTCCCCTTCTAGCCGGTCTTCTATTAATATTGCTGGCTTAAGAGGGCTAGGGAGGTCGAAGTTAATAGGTCTGTTTTATAGGCTGGATTTTGCCTGAGCCTTATACTTCTTTCTTTCAGGGCATTCTTCTGCCCTAGTATGGTAGTTGCCATGGCAGTTCCGGCAGTACTGAGCCTTAGTACAGGCCACCTCGTTAGTATGCTTCTTCTTTTCTTAGCCGTAGTTATAGCAGAGGGCAGAGGAGTGGTAGTATTTGGCTTTATACCCCTATCGCCAGCAGTTAAAGCACTATAAAGCCCTAGCCTTATCGATATAGGGCTCTGCTTTTAAGGCCCTATAGGCCTAGAAGATTCCGTCTTGATAGGCCTAGTAGGCCTCTTACTAGCTAGAGAAGGCGATAAGAGCTAAGACTCTTGTTCTTTCAATCTGGAGGGGGTACTAGACCTTAGCCCTTAAGGCCGAAGGATATACTTCTTTTACTGCTGCTAGAAGGCTAGCTTCCGTTACCCAGTCAGCTATTATAAGCCCTTTAATAGCAACAGCCTAGGTAGTAGTATAGATTGAGGCCTCTAGTAATAAAGAGGCTAGCTAGGCTGTGTTTTCTTCTAAGGCTTTTTTGATTTTTTCTCCTTTAGTAACTAGTATAAGGTTACTGCTCGGTAGGGTCCTTACCCCCTTGATAGAGTGCCCTATAGCCTTCTATACTGCCTATGCGATTTCCAGGGCTGATTTTTGGCTGAGGGAGGAAGAGGCTAATCCTAGCCGTATAAGGACCTGTTTTTCTAAGCCTAGCTTAGTAGGCTTTACCCTAGCTGCTACTATAGCAGCCTAGGTACGGCAGGTTAGCTCTGATTCGACGGCGGGGGGTTATTGCTACTGCTGTTATTGCTGTTGTTATTGCTGTTGTTGCTATTGTTGTTACTGTTGTTGTTGCTTCTTCTGCCTTAGGGCCTAGGCACTAAATAAGGGAAATATCAGGGCTTTTTTCTCCTCCTCTTTCAAGATCTACGTTAAGGCTAGCTTTCTAGCTAGCCTAGTATATTCAACGATCTCCTTAAAGGCTAGGTTGTTAACTAAAAGACTGACTATCTGGTCTATAAGACTAGAGAAGGTAAG
This sequence comes from Phyllachora maydis, assembly GCA_029339225.1. NCBI lineage: Eukaryota > Fungi > Ascomycota > Sordariomycetes > Phyllachorales > Phyllachoraceae > Phyllachora > Phyllachora maydis. The sequence continues at coordinate 2,752,887 of JAQQPM010000004.1, forward strand.
GGCGAGGGTTGTAGGTAGTAGGGCTTTTTCTTTTTCTTTCCCCTTTTTAAAGGGGGTAGGGGCGGCGGTGGCGGTAGTGGCGTATTGACTGCTGAAAAGCCCTTTAAAAGGGCTATCAAACGATATATCGCTCGACCTAGTAGCGGTTATAGTAGTAGCAGGGTTGGCGGCAGAAGTAGTAGTAGTAGTAGTAGTAGTAGTAGCAGTAGTAAGGTAGGTTAAGAAGCTATAGCCTAAGCGCTTAGGGGCTTTGTTAATAGCCTCTAGGGGGCTAGGGGCAGTAGGGTTCGGGTCGGCAGGGTTTAGGTTAGTAGGGTTTAGGTTAGAGGGGTTAGTGTAGTTAGGGCTAGGGCATGTAACTATAGGGCCTATGCGCCTGCCCTGCTATAGCTGCAGATTTCTAGCTACGGTCAACTATATTGTATAGTTAGAATCCGACTATAGTGCTGTCAAACGAGCGACTACGCCGTAGCTAAATTTGACGTATGTTAAGTCCTTAATTGGACAAGTAGATTGCAAAAGAGTATAGTCGATTTAGAGCGGTCCTGACTAAGAACGCGTTTTCGGATATATAATGTCGGTCCTACGTATTATATATAGGATCTTCTACAACTTAATGCCCTAGATTTACCAAGCTTTCCTAGATAATATTGGCATAAAAGGACCAAAGATACAATACAATAATACCCTGATTATACCTGGAATTTAACGATTTGTAGTTGAATAGGTCTAGAACTATAACCAAGTCTTGCTTAATGCTAAGCTAGTAGGAGCCTATATTGCTATAGTTAAGTCCTAGTTCCTAGTCTTAAAGACTATCGTTATTAGCTATAAGTATATACTAGATAGCCGCTTACCTAACGATACTAAGATCTAGAAGATTTGTAAATGGTTAACCCTAAAGTCTCTTTCTAAAGTCCGCTCTTTTCTTAGTATTACTGGTTTCTACTGTATTTAGGTCCCCTATTTCGGCTATATTGCCTATCTACTCTTTGATCTAGCAAAGAATAATGTAATATAGGTATAGATGCTAAATCACTAGCATGCCTTTACTTATCTCGGTTTCCTTATTACCTTTATACTTTACCTTATATTATTTACCTATAGAGATAACTACTATAGTAAAATCTACCTTATAGTTAATGCCTCTCTAGATAGATAGAGAGCAGTCCTAGAATAAGAGGGCCTAGACCGTAAACGGCACCCTTGTTGATTTAAGTCTAGTATCTAGTCTCTAGCTAAGTAGCGCTATAATGCAACTAAGCGTAAGTTCTAGGGTCTTCTTTATAGTTTAAAGCGGTTTTAGCGGTACCTTTATAGTATAAGGTTTATAATTAAGACAGACGCTTAGGTCTTAGTCTACCAGATAAACGGCTTGGCTAGTAATGTACCTAGCGCCCTTATAATACGCTGGATAGCCTAGATTTAGCTTTTTGATTTTAAGATTCGGTATATTCCGGGATTGAAAAACGCTATAGCGGATGCCCTAAATAGGCGACCCTCGATTTAAGCCGATATTAAAGAAAAAGCCTATAAGGAAGATATAGATAACTTTATTAACGTTTGGATTTTCACCTTAACTCTTAAGAAGGATATGCTTAAGGGCGATTAGCCTAAAGAGTACTAAGAGTATACTGCCTATCTAATTACGCTTCGAATACCGGATTACCTGGTTCGCTATAGTAATAGGGTCAACTTTAAGCGTCGAGCCCTTAAGTTTTTAATCTGTAATAGGATGCTGTTTCTACGCCCTTCTTATAAGGGTAATTACCCCTACCTTATAATTATAGATAGTGAAAAACAACAGTATATCTAGTTAACTTACTATAACAAAATAGGATACTATAGAAGGGATACTTCTTACTACTAGATTGCCTAACTATACTAGTGGCTAACAATCTATTTAGATCTTATTAACTAGTACTATTACTATAAGGTTTATTAGAAGATTCGCCTGTCCTAGTACAAGGAAGAAGCCTAGTTTACTATGCCTTTTTCAACCCTATTTCTTAAGGTCTACTTCGATATCTAGTTTTTCAAAGGTAAGTATAATGCTATAATCAAGGTAAGAGATAACCTTACTAACTATATAGAGGCTACTATCCTTAGTAAAGTTAATTCGGCTTTAGTTTAGACTTTTATACTTTAGCATATGTTTTTAAGATACGGTTTTCCCTTAATTACAGTTATTAATAGCAGATCTGAGTTTAAGGGTATAGTTAAAGTATCTCTAAAAACTATTAGGGTTAAGTGAATTGCCAGCTCATCCTACAACTTAAGAGCTAATAGTATTGATAAGGCAGGTTACCTACTAATTACAACTATACTTACTATAATTATAGAGATAATAAGGATAGATTAGAAGAAGTCCTTGCGCTTTGTTCTCTAGGTTAACTATACCTTAATTCGTTCCTCTTTTAGTATCTCGCCTTACTTTACGCTTTTTAGTTAAGACCTAGTTACCGAGATTAAGCTTAATATCCCTCTCTAGCGTCTAATTAGATAGGAGCAAGTCCAGGCTAGGGTTTGTTAACCTAGAAAGCTGGCTAATACAAAGGCTGCTTTAGATCTGTTTACAAAGCGAGTTAAGTCTATTATAGATATAGAGCTTACCTAGATAAAGCTATAGGATAAGGTATCTAAGGCCTATAAAAGTGCTACTAAAGCGAGAAATTACGCGTTATCTAGGAAGTTGTGCCTAGATTAGTTGGAAATCTACCCTAGTAATTTAGTCCTTATTTATAATAAGGTTAGGCAGATCGATATAAGTTGCTAGTATAAGCTATCCTTCTAATAGAAGGGCCCTTTTTAAGTCTTATAGAAGAGTCCTAAGAAGGCTTACTAGCTAGAGACCTTAGATAGGATCGAGCTTAAGCGGACTTTCCTACTAACTATAGTAAAGAAGTTCTTCCGATTAAACAGTGTATTTGTTTATAATCCAAATAGACTGTAACTAAGGACGATTCCTAGCTAGAACAGTTAAGTAAAGACGATATTATCGGGCTAGGTATTAAGGATCTTAATAGCCTTAGTAATCTAGTTAGAGGAGGAGGACTGTTAATATAGGGAAGAAAAGCGGCTCTTAAAAGTGCTTCCTAGGCGACTTAATTTGTACTAAGTTTTCGGACTGTTTAACTTAGGCTAGGTTTTCGTTAAAGGGGAGGTAGTATAAGTTCTTTTATATACTTATCTTTTTCTTACGCCTTTTCCCCTGTTTATAGGAGTAGTTTGTTCTTTTCTTTTTCCCTAGCTCTTTGTTGTATAAGTATGTACGTACTAATAAGGGGGGGGGTATATACTATGCTATATAGTATTCCCTTGATTCAAGAGTTTATATTGTCTGCTTTACCTAGTTATAGGTCTAAGATTTTGTTTTATACTATTTCGTTTTGTTTTGTTTCGGCTCTTTTCTTCTTAGGAAGTAGAAGCTCTATTTATAGCTTATACATCTGGTTAAGAGGAGGAGCATGTTTAGCCTCGACGGATCCTATTACTTGGCTAACTAACTACCTTAATAACCCTCGACATCTACCCTAACCTATTTTCTAGACTGCTACCTAGCTTGCCCTTCTAATTACTTAGTATAATACGTATTAACTACTAGATTAACTGACTTCTGCTAAACCTATAATTGCTATACCTTATAAACAGTTTCCTTATCCTATCGGTTAACAATTATGTCCTTAGCGCGAAAGTTACCTAGATCGAACTAGTATAGAGCTATCGTCTTCTTAGCCTATTTAGATACCTAAAGCGGCCATTTATCGTAGGAAGAGTCGATATATGCTTATAAGTACTTTTTATCCTAGAAAACGCAGTTCCTATAAGTACTATAGTCGACTTCCAGAACTAAGATATAGCAGATAAATAGCTAAACTACGTTTAGATAAGGACTACTAGTATTGCGCTAGTTAGGCGAACTTAACTGAAATTGGGTTTCGTTATATTCCTTATAGTTTACTATATTGCTACCTACTATATTAGCTCTAATTAGATATCTAGATATAAGCTTGAACATACTAATAGCTAAACTCTTAGATAAAAAGACCTTGGACCTAGTATAGTCGGTTACTATAAATTTCTTAGATATACTTACCTAGGAAGTCTAACCTAAAATGCTTAAAAGCGATAGGGGATCGACGTCTAACTATAAAGAAAGAGTAGTAAAAACGGATAATAGTAGGATCTTAACTGCTTTTTACTAGCTAAGTAGAAGACAGATAGTCAAACAGACTAGGTTCTAGACCTAGAGATATATACTATTGATAAGTATTAGCCGGTTCCTCTTTAAAAACCTAGATCTGAAATATACTATGTCCGATTATAGCTAGGTTTAGCAGTAGGTGCTATATACAATTAATAAAGTTATAAAACTTCGTATTATCGACTACCTTCTGGATTACCTGCTTTAGGAAGATATAGAATCTTCTAGGATTAGTAGGGAAAGTAGTTACCTAAGTTTCAGCTACCTAGAATGCCTTAAGACGAATCGGACGTGCTATCTAGCTTATAGGAGCTTTCTTAATAAGAGCGTTAGACAATATCCCTATATAGATAAGATTAAGTAGGAAAGTCAAGTCCTAAAAAAGAATAAAGTCGGTTTGTTAAGGTTAGAAAAGTTTTTATAGGAGAAAGAGAGAAGGAAAGGCAGGTCTTTATACCTAAGGAAGCTACCTATACTAGTCCTAATTCTAATTAGAAGAGGTTAATAAAAAACTAAGCAAACCTAATTATACTATACCGACTTTCAGGGGCTATTTGCCAATAAAAAGAATTAGATAGAAGCCCTAAGCGCTAATAAAGGAGTAAACAGCTTGCTTAATAGTAGGAAAGAATTTTCACACGCCTTCCTCCCCTAAAAGAACTCGCCTTATATTAGGACCTACCCCTTTACCCTTTAGGTTTTCTCTCCCTAACTTCTTTAGCATAACCTTCTTAGACCTTTACCTCTTTTAAGATCTTTTTCTTAGTACTTTTAGTAGAAAAATTCCAGCCTTAACCCTAACTTCCTTTAAGCGATCTTACTTATTATTTCTACCTTCTCTTTACGATTATATAAGATCAAGATGCCTCTAAAGAAGGGATCTAGCAAGCAGGCTAGATAAACTTGGATTTGAATAAGGTTCTTTAAAAGAAGCAGCGTTACTATATAGTTAATAGGCCGGTATATAGTAAGGATAAGGACAAGCTTATATTAGTAAGCGCCCTAACAATTCCCCTATCGACGCTGTAAAGACTATAGTTATTGCCTTATAAGCTTCGCTCTTTGCTATATAAGGTACAGTTCTTTCTATATAAGCCGCGATCGATACTATATAAACCCTAGTCTTCCCTATAAAAGTTATAGGATACCCTAAGCAAATTTAAGTACTTGTCTATAAGAGGTAAGGATAATATGATTTCGATTTCCTTAGGTAATGTCCCTTAAACTAAGCCGCCTATGTCTAATCTGGTTAAGTCCTTGATAAAGCGCTTTAACAGGCCTAGCTATATATACTCCTGTTTAACTTTTAAAGATTTCGAAGTACTTAGAAAAGAGACTGATAAGTACAGCGCTGTTAAAGATATCGATAATGTTACTAACCGCTATGCTCTACTTAGTAGTAACTACTTTCAGCTAGTAGGTAAGATTGCTTTTTACCTAGAGTAGCATATTACAAGGAATAGCTAGCTAGACTTCTTTAATAAGATAACTATTAATAAGGAGGATTTGAAACCGACATCACACATCCGAAAACGCGTTCTTGGTCAGGACCGCTCCAAATCGACTGCACTCTTTTGCAATCCACTTGTCCAATTAAGGACTTAACACACGCTAAATTTAGCTGCGGCGCAGTCGCTCGTTTAACAGCGCTATAGTTGGATTCTAACCGTATAATATAGTCGACTATAGCTAGAAATCTATAGCTATAGTAGGGTAGGCGTATAGGCCCTATAGTTACATGCCCTAGCCCTAACCGTACTAACCCCTCTAACCTAAACCCTACTAACCTAAACCCTGCCAACCTAAACCCTGCTACCCCTAGCCCCTTAGAAGCTATTAATAAAGCCTCTAAGCGCTTAGGCTATAGCTTCTTAACCTACCTTACTACTACTACTACTACTACTACTACTACTACTTCTACTACTAACCCTGCTACTACTATAACTGCTACTAGGTCAAGCGATATATCGTTTAATAGCCCTTTTAAAGGGCTTTCCAGTAGTTAATACGCCACTACCGCTACCGCGACCCCTACCCCCTTTAAAAAGGGGAAAAAAGAAAAAGAAAAAGCCCTACTACCTATAACCCTTACCCTTACCTTCTCTAGTCTTATAGACTAGATAGTTAGTCTTTTAGTTAATAACCTAGCCTTTAAGGAAATCGTCGAATATACTAGGCTAGCTAGAAAGCTAGTCTTAATATAGATCTTAAAAGAGAAGGAGAAAAAAGCCCTAATATTTCCCTTATTTGTTATCTAGGCCCTAAGGCAGAAGAAGTAACAACAATAATAGTAACAACAATAGCAATAACAATAGTAACAACAACAATAGTAGTAGCAGTAACAACCCCCTGCTATTAAATCAGAGCTAACCCGCTATACCTAGGCTGCTATAGCAGTAGCTAGGGTAAAGCCTACTAAGCTAGGCTTAGAAAAACAGGTCCTTATACAGCTAGGATTAGCCTCTTCCTCCCTTAGCCAAAAATCAGCCCTAGAAATCGTATAGGCAGTATAGAAGGCTATAGGGCACTCTATTAAGGGGGTAAGGACCCTACCAAGCGGTAACCTTATACTAGTTACTAAAGGAGAAAAAATCAAAAAAGCCCTAAAAGAAAATACAGCCTAGCTAGCCTCTTTATCACTAGAGGCCTCGATCTATACTACTACTTAGGCTGTTACTGTTAAAGGGCTTATAACAGCTAACTAGGTAATAGAAGCTAGCCTTCTAGTAGCAGCAAAAGAAGTATATCCTTCGGCCTTAAGGGCTAAGGTCTAGTACCCCCTCTAGATCAAAAGAACAAGAGTCTTAGCTCTTATTACCTTCTCTAGCTAGCAAGAGGCCTACTAGGCCTATTAAGACAGAATCTTCTAGGCCTATAGGGCCCTAAAAACAGAGCCCTATATCGATAAGGCTAGGGCCTTATAGTGCTTTAACTGCTAGCAATAGGGGTATAAAGCCAAATACTACTACTCCCCTACCCTCTACTATAACTACGGCTAAAAAAAGAAGAAGCATACCAACAAGGCGGCCTATACTAGGGCCTATAACTGCCAGAACTACCAAGGAGACTACTATACTAGGGCAGAGGAGTGCCTTAAAAGAAAGAAATATAGGGCACAAGCAAAGGCCTACCTTTAAAATAGGCCTATTAACTTTGACCTTCTAGGTCCTCTTAAGCTAGCAATACTAATAGAAGACTAGCTAGAAGGAGAAGAGGGCTATATAGTAGTAGCTGGAAAACGCCGCTATAGACGCCCTTCTATAATACCTACTACTACCACTACTATAGCCCCCCCTTCCTAAAGGACAATAAGAGAGGCTTTTAGCAAAATCCCTACTACTACCTTTGCTGCTACTACTAACCCTATAGCTATAGCTACAGCTATAACTATACCCTCCTCTCTAGAGCTAGCAAAGGGCTCTATAAAGGAGGAGGATATAGATATACTCTAAGTCTTTTCTTTCCTTTTATTTCTACTCTTTTTATTTAAAACAGCCTCCCTCCTTTCTTTTAGACTACTTTCCTTCTACCCTTCCCTATAGCTAGTATCTTACTACTATACCTAAGGTAAGAGGGAAGGCTATAAGGCTAAGCTTATAAGCTTTTAAGCTTTAAGCCTAGACCTACCTTTACCTCTTTCGCCAATAAGACCCCTTTCTTATTCCTCTACCTTAAGCCCTATATTAATTAAGATATAAGGCGTTCTTATAGAAGATAGGTAGGGGAATAGGCGCAATTTCCCTTAGTAGCCTTTTAGATAGCCTCCCCTTATATTGTTTTTCTTTTAGTACTGCTCTTTTCCTCTTACTAGGTTGTCCGCCTTGTTAAGCTTGTTAGAGGTTTTTCATCTGTTTTCCGGTTTTCCTCTAGTATAAGTATAAGCTAGCAGCCCCTTATAGCCCCTTAGAGGACTCTATAGGAGTAATAGATATCTATCTAATAAAGAGGATTTTAACTGTTGCTTCTCTAGGATAGCTAGTTAAGTTGCTATGATTATAGGAGAGAAGGTCCTAGATTAAGATCTCCGATCAGTTTTAGCCATCCTGTATAATATATATAGGATATAGCTAGAACAAGCCTAGATAACTGATAACTATATTAACGGTATGCTTAGATAGACCCTATATACATTTAAGAGATACGTTTTTCTTATACTATACTTAACAGTTCTAACTCTTAATAAAAAGGGCAACTACCTAATAAGCCCGGTCCTCTACCCTACTAAGGGGAACGTCTGCTATAAGGCCCTTAGAAAGTGCTTCTAGCTTATAGTTATATATATCTATAGGAACTATTAGGTTCTTACTATCTATAATCAGCTTAAGTAGATCTATAAGGTTTGGGATTTAGGCCTTTCTAACAAAGCTAATAACATAGACGACGAAATGATAATAATATAGGTAGATATAATTATCCCCTACCTACTTATATTTAGAGCTAACGTCTTTAACCTAATATATATTCGCCAGTCGAAATTCTGCTTTAATATTAAGGACGACTTTTCCTATAGGTATACCATTACTAAGGTAGCCTAATCCTTCTTCTATAACTAGGTTATTAAGGATAAGAACGATTTAACGTCTGTTCTATAGTAGAAGATAGAGCCCTAGTTCAGCTAAGACGTAATATAGAAGTAGGGATCGATTTCGGCTTACTTATAGTATACTTAGATGTTAGGGATCGCTAAAGTATTTAGAGTAAGGCTAGGATCTAGGGCGCTGAATCTATGCCCTATTAGTAGTCAGGTCTCTATTAACAAGCTTTTACCTATAAGTATATTATAGATTATCTAGACTTAGAGTTTTGCTACCCTAGTATTTAGTACCCTAGCTCTAGTAGATATAATAATGGATAACAATACCCCTCTATATATTTAGAGAATAAGAAGTGCTTTCTTAGGTTTACTTAGGTCGATTCCTAGAAATTTAGTAGTATAGACAGCCAAACTATCTGTCTAACAATCTCGTTAAAGCCCTTCTTTGCTAAAGGTACTAATACTATAGTAAACTACTTCTATACTATAGCAGCAGACGCCTATATACCAAGCTATCCCTAAGTAGATAGTATCTATTTAAAAGACTATTCTACATCCCTCTACTCCTAGTAAGCAAAGGTCTGTTAAAAAGGATCTTCCCTACCCTATTACGCCAGAGAAGCCGAAGTCCATTAAGAAGGCTGCTATATAGCCTGCTATACCTAAGTAGCCTAAGTTAACCAAGAAGAGTGTTACTATGCTATAATCGCAGTGTACTAGGCAGAATATTACTCCTTAGCCTGCTATACTTTTGCTTACTAAGAGGGTTACGCGATTAATACTTATAAGGGATCTTAAGCTAGATAATACGCCTGCTCTATAGTATAAGAAGGATAATAAGACAGATAAGGCTAGTAAAGAGCTTTATATAGGAATAAATATCATTATACCGGAATTGTTACCGTTATGCCCCTAAGGCTATAGAGGTTAGGCTGGGATGGACTAATTAGCTGTAATTAGGTAATAGTAGATAGGTTAGTTAAGTAGGTTTGTAGTTTAATACCTTTTTTTTCTTGCTTTTCTTACTTGGAGTATTATCAAATCGACTGCACTCTTTTGCAATCCACTTGTCCAATTAAGGACTTAACACACGCTAAATTTAGCTGCGGCGCAGTCGCTCGTTTAACAGCGCTATAGTTGGATTCTAACCGTATAATATAGTCGACTATAGCTAGAAATCTATAGCTATAGTAAGATAGGCGTATAGGCCCTATAGTTATATGCCCTAGCCCTAACCGTACTAACCCCTCTAACCTAAACCCTACTAACCTAAACCCTGCCAACCTAAACCCTGCTACCTCTAGCCCCCTAAAAGCTATTAATAAAGCCCCTAAGCGCTTAGGCTATAGCTTCTTAACCTACCTTACTACTACTGCTACTACTACTACCACTACTACTTCTACTACTAACCCTGCTACTACTATAACTGCTACTAGGTTAAGCGATATATCGTTTAATAGCCCTTTTAAAGGGCTTTCCAGCAGTCAATACGCCACTACCGCTACCGCGACCCCTACCCCCTTTAAAAAAGGGAAAAAAGAAAAAGAAAAAGCCCTACTACCTATAACCCTTACCCTTACCTTCTCTAGTCTTATAGACTAGATAGTTAGTCTTTTAGTTAATAACCTAGCCTTTAAGGAAATCGTCGAATATACTAGGCTAGCTAGAAAGCTAGTCTTAATATAGATCTTAAAAGAGAAGGAGAAAAAAGCTCTAATATTTCCCTTGTTTGTTACCTAGGCCCTAAGGCAGAAGAAGTAACAATAATAATAGTAACAACAATAGCAATAACAATAGTAACAACAACAATAGTAGTAGCAGTAACAACCCCCTGCTATTAAATCAGAGCTAACCCGCTATACCTAGGCTGCTATAGCAGTAGCTAGGGTAAAGCCTACTAAGCTAGGCTTAGAAAAACAGGTCCTTATATAGCTAGGATTAGCCTCTTCCTCCCTTAGCCAAAAATCAGCCCTAGAAATCGTATAGGCAGTATAGAAGGCTATAGGGCACTCTATTAAGGGGGTAAGGACCCTACTAAGCAGTAACCTTATACTAGTTACTAAAGGAGAAAAAATCAAAAAAGCCCTAGAAGAAAATACAGTCTAGCTAGCCTCTTTATTACTAGAGGCCTCGATCTATACTACTACCTAGGCTGTTACTGTTAAAGGGCTTATAACAGCTAACTAGGTAATAGAAGCTAGCCTTCTAGTAGCAGCAAAAGAAGTATATCCTTCGGCCTTAAGGGCTAAGGTCTAGTACCCCCTCTAGATTAAAAGAACAAGAGTCTTAGCTCTTATTACCTTCTCTAGCTAGTAAGAGGCCTACTAGGCCTGTTAAGACAGAATCTTCTAGGCCTATAGGGCCCTAAAAACAGAGCCCTATATCGATAAGGCTAGGGCCTTACAGTGCTTTAACTGCTAGTAATAGGGGTATAAAGCCAAATACTACTACTCCCCTACCCTCTACTATAACTACGGCTAAAAAAAGAAGAAGCATACCAACAAGGCGGCCTATACTAGGGCCTATAACTGCCAGAACTACTAAGGAGACTACTATACTAGGGCAGAGGAGTGCCCTAAAAGAAAGAAATATAGGGCATAAGCAAAGGCCTACCTTCAAAATAGGCCTATTAACTTCGACCTTCTAGGTCCTCTTAAGCCAGCAATACTAATAGAAGACTAGCTAGAAGGAGAAGAGGGCTATATAGTAGTAGCTGGAAAACGCCGCTATAGACGCCCTTCTATAATACCTACTACTACCACTACTATAGCCCCCCCTTCCTAAAGGACAATAAGAGAGGCTTTTAGCAAAATCCCTACTACTACCTTTGCTGCTACTACTAACCCTATAGCTATAGCTATAGCTATAACTATACCCTCCTCTCTAGAGCCAGTAAAGGGCTCTATAAAGGAGGAGGATATAGATATACTCTAAGTCTTTTCTTTCCTTTTATTTCTACTCTTTTTATTTAAAACGGCCTCCCTTCTTTCTTTTAGACTACTTTCCTTCTACCCTTCCCTATAGCCGGTATCTTACTACTATACCTAAGGTAAGAGGGAAGGCTATAAGGCTAAGCTTATAAGCTTTTAAGCTTTAAGCCTAGACCTACCTTTACCTCTTTCGCCAATAAGACCCCTTTCTTATTCCTCTACCTTAAGCCCTATATTAATTAAGATATAAGGCGTTCTTATAGAAGACGGGTAGGGGAATAGGCGCGATTTCCCTTAGTAGCCTCCTAGACAGCCTCCCCTTATATTGTTTTTCTTTTAGTACTGCTCTTTTCCTCTTACTAGGTTGCTCGCCTTGTTAAGCTTGTTAGAGGTTTTTCATCCGTTTTCCGGTTTTCCTCTAGCATAAGTGTAAGCTAGTAGCCCCTTATAGCCCCTTAGAGGACTCTATAGGAGTAATAGATATCTATCTAATAAGGAGGATTTTAACTGTTACTTCTCTAGGATAGCTAGTTAAGTTACTATAATTATAGGAGAGAAGGTCCTAGATTAAGATCTCCGATCAGTTTTAGCCATCCTGTATAATATATATAGGATATAGCTAGAACAAGCCTAGATAACCGATAACTATATTAATAGTATGCTTAGATAGACCCTATATACATTTAAGAGATACGTTTTTCTTATACTATACTTAATAGTTCTAACTCTTGATAAAAAGGGCAACTACCTAATAAGCCCGGTCCTCTACCCTACTAAGGGGAACATCTGCTATAAGGCCCTTAGAAAGTGCTTTTAGCTTATAGTTATATATATCTATAGGAACTATTAGGTTCTTACTATCTATAATCAGCTTAAGTAGATCTATAAGGTTTAGGATTTAGGCCTTTCTAACAAAGCTAATAACATAGATGACGAAATGATAATAATATAGGTAGATATAATTATCCCCTACCTACTTATATTTAGAGCTAACGTCTTTAACCTAATATATATTCGCCAGTCAAAATTCTGCTTTAACATTAAGGACGACTTTTCCTATAGGTATACCATTACTAAGGTAGCCTGATCCTTCTTCTATAACTAGGTTATTAAGGATAAGAACGATTTAACGTCTGTTCTATAGTAGAAGATAGAGCCCTAGTTTAGCTAAGACGTAATATAGAAGTAGGGATCGATTTCGGCTTACTTATAGCATGCTTAGATGTTAGGGATTGCTAAAGTATTTAGAGTAAGGCTAGGATCCAGGGCGCTAAATCTATGCCCTATTAGTAGTCAGGTCTCTATTAACAAGCTTTTACCTATAAGTATATTATAGATTATCTAGACTTAGAGTTTTGCTACCCTAGTATTTAGTACCCTAGCTCTAATAGATATAATAATGGATAACAATACCCCTCTATATATTTAGAGAATAAGAAGTGCTTTCTTAGGTTTACTTAGGTCGATTCCTAGAAATTTAGTAGTATAGACAGCCAAACTATCTGTCTAACAATCTTGTTAAAGCCCTTCTTTGCTAAAGGTACTAATACTATAGTAAACTACTTCTATACTATAGCAGCAGACGCCTATATACCAAGCTATCCCTAAGTAGATAGTATCTATTTAAAAGACTATTCTATATCCCTCTACTCCTAGTAAGCAAAGGTCTGTTAAAAAGGATCTTCCCTACCCTATTACGCTAGAGAAGCCGAAGTCCATTAAAAAGGCTACTATATAGCCTGCTATACCTAAGTAGCCTAAGTTAACCAAGAAGAGTGTTACTATGCTATAATCGCAGTGTACTAGGCGGAATATTACTTCTTAGCCCGCTATACTTTCGCTTACTAAGAGGGTTACGCGATTAATACTTATAAGGGATCTTAAGCTAGATAATACGCCTGCTCTATAGTATAAGAAGGACAATAAGACAGATAAGGCTAGTAAAGAGCTTTATATAGGAATAAATATCATTATACCGGAATTGTTACCGTTATGCCCCTAAGGCTATAGAGGTTAGGCTAGGATGGACTAATCAGCTGTAATTAGGTAATAGTAGATAGGTTAGTTAAGTAGGTTTGTAGTTTAATACCTTTTTTTTCTTGCTTTTCTTACTTGGAGTATTATTAGCCATAGTTAGCTCCTTTAACCTTAATCCTGTATAAACCTAGTACGATCTTAGTATACCTTGTTATATATATATGATCTATATTTCCCGATTATCCTTACTCTGGACAGAGGTACCCTATATTGTTAATGTTATCCGGTATTTGTTTTAGGGGTTTATGTCTTCTACTGCCTTCCGCCTTTCGTAGAAGCTATAAGGAGGTATAGATCAGTATAGCTAATGTACAACTAGCTGCTGCTTGTTTTTTTCTTCTTCTTCTTCTCTCTCTATTTAAAGGAGACCTATATCCATTTTCTCTTCTATTATATAGTAGAGTAGGTAGATAAGGCTGGTCTTTCTTTTCTACCCCTCATCTTATTCTAGGCTAATAATAAGATTGCGAATTAGTAGTATAAGGAGGATAATAGTATAAGAAGCTGGCTTTCCTTCCTATGTTTAAGGATAAAAAAAATCATTATCCCAATTATTACCGTTATATAGTCATATTTTCCCCATTTAGATATTCTATCTACTTTTTGCCTCTAGGCTACTTTGGCCTATTTACTTGGTTCTATTGCACCTGTCTACCTTAGTCTCCCCTGATTAGGGAGACTATAGCCTTGTTATGCATATACCTCTTATCCTCTTATCTAGACAGCTGTTTAATAAATAGCTGCCTATTACCTTTAGATAGCTGCTCCTACTTTCTTGTAGGTCTGCTGCTCTGTTTCAATATATTAAGGACCTAACAACCCTATCTCTTCCTCTTATTGTATAACAACTTACCTTCTTACCTCTTCCTTGCTTAGACCTTAAGGGTATATATATATATATATTTGGCGAGACTTAAAAGAGAAGGACTATATTAGAGTATAGGCTAGCTTGCTATTCTATTTATTCTATAACAGGCAGTCTAACACTGTATAACAATAAAAAGACAATACTAGTAGAAAGAGGTATTAGTGATTAGTTAACAGCTATATAGGTTATAGTTTAGAAGAAGGGGATAGAAGGTAGCCGTATAATAGGATTAGTATAGTAATAGACAATGTAACGTATTGATATCGCCATAGACAAAGCACGATACACGCTCTATATAGTAGTTATAGGACGTAACGCGCGTCCTATAGCCGCCGACATAGGTGCGATAGGGATTGGTTAGAGGGTATAGCTATTGATTAAGTATAAGTAACCTAGGAGAGGCGTATTATCTAGTAGTTATAAGACATAACATACGTCTGATTACACATAGACAAAGCACATTAAGTATTAGATAAGGAAGGATATATATAGGTATACTTAGTAAGGATAGACTATAACTTAGAAGAAAAAGACCTAGTATTAGTTTGCTAGTAGGCTGTTATAGCAGGATTACCTCGTTAGTCACGGTAAGGTAAGGTCTAGGTATAGGGCATAGCCCCTATACTAGCCCTAGGCTTAACCCTAGTAAAGGATATATAGCTATAACCTATATATCTAGGAAAGAGAGGGTAGGAGAGCGAGAGAGATGGACATTAATTATCACGGAATTAATAGAAATCGTTATACGTTACTTTGCTTAGTGGCTTACGCTTTGTTATTGCTCTTTCTCTACGTTGCTATTTTATTCCTTATTATCAGAAGTCTCCACTTTAGTAAGAGCGAGTGGACATAGGGACTATTTATTCCTAAGCTACAAAGGATTCTAGATAACAGTACCTATAAGGAGGCTAGAGTCTTAATAGTATAGTCTATAGAGAATAACTAAACTATAGGGGTTGAACTATATACTAGATCTACTAGATATGTTTATAGGGTAAAACCTGTTCTATATAGATAGGCGATGATATATAAGTAGCGACCTACTGCTAAGTTAGGTAGTAAAACTACTACTAGAGGAGGTTATATATAGTAAGGTAGAGTAGGAAATTGACTAGGTTGTCGTGTTACGCCTATATAGAGGAAGACTTTAGTATTGAGTCTTATAGAAAGGCTATAACCTAGATAAATATAGTACTAGGCTAGTAACCTTAAAGGTTTACTAGTAGCTTAAGGTAAGTTCTATAGGGACTGTGTAGGAGGAGCGGGACTACTAGTCCGTCTAGTAGAGTAGCTATAGGTAGTAGTAGAGGACTAATTCCTAGAAGACTAAAAGGATAATAACTAGCCCTAGGGTTAGGGGAGATTAAGAAGAATAAGAAGAAACGTCTCATTAGGTGTGACTAAGGAGAATCCTAAGACTATAGTGTATAGTTATAGGTTTAAAGGGGGTGTATAACAGCCTAGTCTATTATATACGTTATAGGTTTAGAGGGCTAGACCCCTAATTAGAGGAGGGAGCGTACGACTCGTATATAGGGAGCGTGCAATATAGCTATAGCCCACACCTAAAGGTAGCATGTGTAGATCGGCCCTTTAGGCCTTACTATAGATAGATTCTTATCTTAGACTCTTTGTTTCTAGAGCTAATAGAGTACTATTCGCTTACCTTGTTCTTATAGCCGTTATACTATATTAGTCCAACTGCCTTATCTTCTAGATTAGCCCCTATAGAGATAATAAGGAGTAGAGAAGAGGTTATTACTAAAGTGATTAGCTAGTATTTATAATACTAGGGTAGTTTATAAGGTACCTGTAAGATAAGTAGAGATAAACAGAGTATATTAAAAGAGATAAGTACTCCCTAAGCTAAATAGGAATCTAATGGAGTAAGGTATTACGTTGTTCAACCATCTAAATAGCTAACTATAGTAATAACTAATAGGATATCAACTAGAAGTAAGATTATAATAGTTAAGAAGAGCCTAATAGTTTACTCTATAAAAGGTACCCTTAAGATGAGTAAAGAAAGTAGGTTAGAGAGAGAACAGTTAAGCCTTCTAGAGCCTATCCATATTAGTAACTAGTAATACCTACTAAAAGCTAGATTATAATTATTAGAATGGGTAATCCTATATAAGGATCTATAACCACCATAGCCTACTAGTAGTGGTCGTATAGGGTACGTAGGGGCAGCAACAACGTTGATATGGCCTAAATAGCACTTCCTAGGTATGTGCTAATATAGTAAAGTAGGGCCCTTTACTATATTCCCTCTATAAAAGTCCTTATATAACGGTATGGTTATAGGCTATAGCGCTATATTAGAGGGGCTTTAAGCTTATATATCACGGCTTTCAGTGGGTCTTATAGGCCTATAAGGCTTATAGTTGTAGGTAACGTAGTAATTTGATTTCTGGTCTAGTAGGTAAGGCTTTGCAATTTCCTTTCCTATATATACCCTCGAGGACCGTTCCTGCCTTCTGTACGGCAGGAGCGCCTTAGTGGGTGTATGGCGCCTTTCCGAAAAACCAAATAAGCTGGCGATTTTAAATAATCGACTTACGGCTACCTAAGCTGCAGGGTAAGCCGTACGACTTTTCCTATAAGTTCTGTTTTCGCTCCTGCGGTGCAGGGTGGGTATAGGGTAGGTAGGTAACCTAGTAGAAGAGCCTTTTCAGGCTATTTCTAGCGCTTATACAGCCTTAGGGGGCTGTCTCTATAAAAGTGGGGCATAAATCTAAAAATAGAAAAGCCTTTTAAAGCTATTTCTAGGCTATATAGTAGTATATATAGCTGAGTCAGCGGTATCCAAAAAATGGGTCTACCCTTAGAATATAGCTATATATCTAGTACTTCGAGAACTGAAATCCGTTTTGCCTAAGCTATAACCATTAGAGCGCTATAGCTTATTTTGTACGTTTAACACCCCCTCTATTCTTCTATTCCTTTATAAGCCTGAGAAAGCTATATATAGGTGAAGAATAGAAGAATCCTAAGGAATGAGAACGTAAGAGCACAACTATTCCGTTAGACAAAGGGGTTATGCCCTTATATATATAGGATAAACCCCTATTATATATAGAAAGAAGTAAGAATATATATGATGTTGAAATTAAACCTATAACTTATTTAAAGGTATAGATACTATAGCTTCAAAGCGTATAGTAATATATAATATCTAAATATTCTATACCCTAGCGACTAATAGACGCACTAGAGTATAGAAGGAGTAAAGGGCTTAAAAATGCCTTTATCCTCTTATAGAGAAGACAATTTTTAGCATGGTTTTAAATTTTATGCCCTTTTTTACCCTATTCTTTCAGCAAGTTCTAGTAAAGAAATAACAGGTAGTTATATAGAGAATCCCCCTCTAAAGGAAAGTATACTACTAGTAATAGCCGGAGCCTATATTTCCCAAATATAGCTTTACTATATACTGAAGTACTTCTAGACGTAGCTAGAGTAATATAGGCCTCCCAAACGCCGTAGGGAGCTGATGCCAGCACAAGGGCCCCTATAGAACTGTACTACAGTAGCTAGGACCTTATAAGCCTTTTAAGGCTTTATAGAGGAATTAGGTGATTCTAGAGGGCTGTAAAGTAGCTGGTACCATTGACTGGTCTTATAGGCTAATCAGGCTAAGTCGGGCCTTCTATATATATAGTATAGAGTATATATATAGGGGTAGAGGGTAGCTTAGTAAAAAGCTCCCTTAGGTTATAGGCCTAAAAGCCTAATAAAAGACTGAAAGCCACTTACTAGTAGGGCTTTAGTAAGTCCGTTAGCCGGCATATACTAAGTATTGAGATATATAATAGTAACTATTTTAGCCTTAACCTGCTCTCTAATATACTGGAATTTCAGCAGGGTATGCTTAGTTCTAGCGTGTAGAGCAGGGTCATTAGCTACCGTAATAGAGCCCTAATTATCTCTATAAAGGGTAATAGGGTAGTCTATAGGCCTATAAAGTTTAGAAAATAGCCCTATAATCCACTGTACTTCGCGTATAGCCTCTGTAAGTCTATTAGTTTCAGCTTCTAGGGTAGAAAGAGTAATAGTAGTAGCTCTTTTCGTTTTCCAGCTAATAGGCCTGCCAGCCAACTTATATAGATAGCTTTAGGTGGACTTACTAGTAGCCTTATCCCCTGTAAATTCAGAATTACTAAAGCCTATAGGGACTAGACTACTATTAATTATAGAAGTCCGGCTACTACCTTTACCATTTCTAGATTTTACTATAGTAGTAGAGGTAGTAGTTCGGGGCCTAGGCCCTTCCATAGAGTGAAAGTCTCTACTAAGCTTAGTAGTTGTATTACTACCATTACTAAGGTTAGGCCCTAGATTAGCTACTATATTTCCGTTATAGCTAAAATAGATGCTATAGTCTTTAGTACTATTAAGATACTTAAAAAGATTTTTAGCAGTATTTAAGTGTGATTTTATAGGTCTATTGAAAGACCTAGAGAGCTACTGTATAGCAAAGCTAATATCTACCCTAGTAAGGAGTATTATATATGTAGCTGTTCCTACTAGGCTTTAATAGAGCTTAATTTCCGTAGAATTACAGAGGTAGCGAGTAATATCTTCCTCTAGTTGAAGTTGACTTACTAGCCCTAGCTGTAAGGGAATAGATATAGGCTTAGAATTGGCTAAATTAAAGCGACTAACTGCCTTTTCTATATACTATGACTGGTTAAGCAATAGGCGCCTATTAGGTCTATCCCTTATAATCTATACGCCTAGGAAATAGGCGGCAGGCCCTAAGGCTTCTATAGTATAGTCCTTATTAAGCCGTTTCTTTAAGTTAGTTATCTAGCCTATATAAGGCCCTAGACCGACATCAAACATCCGAAAACGCGTTCTTGGTCAGGAACGCTCTAAATCGACTATACTCTTTTACGATCAACTTGTCTAATTAAGGATATAATACATGCTAAATTTGGCTGCAGCGCTATCTGCCGTTCGACAGCGCTATGGTCGGATTCTAACTATACGATATGGTCGACTATAGCGAGAAATCTATAGCGGGAGTGTACGGGCCCTACAGTCACGTACCCCCCTAGCACCCCTAACCCTCTAGGCCTTTGCCCTACTTCCGCTACCCCTAGCCCCTTAATCAACGAGCCTACCCCTAAACCCGATTGCATAAGCTATACGTTTGCGCCCCACCTCTCTAGCGCCATAGCTACAGCTATAGCTACTACTACCGCTACTACTACCGCTACCACTACTACTTCCGCCACCGATTCTACTACTGCTATAACTGATACTAGGCCGAGCGATATATCGTTCGATAGCCCTTTTAAAGGGCTTTCTAGCAGTTAGTACGCCACTACCGCTAACGCCGCCACCGCCCCCCCAAAAAAGGGGAAAGAAAAGGAGAAAGCTTTACCGCTATCGACTCTTGCCCTTACCTTCTCTAGCCTTATAGACTCGATAGTCAGCCTCTTAATTAATAACCTGGCTTTTAAGGAAATCGTCGAATATACAGGGCTAGCTAGAAAGCTAGCTCTAACGCAAATACTAAAGGAGGAGGAAAAGAAGGCAGTAATTCCGATCTTTCCTTCTTTTACTAGCCAGGCCTAAAAGCAGAAGAAGCAGCAGCACCAACAACAACAATAACAATAACAATAATAACAACAACAACAGCAGTAACTTGCCCCTTAGCCCGAGACCCGCTGTACCTGGGCTACTATAGCAGCAGCTAGGGTAAAGCTAACTAAACTAGGCCTAGAAAAACAAGTCCTTATACGCCTAGGATCAGCCTCCTCCCCCCTTGGTTAGAAATCAGCGCTAGAGATTGTATAGGCAGTTCAGAGGGCAATAGGGTATACTATTAAGGGGGTAAGGACCCTACTAAGTAGTAACCTTATATTAGTTATAGAGGAAGAGAAGGTAAAAAAGGCCTTAGAGGAAAATACAGCCTAGCTAGCCTTTTTATTACCAGAGGCCTCCCTCTATACTACTACCTAGGTAGTAGCTGTTAAGGGGCTTACAACAGCTAATCGGATAACGGAAGCTAGCCTCTTAGCAGCTATCAAAGAAGTATATCCCTTAGCCCTCCAAGCTAAAGTCTAGCACCTATTCTAAATCGAAAGAACAAGAGTCTTAGCACTTATAGCCTTTTCTAGCTAATAAGAGGCTTATAAGGCCTGTTAAGACAGCATCTTCTAGGCTTATAGGGCCCTAAAAGCAGAGCCTTATATCGATAAGGCTAGGGCCTTTTAGTGCTTTAACTGCTGACGTTGGGGGTATAAGGCTAAATACTGCTACTCCTCTGCCCTTTGCTATAACTACGGCTAAGAAAAGAAGAAGTATACTAATAAAGCAGCCTATACTAGGGCCCAGAACTGCCGGAACTGCCAAGGAGACTACCATACTAGGGTAGAGGAATGCCCTAAAAGAAAGAAATATAGGGCATAAACAAAGGCCTACCTTTAAAATAGGCCTATCAACTTCGACCTTCCAGGCCCTCTTAAGCCAGCAATATCGATAGAAGACTGGCTAGAAGGAGAAGAGGGCTATACAGTAGTAGCTGGAAAACGCCGCTGTAGACGCCCTTCTATAATACCCGCTACTACCGCTACTACAGCCCCCCTTTCCTAAAGGACAATAAGGGAAGCTTTCAGCAAAACCCCTACTACTACCTTCACCGCTACTACCAACCCTATAGCTATAGCTACAGTTATAACTATACCCTCCTCCCTAGAGCCGGCAAGGGGCTCTATAGAGGAGGAGGATACAGATATACTCTAAGTCTTTTCTTTCCTTTTATTTCTACTCCTTTTGTTTAAGACAGCCTCCTTCCTTTCCTTTAGACTGCTTTCCTTCTACCCTTCCCTATAGCTGGTATCTTACTACTATACCTAAGGTAAGAGGGAAGGCTATAAGGCTAAGCTTATAAGCTTTTAAGCTTTAAACCTAGACCTACCTTTATCTCTTTTGCTAATAAGACCCCTTCCTTATTCCCCTACCCTAAGCCCTATATTAATTAAGATATAGGGCGTTCTTACGGGAGACGGGTAGGGGAATAGGCGCGATTTCCCTTAGTAGCCTCCTAGAGGGCCTCCTCTTACGTTGTTTTTCTTTTAGTATTGCTCTTTTCCTCTTGCTAGGTTGCCCGCCTTATTGAGCTCGTTGGAGGTTTTTCATCTGTTTTCCGGTTTTCCTCTAGCATAAGTATAAGTTAGCAGCCCCTTATAGCCCCTTAGAGGACTCTATAGGAGTAATAGATATCTATCTATATAAGGCCCTATAAATAGACAGTTATCTATCTAGGTAACGATAAAGTAGCAGGTTTTAGTATTATAGAAGACCCTTGGATCTGAAATAAGGGGGAGATAGCCCAGGCTCTAAAGTAAGATTTGAAGCTTATCTTGCTGCTCTCTAGGGCTTTGTTCTAGACTGTATAACGCTTTAGATAGTTTAATAATATTAGGAGTAGAATGACTATAGCTATATTTCAGTAAAAGCTTATAAATAGCCTTATTAGAAGCTGCTAGGTCTAATAGTCCTTTAGTGATTTCTATATATATTTCTTCTCTAAGAGTGCTATTAAGAAATGCCATATAAAGTCAGCTTGTTCTATTTCCTAGTCAAGAACAGCACCTATAGCTAGAAGTATATGCCAAGTAGGTAGTATACTAGTAGAGGCGTAGGTAACAGTGTAATCTAGGCCTTCTACCTGTATAAAGCCCCTAGCTACTAACTGAGATTTATACTGAATAGGCCTGTTTTAAGCGTCCTTTTTAACCTTAAGAACGTTTCCATAGTTAATAGGCTTATAGTTAGAAGGTAAGAGACTTCTAGGTAGGAATTTAAAAACCTCTAGCCCTAATAACTGGATTAATTCCTTGGTAATATCCTCTAACTACTTACTATACTTATCTCTACGTAGTTTTAAGACTTACTTATAAGTAGTAGGCGTACTATCCTTAGATATTACCTATTCTCAAGCCTTATAGATAAAAGACAGTATATAGCTACTAGTCTTAGCTAAAAGCTTATAGTAATCGAGCTGTATTTAATCCCCCTCTGAAATAAGATCACTATTATTAAGAGGTTCGTTCGTTATAGGCTGATTATGTACTATAACTTCTATAGGCTTAGGTATAAAAATAGGCTTTATAGTTTAGGGAAACGCCTCTGGTAATTCAGGCTTTCTAATAGATATAGTAGGCCTAGTAGACTCTACTATAACCGGATTTATAGGCTTATCCAGTAAGGGTTTTATTGGAATGGGTAATCCTATATAAGGATCTAAACCGACATCACACATCCGAAAACGCGTTCTTGGTCAGGACCGCTCCAAATCGACTGCACTCTTTTGCAATCCACTTGTCCAATTGAGGACTCAACACACGCCAAATTTGGCTGCGGCGTAGTCGCTTGTTCGACGGCGCTATGGTCGGATTCTGACCGTACGATGTGGTCAACCGTGGCTAGAAATCTGCAGCTATAGCGGGGCGGGCGTACGGGCCCCACAGTCACGTGCCTTAGCCCCGACTCCGACTCCGCCCCTAGCCCCCTAGGGGCTGTCAACAAAGCCCCTAAGCGCTTGGGCTACAGCTTCTTAACCTACCTTACCACCACTGCCGCCACCACCACTACTACCACTACTTCCGCCGCCAACCCTGCTACTACTATAACCGCTACTAGGTTGAGCGATATATCGTTTAATAGCCCTTTTAAAGGGCTTTCCAGCAGTCAACATGCTACTACCGCTACCGCCGCCTCTACCCCCTCT
The DNA here is from genome assembly GCA_029339225.1 of Phyllachora maydis. NCBI lineage: Eukaryota > Fungi > Ascomycota > Sordariomycetes > Phyllachorales > Phyllachoraceae > Phyllachora > Phyllachora maydis. Next base: position 2,776,206 of record JAQQPM010000004.1, read on the forward strand.
AAAAAGGGGAAAGAAAAAGAGAAAGCCCTACTACCTATAACCCTTGCCCTTACCTTCTCTGGTCTTATAGACCAGATAGTCAGTCTTTTAGTTAATAACCTGGCCTTTAAGGAAATCGTCGAATATACCGGGCTAGCTAGAAAGCTAGCCTTAACGTAGATCTTGAAAGAGAAGGAGAAAAAAGCCCTGATATTTCCCTTGTTCGTTGCCTAGGCCTTAAGACAGAAGAAGTACTAACAATAGTAACAATAATAGCAATAATAATAGCAGTAGCAGCAATAACCCCCTGCCGTCAAATCAGAGCTAACCCGCTATACCTGGGCTGCTATAGCAGCGGCTAGGGTAAAGCCTACTAAACTAGGCTTAGAAAAACAGGTCCTTATACAGCTAGGATCAGCCTCTTCCTCCCTTGGCTAGAAATCAGCCCCGGAAATTGTATAGGCAGTATAGAAGGCTATAGGGCACTCTATTAAGGGGGTAAGGACCCTACCGAGCGGTAACCTTATACTAGTTACTAAGGGAGAAAAAATCAAAAAAGCCTTAGAAGAAAATACAGCCTGGCTAGCCTCTTTATTACTAGAGGCCTCGATCTATACTACTACCTGGGCTGTTGCTGTTAAAGGGCTTATAACAGTTGACTGGGTAATAGAAGCTAGCCTTCTAGCAGTAGCAAAAGAAGTCTATCCTTCGGCCTTAAGGGCTAAGGTCTGGTACCCCCTCTAGATCGAAAGAATAAGAGTCTTAGCTCTTATTGCCTTTTCTAGCTAGTAAGAGGCCTATTAGGCCTGTTAAGACGGAATCTTCTAGGCCTATAGGGCCCTAAAAGTAGAGCCCTATATCGATGAGGCTAGGGCCTTATAGTGCTTTAACTGCTAGCGATAGGGGTATAAAGCTAAATACTGCTACTCCTCTGCCCTCTGCTATAATTGCGGCTAAGAAAAGAAAAAGCATACTAAGGTGGCCTGTACTAAGGCTTAGCACTGCCGGAACTGCCGTAGCGACTACCACGCTAGGGCAGAAGAATGCCCTGAAAGAAAGAAGTATAAGGCTTAGGCAAAATCCAGCCTATAAAACAGGCCTATTAACTTCGACCTCCCTGGCCTACTTAAGCCGGCAATATCAACAGAAGACCGGCTAGAAGGGGAAGAAGGCTATATAGTAGTAGCTAGAAAACGCCGCTGTGGCTGCCCCCCTATAATAACTGCTACTACCGCTACTGCTACTGCTACTACTGCTATAGCCTCCCTTTCCTAGCGAACTATAAGGGAGGCTTTTAGCAAAATCCCCGCTGCTACCTTTACTACTACCGATCTAGCAGCTACTAGTACTATAACTACCGGTTCTATACCCTCCTCCCTAGAGCTGGTAAGGGGCTCTATAGAGGAAGAGGATACGGATATGCTTTAGTCTCTTTTTCTACCCTCTTTCCTTCCTTAGACTGCTTCCCCTCTCTCTCTTTAGACTGTCTTTTCTTTCTTTCCTATAGCTGGTATCTTACTACTATACTAAGGTAAAGGGGAAGGCTATAGGCCTAGGCTTATAAGCTTTTAAGCTTTAAGCCTAGCCTTGCCTTACCCTCTTTTTGCTGACGAGACCCCTTCCTTATTCCTTTACCCCGAGCCCTATATTAATTGAGATATAGGGCGTTCTTACGGGAGACGGGTAGGGGAATAGGCGTAATTTCCCTTAGTAGCCTCCTAGACGGCCTCCCCTTGCGATGTTTTTCTTTTAGTACCGCTCTTTTCCTCTTGCTAGGTTGCCTGCCTTGCTGAGCTCGTTGGAGGTTTTTCATCCGTTTTCCGGTTTTCCTCTAGCATAAGTGTAAGCTAGCAGCCCCTTATAGCCCCTTAGGGGACTCTATAGGAGTAATAGATATCTATCTATATAAGGATCTATAACCACTATAGCCTACTAGTAGTAGTCGTATAGGGTACGTAGGGGCAGCAACAGCGTTGATATGGCCTAAATAGCACTTCCTAGGTATGTGCTAATATAGTAAAGTAGGGCCCTTTACTGTATTCCCTCTATAAAAGTCCTTATATAACGGTATAGTTATAGGCTATAGCGCTATATTATAGGGGCTTTAAGCTTATATATCACGGCTTTCAGTGGGTCTTATAGGCCTATAAGGCTTATAGTTGTAGGTAACGTATAATTTGATTTCTAGTCCAGTAGGTAAGGCTTTGCAATTTCCTTCCCTACTTATACCCTCCGGGACCGTTCCTGCCTTCCATACGGCAGGAGCGCCTTAGTAGGTGCATAGCGCCTTCCCGAAAAACCAAATAAGCTGGCGATTTTAAATAATCGACTTACGGCCACCTAAGCTGCAGGGTAAGCCGCACGACTTTTCCTATAAGTTCTGTTTTCGCTCCTGTGGTGCAGGGTAGGTATAGGGTAGGTAGGTGACCTAGTAGAAGAGCCTTTTAAGGCTATTTCTAGCGCTTATACAGCCTAAGGAGGCTGTCTCCACAAAAGTGGGGCATAAATCTCAAAATAGAAAAGCCTTTTAAAGCTTTTTCTAGGCTATATAGTGGAATATATAGCTTAGTCAGCGGTATCCACAAAAATGGGTCCACCCTTAGAATATAGCTATATATCTAGTTGTTCGAGAACTGAAATCCGTTTTGCCTAAGCTATAACCGTTAGAGCGCTATAGCTTATTTTGTACGTTTAACAGGTTTATCTAATTCACTATCGGAAGAAGATTAGTAGGGTTCTAGCTTACTAAGTCCTATTTCTATACTAATAGGCTTTTTAGTAATAAGATGAGAAGGGTCTAGGCTGACAGCCCCCTCTAAATCTAAGTCTAGGTCTACTAATTCCCCCTTTAAAGCCGTATCATTAAAAGGCTGACTTAGTACTGTATTATCCTCTATAAACTTAATAGTAGAGGTTTTAAGTACTGCCCTTCTAGACGGTATATATACTAGGTAGGTCTTAGAACGTAATACCGCTAGTAATTTACACTCTTCCGTTCCAGAGGTAAGTTTTAACGATTTAGACCATTTTTCTAGAGGTATAACCGCCTCTCCTATAGCGCCTATAGCCCTTTAGCGCTCTAGGTTAGGTATTTGTAGAATACCAGGCTCTAACTCGTTAAATAGCGCCTAGAAAGGAGTGGTTTCTTTATTAGTTATAGCTGTACTATTAACTAATTCCACTATAGCCTCTAGTATAAAGCACTATAAATACTAGGGGAAAGCGCTACTAAGAATAGTATACCTTATACGGTCTAGTATAACTTTAACTGAACGTTCTACTAAGCTGTTCTGCTCGTGAATATAGTGGGTCGAAGTGCTAAATTTAATACCCCTTTTAGCTTACCAAGTAGTTAATAAATTAGTTATTTCAGTGCCTCTGTTAAAGTGGAATTTAGTAGGATATCTACCAAAACTATTCCTTAGGCCCCTCAAAAAGCCCTTTATAGCGTTAGCTACTATAGGGCCCGATTTACTAGGTAGGTTAAAAACCTACCTATACCTACTTTTACGGTTAACTAGAAGTAAGACTATAGGGTTTCTATTATAAGGCCTAGGCCTAATTTTAATAGTATCCCCTTCTATTGAGTCTAAGACCCTAGGTGGGTCAGGTATTAAAGCCTTACTAACCCTTCTTACTACTTTACCTTGATTATAGCTAGAGCAGTGAAAATCAGGTTCCTTTATTTTATCAAAATTAGGCAGCCCTCTAGTAATACTGGAGGTCTTTTTCAAAAGACGTAGGCCTATATGGCCTAGCCTAACGTACTACAATTTAGCTAAATCAAGTAGATTATAGTAGTCTCGCTAACCTATATTCGGCTCCTTTAAAGTAGGGCTAGAAATAGCCTTTTTTATTTTATTTCCCTCTATAACTAGCTCTCTTAGCATACAGGGTAGGTATTGAGTGCCAGTTAAGGGCTTAGGCTCCCTAGTCCTAGAGGGACTTTGATAGGGGGCCTAGGCAGTGGCTAAGGGCTCTTTAGGCCTATAGGGCCTTTTCCCCCTTAAAGAAGGTCCTACACCTCCTAAAGTAGTACTATTGGCCGGAGAATTCCTTAGCTTATAGCGCTTTTTAGGCTCTATAGCTTCGGATACTATAGCATCCTCTATAATAGGTCTATACTCTTTCTTCTAATAGAATTAGAAGGAATTTCCACTACTATCTTATAACGCTGCGGCTGTTTACTTTTCGTAGTATAATAACTAGTAAAGCTTAAAGGAAAGGCAAGTTTTGCATATAATATAGGCTTAGAGCTGCCTTTAACATTAGTAGAAATCCTGATTTTTTAAAGTCTAGTCCAGCTATATAGAATTTATCACCCCCATAAAGGGTTTCCTTTATAAGGCAACCTCCCGAATCATAGTGCCTAACCCTGCTCATAATATTTATATCAATATTTAGTAGGTATAAAACGTTATTTAATACTAATTTAGTATAGGTAGGGGGGGCCTTTCTAGATAATACTTCTAGTGTAATAGAGCCTATACCAGCCGGGCTTATAGGGTTATTTCCAATGTTAATAGGGCGTAACTGGCCTATATTAGGCGTAAAGGTAGTAAACCGCTCGTTACTATTACTGATATGGTCCGTAGATCCTATATTGTATAGCCAACTATTATAAAGAGCGGGGTCTCTGGGGCGTCTTCTAGCCTGATTATCTTTATATTTTGCCTTATTATTAGAAGAGGTTTTTAGGCCTTTTCCTTTGAAGTCCTTACGCTTCTTAAACCCTTTTAGCGCTAATAGCTATACTAATTGGATATGAGAATCGCTAGAAGAACTAGAATTAGAACTAGAGTCGGATTCCTCTTTTTCTTCTTCTACAGCTAGATTATAGGACCCTAGTATAAAGGAGGCCTGTTTAGCACTTTAAGCACTATAATTCTGCACTTTAATATTATAACTAGCCTTCCTCTTACCCTTTTTCTTATTTTTACCCTTCTTACTAGGGTTAGAATTTGAATTAGGGGTTGAATTAGAGCTATTAGCTATATAAGCTGCTCTATACGCCTCTATAGCCGGGTTCCTAGATTCTTCCAGAATATCAGCCATTAGATATTCTATATTAAGGCCTAACGCTATAAGACCTAGCATTCTAGCCTGTCTTATAGAGCTCTTTTGGCGTGATACCTAGCTAGGAAACTTAGATTCTAGAGCCTTAAAATACTGATTAAGTATTAAAGAGGGATCTATATCTATTTTAGCTATAGTAAGCTTAGCAAGATAGCCGTTAAATTCAGCGTTAAAAGCTAATGAGCCTTTTTTATAGGTACTAAAGGTCAGGGCGTGGAATTCGTTCTAGACGTCCTCCTTTTAAGACCCTATAGGCCGGCTATACTGCCTAATAAGCAGCTTAAAGGCCTTAGAAGGTATATAAATCCACGATATAGCAGCCCTAGGGCTACTAGATACGCTATTACATAGAAGCATTAAAAGAAAAGCTTGATTAGAGTCGCTATAAGTGTTAGATATATTCGGGTTTTCTAAAAATTTAGATATCCCTAACGCTCTAAGCACTATACTTAAAGCCTGAATCCACTATTCAAATTTGCTTTCCCTGCTAAGCTTACTATCATCCGGTATACTATAGGCCTTTTTAGAAAGCTCCTTTACTATACTACTAGTAATAGTATCCTTAAAGCCTTCCTTAGACCCTATATCTATAGGGGGGTCGAAATTACTAGTAGCTATCTTATCTATAGCCGGCCCTAGATGGGGCTCTTTTCTAGGGGGATATGGAGGAGAATCTAAGTCTATAGTACCGCTAAAAGGCTTAAATCTAGGACTATAGCTAGTCTTTCCAGTAGTAGTAGCCGCAGCGTTCCTACTATTAGTTAGAGAAGCTCAAGTAGAAGATATGTTCATTAAAGCACTAACGCTATCCTCGATAGAGGCTTTTAGGGTACTTAGACTTAGAAGGAGTGTTTTCATATCACTAGATTGGCTAGCTATCCCTCGCTTATAAGATTTTATATACTGTTTTAGGACTTCTATAACCTTGCTATAGTCTTCGCTATCTTCCTTATCTTCTAATAGGGTGTGTATAGGTGGTAGAGGCCTAGAAGATTACCTTGGATCAGCTGGGTAACTAGCCCTTTTAGAGGCCATACCCTTCCCTTTAGCTTGATCCGCTATTATAAATAAGCTACTATTTACTTATAGTGCTAGCTCAAGCACTTAATTAGCTTCTAGTTTACTAAAGCTAATTAGCTAGCTTACTACTTATAGTAGTGATTTTCTAGGCTAGTCTTAGCGCTTAGTAGGTTTATAGCGCTGCCTACTTGCTACTTAGTGGGGCTTTCCAGTAGAAATTCTAAACTAGGCTCTAAGATAGGGACTAGAGACTTCGATATAGGGACTGAACTACCGCTTATGGATATATCTATAGAAAGGGCTCTATAGTAGGGAAATATAGGTCTTTAGCGCTAGAAATTCTAAAACGCTAGCCTTTCTACTTCCAGCTATAAGTAGAAAAGTCTTTAGTATAGGTAAGTATGCTTGCCTAAGCGTATAAGAGCCCTAAATGCTCGTCAATACTATAGGACTTAGGTTTCTTAGCGATTTCTCCTTCTAGATTTTCAGGCTTTTTAGTCCCTAAATAGCCTTTGATAAGATGTAATATATAGCTTTTTAGGGCTAATATAGTACTATGTTTTCAGCTTTAAGAGGCTTGAATAGCCCTATATATATCGGTAGAGGTAGCGCTTTGAAATTGAACTCCAACGAAAACTATTCTATAGGCTATCCGGGCTTATAACCTATTAGAATGGGTAATCCTATATAAGGATCTATAACCACTATAGCCTACTAGTAGCAGTCGTATAGGGTACGTAGGGGCAGCAACAATGTTGATATGGCCTAAATAGCACTTCCTAGGTATGTGCTAATATAGTAAAGTATAGCCCTTTACTATATTCCCTCTATAAAAGCCCTTATATAACGGTATAGTTATAGGCTATAGCGCTATATTATAGGGGCAACCGACACAAGAAAACGAAAAACGAGTTTTTGGTCAATACCACACCAAATCGCGTGCAACCACATCCATTTGAACCGTCCGATTAAGGACACAACGCCCGCCAATTTTCGCTGCAGCGCTGTCGGTTACGCGACAGCCCTAGGCGTGCGAAAATGCAGAAAATGGCGAGCCTAGCTGCCCTCTCGCAACTGCAATTTCCTCGCGCAAGGGCTAATAAGGCTCTGCGCCCTAGTAACCCTGCCCTACCTATAGCCAACGATAATAATAACAACCCCCTGAGCCAGCCCCTAAGTACGGACTACCTGAACGACAATACGGAAATGGAAGACCGCCAAACCACCACTATCGCCCCTACTACTGCTAAGGAGACTGCTATAGGCGCTATAACTACAGTACCTACAGTACCTAGCTCTAGCGCCCCCCTTACTATCAACGCCCCTACGATTAGCACCCCCCCCTTAACCAACGTCTTCGCCCCTTTTCTTAGGGGCCTAAACGGCAGTCAGCACGCCCTAGCCCTAGCTACTTCTAGCTAGAAAACCTCGAAAAAACAGGGGAAAAAATCGGAAAAAAATATAGGAAAAGAAGGAAGTAACAACAATGCTACTAAGGCCGGCCATATCACCCTAGCAACCAAGAAAACCGCCTAGGCTGCTCTTAGCCCCCCTAAGCTCGCCTTTACGCTCTCTAGCCTCCTAGACCGGATAATCAGCCTAGCTAAGGACAGTACTAACTTCTATAGTATAGTAGAGGCAACTACTAAAGCTAGGCAAATTGCCCTTATAGCCTTGCTCTAGGACCCGCCTAAAGAAGCCCTAGCTATAACGGCAGCAGCTCTAGCACCCTAGAACCGCCCTACTACCTCAGCAACGCCTAAGCCATAGCACTAGCAACAACCTTAACAGCCTAGCTACTACTAGCAGCAATAATAACAGCAGCAATAGCAACAATAGCCTAGCCACTCCTAGCCTATAGCCCCTACCTAGGCTAATATAGCTAGTAAGCTAACAGCTAGCAAGGCAACTAGGCCTAGCCTTAAGCGCTAGGTGCTTATCCGACTAGGCTTAGCCTAATAATAGGTACTCGCTAAATCTGCCTGAGAGGTAGTATAGGCTATATAATAGGCCTCTGGCCTAGCAGTTTAGGGGGTTCGGACGCTCTCTAGCGGTAACCTCCTTCTAGTTATAGAGAACGTAGAGATAAAGAAGAGCCTGGAAAGTAATACTGCCTGGATTATAAGGGCCTTTAGCGAGAAGGCCTCCCTATATATAATAACCTAGGTAGTAGCGGTTAAGGGCTTTATAGTCTATAACTGGGTTATAGAAGAAGGTCTACTAGAAGAAGCTAAAAAACAACACCCTACGGCAGTTAGGGCAAAGTTCTAGTACCCTTAAGGGCTAGAATAGACTAGGGTTAAGGCACTAATAGCCTTTACCTCCCTAGAGGTAGCCTAGAAGGCCTGTAAGAAGGGGGTCTTCTAGAGCTGCCGAGCCCTAGAAGCAGAGCCCTAGATCGACAAGGCTAAGCCTATCCAGTGCCTAAGGTACTGGAAATAGGGCTATAGGGCTAAGGTATGCTAGAGTAGAGAGGAGATCTGCTATAACTACAGCGCTAATAGCCATACTACGCCAGAAGCCCCTACCTACTCTAGGGCACCCCGCTGCCGCAACTGCCACTAAGCTTACCATACCTGCTTAGAGGCCTACCCCTACCTAAAAGAGGTATAGGCATAGGCTAAGGGATACCTACGTTCTAGGCCTAAGGCCTTTAACGTTAACCAACCGCCTTTATACCAGTACTAACAGCAATAGCAACAGCAATAACAACAACAATAGCAGCAATACCCTTAGCAGGCCCTAGCATAAGAGGAGGGGGAGGAAGGCTATACTATAGTCTTAGGGAAGAGACGGAGGGGCCGACTAACAGTATCAAGAGGGTTAACCCCTAACTAGAGCACAATTACTGCCTGCTTTAGCCACCTAAGCAGCTAAACCCCCCCTTCTTCTACGCCAACTATAAGCCCTAAAGGGGCAACTAGACCTACTAGAACCCTAGAGCCTATAGGAGCCCCTAGACCCCTAGATGCTAGACCTAGACTGGACCTAGATACCGGACTGGACCTAGATACCGGACTAGCTAACGCTACTACTACTATATAACAACCATAGCCAACTATACAGCCAGAGGAGATGGAAATATAAAGGTACGCCTCTGGAATGTATAGGGCTTGAAGGAGGTATAGGAAGTACTACTTTCTACGGCAAAAGAAGAAATACTCGCTATACAAGAGCCCTGGATTAATAAGCAGGTACAGCACTCTACCTACTACCCTAGATCAGCCCCCTACCACCTTATTTTCACCCCTAATAGACGGGCCTTACTTTATATCTATAAATCACTCTTGCCAGTAACATAGACTTACAGCTCTAGCCTAGACTAGGCTAGGGCTACTATATAGACTAAGAACGGCCTCTTTATAGTCTAGTCCCTATATAACAACCCCTAACCCCAGACTAGCTTAACCCCCCTTATAGAAGAAATAAGGGGGAAGATCAACGCCTGCCTAGGCCTTTACCTTCTAGCAGGGGACTTTAACCTTCACCACCCCCTTTAGGACCAACATAACCGCTTTAGCCCTAGGTTAGAAGACCTACTGCTATTAACAGCAGAGCAGGGGCTTACCCTCTGTACCCCCTATGGCACTATAACTAGGGCGCTATAGAGGAGCTAAGCAGGCAGGGCCTCTACTATTAACCACTTCTAGCTTAGTAGCAGCCTTACCTGCTCCTATACTAGCTCAGATATACACTTACGCTTAGACTACTACCCCTAGGTACTAGATATCGACCTAGAGACTACAGAAACCCCACTACCGTCCCCCCAGTTCCAGTAGAAAAAGATGGATAAAGAGGGGGTAGCAAGAGAGGCCAGCTCCCTAATATACAATATAGGGGGCTATAGATATCTAGCATGCCTTTCTAACCTAACTAGGCTCTAGGAGGCCTATAGGCGACTATCAGAGGAACTACAGTGTATTGCTAGGACTATAACCCCTAAAGAAGCCCTAGTAACTACTAGAAGAAAGAGCGCCCCCTAGTAGAACAACGAAATCTACTAGGTAGTTAAGGAGAGAAAAAGGGCAGAAAGATAGCTCTAACGCTCCCCTAGTAACCAGGCCCTCCTTACCGCCTGTAAATCAGTCCAAAGGAAACAAACAAAGGCTATAAGGGAGAGTAAAAGAAAGACCTAGAGGGCTTTTCTATAAGAGGCTAAAGAAAAACCAGAAAAGCTCTAGCAACTAGAAAGATAGGCTAGGCTACGAAGCACTACTGCCCCCCCCCCTTCTAAGCTACCAACCTTTAGACAAACCAGTACCTTCTAGGAGAAGGTAGAGGCCCTTTTAGCACACTTCTTCCCCCCCTCCCCCTAAGAGGATAGCCTAGAGGAACCCCTAATAGGCCTAAGGCTACTAGTTAGCTAGACGGTTAGGCCGGATAATATAAAGGAGGCTATTAAAACAATAAAACCCTGGAAAGTACCAGGACCTAACGAACTCCCTATAGGCTTTCTAAAGGCCTGTGGCGACCCTTTATATAAGGCCCTCGCTATACTAGCCTTAAAATCCTTCCTTTATAGCTTCTATCTATAGGAATATAAGAAAGCGGTTACTATTGTCCTTCCTAAACCAGGAAAACAGCTGGATATCTATAACACCCCTAGAGGCTACCGCCCTATAGCCCTACTTAACTGTATTAGCAAGGTCCTAGAGAAAGTTATAGGGACTAAAATAAGGGATGTGGCCGAGGCCTTTAAGCTGATTCCAGCAACGTAATAGGGCTACTGCCGCTATAAATCCACCGAATCGGCTATACACCTCCTTATAGCTTAGATCTAGGAGGCATAGAAGTATAAAGCCAGGGCCTCCCTTTTACAGCTAGACCTATTAGGGTATTTCGACAGTATCCATTATAGCAGACTCCTAGCTATACTAGACCAGCTAGGGCTACCTACCTGGCTACTATCCTGGCTAAAGGAATTCCTCTCCTCTAGGACTACCAGCCTCCTATTTAACGGCCAAAAAAGCCAGCAAATCCCAGTACTAACAGGAGTACCCTAAGGCTTACTACTTTTACCAATCCTCTCAGTCCTATACCTCTACCCTCTATATAAAAGGCTAGAGAGAAAATACCCTACTATCTCTACTATAGGCTATATAGACAATACTAACCTACTAGCCTTTGGCAGAGAGGCTACAACAGCGGTTAAACAGCTAGAAGAGGCCTAGAAAGAGTGCCTAGACTGGGCAACAACCGCTGGAGTTACCTTTTTAGTAGCAAAGAGCAAGCTTATACACTTCCCCCCTAGAAGGAGGCCCTAGACCGACCCTATTAACCTAGGACTAATAGGGGACTCCCCCCTACAACCAGCTAAAGAAGCCCGTTTTCTAGGGGTTTGGCTAGACCCTAAGCTTACCTGGAAGGCCTATGCTAATACCCTATGGCAGAAGCTAAAAACGCAGTCCCTTGCTATTACTAGGCTAGCTGGAAAGACCTAGGGACCTGGAATCGAAAAGACTAGGCTCCTATATACAGCAGTAATAAGGCCGGTTCTAGCCTACGCAGCCTCGGCCTAGCACACCCCTACGCCTATAGCACTAAATAGGCCAAGGGGTATAGCTAGAGGCCTACTAGCAGCCGAAAATGAAGCCCTAAGGAGAGTTATAGGCCTATAAAAGGACACCGGTCTGAAGCCTCTACTACAAGGCTAACGTCCCCCCCCTTAACCTCTACCTTAATGCCCTCTCCTTCTCTAGCTAAGCTAGGATAAACAGGGCTATAGGGAAAGAGGTGGCTAAGTAGAAGGAAGCCCTACGTCTTACCCTTGGAAACAGGACCCCTAGGACCAGCCTCCTCCTAGAAGGGTGTACAAAACAAGAAAGAAAAAGGGAGGCAACAGCTTAGTAGTACTACTAACAACTAAGGAAGGCTATTAACAAGGAACCCCTCTATACTGCCTAGAAGGATTGCTACCTATAGGAGGCTAGGGCCTCTAGTTACGACCCTTATATAGAGAGCCTCTCTGAGAAATCAGCTAAAGCCGCCTTTTAAGAGGAGAACCTAGCTAAGGCCTTTAAGAAGGCCTTCCAAAGACGCTACTATAACCTCTCTAAGGCCGAAAGCTCGCTACTAATATAGGCCCATATAGGGAAGATAGGCCTAAGGGGATTCCTATATACCTATAAGGTACCTAGGGTTAATAACCCCCTCTGCTGCTGCTACCTAGCTATAGAAGATATCCGACATATATTCGACGGTTGCCCGGCCTACCCTTTAGCCTCCTTTAGAGAGAGGGAAAGGGGGGATATACATAGCTTTCTCTATAGACTCGAAAAAGGGGGCGGCAGCGCTATACGCCCCCTAGTTCGCCATATCGCTACTAGACTGCCAGAATACTCTATTGCTCAGAGGCTAAGAGCGGTCTAGCCTATACCCCTTTAGACAGTATGTTTTCATACTCCTAAAGGGGCGGTATCTACCCTGGTGAAGATTGGCCTACCCCCTATCATACCCTCCCCTTTTCCTATATACGGTTATAGGTTTTTCACCCATTATACGGTTTTCCTATAGCACTAGTTCAGCCTACCTAGATATCCCCTACGGGGATCAGATAGCGTAATAGAATCTATCTATATTATAGGGGCTTTAAGCTTATATATCACGGCTACTAACATCAAACATACGAAAACGGGTTTTTGGTCAAAACCACACTAAAGCCCGCTAAATTTGGCTGTAGTGCTGTCTGTCGTTTAACAGCACTGTAGTCAGATTCCGACTGTACGATGTGGTCGACCGTGGCGAGGAATTTGCAACGTAGGCGTACGGGCCCTGTTATTACATGCCTTGACCCTAACCCTAACCCTAACCCTGCTACCGCTGCTGCCGCCCCTATCCCCTAATTCAATAAACGAGCCCCTAAACGCATAGACTATAGCTTCTCGGCATACCTCTTTAGCGTTACCCCTACTACTTCTACTACTTTAGCCACTTCTACCGACCCTACTACAACTACTACTGCTACTAGGCCGAGCAATATACTGTTCGATAGCCCTTTTAAAGGGTTTTCTAACAGTTAATATACTACTATCGCTACTATAGCTACCTAGGGCCCTTTGACAAAGAAGAAAGAGAAGGAAAAGGAAAAGCTACTACTACCTACTACCCTTACCCTTACCTTCTTTAGCTTGATAGACTAGATAGTTAGCCTCTTAGATAATAACCCTATCTTTAAGGAGATTTTCGAATATATAGATAGATTCTATTACGCTATCTGATCCCCATAGGGGATATCTAGGTAGGCTGAACTAGTGCTATAGGAAAACCGTATAACGGGTGAAAAACCTATAACCGTATATAGGAAAAAAGGGAGGTGTGATAGGGGGTAGGCCAATCTTTACCAGAGTAGATACCGCCCCTTTAGGAGTGTGAAAACATACTGCCTAAAGGGGTATAGGCTAGACCGCTCCTAGCCTCTAAGCAACAGAGTATTCTGGCAGTCTAGTAGCAATATGGCGAACTAGGGGGCATATAGCGCTGCCGCCCCCTTTTTCGAGTCTGTAGAGAAAGCTGTATATATCCCCTCTTTCCTTCTCCTTAAAGGAGGCCGAAGGGTAGGCTAGGTAACCGTCGAATATATGTCGGATGTCCTTTATAGCTAGGTAGTAGCGGTAGAGGGGGCTATTAACTCTAGGTACCTTATAGGTATATAGGAATCCCCTTAGGCCTATCTTCCCTATATAGGCCTATATTAGCAGCGAGCTTTCGGCCTTAGAGAGGTTATAGTAGCGTGTTTGGAAGGCCTCCTTAAAGGCCTTAGCTAGGTTCTCCTCTTAAAAGATAGCCTTGGCTGATTTCTCTAAGAGGCTCTTTATATAGGGGTTATAACTAGAGGCCCTAGCCTCCTATAGATAGCGATCCTTCTAAGTAGTATAAAGGGGTTCTTTGTTAATAGCCTTTCTTAGTTGTTAGTGGTACTACTAGGCTATTACCTTCCTTTTTCTTTCTTACTTTATATGCCCTCTTAGGGGGAGGCTAGTCCTAGGGGTCCTGTTTCTAAGGGTAAGGCATAGGGCTTTCTTCTACTTAGCTACCTCTTTCCCTATAGCCCTATTTATTCTAGCTTAGCTGGAGAAGGAGAGGGCGTTAAGGTAGAGGTCAAGGGGGGGGACGTTAGCCTTATAGTAGAGGCTTTAGACCAGTGTTCTTTTATAGGCCCCTATAACCCTCCTTAGGGCCTTATTTTCAGATACTAGTAGGCCTTTAGTTATACCTTATAGCCTGTTTAGTGTTATAGGTATAGGGATGTGCTAGGCCGAGGCTACGTAGGCTAGGACCGGCCTTATTACTGCTATATATAGGAGCCTAGTCTTTTCAATTCCAGGTCCCTAGGTCTTTCTAGCTAGCCTAGTAATAGTAAGGGACTGCGTTTTTAGCTTCTACTATAGGGTACTGGCGTAGGCCTTCCAGGTAAGCTTAGAGTCTAGCTAAACCTCTAGAAAACAGGCCTCTATAGCTGGTTATAGGGGGGGGGAGTCCCCTATTAGTCCTAGGTTAATAGGGTCGGTCTAGGGCCTCCTTCTAGGAGGGAAGTGTATAAGCTCGCTCTTTACTACTAAAAAGGTAACTCTAGCGGTTATTACCTAGTCTAGGTACTCTTTCTAGGCCTCTTCTAGCTGCCTAACCATTATTGCAGCTTCCCTGCCGAAGGCTAGTAGGTTGGTATCGTCTATATAGCCTATAGTAGAGATAGTAGGGTATTTTCTCTCTAGTCTTTTATATAGGGGGCAGAGGTATAGGACTAAGAGGATTGGTAAAAGTGGTAAGCCTTAGGGTACTCCTATTAGTACTGGGATTTACTAGCTTTTTTGGCTGTTAAATAGGAGGCTAGTAGTCCTAGAGGAGAGGAATTCCTTTAGCTAGGATAGTAGCTAGGTAGATAGCCCTAGCTGGTCTAGTATAGCTAAGAGCCTATTATAAGGGATGCTGTTGAAATACCCTAATAGGTCTAGCTATAGGAGGGAGGCCCTAGCTTTATACTTCTATACCTCCTAGATCTAAGCTATAAGGAGGTGTATAGCCGATTCGGTAGATTTATAGCGGCAGTAGCCCTGTTACGTTGCTGGAATTAGCTTAAAAGCCTCGGCTATATCCCTTATCTTAGTCTCTATAACTTTCTCCAGGACCTTGCTAATGCAGTTAAGTAGGGCTATAGGGCGGTAGCCTCTTATAGCGAGGGCTTTATATAAGGGGTCGCTAAAGGCCTTTAGAAAGCCTATAGGGAGTTCGTTAGGTCCTAGTGCTTTCTAGGGTTTTATTGTTTTAATAGCCTCTTTTATATTATCTAGCCTAACCGTCTAGCTAACTAGTAGCTTAGGGCCTATTAGGGGTTCCTCTAGGCTATCCTCTTAGAGGGAGGGGGGGAAGAAGCGTGCTGAAAGGGCCTCTACCTTCTCCTAAAAGGTACTGGCTTGTCTAAGGGTTAGCAGCTTAGAAGGGGGTAGGGCGGTAGTGCTTTATAGCCTAGCCTATCTTTCTAGTTACTAGAGCTTCTCTGGCTTTTCTCTAGCCTCTTATAGAAAGGCCCTCTAGGCCTTTCTCTTACTCTTTCTTATAGCCTTTGTTTGCTCCCTTTAGGCTGACTTATAGGTAGTAAGGAGGGCCTGGTTCCTAGGGGAGCGTTAGAGCTGTCTTTCTACCCTTTTTCTCTTCTAGACTACCTAGTAGATTTCGTTGTTCTACTAGGGGGTACTCTTCCTTCTAGTAGTTGCTAGGGCTCCTTTAGGGGTTATAGCCCTAGCAATACACTAGAGTTCCTCTAATAGTTGCCTATAGGCCTCCTAGAGCTTAGCTAGGTTAGAAAGGTATGATAGATATCTATAGCCCCCTATATTGTATATTAGGGAGCTGGCCTCTCTTGCTACCCCCTTTTTATCCATCTTCTTCTACTAGAATCGGGGGGGCAGCAGTAGGGTTTCTATAGTCTCTAGGTTGATATCTAGTACCTAGGGGTAGTAGTCTAAGCATAAGCGTATATGTAAGCTAGTATAGGAGCAGGTAAGGCTGCTGCTAAGCTAGAAGTGGTTGATAGTAGAGGCCCTACCTGCTTAGCTCCCCTATAGCGCCCTAGTTATAGCGCTATAGGGGGTATAGAGGGTAAGCCCCTACTTTGCTGTTAATAGCAGTAGGTCTTCTAACCTAGGGCTAAAGCGGTTATATTGGTCCTAAAGGGGGTGGTAAAGGTTAAAGTCCCTAGCTAGAAGGTAAAGGCCTAGGCAGGCGTTGATCTTCCCCCTTATTTCTTCTATAAGGGGGGTTAAGCCAGTCTGGGGTTAGGGGTTATTATATAGGGACTAGACTATAAAAGGGCCGTTCTTAGTCTGTATAGTAGCCCTAGCCTAGTCTAAGCTAGAGCTATAAGTCTAAGTTACTAGTAGGAGTGATTTATAGATATAAAGTAAGGCCTGTCTGTTAGAGGTGAAAATAAGGTAGTAGGGGGCTGATCTAGGGTAGTAGGTAGAGTGCTATACCTGCCTATTAATCCAGGGTTCTTATATAGCAAGTATTTCTTCTCTTACAATAGAAAGTAGTACTTCCTATACCTCCTTCAAGCCCTATATTATCTAGAGACGTACCTTTATATCTCTATCTCCTCTGGCTATATAGAAGGCGGTAGTTGTTATATAGTAGTAGCGTTAGCTAGTCCAGTATCCAGGTCTAGTCCAGGTCTAGTATCTAGGGGTCTAGAGGCTCCTATAGGCTCTAGGGTTCTAGTAGGTCTAGTAGCCTCTTTAGGGCTTATAGCTGGCGTAGAGGAAGGGGGGGTTTAGCCGCTTAGGTAGCTAAAGCAGGTAGTAATTATGCTCTAGTTAGGGGTTAACCCTCTTAATACTATTGGTCGGCCCCTCCGTCTCTTCCCTAAGACTATAGTATAGCCTTCCTCCCCCTCCTCTTATAATAGGGCCTACTAAGGGGGGTATTACTACTGTTATTACTGTTGCTGCTATTACTATTAGTACTGGTATAAGGGCAGTTGGTTAACGTTAAAGGCCTTAGGCCTAGAACATAGATATCCCTTAGCCTATACCTATACCTCTTTTAAGCAGGGGCAGGCCTCTAAGCAGGTATGGTAAGCTTAGTAGCAGTTGTAGCAGCAGGGTGCCCTAGAGCAGGTAGGGGCTTCTAGCGTAGTATGGCTATTAGCGCTGCAGTTATAGCAGATCTCTTCTTTACTCCGGTATACCTTAGCCCTATAGCCCTATTTCCAGTACTATAGGTATTAGATAGGCTTAACTTCGTCGATCTAGGGCTCTGCTTCTAGGGCTTAGCAGCTCTAGAAGACCCCCTTTTTATAGGCTTTCTAGGCTGCCTCTAGGGAGGTAAGGGCTATTAGTATCTTAACCCTAGTCCGTTCTGGCCCTTAAGGGTACTAGACCTTTGCCCTAACTGCTATAGGGTATTACTTTTTAGCTTCTTCTAGTAGGCCTTCCTTTATAACCTAGTTATAGATTATAAGGCCCTTAACTACTACTGCCTAGGTTATGTGAGTATAGGGGCAGTGGAAGTAGGTGGTAAAAGTGCTGAATTTCTTGATGATCTATCTAGCTATTTGGTGGTGAGGAAGATGGTGATATATACCCTCTTTTTCACCATCTGTTATTTGTTCTACGCTATTCCTATTACTGGAGACCTTGCGGTACTATTCCTAATAAGGAATAGTGTTATTCTAGCTCAACGCTAGTCTACTAGCTTAAGACCTAGGCTTGTCTTATCCTATATATTTATCCGATATTTATTTAGTCTTAGACTAAATAGGATAAGCTAGATATTTGTGTTTAGTATAAGACTTATGCAAGATTTGTGCATTTGGCCTTGTGGGTAACTAAGTATGTGTCCCTGGGACTGCAGCCTTGTGAATGTCACACGGCAAGGCTATAGTATTTGCTAGATATTCTAACATACCCCTTAAAAGTTATATATATAATCCTAGATATGGAATCTTTTATAGAAAGGAATGTATAGCAAGGGAAAAAATAAAAACCCCGTTATAATTATAAGTATATGCTTATATGGAAAATAGGCAAAAACCATATTATACTAAGCTGTAAGTAAAGCGGAATTACCAGCTTAGGCTTATTGTATTTTAGTGGAATTAATTGCTGAACTACAGACAAGACTTTTATATATATGTATATATACACATATACTTATATAGAGATGCTACCTATCTCTATGTATTACCCCTAAGCCTATTAATCAGGGTATGCTCTTCTTAGTAGCATAAGAAGGGTGTTATTCTTCTAAGGTCATATTTGCTTGTTTTATAAATCCCTTTATCATAGTACTATTTAGGCTCTTAGTTAACCAGTCTGCAAGATTTTACTTAGTTGGCTAGTATACTAATTTCAGCTTATTATCTCGTACTACTTCCCTTGTATAGTGATAAGTTATATCTATGTGCTTTGCCCTTTTATGAAATTTAGGATTTTTAGCTAAGGCTTGTACCCCTTTATTATCTATGTAGATAAGGGGTGTAGAAAGTGGCTTATTAGGTATGAATATATTCCTTAAGTAGGAATAGATGTATTGAAGATATATTGCCTCTTTAGAAGCATCTTTTAACGCTATATATTCTGCCTCTATACTAGAGGTAGCTACTATTTTCTAAACTTGTGAATTCCAGCCAATGCAATTAGCCGTGGTATTATTTATATCCTAAAGGCTGAAAATATAGCCTATAGTAGACCTTCTAGTATCTAGATCAGCTGCCCAGTCTAAATCTGTATATCCTATGATCTGTAAATTTCCTTTGCAGTTATATTTTATTCCTAGATTTAGGAACCTAATTAGGTAACCCTATAAATATTCTAGGGCATCGAAGTGCTCTTTACTAGGATTACTAGCAAATCTAGAGCATAGTATAACGTTATAGGAAATATCAGGGCAAGTCTTTAAGGCTAGGTATAGAAGTGATCCTACTTCTTACTGATATCTTTTTATTTCAGCTTTAGTAGCCTAGCCTTTATTTTTTCTTAATGCCACGTTATTACTAGGCTTAAGCCTTGGTTTATATATGTATTTGGAATAGAGATTCTTCTCCTATATAGTAGAGGAGTCTTGTTTTAAGCAGTGCTTGCTTAGTATTTTATTTGTATAACCATATTGATTTATTTCTACAGCCTTATTTTCGTAGTCGATTATGATCTTATTACCTAGGTAATCAGTTAAGTCACCTAGTGGTTCTATTTTTAGATATTTAGATACCACTTTTTCAAAGGTATTAATAATATCTTTATTTGGCCCTGCTACTAGTAGATCATCTATATGGCTTGCTATTATGATTTTCTTTATTAAGTATATAAATACTCCCTCATCATAAGGCAGTATATAAAAGCCTAGCTTGTCTACTAATATAGAAGACATATGCTTATAGAATAACCTAGGGCTTTGTTTTAACCCATATAGGGCTTTATTTACCTTAGCCACTTTACCCCTGTATTTAGGGTTATTATATACGCTATAAGGTAGTTCTATATATATTTCATAATGTCGATTCGCTCTCACTACAGTGAAAGGCTTCCAGTAGATAGTAAGGAACAAGAACAGCAAGACAGAGAAAGAGCAAAATAACAAGTACAATTCCTATGGTGTTTATTAATAATGTATTCTCTCTCCCTCTCTTTCTTGCTCTCCTAGATACAGGGCGTTATAGCCCTGTATCCTAACTAGGGTTATGCCTAGCGCTAGTATAGGGGTTATACCCTATATCTAGCTATTCCCTTACTATAACTAACCTATACTAGCTATAATAGCCCGCTAGTAATCAATACTAGCTCTCTTTTCTTTTTAGTTACAGTCCGTCCTTATAGAACATCCTTACCCGCAGTCTGCTACTTAACGCGCTTTGTCTATACAAGATAGGGCGCGTATTATATCCTGCAGTTAATTCTTAACGCGCTCTATTCCTGCAAGATAAGTCGCACGTTGCGTCCTATAAGTACTATATAAAGTATACGTCGCGCTTTACCTACCGTAACATATCTACGTCGCCTATTGCCGTGCTAATCCTACTATATAACCACCTTCTATCTTCTTCTTCCTTTTCTTCCTTAGCTATAGCCTACCTATCTCTTAACCAATCAATAATACCCTTTTCTACTAGTATTATCTTCTTATTATTATATACTCCTAGACTGCCTACTATAGAATAAATAGAATAATAGGCCAGCCTATACTTCTAATATAGTCCTTCTCTTTCAAGTCTTACTAATAAAAATATATATATATATAGCCTGCTTGCCCTACTGCTACTGCTATTACGATTCGTTGTTTGTTAACCTACTTATAGCTAATATAGACTCTTTTTCCAACTTGGACAACTCGGTATATACTATCCTAGGTAAGTACTTTATTATTGTCTGCCGTACTAGCTTTATTATCTGCTATATATACGTTATATCCTACATATTATTGGCATAGGCGTGTCTTATTTATTAATATCCTAGCGCAATATAGGCATACCTACTACGCCCCTAGCCCTAGCGCCTATGCCAGCTAAGCTGGCCAAGATCACACCGGCTATACATCGTACAGCTGCTTACAAGGCCAAGCGGCGCGAGTCGGCTAAGGCCTGCGCTATAGCAGGTAGGACAGCAGCTACTAAGCGCTGCAAGAAGCGCAAGGAGGCTGCGGCCAATGCCTAGGCTAATAAGCTAGCTAAGAAAGAGGGCCTGTAGTACTCTAAGCGCACTGCCGGCAGTAACGCCGGCAGATATACTACTAATTCTAGCCTTATGGCTAATAAGGACAATAATAACGCCTATAATAGGGCATACATGCCCCTTACCAATATAGAGGAGGAGGAGGACGGCAGTAGCGATAATAATAGCGTTAATAGCAGTACTAGCAATAGTACTAATAAAGGCAAGGGTAGCAGCGCGTATAAATACGGCAAGGGCGCTTTACGCTGTAAAGGTAGGTTTTAAAGTACAGCTATGTTTTGGAATATAGCTGACATTTTTGTAATTTCTAGATATACTGTTATATAAGCGACAGTGCATTGCGTCCTACCTCTGCGGCCCCTCTAGTATACCCTATACTAACATATACATTTACTATGTCTAGGTAGTAACGGCCGGTAAAGGCCGGGGTCCTAATAATATATAGCGTTAGGACTAGTATTACTAGGATTGTATTAGGGTTATTAGTAGCTATTGTTAGTTCTGCTTGGCTAGTAGCAGTTATAAGCCGCTATAAACGCTTTGTCTTATATAAATAAAACCGTAGTCACGCTCTAATTTGCTTATATAGCTCTGCGTTAGTACGTCCTATTATGGCGTACTATCTTAAAGTCCTTACGGCTTTTAAGCCTACCTCTGCCGTAAGTCCTCCCCTTTATCTTTTTAGTGATATACTAACTTATTAAAGGCTGCTAAGAAGCAGTAGCGTAGGGACTAGTAGGAGTAGCAGTCTGCTGTCCGCTACGTTCTTACGCTGCCTAGCAGTAGTAAGAAGGAGGCGGACTTAGTAGGGATAGGGAAGAAGGCCTTGCAAAAGGCCTATATATAGGCGTTAGCCCGTATAGCTAAAGCACTTTTATTATTAGCGGCGTAGGGGGAGGAGGAGGAGGAAAATATAAAAATATAAAAAAATGTAAAAGTATATTGCGCTTTGTCTTGCAGTCCTACTACGCTTATCGCGTTTTTATACTTCCGTTTTACAGTGCGTATACGCCTTGTCCTTCCTCCTCTTCTGTAGTATATTAGCGTATAGTATATCCCGCCCTTGCTGTCTTTCTTTTGTCGGTATACTACGGCCGCTATATAGCAATTATCACTGCGTTACCCAACCCTTTATATATATCTTAGCCGCGTTATTGTCGACCAGCGCTATAAGTGCCTGGTTAGGTAGTCTTTTTATTATAGCGTCTACTAGGTTATCCTCTCTATTAATCCACCTAACCTCCTAAATCTCCCTATTCTTATAGCTCTACTATAAAGCTATAATATCGATTATAAGGCGCTTTTTGACAATACTACTAAGCTTGACAAGGCACTTGTATAGACTAAAAGAGTCTGTACAAAGAATAATCAGAAGGTTAGCCCCTAGGCTAAGGCAGGTAAAAATCGTAGAAATAGTCCGCTGGACTATAAAACTAATATTAAAGCTAGCTACTATCCTGTAGATCTCGCTGGCTAGTACGCTTCTTGTTACCCTCTTATACTTCGTTAAGGACTAGTAGACTATATTTCCGTAAATTCGAAAAGCAGCCTCTCTTAGCATATCGTCTTCGTTAGCTAGTAGTATAATATAGCCGATCTAAGAAGTCAGGTCTGCGTTATTAGCAAAGGACCCGTTAACAAAGATAAAGAGCTTAGCTATAGTAAGATCTAAAGGGTAATAAACCAGGCCTTTTTCTACGTTATCTATCTACTACTAGATCTAGGCGTTAAGGTACTTATAGTCCTCTAGCTAGGGCTGCTAGGCTTAGGCAGCTACGGCTAAGTCAAAAGCCGCCTCTAGCTGGTAGATAGAGGCCAAATAAGCCCCCTGAGCACGTTGCTTAACGTATTGCTAAGCAGGCGTTGCCCCCTTTATGTCGATAAGGGATAGGCGTTTACCCTGCCCTTTTTGCCGTATTAAAAGGTTGCCGTTAGAGAGGTAAAGCCGACAGCCGTTAAAATCCACCTCTAGCCTATCTACTACCTTAGTAGCCGGCTTTAACTTAAAGCCGGCTTTTTCTAGCTCTTCCTTTTCTAACTAGGAAAAGCAATTATCCCTAATAATAAGGGTATCGTCGGTTTACAAGCTAATAAGCCCAAATCCCTTTCCTAGTACAGTAGTAGAAATCAGAAGATAAGGATTAAAAGAAGAAGACTAAAGACTAAGGTAATTCATATGCTACTGTATATAGGTAGCAAACCAGTAAAGCCCTGCCTCTACTATACTATATAGCAGGCGGTTTACCTATAAAACAGCGCTAGTAGGATATTTACCCTAAAGCTCTTTAGGTAGATAAAGGAGTATTTTTCGGTTTAGGGCTGTCTTGGACTACGTATATACCTATGTTATATCCTATAACTATAGGTATAGCCTAAAATTGTAAAGAAGAGAAGGGCAAAGGGTAAGTAAAATCCGCTAGGTATACCGTTAGATAGTCGGTAACTAGGTAAGAAGACTACTCTTTCCTAGATTACTATACCTCTAGGCTACTAGCCTTGATTTTTTATATAGGCTAGAAGTCTTGTCCTTTACCTCCTGAACCATCCTTAACTTAAACACCTTAATACTATAGAGGTCCTTTAGTTCTTAGATCACCTTAATAACACCGTTTTCGAGGAGGGTATCAATCTTAGCCTTATCTAAGGCCTTAAACGGCTTACCTAGCATGGTAATCTTGCCTTAGTACTGCAATTCTAGGGCTAGGGCGTAGTCCTTCCTCTTCTTCTTAGAAAGGAAGAGTCTTATAGGGACTTGACTTACAAGGTCCCTACCTAATATAAGGGTATAGCTATAGTCTGAAATAGTAAAACACAGTGTAAGTTGCAGCTTATCCGGCATGCTGGAATTGCAGGTCGTCCGTCTGAGTTATAGTATGTCGTTCGTCGGTATAGGCTATATCTTATCCTAGGGTTTTGCAGCGCAAGTTGCGCCATATCTAGCCAGTATGTTGGGTTATAGGTCTGTAATCTTCGGTAAAACCTAGGCCCCTCTTTCTCTTTTAGGCTAGCCCTGCCTCTTTAGCAGTATAGGGTTAAGGTAGACGAACTTTTCCACTATATCTAGATCTTCTAGGTCTTTTATATCCCCCTCCTCCTATAGCCCCCCTTATAGCCCCCTCTATAGCTCCTAGCAGTATAGTTTTACAACTATACTCCTAAAGTCTATAGCGCTGTTAACCATATCTATAATTATAGAAGTCTCTAATACTGCTAATACCTTATATAGCCCGGTCTACCTAGTATTTTTATAGTAGACCAAGACCTCCTGGCTAATACCTAGTATACTAGGTAGTACTGCCTTGGTATTAGGGCTGTTTCGGCGGCTAAGAGCCTCCCTAATAGCCTATTTACCTTGCTACCTCTTAAGCTTAGCTATTGCTTTTTCAATAGCTTCTACCCTTGTAACTTGATCTAGACTTGGTAGCGAATTTCCAGTTAGCCAGGGAAAAGCACTAAAGACCAGTAGGGTAGGGATTAAACTACTAGGCCCCGCTATATTATTAATAGCAGAGACTATGGCTTATAAGCTAGCTGTTTTTGATATAGTAGTGCCGGCCTCTTCCTATATAATCTTGTATGCCCGGCGTAGTAGGGCGTGGTAGCGCTCCACCTTCCCTACCGAGTTATAAGCCTCGACTAGGACGTCTACTACTGTAATACCGGCTAATTTCGCCTCTACCTGGAATTCCTTGGCTATAAAATTAGTCCCCTAGTTATAACAAAGGATATCCGGCGGTCTGAGATACGTATCTATTTAGCACTCCTTTAACTGTTCCTAAGTCTCTTTTACCGTTATATTCTTTAGAAAACGGGCTACTTAAAAGAAGGTAGCCGTATCAACTATATAGAGGACTTTCCAGCTATTAAGATCTAGGATATCTACTACTACCTTATAGTTAAAGTAGATATTATCTCTAAACGTGAATTTAAAACGCCTAGGTACTAGCCCCTTAACCTAGCAGAAGTAGCAGAACTTGTTAATAAGCTCTAACGCACTATATTCCACTTGATAGTCAGCATAGCTAAGGAGCTTATACAGCTTTTCTACTAATAGGTAGCCGTAATATCGATGAATTTGCCGTAGCTAGGATTCCGTAAGTTCCGTTAAGCATAGTCGCGCTTTGTCCTGTATAAACACGGCGTATACCGCGCTGTTAAGTGCTAGGATCTACGGGTAGCCCTATCTTCGGATAATCAGGATCCGCTGCTTACCCTTAACTACAGTGTCTGTTGTATTATCCAGGTATACCCTAAGCTGATCTATATCTTAAAGGTAAAGAAGAAAAGGGGTAGGCGTATCTAGAACGTAGAAAGTTGCCTTCCTAGCAGCAGTGTCTACTATAACCGTGCCGATAGATTCCTTCACTTTACCCGGGCTAAAGGTAACACTAGCCTCTCTAGCCCTCGCCCTGTCGATATAGATACCGGGCACTTGGCGTTATAGGGCTAGTACTTAATAGATGCTGGCAGTCGAAAAATTAGCAGCACCTATATCCGGCATAATCCCCTAGAATACCGTTTTGGAATACTTGTCAAGTATAAATTACGTAGAAGAGAGCGCGATATACGGTATATCTTTAGGTTCTCTACTGTAGCAGGGTTCTTCCCTATACAATCTATATAGGAAAGCCTTGTTAGTAAAGAAAGCTACTACTATATCGTTTCCGGCGGAGTCTTCTATAGTATAATCCTTTAGGCTATAGTCGTCAAAATCGTCCTTTGCTATACTCCCTTTAGACTTAGAGCCCTTATAGTCAACTAGAAACGACTAATATCTCTTCTTCCCCTTATTAGGGTCGATTTGCCGGCTTTTTAGCCAGTTAAGTCGATTCTTCTTCTATTCCTCTTCTAAGTACTTAGTAGAGTGGTATCTATCCTTCTTACAAATCTAGCAGTATTAAGACCTTTTAGGGGTAGACCTTAGCTATAACTTCTTAGAGAAATACCGCTGGTCTATCAGATACTGCTAGCTTTCCATTTCCTCTACTTCCAGCGTACCCTATAGTATAGCCGCTAGCTCCTTAAATCCTTTAATCGGCTTATATAAAGCTAACTTCAGTTCGGGTACTCTATAGCATGCCCTTACTATATTCGAAGTAAGGATTTCCTTACTCTAGTAAATAGGCCTTAAAGCCCGCTAAATTACCAGTAGCTTATTAAGTAGTAGCTAAAGGACTTCTTTATTGCTTTTTCCAGGGTTTTCTTGTTATACGTTTCTAAAAGTAATAGAGCTCTATATCGTTACTAGGTTCTGCTTTTTAGCATCTATCTTAAAATGCTTACTTAGTTTAGTATAAACCAAGTAGAAAGGAAGGAGGCAGTTAAGGTAGTTAACCTAGTAGTCCCTAGCCCTACTAGAAAGGATATAGGGAAAACCAGGTACAAAGTGGTATAGTCGATCTAGAACATTATACATTAATAAAGGAAAATCTTAACTTTGTCGTCTAGTATCTCTGTTTCCGCCCTATTATAGCAGTTACTACTATTCCATGCTTTTCTAAAGTCTATATATAGCTTTCGATCAATATAGGGGTCGTTATCCCTCCAGGTTAGCCTTAGGGGAATTTCCAGGTATTCCAGACTCCCTATTTCGACTCTAATAACCTCTAGTGGATTAGCTAGAACAGAAGGCTGGTTATACCTTCTTTATTGCTGCTACTAAGGGTAGTACTGCTAGTAGTACTACTACAGTTGGTATTACTAATAGGGGTAGTGTTGCTAAGGTTATAGGTTAAAGCCTAGTAGTCCTAGAATAAACCCCGGTTACCCTGGGTTAAATCCGTTTTTATATCTAAGCCTAGTTCTGTTCCTATACTTAGGTCCTCCCCTATATCCTCCATTTCCTCCTAGTCCTTGTACTAAGCTCCCTAGCTTAGGCCCTAAATTTAGCAGTTTAGGTAGTAAAGGGAAGCCTAGTACTAATAGCGGTAGAGGCATACCTTTGCCTAAGGTAGGTAAGAAAACTTATAATAGTAGAGGTACTATTGTTAGCTAGAAAGGTAAGGAGGCGGCTAATAGGACTAGCTAATAGGTAGGTTTACTAATAAGGCTCTTATCGTTGGCAAACCTAGCTAGTTCAGCGTCTTAGTAGCTTCTTATCAGGCTTATAGCAAAACCGCTAGCTCTAAGTAGTTCTGTTAACTCTGTTTTAATAATTATAGAAGCCTTCTGAAAGTCCCTATTAGTCTACCTGTCAAAGCTATTAATTACCCTTATTTACAGCCTTTCTCCCTCTATTTTCAACCTCTGGTATTCTACTACTTTTATTAATATATAGGTATTGATGATCCTCTTATCTTCGTAGCCCGGTTTAATATAGTCTAGGGTTTTAAAGAAGGTTACTATGTCTAGTAGGTAGGCTTTGCTAGGCAGTAGCTACTAAGGCAGCTTGTCGAGCATCTTATCTTTAGCTATTAGTATATACGTCTATATCGTAGTATCAGCTATTTCAAATTGTATATCGCGTTCTATCTTCGAGGTTCAAGCTACGGTTATAGTATCGAATTGTTGTTTATTATATCTGCTAAAAAATATCGGACAAGTAAAGTCGTTTTTCGAAAGTACGTCTGCGTTTTGTCTCCTTGTTTTAGGGCACGTTTATGGGTTAGATATGCTTAATAAAGAGATCCGTCTCTTGTCGTAGCTAGCCTAGCTCTTCCTCTTTATAGGTATACTTCTAGCGTAGTTATTAATCTAGCTGCTCTACTTCTACCGTCTGTTAAAACGATAGAAACTAATTAGTATCGATTTGCTCTTACTATAGTAAAAGGCTTCCGGTAGATAGTAAAGAACAAGAATAGCAAGATAGAGAAAGAGTAAAATAACAAGTACGATTCCTATAGTGTTTATTGATAATATGTTCTCTCTCCCTCTCTTTCTCGCTCTCCTAGATACAGGGCGTTATAGCCCTATATCCTAACTAGGGTTGTGCCTAGCGCTAGCATAGGGGTTATGCCCTATATCTAGCCATTCCCTTACCATGACCAACCTATACCAGCTACGATAGCCCGCTAGCAATCGACACATAATCTATTTTAGCATGTATAAATGCTAGGCGTATATCATATTGTTGGAATATATATCCTAGATTTAATCCTAGAATTAATATAGTATGCCATACTTCTGTTCTACACATAGTGCTAAACGTTTCCATATAATCAACACCATAGACTTAATTAAAGCCTTGTATTACCCAACGTACCTTATATCTAAAGGTCTTTTCTTTATTAGTTATATAGTAGTCTGGTATAAAGCTATTTTGAATTGCTTTCTTTTTAAATACCCAACGTCCTCTTATAGCTTGTTTTCCTTTAGGCAAATCTGTTATTGTATAATAGCCTTTAGACTCTAGGTCCTTGACTTCATCTATGGCTGCTAGTTGCTACTGTTTATTTTCTGAAGTTAGCATAGCTTCTTTATAGCTAGCTAGTTCTATATCTGTATTTATTAAAACGATATATTCAGCCTTATCCTTAGTATTATATTCTTCTTGTAGATATGATATTATAGTATCTCTTAAGGTTAAGAGGATACTATATTCTTCCTTATTAAAAGGAAGTTCTGGTAGCTCGACTACTATTTCTTAATTTGCAGTAGGAAAATTGTTATCTTCTAGTATGTTACTAGACTGTAGTCTATTAGAGATATGCTCTTGTTCTCCTCTTTCTTTCTCTTTTATAGAGGAAGAAATGGTTTCTGATAATTATTCTTGTATTATTTTATCTTTGTTTTCTTCTTCTATATTTCCTAGTAAAGGAGGAAGAGGACTATCTTGCTTATTTAGAAGCATGTTGTTTAGATAGTCCTTCCTAAGTAGGAATTTTCCTTCTAGGATTTTCACATCTCTTGCCCAGATAAGAGTATGTTTCTTTATATTATATATTTTATAGTGGTTATTCTCTGTAGAAGAGTAACCTACTAGAATTCCAAAGTCTTTCCTTATATCTAGCTTATTTTTTATTGTACCTTCATTACTATAGAGGTATATTAAACCCCATATCTTTATATTGTTAATATAGGGCTTCTTATTATAGAAAATCTCCTACGGGGTTTTATATTCTACCCCCTTATATGGTATGATATTATATAGGTGTATTGCTGCTAGTAAGGCTTCTCCCTATAGGTATAAAGGAGAATTAGCCTTATATAGCATTGCCCTTACTTTATTAAATAGGGTAAGATTTATTCTTTCTATTAAGCCATTAGGCTCTTTAGTATATAGAGGAGTGAGAAGGTGTTTTATTCCGTATTTTGAAAGGGCTATAGTAAATCTTTCGTTGATATATTCTCCTCTGTTATCTGTGAAGAACTCCTTTATTTTCCTTTTTTCTATATTTCTCTTTTCTCAAGAAGTGTCTTTAGGGGTAGTATTTTCTACCTTTGCCTTGAAGTATTCAAAGGCTTCATATACCTCGTCTTTACTATATAGTAATTTAACAAAGGCGTATCTACTCTTCTTATCTAGAAAAGTAATATAGTACTTATATTTATTAAAAGTACTAGGAGTTATTGGACCACCTAGGTCACTATGGATTCTTTCTAGGATTTGATAGTCCTTCTTATTAATTGCTTTCTTAAGTCTTTTCTTAGAAGACTTAGCTAGATCGCAGGTAATACAGGTAATATCTTTATTATAAGCGCGAATAATATCGGCACTTATTGTTATATTTTTTATTTTCAAAAGCTAAACAAGGGCACCTATATTCAGGTGGCCTAATCTCTTATGCCAGTTAAACAACTTTGTTATTTTCAAAGGCAGAGAAGCGGTATTAAAATCTCTAAGATCAGTAGATAAATCTAAGTCTTTTTCAAGATTTATTTCTTGTTCTTTTTCTTGTTCTTATTCAGTAACAATAGTATTACCCCCTACGATGTTATTCGGGTTTATAGAGGTTATATGTTGTATTACTCTACTAGCTAGCACGTTATAAGAAGAAGATATAATATCTATATCTATAGAATAGAGATCTTCTTTATTTCTATATCCCTATATAGATATTTCCCTACTTATTTTATCATATAGCTGGACGGTATCTTTGCTAGTATCAAAGATAACTAGCTTGTCTTTCAGTTTAGGGACTGATATTAGGTTAATACCTAGTTCTGGTATATAGTAGACCCCTTTAATAAGGTCTACCTTATTAGTATCCTTATATTTTATAAAGATATCTCCTTTACCCCTTACTAGTAATTCCCCTACGTTACCCCACTTAACGCTTTCACTTATATTCTTATAGGAGTGAAAGTAGCTTATATTGCAAGTGGTATGTATTGTGGCAGCAGAGTCTATAATAAAGGAGGTATTTTCTTTTTTATTTTTTCTTTCTAGACCTAGGATCTTCTTTTCAATAGTCATATAAATAAGGGCTTTATTAGTTCTATTGTAAGTAAGACTAGTAGAAGAGTGAATTGATTTCCAAAGTCTATATATGGTACTATAACATAATAAGAAAAGGAAAGATAGAAAAGAAAGAAGAAAAAGGAAGAGTAAATAAATACCTCTTAATTCCAAAGGACGTCTTCCTATTCGATCTAGTTTCTCAGTTATTAGTACCTTTCCCCTTTGTTATAAGGGGCTATAGTAAATAGTAGGGGAACTTACCCCTGCTTCCTTAATTTCATCTAAGGCTTCTGCTATTGTTTTTTCTCTTTCTTCTTTATCTATCTCCATTTCAGAAGAAGGACCTACTATACAAGCAGTAGAAGAAGAAGGGCCAGCAGCAGAAGAAGAAGAAGGTAGTATAGGAAAGCCGGGATAATACCCAGGAATAAATCCACTAAGGCCCTTATTAGTAAGATACATTACCTTCTCTTTTTCTTTTCCTTTACCTTGATTTTCTTCCTTGTTAGAGGAGGATTCCAGCTCTGCTATCTAGGCAAGAAGAGCCTGCTTTTTCATCCTCTTATTAGTAGAAGCCCCCTGTTATCCTTTCCTCTTTGTTATTTTCCCCTTATTATTAGGGGGTATTTTCTTAGAAGAAGAGAAAGAAGAAGCAGCAGTAGGGGAATTCCACCAAGAGGGTGCCTTTTCCGGATAAAGAAAGAAGCAGTTATTAGTATTATAACCTGGTTTTTTGCAGTTACTACAGTGACTGGTCTTGTTGCTTTTCTCCTTATTTAAAAGGAGGGCATGTTTTTTGCCGTTCTTTTTTATTTCTTGCGAGGTATCGAGGAGGGCTGTAATATAGGACTAGAGCGTATAGGCATTGCTGTTGCCCCTAAAAGCCTGTTTGATATTCTCCTTAAACGTATGATAGTTATAGAAGAGCCCATCTAATAAAATAGATATATAGGCTAGATTAGGCAGGGAGATATCGTTAATTCTAAGGCCTTCTAATATAGCCCTAAAAGAAGAGAGATATCTCTCTATATCCCTAAGGAAGTTAGCAAGCCTAATAGCCTACAGTTAACCAAGAAGAAGGAAGCCTGTGGAAATACTATAAGGAGAGTAGTTTTGTTGCAATATCTCCCATATTTATTTTACCCCTTTTTAGCCTTGTAGCTCCATCGTTATCAGGTCGTCAACGGTAAGCTGGAGTACAACAATAGCATAGCTATTAAGGGGGTCTTAGTCTTCTAGGTTTTCCCTAATAGCCCTTATTGTTTGGGTATATTCTAGAAGAACCTGGATTTGCAGGGACCACACTTAGTAGTTATTCTCTCCTTTTAGCTTAGGAATCTTAAATTTCTTAATATCTATAAGCTAGAAACGCTAAGGGGTTGCCCCAGAAACAGCAGTAGCAGTGGCAGTAATCGAGCTTTGCTTAGCTATTTTTTCTGCTATTTTTTATTATAGTATAAGGGGAGGAAAGTAGTCAAATTCGTGGAATTTGAAAAAGGCGGCTCTACTAGCGTTGTACTGCAAAGCTTAAATCCACGGGTTATAGGGGCAGTTATCAACTAAGGACGTAGCTATACTGTTACGCTAAGGAATTTTACTATAGAGCGATATAGGGTTGTCGAACTTGGAAATCGACGTTGTTGTTAGATATATATATCGAAATCGACAGCGCAGTCTTGTTGATCGAGGGCTCAGAGGGAATTGACAGGATAGCATAACGGTAAAGCGGCTAGCCTGATATCGAAAAAGGCGCTCATTTAATTCGAAAGGGCGTAGAAAAGGGCGGTTTTGTCGATATAAAGGCAAACTGTAGAGCCAGCTATAGATATTGGAATTGGGGAAGCACGGAGAACAACGTTGTACTTGTCTATAGCCAAATATAGGTGGTAGGCAATGCAGAGGGGTTCTGATTAATTCGAGTTATACAACGAGAAATCGATTTGAACAGCGTTGTACCGTTATACAGCTAAATTTGTATAGTAAGCGATGAAAGGCGGTTTTTGTCGATTTCAACGGAGTATGGCGAAAGGAAGCGCCGGGCTTATAACCTGTAAGTATAGGGGCAGTAGAAGTAGGTAGTAAAAGTGCTGAATTTCTTAATGATCTATCTAGCTATTTAGTAGTAAGGAAGATAGTGATATATACCCTCTTTTTCACTATCTGTTATTTGTTCTACGCTATTCCTATTACTAGAGACCTTGCGGTACTATTCCTAATAAGGAATAGTGTTATTCTAGCTCAACGCTAGTCTACTAGCTTAAGACCTAGGCTTGTCTTATCCTATATATTTATCCGATATTTATTTAGTCTTAGACTAAATAGGATAAGCTAGATATTTGTATTTAGCATAAGACTTATGCAAGATTTGTGCATTTGGCCTTATGGGTAACTAAGCATGTGTCCCTAGGACTACAGCCTTATGAATGTCATACGGCAAGGCTGTGGTATTTGCTAGATATTCTAATAGGTTATAGTATATAGGGAGGCCTTCTTACTAAAGGCCCTTATAATCTAGGTAGTATTGCTCTTTAGGCTCTTCTTTATCTCTATATTCTCTATAACTAAAAGGAGGTTACTACTAGAGAGCGTCTAAACCCCCTAAACTACTAGGCTAGAAGCCTATTAGATAGCCTATACTACCTCTAAGGCAGATTTAGCAAGCACCTATTACTAGGCTAAGCCTAGTCGGATAAGCACCTGGCACTCTAGGCTAGGCCTAGTTACCTTACTAGCTATTAGCTTACTAGCTATATTAGCCTAGGTTAGGGCTATAGGCTAGGAGTAGCTAAGCTGTTACTACTATTGCTACTATTGTTGCTAGTAGTAGCTAGGCTGCTAAGGGTGTTGCTAGTACTATAGCTTAGGCGTTACTAGGGTAGTAGGGCGGTTTTAGGGTACTAGGGCTGCTGCTAATATAGCTAGGGCTTCTCTAGGCGGGTCCTAGAGCAGGGCTATAAGGGTAATTTACCTAGCTTTAGTAGTTGCTTCTACTATACTATAGAAGTTAGTACTGTCCTTAGCTAGGCTAATTATCTGGTCTAGGAGGCTAGAGAGTGTAAGGGCAAGCTTAGGGGGGCTAAGGGCAGCCTAGGTGGTTTTCTTAGTTGCTAGGGCGATGTGGTCAGCCTTGGCAGCACTGTTATTGCTTCCTTCTTTCCCTATATTTTTCTCCGATTTTTTCCCTAGCTTTTTCAAGGTTTTCTAGCTAGAAGGGGCCGGGGCTAGGGCGTACTAGCTGCTATTTAGGCCCCTAAGGAAAAGGGTAAAGACGTTAGTTAAGGGGGGGGCGCTAATTATAGGGGCGTTGATAGTAGGGGGGGCGCTAGAGCTAGGTACTATAGGTGCTATAATTATAGCGCCTATAGCAGTCTCCTTAGCAGTAATAAAGGTAGTAGTTTAGCAGTCTTCTATTTCTATATCGTCGTTTAGGTAGTCTATACTTAGAGGTTAGTAGTCCGTACTTAGGGGCTAGCTTAGAAGGTTGTTATTATTGTTATTAGCTATAGGTAGGACAGGGTTACCAGGGTATAGAGCTGCTTTAGTGGCCTATACGTAAGGAAATTGCAGTTATAAGAGTGTAGCTAGGCTTGCTATTTTCTGCATTTTCGCACGCCTAGGGCTGTCGCGCAACCGACAGCGCTATAGCGAAAATTAGCGGGCGTTGTGTCCTTAATCAGACGGTTCGAATGGATGTAGTTGCACGCGATTTGGTATAGTTTTAACTAAAAACTCGTTTTTCGTTTTTAGGTGTCGGTCTTAAGAACGCGATATAGGTATAGACTTTTTCGAATATATAGGGCTAGCTAGAAAGCTAGCTCTAACGTAAATACTAAAAGAGGAGGAAAAGAAAACAGCAATTCCAATCTTTCCCTCCTTTACCAGCTAGGCTCCAAAGCAAAAGAAGCAATCACAATAGCAATAGCAATAGCAGTAATAACAATAGCCAGCCCCTTAGCCTAATACCCGCCATACCTAGGCTACTATAGTAGTAGCTAGGGTCAAACCAACTAAGCTAGGCCTAGAAAAACAAGTCCTTATACGCCTATAATCAGCTTCCTCCTCCCTTAGCCAGAGGTTAGCGCTAGAGATTATACAGGCAATTCAAAGGGTAACTAGGTATACTATTAAGGGGGTAAGGACCCTACTAAGCAGTAACCTTGTTAAACGTACAAAATAAGCTATAGCGCTCTAACGGTTATAGCTTAGGCAAAACGGATTTCAGTTCTCGAACTACTAGATATATCGCTATATTCTAAGGGTCGACCTACTTTTGTAGATACCGCTGACTAAGCTATACATTCCACTATATAGCCTAGAAATAGCTTTAAAAGGCTTTTCTATTTTTAGATTTATGCCCAACTTTTGTGGAGACAGCCTCCTTAGGCTGTATAAGCGCTAGAAATAGCCTTAAAAGGCTCTTCTACTAGGTCACCTGCCTACCCTGTACCTACCCTGCACCGTAGGAGCGAAAACAGAACTTATAGGAAAAGTCGTGTGGCTTACCCTGTAGCTTAGGTAGCCGTAAGTCGATTATTTAAAATCGCCAGCTTATTTGGTTTTTCAGGAAGGCGCCATGCACCTACTAAGGCGCTCCTGCTGTATAGAAGGTAGGAACGGTCCTAGAGGGTATATATAGGAAAGGAAATTGCAAAGCCTTACCTACTTGGACTAGAAATCAAATTACTACATTACCTACAACTATAAGCCTTATAGGCCTATAAGACCTACTAAAGGCCGTGATATATAAGCTTAAAGCCCCTATAATATAGCGCTATAGCCTATAACTATACTGTTATATAAGGACTTTTATAGAGGGAATGTAGTAAAAGGCCCTACTTTACTATATTAGCACATACCTAGGAAGTGCTACTTAGGCAATATTAACGCTGTTGCTACCTCTACGTACCCTATACGACGTCTACTAGTAGGCTATAGTGGTTATAGATCCTTATATAGGATTACCCATTCCAATAGGTTATAAGCCCGGATAGCCTGTAGGATAGTTATCGTTGGAGTCCAATTTCAAAGCGCTACCTCTGCCTATATATATAGGGCTATTGAAGCCTCTTATAGCTGAAAATATAGTACTATATTAGCCCTAAAAAGCTATATATTACATCTTATTGAAGGCTATTTAAGGACTAAAAAGCCTGAAAATCTAGAAGGAGAAATCGCTGAGAAATCTAAGTCCTATAGTATTGACGAGCATTTGGGGCTCTTATACACTTAGGCTAGTATACTTACCTATACTAAAAGACCTTTGTTCTTATAGCTGGAAGTAGAAAGGCTAGCGTTTTAGAATTTCTAGCGCTCAAGACCTATATTTCCCTACTATAGAGCCCATTCTATAGATATATCTATGGGCGGTAGTTAAGTCCCCACGTCGAAGTCTCTAGCCCTTAGAGCCTAGTCTAGAATTTCTACTAGAAAGCCCTACTAAGTAGCAAGTAGGCAGCGCTATAAACCTACTAAGCGCTAAGACTAGCCTAGAAAATCACTACTATAATTAGTAAGCTAGCTAATTAGCTTTAGTAAACTGGAAGCTAATTAAGTGCTTTTACTAGCACTATAAGTAAATAGTAGCCTATTTACAATGGCGGATCAAGCTAAAGGGAAGGGTATAGCCCCTAAAAGGGCTAGTAACCCAGCTGATTCAGGGTAATCTTCTAGGTCTCTACTACCTATACGAACCCTATTAGAAAATAAGGAAGATGGCGAAGACTATAGCGAGGTTATAGAAGTCCTAAAACAGTATATAAAATCTTTTATGCGAGTTATAGCTAGCTAATCTAGTGATATAAAAACACTACTTTTAAGTCTAAATACCATAAAAGCCTCTGTTAAGGATAGCGTTAGCGCTATAAAAATATATCTTCTACTTTAGCTTCTCTAACTAATAGTAGTAATGCTGCTGTTACTGGAAAGACTAGCTATAGTCCTAGATTTGATCCTTTTAGCGGTACTATAGATTTAGATTCTCCTCTATGTCCCTCTGGGAAAGAGCCCCATTTAGGGCCGGCTGTAGATAATACAGCTACTAGTAATTTAGACCCCCCTATAGATATAGGTTCTAAGGAAGGCTTTAAGGATACTATTACTAGTAGTATAGTAAAGGAGCTTTCTAAAAAGGCCTATACTATACCGGACGATAGTAAGCTTAGTAGGGAAAGCAATTTTAAATAGTGGATTCAGGCTTTAAGTACAGTGCTAAGAGCGTTAGGGATATCTCATTTTTTAGAAACCCCTGATATATCTAACACTTATAGCGACTCTGATTAAGCTGTTCTTTCAATGCTTCTACGCAATAGCTTATCTAGTGGCCCTAGGGCTGCTATATCGTGGATTTATATACCTTCTAAGGCCTTTAAGCTGCTTGTTAGGCAATATAGCCGACCTATAGAGTCTAAAAAGGAGGACGTCTATAACGAATTCCACGCCCTTACCTTTAGTACCTATGGAAAAGGCTTATCAGCTTTTAACGCTGAATTTAACGGCTATCTTGCTAAGCTTACTATAGCTAAAATAGATATAGATCCCTCTTTAATACTAAATCGGTATTTTAAAGCTCTAGAATCGAAGTTTCCTAGCTGGGTATCACGCCAAAAGAGGTTTATAAGACAGGCTAGAATACTAGGTCTTATAGCATCTAGCCTTAATATAGAATATCTAATGGCTGATATTCTAGAAGAATCTAGAAACCTGGCTATAGAGGCGTATAGAGCAGCTTACGAAGCTAATAGCTCTAATTCAACCCCTAATTCAAATTCTAACCCTAGTAAGAAGGGTAAAAATAAGAAAAAGGGGAAGAAGAAGGCTAGTTATAATATTAAAGGGCAGAATTATAGTGCTAAAAGTGCTGAACAAGCCTCCTTTATGCTAGGGTCCTATAACCTAGCTATAGAAGAAGAAGAAGAGGAATCCGACTCTAGTTCCAATTCTAGTTCTTCTAGCGATTCTAATACCCAATTAGTACAGCTATTAGTGTTAAAAGGGTATAAGAAGCGTAAGGACTTTAAAGGAAAAGGCCTTAAAACCTCATCTAATAACAAGGCAAAATATAAAGATAATCAGCCTAGAAGACGCCCTAGAGACCCCGCTGTTTATAATAGTTGGCTATACGATACGGGATCTACGGACCATATTAGTAATGGTAAAGAGCGGTTTACTACCTTTACGCCTAACATAGGCCAGTTACGCCCTTTTAATACTGGAAATGGCCTTGTAAGCCCGGCTGGTATAGGCTCTATTACACTAGAAGTATTATCTAGAAAGGGCACCCCTACCTATACTAAATTAGTATTAGATAACGTTTTAAACATTGTTAGTAGGGTTAGGCATTATAATTCGGGAGGTTGTCTTATAAAGGAAACCCTTTATAGGGGTAATAGACGCTATATAGCTATACTAGACTTTAAAAAATCAGGATTTTTTCTTGACGTTAAAGGCAGCTCTAAGCCTATATAACATGCAAATTTTGCTTTTCCTTAAGGCCTTTCTAGTTATACTACTAAAAGTATAGAGCTATAGCGTAATAAGATAGTAGTGGAAATTCCTTCTAATTCTATTAGAAAGAAAGACTATAGACCTATTATAGAGGATGCTATAGTATCTGAAGCTATGGAGCCTAAAAAGCGCTATAAGGTAAGGAACTCTCTGGCAAAGGGCACTACTTTAGAAGGTATAGGACCTTCTTTAAGGGGGAAAAGGCCCTGTAGGCCTATAGAGCCCTTAGCTACTGCCTAGGCCCCCTATCAAAGTCCCTGTAAGACTAGGGAGCCTAAGCCCTTAACTGGTACTAGAGACCTGCCCTATGTGCTAAGAGAGCCAGTTATAGAGGGGAATAAAGTAGTAGAAAAGGCTATATCTAGCCCTACTTTAAAGGAGCCTAATATAGGTCAGCGAGATTACTATAATCTACTTAATTTAGCTAAATTGTGGCACGTTAGGCTAGGCCATATAGGCCTACGTCTTTTGAAAAAGACCTCTAGTATTACTAAAGGGCTGCCTAATTTTGATAAAAATAAAGGAAGCTGATTTTCACTGCTCTAGCTGTGATCGAGGTAAAGCAGTGAGAAGGGTGAGTAAGGCTTTAATACCTGACCTACCTAGGGTCTTAGACTTAATAGTGGGCGATACTGTTAAAATTAGGCCTAGGCCTTATAATAGAAACCCTAACCGACCGACATTACACATCCGAAAACGCGTTCTTGGTCAGGACTGCTCCAAATCAACTGCACTCTTTTACAATCACTTCGTCCGATTAAGGACATAATATACGCCAAATTTAGCTATAGCGTAGTCGCCCGTTTAACGGCGCTATAGTTGGATTCTAACTGTATGATATGGTCGACTATAGCGAGAAATCTATAGTAGGGTTATATAGGCCTAGCTATTATATGCCCTACAAGCCCCCTTAGCGCCTCTAACCCTCTTAGCCTTTACCCTGCTACCTCTTACCCCTTGATTAACAAACCTGCTTTTAAACCTGATAATATAAGCTATAGCTTTGCGACCTACCTCTCTAACGCCGCTGCTACTACTACCGCTACTGCTACTACTTCTACCGCCACCCCTACTACCGCTATAACCGCTACTAGGTCGAGCGATATACCGTTTGATAGCCCTTTTAAAAGGCTTTCTAGCAGTTAACACGCTACTACCGCTACTACCCCTACTACTACCTTTATATCCCCTGAAAAGGGGAAAGAAAAGGCCCTTCCTCTAGCTACCCTTGCCCTTACCTTCTTAGGTCTTATAGACTAGATAGTTAGCCTTTCAATTAATAACCCGGCTTTTAAGGAAATTATAGAATATATAGGGCTAGCTAGAAAGCTAGCCTTAACGCAAATATTAAAAGAGGAGGAGAAGGAGAAGAAGATACTAGCTCTAATATTCCCCCCCTTTAATATTCAGCCCCTAAAGATAAAGAAGCAGTAGCAATAGTAACAACAATAGCAGCAACAGCAGTAATAGTAGCCAGCCCTTTAACCCTAGCCTAAGCCTAAGACCCGCCGAACCTAGGCTACTATAGTAGTAGCTAGGGTAAAGGCAATAAAACAGGGCCTTGAAAAACAGGTCCTTATACGCTTAGGACTAGCTACCTCTGCCCTTGGAAAGAAGACAGCCCTAGAGATCGTTCAAGCAGTTTAAAAGGCTATAGGGCACCCTATTAAGGGGGTAAGGACCCTGCCAAGTAGTAACCTTATACTAGTTATAGAAGATAAGAAAATCAAAAAGGCCTTAGAGGGAAATACAGCCTAGCTAGCCTCTTTATTACTAAAGGCCTCCCTCTATACTACCACCTAGGCAGTAGCCGTTAAAGGGATTATAACAGCTAACCAGGTAATGGAAGCTAGCCTCTTAGCAGCAGCAAAAGAGGTATATCCCTTAGCCCTTTAAGTAAAAGTCTAGCATCCTCTTTAAATCGAAAGAATAAGAGTCTTAGTACTTATAGCCTTCTCTAGCTAATTCGAGGCTTATTAGGCCTGCTAAGACGGCATTTTCTAGGCCTATAGGGCCCTAAAAGCAGAGCCTTATATCGATAAGGCTAAGGCTCTCTAGTGCTTTAACTGCTAGCGGTAGGGGCATAAAGCTAAATACTGCTACTCTCCCTTCCCCTACTATAAATATAGCTAAGATAAGAAGAAGTATACCAATAAGGCAGCCTATACTAAGGCCTAGCACTGCCGGAACTGCTAAAGGGACTAATATACTAGGGCAGAAGAATACCCTAAAAAAAAGAAGTATAGGGCTTAAGTAAAGGCCTACCTCTAGAATAGGCCTATTAACTTCGACCTTTCTAGCCCTCTTAAGCTAGTAGTATTAACAGAGAAGCGGCTAAAAGGAGAATAAGGCTATATAGTAGTAGCTGGAAAACGCTGCTAAGGACGCCCATCTATACCTGCTACTACTACCGCTACTACTACTACTATAGCCTCCCTCTTCTAACGAACGATAAAGGAGGCTTTTAGCAAGATTCCTACTACTACCTTCTCTTCTACTACTAGTCTTATAGTTACCGATTCTATACCCTCCTCCCTAAAGCCGGCAAGGGGCTCTATAGGAGAGGGGATATAGACATGCTCTAGCCCTTCTCTTACCTTTTCTCTACCTTTCTTTCTTTAGACTGCTCCCCCTCTTTCTCTTTAGACGACCTCCCTCCCCTCCCTTTAGCTAGTATCTTACTACTATACCTAAGGTAAGGGGGAAGGTTATAGGACTAGGCTTATAAGCTTCTAAGCTTTAAGCCTAGCCCTACCTTTTACCCCTTCTACTAATAAGACCCCCTTCCTAACTCCCCTACCCTAAGCCCTATATTAACTAAGATATAGGGCGTTCTTATAGGAGATAGGTAAGGGAATAGGTGCTATTTCCTTAGTAGCCTTCTAGACAGCCTCCCCTTACTTTGTTTTTCTTTTAGTACTGCTCTTTTCCTCTTATTAGACTGCCTACCTTGTCGAGCTCGTTAGAGGTTTTTCATCCGTTTTCCGGTTTTCCTCTACTATAAGTGTAAACTAGCAGCCCCTTATAGCCCTATAAGGGACTCTATAGGAGTAATAGATATCTATCTATAATAGAAACCCTATAGTCTTACTTCTAGTTGACCGTAAAAGTAGGTATAGGTGGGTTTTTAACCTACCTAATAAATCAGGCCCTATAGTAGCTAACGCTATTAAGGGCTTTTTGAGGGGCCTAAGGAATGGTTTTGGTAGATATCCTACTAAATTCCACTTTGACAGAGGCACTGAAATAACTGATTTATTAACTACTTAGTTCGCTAAAAGGGGTATTAAATTTAGCACTTCTGCCCCCTATATCTACGAGCAGAACGGCTTAGTAGAACTATCAGTTAGAGCTATGCTAGACCGTGTAAGGTGTACTATTCTTAGTAGCGCTTTACCCCAGTATTTATGGTGCTTTATACTAGAGGCTGTAGTGGAATTAGTTAATAGTACAGCTATAACTAATAAGGAAACCACTCCTTTCTAGGCGCTATTTAACGAGCTAGAGCCTGGTATTCCACATATACCTAACCTAGAGCGCTATAGGGCTATAGGCGCTAGAGTAGAGGCTATTATACCTCTAGAAAAACGGTCTAAATCGTTAAAATTTACCTCTAGAACGGAAGAGTGTAAATTACTAGCGGTATTAGGTTCCAAGACCTACCTAGTATATATACCGTCTAGAAGAGCAGTACTTAAAACCTCTACTGTTAAGTTTATAGAGGATAATACAGTACTAAGTCAGCCTACTGATAATACGGCTTTAAAGGGTGAATTAGTAGACCTAGACCTAGATTTAGATAGGGCTGTCAGCCCGGACCCTTCTAATCTTAATACTAAAAAGCCTATAAGTATAGAAATAGGACCTAGTAAGCTAGAACCCTACGAATCTTCTTCCAATAGTGAATTAGATGAACCCTCACCGGATAAGCCTATAAATCCGGTTATAGTAGAGTCTACTAGGCCTACTATATCTATTATAAAGCCTGAATTACCAGAGGCATTTCCCCAAACTATAAAGCCTATTTTTGCACCTAAGCCTATAGAAGTCATAGCGCCTAATCAGCCTATAACGAACGAACCTCTTAATAATAGTGATCTTATTTCAGAGGAGGATGAAATGCAGCTCGATTACTATAAGCTTTTAGCTAAGACTAGTAGCTATATACTATCTTTTGTCTATAAGGCTCGAAAAAGGGTGATATCTAAGGATAGTACGCCTATTACTTATAAGCAAGTCTTAAAACTACCTAAAGATGAGCGTAGTAAGTGGTTAGAGGCTATTACCAAGGAATTTATCCAGTTATTAGAGCTAGGGGTTTTTAAATTCCTACCTAGGAGTCCATTACCTTCTAACTATAAGCTTATTACCTATCGAAACGTTCTTAAGGTCAAAAAGGACGCTAAAAACAGGCCTATTAAATATAAATCTCAGTCAGTAGCTAGGGGCTTTATATAGGTAGAAGGCCTAGATTACACTAGAACCTACACCTCTACTAGTATACCACCTACTTGGCGTATACTTCTAGCTATAGGTGCTGTTCTAGACTGGGAAATAGAACAAGCTGACTTTATAGGGGCATTTCTCAATAGCGCTCTTAGAGAAGAAATATATATGGAAATCCCTAAAGGACTATTGGACCTAGCAGCTTCTAATAAGGCTATTTATAAGCTTTTACTGAAATACAGCTATAATCCTTCTACTCCTAATATTATTAAACTATCTAAAGCGTTATACGGTCTAAAACAAAGCCCTAGAGAGTGGCAAGATAAGCTTAAAATCTAACTTAAGAGCCTAGACTATCTCCCTCTGATTTTAGATCTAGGGGTCTTCTATAATGCTAAAACCTGCTACTTTATCGTTACCTATATAGATGAGTGTCTATTTATAGGGCCTGATATAGGCTATATAACTGATTTAAAGAAACAGCTTAATAAGGTCTACGCTATAGAAGACTTAGAGCCTGCCGCCTATTTCCTAGGCGTATAAATTATAAGGGATAGACCTAATAGGCGCCTGTGGCTTAACCAGTTATAGTATATAGAAGAGGCGGTTAGCCGCTTTAACTTAGCCGATTCTAAGCCTATATCTATTCCCTTATAGCCGGGGCTAGTAAGTCAACTTCAACTAGAGGAAGATATTACTAGCCACCTCTGTAATTCTACGGAAATTAAGCTCTATCAAAGCCTAGTAGGAACAGCTATATATATAATGCTCCTTACTAGGGTAGATATTAGCTTTACCGTACAGTGGCTCTCTAGGTCTTTAAATAGACCTACAAAATTACACTTAAACGCTGCTAAAAATCTTTTTAAGTATCTTAATAGTACTAAAGACTATAGCATCTGTTTTAGCTGTAACGGAAATACAGTAGCTGATCTAGGGCCTAAGCTTAGTAATAGTAGTAATACAACTACTAAGCTTAGTAGAGACTTTCACTCTAAGGACGGGCCTAGGCCCCTAACTACTACCTCTACTACAATAGTAGATTCTAGAAATGGTAAAGGTAGTAGCCGGACTTCTATAATTAATAGTAGTCTAGTCCCTATAGGCTTTAGTGATTCTGATTTTGCAGGGGATAAGGCTACTAGTAAATCCACCTACAGCTATCTATATAAGTTAGCCGGTAGGCCTATTAGCTGGAAAACGAAAGGAGCTACTACTATTGCTCTCTCTACCCTAGAAGCTGAAACTGATGGACTTATAGAGGCTATACGCGAAGTACAGTAGATTATAGGGCTATTTTCTAAACTTTACAGACCTATAGACTACCCTATTACTCTCTATAGAGATAATCAGGGCTCTATTACAATAGCTAATAACCCTGCTCTACATGCTAGAACTAAGCATACCCTGCTGAAATTCCGGTACGTTAGAGAGCAGGTTAAGGCTAAAATAGTCACTATTATATATCTTAATACTAAGTGTATGCCGGCTGACGGACTTACTAAAGCCCGAATAGTTAGTGGCTTTCAGTCGTTTATTAGGCTTTTAGGCCTATAACCTAAGGGAGCTTTTTACTAAGCTACCCTTGACCCCTATATATATACTCTATACTATATATATAGAAGTCCTGGCTTAGCCTGATTAGCTTATAAGACCAGTTAATAGTACTAGCTACTTTACAGCCCTCTGGAATTACCTAATTCCTCTATATAGCCTTAAAAGGCTTATAAGGTCCTAGCTACTGTAGTACAGTTCTATAGGCGCCCTTGTGCTAGCATTAGCTCCCTGCAGCGTTAGGGAGGCCTATATTACTCTAGCTACGTCTAGAAGTACTTTAGTATATAGTATAGCTATATTTGGAAAATATACGCTCCGGCTATTACTAGCAGTATACTTTCCTTTAGAGGGGGATTCTCTATGTAACTACCTGTTATTTCCTTACTAGAACTTGCTGAAAGAACGGAGTAAAAAAGGGCATAAAATTTAAAACCGCGCTAAAAATCGTTTTCTCTATAAGAGGATAAAGGCGCTTATAAGCCCTTTACGCCTTCTATACTCTAGTGCGTCTATCAGTCGCTAAGGTATAGAATATTTAGATATTATATATTACTAAACACTTTAAAGCTATAGTACCTATACCTTTAAATAGGTTATAGGTTTGATTTCAACATTATATATATTCTTACTTCTTTCTATATATAATAGGGG
Organism: Phyllachora maydis; assembly: GCA_029339225.1. Classification (NCBI taxonomy): domain Eukaryota; kingdom Fungi; phylum Ascomycota; class Sordariomycetes; order Phyllachorales; family Phyllachoraceae; genus Phyllachora; species Phyllachora maydis. The sequence goes on from JAQQPM010000004.1 coordinate 2,820,438, forward strand.
TTTATCCTATATATATAAGGGCATAACCCCTTTGTCTAACGGAATAGTTTTGCTCTTACGTTCTTATTTCTTAGGATTCTTCTATTCTTTACCTATATATAGCTTTCTAAGGCTTATAAAGGAACAGAAGAATAGAGGGGGTGTTAAACGTACAAAATAAGCTATAGCGCTCTAACGGTTAAAGCTTAGGCAAAACGGATTTCAGTTCTCAAACTACTAGATATATAGCTATATTCTAAGGGTGGACCCACCTTCGTAGGTACCGCTGACCAAGCTATATATTCCACTATATAGCCTAGAAATAGTTAGATTCTATTACGCTATCTGATCCCCGTAGGGGATATCTAGGTAGGCTGAACTAGTGCTATAGGAAAACCGTATAACGGGTGAAAAACCTATAACCGTATATAAAAAAAAAAAAAAAAAAAAAAAAAAGCCCTTGAAAAAACCGACATCACACATCCGAAAACGCGTTCTTGGTCAGGACCGCTCCAAATCGACTGCACTCTTTTGCAATCCACTTGTCCAATTGAGGACTTAACATATGCCAAATTTGGCTGCAGCGCAGTCGCTCGTTCGACGGCGCTGTGGTCGGATTCTGACCGTACGATATGGTCGACCGTGGCCAGAAATCTGTAGCTGCAGTGGGGCGGGCGTACGGGCCCTATAGTCACGTGCCCCAGCCCCGACTGTACTGACCCCTCTGACCCGAACCCTGCCAACCCGAACCCTGCCAACCTAAACCCTACCGCCCTTAGCCCCCTAGGGGCTGTCAATAAAGCCCCTAAGCGCTTGGGCCATAGCTTCCTAACCTACCTTACTACCGCTGCCGCTACTACTACTACTACTACTTCTTCCGCTGCTAACCCTGCTACCACTATAACTGTTACCGGATCGAGCGATATATCGTTCGATAGCCCTTTTAAAGGGCTTTCCAGCAGTCAACACGCCACTACCGCTACCACCGCCCCTACCCCTTTAAAAAAGGGGAAAGAAAAAGCCCTACTACCTGCAACCCTTGCCCTTACCTTCTCTGGTCTTATAGACCAGATAGTCAGTCTTTTAGTTAATAACCCGGCCTTTAAGGAAATCATCGAATATACCGGGCTAGCTAGAAAGCTAGCCTTAACGCAGATCTTAAAAGAGGAGGAGAAAAAAGCCCTGATATTTCCCTCGTTCGTTGCCTAGGCCCTAAGGTAGAAGAAGCAACAACAACAGTAATAATAACAGTAATAACAATAGCAACAGTAGCAGCAGCAATAACCCTCTACCGTCGAATCAGAGCCAACCCGCCGTACCTGGGCTGCTATAGCAGCGGCTAGGGTAAAGCCTACTAAGCTAGGCTTAGAAAAACAGGTCCTTATACGGCTAGGATTAGCCTCTTCCTCCCTTGGCCAAAAATCAGCCCTGGAAATCGTATAGGCAGTATAGAAGGCTATAGGGCACTCTATTAAGGGGGTAAGGACCCTACCGAGCGGTAACCTTATACTGGTTACTAAAGGAGAAAAAATCAAAAAAGCCTTGGAAGAAAACACAGCCTGGCTAGCCTCTTTATTACTAGAGGCCTCGATCTATACTACTACCTAGGCTGTTGCTGTTAAAGGGCTTACAACAGCTGACCGGGTAATAGAAGCTAGCCTTTTAGTAGCAGTAAAAGAAGTATATCCTTCGGCCTTAAGGGCTAAGGTCTGGTACCTCCTTTAGATCGAAAGAACAAGAGTCTTAGCTCTTATTGCCTTTTCTAGCTAGTAAAAGGCCTACTAGGCCTGCTAAGACGGAATCTTCTAGGCCTATAGGGCCCTAAAAGCAGAGCCCTATATCGATAAGGCTAGGGCCTTACAGTGCTTTAACTGCTGGTGATAGGGGCATAAAGCCAAATACTGCCACTCCCTTACCCTCTGCTATAACTATGGCTAGGAAAAGAAGAAGCATACCGACGAGGCGGCCTGTACTAGGGCTTAGCACTGCCGGAACTGCCGTAGCAACCACTATACTAGGGCAGAAGAATGCCCTAAAAGAAAGAAGTATAAGGCTTAGGCAAAATCTAGCCTATAAAACAGGCCTATTAACTTCGACCTCCCTGGTCCTCTTAAGCCGGTAATATTAATAGAAGACCGGCTAGAAGGGGAAGAAAGCTATATAGTAGTAGCTGGAAAACGCCGCTGTGGCCGCCCCCCTACAATAACCGCCACTACCGCTACCGCTACTACCGCTATAGCCTCCCTTTCCCAGCGAACTATAAGGGAGGCTTTTAGCAAAATCCCTACCTCTACCTTTACTACTACCGATCTAGCAGCTACTAGTACTATAGCTACTAGTTCTATACCCTCCTCCCTAGAGCTAGTAAGGGGCTCTATAGAGGAAGAGGATACGGATATGCTTTAGTCTCTTTTTCTGCCTTCTCTCCTTCCTTAGACTACTTCCCCCCTCTCTTTAGACTGTCTTTTCTTTCTTCCCTATAGCTAGTATCTTACTACTATACTAAGGTAAAGGGGAAGGCTATAGGCCTAGGCTTATAAGCTTTTAAGCTTTAAGCCTAGCCTTACCTTACCCCTTTTTGCTAACAAGACCCCTTTCTTATTCCCCTACCCTAAGCCCTATATTAATTAAGATATAGGGCGTTCTTACGGGAGATAGGTAGGGGAATAGGCGCAATTTCCCTTAGTAGCCTTCTAGACGGCCTCCCTTTACGTTGTTTTTCTTTAGTACTGCTCTTTTCCTCTTGCTAGGTTGCCCGCCTTGTTGAGCTCGTTGGAGGTTTTTCATCCGTTTTCCGGTTTTCCTCTAGCATTAGTGTAAGCTAGCAGCTCCTTATAGTCCAATAAGGACTCTATAGGTGGAATACAATATATATATAAAGGAAAAAAAAAGGGGGGTGTGATAGGGGGTAGGCCAATCTTCACTAGAGTAGATACCGCCCCTTTAGGAGTATAAAAACATACTGCCTAAAGGGGTATAGGCGAGACCGCTCCTAGCCTCTAAGCAACAGAGTGTTCTAGCAGTCTGGTAGCAATATGGCGAACTAGGGGGCGTATAGCGCCGCTGCCCCCTTTTTGGAGTCTATAGAGAAAGCTATATGTATCCCCTCTTTCCCTCTCCTTAAAGGAGGCTAAAGGGTAGGCCGGGCAACTGTCGAATATATGTCGGATGTCCTCTATAGCTAGGTAGTAGCGGCAGAGGGGGTTATTAACCCTAGGTACCTTATAGGTATAAAGGAATCCCCTTAGGCCTATCTTCCCTGTATAGGCCTGTATTAGCAGCGAGCTTTCGGCCTTAAAGAGGTTATAGTAGCGTCTTTAGAAGGCCTCCTTAAAGGCCTTAGCTAGGTTCTTCTCTTAAAAGGTAGCCTTAGCTGATTTCTCTAAGAGGCTCTTTATATAGGGGTTGTAACTAGAGGCCCTGGCCTTTTATAGATAGTAATCCTTTTAGGCGGTATAGAGGGGTTCTTTGTTAATAGCCTTCCTTAGTTGTTAGTTATACTACTAGGCTGTTACCTCCCTATTTCTTTCTTGCTTTATACGCCCTCTTAGGGGGAGGCTAGTCCTAGGGGTCCTGTTTCCAAGGGTAAGGCGTAGGGCTTCCTTCTGCTTAGCCACCTTTTTCCTTATAGCCCTGTTTATTCTAGCTTAGCTGGAGAAGGAGAGGGCGTTAAGGTAGAGGTTAAGGGGGGGGACGTTAGCCTTATAGTAGAGGCTTCGGACCGGTATCCTTTTATAGGCCCCTATAACCCTCCTTAGGGCCTTGTTCTTAGATGCTAGTAGGCCTCTAGCTATACCTTACAGCCTGTTTAGTGTTATAGGTATAGGGGTATGCTAGGCCAAGGCTGTATAGGCTAGGACCGGCTTTATTACTGCTGTATATAGGAGCCTAGTCTTTTCGATTCTAGGTCCTTAGGTCTTTCTAGCTAGCCTAGTAATAGCAAGGGACTGCGTTTTTAGCTTCTACTGTAAGGTACTAGCGTAGGCCTTCTAGATAAGCTTAGAGTCTAGCTAAACTCCTAGAAAACAGGCCTCTATAGCTGGTTATAGGGGGGAAGAATCCCCTGTTAGTCCTAGGTTAATAGGGTCGGTCTAGGGCCTTCTTCTAAGGGGGAAGTATATAAACTTGCTCTTTGCTGCTAAGAAGGTAACTCTAGCGGTTGTTGCCCAGTCTAGGTACTCTTTCTAGGCCTCTTCTAGCTGCCTAACCGTTGTTGTAGCTTCTCTGCTAAAGGCTAGTAGGTTGGTATTATCTATATAGCCTATAGTAGAGATAGTAGGGTATTTTCTCTCTAGTCTTTTATATAGGGGGTAGAGGTATAGGACTAAGAGGATTGGTAAAAGTGGTAAGCCTTGGGGTACTCCTGTTAGTACTAGGATTTGCTGGCTTTTTTGGCTGTTAAACAGGAGGCTAGTAGTCCTAGAGGAGAGGAATTCCTTTAGCTAGGATAGTAGCCAGGTAGGTAGCCCTAGCTAGTCTAGTATAGCTAGGAGCCTGTTATAAGGGATACTGTCAAAATACCCTAATAGGTCTAGCTATAGGAGGGAGGCCCTAGCTTTATACTTCTATACCTTCTAGATCTAAGCTATAAAGAGGTATATAGCCGATTTAGTAGATTTATAGCAGTAGTAGCCCTGTTATATTGCTAGAATTAGCTTAAAAGCCTCGGCTATATCCCTTATCTTAGTCCTTATAACTTTCTCTAGGACCTTGCTAATACAGTTAAGTAGGGCTATAGGGCAGTAGCCTCTAGGGGTATTATAGGTATCTAGCTGTTTTCCTAGTTTAGGGAGGACAATAGTAACTGCTTCCTTATATTTCTATAGATAGAAGCTATAGAGGAAGGATTTCGAGGCTAGTATAGTAAGGGCCTTATATAAGGGGTTGCTATAGGCCTTTAGAAAGCCTATAGGGAGTTCGTTAGGTCCTAGTACTTTCTAGGGTTTTATTGTTTTAATAGCCTCTTTTATATTATCTAGCCTAACCGTCTAGCTAACTGGTAGCCTAGGGCCTATTAGGGGTTCCTCCGGGCTATCCTTTTAGAGGGAGGGGGGGAAGAAGTATGCTGAAAGGGCCTCTACCTTCTCCTAGAAGGTACTAGCTTGTCTAAGGGTTAGTAGCTTAGAAGGGGGTAGGGCGGTAGTACTTTATAGCCTAGCCTATCTTTCTAGTTGCTAGAGCTTCTCTGGCTTTTCTCTAGCCTCTTATAGAAAGGCCCTCTAGGTCTTCCTCTTACTCTCTCTTATAGCCTTTGTTTACTCCTTCTAGGCTGACTTATAGGCAGTAAGGAGGGCCTGGTTACTAAGGGAGCGTTAGAGCTGTCTTTCTGCCCTTTTTCTCTCCTAGACTACCTAGTAGATTTTGTTGTTCTACTAGGGGGTACTCTTCCTTCTAGTAGTTACTAGGGTTCCTTTAGAGGTTATAGCCCTAGCAATACACTAGAGTTCCTCTAATAGTCGCCTATAGGCCTCCTAGAGCTTGGCTAGGTTAGAGAGGTATAATAGATATCTATAGCCCCTTATATTGTATATTAGGGAGCTAGCCTCTCTTACTACCCCCTCTTTATCCATCTTCTTCTACTAGAATCGGGGGGGCAGTAGTAGGGTTTCTGTAGTTTCTAGGTCGATATCTAGTACCTAGGGGTAGTGGTCTAAGCGTAAGTATATATCTAAGCCAGTATAGGAGCAGGTAAGGCTGCTACTAAGCTAGAAGTGGTTAATAGTAGAGGCCCTGCCTACTCGGCTCCCCTATAGCGCCCTAGTTATAGCGCTGTAGGGGGTATAAAGGGTAAGCCCCTGCTCTACTATTAATAGTAGTAGGTCTTCTAACCTAGGGCTAAAGCGGTTATATTGGTTCTAAAGGGGGTGGTAAAGGTTAAAGTCCCTAGCTAGAAGGTAAAGGCCTAGGCAGGCATTGATCTTCCCCCTTATTTCTTCTATAAGGGGGGTTAAGCCAGTCTGGGGTTAGGGGTTGTTATATAGGGACCAGACTATAAAGGGGCCGTTCTTAGTTTATATAGTAGCCCTAGCCTAGTCTAAGCTAGAGCTATAAGTCTATATTCCTAGTAGAAGTAATTTATGGATATAAAGTGAGGCCTGTCTGTTAAGGGTGAAAATAAGGTAGTAGGGGGCTAATCTAGGGTAGTAGGTAGAGTGCTATACCTGCCTATTAATCTAGGGTTCTTGTATAGCAAGTATTTCTTCTTTTGCTATAAAAAGTAGTACTTTCTATACCTTCTTTAAGCCCTATACATTCTAGAGGCATACCTTTATATCTCTATCTCCTCTAGCTATATAGTAGGTAGTGGTTGTTATATAGTAATAGCGTTAGCTAGTCTAGTATCTAGGTCTAGTTTAGGTCTAGTATCCAGGGGTCTAGGGGCTCCTATAGGCTCTAGGGTTCTAGTAGGTCTAGTAGCCCTTTTAGGGCTTATAGCAAGCGTAGAGGAAGGGGGGGTTTGGCCGCTAAGGTAGCTAAAGTAGGCAGTAATTGTGCTCTAGTAAGGGGTTAACCCTTTTAATGCTATTGGTCGGCCCCTCTGTCTCTTTCCTAAAACTATAGTATAGCCTTCCTCCCCCTCCTCTTATAATAGGGCCTTCTAAAGGGGATATTGCTACTGTTATTGCTGTTGCTACTATTGCTATTGATACTAGTATAGAGGCGGTTGGTTAACGTTAAAGGCCTTAGGCCTAGAACGTAGATATCCCTTAGCCTATACCTATACCTCTTTTAGGCAGGGGCAGGCCTTTAAGTAGGTATGGTAAGCTTAGTAGCAGTTGTGGCAGCGGGGTACCCTAGAGCAGGTAGGGGCTTCTAGCATAGTATAGCTGTTAGCGCTATAGTTATAGCAGATCTCTTCTTTGCTCCGGCATACCTTAGCCCTATAGCCCTATTTCTAGTACTATAGGCATTAGATAGGCTTAGCTTTATCGATCTAGGGCTCTGCTTCTAAGGCTCGGCAGCTCTAGAAGACCCCCTCCTTATAGGCTTTCTAGGCTACCTCTAGGGAGGTAAAGGCTATTAGTACCTTAACTCTAGTCCGTTCTAGCCCTTAAGGGTGCTAGACCTTTGCCCTAACCGCCATAGGGTATTGCTTCTTAGCTTCTTTTAGTAGGCCTTCCTCTATAACCCGGTCATAGACTATAAAGCCCTTAACCGCTATTACCTAGGATATAGTATATAGGGAGGCCTTCTTACTAAAGGCCCTTATAATCTAGGTAGTATTGCTCTCTAGGCTCTTCTTTATCTCTATATTCTCTATAACTAGAAGGAGGTTACTGCTAGAGAGCGTCTAAACCCCCTAAACTACTAGGCTAGAAGCCTGTTAGATAGCCTATACTACCTCTAGGGCAGATTTAGCAAGTACCTATTACTAGACTAAGCCTAGTTGGATAAGCACCTAGCGCTCTAGGCTAGGCCTAGTTACCTTACTAGCTATTAGCTTACTAGCTATATTAGCCTAGGTTAGGGCTATAGACTAGGAGTGGCTAGGCTGTTGCTACTATTGCTGCTATTATTATTAGTAGTAGCTAGGCTACTAAGGGTGTTGCTAGTACTATGGCTTAGGCGTTGCTAGGGTAGTAGGGCGGTTTTAGGGTGCTAGGGCTGCTGCTATTATAGCTAGGGCTTCTCTAGGCAGGTCCTAGAGCAGAGCTATAAGGGTAATTTACCTAGCTTTAGTAGTTGCTTCTACTATACTATAGAAGTTAGTACTATCCTTAGCTAGGCTAATTATCCAGACTAGGAGGCTAGAGAGCGTAAGGGCAAGCTTAGAAGGGCTAAGGGCAGCCTAGGTGGTTTTCTTGGTTACTAGGGCGATATAGTCGGCCTTAGCAGCACTATTGGTACTTCCTTCTTTCCCTGTATTTTTCTCCGATTTTTTCCCTAGCTTTTTCGAGGTTTTCTAGCTAGAAGGGGCTAGGGCTAGGGCGTACTAGCTGCCGTTTAGGCCCCTAAGGAAAGGGGTAAAGACGTTGGTTAAGGGGGGGCGCTAATTATAGGGGCGTTAATAGTAGGAAGGGCGCTAGAGCTAGGTGCTATAGGTACTATAGTTATAGCGCCTATAGCAGTCTCCTTAGCAGTAGTAGAGGTGGTAGTTTAACAGTCTTCTATTTCTATATTATCATTTAGGTAGTCTATACTTAGGGGTTAGTAGTCTGTACTTAGGGGCTAGCTGAGAGGGTTGTTATTATTATCGTTAGCTATAGGTAAGGCAGGGTTGCCAGGGCATAGAGCCGCATTAGTAGCCTATATACGAGGAAATTGCAGTTGCAAGAGGGCAGCTAGGCTCGCCATTTTCTACATTTTCGCACGCCTAGGGCTGTCGCGCAACTGACAGCGCTATAGCGAAAATTGGCAGGCGTTATGTCCTTAATCGGACGGTTCGAATGGATGTGGTTGTACGCGATTTGGTGTAGTTTTGACTAAAAACTCGTTTTTCGTTTTTAGGTGTCGGTTCTATAGCCTAGAAATAGCTTTAAAAGGCTTTTCTATTTTTAGATTTATGCCCTACTTTTGTGCAGATAGCCTCCTTAGGCTGTATAAGCGCTAGAAATAGCCTTAAAAGGCTCTTCTACTAGGTTACCTACCTACCATATACCTACCCTATACCGCAGGAGCGAAAACAGAACTTATAGGAAAAGTCGTGCGGCTTACCCTGCAGCTTAGGTGGCCGTAAGTCGATTATTTAAAATCGCCAGCTTATTTGGTTTTTCGGGAAGGCGCCATGCACCGACTAAGGCGCTCCTGCCGTATCGAAGGCAGGAACGGTCCTAGAGGGTATATATAGGAAAGGAAATTGCGAAGCCTTACCTACTTGGACTAGAAATCAAATTACTACGTTACCTACAACTATAAGCCTTATAGGCCTTTAAGACCTACTAAAAGCCGTGATATATAAGCTTAAAGCCCCTATAATATAGCGCTATAGCCTATTACTATACTGTTATATAAGGACTTTTATAGAGGGAATACAGTAAAGGGCCCTACTTTACTATATTATATATATTGTATTCCACCTATAGAGTCCTTATTGGACTATAAGGAGCTGCTAGCTTATACTAATGCTAGAGGAAAACCGGAAAACGGATGAAAAACCTCTAACGAGCTTAACAAGGCGGGCAATCTAGCAAGAGGAAAAGAGCAGTACTAAAGGAAAAACAACGCAAGGGGAGGCCGTCTAGGAGGCTACTAAGGGAAATTGCGCCTATTCCCCTACCTATCTCCCGTAAGAACGCCCTATATCTTAATTAATATAGGGCTTGGGGTAGGGGAATAAAGAAGGGGTCTTGTTAGCGAAAGAGGTAAAGGTAGGTCTAGGCTTAAAGCTTAAAAGCTTATAAGCTTAGCCTTATAGCCTTCCCTCTTACCTTAGTATAGTAGTAAGATACCAGCTATAGAGAAGAAAGAAAAGACAGTCTAAAAAGAGAGAGGGGAAGTAGTCTAAGGAAGGAGAGAAGGTAGAAAAGAGACTAAAGTATATCTATATCCTCTTCCTCTATAGAGCCCCTTACTGGCTCTAGGGAGGAGGGTGTCGAACCGGTAGCTATAGTACCAGTAGCTGCTAGGTTAGTAGTAGTAAAGGTAGAGGCGGGGATTTTGCTAAAAGCCTCTCTTATAGTTCGCTGGGAAAGGGAGGCTATGGCAGTAGTGGCGGTAGCGGTAGCGGTAGTAGCGGTTGTTGTAGGGGGGCGGCTACGGCGGCGTTTTCCAGCTACTACTATATAGCTTTCTTCCCCTTCTAGCTAGTCTTCTGTTGATATTGCCGGCTTAAGAGGGCCAGGGAGGTCGAAGTTAATAGGCCTGTTTTATAGGCTAGATTTTGCCTGAGCCTTATACTTCTTTCTTTTAGGGTATTCTTCTGCCCTAGTGTGGTGGTTGCTATGGCAGTTCCGGCAGTACTAAGCCCTAGTATAGGCCGCCTTAGTATACTTCTTCTTTTCTTGGCTGTAGTTATAGCAGAGGGTAGGGGAGTGGCAGTATTTGGCTTTATGCCCCTATTACTAGCAGTTAAAGCACTGTAAGGCCCTAGCCTTATCGATATAAGGCTCTGCTTTTAGGGCCCTATAGGCCTAGAAGATTCCGTCTTGATAGGCCTAGTAGGCCTCTTGCTGGCTAGAAAAGGCGATAAGAGCTAAGACTCTTGTTCTTTTGATCTAGAGGGGATACCAGACCTTAGCCCTTAAGGCCAAAGGATATACTTCTTTTACCGCTGCTAGAAGGCTAGCTTCCATTACCCGGTCAGCTATTGTAAGCCCTTTAACAGTAATAGCCTAGGTAGTAGTATAGATCAAGGCCTCTAGTAATAAAGAGGCTAGCTAGGCTGTGTTTTCTCTAAGGCTTTTTTAATTTTTTCTCCTTTAGTAACCAGTATAAGGTTACTGCTCGGTAGGGTCCTTATCCCCTTAATAGGGTGCCCTATAGCCTTCTATACTACCTGTATAATTTCCGGGGCTGATTTTTGGCCGAGGGAGGAAGAGGCTGATCCTAGCCGTATAAGGACCTGTTTTTCTAAGCCTAGCTTAGTAGGCTTTACCTTAGCCGCTGCTATAGCAGCCCAGGTACGGCGGGTTGGCTCTGATTCGACGGTAGGGGGTTGTTGCTGCTGCTACTATTGTTGTTGCTGTTGTTATTGCTTCTTCTGCCTTAGGGCCTGGGCAATAAACAAGGGAAATATCAGGGCTTTTTTCTCCTTCTCTTTTAAGATCTGCGTTAAGGCTAGCTTTCTAGCTAGCCCGGTATATTCAACGATTTCCTTAAAGGCCGGGTTATTAACTGAAAGACTAACTATCTGGTCTATAAGACTAGAGAAGGTAAGGGCGAGGGTTGTAGGTGGTAGGGCTTTTTCTTTTTTTTCTTTCCCCTTTTTAAAGGGGATAGGGGCGGCGGTGGCGGTAGTAGCGTGTTGTCTGCTAGAAAGCCCTTTAAAAGGGCTATCGAACGATATATCGCTTAACCTAGTAGCGGTTATAGTAGTAGCAGGGTTAGCAGCGGAAGTAGTAGTGGTAGTAGTAGTAGCAGTAGCGGTGGTAAGGTAGGTTGAGAAGCTATGGCCCGAGCGCTTAGGGGCTTTGTTGATAGCCCCTAGGGGGCTAGGGGCAGCAGGGTTCGGGTCAGTAGGGTTTAGGTCAGAGGGGTTAGTATAGTCGGGGCTAGGGCATGTAACTATAAGGCCCATACGCCTGCCCTGCTGCAGCTGCAGATTTCTAGCTACAGTTGACCATATTGTACAGTCAGAATCCAACTATAGTGCCGTTGAACGAGCAACTGCGCCGCAGCCAAATTTGGCGTATGTTAAGTCCTCAATTGGACAAGTGGATTGCAAAAGAGTGCAGTCGATTTGGAGCGGTCCTGACCAAGAACGCGTTTTCGGATGTGTGATGTCGGTCCTACTTTACTATATTAGCACATACCTAGGAAGTGCTATTTAGGCCATATTAACGCTGTTGCTGCCCCTACGTACCCTAAACAACTACTACTAGTAGGCTATAGTGGTTATAGATCCTTATATAGGATTACCCATTCTAATAAGAAGTCCTGAAACAGCATATAAAATCTTATAAGCGAGTTATAGCTAGCTAATCTAGTGATATAAAAACACTACTTTTAAGTCTAAATACCCTAAAAGCCTCTGTCGAGGATAGCGTTAGCGCTATAAAGAATATATCTTCTACTTTAGCTTCCTTAACTAATAGTAGTCAAACTACGGCTGCTACTACTGGAAAAACTAGCTATAGTCCTAGATTTGATCCTTTTAGCGGTACTATGGATTTGAATTCTCCTCTATATCCCCCTAGGAAAGAGCCCCATCTAGGGCCGGCTGTAGATAATACAGCTACTAGTAATTTAGACCCCCCTATAGATACAGGGTCTAAGGAAGGCTTTAAGGATACTATTACTAGTAGTATAGTAAAGGAGCTTTCTAAAAAGGCCTTTGCTATACCGGACGATAGTAAGCTTAGCAGGGAGAGTAATTTTGAACAGTAGATTCAGGCTTTAAGTATAGTGCTAAGATCGTTAGGGATATCTAATTTTTTAGAAAACCCTAATAGATCTAACACTTATAGCGACTCTGATCAAGCTGTTCTTTTAATGCTTCTACGTGATATCTTATCTAGTAGCCCTAAAGCTGCTATATCGTAGATTCATATACCTTCTTAGGCCTTTAAGCTGCTTATTAGGCAGTATAGCCGACCTATAGAGTCTAAAAAGGAGGACGTCTATAATGAATTCCACGCCCTTACCTTTAGTACCTATAAAAAAGGCTTATCAGCTTTTAACGCTGAATTTAACGGCTATCTTGCTAAGCTTACCTTAGCTAAAATAGATATAGATCCCTCTTTAATACTAAATCAGTATTTTAAGGCTCTAGAATCTAAGTTTCCTAGCTGGGTATCACGCTAAAAGAGCTCTATAAGACAGGCTAAAATACTACGTCTTACAGCATCTAGCCTTAATATAGAATATCTAATGGCTAATATTCTAGAAGAATCTAGGAACCTAGCTATAGAGGTGTATAGAGCGGCTCACGTAGCTTATAGCTCTAATTCAACCCCTAATTCAAATTCTAACCCTGGTAAGAAGGGTAAAAATAAGAAAAAGGGTAAGAAGAAGGCTAGTTATAATGTTAAAGGGCAGAATTATAGTGCTAGAAGTGCTGAACAAGCCTCCTTTATGCTAGGGTCCTATAACCTAGCTATAGAAGAAGAAGAGGAATCTGACTCTAATTCCGATTCCAGTTCTTCTAGCGATTCTAATACCCAATTAGCATAACTATGAGCGTTAAAAGGGTATAAGAAGCGTAAGGACTTTAAAGGAAAAGGCCTAAAAACCTCTTCTAACAAGGCAAAATATAAAGATAATAAGCCTAGAAGACGCCCTAGAGACCCCGCTCTTTATAATAGTTGGCTATACGATACGGGATCTACGGACCATATCAGTAATAGTAAAGAGCGGTTTACTACCTTTACGCCTAACATAGGCCAGTTATGCCCTATTAACACTGGAAATGGCCCTATAAGCCCGGCTAGTATAGGCTCTATTATACTAGAAGTATTATCTAGAAAGGCCCCCCCTACCTATACTAAATTAGTATTAGACAACGTTTTATACCTACCTAATATTGATATAAATATTGTTAGTAGGGTTAGGCACTATGATTCGGGAGGTTGCCTTATAAAGGAAACCCTTTACAGGGGTAATAGACGCTGTATAGCGATACTAGACTTTCAAAAATCGGGATTTTTTCTTCACGTTAAAGGCAGCTCTAAGCCTATATTACATGCAAATTTTGCTTTTCATTTAGGCCTTTCTAGTTTTACTACTAAAAGTATAGAGCTACAGCGTAATAAGATAGTAGTGGAAATTCCTTCCAATTCTATCAGAAAGGAAGACTATAGACCTATTATAGAGGATGCTATAGTATCCGAAGCTATAGAGCCTAAAAAGCGCTATAAGCTAAGGAACTCTCGGGCTAAGGGCACTACTTTAGAAGGTATAGGACCTTCTTTCAGGGGGAAAAGGCCCCGTAGGCCTATAGAGCCCTTAGCCACTGCCTAGGCCCCCTATCTAAGTCCCTGTGTGACTAGGGAGCCTAAGCCCTTAACTGGCACTAGAGACCTGCCCCGTATGCTTAGAGAGCCAGTTATAGAGGGGAATAAAGTAGTAGAAAAGGCTATATCTAGCCCTACTTTAAAGGAGCCTAATATAGGTCAGCGAGATTACTATAATCTACTTAATTTAGCTAAATTGTGGCACGTTAGGCTAGGCCATATAGGCCTACGTCTTTTGAAAAAGACCTCTAGTATTACTAAAGGGCTGCCTAATTTTAATAAAATAAAGGAAGCTGATTTTCACTGCTCTAGCTGTGATCGAGGTAAAGCAGTGAGAAGGGTTAGTAAGGCTTGAATACCTGACCCACCTAGGGTCTTAGACTCAATAGAGGGCAATACTGTTAAAATTAGGCCTAGGCCTTATAATGGAAACCCTATAGTCTTACTTCTAGTTGACCGTAAAAGTAGGTATAGGTGGGTTTTTAACCTACTTAATAAATCAGGCCCTATAGTAGCTAACGCTATTAAGGGCTTTTTTAGAGGCCTAAGGAATGGTTTTGGTAGATATCCTACTAAATTCCACTTTAACGGAGGCACTGAAATAACTGATTTATTAACTACTTAGTTAGCTAAAAGGGGTATTAAATTTAGCACTTCTGCCCCCTATATCTACGAGTAGAACGGCTTAGTAGAACGATCAGTTAGAGTTATACTAGACCGTATAAGGTGTACTATTCTTAGTAACGCTTTACCCTAGTATTTATAGTGCTTTATACTAGAGGCTGTAGTGGAATTAGTTAATAGTATAGCTATAACTAATAAGGAAACCACTCCTTTCCAGGCGCTATTTGACAAGCTAGAGCCTGGTATTCCACATATACCTAACCTAGAGCGCTATAGGGCTATAGGCGCTTGAGGAGAGGCTATTATACCTCTAGAAAAACGGTCTAAATCGTTTAAATTTACCTCTAGAACGGAAGAGTGTAAATTACTAGCGGTATTAGGTTCTAAGACCTACCTAGTATATATACAGTCTAGAAGAGCAGTACTTCAAACCTCTACTGTTAAGTTTATAGAGGATAATACAGTACTAAGTCAGCCTACTAATAATACGGCTTGAGAGGGGGAATTAGTAGACCTAGACCTAGATTTAGAGAGGGCTGTCAGCCCAGACCCTTCTAATCTTAATACTGAAAAGCCTATTAGTATAGCAATAGGACCTAGTAAGCAAGAACCCTACGAATCTTCTTCCGATAGTAAATTAGATAAACCCTTACCGGATAAGCCTATAAATCCGGTTATAGTAGAGTCTACTAGGCCTACTATATCTATTAGAAAGCCTGAATTACCAGAGGCGTTTCCCTCAACTATAGAGCCTATTTTTACACCTAAGCCCATAGAAGTTATAGCGCCTAATCAGCCTATAACGAACGAACCTCTTAATAATAGTAATATTATTTCAGAGGGGGATAAAATGCCGCTTGATTACTATAAGCTTTTAGCTAAGACTAGTAGCTATATACTATCTTTTGTCTAGAAGGCTCGAAAAAGGGTAATATCTAAGGATAGTACGCCTACTACTTATGAGCAAGTCTTAAAACTACCTAGAGATGAGCGTGGTAAGTAGTTAGAGGCTATTACCAAGGAATTTATCTAGTTATTAGAGCTAGGGGTTTTTAAATTCCTACCTAGGAGTCTATTACCTTCTAACTGTAAGCTTATTACCTGTCGAAACGTTCTTAAGGTTAAACAGGACGCTAAAAACAGGCCTATTAAGTATAAATCTCGGTTAGTAGCTAGGGGCTTTATACAGGTAGAAGGCCTAGATTACACTATAACCTACGCCTCTACCAGTATACTACCTACTTAGCATATACTTCTAGCTATAGGTACTGTTCTAGACTAGGATATAGAACGAGCTGACTTTATAGGGGCATTTCTTAATAGCGCTCTTAGAGAAGAAATATATATGGAAATCCCTAAAGGACTATTAGACCTAGCGGCTTCTAATAAGGCTATTTATAAGCTTTTACTGAAATACGGCTATAATCCTTCTACTCCTAATATCATTAAACTATCAAAGCGTTATACAGTCTAAAACAAAGCCCTAGAGAGTGGCAAGATAAGCTTAAAATCTTACTTAAGAGCCTAGGCTATCTCCCTCCTATTTCAGATCCAGGGGTCTTCTATAATGCTAAAACCTGCTACTTTATCGTTATCTATATAGATAACTGTCTATTTATAGGGCCCAATATAGGCTATATAACTGATTTAAAGAAACGGCTGAATAAGGTCTACGCTATAGAAGACTAAGGGCCTGCCGCCTATTTCCTAGGCGTGCAAATTATAAGGGATAGACATAATAGGCGCCTATGGCTTAACCAGTCACAGTATGTAGAAGAGGCGGTTAGCCGCTTTAACTTAGCTGATTCTGAGCCTATATCTATTCCCTTATAGCCAGGGCTAGTAAGTCTACTTCAACTAGAGGAAGATATTACTAGCTACCTCTGTAATTCTACGGAAGTTAAGCTCTATTAAATCCTAGTAGGAACAGCTGTGACGGATCATGGTGACGGTTATGGTGTGACCCATTTAGGACTAGGGTTCTCTATGCCTAGACATCCTGACGAGTTTCTAGTTAGGCTTAGAGACGCCTATATAAGGAGTGGCAGGTCCTATGGTAAGAAGAATAACAGGCATATTCACATCTTTACATCTATTACCTGCTTTTTATATAACAGTTATAAGCCCGGCGCTAGTATTATTCACTTGACTAACTACGTACTATATGTATTAAGCCCTTCTATTATTATTCCTACTCTGTTATCCTCCTCTTAACTCTCTACTTAAGATATTAATAACTCTAAATTCAGTATATTCAACATCCGTTATCCTAAAAGGACTGTTAAAATAGATAGTCCATCGTCTCGATGTATAGACGCTAGCTTTAGCCCTTGGAAATTAAGAAAGATATTAATCTAGATTTGATATCTACTCCTACTAATATGGAAATTCTCGACCTAGGACGTAAAGAATAGGCTTAACAAGCTAATTCTAAGTATATAGCCTAGTATAACAAGGCTATTATATATCATCAAGAGAAAATTCAACTTCTTAGTACGTCGACTTAGGATATAGCTTTAGTATCTCCTCTACTAGTTTAGCCGACCCTTATTACCCTATATAACTTAGAAGAAGTTTAAAGGACTTACCTCCTATCATAACAATCTAAGAGGGCTACTGCTAAGCTAAAGGAGGTAAATTACCTAAAGTTTCTATACTGGATTCTTTAGTCTATAGATTACAACGTTAGAGAGATAGCTATTCGGTTATATTAGTTATTAAAGTAGAGATAAGGGTTAGAATAGTACTAGAATCTTCGGCCTTTTATATAAGCTTTAAAGAAAGATAATGCTCTATTAGACTTAGTAGAGAAAGTCTAGATCGAATCTTAGTATAAGGTAGTACTTAGACAGGCTAAGAATAGCCGAACTAGGCCAATCCACTAGTATAAGGACTAGCAGAAATTTTACTAGGTTATGCTAATTAAGAGGATTCTAGCTATTATAGGTGTTATTACTGTTAAAAGAGTTCTTTAGGCTCTAGTAGTAAGGCTAACTCTATAATAGGCTAATAGTTAGCTCTAACAGATTGTTCTAGCTAAAGTAACCGGCTAAATAAGTCTACTTATATTAGAGATTATTAATGGGACCCTCCTTAGCCTTATAACAGAATCTTAGTAGTAATAAGCCTATAGAAATCCGGCTAGAGTTTACTCTACCTTCGCTTAACTTTCTAATAAGGAGAACCCGCTGCCTACTCTACGCTCTAACTAAGAAAGAGGCTAAGGATAGTCTTAAAGACGGTAAAGCTAGGGTAGTTAGAGTAAAAATCATTAAGAATCCTAAAATAGGGGCTACTAATACCCTTATCTGCCTCTTCCTTATACCTATATCTAAAAACCTAAAGATTATAGGAGAGTTAAGCTATTATATGTAGGATCGATAAGCTAAAGAGTTACTTTATCTGCTAAGGAGTAATAGTCTATTCAAAATCTCGTTTATTAGCATCTCTAGTAGGCTAACCTTTATATAACCCTAGAATTAAAAGGATAGTTAAAGGGTAAGGGGCTAGATATAAAGAAGCTATAGGTTCTAAAGTCCTTTAGTACTTAAGGACAAGATTATTAGCTAAATAAAGTTTTCTAAAGCTTTTAGTTTCTATCTTAGCTTGAAAAATCAGAGTTACAATTTTCTAATATACCTTTCTTTAACCCTACCCTATTTACTACTACCCTAGGTACAGTCTATAGGGTATTTAGCACTTAGAACCCTACTTGTTACCCTCTTTTAGACAGTACCCTCCTTTACAACTATATAGCTATTTATATAGTTAACTCTAAGGATTTACTTAACTATAAGACGTTTAAGCCGTCTACCCCTAACGCTGTTATAGAGGTAGGCTTAATAATGTTGCCTATTTCTAGGATAAGACGCCAGACTCTAAGGAAGATTTTTCAGAATAACAAGGGTAAAAAGATAGTAGACTTGATTCTTTAGAACGTAGTTGTTATAGAGGGATTTTATACTAATATTATATCGGCTATACTTCTATACTAAAAGGGAATCTGGCTTTTAGGGGCTAACAATACCCTAAGAGTCAGAGACATAGTAAGCTTGGTTATTCTTATAACCCTATAGGAAAAGTTCAACTTAATAGTGCTTAAATATAAGCCGCTTACCTCCTATATAGTCTTAAAACCCCTTCTAATAAGTAACAATAGTATTATAATAATAATAGCTTAGAAATAAGTAAAATTGAGAGGATAGAAAAGGACGTATAAGCTATATAAGGCTTATATAGATCCTAAAGAACTATAGTACTTAAGGATAGGACACCTAGGTCCTAAGGTACTATAATTATTAGTAAACTATGCTCGGGGTATAAATCTGTTATAGCCTAACAATAGTAATCTGATTAGGATACTATAGCTTAAGTATTTAGTATATACCTAGGTATATATAACAAAAGTAGTATCTAGGCAGGAGTCAGGCGGAAAAGCCGCTAGACCGGTTTTATAGGATTACCTAGGATCTCTTCGAATTTTCCTAGGGATATATAGGCTATAATAGGATTCTCTTTATAGTAAATAAGTTTAGTAGGAAGGTATAGGCCTTCTAGATAAAAGGTAAAGGATAAGAAAACCTTCTTTAGATTCTAAAGAGGTTCGACGCCTAGACTAGGCAATAGTATAGGTTATCTATCTGTTTCTTCCGCTATAATAGTAAGACATCTGTTAAATCTTCTTAAGGAAAAACTAAGTATAAAAAATAGACGGACTATAAAGGAATTAGCTTAGAAATCCCGCCTTTATATATATAGCCTAATAGGACTTGTTAAAAGAAACAGAAGGACTATTGTTAATAAGTTAATAGTAATATAGTTAGGGGCAAGCCTTTCTAAGGATCTATAGCCTAAGACTATAGAGGCTGCTATATATCTTTATAACTTGTCCCCTAGGCTTAGAGATAATCCGAGATCCCTAAACGAGAAGTTTCTATTATAGTTTTAGAACTTTTTTCGTTTTTACAACCTAGCTATTATCCGCAAAGCTATGATTGATCTAAGGCCTTAGCTTAATGGCCTTTACGTATACAGATATGCTGGTTATCCTCTTAAGAAGGATAGAGAGAAGGATATAATTTAGAGACTTTATAAAAATCGACCTTAAGCCTATATTAGCTATCTTATAGGTTATATCGCTATTATATTGTATAGGATATAGGTCCTAGAGCTTAACAGGGTAATTACCACCCGGAATATTCAGTTTGATAAGACAGTTTTCTATATAGGAAGGGAGGTAGATTCTAAGGCTTAGGCTGTCCCTATCTTACAAGAACTGGCAGACTAGCTAGATAAGCCGGCAGAGGAATATAAGTTTAATACTATCTTTAAGATAATATAGAATCTGGATCTTGCTAGTCCTGTTAGACTAATAGCTACTAAAGAGAATAAGGAAAAGCTCCTAGCTATAGAGCTAAAAGAGTATTGGTTAGATGCTATTACTAGCTAGGACAAGGTATATACTAATATTATAACCAGACTATTTACTCTAGAGCAAATACCTAAACCTGGAATACCGATTCTAGATTATACTAGGTTTAATAGCTATAGTAACAGAGCAGACTCTCCCTAAAGTATAACTAAAGGAGGAACATAGTCTAAAGATAAGGTATATCGCCATAGTCCGTTAGAAGAATTTAAAGCTAGGGCAGGTATTATAAGCCGCTAGTATACCGATAATAAGATAATAGAAAGACCGTTAGTCGGAGAACTGGACTCTAAAGCTAGGATCTTAGGGGTATATACTAGTAATATGCAAGTACTTAGCGACCTAGCCCCTTAAAGATAAGGTCGGCCCTAAAGCAGTAGAAACCGTATATTTATAGTAGAGCTAGGCTGATATAATCTTTATTAGTATAATGCTATACTTAAAGATATCTTTAGTATTTTTAATATAGAGAGAACGGCGGTATTATCGCTACTACTTATTTTTATAGCTAACTACTTTTCTAATTAGCTAGTAGCTAGCTATAAGAAGGAGTTTAAAACAGTATATGCTATAGTAGCAGGTGCTATTCGACATTAGAAACGCTTCTTAGAACGAAAAGAGAAGCATAAGTTGTAGAAAAAGGATATACTAAAAGGTCCTTAGGATAAGAAAGAGTTTATCCCAGGGAAGGAGCATAAATCAGAATTGCCGTTAGAACCTAAGACTTAAAGTAAAGCTATAAAGTTACCCTTTAGAAAGATATAGATATCTATAGCTTAGGCTAAGATTAACTAGCTAAATAAACTACAGACCTATAAAAAGATCCTAAAAGATTAGTATAGGATATAGCCTCTCCTATTTAAATAGGTACTAAAGTATAAGCTTAATCTAGATAAGATGGTTATTAGGCTAAAGATAAGGATTTACATCTAAGAAGATCTTTAATATCTAGAGTTAGTTAAGTCAACTTATATAGTAACTCTGGCTACTAAGTCCCTTAGAGTAAGTATAGCCCTAGCAGCGCATTTTGATCTAGAAATCGACTTATAGGACGTTATAAATGCCTTCTACAACGTACTCTAAGAGTCGTTTAGCCAGGGCCTAGTAATCTGCAATCTTCTAGAAGGATTTAAGGAGCTAGGACTTCTTATTTAGGTTAATAGGGCTCTATATAGGCTTAAGGACTCCCCTCTCCTCTAGTATCTCGAATTCTTAGGCTTTCTTAAAAATCTTAGACTTTAGAAGTCCAAAGAAGAGCCGTATCTATTTTATAATATAGATCGACATATCCTCTTGATATTCTATATAGATACCATAATGCTTCTTTATTATTATTAGTATAAGGACTATACTATAGACCTAAAGGCGAAATTACTAGGTAAATATAAAGCGAAAGTATAGCCTAAGGCGGAATAGTTTCTTAGTATTCGGATTATCAGGGACAGAGTTAACTATACGATTATACTTATTTATAACATATATATTAAGAAGGTGGCAAAGAAGTATAGGCTAGATAGATCTACTATTGTTCCCCCTATACCACTCCTAACAGTTAGACTTAGCAAGAATAACGGCTAGGCTACTAAGAGGAAGGTAAAGCTAATATAAGAACTGGTAGGGACGATCCTATATACGGCGATTATAGTCCGTCCAGATATAGCCTTTACTACATCTTATCTTTCCCGCTTCTTAACAAACCTATTAGCCTGATATATCAAGGCTGCTAGACAGATAATCCGGTATCTATATTATACAAGGTTTCTCAGGATTATATATAGGGGCTACTCTAGTCAGGCCTATATACTTTATATTACTAGTAACGCCTCCTTTATAGACGATTTAGACTTACAACGATCGTCTTAAGGTCATACAATCATAATGTTCAGGGGACTTGTCCAGTAGAATACGTCTTATTTCTTTCCCTATAACCCTATTTATTCTAGCCTGGCTAGAGAAGGAAAGGGCATTAAGATAGAGGTTAAGGGGGGAGACGTTAGCCTTATAGTAGAGGCTTTAGATTAGTGTTCTCTTATAGGCCCCTATAACTCTCCTTAGAGCCTCGTTTTCGGCTGCTAGTAGGCCTTTAGTTATACCCCGTAGCCTATTTAGTGTTATAGGTATAGGGGTGTACTAGGCTAAGGCTATATAGGCTAGGACTAGCCTTATTACTGCTATATATAGGAGCCTAGTCTTTTCGATTCCAGGTCCTTAGGTCTTTCTAGCTAGCCTAGTAATAGTAAGGGACTGTGTTTTTAGCTTCTGCCATAGGGTATTAGTATAGGCCTTCTAGGTAAGTTTAGGGTCTAGCTAAACCCCTAGAAAACAGGCCTCTATAGCTGGTTATAAGGGGGGGAAGTCCTCTATTAGTCCTAGGTTAATAGGGTTAGTCTAGGGCCTTCTTCTAGGGGGAAAGTATATAAGCTCGCTCTTTACTGCTAAGAAGGTAACCCTGGCGGTTGTTGCCCAGTCTAGGTAC
Organism: Phyllachora maydis; assembly: GCA_029339225.1. Classification (NCBI taxonomy): domain Eukaryota; kingdom Fungi; phylum Ascomycota; class Sordariomycetes; order Phyllachorales; family Phyllachoraceae; genus Phyllachora; species Phyllachora maydis. The sequence continues at coordinate 2,842,495 of JAQQPM010000004.1, forward strand.
TCTCTCTAGCTTTATAGTCTCTCCCTAGTAGTAAAAGAGACTATAGGGTTAAAGAGATTCCTTAAGGACCTGATAGTTAAACTGTTAGTTCTATGGCGGATTTTCTATAATAATACACAGACTATTAGGTTAGTAGTTAATAAAGGGGAGCACGTAGCTACAGCGCTCTGCCACGTTAATATTCAAAATATTTAGCTTAAATAAGAGTATAGCAAAGGCAGCTTTATAGTATTCTATATTAAAACAGCTGATATACTAGCTAATAGCCTAATAAAGAATTTATTAAGAGCAAAGTTCGAGCATTTCCAGGCTATGCTAAATCTAAGGGATATATTATAGATTATAGCTAATATTTGAGAAAAGGAGAATTCAATTATAGGCGGATAACTATCTAGTCTACTATATAACTTATAGAAAAGAAGAGAGCCTACTATGGGGCGCTATAGCGCTTGACAGCCTTCTCTAATACACTAACCGCCTAATCAATCTTAGCTAGCGCCTATAATATAGCCGACATATTTACCTGATTCTTATTAAGATAACGTAGTATCGACTATAGAAGAGCCCTAATATATCTACCAATTCCTTGTCTAAGGTACTAAGTAAACTTAGTACTGCTTATACTTAGGAACGCTACCTATATAAAAAGGTTGTTAGCCAGAGACTTAATCGACTACTAGAGAGGTAAAAACATATGTCCGAGTCTAACGGATAGGGATAGAGACAGGCGTAGGGGCAGAGATAGTTTGTTAGACGCTTTTCGCTTATAAGGCGGATCTTTAAATTTCAGCTCTTTATAGAACGCTAGAGGCAGATATAAAGGAGTAGGTAGAGCAGGCAAAGCGGGTATCAGCCTATATAGCAATAATCTAGACAATAGGTTAAGGATAGCATATAGCATTTTCGAAATAGCAGCAGCCTTACCTGCTATTACCTCCTAGATATAACTGTCAGTCTAAGTATTGAATTTTAGATCGGATAAATGTACTCTGCCGGCCTTTGTATTTTTCTTTTTCAAGTCCTAAAGAACCTAGACAGTCTTCTTAGCCTTAACCAACCTATTATACAGGATTAGCTTTATAGCAGGATTATCAGGGCTAGACAGGCTTATATAGAGCAATAGTAGTAAGATATAGTCTATATTGGAAGATAATAATAACAACAGCTGCTAGTATTATTATACTAAGAAAAGTATTCTCTTATAGTATATCCTTTTAGCAGTAACCGGATATAGGGCTTATAAGATAGCAGATAAAGAGGGCCTAGAGGGCTGGATTTTTCAGATTGAGGTGTCTTAGCTCAACTAGGAGTCTGGCTTATAATCTTCTTAGGGCAGCCTGATATCTTAGGAGCAGGAGTTTCTAGTATAGCTGCTAGGGTAGGGCTTAATAGTACATTATTACTAACTCTCTTAACATCTAAGGATATAATATAGCTACCGGCATTATCAGCAAGCTAGTAACAGTTAGAACAGAGCTATATAAATTTAAAGGTTAGATCCTAGAGCTGATTTATAGAGATACCTGCGATCTTAGCTACAGGGGAATACTATTATCTAGCTGTAAAACGCTATAGCTAATAATAGTAATAATTAGGATCACTTACCACTCCTTATTTAGGCATATTAATTGAAAAAGAGGTCTAGGCAAATAAAGAGGGCTAGGCGAGAATAGGGCAGGCTTATAAGAAAACTTTACCTTAAAAAGGTGGTTATAAGGAAGAGGAAAGGAAAAGGATAGAAAGAAATTCTCTATACCCTTCTTATACCAGAAAAAAGTAGGCCTATAGTAAGCTCTAGAGAAAAGAGGAGAGAGCAGATTGCCCTTGCTATTACTATAGTAACTTACAGTAGTAAGGTTAACAATCAGTTACGCTTGTCTGTTTTTAGAAAGAAAGCTGTCTATATAGCTAGTAAGAAGGTAGCGTAATACTATTTAGGATGAAAAACTACTCCTATAGCTTATAATAAGAAAGGGAAGGCAGTAATAGCAAGCAAGGCTAGTAAGTGTATTATTAACTTAGAAAAGCTCTTATAGGCAAGTAGCTTACTACGGACCTATACTAGACTTAAGTATATCGCTCTTTTAATATATATATATATATATATTGTATTCCACCTATAGAGTCCTTATTGGACTATAAGGAGCTGCTAGCTTACACTAATGCTAGAGGAAAACCGGAAAACGGATGAAAAACCTCCAACGAGCTCAAACAAGGCGGGCAACCTAGCAAGAGGAAAAGAGCAGTACTAAAAGAAAAACAACGCAAGGGGAGGCTGTCTAGGAGGCTACTAAGGGAAATCGCGCCTATTCCCCTACCTATCTCCCGTAAAAACGCCCTATATCTCAATTAATATAGGGCTCGGGGTAGGGGAATAAGGAAGGGGTCTTATCAGCGAAAGAGGTAAAGGTAGGTCTAGGCTTAAAGCTTAAAAGCTTATAAGCTTAGCCTTATAGCCTTCCCTCTTACCTTAGGTATAGTAGTAAGATACCAGCTATAGGGAAGGGTAGAAGGAAAGCAGTCTAAAAGAAAGGAGGGAGGCCGTCTTAAACAAAAGGAGTAGAAATAAAAGGAAAGAAAAGACTTAGAGCATATCTGTATCCTCCTCCTCTATAGAGCCCCTTGCCGGCTCTAGGGAGGAGGGTACAGTTATAGCTGTAGCTATAGCTGTAGGGTTAGTAGTAGCGGCAAAGGTAGTGGTAGGGATTTTGCTGAAAGCCTCCCTTATTGTCCTTTGGGAAGGGGGGGCTATAGTAGCGGTAGTAGTGGGTATTGTAGAAGGGCGTCTACGGCGGCGTTTTCTAGCTACTACTGTATAGCCCTCTTTTCCTTCTAGCTGGTCTTCTATCGGTATTGCTAGCTTAAGAGGGCCTGGAAGGTCGAAGTTGATAGGCCTATTTTAAAGGTAGGCCTTTGCTTGTACCCTATATTTCTTCCTTTTAGGGCATTCCTCTGCCCTAGCATGGTAGTCTCCTTGGTAGTTCCGGCAGTTATAGGCCCTAGTATAGGCTGCCTCGTTAGTATACTTCTTCTTTTCTTGGCCGCAGTTATAATAGAGGGTAGGGGAGTAGCAGTATTTGGCTTTATGCCCCTATCGCTAGTAGTTCAAGCACTGTAAGGCCCTAGCCTCATCGATATAGGGCTTTGCTTTTAGGGCCCTATAGGCCTAGAAGATTCCGTCTTAGCAGGCCTGGTAGGCCTCTTATTGGCTAAAGAAGGCAATAAGAGCTAAGACTCTTGTTCTTTCGATCTAGAGGGGGTACTAGACCTTAGCCCTTAAGGCCGAAGGATATAATTCTTTTGCTACTGCTAGAAGGCTAGCTTCCGTTACCTGGTCAGCTATTGTAAGCCCTTTAACAGTAATAGCCCAGGTAGTAGTATAGATCGAGGCCTCTAATGATAAAGAGGCTAGCCAGGCTGTGTTTTCTTCTAAGGCTTTTTTGATTTTTTCTCCTTTAGTAACTAGTATAAGGTTACTACTTGGTAGGGTCCTTACCCCCTTAATAGAGTACCCTATAGCCTTCTATACTGCCTATGCGATTTCCAGGGCTGATTTTTGGCTAAGGGAGGAAGAGGGTGATCCTAGCCGTATAAGGACCTGTTTTTCTAAGCCTAGCTTAGTAGGCTTTACCCTAGCCGCTACTATAGCAGCCTAGGTACGGCAGGTTGGCTCGACGGCAGGGGGTTGTTGCTGCTACTACTATTGTTATTACTGTTGTTGTTGCTATTGTTGTTGCTTCTTCTGCCTTAGGGCCTGGGCAACGAACGAGGGAAATATCAGGGCCTTTTTCTCCTCCTCTTTCAAGATCTGCGTTAAGGCTAGCTTTCTAGCTAGCCTAGTATATTCAACGATTTCCTTAAAGGCTAGGTTATTGACTGAAAGACTGACTATCTGGTCTATAAGACCAGAGAAGGTAAGGGCGAGGGTTGTAAGTAGTAGGGCTTTTTCTTTCCCCTTTTTTAAGGGGGTAGGGGCAGCAGTGGCGGTAGTAGTGTATTAACTGCTGGAAAGCCCTTTAAAAGAGCTATCGAACGGTATATCGCTCGACCTAGTAGCGGTTATAGTAGTAGCAGGGTTAGCGGCGGAAGTAGTAGTAGTAGTGGTAGCAGTAGTAGTAGTAAGGTAGGTTAAGAAGCTATAGCCCAAGCGCTTAGGGGCTTTATTGATAGCCCTTAGGGGGCTAGGGGCAGTAGGGTTCGGGTTAGCAGGGTTCGGGTTAGAGGGGTTAGTACGGTCGGGGCTAGGGCACGTAACTATAGGGCCTATACGCCCGCCCCGCTGCAGCTGCAGATTTCTAGCTACGGTTAACCACATTGTACGGTCAGAATCCGACTATAGCGCCGTCGAACGAGCGACTGCGCCGCAGCCAAATTTGGCATGTGTTAAGTCCTCAATTGGACAAGTGGATTGCAAAAGAGTGCAGTCGATTTGGAGCGGTCCTGACCAAGAACGCGTTTTCGGATGTGTGATGTCCCCTCGCTCTTTTAATATACTTAAGGGGGTATAGAAGATATAGTTACTATTATCCTATGTTCTATAGTTCAGACTCCCTATAAGATAGAGAATCTAAGGGGGTGTATAACGGAATATAGTAACAGTTATAGAGTAACCTATTTAGGACTAGGGCTCTCTATGCCTAGACATCCTAATGAGTTTCTAGTCAGGCTTAGAGACGCCTATATAAGGAGTAGCAGGTCCTATAGTAAGAATAACAGGCACATTCACATCTTCACATCCATTACCTGCTCTTTACGTGACAACAGCTATGTATATAATGCTCCTTACTAGGGTAGATATTAGCTTTACCGTACAGTAGCTCTCTAGGTCTTGAAATAGACCTACAAAATCACACTTAAACGCTGCTAAAAATCTTTTTAAGTATCTTAATAGTACTAAAGACTATAGCATCTGTTTTAGCTATAACGGAAATACAGTAGCTAATCTAGGGCCCAAGCTTAGTAATAGTAGTAATACAACTACTAAGCTTAGTAGAGACTTTCACTCTAAGGAAGGGCCTAGGCCCCTAACTACTACCTCTACTACTATAGTAGATTCTAGAAATGGTAAAGGTAGTAGCCGGACTTCTATAGGGATAAGGCTACTAGTAAATCCACCTACAGCTAGCTATCTATATAAGTTAGCCGGTAGGCCTATTAGCTGGAAAACGAAAAGAGCTACTACTATTGCTCTCTCTACCCTGGAAGCTGAAACTGATGGACTTACAGAGGCTATACGCGAAGTACAGTGGATTATAGGGCTATTTTCTGAACTTTATAGACCTATAGACTACCCTATTACTCTCTATAGAGATAATTAGGGCTCTATTACGGTAGCTAATGACCCTGCTCTACACGCTAGAACTAAGCATACCCTACTGAAATTCCAGTACGTTAGAGAGCAGGTTGAGGCTAAAATAGTCACTATTAGATATCTTAATACTAAGTGTATGCCGGCTGACGGACTTACTAAAGCCCTACTAGTTAGTGGCTTTCAGTCGTTTATTAGGCTTTTAGGCCTATAACCTAAGGGAGCTTTTTACTAAGCTACCCTTTACCCCTATATATATACTCTATACTATATATATAGAAGGCCTGGCTTAGCCTGATTAGCTTATAAGACCAGTTAATAGTACCAGCTACTTTACAGCCCTCTGGAATCACCTAATTCCTCTTTATAGCCTTAAAAGGCTTATAAGGTCCTAGCTACTGTAGTACAGTTCTATAGGCGCCCTTGTGCTAGCATTAGCTCCCTGCAGCGTTAGGGAGGCCTATATTACTCTAGCTACGTCTAGAAGTACTCTAGTATATAGTATAGCTATATTTGGAAAATATAGGCTCCGGCTATTACTAGCAGTATATCCTCCCTTTAGAGGGGGATTCTCTATATAACTACCTGTTATTTCCTTACTAGAACTTGCTGAAAGAACGGAGTAAAAAAGGGCATAAAATTTTAAACCATGCTAAAAATCGTTTTCTCTATAAGAGGATAAAGGCGTTTATAAGCCCTTTACTCCTTCTATACTCTAGTGCGTCTATGAGTCGCTAGGGTATAGAATATTTAGATATTATATATCACTATACGCTTTTAAGCTATAGTACCTATACCTTAAGATATAGGTTTGATTTCAACATTATATATATTCTTACTTCTTTCTATATATACTAGGGGTTTATCCTATATATATAAGGGCATAACCCCTTTGTCTAACGGAATAGTTTTGCTCTTACGTTCTGATTTCTTAGGATTCTTCTATTCTTTTCCTATATATAGCTTTCTAAGGCTTATAAAGGAACAGAAGAATAGAGGGGGTGTTAAACGTATAAAATAAGCTATAGCGCTCTAACGGTTATAGCTTAGGCAAAACGGATTTCAGTTCTCGAACTACTAGATATATAGCTATATTCTAAGGGAAGACCCACTTTTGTGGATACCGCTGACTAAGCTATATATTCCACTATATAGCCTAGAAATAGCTTTAAAAGGCTTTTCTATTTTTAGATTTATGCCCCACTTTTATAGAGACAGCCTCCTTAGGCTGTATAAGCGCTAAAAATAGCCTTAAAAGGCTCTTCTACTAGGTCACCTACCTACCCTGTACCTACCCTGTACCGCAGGAGCGAAAACAGAACTTATAGGAAAAGTCGTGCGGCTTACCCTGCAGCTTAGGTGGCCGTAAGTCGATTATTTAAAATCGCCAGCTTATTTGGTTTTTCGGGAAGGCGCTATGCACCTACTAAGGCGCTCCTGCCGTATGGAAGGCAGGAACGGTCCTGGAGGGTATATGTAGGGAAGGAAATTGCGAAGCCTTACCTACTGGACTAGAAATCAAATTATACGTTACCTACAACTATAAGCCTTATAGGCCTATAAGACCCACTGAAAGCCGTGATATATAAGCTTAAAGCCCCTATAATATAGCGCTATAGCCTATAACTATACCGTTATAAAAGGACTTTTATAGAGGGAATACAGTAAAGGGCCCTACTTTACTATATTAGCACATACCTAGCAAGTGCTATTTAGGCCATATTAACGCTGTTGCTGCCCCTACGTACCCTATACGACTACTACTAGTAGGCTATAGTGGTTATAGATCCTTATATAGGATTACCCATTCCAACACCTTTTAAAGCTATTTCTAGGCTATATAGTGGTATATAAAGCTTAGTCAGAGGTATCCACAAAATTGGGTCCACCCTTGGAATATAGCTTTATATCTCGTAGTTCGAGAACTGAAATCCGTTTCGCCTAAGCTATAACCGTCAGAGCGCTATAGCTTATTTTATACGTTTAACAATAATAATTCGAGGTAGCCTAATAGGTCTCTTTAGAAGAATAGGGATAGTAGGATAGTAAAGTAGCTGAGTATGACTAATGAGCTTAATCTTTTCCAATTTAACTATAGAATAACTATCCTTCTACCTAATAAACAACTAACTTAGGAAGTACTATATAGCTAGATAATAGAGATCTAAGGAGTATAGATAGTGATTACTAAAAGAGCGTTATACTCCTACTAATAAGCCTAGCTATAATCTATTAAGCCCTAGAAGATAGGTACTATAAGTATATATTAAGGCTAATTATATTTCCAAGATAATAATTACCCTTATAATAAGACCTAGAGTTATTATTACCAACCTAGACCTAGGGGTATATTAGATAATATAACGCCTATATCACTTTGGTAGAACTCTAGTATCCCTAATAAAAGCAGGGTATAGGGAGGCCCTATTAATTAAGATAGATATAGCTATATCTCTCTATATTAAACAGATTAAGCCTCCTTTCTAGGCCTATAAACGTAGTAGGGGGGAATAGAGGAAATCTCTGCAGCAGGCGCTAGAGCGCAGGTTAGGACTAGGGACAGAGATTGTAGACTAGATCAACACATAGAATCGAGCACTTAGACCCGCTGAATCCAACACATATTCCTACGGAATCCACATAGCTATTATAATACTAAGGTACTAGATTACTCGATCTAGGGCTAGTAAGTAATTCCTTATTCTAAGCTAGTTGTTGATTACATCGCTCATAGTCCATGGAATGTTCAGCTACGCTCAAATACCGTGGGTAGGGCACTGGTATGGCCACGTTGTGTGTGCCGACCGATTCTACGGAATCTGTTGGAATCTGCGGGCTCGGTGATTGATTCCGTGTACCGATCTATGTTCTGTCTGCCTCCTTGACCTGCGCTCTAGCCGCCTAGGGCCGAGATTTTCTCTATCCCCCCTTTAACGTTTATAGGCCCTAAAGTAGGCTTAATCTGCTTAATATAGGGAATCGTAGCTATATCTACCTTAATTAACCAGGGCCTCTCTATGCCCTACTCCTAAGCTAATAGGCAAATCTATGCCCTACTTCTATTAGGGATACCGAGGTTCTACTAAAGCAATTTAAGCGCTATATTATCTAATATACCCTTAGGTCTAGGTTTGCAACAGCAATTCTAGGCCTTATTATAAGGCTCTTCCTTATTAATAACGTATTTAGTAGTAATATACGCTTATAGTACCTATATTCTAAGATTATAGAGGTTATAGCTAGGCTTTATAGGCAGTAGTATAGTCTTTTCTTAGTAACTACTATTAATACCCCTAAGGTCTCTATTCCCTAGTTATATAGTGCTTTCTAGGCTAGTAGAAGGGTAGTTATTCTACTACTTAATTAGAAAAGGGATTATACTAATAGATAATACTTAGCTACTCCGCTACCTTGCTATCCTATTCTTCTAAAGGGACTTATTAGAGTACTCTAGATTATTAAAATTAGGCTTCCAATAGATATTACTAGTTACTAACCTAGATAGGGTCTAAGAAAGTTAATTACTCCCTTTCTAATCTACTTTCTTTGCTAATCTTAGAGATACTTTCTTATAAGAGAAACTATTAGGCTCTTCTTAACTATTATAATCTTACTTCTAGAGATACCTAACGGTTATTACTATAGTCTATTATCTAGGTAGTTAACTAGTATAATACCTTACTCTATTAGAGGCTACTAGGTTACCATTTAGCTTAGAAATACTTATCTCTTTTACCGTACTTCCTTTACCTCTACTGATCTTATAAGTGCCTTATAAACTACCTCTAGCGTTATAAATACTAGCTTATTACTTTAGTAGCAACCTCTTCTCTACTCTTTACTATCTCTATAGAGGCTAATCTAGATAATAAGGTAGTTAAACTAACGTAGTAAGTCTTGCTAGATCTAAAGGTCTAGGTATACTGCCCTAGCTTCTCTTTTTAGTTAGGGTATACTACCCTTTCCTTCTTATTCCTATTAAAGGTATACTACCTAGCTTCTTTCCTTACTCTTATATTTTCTATCTATATATATTAAGGCTTATCAATCGGTAAGGGTCTACTACCTCTCTCTTCTTAGTATTAGGGTATACTATCCCTTCTTAGGAAGGAGGAAGTGGAAGTTAGAGGGAAAAGGCGTAATTCTTAACTACCTATGTTATTGCTCTTCTTATATAGTAGCTAGTTAGGTATAAAATCTACTTACCTCTTCTAAAGCTCTAAAAATTTCCTCCTTCCTATAAACGCGTTTTTATCTTTCTATACTTGCCCTTTTTATTATAAGGCCTTTTATAATCGCTATATTTAGTTTTATAAGTTTTTCTAACTTCCTTTTAATATAGATATCTACTTAGAAGGAGAAGTCGGTTCTAGAGCAGCCTACTACCCTAATAGCAGGAGATTTGCCCTTATTAGGCCAGAAATACAGTTTGTCCTTTTATCTTGCCTTTCCTAGGTAGTTCTTTTAATAGCTAACGATCTATATCTAGCCTGGTTTACCTAGGACGACGATAAGGACGATAACATTACGGTATTACTATTGTTAAAGAAGCTATATTTCAGGGATTTAGGTCTATTACCTATACTGGCAGCTATTACCGCCCTAGTCTTAATAGTCTCTAGGGTACGTTCGCTAGTAGCTAGCGCTAGGGGGCTGGTAATACCAGTCTGTAAGAAGCTGGTTATAAGTAAGCTAGCATCGAGCCTGGCCTTATAGTCTATACCTATAGGGGCATTGCCGTCTATATTACCGGCGGTTTCTACTATCTAGGACGGTAAGCTATATAAGGTATGCTATAAACGCTGTCTTATATACTTAGTCTTGTAGGTAGATTCTAGCAATTTTTCCCCTTTAGCGCTGTATATAGCGTAGCTTAGTCCCTGTGTTTCTTCTCGGTGATAGTGTTTAAATTACTCCTGTTACTGGTATTTATATATCTTTTATAAGTCTAGCCTATATACCCCCTTAGTACCGTTCGCACTGACCTACATTTCTAGCAGATAATAATAAGATCTTGGTAGTAGTATAGGCCTATTAGGCCTATATTGTTAAATACTCTTCTAGTATTATAGCCCTAGTAGTAAGTTACCTTATAATCCTATCCTACTATACTTCTAGTCTATCCTAACCATCCTTATCTAGACGTTATATACTCTTATTAGAGAGTATACTAGCTTAATCTAAGAGCTATAGATATAGAAACAGGCTATAACTATCTAGAAGAAGGAAGAAAGGAAGAGGAAAGGGAAGCGGGTAGTAGTAATGGAATCAAACAACAACGATAATAATAACGGGAAGAGCGCACTATAGGCTACTAATATAGCTATAGAGGAGGATTCTGCTGCTGCCCTAGCGTACCCTAGCACTTCTAGCTAGGCCCTAATCAATTTTACGCTTGCGGATTATAATAGCAACGTTTAGGTTAATAGACTAGTTTCTTAGGGTACTTCCTTTTATACCTGCTACTAAGTCTCTATATCTTGGCCTTCCTTCCTTTACTGCTTTTTGATCTTTTCTTTCCTTTCTACTATACTAACCTACTTATAGAAAGCAGTAAAACTATTGTTTATAAGAACTTTCGTTAGGCTATCTGCTAACTATTAATCTATTAGTATATAGTCTGTAAGAAGCCTTCCTATAACAACTTCCTGCTAGAGCTAGTAATTCTTAATATTAATATACCAGAGCTTTGTTTTTAGTGTTTTATCCCTAGTTACTAGTCTTATAGTTTAAGCGTTATTATAGAACACTTATAAGCTATACTTCCTTTTAAAACTGATTCCAAGATTATAGATCAGGTAGTAGAGATATAGCGCTTCTTATACTACTTCTATTATAGATACTAATTCCGCTTCAATAATAGAGGTTGTTATATAGGTCTACTTGCTCGCCCTTTAAGCAACCAGTCTACTAAAAAGCTTAATTATGTATCGTTAAGAGCTTTTCCAATCGGCTATATTATCGGCAAAGAAAGCATTATACTAAACCTTATATATATCTCTACCCCTAAGCTAAAGGTACTAATTCCTAGAATAGTATAGGTAGTTAAGGCAACAATCTGCCGCCTTATAATACTCTAGACCTAGGTTTATAAGAAATCTTAATAATCTTGATATAGTAAAGGCTATATTAACCCTTGTAAACACTATTATATATATTATCAAGCTGACTTTTCTTTAGTACAACTTTATCTCGGCGTTCGTAACCTGCCCTAGGTTGCTCTTTAATTCTTTTAGTGCTATGGAAGAGGTATATCTCTATACTATTAGCTTTATTACCTTGCTCCTAATTACTAGATTGTCTATTAATCTAAAGATTTTCTTATAGTATACTGCCTATAAGAGATAGATCTTACAGTACTTCCGATCCTGAATAACTTGTAGCCTAAGAAACCAGTTTAGCTTACTACTGCCGGTTATCTTATACTTTAACTAGAGCAAGCTCATTAGGCCTTTAGTAAGGGCTTTATGCCTCTTATAGTACGCTATTGTTATATCGTCTATATAAAAGAGAATAAAAACTTCTTCCTTCTAAAAGATATATAGTTTATAGGGTATTATATTAAGCCTAAGATCCTGAAAAATACTGCTAAATTCTTTATACTATAGGTAAGGCGATTCCTAAAGTCTATATAGTACTTTCTTTAGCTTATGGACTAAGCCTTACTTCCTTCGACCTACTAGGAGTCTTATATATATATATATCCTAGTTAAGGCAAGCATCGTAAAAGGCATTTAAAACGTTAAACTAGATTAGCTCTATATCAAACCTCGCTACTACTATTATGAAGATCTAAAAGGACTTTCTAGCTAACATTACTAAATATATATCCTCTTTTAAGGTCCCTTATTATTAATCGCCTTAGACTACTAACCTAGCCTTAAACTTCTCTAGGTAATTATACTTATTGATTTTGTATATATATACCTATATATTATCCAAGACCTACTTGCCCTATACCTTAGAGATTAGCACTTCCTTCTATGTTTCTAGGTATATAAGAAGGTACTGTCTTTTAGCTTCCTTAAAGTACTCCCTCTATAGATGGCTTTTAAGGTTCTAGTATAGCTTAGGTATTAGAGGTAGCTAAGAAGAGTAAACGGTATCTGGCTTAAAGTCCTTAACGCTTAGGATCTTAGATATTAGCATATTCTCTTTCGTCTTAGGGTCTCTATTTATAAGCTTTCTAGTAGTAAAGAAGGCCTTTTAAGTAAGGAAATCTCCCTTTATAACAGCGTTAAGGAACTACTAACTAAGAACTTAATCCCTAAAACATACTATAAGGTATACTCCTAGTATGCCCTATACTACTAGTAGAGGCGTAGCTTCTAGAGTTAGATATAGGAGTAGGTAAGCCTCTATATACTAAGGTTCTTATATTGCTTCTACCGAATTGTCTAGTTCTACATTATCTATGAGGTTAGGTATATTAATATCCTCTTCCTCTTCTTCTTCTAATCTATTACCTAGGTCTATTACCCCTACTTTGTAAGGTACGTCCTAGGTAAGGATATCGGCTACTATAGTATTTAGATTCTCGGATTCTGCCCTTTTCTTGATCATAGCAAGCTACTCTTTTAGCCCTTTTAAGCTTAGATCTTTTAGCCTAACTATAAGGTGCTCCTTAGACTTATTAAATACTACTTTCTTATTGAAAATCACGTCCTAGATTACTATAATCTTATTAGTTTAAAGGTTTCAGATTCGATAAATATTCGTTAAGTTATATCCGATTAGGTATCTAAGGAACGCTCTTAGAGCAAACCTCTTTAGCTTATTCTTCTTAAACTATATATTTATTTCTAATATAAAGGCTTGATATAGAAAAACCCAAAGATACCCTTACTATAGCTTAATAGGCGTTGCCTCTTTAGCACCTGCTAATTCCGCGAATAAATAGAATACCTTATATAGTATTTTCTACTTTAGCCGATACCTTAGAGTGCGATTTAAGAGATATACCGCTGTTCTAAATACCTTAGCTACCTTGTCCAACGGTAAGTTAGTCCCTACTACTATTACTTTTATATACCTTTTTAGAATACTAGCAGCTTTTTCTACATCTCTATTTTAATCTTAGGTCTAAGGAGCAGAGAGATTTGTTCTAACGTACTTCCCTTATAGCCAGGCTTAAATTACTCCTTTCCTTTCTACAATCTTGTTATTAGCTTCGATATCTAGAACCCGAATTCTATACCTTTGATTAAGATCTGAAAGGCGGTTATCTAGGGCTATAATAATACTCTTAACCAACCGATTATAAAGATAATAGTCCTATATTAGGCCTAACTTACAATCTGATAATAGTATAATAGACGTAAAGCCTTCCTTAGACCTTTCAATATCGTAGAAATTAAGGGCTAGGACATTGCTAGGGTACTCTAGATCTAGTTAGGCTACCCTTGAGACCTAGTAATCAGGGCCTTTTCCTATACTATACTATAGGCAGTCTACTATTCTAATCACCTTATAATTTCCAGTAACCTTAACTCCCTTACTGCTCTAAATAAGGTGATAGAGCGCTTTTAGGTTTGGATAACCTAACTGCTAGTACTATACTTAGATTGTCCTAGGCTTAGTCTTCTTCTTCTAAGACCTGCCCTACTCCTTTTATATTATAAACGCTAATACTAAGATATTAGTTGTAATATACTCTAGTAGGAACTAGCTGTAGGTTTCCTAGATTTTGCAGATCTTATTATAGTCTGATATACTCTTAAGGTAGGAAAGGGTGCCCTACTTCTAGTAATCCTACTATACTCCTTTCTTATAAAGGTACCTTAAGGAAACTAGGTTAGTAGCTACTTTAGGGTAGTATACTATATAATTAAGCTAAAGGAGTACCTATTTGTACTAACCTAGGCGTAGATATAGAAAAACTGTCCTATATCCTTTGATCGGCAACTTACTATCAGCTGCTATAAGGTAGTCCTTTTCCCCTACTTCCTTAAAGCTTTTAAATCTCTTCTAATTATTAAAAATATAGATAGAGGTACCGGAATCTAGGTAGGCTAAGTGCTTAAAAGGGTATTCGCTAACGCTACTTACTTATAATACGCTCTTCGGCACTATAAAATCGATAGGGACCTAATTCTTGTTCTTCTTCTTAGATATAGGGATAACTTCTACTATTAGTTTTAAAGCCTTTACTTTCTCCCTATACCCTATATACCTTCAGGCCTTCTACTTGTCTTTTAGCTCTTTTCAATAAGCCGATACCTTCGATCGAAGTTGCGAATCCTTCTTAATAGCTTGCTTTATATACTTTTCTATATCTGGCCTTAGTTCCTAACCTTTATACGTAAAAAAGGGAAATAGATACTAATATACTTTCTAATTATACTAGATTATTCTATAGGTATACTTCTTATAATAAGAACTAGGTCTCCTTATAGGATAATCAGGTTCTAAGGCTTAAGGTACTTCTAAGGCTCTCTAGAGATTTTGGTTACTATAGGTATTAGCTCTCCCTTACTTAGAGGCCTCTTCTTATACGTCCCCTCCTCTTTTGCCCTTCTTACCGGCCCTATTAGGAAGAGGCTACTTACTATTTAGGGTAATATATGTACGTCCTTTTCCTCCTAGGTTCTTAGGCTTTAGCTTAGAAGGCTTATTAAACTTAAGGTCTTATAGGAAATCCCTTACTACTTTATAGTAATTAAGGTTCTCCTGTTTAGCCTTCTTCTTAAAGTCCCTATATAAGGCCGATATCTAGCCCTAGAACCTTTAGGTTACTCCTAAAAAGATTAGTAAGTCGTTAAACTATAGTTTAGGGTTAGCTACCCCTTCTACTTTATGATACTCTACTAGGTATAATAGCTTTTACTACTTCTCTATCTAGGTCCTTTAGTTACTAACTACTTTTACCTTACTAGTATTAAGGTGCTCCTTATAGTCCTTATATATTATCCTCATTCGCTTATAATCCTTTAAGTATATTAACTTAGTAAGGTTCTAATATTACTAGTAAAGGCTTTACTTAGATAGGTAGTATAGATTTAGCGTATAAGTCTTAATATACTCTCTAATCTACTTCTCAACCTCTATAACGTTATTCTAGTTGTATTTCTAGTTTGCTATAGTAGTGTTATATATTATTGATATGCTCTAGAAGGTAGCCCTTCTATTAGCAGTTAAATCGGTATATATAATACGCTTACTAGGAAGAGGAGGAGGCTTATTAGCGTTTGCCTGCTTAATATACTCTTTTATAAGCTACGCTCCCTAAGTAAGGCTATAATACTAGTAGGTGTAGGTCTAATAAGTGGTTTTAATATAGGTGGTTAATAACCTAAGAATAGGTATATTATTAAGGGCTAGAAGGACTAGATATCTACCTAATTCCTTAGTATCGTTTAGGTCTATAAACTCGATTACCTTACTTATAATATGCCAAAGCTACTACTTAAAGTCAATCTACTACTCTAGCTTAAAGAGAAGGATAGAGCCCTCCTAAACAGCGTTCTTATTATTCTCGTTACTTAATATAATAGCAGCTACTAAAGTACATTCTTAGATATTATAATAATAATATATATACTACTACTAGGCTTGTCTATACTAGGCTAATAGCTTCTAACTATTAATTATTGGAATCTATAGGCTTGGTAATTAATTCTATATACCAATCTATGTTCTATCTGCCTTCTTAACCTACATTCTAGCTGCCTAGGGCCGAGATTTTCTCTATCCCCCCTATAACGTTTATAGGCCCTAAAGTAGGCTTAATCTGCTTAATATAGGGAATCGTGGCTATATCTACTTTAATTGACCAGGGCCTCCCTATATCCTGCTCCCAAGCTGACAGGCAAACCTGTGCCCTGCTCCTATCAGGGAGACCAAGGTTCTACCGAAGCGACACAAGCGCTACGTTGTCCAACAGAATCCATACCTCTGCCAGGAGAGCCAGCTTTCGAGGCAGGTAGCCACTTTACGTACCTAAGTACCTGCACCACTCATTGAAGACGGTCCGTACGCTTGTAGCTTCTAGCTATCACAGCACTTAGGCACCAGATCAGCGATCCAGGGCTAGTAAGTGATTCGTGATTCTGAGCTAGTAGTTAATTATATTCCTAGCGACCTACGGAATGTTCAGCTACGCTAAAATACTATGGGTGGGGCATTTGATATAGCTACGTTATATATGCCGCAGTACTTCTGCAGAATCTATACTATCCCCCTTCTCCGTTTAGACTATCTATAGTCTATATAAAGGAAATCTCGCGATATTAATCTTAGTGTTTTAGGGTTAGCTTTCTAGCTAAGCTAATAAGCAGCAGCGATCCTACTATAGTAGTGTTTCACTCCTATACTATATACTATATATAGGGTAACCATCGTTAGTATATACTAGGAATAGATTTGTACTATTATAGCGAATCGGCAGCTCGATACTACCTTGGGTGGCAAGGCTATATATATTGCCCCAATAATAATGCGTTATAGCGTAGGGCCTATTGTAGAACGGTTCCTGCTTATAAGCCTGCTGCCAAACTTATAGTACCTAGTCTCTAGGTATCAAGACTCGTAGTAGCGCCTTACTTTCCTAAGTATAAGCCTAAACGCGGTTATAAGCAGCTTTTAATAACAAGGCGTAGCCGCGTACTAACATGGCCTTATATACCCTAACGTGCTCCTTCTACCAGGTAGTAATCTTATTATTAGTAGCCTCCTATATATAGGCTATATTAACCGGTGACTAGCGTTGTTCTAGGGGCTTAATGCTATATACTAGGAAGTAAGTGCTATATCTACTCGGTCCTAGGGTACGGTTCAACATAGTAGTAGCGATCCAGGTAAGTATAGTAGCAGTTAGCTCTGGATATTCCAAGCTATACCGGGTTATAATCGCCTTTAGCTTCTAATTTGCCTGTTCTACCTAACTGTTACCTTAGGGGTACAGTAGCGTAATAGGCATTAACTATATACCGTTATACCTATAGTAGCTAATAGTATTATGCCCTATAAAGTACTATACGTTGTTATATATAAGCTGTTAGGGTACTCTACATATATCCTAAATCTCTTCTAGTATAGTTATTACGTTATAGAAGGTCTTAAAGGGCATATAGCATACTACTATCTAACTAGTTAGGTATTCCACTATTACTAGGATATCTTATTATTACCAGCTAATATGATCGATTCTCTAGTAGGAGAATATCTTAGGCGTATAGATAGGCTATAGATCTAGTAGAGTTAGGTTAGGGGCCTTTATTAGCTAGTACTAAAGGCAACGGCGATATCCTTCTTATACTGCTAGTTATAGGCTTAGGTACTAGTATATCCGAGCTACCTCTCTCTCAATAGTACCTATAGAGGCATAACTATAATACTTATAGATAAGGCTTGCTATCCTAACTAGGTCCTTATAGTCGACCACCTTCTATAATACTATCCCCTATAGGCCTAGTATATTACCAACTTTATAGAGGAAGGTCTTAACCTAGTAGAGGTGTCCCTTAAACAGGAGAAAGTACTTATTAACCTAGTCCTTAGCCAATCTTACTAGGAGATTAACGCCTTTCTTAAAGTACTCTGTAATAGCTTATAGATCAAGCTAGTATAGTTAGTTAAGGCGGTCTATAGGTGCTATATCCTAGGGTACTTCCGTATCCCCTTCCCTCTCTTTACCATCGACGGCCAGGTATACTACCGTATTACTAGGGGGCTAGGACAGGTAGTTAGCCAGTATATTAGCCTTGCTAGAACGGAAGATAATATATACGCTATAGTACTCTATCAGGTCTAAGAACTTAACTATTTATACTAGTTACTTGCCCTTATTTTATATAGTCTTAAGGCTCTTATAGTTAGTGTTAAACGTACAAAATAAGCTATAGCGCTCTAACGGTTATAGCTTAGGCAAAACGGATTTCAGTTCTCGAACTACTAGATATATAGCTATATTCTGAGGGTGGACCCACTTTTGTGGATACCGCTGACTAAGCTATATACTCCACTATATAGCCTAGAAATAGCTTTAAAAGGCTTTTCTATTTTTAGATTTATGCCCCACTTTTGTGGAGACAGCCTCCTTAGGCTGTATAAGCGCTAGAAATAGCCTTAAAAGGCTCTTCTACTAGGTCACCTACCTACCCTGTACCTACCCTGCACCGCAGGAGCGAAAACAGAACTTATAGGAAAAGTCGTGCGGCTTACCCTGCAGCTTAGGTGGCCGTAAGTCGATTATTTAAAATCGCCAGCTTATTTGGTTTTTCGGGAAGTGGCCATGCACCTACTAAGGCGCTCCTGCCGTGTGGAGGGCAGGAACGGTGCCGGAGGGTATATGTAGGAAAGGAAATTGCGAAGCCTTACCTACTTGGACTAGAAATCAAATTACTACGTTACCTACAACTATAAGCCTTATAGGCCTATAAGACCCACTGAAAGCCGTGATATATAAGCTTAAAGCCCCTATAATATAGCGCTATAGCCTATAACTATACCGTTATATAAGGACTTTTATAGAGGGAATACAGTAAAGGGCCCTACTTTACTATATTAGCACATACCTAGGAAGTGCTATTTAGGCCATATCAACGCTGTTGCTGCCCCTACGTACCCTATACGACTACTACTAGTAGGCTATAGTGGTTATAGATCCTTATATAGGATTACCCATTCCAATAGGTTATGAGCCCGGATAGCCTGTGGGATAGTTATCGTTGGAGTCCAATTTCAAAGCGCTACCTCTGCCTATATATATAGGGCTATTTAAGCCTCTTATAGCTGAAAATATAGTACTATATTAGCCCTAAAAAGCTATATATTACATCTTATTGAAGGCTATTTAAGGACTAAAAAGCCTGAAAATCTAGAAGGAGAAATCGCTAAGAAATCTAAGTCCTATAGTATTGACGAGCATTTGGGGCTCTTATACACTTAGGCTAGTATACTTACCTATACTAAAAGACCTTTCTACTTATAGCTGGAAGTAGAAAGGCTAGCGTTTTAGAATTTCTAGCGCTAAAGACCTATATTTCCCTACTATAGAGCCCTTTCTATAGATATATCTATAGGCGGTAGTTAAGTCCCTACGTCGAAGTCTCTAGCCCTTAGAGCCTAGTTTAGAATTTCTACTAGAAAGCCCTACTAAGTAGCAAGTAGGCAGCGCTATAAACCTACTAAGCGCTAAGACTAGCCTAGAAAATCACTACTATAATTAGTGAGCTAGCTAATTAGCTTTAGTGAACTGGAAGCTAATTAAGTGCTTTAGCTAGCACTATAAAGTAAATAGTAGCCTATTTACAATGGCGGATCAAGCTAAAGGGAAGGGTATAGCCCCTAAAAGGGCTAGTAACCCAGCTGATCCAGGGCAATCTTCTAGGCCTCCACCACCTATACGAACCCTATTAGAAGATGAGGAAGATGGCGAAGACTATAGCGAGGTTATAGAATTCCTAAAACAGAATATAAAATCTTATGACCGAGTTATAGCTAGCTAATCTAGTGATATAAAAACACTACTTTTAAGTCTAAATACCCTAAAAGCCTCTGTCGAGGATAGCGTTAGCGCTATAAAGAATATATCTTCTACTTTAGCTTCTCTAACTAATAGTAGTAATGCTGCTGCTACTGGAAAGACTAGCTATAGTCCTAGATTTGATCCTTTTAGCGGTACTATGGATTTAGATTCTCCTCCACGTCCCCCTAGGAAAGAGCCCCATCTAGGGCCGGCTGTAGATAATACAGCTACTAGTAATTTAGACCCCCCTATAGATACAGGGTCTAAGGAAGGCTTTAAGGATACTATTACTAGTAGTATAGTAAAGGAGCTTTCTAAAAAGGCCTATACTATACCGGACGATAGTAAGCTTAGCGGGGAAAGCAATTTTGAACAGTGGATTCAGGCTTTAAGTATAGTGCTAAGAGCGTTAGGGATATCTAATTTTTTAGAAAACCCTGATATATCTAACACTTATAGCGACTCTGATTAAGCTGTTCTTTTAATGCTTCTACGTGAAAGCTTATCTAGTGGCCCTAGGGCTGCTATATCGTGGATTCATATACCTTCTGAGGCCTTTAAGCTGCTTGTTAGGCAGTATAGCCGACCTATAGAGTCTAAAAAGGAGGACGTCTATAACGAATTCCACGCCCTTACCTTTAGTACCTATAAAAAAGGCTTATCAGCTTTTAACGCTGAATTTAACAGCTATCTTGCTAAGCTTACCATGGCTAAAATAGATATAGATCCCTCTTTAATACTAAATCAGTATTTTAAGGCTCTAGAATCTAAGTTTCCTAGCTGGGTATCACGCCAAAAGAGCTCTATAAGACAGGCTAGAATGCTAGGCCTTACAGCCTCTAGCCTTAATATAGAATATCTAATGGCTGATATTTTAGAAGAATCTAGGAACCCGGCTACAGAGGCGTATAGAGCAGCTCACGTAGCTAATAGCTCTAATTCAACCCCTAATTCAAATTCTAACCCTAGTAAGAAGGGTAAAAATAAGAAAAAGGGTAAGAAGAAGGCTAGTTATAATATTGAAGGGCAGAATTATAGTGCTAAAAGTGCTGAACAAGCCTCCTTTATGCTAGGGTCCTATAACCTAGCTGTAGAAGAAGAAGAAGAGGAATCCGACTCTAGTTCCAATTCTAATTCTTCTAGCGATTCTGATACCCAATTAGCACAGCTATTAGCGTTAAAAGGGTATAAGAAGCGTAAGGACTTTAAAGGAAAAGGCCTAAAAACCTCTTCTAATAACAAGGCAAAATATAAAGATAATAAGCCTAGAAGACGCCCTAGAGACCCCGCTCTTTATAATAGTTGGCTATACGATACGGGATCTACGGACCATATTAGTAATAGTAAAGAGCGGTTTACTACCTTTACGCCTAACATAGGCTAGTTACGCCCTATTAACACTGGAAATGGCCCTGTAAGCCCGGCTGGTATAGGCTCTATTACACTAGAAGTACTATCTAGAAAGGCCCCCCCTACCTATACTAAATTAGTATTAGATAACGTTTTATACCTACCTAATATTGATATAAATATTGTTAGCGGGGTTAGGCACTATGATTCGGGAGGTTGCCTTATAAAGGAAACCCTTTACGGGGGTGATAGACGCTGTATAGCTGTACTAGACTTTAAGAAATCAGGATTTTTTCTTGACGTTAAAGGCAGCTCTAAGCCTATATTACATGCAAATTTTGCTTTTCCTTTAGGCCTTTCTAGTTATACTACTAAAAGTATAGAGCCGCAGCGTAATAAGATAGTAGTGGAAATTCCTTCTAATTCTATTAGAAAGGAAGACTATAGACCTATTATAGAGGATGCTATAGTATCTGAAGCTATAGAGCCTAATAAGTGCTATAAGCTAAGGAATTCTCCGGCTAAGGGTACTACTTTAGAAGGTGTAGGACCTTCTTTAAGGGGGAAAAGGCCCTGTAGGCCTGTAGAGCCCTTAGCTACTGCCCAGGCCCCCTATCAAAGTCCCCGTGAGACTAGGGAGCCTGAGCCCTTAACTGGCACTGGAGACCTGCCCTGTGTGCTAAGAGAGCCAGTTATAGAGGGGAATAAAGTAGTAGAAAAGGCTATATCTAGCCCTACTTTAAAGGAGCCTAATATAGGTCAGCGAGATTACTATAATCTACTTAATTTAGCTAAATTGTGGCACGTTAGGCTAGGCCATATAGGCCTACGTCTTTTGAAAAAGACCTCTAGTATTACTAAAGGGCTGCCTAATTTTGATAAAATAAAGGAAGCTGATTTTCACTGCTCTAGCTGTGATCGAGGTAAAGCAGTGAGAAGGGTTAGTAAGGCTCTAATACCTGACCCACCTAGGGTCTTAGACTCAATAGAGGGGGATACTGTTAAAATTAGGCCTAGGCCTTATAATAGAAACCCTATAGTCTTACTTCTAGTTGACCGTAAAAGTAGGTATAGGTGGGTTTTTAACCTACCTAATAAATCAGGCCCTATAGTAGCTAACGCTATTAAGGGCTTTTTTAGGGGCCTAAGGAATGGATTTGGTAGATATCCTACTAAATTCCACTTTGACGGAGGCACTGAAATAACTGATTTATTAACTACTTGGTTAGCTAAAAGGGGTATTAAATTTAGCACTTCTGCCCCCTATATCCACGAGCAGAACGGCTTAGTAGAACGATCAGTTAGAGTTATACTAGACCGTGTAAGGTGTACTATTCTTAGTAGCGCTTTACCCCAGTATCTGTGGTGCTTTATACTGGAGGCTGTAGTGGAATTAGTTAATAGTACAGCTATAACTAATAAGGAAACCACTCCTTTCCAGGCGCTATTTGACGAGCTAGAGCCTGGTATTCCACATATACCTAACCTAGAGCGCTATAGGGCTATAGGCGCTAGAGGAGAGGCGATTATACCTCTAGAAAAACGGTCTAAATCGTTAAAATTTACCTCTAGAACGGAAGAGTGTAAATTACTAGCGGTATTAGGTTCTAAGACCTACCTAGTATATATACTGTCTAGAAGAGCAGTACTTAAAACCTCTACTGTCAAATTTATAGAGGATAATACAGTACTAAGTCAGCCTACTGATAATACGGCTTTAGAGGGGGAATTAATAGACCTAGACCTAGATTTAGAGGGGGCTGTCAGCCCGGACCCTTCTAATCTCAATACTGAAAAGCCTATTAGTATAGAAATAGGACCTAGTAAGCTAGAACCCTACGAATCTTCTTCCGATAGTGAATTAGATAAACCCTTACCGGATAAGCCTATAAATCCGGTTATAGTAGAGTCTACTAGGCCTACTATATCTATTAGAAAGCCTGAATTACCAGAGGTGTTTCCCCAAACTATAGAGCCTATTTTTGCACCTAAGCCTATAGAAGTTATAGCGCCTAATCAGCCTATAACGAACGAACCTCTTGATAATAGTGATCTTATTTCAGAGGGGGATAAAATGCAGCTCGATTACTATAAGCTTTTAGCTAAGACTAGTAGCTATATACTGTCTTTTGTCTATAAGGCTCGAAAAAGGGTAATATCTAAGGATAGTACGCCTACTACTTATAAGCAAGTCTTAAAACTACCTAGAGATAAGCGTAGTAAGTGGTTAGAGGCTATTACCAAGGAATTTATCCAGTTATTAGAGCTAGGGGTTTTTAAATTCCTACCTAGGAGTCTATTACCTTCTAACCGTAAGCTTATTACCTGTCGAAACGTTCTTAAGGTTAAAAAGGACGCTAAAAACAGGCCTATTAAGTATAAATCTCGGTTAGTAGCTAGGGGCTTTATGCAGGTAGAAGGCCTAGATTACACTATAACCTACGCCTCTACTAGTATACCACCTACTTGGCGTATACTTCTAGCTATAGGTGCTGTTCTAGACTGGGAAATAGAACAAGCTGACTTTATAGGGGCATTTCTTAATAGCGCTCTTAGAGAAGAAATATATATGGAAATCCCTGAAGGACTATTAGACCTAGCGGCTTCTAATAAGGCTATTTATAAGCTTTTACTGAAATACGGCTATAATCCTTCTACTCCTAATATTATTAAACTATCTAAAGCGTTATACGGTCTGAAACAAAGCCCTAGAGAGTGGCAAGATAAGCTTAAAATCTTACTTAAGAGCCTAGGCTATCTCCCTCTTATTTCAGATCCAGGGGTCTTCTATAATGCTAAAACCTGCCACTTTATCGTTATCTATGTAGATGACTGTCTATTTATAGGGCCTAATATAGGCTATATAACTGATTTAAAGAAACGGCTTAATAAGGTCTACGCTATAGAAGACTTAGGGCCTGCCGCCTATTTCCTAGGCGTGCAGATTATAAGGGATAGACCTAATAGGCGCCTGTGGCTTAACCAGTTATAGTATGTAGAAGAGGCGGTTAGCCGCTTTAACTTAGCCGATTCTAAGCCTATATCTATTCCCTTACAGCCGGGGCTAGTAAGTCAACTTCAACTAGAGGAAGATATTGCTAGCCACCTCTGTAATTCTACGGAAATTAAGCTCTATCAAAGCCTAGTAGGAACAGCTATGTATATAATGCTCCTTATTAGGGTAGATATTAGCTTTACCGTACAGTGGCTCTCTAGGTCTTTAAATAGACCTACAAAATCACACTTAAACGCTGCTAAAAATCTTTTTAAGTATCTTAATAGTACTAAAGACTATAGCATCTGTTTTAGCTGTAACGGAAATACAGTAGCTGATCTAGGGCCTAAGCTTAGTAATAGTAGTAATACAACTACTAAGCTTAGTAGAGACTTTCACTCTAAGGAAGGGCCTAGGCCCCTAACTACTACCTCTACTACTATAGTAGATTCTAGAAATAGTAAAGGTAGTAGCCGGACTTCTATAATTAATAGTAGTCTCGTCCCTATAGGCTTTAGTGATTCTGATTTTGCAGGGGATAAGGCTACTAGTAAATCCACCTACGGCTATCTATATAAGTTAGCCGGTGGGCCTATTAGCTGGAAAACGAAAAGAGCTACTACTATTGCTCTCTCTACCCTGGAAGCTGAAACTGATGGACTTACAGAGGCTATACGCGAAGTACAGTGGATTATAGGGCTATTTTCTGAACTTCACAGACCTATAGACTACCCTATTACTCTCTATGGAGATAATCAGGGCTCTATAACGGTAGCTAATGACCCAGCGCTACACGCTAGAACTAAGTATACCCTGCTGAAATTCCGGTACGTTAGAGAGCAGGTTAAGGCTAAAATAGTTACTATTATATATCTTAATACTAAGTGTATGCCGGCTGACGGACTTACTAAAGCCCTACCAGTTAGTGGCTTTCAGTCTTTTATCAGGCTTTTAGGCCTATAACCTAAGGGAGCTTTTTACTAAGCTACCCTCTACCCCTATATATATATATTCTATACTATATATATAGAAGGCCTGGCTTAGCCTGATTAGCTTATAAGACCAGTCAATAGTACCGGCTACTTTACAGCCCTCTGGAATCACCTAATTCCTCTATATAGCCTTAAAAGGCTTATAAGGTCCTAGCCACTGTAGTACAGTTCTATAGGCGCCCTTGTGCTGGCATCAGCTCCCTGCGGCGTTAGGGAGGCCTATATTACTCTAGCTACGTCTAGAAGTACTCTAGTATATAGTATAGCTATATTTGGAAAATATAGGCTCCGGCTATTACTAGTAGTATACTTTCCTTTAGAGGGGGATTCTCTATGTGACTACCTGTTATTTCCTTACTAGAACTGGCTGAAAGAACGGAGTAAAAAAGGGCATAAAATTTAAAACCGTGCTAAAAATTGTTTTCTCTATAAGAGGATAAAGGCGTTTATAAGCCCTTTACTCCTTCTATACTCTAGTGCGTCTATCAGTCGCTAGGGTATAGAATATTTAGATATTATATATTACTATACGCTTTAAAGCTATAGTACCTATACCTTTAAATAGGTTATAGGTTTGATTTCAACATCATATATATTCTTACTTCTTTCTATATATAATAGGGGTTTATCCTATATATATATAAGGGCCTAACCCCTTTATCTAACGGAATAGTTTTGCTCTTACGTTCTTATTTCTTAGGATTCTTCTATTCTTTACCTATATATAGCTTTCTAAGGCTTATAAAGGAACAGAAGAATAGAGGGGGTGTTAAACGTACAAAATAAGCTATAGCGCTCTAACGGTTATAGCTTAGGCAAAACGGATTTCAGTTCTCGAACTACTAGATATATAGCTATATTCTGAGGGTGGACCCACTTTTGTGGATACCGCTGACTAAGCTATATACTCCACTATATAGCCTAGAAATAGCTTTAAAAGGCTTTTCTATTTTTAGATTTATGCCCCACTTTTATAGAGACAGCCTCCTTAGGCTGTATAAGCGCTAGAAATAGCCTTAAAAGGCTCTTCTACTAGGTCACCTACCTACCCTGTACCTACCCTGCACTGCAGGAGCGAAAACAGAACTTATAGGAAAAGTCGTGCGGCTTACCCTGCAGCTTAGGTGGCCGTGAGTCGATTATTTAAAATCGCCAGCTTATTTGGTTTTTCGGGAAGTGGCCATGCACCTACTAAGGCGCTCCTGCCGTGTGGAGGGCAGGAACGGTGCCGGAGGGTATATATAGGAAAGGAAATTGCGAAGCCTTACCTACTTGGACTAGAAATCAAATTACTACGTTACCTACAACTATAAGCCTTATAGGCCTATAAGACCCACTGAAAGCCGTGATATATAAGCTTAAAGCCCCTATAATATAGCGCTATAGCCTATAACTATACCGTTATATAAGGACTTTTATAGAGGGAATACAGTAAAGGGCCCTACTTTACTATATTAGCACATACCTAGGAAGTGCTATTTAGGCCATATCAACGCTGTTGCTGCCCCTACGTACCCTATACGACTACTACTAGTAGGCTATAGTGGTTATAGATCCTTATATAGGATTACCCATTCCAATAGTTAGTAACGATAGTAACATTACTACCCTCTACTTATTACCTCTAGTGCTAGAGGGTATAGAGCATGGCTAGCAACTTATGCTCCTAGTTATTATAGCGGGTCTAGGTATCTATAAGCTTCTTAAAGAAGTAGGCTATAGGGTAGAGGAAAGAGTAAGAGCCGTATAGGTAGGGCTAGAGCAGGGCTACGCTAAGATATCATTAACTTACATCTAGCTTAAGCATAATAGGCTTAGTCTAGTTAAACTAGCGTAGTACTAGAAGGGATATAATAGCGGTTTATATACCTTAAAAGGCTTCCTATACTTCCTTAGTTAGCACTACTTTCTATTCTTTAGGGCTGCTAGAAAGGTCTATAAAAGGGCTAGAGAACTCAGTGTATTTAGGGATTGATACCTAGAAGTAACCCGCTATATTAACTGTCACGTAAAGAGCAGGTGATGGATGTGGAGATGTGAATATGCCTGTTATTCTTCTTACTACGGGACCTGCCACTCCTTATAAAGGCGTCTGTTAGCCTGACTAGAAACTCGTTAGGATGTCTAGGCATAGAGAGCCCTAGTCCTAAATAGGTTACTCTATAACTGTTACTATATTCCGTTATATACCCCCTTAGATTCTCTATCTTATAGAGAGTCTAAACTATAGAATATAGGATTATAGTAACTATATCTCCTATACCTCCTTAAGTATATTAAGAGAGTAATATACTTAAGTCTAGTATAGGTACCTAGCAAGCTACTTGCCTGTAAGAGCTTTGCCAAGTTAATAACATACTTACCAGCCTTACTTGCTATTACTACCTTCCCTTTCTTATTATAAGCTATAGGAGTAGTTTTTCATCCTAAGTAGTATTACGCTACCCTCTTACTAGCTATATAGGCAGCTTTCTTTCTAAAAACAGATAAGCGTAACTGATTGTTAACCTTACTGCTATAAGTTACTATAGCGACGGTAAGGTTAACCTGCTCTCTCCTCTTTTCTCTAGAGCTTACTACAGGCCTTTCTTTTTAGGTATAAGAAGGGCATAGAGAATTTCTTTCTACCCTTTTCCTTTCCTCTTCCTTATAACTACCTTTTTAAGGTAAGGTTTTCTTATAAGCTTGCCCTATTCTTGCCTAGCCCTCTTTATTTACCTAAACCTCTTTTTTTAATTAACACGCCTAAGAAAGGAGTAGTAAGTTATCCTAATTATTACTATTACTAGCTATAGCGTCCTATAGCTAGATAATAGTATTCCTTTAAAGCTAAGATCGTAGGCGCCCCTGTAAATCAGCTCTAGGATCTGACCTTTAAATTCATATAGCTCTATTCTAGCTATTACCGGCTTGCTAATAACGCTAGTAGCTATATTATGTCCTTAGATGTTAAGAGAGTTAGTAATAACGTGCTGTTAAGCCCTACCTTAGCAGCTATATTAGAAACTCCTACTCCTAAGATACTAGGCTACCCTAAGAAGATTATAAGCTAGACTTCCAGTTAAGCTAAGACGCCTTAATCTGAAAAATCCGGCCTTTTAGGCCCTCTTTATCTGCTATCTTATAAGCCCTATATCCGGTTACTGCTAAAAGGATATACTATAGAAGAATGCTTTTCTTAGTATAATAATACCAGCGGCTATTATTAGTATTATCTTCTAATATAGACTACGTCTTACTACTATTACCCTATATAAGTCTGTCTAGCCCTAACAATCCTACTATAAAGTAAATCCTATATAATAGGTTAGTTAAGGCTAAGAAAACTGCCTAGGTCCTTTAGGACTTGAAAAAGAAAAATATAGAGGCTGGCAGAGTACTTTTGTCCGATCTAAAATTCAATACTTAGACTAACAGTTATATCTAGGAGATAATGGCAGGTAAGGCTACTGCTATTTCGAAAATGCTATGTACTATCTTTAACCTATTGTCTGGATTGTCGCTATATAGGCTAATACCTACTTTGCCTGCTCTGTCGACTCCTTTATATCCGCCTTTGGCGTTCTATAAGGAGCTGAAATTTAAAGATCTATCTTATAAGCAAAAAGCGTCTTATAAACTATCTCTACCCCTATACCCGTCCTTATCCCTATCTGTCAGACTAGGACATATGTTTTTACCTCTTTAGCAGTCGATTAAGTCTCTAGCTAACAACCCTGTTATATAGGTAGCATTCCTAAGTATAAGTAGCGCTAAGTTTACTTAGTACCTTAGACAAGGAATTAATAGACGTATTAGGGCTCTTCTACAGTTAATACCGCGTTATCTTAATAAGAATCAGGTAGATATATCCGCTATATTACAGGTGCTAGCTAAGATTAATCAGGTAGTTAGCGTATTAGAGAAGGCTGTTAAGCGCTATAGTGCCCTATAGCAGGCTCTCTTTTTTTCTATAAGTTATATAGCAGACTAGATAGTTATCCGTCTAAAATTGAATTCTCCTCTTCTTAAATATTAGCTATAATCCGTAATATGTCCCTTAAATTTAGTATAGCCCGGAAATGCTCGAACTTTGCTCTTAACAAATTCTTTATTAGGCTATTAGCTAGTATATCAGCTGTCTTAATATAGGACACTATAAAGCTACCCTTACCATGCTCTTATTTAAGCTATATATTTTAAATATCAATGTGGCGAAGCGCTATAGCTATATACTCCCCTTTATTAACTACTAACCTAATAGTCTGTATATTATCGTAGAAAATCCGCCATAGAACTAACAGTTTAACTATTAGGTCCTTAAGGAATCTCTTTAACCTTATAGTCTCTTTTGCCGCTAGAGAGAGATTATAAAGTTCTACTTCTATTATCAATATGGTAACTATAGCCTAATAAGACGTATTCTACTAGATAAGTCCCCTAAACATTATAATTATATAACCTTAAGACGATCGTTATAAGTCTAAATCGTCTATAAAGGAGGCGTTACTAGTAATATAAAGTATATAGGCCTAACTAGAGTAGCCCCTATATATAATCCCGAGAAACCTTATATAATATAGATACTAGATCGTCTGCCTAGCAGCCTCAATATATGAGGCTAATAGGTTCGTTAAGAAGCAGGAAAGATAAGATATAGTAAAGGCTATATCTAGACAGACCATAATCGCCATATATAGGATCGTCCCTACTAGTTCTTGCATTAGCTTTACCTCTCTCTTAATAGCCTAGCTGTCATTCTTGCCAAGTCCGACTGTTAGGAGTAGTATAGGGGGAACAACAGAAGATCTATCTAGCCTATACTTCTTTGCCGCCTTCTTAATATATATATTATAAACAAGCGTGATTATACGGTTAACTCTATCCCTAACAATCCGAATACCGAGAAACTATTCTGCCTTAGGCTGTACTTTTACTTTATATTTACCTAGTAATTTTACCTTTAGGTCTATAGCGTAGTCCTCATACTAATAATGATAAAGAAGTATTATATTATCTATATAGAATATCAAGAGGATACGTCTATCTATATTATAAAATAGATATAGCTCCTCTTTAGACTTCTAAAGTCTAAGATTTTTAAGAAAGCCTAAGAATTCGAGATACTAGAGGAGAGGGAAGTCGTAAAGCCTATATAGAGCCCTATTAACCTAAGTAAGAAGTCCCAGCTCCTTAAATCCTTCTAAAAGATTATAGATTACTAAGCCCTGGCCAAACAACTCCCGGAGTACGTTGTAAAAGGCGTTTATAACGTCCTATAAGTCGATTTCCAGATTAAAACGCGCTACTAGGGCTATACTTACTCTAAGGGACTTAGCAGCCAAAGTTGCTATATAAGTCAACTCGACTAACTCTAGATATTAAAGATCTCCTTAGATGTAAATCCCTACCTTTAGCCTAACAACTATCCTATCTAGATCAAGCTTATACTTTAGTACCTATTTAAGCAGGAAAGGCTATATCCTATACTGATCTTTTAGGATCTTCTTATAGGTCTGTAGTTTATTTAGCTAATTAATCTTAGCCTAAGCTATAGATATCTATATCTTTCTAAAGGGCGACTTTATAGCTTTACTCTAAGTCTTAGTTTCTAGCGGTAATTCTGATTTGTACTACTTCCTAGGGACAAACTCTTTCTTATCCTAAGGACCTTTCGGTATGTCCTTTTTCTACGATTTACGCTTCTCATTTCGTTCTAAGGAGCGTTTCTAATGTTAAATAGCGCCTGCTACCATAGTATACACTGTTTTAAACTCCTTTTTATAGCTAGCTACTAGCTGATCAGGAAAGTAGTTAGCTATAAAAATAAGTAGTGGCAATGATGCCGCTATTCTCTCTATATCGAAAATACTAAAGATATCTTCGAGTATAGCATTACGCTAATAAAGATTATATTAGCCTAGATCTACTATAAATATATAGTTCCTACAACTATAGGGCTAACCTTGTCTTTAGAGGGCTAGGTCGCCTAGGACTTACGTATTACTAGTATATACCCCTAAGATCCTAGCTTTAGAGTCCGGTTCTCTAACTAACGGTCTTTCTATCGTCTTATTATTGGCGTGCTAGTAGGTTATAATACCTGCCCTAGCTTTAAATTCTTCCGATAGACTATAGCGATATGCCTTGCCCTTAGACTATATTCCTCCTCTAGTTATACTCTAGGGAGAGTCTGCTCTATTACTATAGCTATCGAACCTAATATAATCTAGAATCGGTATTCTAGGGTTAGGTCTTTGCTCTAGAGTAAATAGTCCGGTTATAATATTAGTATATACCTTGTCCTAGCTAGTAATAGCATCTAACCGACGCTTTTCTAGCTTTATAGCTAGAAGCTTTTCCTTATTCTCTTTAGTAGCTATTAGCTTAATAGGACTAGTAAGATCCAGATTCTTTATTGTCTTAAGGACAGTATCAAACTTATATTCCTCTGCCGGCTTATCCAGCTAATCTACTAGTTCTTGTAAGATAGGGATAGCCTAAGCCTCGGAATCTACCTTCCTTCCTATATAGAAAACTATCTTATTAAAATAAACATTCTAGGTGGTAATCACCCTATTAAGCTCTAGGACCTATATCCTATATAGCATTATAGCAATATAACCTATAAGATAGCCAATATAAGCTTAAGGTTAAATCTTATCAAGTCTCTAAAGTATATCCTTCTCTCTGTCCTTCTTAAAAGGATAACCAGTATATCTATATACGTAAAGGCCACTAAGCTAAAGCCTTAGACCAATCGTAGCTTTATAGATAATAGCTAGGTTATAAAAATAAAAATAGTTCTAAAACTATAATAGAAGCTTCTCGTTGAGGGATCTTGGATTATCTTTAAGCCTAAAGGACAAGTTATAAAGATATATAGCAGCCTCTATAGTCTTAGGCTATAGATCCTTAGGAAGGCTTACCCCTAACTATATCGCTATTAACTTATTAACGATAGTCCTTCTATTTCTTTTAATAAGTCCTATTGGGCTATATATATATATAAAAGCGGGATTTCTCAGCTGATTTCTTTATAGTCCGCTTATTTCTTATACTCGGTTTTTCCTTAAGAAGATATAACAGATATCTTACTGTTATAGCAGGAGAAATAGATAGATAACCCGTACTATTGCCTAGTCTAGGCGTCGAACCTCGTTAGAATCTAAACAAGGTTTTCTTATCCTTTACCTCTTATCTAGAAGGCCTATACCTTCCTACTAAACTTATCTACTATAAAGAGAATCCTGTTATAGCCTATATATCCCTAGGAAAATTCAAAGAGATCCTAGACAATCCTATAAAACAGTCTAGCAGCTTTTCCGCCTAACTCCTACCTAGATACTACTTTTATTGCATATACCTAGGCATATATTAAGCATTTAAGCCGTAGTATCCCGATTAGATTGCCGTTATTAGGCTATAATAGATTTATACCTTAAGTATAGTTTACTAATAATTATAGTGCCTTAGGACCTAGGTGTCCTATCCTTAAGTACTATAGTTCTTTAGGATCTATATAAGCCCTATATAGCTTATATATCCTTTTCTATCCTCTCTATTTTACTCGTTTCTAAACTATTATTATTATAATACTATTATTACTTGTTAAAAGGGGTTTCAAGACTATATAGAAGGTAAGCGGCTTATATTTAAGCACTATTAAGTTGAACTTCTCCTATAGGGTTATAAGAACAACCGAGCTTGCTATATCTCTAACTCTTAGGGTATTGTCAGCCCCTAAAAGCCAGATTCCCTTTTAGCATAGAAGTATAGCCGATATAATATTAGTATAAAATCCCTCTATAACAACTATGTTCTAAAGAATCAAGTCTACTGTCTTTTTACCCTTATTATCCTAAAAAGTCTTCCTTAGAGTCTAGCGTCCTATCCTAGAAATAGGTAATGTTATTAAGCCTACCCCTTTAATAGCGTTAGGGGTAGATGGCTTAAACGTCCTATAGTTAAGTAAATCCTTATAGTTAACTATATAAATAGCTATATAGTTATCTAGAAGGGTACTATCTAAGAGAGGGTAATAAGTAAGGTTCTAAGTGCTAAATACCCTATAGACTATACCTAGGGTAGTAGTAAATAGGGTTGGGTTGAAGAAAGGTATATTAGAAAATTCTAACTCTGATTTTTTAAGCTAAGGTAATAACTAAGAGCTTTAGAAAACTTTATCCGGCTAACAACCTTATCCTTAATCACTAAAGGACTTTAGAACCTATAGCTTCTTTATATCCAGCCTCTTACCCTTTAACTATCCTTTTAATTCTAGGGTTATATAGAGGTCGGCCTATTAGAGATCCTAATAGACATGATTTTAAATAGACTATTACTCCTTAGTGGATAAAGTAACTCTTTAGCTTATAGATCCTATATATAATAGCTTAACTTTTCTATAATCTTTAGGTTTCTAGATATAGGTATAAGGAAGAGGTAGACAAGGGTATTAGTAGCCTTTGTTTTAGGATCCTTAACGATTTCCACCCTAACTACCCTAGCTATACCGTCCTTAAGGCTATTCTTAGCCTCTTTCTTAGTTAGAGTATAGAGTAGGTAGCAGGTTCTTCTTATTAGAAAGTTAAGTAAAGGTAGAGTAAACTCTAGCTGGATTTTTATAGGCTTATTACTACTAAGATTCCGTTATAAGGCTAAAGAGGGTCCTATTAATAATCTCTAGTATAAGTAGACTTATTTAGCTAATTACTTTAGCTAGAACAATCTATTAGAGCTAACTATTAGCCTATTATAGAGTTAGCCTTGCTATTAGAACCTAAAGAACTCTTTTAACAGTAGTAATACCTATAATAGCCGGAATCCTTTTAATTAGTATAACCTAGTAAAAATTCTGCCAGTCCTTTTACTAGTGGATTAGCCCGGTTCGGCTATTCTTAGCCTATCTAAGTACCGCCTTATACTAAGATTTGATCTAGACTTTCTCTACTAAGTCTAACAGAGCGTTATCTTTCTTTAGAGCTTATATAAGAGGCCAAAGATTCTAGTACTATTCTAACCCTTGTCCCTACTTTAATAACTAATATAACTAAATAGCTATCTCCTTAATATTATAATCTATAGACTAAAGAATCTAGTTTAGAAACTTTAGATAATTTATCTTCTTTAGCTTAGTAGTAGCCCTCTCAGATTGTTATATTAGAAGGTAAGTCTTATATACTTCTTCTAAGTTATATAGGGTAATAAGGGTCGGCTAAACTAGTAGAGAAGGTACTAACGCTATATCCTAAGTCGATATACTAAGAAGTTGAATTTTCTCTTAATAATATATAATAGCCTTGTCGTACTAGGCTATACACTTAGAATTAGCTTGTTAGGCCTATTCTTTACGTCCTAGGTCGAGAATTTCTATGTTAGTAAGAGTAGATGTCGAGTCTGGATCAATATCTTCCTAAATTCCAAGGGCTAAAGCTAGTATCTATGCATTAAGACGCTAGGCTATCCATATTAACAGTCCTTTTAGGATAACAGACGTTAAATATACTAAATTTAGGGTTATTCACATCTTAAATAGGAAGTTAAAGGGAGGATAACAGAGTAGTAATGATAATAGGAGGGCTTATGACGTATAGTATATAGTTAGTTAAGTTAATAATACTAGTACTAGGCTTATAACTGTTATATAAAGAGTAGGTAATAGATATAAAGATATAAATGTACCTGTCATTCTTCTTACTACAGGACCTACCACTCCTTATATAGGCATCTCTAAGCCTAACTAGAAACTCGTTAGGATGTCTAGGCATAGAGAGCCCCAGTCCCAAATAGGTTACTCCATAACCGTCACCATGTTCCGTCACATTAACAAAAGAATAGATCTCTATTATTATAGTAGGTTTAGGGTATTGCGATATAGCTAACATTTTAGATAGGTTAGCTTAGACGTCTGTCTTAAAGACTAGGCAACCTAGGAATATCCCCTTCCTAACAAAGAGCTTTGTTTTAGTAGTATTGATAATAAAGCCAAAGTTAGTAAGCCGGGTAAAAAGCGTTAATAAGCGTTAGAAAAGCTCGTTATTATCAGAGGCCTATATAGAGATATCGACAAGCAGGCTAGAACACTAGTTATAAAATGGCTATAGGTACTTCTCTATAACTTTTTAGAACGTTGCCGGCATATTAGTCAACCTAAAAGGCATAATAAGCTATTTATATAGACTATATAGGGTAACGAAAGCAGTCTTCTTACGATCCTCCAGTACTATAAGAACATGCTAAAAACCGTCTTTTAGGTTAATAAACATATATTTCTTATAGCCTACTACCCTCTAGATCTCGTCTATAGTATAAGGTAGTAAATAGGTATATTTCTTTGTAACCTTATTAAGCTTATAGTAGTCTATATAGATATGCTAGACTATAACTAAACTATTAATTTAGAAGTAGGTCTTAAATGCTTATAAAAGCGCTAACGTTGTCGGTTTAACTATAAACGCTGTTCTCTAGGACGATATCCCTATAGAAAAAGGCCTGTTCGTATTCCTATTAACATGAGTATTAGAGTTATTAAAAATCCTAACCTCCTTGATCATTAAGATATTCTTTTTCAGCGTTAATAGCAGGGGTATAGCCTATAGGCTCCTTAACAGCTATATAATCTTTCTATTATAGGCTTAGATAAAGTCATTAATCGCTACGTTCTACTATAGGCTATATTGCTAGGGAGGAAGCTTAACGGGCTTTACGTTACTAGTATTAATATAGTATATAGTATTGACGATTTTGCCGTTGCCTTTTTTCGTAATATCAAAGAGGGACGGGAATTTAGCTGTGATCTACGCTAGATAATCTTCAACTTCTACATTACCTATAAGGGTCTCTAGGTACTACTTAATCTACTATATAGTCAGTAGCGATATCTCTTTAGCAGCGTAGTAGGTAAAATGCTTCTTACTACTAATGTATTATACTATAAGGGTTGGTTTTCTAGAGAAGCCTACTAACCTAATAGAACTGTTAGGAAGGAATTAGGCTCTAAACTTATAGAAAACGCTGTTCCTAAGGGTTAGATCGCTAGAGAAGGTCCTATTAGGGACTATACTATAGGTAATAGTATAGGACTATAATCTTATGCCCTATATCGTAATAAAGTTAAGCCGGATAACCGAATCTTTAGTAACAGTTAGTCCTATACCTCTAACACCGTCTATAGTTAAGCGCTATTAAGAAGGGTAGCTTTCTATTTACTAGGTAAGGGTCCTTAAGATATAGCAGACTATATAGCTGTTATTCTAGAAAACCGTGATTAGGGAGCTATAGTTAGTAAGTATAGCTTAGAAAACCAGATAGGGTACGCCGTAGCCTTTATAAATAGGTCGATCGCAAAGAGGAGGCATGTCTCTACCTCTATCTACTCCTATAAAGTAGGTGGATTAGCTATCCTAATCCTTACTATATAGGTCGTTAAAGAGCTTATCGAACTTAGTATTATAGTTATCTCTATAGTCCTCTAGAGAGGCTTTCTCCTCCTTTTTATTAGCAGTATATACCTTATAGCGAACGAAGTATTTAAGGGTTTTACTAGTAGCTTTATGGAATTAGGATAAGCTCTGCTTCTTTAGGATATCTATAAGGGTAATCCTTTTATTATTACAGTCCTATAGGGGAGTAGGGCAGGAAGAAGATAACAGCTACCTTGGCTACTATAAACAGTCCTTTACCTAATACCCTACCTTACTACAGTTTAGGCAGATATTATTATCTATTTTTATAGCGCTCTAGGGCATACCTTAGACAGTAAAGCCGGTATTAGGGCTAGGGCTTATAGAGGGTAGAGGAGAGGCTTCTTCCTTAGTAGGAAAGGAAAGGCAGTTATTATAGTAGGGGTTGGAGATAGCTAAGGTAGTTAGCTTAATAGAGGCTATACTAGGTTTCTTACTAGTTGCCTTACTAATACGTATGTTATAGCTAGAGCGTAAGGTTCCCTATAACTTAACTATTATCTCTAGCATACTATAGACCCTCTTCTTTCTATAGGTTAGGGTAATCTCTTTTATAAGGATAACCTACTTTATAACTAATTTAGCAGTAGAAAGGCAGGTAGCCTACTGCTAGAGCGTAACCTATACTAAGGGTATATACTGCTATATCTTGCGTTCCAATAGGGCCCTTATCTCCTTACTGTTCTACATTTTAGTAGGTAGCTTAAAGAAGTAAGCCTAGATATACTAAGCAAAGGCTAGATAGGCCTTATCTTAATATAGCAGAAGCTCTGAAAAGGCTATAAGAGATAAGCGTAATACCTTATACTAGGTAAGTATAGTAAAGATCACCTCTATAAAGTCGACCTAGATAACCCTCTTATTATTCCTAATATATACTAGAATACTAAGGAAATTGCTAGAGAGTTCTAGGCTTACCTGCTTTAGCTATAGATTATATAGGACTAGGGCGGCTAAGAGGATAGACTAGATGTTCTTTAGCTTCTGAATAGTATACTTATTAGCTCTATTCAGCTTCTAATCCTTCTTAAAGACTATATAGTTCTTCTTAGCCTAGTTGCTAATATCTAGGGCATCCCTCTAGAGTACTATCCCTAGCTAGTAGAAAGATACTAGGCTTTTCTAAATAAGCCTTTTAGCTACTATAGGCTAGGGTATGCTTAAGGTAGTATAGTAATCTAGGTTTAGTGTACTAGTCCTATTATAACGTTTCGTACTAACAGTAACTAAGTAGGTATTAATAAAGTTAGCTATTATATTATATATAGGCTTAAGGTTATTATTAATAAGAGAGCGGTTAAAGGCAGTCTCTAGGATATCCTTTATCTTAAATAGCTTTCTATTTTACTGCTCTTTCTAGGTCCTTAGGCTTTTTTTTATATTATTGTTTACCTTCTTTAGAATGGCAAATAGGCCTTTCTAAAGGTAGGACTTTAGGTCTTTAGATGCCTCTTTAATAGCCTTTTTAACCGATTTCTAGATATCTTACTTAATAAGGGCCTTTACTATTAAAGAAGCCCTTTTATTTATAGTCTTAGAGATCGACTTAAAGAAGGTATTAAAGGATTTACTTAGTTGCTTAAGCTGCTTCTTAAGTTCCTTATATTAGCTATTATAACTAGTAAGAAGGTCTCTCTTTAGGTTAGTCAACTATTCTCCTATATACTAGTCTATCTTCTTTTAAAGGGATACTAGTTATTCCTATATATACTATACTAATCCCTTAATAGTCTTACAACCACCGTTCTCTCCTACGCTATATAGCGTCTTCTAGGATAAGGAAGCTATATCAATAGCTATAATCTTTAGGGCTAAGCTTTTAAGTTTAATAGGGTAAACTTTATTAATAAATCGTATAACATATCGATATAGTCAGATAGGTCCTTATAGAGCATATATATAATATATTTTACTAGCTAAAAGTAAAGAGGTAGTCTAAGTAAAAATACGTATTTTTATAGCTTCTAGCTATTACAGTACTTAGGTACTAGATTAGCGATCTAGGGCTAGTTAGTGATTCGTAATTCTGAGCTAGTGGTTAATTGTATTCCTAACGACCTACAGAATGTTCAGCTACGCTAAAATACTGTAGGTGGGGCATTCGATATGGCCACGTTGCGTGTGCCGCAGCACTCCTGCAGAATCCACACGCTCACTGTCGTCAGTCACAGCAGAGCTTGTCGTTTACCACCATGTACCTGCTGGGCATGCTCCCTCTCGCCATTCTTTCCGGGGCCTCCCTCGCCAATGCCTTGTCGCCGCCCACCTCATCAGTGACGTTCCAAGTACAAGCCACGGCGCCGCTGCCGAACCCGTTCTCGCTCCACCCCTCGACGCACGCCACCCTCTCGACCCTCGGCAGGGCGCACACGGCGCCACTTTCGACGGCCAACGCTTTTGTCTTCCGAAACATCACCGCCGGCTCGTACCTCGTCGACGTGCATTGCGCGACCCACGCGTTCGTCCCGCTGCGCCTGG
The DNA here is from genome assembly GCA_029339225.1 of Phyllachora maydis. Taxonomy (NCBI): domain Eukaryota; kingdom Fungi; phylum Ascomycota; class Sordariomycetes; order Phyllachorales; family Phyllachoraceae; genus Phyllachora; species Phyllachora maydis. The sequence continues at coordinate 2,881,529 of JAQQPM010000004.1, forward strand.
ACGTCTTTGCGCCCACGGCCGAGACGCCGGCCCGCGCGGGAGGGCTGGCGTTCCGCGCGTGGGAGACATACCGCGGCAACGACTGGGATAATAAGGGCCAGGCCGTTGCGTTCCGGCATGGAGTCTTCGAGATCGGGGCGGCGGCGCCGAAAAACTACTTCATGGAGAAGAGCAAGTGTGAGTTTTGGCGAGCCGGCATGGAAGTGGAGCACAGTGCGTTACGCCCGGGGCTGACATGTTTTCCGCTCCGCCAGTCTCCGTCTTGAGCATTCTTCGCAGCCCGATGATCCTGCTGGGGCTCGTGAGTATGGGCATTTTCTTCGGCATGCCATATCTGGTTGACAACAGTAAGTCTTGCCGTTTCTCAAAATACGGCGCACTGGGTGCTGTTCCGCTGACGCAATCTTCTTTCAGTGGATCCCGAGACGCGCGCCGAGTTTGAGGACAGGCAGAAGAGCAACCCAGTCAACTCGATCATGGGCTCGGCCACTGGGCAGCCGGGCGCCAACCCGATAGGCAACTTTGACATAGCAGCCTTCTTGGCGGGTACAGCATCAAAGAAGCCAGACGACAATGCCGCAAGCAGCGGGGGATCCGGTGCGAGTGATGGCAAGACACGGAAATAATGGCCCATTGACTGCCAATCACGGCATGGCTACGAGGGCCCGGCCTGGCATACCTCCTTGACCATGATCTTCCACATAGGTGAGGTAAACAAAGCGCACAAGCACATGTTTTGTTATTGCTATGTACTGAAAGGGTCGCCTCCGATGTAGCTTGCTGCGGATTTGGCGAGGGCAACGCAATTCCAAAACCTCCAATGCATTACAATCTCGTCTTTCTTGTCACGGCCCAGTGTCCAAGAATGACAAGGCAGCAGCAGCGTTCGAACGGTGAAGACGCTTGCCCACATTTGTCAAGTGCACGGGACCTTCAGAAGTCACCGCCAAAGTCACCGCCGTCACCGCCGTAGTCGCCACCACCACCGTCGTCAGCCATTTGTCCGTTGTCTGCGGAATCAGCATGAGCTATTGTTCAAATAAAGCACAAAGAAGGCGTGCGGACACGCCACTCACCAAAGCCCTGCTGATACTCGGCCTGGTCGTGGTTCTCGATGGCGTTCTCCAGCAGCATGCCACCAATTAGTCCGCCACCCAGACCGAGGGCGGCCCCTCCGGCAGCGCCCAAACCGCCACCACCCGCCCTACCGGGCCGGCCGTAGGCCTGCTGAGGGGCATAATTACCGCCGCCTCCGTAGTAGCCGCCGGGCGGCGGGCCCTGCTGGTAGTACCCGCCCTGCTGCGGGTAGCCCGCTCCGTAGCCCCCCTGTTGCGGGTAGCCTGCGTACGGCGGTTGAGCGCCGTACGCGGGCTGTCCCGCATATTGTGGTGGCTGGCCATAGCCGCCGGCGCCCGGGTAACCGCCGCCAGAGTTCGGCTTCTTACCGCCGAAGATCTTGCCGATCAGGCCACGGCTCTTGTTCCCGTCGTCAGACCGCGGGGGCAGCTGGTCCGGGTAGGGCGGACTGCTGAAGCCACCGCCGCCGTACGATGCGGCGGCGCCGGCGGGGCTGGCGCGGGCCTTGGCGTCCTCCTCCTCCTGTAGACGGCGGGCCAGTTTGGCGTCCTCCGACTCGTTGTTGTTCACGTACGGGTTCTGCTTGGTGTCGGTCGGCGCGGGCTTGTCGCCGGGTGTGTACACGGGCGGAGGGGCCGCAGCGTCGCCCGCGCTCTCGGCCCGCGCCGGCTCGGTCGGCTTGTCCCATTGCGACTTTTTGGTGAGGGTGTTAACGTAAAACCTGGGCATGACTCGCGAGTGTGAGCGGTTGAGCAGTTGATCGTGTGCAAGCAGGGCGGCCGATGGTCACGGACCACTCTTTGTATTGATCATTCCATCGGACCACCCAGCCCTCCGGCACCTTAGGAGGCGGAGGGCCCGTGGGAGCCTCAAAGTCGGCCATCCTCTCGAGGTGAATGTCTTGGAGATGATGTCGCGAGGGAAATGGGCTTGAAGTACTGTAGATGGAGTTGTAGATGGAGTAGGGATGAAGTAGGTGGAGGTGAAAGAGAGCAATGAAGGCAGGGCCCGGTGGCAATGCCAACTCTTCGTCGGTACAAGACCGCGTATTATGAGGCAATTTGTAGAAGTGGCCTTCGAGATTCCTCGAGTTTCGGGCTGTGTGGGCAGTAACAATACCCGACTCCCGACCGGTTCTTTCTACCTTTACCGAGAAGACGGATGGCTCGGACGGTGCTCCTGTGACGTACATACGTCACACCTCTGCGGTTAACACAGCCACCCGGTCAACCTTCAACTTTCAGGCACCCTGTGGCTGCGGTGCAGCTGCAGCCACACTGGTTGCCTCTGCGTTTAGTGTGTCTTTACACCTGCCTGCCTGCCTGCCCGTCTACCAAACTGCAGATATGTTCACTCCCTCCTGCAAAGCACTCTTGCGCCGCGTGTCCATGATCATCTGCCCAGAAGTACTGACTGCTAGTACCGCTCGCTCACCTGCATCCAATGCTGTTGTGGCCCTGGATTTGTCCGTCCCAACACCGGCGGCCGTTCCGCCTGCCCAAATCCACAGTCAAAAAACGCCGTTCCTACCAGGCAACTCCCGCCGGTCGCCAAACAGAGTCGCGGCCTCTATGCAATATCCTCCCCCGCCCGTCATCATGCGCTTTTCGCTTCCGTAGCAGACGAGCACGGCATCGACGATGCCGCTGAGGATCCCCTCCATCGCGCCGAGCACGCCCCACCCGATGAAGCCCGCGATCAGGCCGACGACGTAAGCGTACGCACTTCCCCGGAAACCCAGACCGTCGGGCAGCGCCACGCTGAGCTGGCGGGCCGTCATGACCCATCCCGCAAAGCCCAGCGCCGTGGCCATGATGAAACGGGTGGCGTGTAGCATCAGCTTGGCCAGCCTGTAGGGCAGCAGGGGCGCGTACTTGCCCCTGGGCGTGGAGAATGCGCCGGGCGTCAGTGCCGTGGTCGTCTGTCCGGGGGCCACAAAGTCCATATGGCTCAGGCCACGCGCCGACATGGCCAGAGTTTGCGAGTGGATGGCGCCGTACGTGAGAGTGAGGGGGTTGATGAGCGCGGCCATAGGTGTGGGGATGAAAGAGTAGCACAGCATGCTGACCATGTTGCCAAGTCTTCGGGGTAAGATCAAGAGGGGAAGGCGTATCGCGAGTGACAAAAGCGTGGCGAGGCTGATGGATCCAAAAATAGTCGTCACGGCGTGGTTGAGCGCGGCTGTGACGACGTCTTTCGACGAGCTCTTTGGAACCGCATTGCGGTGAAAGTACCACTGAGAAACCGTCGCGGCCGTCGTGCTTCGCTGGACGCCCGAGATGACCGATATCGTCCACATGTACATGAGCACAAAGTAGACACCCAGCCACCAGCTCGAGGCGCTGATGATGAAGCGTGAGTAATGCGTCGAGAAGTAGCCGCCCAAAAACACCCTGGTAAAGATGGCCAGCCAGAACCAGGTCCACAGAACAATGGCAGTCAAACAGCCCATGCCCACGAGAAACAGAGCCGAGTTGGCTGCCAAGATACGACTGGAGAATTCCAAAATCATGACAGCCGAGTTGATGGCGTGCCGGCCCTGGTATACCGAGTACACCCATCCCACGGCACACGCGGCCGGCACTATAGCCGCCCATCTCATGGCCATGTCTTGAATCTGCGAGCCTTTCTCCGCGTCCTGGTAGCTCGAGATGAGGGGATAGAGGGAGAAGGAAACCATGGTGACAGGCACCGCAACCACGATGAGCAAGATGAGCGGCTTGGCAAACGAACGCAGAGCTGCAAGCCATACCAGCGACACTATTACCGAGATCAACGTGTCGACAGCAAGCAGATGGAATGAGGCTCGTAGTGTGGTATAGATGGTGTCGCCAAGCGGGGTGCTCGTGGTCGTGTGGAGGTACACCAGAATCGAGGTCGACAGCAACGCCGCCTGAGCAATCAGAAACAACCAGGCGAAGAAAGAATCGTACTTGAAGATCTCGCCGTCAGAAGGTAGCACGTCCCGCGTTGTGCCGTACTGGTTTGTACCGAGAGAAGCCGACGGCGGCATGCCCAACTCAGAACCGCGAACCGAATCCCGGTATGGCTGTCCGCGTGATAAAGCCAGAGCGTCCGAGAGTAATTCTTCCCGCAGGTCGGCTGGCGGCTCGCTGTCATCTATCGTTGACTCGAGCCCTACATCCTCTAAACGTCCCTTTGCAAGGCCCTCGTCACTTTCGGGTCTGGTCATACTCTCGGCTTTGTTCCCGACCTCGGAAATGGTGTCCTGGATCATGCCGTTCCGCGCAGAGCTTTTCGCGCCGTTCCAGCTGCTGCGAATGCCTCGTATCCGATCGCCCAGAACCCGGCTGTCATCGTCCCCGCTGTGCTCTAGCGAGGCCCGACTGCCGTCGTCTTCATTCTCGGTGCTTTCGTCGAGGCGACTGGCTGCGAAGACGCGGCGCGACCGCTGCAGCGCATAGAGGTCCGCGGCCTCCCGGTCCCTCTCTTCCTCGTCATCCTCGTCATCCTCGAGCGTGGCCTGGAACAACGGCGCAGCCTGGGGCGCGTAGCGCGATCCGAACGTGGCCATGTTCCCAAAGCGCGAGCTGCTCGACTGGTACGGGTTACCGAGTCCCCGACCCAGATAGGATCTCCCCCCTCCATTCCTGGATGCTCGCGCCGGCCACTCTGCTAGGGGGTTTTGCGAGCGCTCGCTCGTGTCGGCTTGCCCGAGATTCGAGAGTCGCGACTGTGACTGGGCAAGAAACCTGGAGGCATCTGCGGGCCGGCAACCTCGGGTTAGAGGTAATCTTCAGGGGGGTGGGGGGTTTGGGGGGTAGGGCGCGGGGCGCGGGCGGGGAGAAGGGCTGCTCACATTCTGAGAACATGGTGCTGCCGCCGCCGCCGCCGCCGTCGTCGTCGTCACCTCAGCCGCGAAAAAAGGGCGACGCGCGTGCAACTGCGAGACAAAGACGCGAGCGATCAGCGTGTACTGGGTTTGCTTTGACGGATGCGGAAAGCGGGTGCGGGCGCGTGAAGCCGGAGTGCGCTTGGGATGCAAGTGGGGGCATTTAGCGTTCGAAGGAACGAATACTCATCAAGATGAGGGACGGTGCGGGGAGTATCTCGGATAAAGCAGCGAGCGCGTAGGGGTAGGATAGAGGTATCCGTAGTCGGATTCACACAATACCTGGTGCAGGTCAGGGCTACCACATGCTCGGGCAGGTGCTCCGTAGATCAGAGGCTGACCGCGGTGCCCTCGTGCTCGTGACGCTACTGCCGGGGATTGTTTGGGTCCGTGACTCAATCTGGAAACAGCGGATGAAAGCGGTTGAATTGTAGCCAGTACAAAGAAAAGCCTCAACCGTTACTGTCAGTCGAAACACGGATAATCATTACCACGGGCCAGTGTGGCTTTCACACCGTAAGCTCGTGTTATAACTGCGATCTATATCGCAGAATAGCGGTAAGCTATAGCGGTGATTGATTGAAAAAGAGGCTAGTGGTGTGCTACTGTTCGGACTCGCTCGCTGTTGTCAGAAAATAAAGAATCAATTGATCGGGATATCTCAAGAACTAGCTAAGTTAGAGGAAAAGCCTCTTTTCCTTTCTAACCCTTTTCTACCTAATACTAATAGAGTTTAACTAGGGGGTGCATTAGCCACGTTGTGGCTCAGAAAAATGGTGACGTTAGGCAGTAAGTCTAATGGTATTAGGTAGAAAAAAGGGTTAGGAAGGAAAAAGAGGCTTTTCTTCTAACTTAGCTAGCCTTAATATCCTAAATAATTGATTTATGTTTTCCGATAATAGCGAGCGAGCCTAAACAGTAGTATACCAAATTGGCGAACCTAGTACGGCTTGTAGATTATATGGTTCTATTTTAGGTTTCCCACTTACTTTCTTCCCTTTACTCTCTAATAGCGGTATTATTAGCGAGGAATTAAACTCTAGATAATAGGAATCTCCCTTAATTACCTTCCACTTCATCTTCCATCCCTTTTTCTCTCTCTCTTTCGCTCTTCCTTTCTTATTAGCCTTCTATTGTTATATATCTAAGTTAGAGCAGAGTAATCGTTGTTGCTGGGTCTCAAGGTTACGTGCCACGTTACGTGACCCATTCCCCTATATAGGACCCTATGTCACTCCACCGCTAATAAGGGGATTTCCCCTTATCAATAAATATATATCATTCTATAGGTTATAAGCCCTTATATACTCTTATACGTCTAAAAGAACAAGCGGTAATCGATACTAGAAATAAGGTAGTAAGCCGGCGTTTTCTTTAACTTCATAGAGTAGGTAGAATAAGCTAGAAGGTCAGTAGTGGCGTGCTAAGTTATACCCTAGACTGCTATATCTGGAAATCTTATATTACTATTACCTATAGTATAGAAGCCAACGCTTGCTATACCTTCCTCTTCTTCTAATAAAGAGGATAACTGTCGATTCGCTCTTACTGCAGTGGAGAGTTCCGATGATAAGGAATAAAACAGCAACGTAGAGAAAGAGCAATAATAAAGCGTAAGCCATTAAGCAAAGTAACGTGTAGCGATTCCTATTGATTCTATAATGATTAATTGTCTATCTCTCTCTCTCTCTCCCTTACCCTTTCTATCCTAGATACGTAGGTTACAGCTATATATCCTTTACTAGGTATTAGAATGGGTAATCCTATGAAAGGATCTATAACTACTATAGCCTACTAGTAGTAGTTGTATAAGGTACGTAGGGGCAGCAATAGCGTTGATATAGCGTAAATAGCACTTTCTAGGTATATGCTAATATAGTAAAGTAGGGCCCTTTACTGTATTCCCTCTATAAAAGTCCTTATATAACGGTAAAGTTATAGGCTATAGCGCTATATTATAGGGGCTTTAAGATTATATATCACGGCTTTAAGTACGTCTGATAGGCCTAAAAGGCTTATAGTTATAAATTATATAGTAATTTGATTTCTAGTCTAGTAGGTAAGGCTTTGCAATTTCCTTTCATACATATACCCTCTAGGACCGTTCCTGCCTTCCGTACGGCAGGAGCGCCTTAGTAGGTGCATAGCGCCTTCCTGAAAAACCAGATAAGCTGGCGAATTTAAATAATAGACTTAAAGCCACCTAAGCTGCAGGGTAAGCCGCACGACTTTTCCTATAAGTTCTGTTTTCCCTGCTTGCGGTGCAGGGTAGGTACAAGGTAGGTAGGTAACCTAGTAGAAGAGCCTTTTAAGGCTATTTCTAGCGCTTATACAGCCTAAGGAGGCTGTCTCTACAAAAGTGGGACATAAGTCTAAAAATAGAAAAGCCTTTTAAAGCTATTTCTAGGATATAAAGTGGTATATAAAGCTTAGTCAGCGGTATCCACAAAAGGAGGCCTACCCTTAGAATATAGCTATATATCTAGTAGTTTAAGAACTGAAATCCGTTTTGCCTAAGCTATAACTATTAGAGCGCTATAGCTTATTTTATACGTTTAACACTAGGGTTAAGCCTAGCGCTAGTATAGGGGTTATACCCCATACCTAGACCTTGTATTGGAATGGGTAATCCTATATAAGGATCTGTAACCACTAAAGCCTACTAGTAGTAGTCGTGTAGGGTACGTAGGGGCAGTAACAGCGTTGATATGGCCTAAATAGCACTTCCTAGGTATATGCTAATATAGTAAAGTAGGGCCCTTTACTGTATTCCCTCTATAAAAGTCCTTATATAACGGTATAGTTATAGGCTATAGCGCTATATTATAGGGGCTTTAAGCTTATATATCACGGCTTTTAGTAGGTCTTATAGGCCTATAAGGCTTATAGTTGTAGGTAACGTAGTAACTTGATTTCTAGTCCAAGTAGGTAAGGCTTTGCAATTTCCTTTCCTATATATACCCTCTGGGACCGTTCCTACCTTCTACACGGCAGAAGCGCCTTAGTAGGTGCATGGCGCCTTCCCGAAAAACCAAATAAGCTGGCGATTTTAAATAATCGACTTACGGCCACCTAAGCTGCAGGGTAAGCCGCACGACTTTTCCTATAAGTTCTGTTTTCGCTCCTATAGTGCAGGGTAGGTATAGGGTAGGTAGGTGACCTAGTAGAAGAGCCTTTTAAGGCTATTTCTAGCGCTTATACAGCCTAAGGGGGCTGTCTCTACAAAAGTGGGGCATAAATCTAAAAATAGAAAAGCCTTTTAAAGCTATTTCTAGGCTAGATAGTGGAATATATAGCTTAGTCAGCGGGATCTATAAAAATGGGTCCACCCTTAGAATATAGCTATATATCTAGTAGTTCGAGAACTGAAATCCGTTTTGCCTAAGCTATAACCGTTAGAGCGCTATAGCTTATTTTGTACGTTTAACACCCCCTCTATTCTTCTGTTCCTTTATAAGCCTTAGAAAGCTATATATAGGTAAAGAATAGAAGAATCCTAAGAAATAAGAACGTAAGAGCAAAACTATTCCGTTAGACAAAGGGGTTATGCCCTTATATATATATAGGATAAACCCCTATTATATATAGAAAGAAGTAAGAATATATATAATGTTGAAATCAAACCTATAACGTATTTAAAGGTATAGGTACTATAGCTTTGAAGCGTATAGTAATATATAATATTTAAATATTCTTTACCCTAGTGACTGATAGACGCACTAGAGTATAGAAGGAGTAAAGGGCTTATAAACGCCTTTATCCTCTTATAGAGAAAATGATTTTTAGCACGGTTTTAAATTTTATACCCTTTTTTACTCCGTTCTTTCAGCAAGTTCTAGTAAGGAAATAACAGGTAGTTATATAGAGAATCCCCCTCTAAAGGAAAGTATACTACTAGTAATAGCCGGAGCCTATATTTTCCAAATATAGCTATACTATATACTAGAGTACTTCTAGACGTAGCTAGAGTAATATAGGCCTCCCTAACGCCATAGGGAGCTGATGCCAGCATAAGGGCGCCTATAGAACTGTACTACAGTAGCTAGGACCTTATAAGCCTTTTAAGGCTATATAGAGGAATGAGGTGATTCTAGAGGGCTGTAAAGTAGCCGGTACTATTGACTGGTCTTATAAGCTAATCAGGCTAAGCCAGGCCTTCTATATATATAGTATAGAGTATATATATAGGGGTAAAGGGTAGCTTAGTAAAAAGCTCCCTTAGGTTGAAGGCCTAAAAGCCTAATAAAAGACTGAAAGCCACTAACTGGTAGGGCTTTAGTAAGTTCGTCAGCCGGCATACACTTAGTATTAAGATATATAATAGTAACTATTTTAGCCTTAACCTGCTCTCTAACGTACCGGAATTCCAGCAGGGTATGCTTAGTTCTAGCGTGTAGAGCAGGGTTATTAGCTACCGTAATAGAGCCCTGATTATCTCCATAGAGGGTAATAGGGTGGTCTATAGGCCTGTGGAGTTCAGAAAATAGCCCTATAATCCACTGTACTTCGCGTATAGCCTCTGTAAGTCTATTAGTTTCAGCTTCCAGGGTAGAAAGAGCAATAGTAGTAGCTCTTTTCGTTTTCCAGCTAATAGGCCCGCCAGCTTACTTATATAGATAGCTATAGGCGGATTTACTAGTAGCCTTATCCTCTGAAAAATCAGAATCACTAAAGCCTATAGGGACTAGAATACTATTAATTATAGAAGTCCGGCTACTACCTTTACTATTTCTAGAATCTACTATAGTAGTAGAGGTAGTAGTTAGGGGCCTAGGCCCTTCCTTAGAGTAAAAGTCTCTACTAAGCTTAATAGTTGTATTACTACTACTACTAAGCTTAGGCCCTAGATCAGCTACTGTATTTCCATTATAGCTAAAACAGATGCTATAGTCTTTAGTACTATTAAGATACTTAAAAAGATTTTTAGTAGCGTTTAAGTGTGATTTTGTAGGTCTACTTAAAGACCTAGAGAGCTACTGTACGGTAAAGCTAATATCTACCCTAGTAAGGAGCATTATATATATAGCTGTTCCTACTAGGCTTTGATAGAGCTTAATTTCCATAGAATTACAGAGGTGGCTAGCAATATCTTCCTCTAGTTGAAGTTGACTTACTAGCCCTGGCTATAAGGGAATAGATATAGGCTTAGAATCGGCTAAGTTAAAGCGGCTAACCGCCTCTTCTATATACTATAACTGGTTAAGCCACAGGCGCCTATTAGGTCTATCCCTTATAATTTGCATGCCTAGGAAATAGGCGGCAGGCCCTAAGTCTTCTATAGCGTAGACCTTATTAAGCCGTTTCTTTAAATCAGTTATATAGCCCATATTAGGCCCTATAAATAGACAGTCATCTATATAGGTAACGATAAAGTGGCAGGTTTTAGCATTATAGAAGACCCCTGGATCTGAAATAAGAGGGAGATAGCCTAGGCTCTTAAGTAAGATTTTAAGCTTATCTTGCCACTCTTTAGGGCTTTATTTCAGACTATATAACGCTTTAGATAGTTTAATAATATTAGGAGTAGAAGGATTATAGCCGTATTTCAGTAAAAGCTTATAAATAGCCTTATTAGAAGCCGCTAGGTCTAATAGTCCTTCAGGGATTTCCATATATATTTCTTCTCTAAGAGCGCCATTAAGAAATGCCCTTATAAAGTCAGCTCGTTCTATTTCCTAGTCTAGAACAGCACCTCTAGCTAGAAGTATACGCCAAGTAGGTAGTATACTAGTAGAGGCGTAGGTTATAGTATAATCTAGGCCTTCTACCTGTATAAAGCCCCTAGCTACTAACCGAGATTTATACTTAATAGGCCTGTTTTTAGCGTCCTTTTTAACCTTAAGAACGTTTCGACAGGTAATAAGCTTACAGTTAGAAGGTAATAGACTCCTAGGTAGGAATTTAAAAACCCCTAGCTCTAATAACTGGATAAATTTCTTATTAATAGCCTCTAACCACTTACTACGCTTATCTCTAGGTAGTTTTAAGACTTGCCCATAAGTAGTAGGCGTACTATCCTTAAATATTACCCTTTTTCGAGCTTGATAGACAAAAGACAGTATATAGCTACTAGTCTTGGCTAAAAGCTTATAGTAATCGAGCTGCATTCTATCCCCCTCTAAAATAAGATCACTATTATTAAGAGGTTCGTTCGTTATAGGCTGATTAGGCGCTATAACTTCTATAGGGTTAGGTGCAAAAGTAGGCTCTATAGTTTTGGGAAACGCCTCTGATAATTCAGGCTTTCTAATAGATATAGTAGGCCCAGTCGACTCTACTATAACCGGATTTATAGGCTTATCCAGTAAGGGTTTATCTAATTCACTATCGGAAGAAGATTCGTAGGGTTCTAGCTTACTAGGTCCTATTTCTATACTAATAGGGTTTTCAGTATTAAGATTAGAAGGGTCCGGGCTGACAGCCCCCTCTAAATCTAGGTCTAGGTCTACTAATTCCCCCTCTAAAGCCGTATCATCAGTAGGCTGACTTAGTACTGTATTATCCTCTATAAATTTAACAGTAGAGGTTTGAAGTACTGCTCTTCTAGACGGTATATATACTAGGTAGGTCTTAGAACCTAATACCGCTAGTAATTTATACTCTTCCGTTCTAGAGGTAAATTTTAACGATTTAGACCGTTTTTCTAGAGGTATAATAGCCTCTCCTTTAGCGCCTATAGCCCTATAGCGCTCTATGTTAGGTATATGTGGAATAGCAGGCTCTAGCTCGTTAAATAGCGCCTGGAAAGGAGTGGTTTCCTTATTAGTTATAGCAGTACTATTAACTAATTCCACTAAAGCCTCCAGTATAAAGCACTATAAATACTAGGGTGAAGCGCTACTAAGAATAGTACACCTTACACAGTCTAGTATAACTCTAACTAATCGTTCTACTAAGCTGTTCTGCTCGTGGATATAGGGGGCAGAAGTGCTAAATTTAATACCTCTTTTAGCTAACCAAGTAGTTAATAAATCAGTTATTTCAGTGCCTCCGTCGAAGTGGAATTTAGTAGGATATCTACCAAAACCATTCCTTAGGCCCCTAAAAAGCCCTTAATAGCGTTAGCTACTATAGGGCCTGATTTATTAGGTAGGTTAAAAACCCACCTATACCTACTGTTGGACAACATGGCGCTCGTGTCGCTCCGGTAGAACCTCGTATTGGAATGGGTAATCCTATATAAGGATCTGTAACCACTATAGCCTACTAGTAGTAGTCGTATAGGGTACGTAGGGGCAGCAACAGCGTTGATATGGCCTAAATAGCACTTCCTAGGTATGTGCTAATATAGTAAAGTAGGGCCCTTTACTGTATTCCCTCTATAAAAGTCCTTATATAACAGTATAGTTATAGGCTATAGCGCTATATTATAGGGGCTTTAAGCTTATATATCACGGCTTTCAGTGGGTCTTATAGGCCTATAAGGCTTATAGTTGTAGGTAACGTAGTAACTTGATTTCTAGTCCAAGTAGGTAAGGCTTCGCAGTTTCCTTCCCTACATATACCCTCCGGCACCGTTCCTGCCCTCCACACGGCAGGAGCGCCTTAGTAGGTGCATGGCCACTTCCCGAAAAACCAAATAAGCTGGCGATTTTAAATAATCGACTCACGGCCACCTAAGCTGCAGGGTAAGCCGCACGACTTTTCCTGTAAGTTCTGTTTTCGCTCCTGCAGTGCAGGGTAGGTATAGGGTAGGTAGGTGACCTAGTAGAAGAGCCTTTTAAGGCTATTTCTAGCGCTTATACAGCCTAAGGAGGCTGTCTCCACAAAAGTGGGGCATAAATCTAAAAATAGAAAAGCCTTTTAAAGCTATTTCTAGGCTATATAGTAGAGTATATAGCTTAGTCAGCGGTATCCACAAAAGTGGGTCCACCCTCAGAATATAGCTATATATCTAGTAGTTCGAGAACTGAAATCCGTTTTGCCTAAGCTATAACCGTTAGAGCGCTATAGCTTATTTTGTACGTTTAACACCTTGGTATCCCTGACAGGAGCAGGGCACAGGGTTACCCTGTTTAACTCGGGAGCAGGGCACAGGGAGGCCCTGATCAATTAAGGTGGATATAGCCACGATTCCCTGTATCAAGCAGATTGAGCCTACTTTGGGGCCTGTAAACGTTATAGGGGGGACAGAGAAAATCTCTGTCCTAGGCGGCTAGAGCGTAGGTTAAGAGAGAGTATAGACCAACATATGGAATCGATTAATCAGAGCCTAAAGATTCTAACAATTAATAGTCAGAAGTTGTTAGCCTGGCGTAGACGAGCCTAGTATTAGTATATATATCATTATTACAATATCTAAGAACGTACCTTAGTAGCCGCTATTATATTAAGTAATAAGAATAATAAGAAGGTCGCTAAGGAGGGCTCTATCCTTCTCTTAAAGCTAGAGCAGTAGATTGACTTTAAGCAGTAGCTTCGGCGCGTTATAAGCAAGGCAATAGAGTTTATAGACCTGAATAATACTAAGGAATTAGGTAGATGTCTAGTCCCTCTAACCCTTAACGATATACCTATTCTTAGGTTATTAACCACTTATATCAAGACTGCTTGTTAGACCTACGTTTGCTAGTATTATAGCCTTGCTTAGGGAGCGTAGCTTATAGAAGAGTATATCGAGCAGGCGAACGCCAACGGGCCTCCTCCTCTTCCTAGTAAGTGTATTGTATATACCGATTTGACTGCTAATAGGAGGGCTACCTTCTAGAGTATGTTAATAATATATAATACTGCTATAGTAAACTGGAAATATAACTAGGATAACATTATAGAGGTTAAGAAGTGGATTAGGGAGTATGTCGAGACTTATACGCTAAATCTATACTGCCTACTTAAGCAAAGCCTTTGTTAGTAGTATTAGAACCTTACTAAGTCGATATATTTAAAGGATTATAAGCGAATAAGGATAATATGTAAGGACTATAAAGAGCACCTTAATGCTAGTAAGGCAAAAGCGGTTAGTAACTAGAGGACCTAGATAGAAAAGTAGCAGAAGCTACTATACCTGGCAGAGTATTATAAAGTCAAAGGGGTAGCTAACCCTAAACTATAGTTTAACGATTTGCTGATCTTCTTAGAAGTAACCTAAAGATTCTAGGGCTAGATATTAGCCTTATATAGGGATTTTAAGAGGTAGGCTGAGAGGGAGAACCTTAATTACCGCAAAGTAGCGAGGGATTTCCTATAAGATCTTAAGTTTAATAAGCCTCCTAAGCTAAAGCCTAAGAACTTAGTAGGAAGAGGAGGCGTGTACGTTACCTTAAACGGCGAATAGCCTCTTCCTAATAGGGCTAGCAAGAAAGGTAAAAGAGGAGGGGACGTATAAGATAAGGCTTTTAAGCGAGGGAGAGCTAATACCTATAGTGACTGAAATCTCTAGGGAGCCTTAGAAGCACCCTAAGCCTTAGGACCTAATTATCCTATAGGGAGACCTAGTTCTTGTTATAAGAAGTGTATCTGTAGAATAATCTAGTATAACTAGAAGGTATACTAGTATCTATTTCTATCTTTTATGTATAAAGGCTAGGAACTAAGGCTAAATATAGAAAAGTATGTGAAATAAGCTATTAAGGAGGATTTGCAACTTCGATCGAAGATATTAGCTTGTTAAAAAGAGCTAAAAGACAAGTAGGGGGCCTAAAGGTACGTAGGACATAGGGAGAAAGTAAAGGCTTTAAAACTAATAGTAGAAGTTGTCCCTATGCCTAAGAAGAAGAACGAGAATTAGGTCCCTATCGAGTTTATAGTGCTAAAGAGCGTACTGCAAGTAAGTAGCGTTAGCGAATACCCTCTTAAGCACTTAGCCTGCCTAGATTCCAGTATCTCTATCTATATTTTCAATAATTAGGAGAGATTTAAAAGCCTTAAGGAAGTAGGGGAAGGGGACCACCTTGTAGTAGCTAATAGCAAGTTGCTAATCAAAGGATATAGGACAGTTTTCCTATATCTATACCTAGGTTAGTATAAACGGGTGCTCCTTTAGCTCGATTATATAGTATACTGCCCTAAGGTAGCTACTAACCTAGTTTCTATAAGGTACCTTTGTAAGAAGGAAATATAGTAGGATTACTAGAAGTAGGGTACCCTTTTCTACCTTAGAAGGATGTCGGACTATAATAAGATCTGTGAAATCTAGGAAGCCTATAGCTAGTTCCTGTTAGAGTATATTACAACTAATATCTTAGCGTTAGCTTTTATAATATAAAGGGAGTAGGGCAGGTCTTAGAAGAAGAAGACTAAGCTTAGGACGATCTAAGTATAGTACTAGCAGTTAGGTTATCCAAACCTAGAAGCACTTTGTTATATTATTTAGAGCAGTAAGGGAGTTAAGGTTACTAGAAATTACAAGGTAATTAGAACGGTAGACTGCCCATAGTGTAGTATAGGAAAAGGCCCTGATCGCTAGGTCTTAAGGGTAGCTCGACTAGACCCAAGGTACCCTAGCAATGTCCTAGCCCTTGATTTCTATAATATTGAAAGGTCTAAGAAAGGCTTTACGTTTATTATACTCTTATTAGATTGTAAGTTAGGCCTAATATAGGACTATTATCTTTGTAATTAGTTGGTTAAGAGTATTATTATAGCTTTGGACGATTGCTTTATAGATCTTAATCGAAGGTATGGAATTCGGGTTCTAGATATTAAAGCTAATAACGAGATTGCTAGAAGGAAGGGAGTAATCTAAGCCTAGCTATAAGGGAAGTATATTAGAAAAAATCTCTCTGCTCTTTAGACCTAAGATTAGAATAGAGGCGTAGAAAGAGCTGCTAGTATTCTAAAAAGGCAGGTAAAAGCAATGGTAGCAGGGACTAACTTACCTTTAGACAAGGTAGCTAAGGTATTTAGAATAGCGGTATATCTCTTAAATCGTACCCTAAGGTATCGGCTAAAGTGGAAAATACTATATAAGGTGTTCTATTCGTTCGCGGAATCAGCAGGCGCCGAAGAGACAACGCCTATTAAGCTATAGTAAGGGCATCTCCGGGTTTTCCTATATTAAGCCTTTATATTAGAAGCAGATATATAGCTTAAGAAGAATAAGCTAAAGAGGTTTGCTCTAAGAGCTTTCCTTAGATACCTAATCGGATATAACTCGACGAATATTTATCGAATCTAGAACCCTTAAACTAATAAGATTATAGTAACCTAGGACGTGATTTTCAATAAGAAAGTGGTATTTAACGGGTCTAAGGAGCACCTTACGGTTAGGCTAAGAGATCTAAGCTTAGAAGGGCTAAAAGAGTAGCTGGCCAAGATCGAGAAAAGGGCAGAATCCGAAAATCTAAATACCATAGTAGCCGATATCCCTATCTAGAATATACCTTATAAAGTAGAGGTAATAGACCTAGGTAATAGATTAGAAGAAGAAGAGGAAGAGGATATTGATATACCTGACCTTATAGATAACGCGGAACTGGACGATTCGGTAGAAGCAATATAAGAACCTTAATATATAGAGGCTTACCTGCTCCTATATCCGACTTTAGAAGCCACGCCTTTACTAGTAGTGTAGGGTATGCCGGGAGCATGCCTTATAGTATGTTTTAGGGATCGAATTCTCAATTAGCAGTTCCTTAACGCTGTTATAAAAGGAGATTTCCTTACCTAAAGGGCCTCCTTTACTGCTAGAAGGTTTATAAATAGGGACCCTAAGACAAAAGGGAGTATGCTAATATCTAAGATCCTAAGCGTTAAGGACTTTAAGCCTAGTACTATTCATTCCTCTTAGCTATCTCTAGCGCCTAAGCTATACTAGAACCTCGAAAGCTACTTATAGGGGGAATACTTTAAGGAAGCTAAAAGGTAGTACCTTCTTATATACTTAGAAACGTAGGAGGAAGTGCCGATTGCTAAGGTATAGGGCAAGTAGGTCTTAGATAATATATAGGTATATATATATAAAATCAACAAGTATAATTACCTGGAGAAGTTCAAGGCTAGATTAGTAGTCCAAGGCGATTAATAATAAGGGACCCTAAAGGAGGATATATACGTAGTAACGCTTACTGGAAAGTCTTTCTAGATCTTGATAGTAGTAGTAGTAAGGTTCGATATAGAGCTGATCTAGTTTAACGTTTTGAATGCCTTCTATAATGCTTACCTTAACCGGGATGTATATATAAGGCTCCCGGCAGGTTAAAGGAAGTAGGGTACGGTCTATAAGCTAAAGAAAGTACTATACGGACTTCGGGAATCGCCTTGCCTATAGTATAAAGAGTTTAGTAGTACTCTTTAGGATCTTAGGCTTAACATAATGCCCTATAAACTATATATCTTCTAGAAGGGAGGAGTCTTTATTTTCTTCTATATAGACGATATAACAATAGCGTACTATAAGAGGTATAAAGCCCTTGCTAAAGACCTAACAAGCTTGCTCTAGTCGAAGTATAAGATAACCAGCGGTAGTAAGCTAAACTGGTTTCTTAGGCTATAAGTTATTCGAGATTAGGAGTACTGTAAGATCTATCTCTTATAGGCAGTATACTATAAGAAAATCTTTAAATTAGTAGACAACCTAGTAATCGGGAGTAAGGTAGTAAAGCTAACAGCGTAGAGATATACCTCCCCTATAGTACTAGAAGAATTAAAGAGCAACCTAGAGCAGGTAATAAACGCCGAGATAAAGTTATACTAGAGAAAAGTCGGCTTAATAATATATACGGCAGTAATATAAGGGTTGATATAGCCTTTACTACGTTGAGATTATCGAGATTTCTTACAAACCTAGGTCCGGAGTATTATAAGGCGGTAGATCGTTGCCTTAACTACCTATACTATTCTAGGAATCAGTGCTTTTAGCTTAGGGGTAGAGATACGTATAAGGTTTGGTATAATGCTTCCTTCGCCGATAATATAGCTGATTGAAAAAGCTCTTAGGGATATATAATTAAGCTTTTTAGTAGGCTAGTTGCTTAGAGGGTAAGCAAGCAGACCTACGTAATAACTTCCACTATAGAAGCGGAATTAGTATCTATGATAGAAGTAGTGCAAGAAGCGCTGTATCTCTGCCAGCTAATCTATAATCTCGGAATCGGTCTTGAAAAAGAGTATAGTGTATAAGTGTTCTATAATAACGTATAAACTGTAAGACTGGTAACTAAGGACAAAACGCTGAAAATGAAGCTCTGGTATGTCGATATTAAGAATCACTAGCTCTAGCAGGAAGTTATTATAGGAAGGGTTCTTATAGACTATATACTAATAGATTAATAATTAGCAGATAGCCTGACGAAAGTTCTTATGAATAACAGTTTTACTGCTTTCTACAAGCAAGTCGGTATAGTAGAAAGGAAAGAAAAGATCGAGAAGCAGTAGAGGGAGAAAAGGCCAAGACATAGGGACTTAGCAGCGGGTATAGAAGGGAGTACCCTAAGAAACTAGTCTATTAAGCTAAGCGTCGCTACTATAATCTGTAAAAGGAAAATTAATTGGGGCCTAGCTAGAAGTCCTAGGGTACGCTAGAGCAGTAGCAGAATCCTCCTCTACAGCCACCTTAGTAGCCTGTAGTACGCTCTTCCTATTAGTGTCGTTGTTGTCGTCGTCGGACTCTATTACTGCTATTTTCACCCGCTTCTTTATCTCCCCCTTCCTCTAGATAGTCGTAGCCTATTTCTACGTCTATAGCTCTTAGATTAAGCTGGCATACTCTCTAATAAGAGTATATAACATCTAGACAAGGATAGTTAGGATAGAAAAGCATAGTAGGACAGGATTATAGGGTAACTTGCTACTAGGGCTATAACACTAGAAGAGTATTTAACAATATAGGCCTAACAGGCCTATACTACTACCAAGATCTTATCATTGCTTGTTAGAAATGTAGGTTAGCGTGAACGGCGCTAAGGGGGTGTATAGGCTAGACTTATAAGACACATATAGGTATTAACAACGGGAACAATTTAAGCACTATAACCGGGAGGAAACGCAGGGACTAAGCTGCGCTATATATAGCGCTAGAAGGGAAAAATCGCCAGAATCGGCCTACAAGACCAAGCGTATAAGACAGTACTTATAGCATACCTTACGCAGCTTACCGTCCTAGATAGTAGAAACCGCCGGTAATATAGACGGTGACGCCCCTATAGGCGTGGACTATAAGGCTAGGCTTAATGCTAGCTTGCTTATAACCAGCTTCTTATAGACCAGTATTACTAGCCCCCCAGCGCTAGCCGCCGGCAAACGTACCCTAGGGACTGTTAAGACTAGGGCGGCAATAGCCGCTAGTATAGGTAATAGACCTAAATCCCTGAAATGTAGCTTCTTCAACGACAGGAGTACTATAACGTCGTTGTCCTCCTTATCGTTATCCTAGAAAAACCGGACTAGATATAGACCGTTAGCTATTAAGAGAACCATCTAGGAAAGGCAAGATATAAACTGCGTTTCTAGCCTGATAAGGGCAAATCTCCTGCTACTAGGGTAGTAGGCTGCTCTAGAACCGACTCCTCTTTCTAAGTAGATATCTATGATAAAAGGAAGTTAGAAAAACTTATAAAACTAAATATAGCGATCATAAGAAGCCTTATAGTAAGAAGGGCAAGCGTAGAAAGATAAAAACGCGTTTGTAGTAGAAGGAGGAAATTTTTAGAGCTCTAGGGAAGGCGAGTAGATTTTACACCTAACTAGCTACTATATAAAAAGAGCAACAACGTAGGCGGTTAAAAATCATGCCCTTTCTCCTAAACTTCCACTTCCTCCTCCCTAAGAAGGGACAGCATACCCTAATACCAAGAAGAGAGAGGCAGCAGACCCTTACCGATCAACGAGCCTTAATACTCGCAGATGTAAAATATGATAGCAAGGAAAGAAGCAGGGCAGCATACCCTAATAGAAAAGAGAAGCTAGGGTAGCATACCCTAAGGAAGAGGCAGTATACCTTAACCTAAAGGAAGAGGTAGTATACCTTAACCTGAATAAGGAAGAGGCAGTATACCTTAACCTGAATAGGAAAGGGCAGTATACCTAGACCTTTAGATCTGGCGAGACTCGCTATGTCAGTTTAACTGCCTTATTACCCGGATTAGCCTCTATAGAGATAGTAAGGAGCAGAGAAAAGACCGTTACTAAAGTGATAAGCCAGTGTTTATAACGCTAAAGGTGGTTTATAAGGCACCTACAAGATCGGCAGAGGTAAAGGGAGTACGGCAAAAGAGATAAGTATTCCTAAGCTAAACGGCAACCTAGTAGTCTCTAATAGGGTAAGGCATTATACTAGTTGACTACCTAGATAGTAGACTATAGTAATAACCGTTAGGTATCCTTGGAAATAAGATTATAACGGTTAAGAAGAGCCTGACGGTTCCCTTTATAAGAAGGCACCTCTAAGATTAGTAGAGAAAGCAGGTTAGAGAGAGAGTAGTTAATTTTCCTAGACCCTATCTAGGTTAGTAACTAGTAATATCTATTAGAAGCCCGATCTTAACGATCTAGAGCACCCTAACGAGTCCCTATAGGGGAACAGGACTATAGGGTGGCAGAGCAGCTAAGTATTACCTATTAGTATAATCCCTTTTCTAATTAAGTAGTAGAATAACTACCCTTCTACTAGCTTAGGAAGCACCGTATAACCAGGGAATAGAGACCTTAAGGGTAGTAATAATAATCACTAAGAAAAAGACTGTACTACTATCTACGAAGCCCGACTATAACCTCTATAATCCTAGAATATAGGTACTATAAGCGCATATTACCGCTAAATACGTTGTTGATAAGGAAGAGCCTTATAGCGAGGCCTAGGGTCGCTATTACAAACCCGGACCTAGGGGTATGTTAGACAATATAGCGCTTATATTGCTCTGATAGAACCTTGGTATCCCTAACAGAAGCAGGGCACAGGGTTACCCTATTCAACTTAGGAGCAGGGCATAGGGAGGCCCTGATCAATTAAGGTGGATATAGCTACGATTCCCTATATCAAGCAGATTAAGCCCACTTTGGGGCCTATAAACGTTGCAGGGGGGACAGAGAAAATCTCTGCCCCGGGCGGCTAGAGCGCAGGTCAAGAGAGAGCACAGACCAACACACGGAATCGATCAATCAGAGCCCAAAGATTCTAACACCTACTTTTACGGTCAACTAGAAGTAAGACTATAGGGTTTCTATTATAAGGCCTAGGCCTAATTTTAACAGTATTGCCCTCTATTGAGTCTAAGACCCTAGGTGGGTCAGGTATTAAAGCCTTACTAACCCTTCTTACTGCTTTACCTCGATCATAGCTAGAGCAGTGAAAATCAGCTTCCTTTATTTCATCAAAATTAGGCAGCCCTTTAGTAATACTAGAGGTCTTTTTCAAAAGACACAGGCCTATATGGCCTAGCCTAACGTACTTCAATTTAGCTAAATTAAGTAGATTATAGTAATCTCGCTAACCTATATTAGGCCCCTTTAAAGTAGGGCTAGATATAGCCTTTTCTACTTTATTCCCCTCTATAACAGGCTCTCTTAGCACATAGGGCAGGTCTCCAGTGCCAATTAAGGGCTTAGGCTCCCTAGTCTTACAGGGACTTTGATAGGGGGCCTAGGCAGTAGCTAAGGGCTCTACAGGCCTACAGGGCCTTTTCCCCCTTAAAGAAGGTCCTACACCTTCTAAAGTAGTACCCTTAGCCGGGGAATTCCTTAGCTTATAGCGCTTATTAGGCTCTATAGCTTCGGATCCTATAGTATCCTCTATAATAGGTCTATGGTCTTCCTTTCTAATAAAATTAGAAGGAATTTCTACTACTATCTTATTACGCTACGGCTCTATACTTTTAGTAGTATAACTAGAAAGGCCTAAAGGAAAAGCAAAATTTGCATGTAATATAGGCTTAGAGCTGCCTTTAACGTCAAGAAAAAAATCCTGATTTCTTAAAGTCTAGTACAGCTATACAGCGTCTATCACCCCCGTAAAGGGTTTCCTTTATAAGACAACCTCCCTAATCATAGTACCTAACCCTACTAACAATATTTGTATTAATATTAGGTAGGTATAAAACGTTATCTAATACTAATTTAGTATAGGTAGGGGGGGCGTTTCTAGATAATACTTCTAGTGTAATAGAGCCTATACCAGCCGGGCTTACAGGGCCGTTTCCAGTGTTAATAAGGCGTAACTGGCCTATGTTAGGCATAAAGGTAGTAAACCGCTCTTTACTATTACTAATATAGTCTGTAGATCCCGTATCGTATAGCCAACTATTATAAAGAGCGGGGTCTCTAGGGCGTCTTCTAGGCTGATTATCTTTATATTTTGCCTTGTTATTAGAAGAGGGTTTTAGGCCTTTTCCTTTAAAGTCCTTACGCTTCTTATACCCTTTTGACGCTAATAGCTGTGCTAATTGGGTATTAGAATCGCTAGAAGAACTAGAATTGGAACTAGAGTCGGATTCCTCTTCTTCTTCTATAGCTAGGTTATAGGACCCTAGCATAAAGGAGGCTTGTTCAGCACTTTTAGCACTATAATTCTGCCCTTTAACATTATAACTAGCCTTCTTCTTACCCTTTTTCTTACTTTTACCCTTCTTACTAGGGTTAGAATTTGAATTAGGGGTTGAATTAGAGCTATTAGCTACATAAGCTGCTCTATACGCCTCTGTAGCCGGGTTCCTAGATTCTTCTAAAATATCAGCCATTAGATATTCTATATTAAGGCTAGAGGCTGTAAGGCCTAGTATTCTAGCCTGTCTTATAGAGCTCTTTTAGCGTAATACCCAGCTAGGAAACTTAGATTCTAGAGCCTTAAAATACTGATTTAGTATTAAAGAGGGATCTATATCTATTTTAGCCATAGTAAGCTTAGCAAGATAGCCGTTAAATTCAGCGTAAAAAGCTAATAAGCCTTTTCTAAAGGTACTAAAGGTAAGGGCATGGAATTCGTTATAGACGTCCTCCTTTTTAGACTCTATAGGTCGGCTATACTGCCTAACAAGCAGCTTAAAGGCCTTAGAAGGTATATGAATCTACGATATAGCAGCCCTCGGGCCACTAGATAAGCTATCGCGTAGAAGCATTAAAAGAATAGCTTGATCAGAGTCGCTATAAGTGTTAGATATATCAGGGTTTTCTAAAAAATTAGATATCCCTAACGCTCTTAGCACTATACTTAAAGCCTGAATCCACTGTTCAAAATTGCTTTACCCGCTAAGCTTACTATCGTCCCGTATAGTATAGGCCTTTTTAGAAAGCTCCTTTACTATACTACTAGTAATAGTATCCTTAAAGCCTTCCTTAGACCCTGTATCTATAGGGGGGTCTAAATTACTAGTAGCTAAATTAACAGCCAGCCCTAGATAGGGCTCTTTCCTAGGGGGACGTAGAGGAGAATCTAAATCCATAGTACCGCTAAAAGGATCAAATCCAGGACTATAGCTAGTTTTTCCAGTAGTAGCAGCCGCAGCATTACTACTATTAGTTAAAGAAGTTAAAATAGAAGATTTATTCTTTATAGCACTAACGCTATCCTCAATAGAGGATTTTAGGGTATTTAGACTTAAAAGTAGTGTTTTTATATCACTAGATTAGCTAGCTATAACTCGCTTATAAGATTTTATATGCTGTTTTAGGACTTCTATAACCTCGCTATAGTCTTCGCCATCTTCCTCATCTTCTAATAGGGTTCGTATAGGTAATAGAGGCCTAGAAGATTGCCCTAGATCAGCTAGGTTACTAGCCCTTTTAGGCGCTATACCCTTCCCTTTAGCTTGATCCGCCATTGTAAATAGGCTACTATTTACTTTATAGTGCTAGCTAAAGCACTTAATTAGCTTCCAGTTCACTAAAGCTAATTAGCTAGCTCACTAATTATAGTAGTGATTTTCTAGGCTAGTCTTAGCGCTTAGTAGGTTTATAGCACTGCCTACTTGCTACTTAGTAGGGCTTTCTAGTAGAAATTCTAAACTAGACTCTAAGATAGGGACTAGAGACTTCGACATAGGGACTTAACTACCGCCTATAGATATATCTATAGAAAGGGCTCTATAGTAGGGAAATATAGGTCTTTAGCGCTAGAAATTCTAAAACGCTAGCCTTTCTACTTCTAGCTATAAGTAGAAAGGTCTTTTAGTATAGGTAAGTATACTAGCCTAAGTGTATAAGAGCCCCAAATGCTCGTCAATACTATAGGACTTAGATTTCTTAGCGATTTCTCCTTCTAGATTTTCAGGCTTTTTAGTCCTTAAATAGCCTTCAATAAGGTGTAATATATAGCTTTTTAGGGCTAATATAGTACTATATTTTCAGCTATAAGAGGCTTAAATAGCCCTATATATATAGGCAGAGGTAGCGCTTTGAAATTGGACTCCAACGATAACTATCCCACAGGCTATCCGGGCTCATAACCTATTAGAATGGGTAATCCTATATAAGGATCTATAACCACTATAGCCTACTAGTAGTAGTCGTATAGGGTACGTAGGGGCAGCAACAGCATTGATATGGCCTAAATAGCACTTCCTAGGTATATGCTAATATAGTAAAGTAGGGCCCTTTACTATATTCCCTCTATAAAAGTCCTTATATAACGGTATAGTTATAGGCTATAGCGCTATATTATAGGGGCTTTAAGCTTATATATCACGGCTTTCAGTGGGTCTTATAGGCCTATAAGGCTTATAGTTGTAGGTAACGTAGTAATTTGATTTCTAGTCTAGTAGGTAAGGCTTTGCAATTTCCTTTCCTACATATACCCTTTAGGACCGTTCCTGCCTTCTATACGGCAGGAGCGCCTTAGTAGGTGCATGGCGCCTTCCTCAAAAACCAAATCAGCTGGCGATTTTAAATAATCGACTTACGGCTATCTAAGCTGCAGGGTAAGCTGCATAACTTTTCCTATAAGTTCTGTTTTCGCTCCTACAGTGCAGGGTAGGTACAGGGTAGGTAGGTGACCTAGTAGAAGAGCCTTTTAAGGCTATTTCTAGCGCTTATACAGCCTAAGGAGGCTGTCTCTACAAAAGTGGGGCATAAATCTAAAAATAGAAAAGCCTTTTAAAGCTATTTCTAGGCTATATAGTGGAATATATAGCTTAGTCAGCGGTATCCACAAAAGTGGGTCCACCCTCAGAATATAGCTATATATCTAGTAGTTCGAGAACTGAAATCCGTTTTGCCTAAGCTATAACCGTTAGAGCGCTATAGCTTATTTTGTACGTTTAACACCTTGCTTTACTTTAACTAATATACTCTAGCTATAATAGCCTATTAGTAACTAATACTAGCTCTTTTTCTTTTTATTTATAGTCCGTCCTTACTAAGTATATATATATATATACCTACTTATCTAACACTTAACATACTTTATACATGTATAATAAGACGTATATTACGCCTTATAACTACTAGATAACGTACCTCCCTTAGGTCACATCCCCTTTATAGATAGCTATATCCTCTAACTAATCCCTATTACGCCCTAGCTGGCGGTTATAGGACGTATATCGCGTCCTATAACCACTATATAGAGCGTATATCGCGCCCTATCTATAGCGATATCGGCGCGTTATGTTGCCTATTACTATACTAATCCTATTATATAACTACCTTCTATCCCCTTCTTCTCCACTATAACCTATATAGCTGTTAATTAATTAGTAATGCCTCTCTCTACTAGCATTGTCTTTTTATTGTTATACGTTCCTAGACTGCCTACTATAGAATAAATAGAATAGTAGGCTAGCCATTACTCCAACGTAGTCCTTCTCTTTTAAGTCTCGCTACTATATATATGCCCTCTATCCTCCTTATACTACTGCTATATATTATTACTAACCTACATCTAGCTAATATAGATTACTTATATTTTGTCACAGCCCTATAGTCCTGGTTTTTATGTCCTGTATATATATAGCCTTGTTCTATACTAGGACCTTCCGTCCTATATGCAACAACATCTTTCTATAACCTATCTTTGCTCTAGCCTTAATAGTTTGTTGCACTATTATTTTTCTTGCTTATAAAGTAAGATTTAGTAAGTAAAGAAAATCCCTTATTAAAATCTATTCTAACAAGCAATTTGACGAATACTCCCTTCTCTATATACACTTTAACTATAAGTTACTACTAATCCTATAATAGAATCTCCTAATAACTAATTAGTAAAAGAATAGCTTTAAGTATAAGGCTTAGAAGTACTAGGCTCTTTAGGTATACCTACTACTAACCTAGCTAACTATATTGTTCGTAGCGTTCCGTACTAGTACGTAGTAGTGGTTCAGGTGGTCAATTTATGTCTATCTCTCTAGGTATATAGGTAAAGAGGTTTTAGCCCCTAATATATTCCCTTTGTTGTGCAGTGGATACTGTACAACGACCCCTGTCTGACGCACATTGTTAGGTAGTTACTTGACGATCTATACTATTAGGTTACCTAACGATCTATATTATCTAGGTCCTGGTAACATATACGTTGTAGTTATAACAGGTATTCCAATACTAGCAGTCTTTTCTTTTATCGATTAAGATTACTAGGTATTAGCTGCTCGATTGCTATTATACAATGCTAGTTATGCTATAGTTAGTAGGGGTGTATATGGGGTATGTCTGTAAAGCCTGTGGTTATGTATCTGTAGCGAGAGTTATATATAGGGGAGTATCCTGCGATATCTATCGTATAGTACTAGCTATTTTAACGGGGGAGTTCTTATAAAGAAAGTATAACAGTGGTTTGGTTATGCGTATAATTTGTATATATGCTACCCTACGCTTGCAGTTGCCTTTTTAGTACTGGTATAGTTAGGGGTATTAATAATAGTAAATCCGTAGGTAGAACGCTGTTTTTGTACTAAGGAAATAATAGATCTTGTATAATAGAAAAAGAATAATAGACAGGTAATCGAATAGCTTCTATATAAATAATAGGCAGGTAATCGGATAGCTTTTGCACCTGCTCTTGTACCTTCCCTTATACTGTTTTCTTAGGGTATAAAGGGTCGCTCGCCTGCCCTTACTGCTTTATTCTCTTTCTTCCTCCTATATATAATAACTTTTGTAATCTCTGTTGTGTTTGTTGCTCGCTGTCGGCCTCTATTTATACTATTGTTATCGTTTTACCTTATTTTACGATATCCTTTTTGAGATAGCTGCCGTTTGTATTCTTTATAATAACGTTGACTTGATGCTACTTATAGATGTCTTTAATATAGATGCCTATATTAATTTCGGCTTGGTTAATATATATAAGAATATAGATAGTATCTATTATATTATAGTAATCCTAACTATAGACTTGTTTAACTATAATCTTTTTATAAAGCTAGCGTCCAATGTAAGTCATCTCTAGGTACTTATTACACGGTCGTTGCCAGGTAGTACTTACTATATAACACTTATTACTTATAGATAGGATACTAAGTGCGTTATATATACCCTACTATCGAAGGATATCCTCTTTACCCTATATAAGGGTAGTAATAGATGGCAGAACAGGTTGGATATTTTAAAGTATATAATGAAACACGAGTAATATTAGTATGCTATCTTAATTACTTTTTATAGTAAGTAGCGTATATTGTACGTCTATTACTATTGTAAGACAACCTAAGAGTACTAATTCTAGGGCTGCTTTGTCCTAGCTAGTGAATGGCATAACGTATATACGGAGTATTACTTCTAGGGAAAGGGGTTAGTCTATAACTATAGTACGACAATGCTATAGACGCCGTGCTACTGCTGCCTATAGTCTATGATATTATACGGCGGTCTTAAAGATAGTCGCCATATAGGCAGTACTACGCTAACTTTATCTAGTACCGCCTATTATCCGGGTTTTATTATACGATAAGATTCTAGCTATAAGGTCGTTCAAGGACTGGATTTAGATAAGGAGGTGCTGGTAGATGTTAAGAAGGAGTTGTTAGAGCTGTCTAAAATAGCTAGTAAGGCGCTTATAGCCCTAGGTATATCGCTTAGGGTAGCTTAGATAGCTAGTAGGCGGTAGCAGCTATAGTAGCTGTATAAGAATTAAGTTCGTGTTGTTTACTGCCTACTGTTCTACATATATCGCGCAATATCCAGCCTAATCGCCGGTATATTGCTATTATTGCCGATTATTGTTGTACAATATGTGTCTGTATCTAGCTATAGCACTTGTGTCTTCTATATATACTTCTATATAGATAGTTAGCTTGTTATTAGTTACTAAGTCTTTAAGCGTGTAATTCGGAGTCTTCTTTGTTATAGTATCTACTGGATTATCGCAGCTATTAATCCAGCGAATCTCCCTGATTTCTTTCTTCTTATATAACTCCTATATTACTAGGATATCTATTATTAGTCGCTTTTTAGTTGTTATACCTAGCTTAACTAGACATTGGTATAGTAACCTTGAATTACAATATAATATAGTTATAATCTTTAGTAAGCTTAGTACTAATATTAGTTATATAAGAGTTGTTGTTAGAGAGATACTGCTATTTAGCCTAAAGACTATGCTATAGAGTTCGCTAGCCAGTATACTCCGGGTTACCCTATGGCATTTTATCAAGGACTAGTAGATGATATTCCTATAGATAGTAAAGCTGCTAATTATCCGATAGGTATCTCTGCCAGCTATTATATAGTAGCTGGCCGAATCTATATCCGTTTCTTTAGTAGCTAGAACAATTATTATGCCGATCTATAGGGTTATATCCTTGTTGTTTGTAAATAAGCCGTTAGTAAAGATAAAAAGCTTTATATCCTTCTAGACTAGTGGTATATACCAGAGCCTCTAGGTAGCGTTGTCTATCTGCTATTATAGTTGCTTGTTAAGATTCTTAGCATTATCCGATATAGGCTGTTTAATTTGCACTGCTACTAACAAGTTATACAATGCCTTAGGCTAGTAGACACTGGCTAAGTAGGCTTCTTTTATACGTTCTAAAATGTAGTGTTAAGCTATGTCCTTAGTGTTTATATCTAGAATATTTATCTTATTGACTTAACCTTAGTAGGTAAAAATAATATTACTGTTATTAAACTTAAGTCGTGCTCTATTGAACTTGATATTATAGTTGTATAATAGGATCGATGTTGGTTTTATATAGAACTATACTTTTTAAAGTTTATCCTCTTTAAGCTTTGTAAATATTCTATTGCTAAAAGAAAGAGTATTATCTATCTATATAGCAGTAATTCCAAACTATGCAGGATCCTTGCTGTCTGGTATATATAGTAGGTAGGGGTTGTACAACGATACTTTCATTTTTAGCGTAATAGTATAGTAGTCGTGGTATATCTTAAACTAGAAGAGTCCTAATTCTGCTGGGCTATATAGTAGTTTCTTAATAAGTATATAAGTATCCGCTAGGTATTTGTCCGTTATCTCCTTTAGCAGTTATACAATGATCTATCGGACGAAAGTATCTTTCAACTAGATATATACCTATATAATATCCTATAGGATATACTTTATGCTAAAAGTCTTTATTAATAATAGGCCTAGCGTAATTATTAGTCGTATACTTATTTGTTATATAGTAGGGGCCTATATTAGAATACTATTCTTTCTATTGTTACTAAATCCTTATACAACGAGTCTCGATTTTTTATATAGTGGATCGGCGTAGCTAGTGCACGACTAGCCGCCGCTTGTTTTCTTCTTCTTCTTCTCCCTCTGTTTAGAGGAGACCCGTGTCCACTTTCTCTTCTGTCATGCAGTAGAGTAGGTGGATAAGGCTGGTCTTTCTTTTCCGCCCCTTATCTTATTCTAGGCTAATAATAAGATTGCGAATTGGTAGTATAAGGAGGACAATAGTATAAGAAGCTGGCTTTCCTTCTTATATTTAGGGATAAAAAGAATTATCCATCCTAATTATTACAGTTATACAGTTACATTTTACCTATTTAGATATTCTATCTACTTTTTTGCCTCTAGGCTACTTTGGCCTATTTACTTGGTTCCATTGTACCTGTCCACCTTAGTCTCCCCTGATTAGGGAGACTATAGCCTTGTTATGCACATACCTCTTATCCTCTTGTCTAGACAGCTGTTCGATATACAGCTGCCTATCACCTTCAGACAGCTGCTCCTACTTTCTCGTGGGTCTGCTGCTCTGTTTCAATAGCTTCTCCTTATCGCCTTTTATCCCTTATACTATATAGGTACTATAGATGTACTGTATGGGCTATTCCTATAGGTTAAATTTGATAAACTGGAAGATATTAGTAGCAATAAGGTTGTTTATCTCCTTTATATCCGACTTTTTAAATAGTACCCTAGGTGCAGTAATAAGTCCTTTCTCTCTAAGTTTATATGCTAGTTGTTTGTCGTCTATCTCCTTTTTTCTTAAGAATATAGCTGTTGTATAGTATTAGTTGTAGGTCTATAGCGAGAATCTAACTAGGGCTGTTAGTCTAGATAGTTTCGGTAGTTATCTGTATCCACGTCTTGTCGGCGGTTCTTAGACAGGCGCTATAGCCTTGTTATCGTACGATATAGGTTGTCCGGCGTCCGGATCCTCTAGCCTCTTATATAGCTTGATTTATATCGCCCGAAATAGCTAAGGTCTAGCATTGCCCATAATCGTTATAGTAGTGTAGTCTGTAGCTTCGATTCTATAGGGTCCTTCCTATCTAGCTTGGTTTGATCTATTAGATTTCTCTTTCTATACTAGGACTTTAATTTAAAGGGGGAGCGAGAGGACGTCCGAAATCTATAGTCCGTTTTAGGTAGTTATTGCATAATTAACGTCTTATTCTATACAGAATTTTCTAATCGCCTTTATAGCCTTCTATACTGCCGTTCCTTACTCTACTATATCTTTTAAGGGAGCTAAGTCGTACAATACCTATAGGTATACGCTAAAAACAAGTAGTATTAGTACGATTCCTCCTAGTCTAGGCATGTCGTTTAATACCTTAATAGCTATCTAGAGAATAGTATATTTATCTATATTATAGCCTAGTTCCGTTCTTAAAATTTCATAAGTCTATTAGAGTAGATAATATACTTATTTAATAGTTCCGATTACCTAGTACACTTCGATAGGTACTATATAACAGGTAATGCTATTAAGGCGTGCTAGAGACCGACACCTAAAAACGAAAAACGAGTTTTCGGTCAAAACTACACCAAATCGCGTGCAACCACATCCATTCGAACCGTCCGATCGAGGACACAACGCCCGCCAATTTTCGCAGTAGCGCTGTCGGTTGCGTGACGGCAGCAGGCGTGCGAAAACCGCGAAAATGGCGAGCCTGGCCTCCCTCGCGGGGCTGCGTTTTTCGTATGTACGGGCCAACAATAAGGCTCTGCACCCTGGTAACCCTGCCCCTACGACTAACAACAATAACAATAGCCCCCCTCTAAGTACGGACTATCAACCCCTAAGTACAGACCAACAGCCCCTGAATAATATAAAGATAAACGACTGCTAGATTATAGCAGCTACTACTGCTATAGAAACCGCTATAAAGACTGCTATAGGCGCTATAGCTATAGCACCTATAGCACCTAGCTCTAGCGCCCTCCCTACTATCAACGCCCTGGCCTCTAGTGCCCCCCCCTCTACAAATATCTTTGCCCCCTTTCTAAGGGGACTAAATAACAGCCAGTATGCCCCTCTTAGCTAGAAAAATACGAAAAATATAGAGAAAAAATTAGAGAAAAATATAGGAGGAAAGGGGAACGTCAATAATGCCCTAAAGACCAGCCAGGCTGCCCCAGCAACTGAAAAGACCGCTAAAACCGCCAAAACCGGCCCTAGTCCCCTGAAACTCGCCCTTACGCTTTCCAGTCTCCTAGACTAGGTTATAGGCCTAGCAAAGGATAGTACTAACTTCCGTAAGATAGTGGAGGTAACTACTAAGGCTAGACAGCTAGCCCTTATAGCTCTGCTCTAGGACCTGCCTAAGGAAGCCCTACCTAAGGAAGCCCTGCCTAAGCAGCAATAACAATAACAACAACAATAACAATAGCAGCAACCCAGCTACCCTTAGCACTAGTAACAGCCATAGCAACAGCCTAGCTACTCGTAGCCTACTGCCTCTACCTAGGCTAATATAGCCTATAAACTAACTGCTAGTAAGGTAGTTAGGCCAGGCCTAGAACGCCAGGTGCTTATCTGCCTAGGCTTAGTATAATAAGAGGTACTCTCTAAGACTGCCCTAGAGGTAGTACAGGCTATTAAACAGGTGTCTAGCCTAGTGGTTTAGGGGGTTAGGACCCTCTCTAGCAGCAACCTCCTCCTTGTTATAGAAAGTATAGAGATAAAGAAGAGCCTAGAGAACAATACTACCTGGATTATAAGAGCCTTTAGAAAGAAGGCCTCCCTATATACTATAACCTAGGTAGTAGCAGTTAAGGGCCTTACTATTTACGACCGAGTTATAGAGGAGGGCCTACTAGAAGAGGCTAAAAAGCAGTACCCTATAACAACTAGGGCAAAGGTCTAGCACCCTTAAGGGCCTAGAAGGACTAGGGTTAAGGCACTACTAGCCTTCTCCTTCTTCGATTCAGCCTAAAGGGCCTATAAAAAGGGGGTTTTCTAGAACTGCCAGGCCCTAAAAGCAGAGCTCTAGATCGATAAGGCTAAGCCTATTCAGTACCTACGGTACTAGAAATAGGGCTATAGGGCTAAGGTATACCAGAGTAAAGAAGAGATCTGCTATAACTATAGCGCCAACAGCCACACTATACCGGAAGCCCCTACCTACTCTAGGGCACCCTGTTATAGAAACTGCTACAAAGCCTACTATGCCTGCTCAGAGGACTGCCCCTGCCTAAAAGAAGCCTAGGTATAGGCTAAAGGATACCTATAGTCTAGACCTAAGTCCTTTAATAGTAACTAACCGCCCCTATAATAACAGTAGCAACAATAACAACAGTAGTAGCAGCAGCAGTACTACCCTCTCCTATAGGAAGAGGAGGAAGAAGGCTATAATATAGTCTTAGGGAAGAGACAGAGGGGCCGGCCAATAAGAGGGCTAACCCCTAACCAAAGCACAATTACAGCCTGCTTTAGCCAAATAGAGGCTAGAGGACCTACTAGACTGGAGACTGTAGGAGCCCCTAGGAGCCTGGAGACTAGAGCCCCTAGAACCCCTAGGACCCTAGAAACTAGACCTAGAACCCTAGAGACCAGACCTAGACTGGACCTAGGAATTAGATTAGTTACTACCCTAACTATATACCTACTACCTATAACTATATAACCGCTGCCCTCTATACAACTAGAGGATATAGAGATATAAGAGTACGTCTCTAGAACGTATAAGGCTCTAAAGAGGTATAAGAAATACTACTCTATATAGCAACAGAGGAAATACTTGCTATATAAGAGCCCTAGATAAACAGACAAGTCTAATACTCTACCTACTACCCTAGGTCAGCCCTCTATTACCTTATATTTACCCTAAATAGGAGGGCGGCCCTCTATATCTACAAGTTACTCCCCTTATCAGCTTAGGCCTATAGCTCTAGCCTAGACTGGGCTAGGGCTACTATATAAACGAAGAACGGCCCTTTTATAGTCTAGTCTTTATATAACGACCTTTAGCCTTAAGCAGGCTTACCCCTCCTTCTAGAAGAAATAAGGGGGAAGATCAATACCTACCTAGGCCTCTACCTTCTAGCTAGAGACCTTAACCTTTACCACCCTCTATAGGACCAGTATAACCGCTTTAGTCCTAAATCAGAGGACCTGCTACTACTAGTAGCAGAACAGGGACTTATCCTCCGTACACCCTACGGCGCTATAACTAGGGCACTATAGGGAGATCAAATAGGCCGGACCTCTACTATTAACCACTTCTAGCTTAGTAGTAGCCTTACCTGCTTCTATACTGGCTTAGGGATACACTTATGCTTAGACTACTACCCTTAGACCCTAGATATCGACCTAGAGGCTATAGAGGCCCTGCTACTACCCCCTAGGTTCTAGTAGAAGAAGATAAATAAAGAGGAGGTAGCAAGGGAGGCCAGCTCCCTTATATATAATATAGGGGGCTATAGATACCTTATATACCTCGCTAATCTAGCCGGGCTCTAGGAGGCTTATAAGTAGCTCTTAGGGGAACTTTAGCGTATTACTAGGGCTATAACCCCTAGAAGAGCCCTAATAACCACTGGGAAAAGAAGAGCCCCCTGGTAGAACAACGAAGTCTACCAAGCAGTCCAGGAAAGAAAGAGGGCAGAAAGGCAACTACAGCGCTCCCCTACTAGCTAGGCCTACTCCAACGCCTATAGAGCAGCCCTAAGGAAACAAACAAAGACTATAAGGGATAGTAAGAGGAAAAACTAGAGGGCTTTTCTATAAGAAGCTAGGGAAAAGCCTGAAAAACTATAGCAGCTAGAAAGATAGGCTAGGCTATAGAGCACTGCTATACTGCCCCCTCTAAAGCTACTAACCCTTGGATAAGCTAGTACTTTCTAGGAGAAGGTTAAGGCCCTTTCAGCATGCTTCTTCCCCCCCTCCCCCTAAGAAGACAACCTAGGGAAACCCCTTATAGGCCCTAGGCTACTGGTTAGCTAGATGGTTAAGCTAGACAATATAAAGGAGGCTGTTAAAACAACAAAGCCCTAGAAAGCACTAGGACCAGACGAACTCCCTATAGGCTTTCTAAAGGCCTGCGGCAACCCCCTATACTAGGTACTTGCTATATTAGTATCAAAGTCCTTCCTTTATAGCTTTTACCTATAGGAATACAAGGAGGTAATCACTATAGTCCTCCTAAAGCCAGGAAAACAGCTAGACGCCTATAACGCCCCTAGGGGCTACTGCCCTATAGCCCTACTTAACTATATTAGTAAGATATTAGAGAAGGTTATAGGGGCAAAAATAAGGGATGTTGTAGAGGCCTTTAAGCTTATTCCAGCGATATAGTAGGGCTACTACCGCTATAAGTCCATGGAATCCGCTATATACCTCCTACTAGCCTAGGTTTAGGAAGCCTGGAAATATAAGGCTGGGGCCTCCCTACTATAGCTTGACCTATCAGGGTATTTCGATAGTATCCCCTATATAAGGCTTCTAGCTATCCTAGATCAACTAGGGCTGCCTACCTGGCTGCTCTCCTAGCTAAGGGAGTTCCTCTTCTCTAGGACTACTAGCCTCTTATTTAACGGCTAAAAAAGCCAACAAATCCCAGTACCTACTAGGGTACCCTAAGGATCACTACTTTCACCTATTCTCTCAGTCCTATACCTCTGCCTACTATACAAAAGGCTAGAAAGAAAATACCCTACTATCTCTACTATAGGATATACGGATGACACTAACCTACTAGCCTTTGGAAAAGATGCTATAACAGTAACTAGGCAACTAGAAGAAGCCTGGAAAGAGTGCTTAGACTGGGCAACAACTGCTAGGGTTACCTTCTTAGCAGTAAAAAGCGAGCTTATACACTTCCTTCTAGGAAGAAGGCCCTAGAATACCCCTATTTGCCTAGAACCTACAGAGGACTCTCCCCCCCTATAACCAGCAATAGAGGCCTGTTTTCTAGAGGTATGGCTAGACCCTAAGCTTACCTAGAAGACCCACGCTAATACCCTACGGCAGAAGCTGAAAACGCAGTCCCTAGCTATTACTAGGCTAGCAGGGAAGACCTAGAGACCTAGAATCGAGAAGACTAGGCTCCTTTATATAGCAGTTATAAGGCCAGTTCTAGCCTACGCAGCCTTAGCCTAGTATACTCCAACGCCTATAGTACTAAACAAGCCACGAGGTATAGCAAGAGGCCTACTTACAGCAGAGAACGAGGCCCTAAGAAGAGTTATAGAGGCCTATAAATAAACGCTGACCTAGAGTCTCTAGTATAAGGCTAATATCCCCCCCCTTAACCTCTACCTTAACGCCCTCTTCTTTTCTAGCTAAGCTAGGATAAATAGAGCTATAGAGGAAGAAGTTACTAAGCAGAAAGAAGCCCTATGCTACTCCCTAGGCAACAGGACCCCTAGGACCAGCCTCCCCCTAGGAGGACGTACAAAACAAGAGAGGAAGAAAGAGGCAGTAGCACAGTAGTATCACTAGCAGCTATAGAAGGCTATTAACAAGGAGCCCCTATATACTGCCTAGAAAGACCGCTACCTCCAAGAAGCTATAGCCTCCGGCTATAACCCCTATATAGAGAGCCTCTTAGAGAAATCAGCCAAGAACGCCTTCTAGGGAGAGAATCTAACTAAGGGCTTTGAAGAGACCTTTAAGAGGCGCCACTATAACCTCTCTAAGGCTAAAAGCTCGCTGCTAATACAGGCCTGTATAGGGAAGATAAGCCTAAGGGGATTCCTATATACCTATAAGGTACCTAGAGTTAACAGCCCCCTCTACTGCTACTACCTGGCCATAGAGGACATCTAGCATATATTCGACAGTTGCCTGGCCTACCCCTCGACCTCCTTTAAGGAGAAAGAAAGGGGGGATATACACAGCTTCCTCTATAGGCTTAAAAAGGGAGGCAGCAACGCTATACGCCCCCTAATCCGCCATATCGCTACTAGACTACCAGAATACTCGGTTGCTCAGAGGCTAGGAGCGGTCTAGCCTATACCCCTTTAGGAAGTGTGTTTTCATACTCCTAAGGGGGCGGTATCTATTACAGTAAAGAACGGCCCAACCCTACCCACACCCTCCCTCCTCTTCCACGCACAGTTATAGGTTTTTCACCCGTTATACGGTTTTCCTATAGCACTAGACTAGCCCACCTAGATATCCCCTACAGGGATCAGATAGCGTAATAGAATCTATCTATTAAGGCGTGCTATATCTTGGAATTCTTCGGCAATGAAATTTGTACCTTGGTCGCACAATAGGTAGTCTAGTAGTCTAAGATATATATAGATCTAGCACTTATATAGCACGTTCTGGATATCCTTTACTATCTTGCCCTTTAGGAAAATCGCTACCTGGAATACTATTGAAGTATTAATAATATAAAGGGCTTTGTCGCCTTTAAGCTATACGACGTTAGTAATAATTTTATAATTAAAATCGTAGTTGTTCTTAAGCTTGAATTTGAATCTCATAGGTACTAGATTATAGAGTTGGCAATAATGATAGAAATCCTAGATCTTACTTAAGATGTCCATTATATAATCGTCGGTTTTGGATAATTCTCTTAAGATATAGTATAAACAGTCTGTTGTTAGGTGTCCGAATTGTTAGTATAGCTACTATAGCTGGCCTTTGGTTATATAGAGGATATATTTGCTTTTTAAGAGATCAAAGAATAGGTAGCCCTATTTTCGAACTATAGGGATCCTTGTTCCGTCCTATTATATAATAACATCTTCTATATTATTGTAATATGCTTTTAGCCGTGTTATATTGTCTAGGTAGAATAGGAAGGGTATGTTCGATTTTATAATATAGTATATTACTATACTAATCGAGTTCTCTACTATAATTGTGCTAATAGCTACTATATTCTAGCTATCTTTAAATTTAATAGATAATAAGCCTAGTATCTAATTAATGTTGATACTTTAGAGTCGTACGAGTGCTATTACTTGGTTCTTACTATACGATAAGATTTATCTAGCGCTAGTGTCCTATAGTTATCCTTAGTATTCTATGTTATAGATGCTAGATAGAACAAAATGTTTAGCGTTAATGGAACTTATCGTGTAATAAGGGTCGTCTTCTATTATTGTATATAGGAATACTGTACTCTGGAGAAAATAGGTGCCTGTCTTTTATAGCTTATTGTCGTTACTCGCTACGCCGTTAGAATTCTTACTACTACTACGACTAGCATCGGGCTATTCGCCGGCATTATATATAGTAATATATGCTATAAGTGATTCGTCTGTTATACCGGCTATAAGGTAGTGTTTCTTTGCCTGTTCCTAGTCTTCCTTACTATATATCTATGATTTATGTCTAGGAATCTTATAGTTCGGTATTTAGCATGCTCTTAGTATTATATTCTTTTTATTATACAATGGCTTTTTCTTATACCCATTATACTTCTTAAATCAAGAGCTGTTTCTCAAGCGGTGCCTATAGTCTGGCTTTGAGTAATCCTTTCCAGAGTTATAATATCAACGATAAATATAGTTCGATAAGGGTATATTTGCTATAAAACTAGTCTACTAGGTTTAAGCACTATAGTACGATTTATATAGTGCTATAAATAGTTGTTTCGCTATCTTGATATTATCCCTCTAAAGACCTTCTTCTAATTTGTATATCCTTTGATAAGCTTATATAATAGCTATTTTAA
This sequence comes from Phyllachora maydis, assembly GCA_029339225.1. Classification (NCBI taxonomy): domain Eukaryota; kingdom Fungi; phylum Ascomycota; class Sordariomycetes; order Phyllachorales; family Phyllachoraceae; genus Phyllachora; species Phyllachora maydis. The sequence goes on from JAQQPM010000004.1 coordinate 2,919,567, forward strand.
GCTGGTTGTTACTTTGAAAAGTTAAGCTTAGGTTCTGTTAGACTAGAGTAAGTTTATCAAATAGTACATTAAGGATTTCTATTGGTTTTATATCTTGGTTTTCGGCCTATATTATACGATAGGTAACTAAAGTCTATAGGTTATAGTACTCCTTCTTATTAATACTGGTATTAAAGTGCTTGTCTAATATATTATATATTTCGTCCTATCGTTATCCAGGCTTCATATAGTATAGGAAGTAATCTACTGCTTATCTAGTAAGAATATTTGGGTAGATAATTACATATTGACTTTCATTGATTTTAAGTCTTCTATATATATTGATAAACTATTGTGTTTTGTTAGTAAGGATATTATATAGTATGCCTAAATAGTTATACGTTTTGTCCTATTACTTATAAAATGCCAAAGTCCCCTTTTTATCTAACGATATAGTCTATATAATGTATATTAGGAAAAGGGTATATAGATCGAATACTATAATCTAAGTGTCGTTCTTGTCTGGCTAGTAGAGTTATAGAGGAGGTAGTACTATAGATTGTTAGATTAATAGCAGGGTAGGTAGTAGAGAAGGCGTTAGTCGTTCTATAGTGCCTTTAGGCTATACCCTATAATTGATAATCTTAAGAATCCTATTAATCTTTATCTGTTTTTAGAAATAGAAACCCTTCTTGTTAAATAAGGCTAGGAACTCCTTTTGAAAAGTGCCGTTAACAAAGTTCAATTAGTATGTCGTCCATCTGTCTAGTTCTTCGCATATATTATCAATTATTATGTATGACGGAACATGGTGACGGTCATGGAGTGACCCATTTGGGACTAGGGCTCTCCATGCCTAGATATCCTAACGAGTTTCTAGTTAGGCTTAGAGACGCCTAAATAAGGAGTGACAGGTCCTATAGTAAGAAGAATAACAGGAATATTTACATCTTTATATCTATCACCTGCTTTTTATATAACAGTTATAAGCCCGGCACTAGTATCATTAACTTGACCAACTGCGTACTATATGTATTAAGCCCTTCTATTATTATCATTACTCTATTATCCTCCCCTTAACTCCCTGCTTAAGATATTAACAACCCTAAATTCAGTATATTCGACATTTGTCACGTAAAGAGCAGGTGATGGATGTGAAGAAGTGAATGTGCCTGTTCTTCTTCTTCTCACTACGGGACCTGCCACTTCTTATATAGGCGTCTCTAAGCCTAACAAGCAGCTTGTTAGGATATCTAAGCATAGAGAGCCCTAGTCCTAGATAGGTCACTCTATAACCGTTACTATATTCCGTTATATACCCCCTTAGATTCGCCATCCTATAGGGAGTCTAACCTATAGAATATAGGATTATAGTAACTACAACTCCTATACCCCCTTAAGCATATTAAAACAGCGATATGCTTAAGCCTAGTATAGGTACCTAGCAAACACCTTACCAGCGAAAACTTCGCCAGGTTAACAACACTCTTGCCAGCCTACTTGCTATTACTACCTTCTCTTTCCTATTTGTAAGTTATAGGACTAGTTTTTATCCTAAGTAGCCTTACCTACTGCCCTCTTACTAGCTATATAGGTAGCCTTTTTTCTAAAAGAAGGTAAGCGTGCTTAATTATCAACCTTACTGCTATAAGTTACTATAGCGATAGTAAGGTTAACCTACTCTTTCCTCTTTTCTTTAGAGCTTACTATAGGCCTACTCTTTTTAGGTATAAGAAGAGTATAGAGAATTCCTTCTAGCCCTATTCCTTTTCTCTTTCTTCTAACTACCTTTTTAAGGTAAAGTTTTCTTATAAGCCTGCCCCCATTCTTACCTAGCTCTCTTTTTCCTATTACCATACCTGAGCAAAGAGTAGTAAGTCTTCCTAATCATTACTATTACTGGCTATAGCGTCCTATAGCTAGATAACAGTGTTCCTCTAAAGCTAAGATCATAGGTATCCCTATAGAAACAGCTCTAGGATCTAACCTTAAACTTTACTTAGCTCTATTCTAGCTATTATCGGCTTGCTAATAACACTAGTAGCTATATTATATCCTTAAATGTCAAGAGAGTTAGTAACGACGTGCTATTAAGCCCTATCCCGGCAGCTATACCGGAAACTCCTACTTCTAAGATACTAGGCCGCCCTAAGAAGATTATAGGCCAGACTCCTAGTTAAGTAAAGACACCTTAATCTGAAAAATCCAGCCCTTTAGGCCCTCTTTGTCTACTATCTTATAAGCCCTATGTCTGGTCGCTGCTAAAAGGATATACTATAGGAGAATGCTTTTCTTAGCGTAATAATACCGGCAGCTGCTATTACTACTATCTTTTAATATAGACTACGTCTTACTACTATTATCCTATATAAGTCTGTCTAGGCCTAATAATTTTGCTATAAAGCTAATTGTATATATTATAGGTTAGTTAAGGCTAAGAAGACTGCCTAGGTCCTTTAGGACTTGAAAAAGAAAAATACAGAGGCCGGCAGAGTACGTCCGTCCATTTTAAAATTCAATACTTAGACTAATAGTTTATCTAGGAGGTAATAGCAGGTAAGGCTACTACTATTTCGAAAATATAATACGCTATCCTCGACCTATTGTCCGGATTATCGCTATATAGGCTAATACCTATATTGCCCGCTCTGCCTACTCCTTTACGTCTGCCCTAGGCGTTCTACAAGGAGCTGAAATTTAAAGATCTGCCTTATAAGCAAAAAGCGTCTTGCGAATTGTCTTTGCCCCTATATCTATCCCTATCTCTGTCCGTTAGACTAGGACGTATGTTTTTACCTCTCTATTAGTCGATCGAGTCTCTGGCTAACAATCCTTTTATATAGGTAGTGTTCCTAAGTATAAGCGGCGCTAAGTTTACTTAGTACCTTAGACAAGGAATTAGTAGATATATTAGGGCTCTTCTATAGTTAATGCTATATTATCTTAATAAGAATCGTATAGATATGTCGGCTATGTTATAGGTGCTGGCTAAGATTGATCAGGCTATTAGCGTATTAGAGAAGGCTATTAAGCGCTATAGCGCCCTATAGTAGGCTTCTTTTATAAGTTTTACAGCGGACTAGATAGTTGTCTACTAGTAATTAAATTCCCCTCTCTTTAATTATCAGCCATAATCCATAACACGTCCCTTAGATTTAGTATAGCCTAAAAGTACTCGAACTTTACCCTTGATAAATTCTTTATTAGGCTGTTAGCTAGTATATTAGCTATCTTAATGTAGGATACTATAAAGCTGCCCTTACTATGCTCTTATTTAAGCTATATATTCTAAATATCAACGTAATAGAGCGCTATTACTATATGCTCCCCTTTATTAACTACTAGCCTAATAGTCTAAGTATTATCGCAGAAAATCCGCCATAGAACTAACAGTTTAACTATTAGGTCCTTAAGGAATCTTTTTATCCCTATAGCCTCCTTTATAGCTAGGGAGAAACGATAAAGCTCCGCTTCTATTATTAATATAGTAACTATAGCTTAACAAGACGCATTCTACTAGACAAGTCCTCTAAACATTATAATCGTATAACCTTAAGACAATCGTTATAAGTCTAAGTCGTCTATAAAAAAGGCGTTACTAGCAATATAAAGTATATAGGCCTAACTAGAGTAGCTACTATATATAATCCCAAGAAACCTTGTATAATATAGATACCAGATTGTCTGCCTAGCAGCCTTGATATATCAGGCTAACAGGTTTATTAAAAAGCAGGAAAGATAAGATATAGCAAAGGCCATATCTAGACAGACCATAATTGCCATATATAGTATCGTCCCTACTAGTTCTTACATAAGCTTTACCTTCTTCTTAATAGCCTAGCCCTTATTCTTACCAAGTCTGACTGTTAGGAGTAGTATAGGGGGGATAACAGCGGATCTATTCAGCCTATACTTCTTAGCCGCCTTCTCAATATATATATCATAAACTAGCGTAATCGTACAGTTAACTCTGTTCCTTATAATCTAAATACCGAGAAACTATTCCGCCTTAGGCTGAATTTTTACTTTATATTTACCTAGTAGTTTCGCCTTTAGGTCTATAGTATAGTCCTAATACTAACGATAATAGAGAAGCATCATGTTATCTATATAGAATATTAAGAGGATACATCTATCTATATTATAAAATAGACATAGCTCCTCCTTAGACTTCTAAAGTCTAAGATTTTTAAGAAAGCCTAAGAATTCGAGATACTAGAGGAGAGGAGAGTTTTAAAGCCTATAGAGAGCCCTATTAACCTAAGTAAGAAGTCCCAGCTCCTTAAACCCTTCTAGAAGATTGCAGATTACTAGGCCCTAGCTAAACGACTCCTAGAGTATATTGTAGAAGGTGTTTATAACGTCCTATAAGTCGATCTCTAAATCAAAACGCACTGCTAGGGCTATACTTACTCTAAGGGACTTAGTAGCTAATATTACTATATAAGTTAACTCGACTAACTCTAGATATTAAAGATCTCCTTAGATGCAAATCCTTGCCTTTATCCTAATAACTATCCTGTCCAGATTAAGCTTATACTTTAGTACCTATTTAAGCAGAAGAGGCTATATCCTATACTAATCCTTCGGAATTTTCTTATAGGTCTATAGCTTTTACAGCTAATTAATCTTAGCCTAAGCTATAGACTTCTATATCTTCTTAAAAGGCGACTTTATAGCTTTACTCTAAGTCCTAGGCTCTAGCAGCATTTCTGATTTATACTATTTCCCTAGGACAAACTCTTTCTTATCCTAAAGGCCCTTTAGTAAGTCCTTTTTCTATAACTCTTACTTCTCTTTTCGCTCTATTAGGCGTTTTTAATATCAAATAGCGCCTGCTACTACAGCATATATTATTTTAAACTCCCTCCTATAGCTGGCTGCTAGCTAATCAGGAAAGTAGTCGGCTATAAAAACAAGTAGTAGTAATAATACCGCCGTTCTCTCTATATCTAGAATACTAAAGATATTCTTAAGTACAGTATTATACTAACAAAGGTTATATCGGCCTGGCTCTACTATAAATACCTAATTCCTACTACTATAGGGCTGACCTTGTCTTTAAGGGGCTAGGTCACCTAGTACTTGCGTATCACTAGTATATACCTCTAAGATCCTAGCTTTAGAGTCTGGTTCTCCAACTAACGGTCTATCTATCGTCTTATCGTCAGCGTACTAACAGGTTATAATACCTACCCTAGCTTTAAATCCTTCTAACAGTCTATAGCGATGTATCTTACCCTTAGACTATATTCCTCCTCTAGTTATGCTTTAGGGAGAGTCTACTCCGTTACTACAGCTATTAATCCTAATATAATCTGGATTTAGCATTCTAGGCTTAGGTATTTGCTTTAGGGTAAATAGTCCGGTTATAATATTAGTATATGCCTTGTCCTAGCTAGTAACGGTATTTAACTAACGCTCTTCCAGCTCTATAGCTAAGAGCTTTTCCTTATTCTCTCTAATAGCTGTTAGCCTGACAGGACCTATAAGATCTAGATTCTATATCGTTTTAAGGATAGTGTCAAACTTATGTTCCTCTACCAGCTTATCTAGCTAGTCTACTAGTTCTCTTAAAACAGGAATAGCCTAAGCCTTAGATTCTACCTTCCTTTCTATATAGAAAACTATCTTATTAAACTGAACATTCCAGGTAGTAATTACCCTATTAAGCTCTAGGACCTATATCCTATATAATATAGTAGTGATATAACCTATAAGATAGCTAATATAAGCTTAAGGTCGAATCTTATAAAGTCTCTAAAGTATATCCTTCTCTCTATCCTTCTTAAGGGGATAACCCGCGTATCTATATACATAAAGGCTACTAAGCTAAGGCCTTAGATTAATTATAGCTTTACGGATAACAGCTAGGTTGTAAAAGCCAAAATAGTTCTAAAACCATAATAGAAGCTTCTCGTTTAGGGATCTTGGATTATCCCTAAGCCTGGAAGACAAGTTGTAAAGATATACTATAGCCTTTATAGTCTTAGGCTATAGATCCTTAGGAAGATATACCTTTAACTGTATTACTATCGACTTGTTAATAATAGTCTTTTCGTTTCTTTTGACAAGTCCTATCGGGCTATATATATATAATAGCGGGATTTCCAAGCTGATTCCTTTACAATCCGCCTATTTCTTATACTTGGTTTTTCCTTAAGAAGATATAACTAATATCTTACTGTTATAGCAGAAGAAATAAACAGATAACCTATACTATTGCCTAGTCCAGGCGTTGAACCTCTTAAGGACCTAAAGAAGGTTTTCTTGTCCTTTACCTCTTATCTAAAAGGCCTATACCTTCCTATTAAACTTATCTACTATAAAGAGAATCCTATTATAGCCTATATATCCTTAGGAGAATTCGAAAAGATCCTAGGTAATCCTATAAAATAGTCTAGCGGATTTTCTACTTAACTCCCTCCTAAACACCACTTTTATTACGTATAACTAGGCATATACTAAGCACTTAAGCCGTAGTATCCCGGTTAGATTGCCGTTATTAGGCTATAACAAATTTATACCTTAAGTATAGTTTACTAACAATTGCAGTATCTTAGGACCTAGGTATCCTGTCCTTAAGTGCTATAGTTCTTTAGGATCTATATAAGCCCTATATAGCTTATATATCCTTTTCTATCCTCTCCGTTTTACTTGTTTCTAAGCTATTATTATTATAATACCGTTGTTACTTATTAGAAGGGGTTTTAAGACTATATAGGAGGTAAGTAGCTTATATTTAAGCACCGTTAAGTTAAACTTTTCCTATAGCGTTATAAGAACAACCAAGCTTGTTATATCTCTAACTCTTAGGGTATTGTTAGCCCCTAACAGCCAGATTCCCTTTTAGCACAGAAGTATAGCCAATATAATATTGGCATAAAATCCCTCTATAACAGCTATGTTTTAAAGAATTAAGTCTACTATCTTATTGCCCTTATTATCCTAAAAAATCTTTTTTAGAGTCCGGCGTCCTGTCCTAGAAATAGGTAACATCGTTGAGCCTACCCCTATAACGGTATTAGAGGTAGACGGCTTAAATGTCCTATAGTTAAGTAGATCTTTATAGTTAACTATATAAACTGCTATATAGTTATCTAGGAGGGTACTATCTAAGAGAGGATAATAAGTAGGGTTCTAAGTGCTAAATACCCTATAGACTATACCTAGGGTAGCAGTAAACAGGGTAGGGTTAAAGAGAGGTATATTAGAAAAATTCTAATTCTGATTTTTAAGCTAAGGTAATAACTAAGAACTCCTAAAAACTTTATCCGGCTAACAATCCTATCCTTAAGTACTAAAGAACTTTAGAACCTATAGCTTCTTTATATCTAGCCCTTTACCCTTTAACCATCCTTTTAATTCTAGGGTTATATAGAGGTCGGCCTACTAGGGATCCTAATAAACAAGATTTTAAATAGATTGTTACTCCTCTATAGATAAAGTGATTCTTTATCTTATAGATCCTATATATAATAGCTTAACTCTCCTATAATCTTTAGGTTTCTAGAGGTAGATATAAGGAAGAGGCAGATAAGGGTATTAGTAACCTTTGTTTTAGGATCCTTAACGATTTCCACCCTAACTACCCTAGGTATACCGTCCTTAAGGCTGTCCTTAGCCTCTTTCTTAATTAGAGTATAAAGTAGGTAGCAGGTTCTTATTGTTAGAAAGTTAAGCAAAGGTAGAGTATACTCTAGCTGGATTTCTATAGGCTTATTACTGCTAAGATTCTATTATAAGGCCGAGAAGGGTCCTATTAATGATCTCCAGTATAAGTAGACTTGCTTAGCCAGTTACTTCGGCCAGAACAATCTATTAGAGCTAACTATTAGCCTATTATAGAGTTAGCCTTGCTATTAGAGCTTAAAGAACTCTTCTAATAGTAGTAACACCTATAATAGCTAGAATCCTCTTAATTAGCATAACCCGGTAAAATTTCTACTAGTCCTTATGCTAGTAGATCAGCCTAGTTTGGCTATTCTTGGCCTATCTAAGTACTGCCTTATACTAAGATTCGATCTAGACTTTCTCTGCTAAATCTAATAGAGCATTGTCTTTCTTTAGAGCTTATATAAAAGGCCAAAGATTTTAATACTATTCTAACCCTTATCCCTGCTTTAATAACTAACATAACTAAATAGCCGTCTCCTTAACGTTATAATTTATAGACTAAAGAATCTAGTTTAGAAACTTTAGGTAATTTACCTCCTTTAGCTTAGTAGTAGCCCTCTTAGACTGTTATATTAGAAGGTAAGTCCTATATGCTTCTTCTAAGTCGTATAGGGTAATAAGGGTCGGCCGAACTAGTAAAAAAGGTGCTAAAGCTATATTCTAAGTTAACATACTAAGAAGTTGAATTTTCTCTTAATAATATACAATAGCCTTATTATATTAGGCTACCTACTTAGAATTAGCTTAATAAGCCTATTCTTCCTATCCTAGGTCGAGAATTTCTATGTCTGCTAGAGTAGATGTCGAGTCTAGATCTATATCTTCCTAAATTCTAAGGGCTAAAGCTAGCGTTTATACGTTAAGACGCTAGGCTATCTATATTAATAGGCCTTTTAGGATAATAAACGTCGAATATACTAAATTTAGGGTTATTAACATCTTAAGTAGGGAGTTAAGAGGAGGATAATAGAGTAGTAATGATAATAGAAGGGCTTAATACGTATTATGCGTAGTTAGTCAAGTTAATAATACTAGCGCCGGGCTTATAACTATTACATAAAGAGCAGGTGATAGATATAAAGAAGTAAATATACCTGTTCTTCTTCTTCTTACTACGGGACCTGCCACTCCTTATATAGGCGTCTCTAAGCCTAACAAGCAGCTTGTCAGGATGTCTAAGCATAGAGAGCCCCAGTCCCAGATGGGTCACTCCATGACCGTCACCATGTTCCGTCATAACATTTGTCATCCTAAAAGGACTGTTAATATAGATAGCCTAGCGTCTTAACGTATAGACGCTAGTTTTAGCCCTTGGAATTTAGGAAGATATTAATCCAGACTTAACATTTACTCCTACTTATATAGAAATTCTTGACCTAGGACGCGAAGAATAGGCCTAATAAGCTAACTCTAAGCATATAGCCTAGCATAATAAGGCTATTATATATTATCAAGAGAAAATTCAACTTCTTAGTATATTGACTTAGGATATAGCTTTAGCACCTCCTCTACTAGTTTAGCTAACCCTTATTACCCTATATAACTTAGAAGAAGTATATAGGACTTACCTTCTAATATAATAATCTAAGAGGGCTACTACTAAGCTGAAAGAGGCAAATTACCTAAAGTTTCTAAACTAGATTCTTTAGTTTATAGATTACCATATTAGAGAGACAGCTATTCGGTTATATTAGTTATTAAAGCAGGGATAAGGGTTAGAATAGCACTAGAATCTTCATCCTCTTATACAAGCTCTAAAGAAAGATAATACTCTGTTAGACTTAGTAGAGAAAGTCTAGATCAAATCCTTAGTATAAGGTAGTATTTAGATAGGCTAAGAATAGCCAAACTAGGCTAATCTACTAGTATAAGGACTGGCAGAAATTTTACCAGGTTATACTAATCGAGAGGATTCTAGCTATTATAGGTATTACCGCTGTTAGAAGAGTTCTTTAGGCTCTAGCAGCAAGGCTAACTCTATAATAGGCTAATAGTTAGCTCTAACAGATTGTTCTAGCCGTAATAACCGGCTAAATAAGTCTACTTATACTAGAGATCATTAATAGGACCCTCTTTAGCCTTATAATAGAATCTTAGTAGTAATAAGCCTATAGAAATCCAGCTAGAGTTTACTCTACCTTTGCTTAACTTTCTAATAAGAAGAACCTGCTATCTATTCTATACTTTAACTAAGAAAGAGGCCAAGGACAGCCTTAAAGATAGTATAGCTAGGGTAGTCAGGGTAGAAATCGTTAAAGATCCTAAAACAGGGGCTATTAATACCCTTGTTTACCTCTTCCTCATACCTATATCTAAAAACCTAAAGATTATAAGAGAGTTAAGCTATTATATGTAGGATCTATAAGCTAAAGAATTACTTTATCTACTAAAGAGTAATAGTCTATTTAAAATCTTATCTATTAGGATCCCTAGTAGACCGACCTTTATATAACCCTAAAATCAAAAGGATAGTTAAAGGGTAAGGGGCTAGATATAAAGAAGCTATAGGTTCTAAAGTCCTTTAGTACTTAAGGATAAGGTCGTTAGCTAGATAAAGTTTTCTAAAGCTCTTAGTTATTACCTTAACTTGAAAAATCAGAGTTAGAATTTTCTAATATACCTCTTTTTAATCCTATCCCATTTACCGCTACCCTAGGTACAGTCTATAGGGTATTTAGCACTTAGAACCCTACTTATTACCCTCTTTTAGACAGTACCCTTCTAGACAACTATATAGCTGTTTATATGGTTAACTAGAAGGATTTACTTGACTATAGGACGTTTAAGCCGTCTACCCCTAACGCTGTTATAGGGGTAGGCTCGATAATATTACCCATTTCTAGGATAGGATGCCGGACTTTAAGGAAGATTTTTCAGAATAATAAAGGCAAAAAAACAGTAGACTTAATTCTTTAGAATATAGTTATTATAGAGGGATTTTATACTAATATTATATCGGCTATACTTCTGCGCTAAAAGGGAATCTGGCTTTCAGGGGCTAATAATAGCCTAAGAGTCGGAGATATAGTAAGCTCAGTTGTTCTTATAATCCTATAGGAAAAGTTCAACCTAACTGTACTTAAATATAAGCCGCTTACCTCCTATATAGTCTTAAAACCCCTCTTAATAAGTAATAACAGCATTGTAATAATAACAGCTCGGAAATAAGTAAAACGGAGAGGATGGAGAAGGACATATAAGCTATATAGGGCTTGTACAGATCCTAAAGAATTATAGCACTTAAGGACAGGACACCTAAGTCCTAAGGCGCTATAATTATTAGTAAACTACACTTAGGGTATAAATCTATTATGGCCTAATAACGGCAATCTAATCGGAATACCACGGCTTAAGTACTTAGTATATGCCTAGGTATATATAACAAAAGTAGTGTCTAGGTAGGAGTTAGGCGGAAAAGCCGCTAGACTGTTTTATAGGATTGCCTAGGATCTCTTTAAATTTTCCTAGGGATATATAGGCTATAATAGGATTCTCTTTATAGTAGATAAGTTTAGTAGGAAGGTATAGGCCTTCTAAATAAGAGGTAAAAGATAAGAAACCCTTTTTTAGATTCTAAAGAGGTTCGACACCTAGACAAGGCAATAGTACAGATTATCCATCCATTTCTTCCGCCATAATAGTAAAACATCTATTATATCTTCTTAAGGAAAAACCAAGTATAAGAAATAGGTAGACTATGAAGGAATTAGCTTAGAAATCCAGCCTTTATATATATATATAGCCTAATAGGACTTATCTAAAGAAACAGGAGGACTATCGTTAACAAGTCGATAGTAATATAGTTAGGGGCAAGCCTTCCTAAGGATTTATAGCCTAAGACTATAAAGGCTGCTATATATCTTTATAACTTGTCCCTTAGGCTGGAAGATAATCTAAGATCCCTAAATAAGAAGCTTCTATTATAGTTTTAGAACTATTTTCGTTTTTACAACCCGGCTATTATCTGTAAAGCTACGATTGATCTAAGGCCTTAGCTTAGTAGCCTTTATTTATATAGATGCGCTGGTTATCCCTTTAAGAAGGATAGAGAGAAGGACATACTCTAGAGACTTTATAAGATTCAACCTTAAGCTTATATTAGCTATCTTATAGGTTATATCGCTACTATACTATATAGGATATAGGTCCTAGAGCTTAACAGGGTAATTACTACCTAGAATGTTCAGTTTAATAAGACAGTTTTCTATATAGGAAGGGAGGTGGATTTTAAGGCTTAGGCTATCCCTGTCTTATAAGAACTAGTAGACTAGCTAGATAAGCCGGCGGAGGAACATAAGTTTAATACTATCCTTAAGATAATATAGAATCTAGATCTCGCTAGTCCTATCAGGCTAATAGCTACTAAAGAGAATAAGGAAAAGCTCCTAGCCTTAGAGCTAAAAGAGCGTCGGTTAGATGCTATTATTAGCTAGGACAAGGTATATACTAATATTATAACCGGACTATTTATTTTAGAGCAAATACCTAAGCCCGGAATACCAATTCCAGATTATACTAGGTTTAATAGCCGTAGTAATAGAGCAGACTCTCCCTAGAGCATAACTAGAGGAGGAATATAGTCTAAGGGTAAGGTATATCGCTATAAACCGTCAGAAGAATTTAAAGCTAGAGCAGGTATTATAACCTACTAGCACACTGATAATAAGACAATAGAAAGACTATTGGTTAGAGAACCGGACTTTAAAGCCAGGATCTTAGGGGTATATACTAGTAATATATAAGTACTAGGCGACCTAGCCCCCTAAAGACAAGGTCGGCTCTATAGTAGTAGGAACCGTATGTTGATAGCAGAGCTAGGCTAATATAATCTTTATTAGCGTAATGCTATACTTAAAGATATCTTTAGTATTTTCGATATAGAGAGAACGGTAGTATTATCGCTACTACTTATTTTCATAGCTAACTACTTTCCTAATTAGCTAGTAGCCAGCTATAAAAAGGAGTTTAAAATAGTATATACTATAGTAGCAGGCGCTATTCAACATTATAAACGCTCTTTAGAACGAAAAGAGAAGTATAACTTGTAGAAAGAGGATATACTAAAAGGTCCTTAGGATAAGAAAGAGTTTATCCCTAGGAAGTAGCATAAATTAGAATTACTACTAGAACCTAAGACTTAGAGTAAAGCTATAAAGTCGCCCTTTAGAAAGATGTAGATATCTATAGCTTAGGCTAAGATTAATCAGCTAAATAAACTACAGACCTATAAGAAGATCTCGAAAGATTAGTATAGGATATAGCCTCTTCTACTTAAATAAGTACTAAAGTACAAGCTTAATCCGGACAGGATGGTTATTAGGCTAAAGGTAAGGATTTACATCTAAGAAGATCTTTAATATCTAGAGTTAGTTAAGTCGACTTATATAGTAACTCTAGCTACTAGGTCCCTTAGAGTAAGTATAGCCCTAGTAGTACATTTTAATCTAGAAATCGACTTATAGGACATTATAAACGCCTTCTACAACGCACTTCAGGAGTCATTTAGCCAGGGCCTAGTAATCTATAATCTTCTAGAAGGATTTAAAGAGCTAGGACTTCTTACTTAGGTTAATAGGGCTCTATACGGGCTTTAGGACTCCCCTCTTCTCTAGTATCTCGAATTCTCAGGCTTTCTTAAAAATCTTGGACTTTAGAAGTCCAAAAAGGAGCTATATCTATTTTATAATACAGATAGACATATCCTCTTAATATTCTATATAGATAATATAATACTTCTCTATTATTATTAGTATGAGGACTATACTATAGACCTAAAGGCAAAATTGCTAGGCAAATATAAAGCAAAAGTATAGCCTAAGGTAGAATAGTTTCTCGGTATTCAGATTATTAGGGACAGAGTTAACCGCACAATTATACTTGTTTATAACATATATATTAAGAAGGTAGCAAAGAAGTATAGGCTAGATAGATCTATTGTTGTTCCCCCTATACTACTCCTAATAGTCGGACTTAGCAAGAATAACAGTCAGGCTATAAAGAGGGAGATAAAGCTAATATAAGAACTAGTAGGGACGATCCTATATATAGCGATTATAGTCTGTCCAGATATAGCCTTTACTACATCTTATCTTTCCTGCTTCTTAACAAACCTGTTAGCCTGATATATCGAGGCTGCTAGGTAGATAATCCAGTATCTATATTATATAAGGTTTCTTAGGATTATATATAGAGGCTACTCTAGTTAGGCCTATATACTTTATATTACTAGTAACGCCTTCTTTATAGACAATTCAGACTTACAATAATCGTCTTAAGGTTATACGATTATAATGTTCAGAGGACTTATCTAGTAGAATGCGTCTTATTAGGCTAGAGTTACCATATCGATAATAGAAGTAGAGCTTTATAGTCTCTCCCTAGTAGTAAAAGAGACTATAAGGCTAAAGAGATTCCTTAAGGACCTAACAGTTAACCTGTTAGTTCTATAGCGGATTTTCTGCGATAATATACAGACTATTAGGTAAGTAGTTAATAAAGGGGAGTATATAGCTATAGCGCTCTGCTATATAAATATTCAAAATATATAGCTTAAACAAGAGCATAGTAAGGGCAGCTTTAAAGTATCCTACATCAAAATAGCTAACATACTAGCTAATAGCCTAACAAAGAATTTATTAAGAGCAAAGTTCGAGTATTTCCAGGCTATGCTAAATCTAAGGAACATATTACAAATTATAGCTAATATTCAAAGAACGGGAAATTCAATTTCAGGCGGATAACTATCTAGTCTGCCATATAATTTATAGGAAAAAAAGAGAGCCTGCTATAGGGCGCTGCAGCGCTTAATAGCCTTCTCTAAGGCGCTAACTGCCTAATCAATCTTAGCTAGTACCTGTGATATAGCCGATATATCTACCCGACTCTTATTAAGATAACGCAGCATCGACTATAGAAGAGCCTTAATACATCTACTAATTCCTTATCTAAGCTGCTAAGGAAACTTAGTACTGCTTATACTTAGAAACGCTGCCTATATAAAAGGGTTGTTAGCTAGAGACTCGATCGACTGCCAGAGAGGCAAAAACATATGTCCTAGTCTAGCGAATAGGGATAGGGACAGGCATAGGGGTAGAGACAGTTCGCAAGACGCTTTTCGCTTATAAGGCGGATCTTTAAATTTCAGCTTCTTATAGAACGCTAGAGGCGGATATAAAGGAGTAGGCAGAGTAGGTAAAGCGGGTATTAGCCTATATAGCAATAATCTAGATAATAGGTAAAGGATAGCATATAGTATTTTCGAAATAGTAGCAGCCTTACCCGCTATTATCTTTTAAATATAACTATTAGTCTAAGTATTGAATTTTAGATCGGACAAACGTACTCTGCCGGCCTTTATATTTTTCTTTTTTAAGTCCTAAAGGACCTAGACAGTCTTCTTAGCCTCGACTAACCTATTATATAGGATTAGCTTTATAGTAGGATTATTAGGGCTAGATAGGCTTATATAGGGCAATAGTAGTAAGACATAGTCTGTGTTAGAAGATAATAGTAATAACGGCTGCTAGTATCGTTATACTAAGAAAAGCATTCTCCTATAGTATATCCTTTTAGCAGCGACTGGATATAGGGCTTGTAAGATAGTAGATAAAGAGGGCCTAGAGGGCCGGATTTTTCGGATTAAGGTATCTTAGCTTAAGTAGGAGTCTAGCTTATAATCTTCTTAGGGCAGCCTAGTATCTTAGGAACAGGAGTTTCTAGTATAGCCGCTAGGGCAGGGCTTAACAGTATATCGTTACTGACTTTCTCGATATCTAAGGACATAATATAGCTGTCGGCGTTATTAGCAAGCTAGTAACAGCTGGAACAGAGCTATATAAGTTTAAAGGTCAGATCCTAGAGCTGATTCACAGGGATACCTACAATCTTAGCTTCGGGGGAATACCATTATCTGGCTATAGGACGCTATAGCTAGTAATGGTAATGATTAGGATAACTTACTACTCCTTACTCAGGTATATTAATTAAAAAAAAAGAGGGCTAGGCAAGAATAGGGCAGGCTTACGAGAAAACTTTACCTTAAAAAGGTAGTTATAAGGAAGAGGAAAGGAAAATGGCAAAAAGAAATTCTCTATGCCCCTCTTATACCTGAAAAGAGTAGGCCTATAGTAAGCTCTAGAGAAAAGAGGAGAGAGCAGGTTAACCTCGCTGTTGCTATAGTAACTTACAGTAGTAAGGTTAACAATCAGTTATACTTGTCTGTTTATAGAAAAAAAGCCGCCTATATAGCTAGTAAGAGGGTAATATAATACTACTTAGGATGAAAAAACTACTCCTATAGCTTATAATAAGAAAGGGAAGGCAGTAATAGCAAGCAAGGCTAGTAAGTATATTGTTAACTTGGCGAAGCTCTTACGGGCAAGTAGCTTACTAGGTACCTACACTGGACTTAAGCATATTGCTTTCTTAATATACTTAAGGGGGTATAGGAGATATAGTTACTATAATCCTATATTCTAAAGTTCAGACTCTCTATAAGATGGAGAATCTAAGGAGGTATATAACAGAACATAGTAACGGTTATAGAGTGACCTATTTAGGACTAGGGCTCTCTATGCCTAGATATTCCAACGAGTTTCTAGTTAGGCTTAGAGACGCCTATATAAGGAGTAGCAGGTCCTATAGTAAGAAGAATAACAGGCACATTCACATCTTCACATCCATCACCTGCTCTTTACGTGACATTATGTCAAGGTATATATTGCTATACCTAAGTTCGGCTAGGCATTGTATAAATCTAGTCGTTAGTGCTACCTCTAAGTGGAAATAGCCGGGCTTAATAGCAATATTGTTATACTATAGTTTGATATTAATATACTTCTTCTATATATATAGCAGCGTTGTACTACTACGAGCGATTTCCTTATATATAGGATATTTGTTAATGTCTAACTTGTCTGCTATATTGGTATTCGACATTTTGGCTAAGGTTAGTGTTATAAGTCTTAGGTTATACAGTACCTATTATACAATAGGAATATATTATATACTTGTTGTATAGTTAACAGTATAGTTAAGTTAGTATAAGTTATATCTGGTATAAAAACTAGTTTGTTCTCTTAATATAGGTCTTGTCAGGTTGGTATATCTGGTCTAAGAACTAGGTCGTTCTCTTAATACTGGTTTATCGGGATTATATAGTTGTATATAACTGCTAGATATCGTACGACGACTGTATAATCTGCCAGCTAATATCTATAGTTCTTCTTTCTTTAAGATTACTCCTTATATTGGATCGGCGTAGCTAGTGCACGACTAGCCGCCGCTTGTTTTCTTCTTCTTCTTCTCCCTCTGTTCAGAGGAGACCCGTATCCACTTTCTCTTCTGTCATACAGTAGAGTAGGTGGACAAGGCTGGTCTTTCTTTTCCGCCCCTTATCTTATTCTAGGCTAACAATAAGATTACGAATTGGCAGTATAAGGAGGACAATAGTATAAGAAGCTGGCTTTCCTTCCTATGTTCAGAGAGAGAAAAATCATCTATCCTAATTATTACAGTTATACAGTCATATTTTACCTATTTAGATATTCTATCTACTCTTTACCTCTAGGCTACTTTAGCCTATTTACTTGGTTCCATTGCACCTGTCTATGTTAGTCTCCCCTGATTAGGGAGACTATAGCCTTGATAAGCACATACCTCTTATCCTCTTGTCTAGACAGCTGTTTGATATACAGCTGCCTATCACCTTCAGACAGCTGCTCCTACTTTCTCGTGGGTCTGCTGCTCTGTTTCAATATATGCCGATTATAGAGAAAAGTCAAATAGAGGCGTTAGTATAAGATATAGTAATGATTCTTCTATTCCTAGTATATACTACTATAAAATAGAATTATTAACCTGTATATACTTGTCTCTTTATGTTGCTAATCTGTAATTCAATGCTAAATTACTAATTTGTATTTATAGTATTCTATACTAGTATATAGTAGTAGTTTAGGTGGTTAATTTATATCTATCTCTCTAGGTATATAGGTAAAGAGATTTTAGCCCCTAATATATTCCCTTTGTTATACAGTGGATACCGCACGACGACCCCTATCCGACGTATATTGTCAGATAGTTACCTAACGATCCATGCCGTTAGGTCACCTAACGATCCACATTATCTGGGTCCCGGCAACATATGCGTTGCAGTTATGACAGGTATTCCAACATATATCCTATTTAAAAATAATTAACTACTTTAATTCTTATAAGCTATAAATTCTTAGATTTTAGGTAACTCTACTAACTCTATAATAACTTTTTCTATAGTCTCCTCTATCCTTCTTTCTACTATATTTCCCTAAACTCTTCTAGTTTCTATCTTCATAAGTTATCTAACTCTATCTTAACTTCTTAGCGTTAACTCTCTAACCTTTAATAGAACCTTTATAAACTCTATTAAGCAGTAAATAGCCTATATTACCTAGAAGTTCTAGGTTCTAGTAAAGCTTGCTATTAATAAAGCGTTCTTTCTACATACTTTAGTCTAAGTTCTTTATATCTTATAGCGTCTTAGTAGCGAACCTTATTAGCGAATTTGCCCTAAAGGAGATAAGCTAGTTATACTAGCTTATAGCCTTCCTTTTAAGGCCTTTATAATTATATATATTACCGATATTTTCTTCTTACTAGACCTTTAGTATCTTATAGAAGACGTTAGTACTATTAGCCTAACTTCACTATAAAAGCTAGATATAGATAAGGATAAGCTCTTTTTTGCCAACTTCCTAATAAAGCTAGTACAACTCTACGAATACTCTAACTAGACTCCTATATAATATATTACCTACCTTTAATAGAAGGTAGGCTAGAAACTATACTATACTGTTATGAGTATTATAGACCGTCCTAACCCTATAGACTTTATAAAGTAGATAGAGCTTTATTAGAAGCTTTAAAATAATATTACTATAGAACAATATTAATCTTAAGTTAGTTCTAGTTTAGTACTCCCTTAATTAGGACTTTATAACAATAGTAACCTCATAGTATTAGGAGTTATTCTACCCCTAGGTTCCTATCTATCTCTTAATAAAAGGGCCGATAGAATCAACAACTACCTCTGTTTATACTATAGTAAGCTAGGCTACCTTACCTATAACTATAGAGCAAAGAAGACCCGATCTACTACTACCTTAATTCCAACCCTATATCTAAACTCTAAGGAAAAAGCTTAGGCCTAGATATAGTAGGTTATAACTCTAGGTCTTCTACCTTTAATCTAGAGTTTATTATTACTTCAAGTATAGTATATACTTGTTAAACGTACAAAATAAGCTATAGCGCTCTAACGGTTATAGCTTAGGCAAAACGGATTTCAGTTCTCGAACTACTAGATATATAGCTATATTCTGAGGGTGGACCCACTTTTGTGGATACCGCTGACTAAGCTATATACTCCACTATATAGCCTAGAAATAGCTTTAAAAGGCTTTTCTATTTTTAGATTTATGCCCCACTTTTGTGGAGACAGCCTCCTTAGGCTATATAAGCGCTAGAAATAGCCTTAAAAGGCTCTTCTACTAGGTCACCTACCTACCCTGTACCTACCCTGCACCGCAGGAGCGAAAACAGAACTTACAGGAAAAGTCGTGCGGCTTACCCTGCAGCTTAGGTAGCCGTAAGTCGATTATTTAAAATCGCCAGCTTATTTGGTTTTTCGGGAAGTGGCCATACACCTACTAAGGCGCTCCTGCCGTATAGAGGGCAGGAACGGTACCGGAGGGTATATGTAGGGAAGGAAATTGCGAAGCCTTACCTACTTGGACTAGAAATCAAGTTACTACGTTACCTACAACTATAAGCCTTATAGGCCTATAAGACCCACTGAAAGCCGTAATATATAAGCTTAAAGCCCCTATAATATAGCGCTATAGCCTATAACTATACCGTTATATAAGGACTTTTATAGAGGGAATACAGTAAAGGGCCCTACTTTACTATATTAGCACATACCTAGGAAGTGCTATTTAGGCCATATCAACGCTGTTGCTGCCCCTACGTACCCTATACGACTATTACTAGTAGGCTATAGTGGTTACAGATCCTTATATAGGATTACCCATTCCAATAGGTTATAAGCCCGGATAGCCTGTAGGATAGTTATCGTTGGAGTCCAATTTCAAAGCGCTACCTCTGCCTATATATATAGGGCTATTTAAGCCTCTTATAGCTGAAAATATAGTACTATATTAGCCCTAAAAAGCTATATATTACATCTTATTAAAGGCTATTTAAGGACTAAAAAGCCTGAAAATCTAGAAGGATAAATCGCTGAGAAATCTAAGTCCTATAGTATTGACGAGCATTTAGGGCTCTTATACGCTTAGGCTAGTATACTTACCTATACTAAAAGACCTTTCTACTTATAGCTGGAAGTAGAAAGGCTAGCGTTTTAGAATTTCTAGCGCTAAAGACCTATATTTCCCTACTATAGAGCCCTTTCTATAGATATATCTATAGGCGGTAGTTAAGTCCCTACGTCGAAGTCTCTAGTCCCTATCTTAGAGCCTAGTTTAGAATTTCTACTAGAAAGCCCTACTAAGTAGCAAGTAGGCAGCGCTATAAACCTACTAAGCGCTAAGACTAGCCTAGAAAATCACTACTATAATTAGTGAGCTAGCTAA
This sequence comes from Phyllachora maydis, assembly GCA_029339225.1. NCBI lineage: Eukaryota > Fungi > Ascomycota > Sordariomycetes > Phyllachorales > Phyllachoraceae > Phyllachora > Phyllachora maydis. The sequence goes on from JAQQPM010000004.1 coordinate 2,939,855, forward strand.
TTAGCTTTAGTGAACTGGAAGCTAATTAAGTGCTTTAGCTAGCACTATAAAGTAAATAGTAGCCTATTTACAATGGCGGATCAAGCTAAAGGGAAGGGTATAGCCCCTAAAAGGGCTAGTAACCCAGCTGATCCAGGGCAATCTTCTAGGCCTCCACCACCTATACGAACCCTATCAGAAGATGAGGAAGATGGCGAAGACTATAGCGAGGTTATAGAATTCCTAAAACAGAATATAAAATCTTATGACCGAGTTATAGCTAGCCAATCTAGTGATATAAAAACACTACTTTTAAGTCTAAATACCCTAAAAGCCTCTGTCGAGGATAGCGTTAGTGCTATAAAGAATATATCTTCTACTTTAGCTTCTCTAACTAATAGTAGCAATGCTGCTGCTACTGGAAAGACTAGCTATAGTCCTAGATTTGATCCTTTTAGCGGTACTATGGATTTAGATTCTCCTCCACGTCCCCCTAGGAAAGAGCCCCATCTAGGGCCGGCTATAGATAATACAGCTACTAGTAATTTAGACCCCCCTATAGATACAGGGTCTAAGGAAGGCTTTAAGGATACTATTACTAGTAGTATAGTAAAGGAGCTTTCTAAAAAGGCCTATACTATACCGGACGATAGTAAGCTTAGCGGGGAAAGCAATTTTGAACAGTGGATTCAGGCTTTAAGTATAGTGCTAAGAGCGTTAGGGATATCTAATTTTTTAGAAAACCCTGATATATCTAACACTTATAGCGACTCTGATCAAGCTGTTCTTTTAATGCTTCTACGTAATAGCTTATCTGGTAGCCCTAGGGCTGCTATATCGTGGATTCATATACCTTCTAAGGCCTTTAAGCTGCTTGTTAGGCAGTATAGCCGACCTATAGAGTCTAAAAAGGAGGACGTCTATAACGAATTCCACGCCCTTACCTTTAGTACCTATAAAAAAGGCTTATCAGCTTTTAACGCTGAATTTAACGGCTATCTTGCTAAGCTTACTATAGCTAAAATAGATATAGATCCCTCTTTAATACTAAATCAGTATTTTAAGGCTCTAGAATCTAAGTTTCCCAGCTGGGTATCACGCCAAAAGAGCTCTATAAGACAGGCTAGAATGCTAGGCCTTACAGCCTCTAGCCTTAATATAGAATATCTAATGGCTGATATTTTAGAAGAATCTAGGAACCCGGCTACAGAGGCGTATAGAGCAGCTTACATAGCTAATAGCTCTAATTCAACCCCTAATTCAAATTCTAACCCTAGTAAGAAGGGTAAAAATAAGAAAAAGGGTAAGAAGAAGGCTAGTTATAATGTTGAAGGGCAGAATTATAGTGCTAAAAGTGCCGAACAGGCCTCCTTTATGCTAGGGTCCTATAACCTAGCTATAGAAGAAGAAGAGGAATCCGACTCTAGTTCCAATTCTAGTTCTTCTAGCGATTCTGATACCCAATTAGCATAGCTATTAGCGTTAAAAGGGTATAAGAAGCGTAAGGACTTTAAAGGAAAAGGCCTAAAAACCTCTTCTAATAACAAGGCAAAATATAAAGATAATAAGCCTAGAAGACGCCTTAGAGACCCTGCTCTTTATAATAGTTGGCTATATGATACGGGATCTACGGACTATATCAGTAATAGTAAAGAGCGGTTTACTACCTTTATGCCTAACATAGGCTAGTTACGCCCTATTAACACTGGAAATGGCCCTGTAAGCCCGGCTGGTATAGGCTCTATTACACTAGAAGTACTATCTAGAAAGGCCCCCCCTACCTATACTAAATTAGTATTAGATAACGTTTTATACCTACCTAATATTAATATAAATATTGTTAGTGGGGTTAGGTACTATGATTCGGGAGGTTGCCTTATAAAGGAAACCCTTTACGGGGGTGATAGACGCTGTATAGCTGTACTAGACTTTAAGAAATCAGGATTTTTTCTTGACGTTAAAGGCAGCTCTAAGCCTATATTACATGCAAATTTTGCTTTTCCTTTAGGCCTTTCTAGTTATACTACTAAAAGTATAGAGCTACAGTGTAATAAGATAGTAGTGGAAATTCCTTCTAATTCTATTAGAAAGGAAGACTATAGACCTATTATAGAGGATGCTATAGTATCCGAAGCTATAGAGCCTAATAAGCGCTATAAGCTAAGGAATTCTCCGGCTAAGGGTACTACTTTAGAAGGTGTAGGACCTTCTTTAAGGGGGAAAAGGCCCTGTAGGCCTGTAGAGCCCTTAGCTACTGCCTAGGCCCCCTATCAAAGTCCCTGTGAGACTAGGGAGCCTAAGCCCTTAACTGGTACTGGAGACCTGCCCCGTGTGCTAAGAGAGCCAGTTATAGAGGGGAATAAAGTAGTAGAAAAGGCTATATCTAGCCCTACTTTAAAGGAGCCTAATATAGGTCAGCGAGATTACTATAATCTACTTAATTTAGCTAAATTGTGGCACGTTAGGCTAGGCCATATAGGCCTATGTCTTTTGAAAAAGACCTCTAGTATTACTAAAGGGCTGCCTAATTTTGATAAAATAAAGGAAGCTGATTTTCACTGCTCTAGCTGTAATCGAGGTAAAGCAGTGAGAAGGGTTAGTAAGGCTTTAATACCTGACCCACCTAGGGTCTTAGACTCAATAGAGGGCGATACTGTTAAAATTAGGCCTAGGCCTTATAATAGAAACCCTATAGTCTTACTTCTAGTTAACCGTAAAAGTAGGTATAGGTGGGTTTTTAACCTACCTAATAAATCAGGCCCTATAGTAGCTAACGCTATTAAGGGCTTTTTTAGGGGCCTAAGGAATGGATTTGGTAGATATCCTACTAAATTCCACTTTGACGGAGGTACTGAAATAACTGATTTATTAACTACTTGGTTAGCTAAAAGGGGTATTAAATTTAGCACTTCTGCCCCCTATATCCACGAGCAGAACGGCTTAGTAGAACGATCAGTTAGAGTTATACTAGACTGTATAAGGTGTACTATTCTTAGTAGCGCTTTACCCCAGTATTTGTGGTGCTTTATACTGGAGGCTGTAGTGGAATTAGTTAATAGTATAGCTATAACTAATAAGGAAACTACTCCTTTCTAGGCGCTATTTGACGAGCTAGAGCCTGGTATTCCACATATACCTAACCTAGAGCGCTATAGGGCTATAGGCGCTAGAGGAGAGGCTATTATACCTCTAGAAAAACGGTCTAAATCGTTAAAATTTACCTCTAGAACGGAAGAGTGTAAATTACTAGCGGTATTAGGTTCTAAGACCTACCTAGTATATATACCGTCTAGAAGAGCAGTACTTAAAACCTCTACTGTTAAATTTATAGAGGATAATACAGTACTTAGTCAGCCTACTGATAATACAGCTTTAGAGGGGGAATTAGTAGACCTAGACCTAGATTTAGAGGGGGCTGTTAGCCCGGACCTTTCTAATCTTAATACTGAAAAGCCTATTAGTATAGAAATAGGACCTAGTAAGCTAGAACCCTACGAATCTTCTTCCGATAGTGAATTAGATGAACCCTCACCGGATAAGCCTATAAATCCGGTTATAGTAGAGTCTACTAGGCCTACTATATCTATTAGAAAGCCTGAATTACCAGAGGCGTTTCCCCAAACTATAGAGCCTATTTTTGTACCTAAGCCTATAGAAGTTATAGCGCCTAATCAGCCTATAACGAACGAACCTCTTGATAATAGTGATCTTATTTCAGAGGGGGATAAAATGCAGCTCGATTACTATAAGCTTTTAGCTAAGACTAGTAGCTATATACTGTCTTTTGTCTATAAGGCTCGAAAAAGGGTAATATCTAAGGATAGTACGCCTACTACTTATAAGCAAGTCTTAAAACTACCTAGAGATGAGCGTAGTAAGTGGTAAGAGGCTATTACTAAGGAATTTATCCAGTTATTAGAGCTAGGGGTTTTTAAATTCCTACCTAGGAGTCTATTACCTTCTAACCGTAAGCTTATTACCTGTCGAAACGTTCTTAAGGTTAAAAAGGACGCTAAAAACAGGCCTATTAAGTATAAATCTCGGTTAGTAGCTAGGGGCTTTATGCAGGTAGAAGGCCTAGATTATACTGTAACCTACGCCTCTACTAGTATACTACCTACTTGGCGTATACTTCTAGCTATAGGTACTGTTCTAGACTGGGAAATAGAATAAGCTGACTTTATAGGGGCATTTCTTAATAGCGCTCTTAGAGAAGAAATATATATGGAAATCCCTGAAGGACTATTAGACCTAGCGGCTTCTAATAAGGCTATTTATAAGCTTTTACTGAAATACGGCTATAATCCTTCTACTCCTAATATTATTAAACTATCTAAAGCGTTATACAGTCTAAAACAAAGCCCTAGAGAGTAGCAAGATAAGCTTAAAATCTTACTTAAGAGCCTAGGCTATCTCCCTCTTATTTTAGATCCAGGGGTCTTCTATAATGCTAAAACCTGCTACTTTATCGTTATCTATATAGATGACTGTCTATTTATAGGGCCTAATATAGGCTATATAACTGATTTAAAGAAACGGCTTAATAAGGTCTACGCTATAGAAGACTTAGGGCCTGCCGCCTATTTCCTAGGCGTGCAGATTATAAGGGATAGACCTAATAGGCGCCTATGGCTTAACTAGTTATAGTATGTAGAAGAGGCGGTTAGCTGCTTTAACTTAGCCGATTCTAAGCCTATATCTATTCCCTTATAGCCGGGGCTAGTAAGTCAACTTCAACTAGAGGAAGATATTGCTAGCCACCTCTGTAGTTCTATGGAAATTAAGCTCTATTAAAGCCTAGTAGGAACAGCTATGTATATAATGCTTCTTACTAGGGTAGATATTAGCTTTACCGTACAGGGGCTCTCTAGGTCTTTAAATAGACCTACAAAATTACACTTAAACGCTGCTAAAAATCTTTTTAAGTATCTTAACAGTACCAAAGACTATAGCATCTGTTTTAGCTATAACGGAAATATAGTAGCTAATTTAGGGCCTAAGCTTAGTAATAGTAGTAATACAACTACTAAGCTTAGTAGAGACTTTCACTCTAAGGAAGGACCTAGGCCCCTAACTACTACCTCTACTACTATAGTAGATTCTAGAAATAGTAAAGGTAGTAGCCGGACTTCTATAATTAATAGTAGTCTAGTCCCTATAGGCTTTAGTGATTCTGATTTTGCAGGGGATAAGGCTACTAGTAAATCCACCTACGGCTATCTATATAAGTTAGCCGGTAGGCCTATTAGCTGGAAAACGAAAAGAGCTACTACTATTGCTCTCTCTACCCTGGAAGCTGAAACTGATGGACTTACAGAGGCTATACGCGAAGTACAGTGGATTATAGGGCTATTTTCTGAACTTTATAGACCTATAGACTACCCTATTACTCTCTATGGAGATAATTAGGGCTCTATAACGGTGGCTAATGACCTAGTGCTACATGCTAGAACTAAGCATACCCTGCTGAAATTCCGGTATGTTAGAGAGTAGGTTAAGGCTAAAATAGTTACTATTATATATCTTAATACTAAGTGTATGCCGGCTGACGGACTTACTAAAGCCCTACTAGTTAGTGGCTTTCAGTCTTTTATCAGGCTTTTAGGCCTATAACCTAAGGGAGCTTTTTACTAAGCTACCCTCTACCCCTATATATATATATATTCTATACTATATATATAGAAGGCCTGGCTTAGCCTGATTAGCTTATAAGACCAGTCAATAGTACCGGCTACTTTACAGCCCTCTGGAATCACCTAATTCCTCTATATAGCCTTAAAAGGCTTATAAGGTCCTAGCTACTGTAGTACAGTTCTATAGGCGCCCTTGTGCTGGCATCAGCTCCCTGCGGCGTTAGGGAGGCCTATATTACTCTAGCTATGTCTAGAAGTACTCTAGTATATAGTATAGCTATATTTGGAAAATATAGGCTCCGGCTATTACTAGTAGTATACTTTCCTTTAGAGGGGGATTCTCTATGTAACTACCTGTTATTTCCTTACTAGAACTGGCTGAAAGAACGGAGTAAAAAAGGGCATAAAATTTAAAACCGTGCTAAAAATTGTTTTCTCTATAAGAGGATAAAGGCGTTTATAAGCCCTTTACTCCTTCTATACTCTAGTACGTCTATCAGTCGCTAGGGTATAGAATATTTAGATATTATATATTACTATACGCTTTAAAGCTATAGTACCTATACCTTTAAATAGGTTATAAGTTTGATTTTAACATTATATATATTCTTACTTCTTTCTATATATAATAGGGGTTTATCCTATATATATATAAGGGCCTAACCCCTTTGTCTAACGGAATAGTTTTGCTCTTACGTTCTTATTTCTTAGGATTCTTCTATTCTTTACCTATATATAGCTTTCTAAGGCTTATAAAGGAACAGAAGAATAGAGGGGGTGTTAAACGTACAAAATAAGCTATAGCGCTCTAACAGTTATAGCTTAGGCAAAACGGATTTCAGTTCTCGAACTACTAGATATATAGCTATATTCTAAGGGTGGACCCACTTTTATGGATACCGCTGACTAAGCTATATACTCCACTATATAGCCTAGAAATAGCTTTAAAAGGCTTTTCTATTTTTAGATTTATGCCCTACTTTTGTAGAGACAGCCTCCTTAGGCTGTATAAGCGCTAGAAATAGCCTTAAAAGGCTCTTCTACTAGGTTACCTACCTACCCTGTACCTACCCTGCACTGCAGGAGCGAAAACAGAACTTATAGGAAAAGTTGTGCGGCTTACCCTGCAGCTTAGGTGGCCGTAAGTCGATTATTTAAAATCGCCAGCTTATTTGGTTTTTCGGGAAGTGGCCATGCACCTACTAAGGCGCTCCTGCCGTGTGGAGGGCAGGAACGGTGCCGGAGGGTATATGTAGGGAAGGAAATTGCGAAGCCTTACCTACTTGGACTAGAAATCAAGTTACTACGTTACCTACAACTATAAGCCTTATAGGCCTATAAGACCCACTGAAAGCCGTGATATATAAGCTTAAAGCCCCTATAATATAGCGCTATAGCCTATAACTATACCGTTATATAAGGACTTTTATAGAGGGAATATAGTAAAGGGCCCTACTTTACTATATTAGCACATACCTAGGAAGTGCTATTTAGGCCATATCAACGCTGTTGCTGCCCCTACGTACCCTATACGACTACTACTAGTAGGCTATAGTGGTTATAGATCCTTATATAGGATTACGCATTCCAATAATACTAATTCTTCTTTACTCTTTACTACCTCTATAAATATATAAGGCAATTTAATTCCCTTCTAAACCCTTATTAATTCTAGTTATTCTTCTTATAGATTTGTTAATTTCTTTATAGTAGATCGCTTAGGGTTAAAGCAATCTACTTTAGATCTACCTTACCCTTTATACCTAGTAGATAGTAAGTAGGCCAGTCTTATTATAGACTTTTATATCCTAGACTATAGTTTTAGTTGCCTTAATTCTAGTTATACTTCTTAGCTATTATCTCTATATATCTAGCCCCTAAGCTCTTCTAGAACTAATATAATTCTAGGCCTCCCTTAGCTTTATGCTTATAACCCTTTACTAGACTACCTTCTAGTATTATAACCCTATATAAAGGGGCACTGGTTATACTCCAGGATAAGGACCCTCTAATACCTATCTAAGGTACCCCTAACGCTTCTCTAGATACTAATTAGAACCCTTCTAACTTATAGCTTGTTCCTACTATACTATTCCTATCTTCTGTAAAAGACTCTAATATCTTTAGTCTATTAATAGTAGAACTCTATACTATTATAGATACCTTATTTTAGAAAGGATTTACTACTAACGTATTCTTAACCCTAGATAATACTAATACTTTTCCTTCTTATCTCTTTATGGTATCTAATAAGGATATTAAAAATATCTTAAAACCAAACTCCCTATTTCGGAAACCGATATTAAGAAACTTCTACCTACTATATACTATGACTTAATCACAGCCTTTCTTCCTATAAATTCGGAAACGCTACTACCTTATTGCCCTTTTAATTACCATATTGAAATTACCCTAGGCAAGTTACTACCGGCTTTATAATACTATCCTATAAGCTCTTAAGAGCTGCTGGTAATACGAAAATACCTAGACAACTATCTTTCTAAGGGCTTTATACAAAGTAGTATATTATTAGTAGCTTTATTAATATTACTAGTAAAAAAACCTAATAGCAGAGTACAAGTTTGTATCAATTACTAGGGCCTTAACAACGTTATAGTTAAAATCGATATCTAATTCTACTGATTAGAGAAACTTTGGATATACTATACTAGGCAAAAATATATACTAAACTCAATATTATAGCAGCATTTAATCAGATCTAAATTACCCCTAGTAATAAATGGAAAACTGCATTTATTACCCGTTTTGGCTTATTTAAGTCCTTTGTATTAAATTTCAGTATAACTAGTACGCCTAGTACTTAGTAATACTTTATCAACTATACCTTGTTCGACATATTAGACAAATATGTAACTGTTTATCTAGATGATATTCTTATCTTTAGCATTACCTCTATAAATCATACCTAATATATCTGTAATATACTTATAAGGCTTATAAATGCCAGTCTTATAGTGGATATAAGAAGTGTAACTTCTATACTACTCGGATAAAATACCTTGGACTTCTTATTTCGATAACCGGTATTTCTATAGACTCTAAAAAAACTAAGGTAATTACTAATTAGCCTTGTCTGGAATTACCATAGGACCTACAACGATTTCTAGGCTTCTCTAACTACTACCGTTGTTTTATTTCTAGCTTTTCCTCTATAGTATATCCTTTAATATCCCTTTACCGTAATAGAGCCTAGACGAGGCTATAGTCTGATTCTTTCTAAGAGGAAACCTCCTTCTAATACTTAAAGCAGGCTTTTACTATAGTGCCCATATTATGATACTTCGACCCTAACTGTAGAATAGTAGTAGAACCTAACGTATCTAACTGGGCCTTAGGTGATATACTATCCTAATACAACTTAAAGGGGATTCTATACCTCGTTACTTTCTTCTTAGCAAAGTATATACTAGTAAAATACAACTTTGAAATCTATAATAAGGAGCTTCTAGCTATTATTAAAGCGTTTAAGGAATAGAGACTAGAACTAAAAAGCCTAGACTAACCTATCTAGATATTTATAGACTATAAGAGCTTATAGTACTTTTATATAATAAAGATTCTTAATTAAAGATAGGTCTAATAGTCTAAATTCTTAGGTAACTTCTGATTCTAGATTACCTATAGACCTAGTAGTAATTATTGTTAAATGTACAAAATAAGCTATAGCGCTCTAACGGTTATAGCTTAGGCAAAACGGATTTCAGTTCTCGAACTACTAGATATATAGCTATATTCTAAGGGTGGACCCACCTTTGTGGATACCGCTGATTAAGCTATATATTCTACTATATAGCCTAGAAATAGCTTTAAAAGGCTTTTCTATTTTTAGATTTACGCCCTACTTTTGTGGAGACAGCCTCCTTAGGCTGTATAAGCGCTAGAAATAGCCTTAAAAGGCTCTTCTACTAGGTCACCTACCTACCCTGTACCTACCCTGCACTGCAGGAGCGAGAATAGAACTTATAGGAAAAGTCATACGGCTTACCCTGCAGCTTAGGTGGCTGTGAGTCGATTATTTAAAATCGCCAGCTTATTTGGTTTTTCGCGAAGGCGCTATGCACCTACTAAGGCGCTCCTGCCGTGTGGAAGGCAGGAACAGTCCCGGAGGGTATACATAGGGAAGGAAATTGCGAAGCCTTACCTACTGGACTAGAAATCAAATTATACGTTACCTATAACTATAAGCCTTAAAGGCCTATAAGACCTACTGAAAGCCGTGATATATAAGCTTAAAGCCCTAATAATATAGCGCTATAGCCTATAACTATACCGTTATATAAGGACTTTTATAGAGAGAATACAGTAAAGGGCCCTACTTTACTATATTAGCACATACCTAGGAAGTGCTATTTAGGCCATATCAACGCTGTTGCTGCCCCTACGTACCCTATACGACTACTACTAGTAGGCTATAGTAGTTATGGATCCTTATATAGGATTACCCATTCTAAAAGGTTATAAGCCCGGATAGCCTGTAGGATAGTTATCGTTGGAGTCCAATTTCAAAGCGCTACCTCTGCGTATATATATAGGGCTATTTAAGCCTCTTATAGCTGAAAATATAGTACTATATTAGCTCTAAAGAGCTATATATTACATCTTATTAAAGGCTATTTAAGGACTAAAAAGCCTGAAAATCTAGAAGGAGAAATCGCTGAGAAATCTAAGTCCTATAGTATTGACGAGCATTTGGGGCTCTTATACACTTAGGCTAGTATACTTACCTATACTAAAAGACCTTTCTACTTATAGCTAGAAGTAGAAAGGCTAGCGTTTTAGAATTTCTAGCGCTAAAGACCTATATTTCCCTACTATAGAGCCCTTTCTAGAGATATATCTATAGGCGGTAGTTAAGTCCCTACGTCGAAGTCTCTAGCCCTAAGAGCCTAGTCTAGAATTTCTACTAGAAAGCCCTACTAAGTAGCAAGTAGGCAGCGCTATAAACATACTAAGCGCTAAGACTAGCCTAGAAAATCACTACTATAATTAGTGAGCTAGCTAATTAGCTTTAATGAACTGGAAGCTAATTAAGTGCTTTTACTAGCACTATAAGTAAATAGTAGCCTATTTACAATGGCGGATCAAGCTAAAGGGAAGGGTATAGCCCCTGAAAGGGCTAGTAACCTAGCTGATCTAGGGCAATCTTCTAGGCCTCTACCACCTATACGAACCCTACCAGAAGATGAGGAAGATGGCGAAGACTATAGCGAGGTTATAGGAGTCCTAAAACAGTATATAAAATCTTATAAGCGAGTTATATCTAGCCAATCTAGTGATATAAAAACACTACTTTTAAGTCTAAATACCGTAAATGCCTCTGTCGAGGATAGCGTTAGCGCTATAAAGAATATATCTTCTACTTTAGCTTTTCTAACTAATAGTAGCAATGCTGCTGCTACTGGAAAGACTAGCTATAGTCCTAGATTTGATCCTTTTAACGGTACTATGGATTTAGATTCTCCTTTATATCCCCCTAGGAAAGAGCCCTATCTAGGGCCGGCTGTAGATAATATAGCTACTAGTAATTTAGACCCCCCTATAGATATAGGGTCTAAGGAAGGCTTTAAGGATACTATTACTAGTAGTATAGTAAAGGAGCTTTCTAAAAAGGCCTATACTATACCGGACGATAGTAAGCTTAGTGGGGAAAGCAATTTTGAATAGTGGATTCAGGCTTTAAGTATAGTGCTAAGAGCGTTAGGGATATCTAATTCTTTAGAAAACCCTGATATATCTAACACTTATAGCGACTCTGATTAAGCTGTTCTTTTAATGCTTTCACGCGATAGCTTATCTAGTGGCTCTAGGGCTGCTATATCGTGGATTTATGTACCTTCTAAGGCCTTTAAGCTGCTTGTTAGGCAGTATAGCCGACCTATAGAGTCTAAAAAGGAGGACGTCTATAACGAATTCCATGCCCTTACCTTTGGTACCTATAGAAAAGGCTTATCAGCTTTTAACGCTGAATTTAACGGCTATCTTGCTAAGCTTACCATGGCTAAAATAGATATAGATCCCTCTTTAATACTAAATCAGTATTTTAAGGCTCTAGAATCTAAGTTTCCTAGCTGGGTATCACGCCAAAAGAGCTCTATAAGACAGGCTAGAATGCCAGGCCTTATAGCCTCTAGCCTTAATATAGAATATCTAATGGCTGATATTTTAGAAGAATCTAGGAACCTGGCTATAGAGGCGTATAGAGCAGCTCATGTAGCTAATAGCTGTAATTCAACCCCTAATTCAAATTCTTACCCTAGTAAGAAGGGTAAAAATAAGAAAAAGGGTAAGACAAAGGCTAGTTATAATGTTGAAGGGCAGAATTATAGTGCTAAAAGTGCTGAACAAGCCTCCTTTATGCTAGGGTCCTATAACCTAGCTATAGAAGAAGAAGAGGAATCCGACTCTAGTTCCAATTCTAGTTCTTCTAGCGATTCTGATACCCAATTAGCATAGCTATTAGCGTTAAAAGGGTATAAGAAGCGTAAGGACTTTAAAGGAAAAGGCCTAAAACCCTCTTCTAATAAGGCAAAATATAAAGATAATCAGCCTAGAAGACGCCCTAGAGACCCCGCTCTTTACAATAGTTGGCTATACGATACGGGATCTACGGACCATATTAGTAATAGTAAAGAGCGGTTTACTACCTTTACGCCTAACACAGGCTAGTTACGCCCTACTAATACTGGAAACGGCCCTGTAAGCCCGGCTAGTATAGGCTCTATTACACTAGAAGTATTATCTAGAAAGGCCCCCTCTACCTATACTACCTATACTAAATTAGTATTAGATAACGTTTTATACCTACCTAATATTGATATAAATATTGTTAGTAGGGTTAGGTATTATGATTCGGGAGGTTGCCTTATAAAGGAAACCCTTTATAGGGGTAATAGATGCTGTATAGCTGTACTAGACTTTGAAAAATCAGGATTCTTTCTTGACGTTAAAGGCAGCTCTAAGCCTATATTATATGCAAATTTTGCTTTTCCTTTAGGCCTTTCTAGTTATACTACTAAAAGTATAGAGCTACAGCGTAATAAGATAGTGGTGGAAATTCCTTCTAATTCTATTGGAAAGGAAGACTATAGACCTATTATAGAGGATGCTATAGTATCCGAAGCTATAGAGCCTAAAAAGCGCTATAAGCTAAGGAACTCTCCGGCTAAAGGGCACTACTTTAGAAGGTGTAGGACCTTCTTTAAGGGGGAAAAGGCCCTATAGGTCTATAGAGCCCTTAGCCACTGCCTAGGCCCCCTATCAAAGTCCCTATAAGACTAGGGAGCCTGAGCCTTTAACTGGCACTGGAGACCTGCCCCGTGTGCTAAGAGAGCCAGTTATAAAGGGGAATAAAGTAGAAATGGCTATATCTAGCCCTACTTTAAAGAAGCCTAATATAGGTTATCGAGATTACTATAATCTACTTAATTTAGCTCAATTGTAGTACGTTAGGCTAGGCCATATAGGCCTATGTCTTTTGAAAAAGACCTCTAGTATTACTAAAGGGCTGCCTAATTTTGATAAAATAAAGGAAGCTGATTTTCACTGCTCTAGCTATGATCGAGGTAAAGCAGTGAGAAGGGTTAGTAAGGCTTTAATACCTGACCCACCTAGGGTCTTAGAGTCAATAGAGGAGGACACTGTTAAAATTAGGCCTAGGCCTTATAACAGAAACCCTATAGTCTTACTTCTAGTTGACCGTAAAAGTAGGTATAGGTGGGTTTTTAACCTACCTAATAAATCAGGCCCTATAGTAGCTCACGCTATTAAGGGCTTTTTTAGGGGCCTAAGGAATGGATTTGGTAGATATCCTACTAAATTCCACTTTAACGGAGGCACTGAAATAACTGATTTATGAACTACTTGGTTAGCTAAAAGGGGTATTAAATTTAGCACTTCTACCCCCTATATCCACGATCAGAACGGCTTAGTAGAACGATCAGTTAGAGTTATACTAGACCGTATAAGGTATACTATTCTTAGTAGCGCTTTACCCTAGTATTTGTGGTGCTTTATACTGGAGGCTATAGTGGAATTAGTTAATAGTACAGCTGTAACTAATAAGGAAACCACTCCTTTCCAGGCGCTATTTAACAAGCTAGAGCCTAGTATTCTACATATACCTAACCTAGAGCGCTATAGGGCTATAGGCGCTAGAGGAGAGGCTATTATACCTCTAGAAAAACGGTCAAAATCGTTAAAATTTACCTCTATAACGGAAGAGTGTAAATTACTAGCGGTATTAGGTTCTAAGACCTACCTTATATATATACCGTCTAGAAGAGCAGTGCTTAAAACCTTTACTGTTAAGTTTATAGAGGATAATACAGTACTAAGTCAGCCTACTGATAATACGGCTTTAGAGGGGGAATTAGTAGACCTAGACCTAGATTTAGAGGGGGCTGTCAGCCCGGACCCTTCTAATCTTAATACTGAAAAGCCTATTAGTATAGAAATAGGACCTAGTAAGCTAGAACCCTACAAATCTTCTTCCAATAGTGAATTAGGTGAACCCTTACTGGATAAGCCTATAAATCCGGTTATAGTAGAGTCTACTAGGCCTACTATATCTATTAGAAAGCCTAAATTACCAGAGGCGTTTCCCTAAACTATAGAGCCTATTTTTGCACCTAAGCCCATAGAAGTTATAGCGCCTAATCAGCCCATAACGAACGAACCTCTTGATAATAGTGATCTTATTTCAGAGGGGGATAAAATGCAGCTCGATTACTCTAAGCTTTTAGCTAAGACTAGTAGCTATATACTATCTTTTATCTATAAGGCTCGAAAAGTGGTAATATCTAAGGACAGTATACCTACTTCTTATAAGCAAGTCTTAAAACTACCTAGAGATAAGCGTAGTAAGTGGTTAGAGGCTATTACTAAGGAATTTATCTAGTTATTAGAGCTAGGGGTTTTTAAATTCCTACCTAAGAGTCTATTACCTTCTAACCGTAAGCTTATTACCTATCGAAACGTTCTTAAGGTTTAAAAAAGACGCTAGAAACAAGCCTATTAAGTATAAATCTCGGTTAGTAGCTAGGGGCTTTATATAGGTAGAAGGCCTAGATCATACTATAACCTACGCCTCTACTAGTATACCATCTACTTGGCGTATACTTCTAGCTATAGGTGCTGTTCGAGACTATAAAATAGAACAAGCTGACTTTATAGGGGCATTTCTTAATAGCGCTCTTAGAGAGGAAATATATATAGAAATCCCTAAAGGACTATTAGACCTAGCGGCTTCTAATAAGGCTATTTATAAGCTTTTACTGAAATACAGCTATAATCCTTCTTCTTCTAATATTATTAAACTATCTAAAGCGTTATACGGTCTAAAACAAAGCCCTAAAGAGTAGCAAGATAAGCTTAAAATCTTACTTAAGAGCCTTGGCTATCTCCCTCTTATTTCAGATCCAGGGGTCTTCTATAATGCTAAAACCTGCTACTTTATCGTTACCTATATAGATGACTGTCTATTTATAGGGCCTGATATAGGCTATATAACTGACTTAAAGAAACAGCTTAATAAGGTCTACGCTATAGAAGACTTAGGGCCTGCCGCCTATTTCCTAGGTGTATAGATTATAAGTGTTAAACGTACAAAATAAGCTATAGCGCTCTAACGGTTATAGCTTAGGCAAAACGGATTTCAGTTCTCGAACTTCTAGATATATAGCTATATTCTGAGGGTGGACCCACTTTTGTGGATACCGCTGACTAAGCTATATACTCCACTATATAGCCTAGAAATAGCTTTAAAAGGCTTTTCTATTTTTAGATTTATGCCCCACTTTTGTGGAGACAGCCTCCTTAGGCTGTATAAGCGCTAGAAATAGCCTTAAAAGGCTCTTCTACTAGGTCACCTACCTACCCTGTACCTACCCTGCACCGCAGGAGCGAAAACAGAACTTATAGGAAAAGTCGTGCGGCTTACCCTGCAGCTTAGGTAGCCGTAAGTCGATTATTTAAAATCGCCAGCTTATTTGGTTTTTCGGGAAGTGGCCATGCACCTACTAAGGCGCTCCTGCCATATAGAGGGCAGGAACAGTGCCGGAGGGTATATATAGGGAAGGAAATTGCGAAGCCTTACCTACTTGGACTAGAAATCAAGTTACTACGTTATCTACAACTATAAGCCTTATAGGCCTATAAGACCCACTAAAAGCCGTGATATATAAGCTTAAAGCCCCTATAATATAGCGCTATAGCCTATAACTATACCGTTATATAAGGACTTTTATAGAGGGAATATAGTAAAGGGCCCTACTTTACTATATTAGCACATACCTAGGAAGTGCTATTTAGGCTATATCAACGCTGTTGCTGCCCCTACGTACCCTATACGACTACTACTAGTAGGCTATAGTGGTTACAGATCCTTATATAGGATTACCCATTCTAAAAGGTTATGAGCCCGGATAGCCTGTGGGATAGTTATCGTTGGAGTCCAATTTCAAAGCGCTACCTCTGCCTATATATATAGGGCTATTTAAGCCTCTTATAGCTGAAAATATAGTACTATATTAGCCCTAAAAAGCTATATATTACATCTTATTGAAGGCTATTTAAGGACTAAAAAGCCTGAAAATCTAGAAGGAGAAATCGCTAAGAAATCTAAGTCCTATAGTATTGACGAGCATTTGGGGCTCTTATACGCTTAGGCTAGTATACTTACCTATACTAAAAGACCTTTCTACTTATAGCTGGAAGTAGAAAGGCTAGCGTTTTAGAATTTCTAGCGCTAAAGACCTATATTTCCCTACTATAGAGCCCTTTCTATAGATATATCTATAGGCGGTAGTTAAGTCCCTACGTCGAAGTCTCTAGTCCCTATCTTAGAGCCTAGTTTAGAATTTCTACTAGAAAGCCCTACTAAGTAGCAAGTAGGCAGCGCTATAAACCTACTAAGCGCTAAGACTAGCCTAGAAAATCACTACTATAATTAGTGAGCTAGCTAATTAGCTTTAGTGAACGGGAAGCTAATTAAGTGCTTTAGCTAGCACTATAAAGTAAATAGTAGCCTATTTACAATGGCGGATCAAGCTAAAGGGAAGGGTTTAGCGCCTAAAAGGGCTAGTAACCCAGCTGATCTAGGGCAATCTTCTAGGCCTCCACCACCTATACGAACCCTATTAGAAGATAAGGAAGATGGCGAAGACTATAGCGAGGTTATAGAAGTCCTAAAACAGCATATAAAATCTTATGAGCGAGTTATAGCTAGCCAATCTAGTGATATAAAAACACTACTTTTAAGTCTAAATACCCTAAAAGCCTCTGTCGAGGATAGCGTTAGCGCTATAAAGAACATATCTTCTACTTTAGCTTCTTTAACTAATAGTAGTAACGCTGCGGCTGCTACTATTGGAAAAACTAGCTATAGTCCTAGATTTGATCCTTTTAGCGGTACTATGGATTTAGATTCTCCTCTACGTCCCCCTAGGAAAGAGCCCTATCTAGGGCTGGCTGTAGATAATACAGCTACTAGTAATTTAGACCCCCCTATAGATATAGGGTCTAAGGAAGGCTTTAAGGATACTATTACTAGTAGTATAGTAAAGGAGCTTTCTAAAAAGGCCTATACTATACCGGACGATAGTAAGCTTAGCGGGGAAAGCAATTTTGAACAGTGGATTCAGGCTTTAAGTATAGTGCTAAGAGCATTAGGGATATCTAATTTTTTAGAAAACCCTGATATATCTAACACTTATAGCGACTTTGATCAAGCTATTCTTTTAATGCTTCTACGTAATAGCTTATCTAGTGGCCCTAGGGCTGCTATATCGTGGATTCATATACCTTCTGAGGCCTTTAAGCTGCTTGTTAGGCAGTATAGCCGACCTATAGAGTCTAAAAAGGAGGACGTCTATAACGAATTCCACGCCCTTACCTTTAGTACCTATAAAAAAGGCTTATCAGCTTTTAACGCTGAATTTAACGGCTATCTTGCTAAGCTTACTATGGCTAAAATAGATATAGATCCCTCTTTAATACTAAATTAGTATTTTAAGGCTCTAGAATCTAAGTTTCCTAGCTGGGTATCACGCCAAAAGAGCTCTATAAGACAGGCTAGAATGCTAGGTCTTATAGCATCTAGCCTTAATATAGAATATCTAATAGCTGATATTCTAGAAGAATCTAGGAACCTGGCTATAGAGGCGTATAGAGCAGCTTACGTAGCTAATAGCTCTAATTCAACCCCTAATTCAAATTCTAACCCTAGTAAGAAGGGTAAAAATAAGAAAAAGGGTAAGAAGAAGGCTAGTTATAATGTTGAAGGGCAGAATTATAGTGCTAAAAGTGCCGAACAGGCCTCCTTTATACTAGGGTCCTATAACCTAGCTATAGAAGAAGAAGAGGAATCCGACTCTAGTTCTAATTCTAGTTCTTCTAGCGATTCTAATACCTAATTAGCACAGCTATTAGCGTTAAAAGGGTATAAGAAGCGTAAGGACTTTAAAGGAAAAGGCCTAAAAACCTCTTCTAATAACAAGGCAAAATATAAAGATAATAAGCCTAGAAGACGCCCTAGAGACCCCGCTCTTTATAATAGTTGGCTATACGATACGGGATCTACAGACCATATCAGTAATAGTAAAGAGCGGTTTACTACCTTTACGCCTAACACAGGCCAGTTACGCCCTATTAACACTGGAAATGGCCCTGTAAGCCCGGCTGGTATAGGCTCTATTACACTAGAAGTACTATCTAGAAAGGCCCCCCCTACCTATACTAAATTAGTATTAGATAACGTTTTATACCTACCTAATATTGATATAAATATTGTTAGCGGGGTTAGGCACTATGATTCGGGAGGTTGCCTTATAAAGGAAACCCTTTACGGGGGTGATAGACGCTATATAGCTGTACTAGACTTTAAGAAATCAGGATTTTTTCTTGACGTTAAAGGCAGCTCTAAGCCTATATTACATACAAATTTTGCTTTTCCTTTAGGCCTTTCTAGTTATACTACTAAAAGTATAGAGCCGCAGCGTAATAAGATAGTAGTGGAAATTCCTTCTAATTCTATTAGAAAGGAAGACTATAGACCTATTATAGAGGATGCTATAGTATCCGAAGCTATAGAGCCTAATAAGCGCTATAAGCTAAGGAATTCTCCGGCTAAGGGTACTACTTTAGAAGGTGTAGGACCTTCTTTAAGGGGGAAAAGGCCCCATAGGCCTGTAGAGCCCTTAGCCACTGCCTAGGCCCCCTATCAAAGTCCCCGTAAGACTAGGGAGCCTAAGCCCTGAACTGGCACTAGAGACCTGCCCTATATGCTAAGAGAGCCAGTTATAGAGGGGAATAAAGTAGAAAAGGCTATATCTAGCCCTACTTTAAAGAAGCCTAATATAGGTCAGCGAGATTACTATAATCTACTTAATTTAGCTAAATTGTGGCACGTTAGGCTAGGCCATATAGGCCTATGTCTTTTGAAAAAGACCTCTAGTATTACTAAAGGGCTGCCTAATTTTGATAAAATAAAGGAAGCTGATTTTCACTGCTCTAGCTGTGATCGAGGTAAAGCAGTGAGAAGGGTTAGTAAGGCTTTAATACCTAACCCACCTAGGGTCTTAGACTCAATAGAAGGCGATACTGTTAAAATTAGGCCTAGGCCTTATAATAGAAACCCTATAGTCTTACTTCTAGTTGACCGTAAAAGTAGGTATAGGTGGGTTTTTAACCTACCTAATAAATCAGGCCCTATAGTAGCTAACGCTATTAAGGGCTTTTTTAGGGGCCTAAGGAATGGATTTGGTAGATATCCTACTAAATTCCACTTTGACGGAGGCACTGAAATAACTGATTTATTAACTACTTGGTTAGCTAAAAGGGGTATTAAATTTAGCACTTCTGCCCCCTATATTCACGAGCAGAACGGCTTAGTAGAACGATCAGTTAGAGTTATACTAGACCGTGTAAGGTGTACTATTCTTAGTAGCGCTTTACCCCAGTATTTGTAGTACTTTATACTAGAGGCTGTTATGGAATTAGTTAATAGTACAGCTATAACTAATAAGGAAACCACTCCTTTCCAGGCGCTATTTGACGAGCTAGAGCCTGGTATTCCACATATACCTAACCTAGAGCGCTATAGGGCTATAGGCGCTAGAGGAGAGGCGATTATACCTCTAGAAAAACGGTCTAAATCGTTAAAATTTACCTCTAGAACGGAAGAGTGTAAATTACTAGCGGTTTTAGGTTCTAAGACCTACCTAGTATATATACCGTCTAGAAGAGCAGTACTTAAAACCTCTACTGTTAAGTTCATAAAGGATAATACAGTACTAAGTCAGCCTACTAATAATACGGCTTTAGAGGGGGAATTAGTAGACCTAGACTTAGATTTAGAGGGGGCTGTCAGCCCGGACCCTTCTAATCTTAATACTGAAAAGCCTATTAGTATAGAAATAGGACCTAGTAAGCTAGAACCCTACGAATCTTCTTCTAATAGTAAATTAGATGAACCCTCACCGGATAAGCCTATAAATCCGGTTATAGTAGAGTCTACTAGGCCTACTATATCTATTAGAAAGCCTGAATTACCAGAGGCGTTTCCCTAAACTATAGAGCCTATTTTTGTACCTAAGCCTATAGAAGTTATAGCGCCTAATCAGCCTATAACGAACGAACCTCTTGATAATAGTGATCTTATTTCAGAGGGGGATAAAATGCAGCTTGATTACTATAAGCTTTTAGCTAAGACTAGTAGCTATATACTGTCTTTTGTCTATAAGGCTCGAAAAAGGGTAATATCTAAGGATAGTACGCCTACTACTTATAAGCAAGTCTTAAAACTACCTAGAGATAAGCGTAGTAAGTGGTTAGAGGCTATTACCAAGGAATTTATCCAGTTATTAGAGCTAGGGGTTTTTAAATTCCTACCTAGGAGTCTATTACCTTCTAACCGTAAGCTTATTACCTGTCGAAACGTTCTTAAGGTTAAAAAGGACGCTAAAAACAGGCCTATTAAGTATAAATCTCGGTTAGTAGCTAAGGGCTTTATACAGGTAGAAGGCCTAGATTACACTATAACCTACGCCTCTACTAGTATACCACCTACTTGGCGTATACTTCTAGCTATAGGTGCTGTTCTAGACTAGGAAATAGAACAAGCTAACTTTATAGGGGCATTTCTTAATAGCGCTCTTAGAGAAGAAATATATATGGAAATCCCTGAAGGACTATTAGACCTAGCAGCTTCTAATAAGGCTATTTATAAGCTTTTACTCAAATACAGCTATAATCCTTCTACTCCTAATATTATTAAACTATCTAAAGCGTTATACAGTCTAAAACAAAGCCCTAGAGAGTGGCAAGATAAGCTTAAAATCTTACTTAAGAGCCTAGGCTATCTCCCTCTTATTTCAGATCCAGGGGTCTTCTATAATGCTAAAACCTGCCACTTTATCGTTACCTATATAGATGACTGTCTATTTATAGGGCCTAATATAGGCTCTATAACTGATTTAAAGAAACGGCTTAATAAGGTCTACGCTATAGAAGACTTAGGGCCTGCCGCCTATTTCCTAGGCGTGCAAATTGTAAGGGATAGACCTAATAGGCGCCTATAGCTTAACCAGTCACAGTATATAGAAGAGGCGGTTAGCCGCTTTAACTTAGCCGATTCTAAGCCTATATCTATTCCCTTACAGCCGGGGCTAGTAAGTCAACTTCAACTAGAGGAAGATATTGCTAGCCACCTCTGTAATTCTACAGAAATTAAGCTCTATCAAAGCCTAGTAGGAACAGCTATGTATATAATGCTCCTTACTAGGGTAGATATTAGCTTTACCGTACAGTAGCTCTCTAGGTCTTTAAATAGACCTACAAAATCACACTTAAACGCTGCTAAAAATCTTTTTAAGTATCTTAATAGTACTAAAGACTATAGCATCTGTTTTAGCTATAACGGAAATACAGTAGCTAATCTAGGGCCCAAGCTTAGTAATAGTAGTAATACAACTACTAAGCTTAGTAGAGACTTTCACTCTAAGGAAGGGCCTAGGCCCCTAACTACTACCTCTACTACTATAGTAGATTCTAGAAATAGTAAAGGTAGTAGCCGGACTTCTATAATTAATAGTAGTCTAGTCCCTATAGGCTTTAGTAATTCTGATTTTGCAGGGGATAAGGCTACTAGTAAATCCACCTACAGCTATCTATATAAGTTAGCCGGTAGGCCTATTAGCTGGAAAACGAAAAGAGCTACTACTATTGCTCTCTCTACCCTAGAAGCTGAAACTAATGGACTTACAGAGGCTATACACGAAGTACAGTGGATTATAAGGCTATTTTCTGAACTTTACAGACCTATAGACTACCCTATTACTCTCTATGGAGATAATCAGGGCTCTATAACGGTGGCTAATAACCCAGCGCTACACGCTAGAACTAAGCATACCCTACTGAAATTCCGGTACGTTAGAGAGCAGGTTAAGGCTAAAATAGTTACTATTATATATCTCAATACTAAGTGTATGCCGGCTGACGGACTTACTAAAGCCCTACCAGTTAGTGGCTTTCAGTCTTTTATTAGGCTTTTAGGCCTACAACCTAAGGGAGCTTTTTACTAAGCTACCCTCTACCCCTATATATATATATTCTATACTATATATATAGAAGGCCTGGCTTAGCCTGATTAGCTTATAAGACCAGTCAATAGTACCGGCTACTTTACAGCCCTCTGGAATCACCTAATTCCTTTATATAGCCTTAAAAGGCTTATAAGGTCCTAGCCACTGTAGTACAGTTCTATAGGCGCCCTTGTGCTGGCATCAGCTCCCTGCGGCGTTAGGGAGGCCTATATTACTCTAGCTACGTCTAGAAGTACTCTAGTATATAGTATAGCTATATTTGGAAAATATAGGCTCCGGCTATTACTAGTAGTATACTTTCCTTTAGAGGGGGATTCTCTATATGACTACCTGTTATTTCCTTACTAGAACTGGCTGAAAGAACGGAGTAAAAAAGGGCATAAAATTTAAAACCGTGCTAAAAATTGTTTTCTCTATAAGAGGATAAAGGCGTTTATAAGCCCTTTACTCCTTCTATACTCTAGTGCGTCTATTAGTCGCTAGGGTATAGAATATTTAGATATTATATATTACTATAAGCTTTAAAGCTATAGTACCTATACCTTTATAGGTTATAGGTTTGATTTCAACATCATATATATTCTTACTTCTTTCTATATATAATAGGGGTTTATCCTATATATATATAAGGGCCTAACCCCTTTGTCTAACGGAATAGTTTCGCTCTTACGTTCTTATTTCTTAGGATTCTTCTATTCTTTACCTATATTTAGCTTTCTAAGGCTTATAAAGGAACAGAAGAATAGAGGGGGTGTTAAACGTACAAAATAAGCTATAGCGCTCTAACGGTTATAGCTTAGGCAAAACGGATTTCAGTTCTCGAACTACTAGATATATAGCTATATTCATAGGGTGGACCCACTTTTGTGGATACCGCTGACTAAGCTATATACTCCACTATATAGCCTAGAAATAGCTTTAAAAGGCTTTTCTATTTTTAGATTTATGCCCCACTTTTGTGGAGACAGCCTTCTTAGGCTGTATAAGCGCTAGAAATAGCCTTAAAAGGCTCTTCTACTAGGTCACCTACCTACCCTGTACCTACCCTGCACCGCAGGAGCGAAAACAGAACTTACAGGAAAAGTCGTGCGGCTTACCCTGCAGCTTAGGTAGCTGTAAGTCGATTATTTAAAATCGCCAGCTTATTTGGTTTTTCGGGAAGTGGCCATGCACCTACTAAGGCGCTCCTGCCGTATAGAGGGCAGGAACGGTGCCGGAGGGTATATGTAGGGAAGGAAATTGCGAAGCCTTACCTACTTGGACTAGAAATCAAGTTACTACGTTACCTACAACTATAAGCCTTATAGGCCTATAAGACCCACTGAAAGCCGTGATATATAAGCTTAAAGCCCCTATAATATAGCGCTATAGCCTATAACTATACCGTTATATAAGGACTTTTATAGAGGGAATACAGTAAAGGGCCCTACTTTACTATATTAGCACATACCTAGGAAGTGCTATTTAGGCCATATCAACGCTGTTGCTGCCCCTACGTACCCTATACGACTACTACTAGTAGGCTATAGTGGTTACAGATCCTTATATAGGATTACCCATTCCAAAAATAAGGGATAGACCTAATAGGCGCCTATAGATTAACCAGTCATAGTATGTAGAAGAGGCGGTTAGCCGCTTTAACTTAGCCGATTCTAAGCCTATATCTATTCCCTTACAGCCGGGGCTAGTAAGTCAACTTCAACTAGAGGAAGATATTGCTAGCCACCTCTGTAATTCTACGGAAATTAAGCTCTATCAATGCCTAGTAGGAACAGCTATGTATATAATGCTCCTTACTAGGGTAGATATTAGCTTTACCGTACAGTAGCTCTCTAGGTCTTTAAATAGACCTACAAAATCACACTTAAACGCTGCTAAAAATCTTTTTAAGTATCTTAATTGTTAGTAGGTTTTCGGAGATCGTAGTGACCTAAAACAATAAGAGCAAAGCGAGCAGCAAGGAAATACTAGTTCAAGTTCTTATTCTAGATACTTATCTGTCCCTCTATCTAGGGGGTAGTTATATACCCCTTAAATACCTATGTTAAGCGGAGCGCTCGTTGGTGACTATTATATAGTATGTAAGTGTGCCACTTATAGCTGTCGTACAAGTAGCGTAGTATATACCCTATTCTCTAGAGCAAGGTACTTATATGCTGTATAGTTATAGGGATCAGCACCTAATCCCCCTTACTGTAATTAACACCGGTAACTCTTCTTTTGTAACTGCGCTAGCGCTTTATCAACCGAAATAGGAAATCCCAGATTACTTTGCTCCCTTTGTTACTAGAATGTGAAATGCTAATTACTTAACTTCTTATTTGCTAATTAGAATGTTGGATTCTGGTTGTTGATCCCTAGTATAGAAGGCGCGACTTTAGCGCCTTCTAGATATAGCCCTAAACAGCGTAACAGTAAGCGCGTTATACTAGCAACCATTGTTGCAAAAGCTTATAGTCCTAAATAGGAATTATAATAGGAAAAATCAGAGCTCTAGGCTGGCTGATTATAAACTCTAAACGCTCTTGCCCTAAACCTATAAAAAGGCAGGTTCTCCTACTATATACTACCTCTTCTCTTTCTCCCTATAATCCATACTAACAGTAGTAGTAGCAATAATAATAGTAGCAGCAGCAGTAGTAGCAATAGCAATAGTAGCAGTAGTATTAGCAGTATTAGCAGTAACAAGTAAGTTGTTTATTATTATATACTAATAATCGAGCATGCTCATCTTATTGTTCGTAGTATCGAATTTTAATAACAAGTAGAGTAGGTACTCCTATAGGAGCATAGGCGGCAATGCCTGCATATATACTAAGGATAAGGGCAGTAACGCCCTTAATACGCTTATAACTAACGCTCCTAACAAGCATCTTGCCTAAAAAGGCGATAATAATACGTTCCTAGATACGTCTAAGCGCACTATCGCTAATAACAGCGACTAGAAGAGCGTAGTAGGTAGCGACAATAGCAACGACGATCCTGATACCGCGGATACGGCCATACTTGTTATACAGCCCAAGTCCGTAGGCAGCTACACTAATACTGACTCTATACCTCTCGATTCTAAGGGGCTGATTATATATATATATATCCTGCTTAAGCAGGCTACTGTATATCAGTATAAGGAGGAGGCAGAGGAGGCGGTAGTATATAGGGCGGAGGTCGCTATATATAAGGCGTATATCTCTATACCTGCTAAGCACTCTCTACCTATATCGCCGGCTGTAAAGAAGGCGGTGGTGGCGGCTATACGCGCGCGGTATACAGCGCTACGTACTGCTACGCGCATGCCTATACTGCCGGTAGTAATACCAGCGGTAGTAACGGCAAGCTTGTTATCCGGCGAAAGCTCGGACGACTCTGTCGTCCGTTCTAGCTACTATACGCGTAGCATATCGGATTGTACTAAGCCTTATAAGAGGTCGTTATACGCTTATACGTGTCAACTAGAGGGTAAGTATCTTGCTCTTATTATCCTTATTATTGATATTACTAACGTATATGAAGTTCGTAGCCTATATAGTACTATATATGCTATTGTCTCTCTTAGCTGCCTATACTTGCTTTTAGCGGGTATTAAGGACTCGTTTAATAAGTCTGGCAATTTCGCGCTATATATGGTATGCTACGACTGTATGTTAGGCTGTAGCTTCTAGTACTAGCGGTGCTTGTCCGGGCATTTACATATACTAATATACGCTCTATTTATATATTGTTATTGGAATGGGTAATCCTATATAAGGATCTGTAACCACTATAGCCTACTAGTAGTAGTCGTATAGGGTACGTAGGGGCAGCAACAGCGTTGATATGGCCTAAATAGCACTTCCTAGGTATATGCTAATATAGTAAAGTAGGGCCCTTTACTGTATTCCCTCTATAAAAGTCCTTACATAACGGTATAGTTATAGGCTATAGCGCTATATTATAGGGGCTTTAAGCTTATATATCACGGCTTTCAGTGGGTCTTATAGGCCTATAAGGCTTATAGTTGTAGGTAACGTAGTAACTTGATTTCTAGTCCAAGTAGGTAAGGCTTTGCAATTTCCTTTCCTACATATACCCTCCGGGACCGTTCCTGCCTTCTACACGGCAGGAGCGCCTTGGTAGGTGCATGGCGCCTTCCCGAAAAACCAAATAAGCTGGCGATTTTAAATAATCGACTCACGGCCACCTAAGCTGTAGGGTAAGCCGCACGACTTTTCCTATAAGTTCTGTTTTCGCTCCTGCGGTGCAGGGTAGGTACAGGGTAGGTAGGTGACCTAGTAGAAGAGCCTTTTAAGGCTATTTCTAGCGCTTATACAGCCTAAGGAGGCTGTCTCCACAAAAGTGGGGCATAAATCTAAAAATAGAAAAGCCTTTTAAAGCTATTTCTAGGCTATATAGTGGAATATATAGCTTAGTCAGCAGCATCCACAAAAATGAGTCCACCCTAAGAATATAGCTATATATCTAGTAGTTCGAGAACTGAAATCCGTTTTGCCTAAGCTATAACCGTTAGAGCGCTATAGCTTATTTTATACGTTTAACAATTGTTTCTATAATGTTATTATTCCTAATATATATTATAGCCCTAAGTTGGTCTGTCTGTTCTTAGACTGCTTCTCAGAGCTCTGCTCTAACCTAGCTACTAAGGCTAAAGTAAGTTACAATCTTTAGGTATATCTGTGATTTAATTGTAATACTTATTGGTTATAGGATTAGAAAATATAGCGCGATAGTACTAAGTACGCCTTAATCTTAGTAGATAAGGCGCATACTCTTATCGAGCATAGGGCGCCTATAGCAGGCATAACGTCTATATAGAAAAGGCTTATGGTAATAGCTGCTATAAGCAAGGCCATTGATATTTTGTTATTATGATTAAGGGGTAGGGGGCACTAGCGCGTATGTCGCACTAGCTATAAAAGTATAAATTAAGATCGTTTTACACTTTACCTTACATTCCTTATTATACTATAAATAAATTATCCTAGTAGTCTTTACCTTTTATACTAGCGATCTTGCCCTAAGTTAAATAGGCTCTTCCTATTGTTCGGCTAGGCGTTAAACCTAGCCTTCTACTCTAATCTTAGCTATATTTATAGTAACAAGCCTTTCAAGCGTCTTGTTCGGCGTATCCTTGGTCATGGCGTTAGCTAGGTTATTATCGCTACTAATCCACCTAATCTCTGCGATTTCACGGTTTTTATAGCTCTGCTGCAGCGCTATTATATCGATCATAAGGCGCTTTTCTACTGTTATTCCGAGCTTTACCAGGTACTTATACAAGCTAAAAAAGTCTATATAAATAACGATTAGTAGTAGTAATAGTAGACCTAGGCCTAAGTAGATCTTAGCGAGCGTCTAGTATAGGAGATACCTAAGATTAAACCTACTTACTATTCTATATATCTCGCTTGCTAAAACGCTTTATATTACCTGCTTATACTTAGTTGAAGACTAGTATACAATATTGCTATATAGGTTGAACTTATTTATACCGCTTATCTTATTTCTAAATATAATAACAAATCTGATCTACAATATTATATTAGCATTATTAGCGAATAATCTATCTATAAAGATAAAGAGCTTAGCTGTCTTAAGTTCAAGTCACAGGTAGTACAGCCTATATATTAAGTTCTTAATCTACTATTACAGTCGAGCGTTAAGCTTAGTAATCTCAGTTATATTAGGCTTAGTTGACTATACTACTACTGATAAGTCGAAAGTTGCTTCTAGTTAGCAAATCATAGCAATATAGGTACTGTATATACGTTGTTCGACATATACTTGCTTTGCCGTTTCTGCCTCTAGGTTAATAAGTTCGAGTTATATAGCTTGTTCTTTTTGCCGAATTTCGATATTATCTAAACTTATTTTAAGCCTATATCTATTAAAATCCATAATTAATTTGTCCGTTAAAAATACTAGTAGCTTGTACTTAAAGCCGGCCTTATCTAGCTTCAGCTTCTCCTTATTAACAAAGGATTACTCGCTGATATTAAGTATATCGTCGGTTTATAGGCTAATAATTCCGAATCTGCCTCTAATTCGCATCTTGCCAATTATAAGGTATAGGTTAAAGGCGCTTAGTTCAAGATCAAGGTAATTAGTATGCTAGTTTATATATATTACCTACTAGTATAGGCCAGCTTTGGCCAGCCTATATAATAGGGTTTTAACAAGTAAGATGGTATAGGGAGGATAGAGCATCTTAAGCTTCTTAGGTAATAGAAGAATCACCTTTCTTACTAGCTATAACTTAGCCTATATATAAGCCTAGATAACGTCGCGTACCTACGCCTTAAAACCAAAGCGCATTTATAGCGTTAGGAGTAGTAAAAGCATAAGTCGCTATACATAGCGCTAGATTATTAGCGACTAAGTAAGTAGGTGCTTCTTATCCTTATTGCCGAATCCCTAAGCTATAAAGCGTAATTTCCTAAATAGCGAAGTAAGCTTGTCTTTTACTCCTCGGACAATCCTTAACTTAAAGATCTAGCAGTCTAACGTATCTACTAGCATCTAGATCGCTTTGATTACCCTAGCCGCTAGTAGTAAGTTCAGTTCTGTTTTATTAGATTCTTAGAATAGTATACTAGGTATAGTAATCTTGCCTTTAGCTTGTAGCTTAAGTGTAAGATTATAGTTGTATTTCTCTTTTTCTAAGGTAAAGTTGCTAGTAGGTACTAGGTTCTTTTAGGGTTATCTATACTAGCAAGGCTACTTAGGCTAGGGATATTAGAATAGCTCTAGTAGCTTAGCCTTAGTCTAATTATCTTACTTGTCCTGTACTAGCTCCTAGTAGTATAGCTTAACTACTATATTCCGATATTCCATAAGTCTATTAATTATATCGACAATTACTGTTATATCTATAGCTAAGATTACCTTATAAGGTCCTATCTATCAGTTGCTTTCCTAGAATATAAGTACTTCTATACCTACTTTAAGTAAACATAGTAGTACGTCTTTTATACTTGGTCTATTATATTGTACAAGAGTATCTTACGTAGTCTTTACATTATTTAGGATTTGCAATTGTATTATAGCCTTCCGAATTACGCCTATATAGCGTAGTCAAGATAGAGACGGCAGCGCGTCTATAGTAAGGCGCAGGTATACGCTGAAAACTAAGAGCGTTAGTACCAGCCTGTCTGGGCTAGCAGTATTATTGACCGTACTTAGTACTGCTTATAGGTATACTTCTTTTAAGCAAGTCCTAGTAGTTTCGGATTTGATAATATTATAGGCCCGTCTTAGTAGCCTATAATACTACTCGATCTTGCCGACTAACTAGTATACTTTAACTGGTATAGAATAACAGGTTTTACCCTTAAGCTTAGCCTCTGCCTAGAACTTACGCGCTTTGAAATTAGTACCCTTATTATAGCGCAAAACATTAGGTAGTCTAAGGTATATATCGATCTAATATTCCTTTAGCTACTTCTATATCTTCTTAGCTAAAAGATCGTTTAGAAAGCAGGCTACTTAGAATAAAGTCGCAGTGTTAACCATATATAATACCTTAGAATTATCGATGTTCAAGATATCTATAATAATCTCGAAGTTAAAGCAAACGTTGTTTTATAATGCGAATCTAAACCGTTATAGTACTATACCTTTGATCTAGCAGAAATAGCAGAACTTATTAATTATCTTGATAGCGCTATATTCCACTTAGTAGTCTGCTTGTTATAGTAGTTTATATAATCGAACGACTATAGGGTATCTATAGCGTTGATAAATGCGTCTTAGTTCGGCCTTTATAAGCTATAGGGGTATAGAACGCTTGTTATCTACTATAAACGCTATATTTAGCAGCTTGCTCCCTTTTATAGGGATCTATAGATATCCCTATTTTCGCTAAACGTATATACGTTTCCCTAACTTAGATATAAGCTTATTTATCGTATTATTAAGGTAGACGCCAAGCTCGTCTATATCCTTTAGATATATAAGAAAAGGGGTTAGCGTCTCTAATACATAGAAAGTTATATAACTAATATCAAGCTCTACTTTAACTGTTCTAAGTAATCGTTTTAAGTCCCTAGACCTAAAAAGGATATTCGCTTCTCCTATGTATATCTTATTAATCTTAAGCAATCTGATTATCTTTCTTAGTATAAGGAATTGTTAAAGTCCGGCAGTTAAAACGTTGGTAGCCCTAGTATTAGGCATAATCCCTTAGAATTTAGTCTTGGTATACCTATAAAGTACGAATTAAACAGCTTCTATTTTCTTAGTATCTTCCTAACTATCTTTATATAGCTGTTCGCTCTTAGTAATTAGATAGAGGAAAACTTAGTTTGTAAAGTAAGTTACTGCCGTTTATTCTTCTTTAAAACTAATTACTAGTACTTTGTTTTTACCTTAAGTTTGATTAGTCTTATAGTTATGTACCTATACTTTAAGCTTAGTATCTTTTTCCTTTATATTATATTTATTATACAAATCCTTATAGTTAAAGAGGAACGCTATATATCATCTATAATCTTTATTAATGCCTTTCTACTTAAGCTATTTGCTCTTAGCTATTGCTTGTTCCTCTTAGCTATATATAAAGGAGCGGTAATCTAGCTTACTATAAATCTAATATCCCACTTTGGTATGGTTTTTATTATAGTTCTTTTGCTAGAGCTTGTTTTGCTTTCTATACTCTATAGCACCTCTAGGTTGTTATATATATATAGCCTGATTTCTCTTAAAGATCGAATCTATAATCGGGTTACCCAAATAGTTTCTTATAGGCTTGGCTTTCATTATAGTAAACCTATAGTCTATTAAGAATTAGCGATATATACGATCTGCTTCTTTAATGTTAAGTATCTAGCAGAGTATAGCTACCAGCTCTTTAAAGCTTATTAGTAGTTTATATAGGGCAATCTTTAACTTAGACACTTCTGAGCAGGCTTAGATTGTATTTATAACTAGGAAATCCTTATAGTTGTAGAGCAGACCGAGCCTATATTGGCTTTATTAGAGTCTATCTAGCAAGATCTAGAGAATTTCCTTTATAGACTTATTGCCATTCTCGCTTTTAAGGTATATAAACTAGAAAGTAATAGTAGTTTAGATATATAAATAGTTATTCTACTAAGTACTTATCTTAAAGTATCCCTTTAAGATACTATATAGTTAGACAAAAGAGATACTAAAAGGGATATAGTATAAGTGATATTCCTTTGCTTATCCTAAAAGAGCATTTAGAAAAACAGTACCTAGTAGGCTATAATCGATCTAGAAAGTCTAGCAATAGTATAGAAAGAAACGAACTTTGTTATTAAGGATATCGTTGTTAGACCTAGAATAGCTGTCCTTTAAGTCCTAAGACTTAATGAAATCGGTTAGGGTCTTTCGATTAATACTTATCTTATTTATCCAGCCTATTTCGATCGGTAGAATAGCTATATACTGAGTACTTCTATATGTAATATACTTATACTAGGCATACTGCTCTTCATTATCTGTTTAAGGTTAAACATATTCTAGCCTATAGTTAGTATTAATACTAGGGGTTTACGCAGGTTGTACAGGGTTCCGTCGTCCTTTTTAATTAGTTCTCTAGTTATAGCCTTAGTAGTTACCTTAGCTATAACCTTAGCTGTAACCTTGGCCGGTACTCTAGGTAGTTAGCGGGAATCTATAGCCTTTACCAGCGCCCTTATTAACTAGCAGGAATCCTACTCCTATTATACTTCTAAGTCTATAAATTAGAAAGGTTATCTATAGGTCTAGATTTAGCGGGTAAAAGGTGTTTCTAAACTGGCCGCAGTTACCGGCATTGAGCGTTCCGCTTTAGGCCGCTGTCTAGCGTATACTTAGGCCTTAGCTACTTACTAGTTAATCGTTGTTTATAATCAAGCTACTTATAAGTCTATATTACTAGGTAGCGTTTATAGCTGTATTACCGAGTTATATATCCTCTTATAGTACCTCCTATAGGCAGGTACTAATTTCGAATTCTTAGGTTGTTATTAGTATAATCTCTTTCCCCTTTTTAGTTTAAGTAGGAAGAGATGCTATTCTATATTATCTATACTTAGCCTAGATTGATATTCTATGGATTTAAAGGAGTATATTAGGCCTTAGATTATCGGACAGGTTATTAGTAAGCGCTATAAGTCCCTTAAAGAGCTTCTATCCTTTTAAGCCGTCTACTATAGCGTAGTTATAAGTATAGCTTGTTATTTAACTTATTAAAGTAGTTAGCTGTCTAGTCTTTAAAATCTAAGCGGAATTCGTCGTATAGATCTTTGGATTATTGCCCCTTATAAGTACCGAGGTAGGAGAGCGTATATAAGTTAAGTACTTTGTCGCTATTATACTCTAGATTAATATACTCTGACAATCTATAGTAGGTTTAAGCGTTAAATTTGTCGATGCTTATAATAGGTAGCCAGGCAGGGAATTCTCGTTTAAAACGCTTTTTAAGGTCCTAGGCTATACTTAACGAAATACTTAGTATATAATAGGGGTTTATCTTAGTATTATCCCTCCCTAAGGTTCTATAAATAGATAAATCTTAGAAAGCTATAGTAGGTTAATTATAGTAAAGTTACTTAGCAATATAGTATTAGTAGCATTCTCTTAAGTAATACCTCTTTAGTCTAAAAGCTTAGATCAAGCTTCCTTAGCCTAGGAGGGTAGGCTTATAGTATCGGTTTTCTTATAAGCGATATTACTAAGTTCATAGGGTAGTTATCTAGTTGCCTAATCGAAGCCCTTAGTAAGCAAACCGCAATCTACTTAGTTAAGGTTGTTAAGCACTTAACTAACTACCTTACTGCTCTATGTTACCCCTATATTATAATATAGAGATAGGACTAATTAGTAATAGTAGGTTTCCGGAGATTGTAGTAACCTAAAACAATAAGAGCAAAGCAAGTAGCAAGGAAATACTAGTTTACGTTCTAGTTCTAGATTATTATATATCCCTCTATCTAGGGGGTAGTTATATACTCCTTAAATACCTATATTAAGTAGAGCGCTCGTAAGTGACCATTACATAGTGCGCGGGTACGCCACTTATAGCTGTCGCATAAGTAGCGCAGTATACGCCCCATTCCCAAGAGGAAGGTGCTTATGCGCTACGCGGTTACGGGGATTAGCACCTGATCCCCCTTACCGCAATCAACATTAATAGGACTAAAGACTATAGCATCTGTTTGAGCTGTAACGGAAATTGTCACAGTCCGTTGTCATCCTGTACATATATAGCTTCGTCTTACACTAGGACCTTCTGTCCTATGTGTAACAACATCTTTCTATAACCTATCTTTGCTCTGGCTATAACAGTTTGTTATACCTATATATTCTTGCTAAATTAGTAAGATTTAGTAAGTAAAGAAAACCTCTTATTAAAAGTCCATTTTGATAAACGATTTGACGAATCCCCCTGTTTCTATATATACTTTAACTATAAGTTACTACTAATTCTATAATAGCAACTAATAGTAACTAATTAGTAGAAGACTAGCTTTAAGTATAAGGCCTAGGGGTATTAGGCTCTTTAAGAATACTAGCTACTAACCTGGCTAACCTTGTCTTATCTAGCAACGATTAACTACTCTATTTCCTATAAGCTGCGAATTCTAGAATTTTAGGTATCTCTACCGACTTAGCTATAATTTCCTCTAGGGCCTCTTCCGCCTCCCCTCTAGCTACTTTTCCCTAACCCCTTCTAGCTCCTGTTTTAATAAGTTATACAATACTGTCCTAACTCTTTAGCGTTAATCCTCTAACCTTTAATAGAACCTTTATAAACTCTATTAAACAGTAAATAGCCTATATTACCTAAAAGTCCTAGGTCTTGGTAAAGCTTGCTATTAATAAAGCTTTTTTCCCTAATATCCTAGTCCAAGTCTTCTACGTCTTATAGCGTCTTAGCGGCAAACCTTATTAGCGAATTTGCCTAAAAGTAGATAAGCTAGTCGCGCTAGCTTATAGCCTCCCCTCCGACACTTCTATAATTATATATATTACCGACATTTTTGCATTGCTAGACCCTTAGTATCTTATAGAAGATATTAGTATAATCAGCCTTACTAAACTAGAGAAACTGGATATAGATAGGGATAAGCTCTTATTTACCGACTTTCTAATAGAGCTGGTACGACTCTGCGAATATTCTAACTAGACCCCTGTACAATACGTTACCTACCTCTAATAGAAAGTAGGTTAGAAGCTACGCTATATTATCGTTAGTATAGTAGACTGACCTAGCCCTATAGACTTTATAAAGTAGATAGAGCTTTACTGGAAGCTCTAAAACAATATTACTATAGAATAGTATTAATCTTAGATCGGCTCTAGGTTAGTACTACCTCCTTAACTAGGATTTTATAATAACGGTAACCCTATAGTATTAGGAGCTATCCTAACTCTAGGTTCCTACCTTTCTCCTAAGGAAAAGGCCTATAGAATCGACAACTGCCTCTACTTATATTATAGTAAGCTAGGCTATCTCGTCTATAACTATAAAGTAAAGAAGAACCGACCTACTACTGCCTTAGCTATAGCTCTATAACTAAACTCTAAGGGAAAAGCCTAGGCCTAGGAATATTAGATTATTATCCTAGGCCTTTTACCTCTAATCTAGAGTTTATTATTACCTTAGGTGTAGTTTATGCTAATTCTTCTTTGCTTTTTGCTACCTTAGTATATATATAAGGTAAGGCGGTCCCCCTCTAAACCCTTATTGACTCTGGTTATTCTCTGCTTAGATTTGTCAATTCCTTTATAGTAGATCGCTTAGGGTTAAAGCAATCTACTTTAGATTTATCTTGCCCTTTATACCTTATAGATAGTAAGTAGGCTAGTCTTATTATAGATTTCTATATCCTAGACTATTTGTTTGGTTAATCTAATTCTAGTTGTACTTCTAAGCTATTATCCCTATATATCTGGCCTTTAAGCTCTTCTAGACTGGATATAATTCTTAGCCTCTCTTAGCTTTATACCTACAATCCTTTACTAGACTAGGCTTCTAGTACTATAACCTTTAATAGAAGGATACTGGTTATATTCTAGGATAAGGACCCTTTAATACCTACCTAAGGCTCCCCTAACTCCTCTTTAATTACTAACTAGGATCCTTTTGACTTATAGCTTCTACCTACTATACTATTCTTATCTTTCGTAAAGGACTCTAGCATCTCTAGTATATCAATAGTAGAACTCTATATAGTAATAGATATATTACTTTAGAGAGGGTTTACTACTAACTTATTCCTAACTCTAGATAATACTAATACCTTCTCTTTTTGCCTTTTTAGGGTATCTAATAAGGATATTAAAAAGTATCTTAAAATCAACCTACCTGTTTTAGAAACCGATATTAAGAAACTCTTACTGCCTATATACTATAACTTGATTATAGCTTTTCTTCCTATAAACTTAGAAATACTACTATCTTACTGTCCCTTTGATTACTAAGTCGAACTTATCCTAGGCAAGTTACTACTAGCTACTTGATACTACCCTATAAGCTCCTAGGAGCTTCTAGTAATCCGGAAATACCTGGATAACTACCTTTCTAAGGGCTTTATATAGAGCAGTATATTATTAGTAGCTATACTAGTACTATTAGCAAAGAAGCCTAGTGGTAGGGTACAAGTCTATATTGACTACTAAGGCCTGAATAACGTTATAATTAAAAATCGATATCCAATTCTACTTATTAGAGAAACGTTAGATATATTATACCAGGCAAAAATATATACTAAACTCGATATTATAGCGGCATTTAACCGGATCTGAATTGCCCCTAGTAACAAATGGAAGGCTATATTTACTACCTGCTTTAGCCTATTCAAGTGTTTAGTAGCAAATTTCGGCATAATAGACGCGCCTAGTACTTAGTAATACTTTATTAACTATATTTTGTTTAATATATTAGACAAATATACGACTGCTTATCTAGATAACATCCTTATCTTTAGCGATATACCTGCGAACTATACCTAATATATCTATAATATACTTACAAGGCTAATAAATATAGGCCTTATAGTAGATATTAAGAAGTATAACTTTTATACTACCTGGACATAATACCTCGGACTTATTATTTCGATATCCGGCATCTCTATAGACCCTAAAAAGATTAAAGCGATTATGTCTTAGCCCTGCCTAGAATTACTATAGGATCTATAGCGATTTTTGGGCTTTTTTAATTACTACTAACGTTTTATCTCTAGCTTTTCATCTATAGTATATCCGTTAACATCTCTTTGCTATAACAGGGCCTGGACTATGCTATAGTCTAGCTCCTCCTAGGAGGAAACCTCCTTCTAACGTTTAAAGCAGGCTTTTACTATAGCACCTATCTTATAATACTTTGACCCTAGCTATAGGATAGTAGTAGAGATAGATATATCTAACTAGGCCTTAAGAGGCGTACTATCCTAATACAACTTAGAGGGGGTTCTATACCTAGTTACCTTCTTCTTAGTAAAATATATACTAGTAGAATACAACTATAAGATCTAAAATAAGGAGCTCCTAGCTATTATTAAAGCGTTTAAGGAATAGAGACCGGAACTATAGAGCCTAGACTGCCCTATCGAAATATTTATAGACTATAAAAACCTATAGTACTTCTATATAACAAAAATCCTTAATTAAAGGCAGGTTTAGTAGTCTGAATTCCTAGGCGATTTCCGATTCTAAATAACCTATAGGCCTAGCAGTAACTATATTATACTAGACGCCCTCTCCCAACACCCTAGCGACTCCCTAGTAACTTTCTTAGATTTATCAGACGCCTGGATTATAAGGAGATCTTAGGTTTTACTTCTAGATTTAAAATAGGGTTATATCTGACTTGCTACTGTCCTTCCTCTTCTTCTCTTTACGCTTAATATGTCTGATTTAATCGACTCTATTATTTAGGCTGCCTATTCTAACTGCTAGGATTCTTAGAGGCTCCTAGACTGCATTTAGAACCCTAATTGCCGTACATTTCCGCCTAAGCTTAGACCGCTCTTATAGGCTGCTATAGCCGACTATACGGTGATTCGTAGCCGACTTTATATTAACAACTGTCTTTTTATCCTACCTAAAAATAGGATAAGGCTATAAGTCATTTATAGAAACCATAGTCTATTGCTAGTAGGGCACCTAGGCTATAATAAGATACTAGAACTCCTATAACGCTTCTATTATTAGCTATATATCAAGTAGGATATTATGTAATTCATTGTAGTATACTATATTTGCCGTTGTACTAAGAACGCTAAAGGAGCTCTGCCAGGCCTTCTTATACCTTTGCTAGTCCCTTTCTAGCCTTAGACTATAATAAGTGTTAATTATATCTTACCTTTTCTAACCTACTATTAATATAGGGTTAACTACTAGTATATTCTAGTTATAGTCGATAGACTAATAAAAATAAGACACTTCGCTATAGTACCTAACCTTTCTACTACTATACTTACCTCTATCTTTGTTATAAACATCTTCTAACTCTATAGTACCCTAGACTATATTATATTAGACAGAGGTACTTAGTTTATTAGTACTTTATAGAGGGAACTTTACCGCCTTTTAGGAATTACCCTATAGCACTCCTCTATAGTTTACCCTAAAACCAACAGATAGATAGAAATTATAAATACCTACCTGGAATAGTACCTACGAGCTTTTATTTTGTTCTACTAAGACAATTAAATAGACTGGTTACCCCTAGTAGAGTTTATAAGCAATAACTATAAGTTAGAGGCGACCTGTCTTACACTATTTTTCGCTAATTACAGATAGTACCCTAACATAGGCGTCAAACCTAAGCTGCCTACGACTCTCCTATATATTAATATCAAACAAAAAGAGTTCCTAAATGCCTAGTCTATCTATAAGAGACTATAAAGAGTAGTTAACTACGCTTAACTATTTATATAACAAGCTTAAACTTATATAGCCAAGACTGCAAATAAGAAACGCCAGGACTCGGTTTAGTATAAAGTTAGGGATAAGGTATAGGTTAGTACTACTAATATTTAATAGGGTTAGCTACTTAAAAAGCTAAGCTATAAGTAGCTTGGCCCTTAGAAGGTATCTAAGGTATATAGACGGGCAGTAGTAGTATATATCCCGCCTCTATATAAGATCTTCCCTATCTTCTATATATCTCTAGTCCGACTTGCCTCTAAGGGGCTACCGGGCTAATATTCTACAAACCTACTATTGTTATCTTATAGAGCTGTCCTATCCGACAAAGGCCCTAAATTAGAGATTAAGTAGTACTTCAATAAGATACTTAACTCTTATCTTAGAAACAGCACCCTTAAATATAGGATCTAATAGCTAAAACCCTATAAACCTACCTAGGAACCGGCAACGAACATTCAAGGCTATACAAGCGATATACAGGATTTTCACACTAAATATCCCGCTAAGCCCAGCCTACTAAATTGGTTCTAAGAGTAGGGATTGCCTATTTTATAATGCCGAATCGACTTAGCACCGACTTAGTACAAAATATGCCAAAACGGCAGAGTATAAAAAACCCTATATTCCACGAAACGACTACCTACCCAATTCGGCATGAACACTTGTATAGGCCGCTGTCTAAGCGTCCCTATTACGAGGTTCGGTGCTATTATACAGCGCCTTAGCTAGCCTCTTCTTCGAGGCTACTACAACTACGTAGTAGCTATTATGCATGTTAAGACTAGGCTATATCTAATAAAACTATGCATTATAACGGCGCGAAAAATCTCCTATAGCCTTATTAGCGCCCTAGGGGGCAAGCGGCAGTATAACATAGGCGTAGTACTAACGATAATTCTATATAAAATTTTCATATATAACAATCTTCTCCTATATAATACGTTAGTAATTAGCCTCCAACTTATAACCGAACCTCTACCTAGACGCCACCTTATTAGTCACCTACTGTAGAAAAAACTTTCGTCCTATTTATACTATGCTTCATGTAATATACCTTAGTTATAGTATTAAGGTTGTATAGCAGCTAGTATACTGCTATAGCAACCTAGAACCGTTCTAGCTAGTCGAAATAATACTGTATATTCCTAACAGGTCTATTAGGATCTGTCGTCGATATAGTACAGAATCTCTTAGCAACGTAGTATATAGGTATATATTCCTCTATCTTGTACTATAGAACCCCTATAGGCTACTATAGGCGTTAGTACTGTATTATACCTAACTTGCTAGGAGCTCCTTAATATACCGTTAAATAATTAGCCTTCTTCTGCTTTACACAATACTTATATTACTGCCCTCTAGCAGCGGTTACTATACAAGGCTCTATAGAAAAAATACTAACAGGCCTACTACGATATATAGCCTTTGTTATATAGAAGATAACAGACCTAATACACGCTTTACATAGGACCTCCTTTACCAGGGGAGTAGATCGGGGAGTTAGAGCTATATCTATAGAGGTTCGGCAACAATTTTTAATAAAAGCTGACTAGGTTACGCGGTTAGTGCATAGGGGAGAAAATTTTAATGACTCGATAGCGACTTAGGCTAGTATCGAACTTATAGAAAGGCAGCTTCGGCGCTGTACTAGTGTCTAGCCTAGTAATAGGTAGGTCTGCCGCCTAATAGGGAAGGTAGGCCTAACTAGTAGGCTATAGTACCTAATTAGGAAGGTAGGTCAAAACATATAGGCCCGGACGTAGGTCAGATATATATAGGCCTTGGCATTGTTACTTCGACCCTATATACAGGTCCTATTACCGCTACCTTTAGACGCGAACTAGAAGCAATATACTTACGACTGAACAACGACATGTATAACACTACTATATCCAATCATTATTTACAGTTAAGGACGACTGCAGTTTTAGGGTAGGGTGCTGTCACAGTCCGTTGTCATCCTATATATATATAGCTTCGTCTTACACCAGGACCTTCTGTCCTATATACAATAACATCTTTCTACAACCTATCTTTGCTCTAGCTATGACAGAAATACAGTAGCTGATCTAGGGCCTAAGCTTAGTAATAGTAGTAATACAACTACTAAGCTTAGTAGAGACTTTCACTCTAAGGAAGGGCCTAGGCCCCTAACTACTACCTCTACTACTATAGTAGATTCTAGAAATGGTAAAGGTAGTAGCCGGACTTCTATAATTAGTAGTAGTCTAGTCCCTATAGGCTTTAGTGATTCTGATTTTACAGGGGATAAGGCTACTAGTAAATCCACCTACGGCTATCTATATAAGTTAGCCGGTAGGCCTATTAGCTGGAAAACGAAAAGAGCTACTACTATTGCTCTCTCTACCCTAGAAGCTAAAACTAATGGACTTACAGAGGCTATACGCGAAGTACAGTAGGTTATAGGGCTATTTTCTAAACTTCACAGACCTATAGACTACCCTATTACTCTCTATAGAGATAATTAGGGCTCTATAACGGTGGCTAATAACCCAGTACTATACGCTAGAACTAAGCATACCCTGCTGAAATTCCGGTATGTTAGAGAGCAGGTTAAGGCGAAAATAGTTACTATTATATATCTTAATACTAAGTGTATGCCGGCTGACGGACTTACTAAAGCCCTACCAGTTAGTGGCTTTCAGTCTTTTATTAGGCTTTTAGGCCTACAATCTAAGGGAGCTTTTTACTAAGCTACCCTCTACCCCTATATATATATTCTATACTATATATATAGAAGTCCTGGCTTAGCCTAATTAGCTTATAAGACCAGTTAATAGTACCGGCTACTTTACAGCCCTCTAGCATCACCTAATTCCTCTTTATAGCCTTAAAAGGCTTATAAGGTCCTAGCCGCTGTATTACAGTTCTATAGGTGCCCTTATGCTGGCATCAGCTCCCTACGGCGTTAGGGAGGCCTATATTACTCTAGCTACGTCTAGAAGTACTCTAGTATATAGTATAGCTATATTTGGAAAATATAAGTTCCGGCTATTACTAGTAGTATACTTTCCTTTAGAGGGGGATTCTCTATGTAACTACCTGGTATTTCCTTACTAGAACTTATTGGAATGGGTCATCCTATATAAGGATCTATAACCACTATAGCCTACTAGTAGTAGTCGTATAGGGTACGTAGGGGCAGCAACAGCGTTGATATGGCCTAAATAGCACTTCCTAGGTATGTGCTAATATAGTAAAGTAGGGCCCTTTACTGTATTCCCTCTATAAAAGTCCTTATATAACGGTATAGTTATAGGCTATAGCGCTATATTATAGGGGATTTAAGCTTATATATCACGGCTTTCAGTGGGTCTTATAGGCCTATAAGGCTTATAGTTATAGGCAACGTAGTAATTTGATTTCTAGTCTCGTAGGTAAGGCTTTGCAATTTCCTTTCCTACATATACCCTCTGGGACCGTTCCTGCCTTCTATACGGCAGGAGCGCCTTAGAAGATACATAGCGCCTTCCCGAAAAACCAAACGAGCTGGCGATTTTAAATAATCGACTTACGGCTACCTAAGCTGCAGGGTAGGCTGCACGACTTTTCCTATAAGTTCCGTTTTCGCTTCTACAGTGCAGGGTAGGTACAGGGTAGGTAGGTGACCTAGTAGAAGAGCCTTTTAAGGCTATTTCTAGCGCTTATACAGCCTAAGGAGGCTGTCTCTACAAAAGTAGGGTATGAATCTAAAAATAGAAAAGCCTTTTAAAGCTATTTCTAGGCTATATAGTGGAATATATAGCTTAGTTAGCGGTATCGACAAAAGTGGGTCCACCCTTAGAATATAGCTTTATATCTAGTAGTTCGAGAACTGAAATCCGTTTTGCCTAAGCTATAACCGTTAGAGCGCTATAGCTTATTTTGTACGTTTAACACCCCCTCTATTCTTCTGTTCCTTTATAAGCCTTAGAAAGCTATATATAGGTAAAGAATAGAAGAATCCTAAGAAATAAGAACGTAAGAGCAAAACGATTCCGTTAGACAAAGGGGTTATGCCCTTATATATGTATAGGATAAACCCCTATTATATATAGAAAGAAGTAAGAATATATATGATGTTGAAATCAAACCTATATCTTAAAGTATAGGTACTATAGCTTAAAAGCG
Organism: Phyllachora maydis; assembly: GCA_029339225.1. Classification (NCBI taxonomy): domain Eukaryota; kingdom Fungi; phylum Ascomycota; class Sordariomycetes; order Phyllachorales; family Phyllachoraceae; genus Phyllachora; species Phyllachora maydis. Next base: position 2,982,096 of record JAQQPM010000004.1, read on the forward strand.
TATAGTAATATATAATATCTAAATATTCTATACCCCAGCGACTAATAGACGAACTAGAGTATAGAAGGAGTAAAGGGCTTATAAACGCCTTTATCCTCTTATAGAGAAAATAATTTTTAGTACGGTTTTGAATTTTATGCCCTTTCTTACTCCGTTCTTTCAAGATATAGTAAGGAAATAACAGGTTATATAGAGAATCCCCCTGTTAAACGTACAAAATAAGCTATAGCGCTCTAACGGTTATAGCTTAGGCAAAACGGATTTCAGTTCTCAAACTACTAGATATATAGCTATATTCTAAGAGTAAACCCACTTTTATGGATACCGCTGACTAAGCTATATATTCTGTTGTGACCTGAGGTCACGTGTCACGACACGTGCCATGTCACGTGCCCCACTCCCCTATATAGGACCCTGTATTATTACACCGCTAATAAGGGGTTTTCCCCTTATTAACAAATATACATTGTTCTATAGGTTATAAGCCCTTATATACTCTTGTATATCTAAAAGAACAGACAAGGATCGATGCAAGAAACAAGGAAGCAGATAGGCGTTTTCTTTAACTCGATAGAAGAAGTGGAATAAGCTAGAAGGTCAGCAGCAATACGCTAGGTTATACCGCAGACCGCCTTATCCGGAAAACTAGCATTACCACCTTCTATAGCATAGAAGCCAGCAAAGTAATACTCCTCTTCTTCTTCTAACGAAGGAGACAACAGAGGATTAACCGTTAGTATAGCTTCCTCCTTCACTGCTCTTAGGGCCCTTACAATAGAAGGGTTTGTCTTTGCTAATAAGGCAGTAATAGTACTCCCTTTAAAGAAGGGTATTAATACCGATATAAAGGCTATATAGGCCTCTAATACTATAAATAAGCTAGAGGCGACTACCTCTTTAGCCTAATTATTACTAGAGGATAGTACTATATAGTGTAAAGCCCTTAGGCCCTTTCTCTCTATTATAAGCAGCTTAGCTGCGTTCTTCGACATCGACGACCTAGAGTTATACTCTACAATTAACATCTGGAGAGCCTTCTAGGAAAAGAAGCTTAAGGAACTAGTACTAAAAGGGATATTTCTAAGTAAGGGAGCCTCCCCTTAAGTACTACTAACAGAGATACTAGAAAAGACTAAGCCTTAGACTAAAGTTTTCTAGTTAAGGATTATTATAAGCTTTCTATAGCTCCCTAATTATAAGACTCTTGCTACTCTTACTATAGATACTAAGAATAGGCTTAAGTAGATTTAGGCTATCGATATCCTAGTAACTAGAAGCCTGGCTAAGGTATAGTAGGTCCTTCTTATTAATAAGATTAACAAGATTAACAGAGACCTAGCCTATGCCTATAAGGACAAGGATCTTATAGATATAATAGAAAGTCTCTATAAAAGAGCAGCCTAGGAATCCCTAGCTGCTAAGAAGAAGGGCAATAAGTCCCTTAAAAAGTATGCCTTCTATAAAAAAGGGGATACCTAGAGAAGGAATACTATAGTAAGTAGTCTAGCCTTAATGCTAGGACTAAGGGCAAAGAGGATAGAAAGGGAAAGAAGCCTAGAATTAAGGCAATTAGTATTAACCAGGTCGATAACTAGACCTAGCTAGACTCTAGTATAGACTGCTATATTAGCTTTGACAAATCTAACTTTACTTCTTACATTGCTAGTCCTAAAACAGTAGAGCTTGCCGACGGTTCTACTGTTAATATCCTTAGTAAAGGGAGCCTAAGACTTACATCCTTAAAAGACGTACCCTTAGAGCTTGACAACGCTCTATATATAAGGAAAATAGGGCCCTCTATGCCTAATCTTCTTTTACTAGGCCAGCTAATCGACAATAGATATAAGCTTGCAATAGTCTTATAACATCCGCTTATCCTTAAGCTAGAAAAGGAAAGCTATAGCCTTCTATTTGCAAAGAGAAGACGTTGTTTTATATTAATAAAAGATGTTACGCTAATAGTAGATTCTACAGCTATAGCCTCTTACGAAGGATCGGAGTCTATGTTAGCATCTACTACCCTAATCGATTAATACGTAGCGCTTAGGTATATAAACTTATGCTTGGCCAACCGAATACTATAGAGATGTGGTATAAAAGATAATAATATTACTATAACTACTAAATCTTGCGATTCTTGCGTGAAAAGTAAGTTTACTGTTTTACCTAGTCGAAGAGACCTAATTAGCAACGCTAAAAACTTCGTAGAAGTCCTTTATGTAGACCTAAAAAGGGGTTAAACCTCCCTTTCACTATCGATAGGAATTGGCAATTGGCTAGTAGTAGTTTTAGCGTTAGTAGTAATCGATGAATTTACCTGCTATAAGTAGGTCTTCCTAGTATAGTCAAAGTCAGAGGCTCCTCTTAAAGTCAGATATCTACTATAATAACTTAAGGCTTGCTATAGTAGATATTCCTTTAGAGTATACTCGCACAGAGGTACCGAATTCGTTAGCCAATCTTTATCGACCTTCCTCTAGGAGAATAAGATAGAATAGACTTATAGCGCTATAAGAGCGCTATAACAGAACGGTCTTATCAAAAGAACTAATAGGACTATTTTCAAGGCTCTTAAGGCTATACACTTATACGCCAATCTTCCAGCTAAACTATAGGCTATTACTATAAAGGCTGTTACAGATATACTAAACAGTATAGTATCAACTTACTTAAGCTCTAGGAAGTTACTATATAAACTGACGTTTGCCAAGGCCCCTATACTATTACTAGAGCCTATAGGCTATAGAGTACCATTCAAAAAGGTAGATAGCAAAGAACTCCCTGCCCTAATAGAAAGAACAGAGGAAGGGGTCTTTCTAGGGATGAAACACAACATTATAAGGATCCAAGACCTTAAAACAAAAAGGGTTATTATAAGACGTGATATTACACCCTTCCCTACTAAGTTTCCTCTCTAACCTAGGGTAGTAACAATCTTAACTACTAACCCGTTAACCGTCCCTGTTCTACAAGCACTCTCCTCTCTAGAGAAAGAGGAATAGTATAAGGCTATAGACAAGGAAATAAAAACGATAGAAAAGATAGGGGTATAGTTGCTAGTACTAAAAGTCAGTCTCCTATTAGGAACAAAAGTTATAACCGGCACCTAGGTCCTACAGGAGAAAAACGATAGAACCAAGAAGGCTAGATAGTATACTTACGGGTTTTCTAAACCAGATATAGATATAGTCTTTGCTAACGTACTTCAAGCTGTTACTATATAGCTTCTATTTACCTATATAGCTTAGTAACAGGACCCCTAGGACCAGCCTCCCCCTAGGAGGGCGTACAAAGCAAGAAAGAAAAAAGGAGGCAACAGCCCAGTGGCACCACCAACAACTAAGGAAAGCTGTTAACGAGGAACCCCTCTATACCGCCTGGAAGGATCGCTATCTACAGGAGGCTAGGGCCTCCGGTCACGACCCCTATACAGAGAGCCTCTCAGAGAAATCAGCCAAGGCTACCTTTCAAGAGGAGAACCTAGCTAAGGCCTTTAAGGAGGCCTTCCAAAGACGCCACTATAACCTCTCTAAGGCTAAGAGCTCGCTGCTAATACAGGCCCGTATAGGGAAGATAGGCCTAAGAGGATTCCTATATACCTGTAAGGTGCCTAGGGTTGATAACCCCCTCTGCCGCTGCCACCTAGCTATAGAGGACATCCGACATATATTCGACGGTTGCCCGGCCTACCCTTCGGCCTCCTTTAAGGAGAGGGAAAGAGGGGATACACACAGCTTTCTCTATAGACTTAAAAAAGGGGGCAGCGGCGCTATACGCCCCCTAGTTCGCCACATTGCTACTAGACTGCCAGAATACTCTGTTGCTTAGAGGCTAGGAGCGGTCTAGCCTATACCCCTTTAGGCAGTATGTTTTCATACTCCTAAAGGGGCGGTATCTACTCTGGTGAAGATTGGCCTACCCCCTATCACACCCCCCCTTTTTTCCTATGTACGGTTATAGGTTTTTCACCCGTTGTACGGTTTTCCTATAGCACTAGTTCAGCCTACCTAGATATCCCCTACGGGGATCAGATAGCGTAATAGAATCTATCTATATAGCTTAGTATAAACTACATATATAGCATATAGATTTCGACTCTACCTTCCTAAATTCCAACCTTAACAAGCCTCTATACCTTTAACAGCCAGCATACCTTGCAAGAACGCCAGAAGTAGTCTATTAGCTAAGAAAGTCTATATATAGACTATGTATAGTACCTTATCAATAGTAGGCAACCCTTAAGTCTTCTCTTAATAGCCTTAGCTTCTAACAACTAATAATAGACGAAAACGTATTCCATAGAGGAGCCCTACTAATATCTATATACATCAACGACGTTATAATAGTTAGGCCTAACCAGGATATAGACTAGGTAGTAGCAGATATTAGAACGAAGTATAGGATGAAGGACCTAGGGGAAACGACTAACTACCTTAGGATAAAGATAACGAAGTACCCTAATAGCAACTATAGTATTATATAGTCCTATAAGATCCTAAACCTAATAGACTAGCTTAGTCTATTATAAAACAGACCTCTTTAGGTGCCTGTTCTAGATGATAGTTAAGTGGATATCACACCTAAAGACCTTATATTAAAGGAAAAAGCAGCCTAGTATAGGTCGGCAGTAGGCTAGCTACTTTATATATCCCTCTTTATAAGGCCTGATATAGCCTATAGGGTAATAAGGCTAGCATAATACTTCTTACGCCCTAGCTATAACAGCTAGAGATCACTTGTAGCTCTAGTAAAGTATCTAAAAGGTATAAGCAACTTTGCCCTTTGCTTTCGTTATAACCTAGATAGACCGGTAATAGTAGGCTCCTCTAACAGCAGCTAGGGCATAATAATATAAGCTAAAGCTATAACAGGAAATATGTTCCTTATTAACGGCATACTAGTATTATAGAGAGCTAAGCGCTAAAGCCTTATAGACTAGTTAACCTATAAGGCGGAATACATAGCAGCCTATAAAGTAGTAACATAAGCCAACTAGTTGCTACTACTTGTTAACGAGATATTCGGGCTTAAGCTAGGTCCTATTCCTCTATAGATAGATAACTAAAGAGCTATAGCTATAGTCAACGGCGACGGCATAACAGCCCGTAATAGGCACTTCCTAATAAGACAGTTAGTACTAAGGAAGGTAATTAGAAAGGGCGTTATCCGGGTAGAATATACGCCCTCCGACAGTATAATCGCAGATAGCCTAACGAAAGTGCTACAACGCGTTAAACAAGAGGCGTTTATAAAGCAGATCAAGATATCAGGGTCTAGGGGGGGTATTGGGACCTAAGGTCACGTATCACGACATATGCTATGTCACGTGACCTACTCCCCTATATAGGACCCTGTGTCATCACACTGCTAATAAGGGGTTTTCCCCATATTAACAAATATACGTTGTTCCACATATTCCACTATATAGCCTAGAAATAGCTTTAAAAGGCTTTTCTATTTTTAGATTTATGCCCTCCTTTTGTAGAGACAGCCTCCTTAGGCTGTATAAGCGCTAGAAATAGCCTTAAAAGGCTCTTCTACTAGGTCACCTACCTGCCCTGTACCTACCCTGTAGCGCAGGAGCGAAAACAGAACTTACAGGAAAAGTTGTGCGGCTTACCCTGTAGCTTAGGTGGCCGTAAGTCGATTATTTAAAATCGCCAGCTTATTTGGTTTTTCGGGAAGGTGCTATGCACCTACTAAGGCGCTCCTGCTATATAGAAGGCAGGAACGGTCCTGGAGGGTATATATAGGAAAGGAAATTGCGAAGCCTTACCTACTGGACTAGAAATCAAATTACTACGTTACCTATAACTATAAGCCTTATAGGCCTATAAGACCCACGGAAAGCCGTGATATATAAGCTGAAAGCCCCTATAATATAGCGCTATAGCCTATAACTATACCGTTATATAAGGACTTTATAGAGGGAATACAGTAAAGGGCCCTACTTTACTATATTAGCATATACCTAGGAAGTGCTATTTAGGCCATATCAACGCTATTGCTGCCCCTATGTACCCTATACGACTACTACTAGTAGGCTATAGTGGTTACAGATCCTTATATAGGATTACCTATTCCAAAAGGTTATAAGCCCGGATAGCCTGTAGGATAGTTATCGTTGGAGTCCAATTTCAAAGCGCTATCTCTACCTATATATATAGGGCTATTTAAGCCTTTTATAGCTGAAAGTATAGTACTATATTAGCCCTAAAAAGCTATATATTACATCTTATTAAAGGCTATTTAAGGACTAAAAAGCCTGAAAATCTAGAAGGAGAAATCGCTAAGAAATCTAAGTTCTATAGTATTGACGAGCATTTGGGGCTCTTATACGCTTAGGCTAGTATACTTACCTATATTAAAAGACCTTTCTAATTATAGCTGGAAGTAGAAAGGCTAGCGTTTTAGAATTTCTAGCGCTAAAGACCTATATGGCCCTACTATAGATCCCTTTCTATAGATATATATATAGGCGGTAGTTAAGTCCCTACGTCGAAGTCTCTAGTCCTTATCTTAGAGCCTAGTTTAGAATTTCTACTAGAAAGCCCTACTAAGTAGCAAGTAGGCAGCGCTATAAACCTACTAAGCGCTAAGACTAGCCTAGAAAATCACTACTATAATTAGTAAGCTAGCTAATTAGCTTTAGTGAACTAGAAGCTAATTAAGTGCTTTTACTAGCACTATAAGTAAATAGTAGCCTTTTTACAGTGGCGGATCAAGCTAAAGGGAAGGGTATAGCCCCTAAAAGGGCTAGTAACCCAGCTGATTCAGGGCAATATTCTAGGCCTCCACTACCTATACGAACCCTATTAGAAGATAAGGAAGATGGCGAAGACTATAGCGAGGTTAAAGAAGTCCTAAAACAGCATATTAAATCTTATAAGCGAGTTATAGCTATTGGAATGGGTAATCCTATATAAGGATCTGTAACCACTATAGCCTACTAGTAGTAGTCGTATAGGGTACGTAGGGGCAGCAACAGCGTTGATATGGCCTAAATAGCACTTCCTAGGTATGTGCTAATATAGTAAAGTAGGGCCCTTTACTGTATTCCCTCTATAAAAGTCCTTATATAACGGTATAGTTATAGGCTATAGCGCTATATTATAGGGGCTTTAAGCTTATATATCACGGCTTTCAGTGGGTCTTATAGGCCTATAAGGCTTATAGTTGTAGGTAACGTAGTAACTTGATTTCTAGTCCAAGTAGGTAAGGCTTCGCAATTTCCTTCCCTACATATACCCTCTGGGACCGTTCCTGCCTTCCATACGGCAGGAGCGCCTTAGTAGGTGCATAGCGCCTTCCCGAAAAACCAAATAAGCTGGCGATTTTAAAAAATCGACTTACGGCCACCTAAGCTGCAGGGTAAGCCGCACGACTTTTCCTATAAGTTCTGTTTTCGCTCCTGCGGTGCAGGGTAGGTACAGGGTAGGTAGGTAACCTAGTAGAAGAGCCTTTTAAGGCTACTTCTAGCGCTTATACAGCCTAGGGAGGCTGTCTCTACAAAAGTGGGGCATAAATCTAAAAATAGAAAAGCCTTTTAAAGCTATTTCTAGGCTATATAGTGGAATATATAGCTTAGTCAGCAGTATCCACAAAAGTGGGTCCACCCTCAGAATATAGCTATATATCTGGTAGTTCGAGAACTGAAATCCGTTTTGCCTAAGCTATAACCGTTAGAGCGCTATAGCTTATTTTGTACGTTTAACACCCCCTCTATTCTTCTGTTCCTTTATAAGCCTTAGAAAGCTATATATAGGTAAAGAATAGAAGAATCCTAAGAAATAAGAACGTAAGAGCAAAACTATTCCGTTAGACAAAGGGGTTATGCCCTTATATATATATAGGATAAACCCCTATTATATATAGAAAGAAGTAAGAATATATATGATGTTGAAATCAAACCTATAACCTATTTAAAGGTATAGGTACTATAGCTTTAAAGCGTATAGTAATATATAATATCTAAATATTCTATACCCTAGCGACTGATAGACGCACTAGAGTATAGAAGGAGTAAAGGGCTTATAAACGCCTTTATCCTCTTATAGAGAAAACGATTTTTAGCACGGTTTTAAATTTTATGCCCTTTTTTACTCCGTTGTTTCAAGATATAGTAAGGAAATAACAGGTTACATAGAGAATCCCCCTCTAAAGGAAAGTATACTACTAGTAATAGCCGGAGCCTATATTTCCCAAATATAGCTATACTATATACTAGAGTACTTCTAGACGTAGCTAGAGTAATATAGGCCTCCCTAACGCCGCAGGGAGCTAATGCCAGCACAAGGGCGCCTATAGAACTGTACTACAGTAGCTAGGACCTTATAAGCCTTTTAAGGCTATATAGAGGAATTAGGTGATTCCAGAGGGCTGTAAAGTAGCCGGTACTATTAACTGGTCTTATAAGCTAATCAGGCTAAGCCAGGCCTTCTATATATATAGTATAGAATATATATATAGGGGTAGAGGGTAGCTTAGTAAAAAGCTCCCTTAGGTTGTAGGCCTAAAAGCCTGATAAAAGACTGAAAGCCACTAACTGGTAGGGCTTTAGTAAGTCCGTCAGCCAGCATACACTTAGTATTAAGATATATAATAGTAACTATTTTAGCCTTAACCTGCTCTCTAACGTACCGGAATTTCAGCAGGGTATGCTTAGTTCTAGTATATAGCGCTGGGTCATTAGCCACCGTTATAGAGCCCTGATTATCTCCATAGAGAGTAATAGGGTAGTCTATAGGTCTGTAAAGTTCAGAAAATAGCCCTATAATCCACTGTACTTCGCGTATAGCCTCTGTAAGTCCATCAGTTTCAGCTTCCAGGGTAGAGAGAGCAATAGTAGTAGCTCTTTTCGTTTTCCAGCTAATAGGCCCACCGGCTAACTTATATAGATAGCCGTAGGTGGATTTACTAGTAGCCTTATCCCCTGCAAAATCAGAATCACTAAAGCCTATAGGGACTAGACTACTATTAATTATAGAAGTCCGGCTACTACCTTTACTATTTCTAGAATCTACTATAGTAGTAGAGGTAGTAGTTAGGGGCCTAGACCCTTCCTTAGAGTGAAAGTCTCTACTAAGCTTAGTAGTTATATTACTACTATTACTAAGCTTAGGCCCTAGATCAGCTACTATATTTCCGTTACAGCTAAAACAGATGCTATAGTCTTTAGTACTATTAAGATACTTAAAAAGATTTTTAGCAGCGTTTAAGTGTGATTTTGTAGGTCTATTTAAAGACCTAGACAGCTACTGTACGGTAAAGCTAATATCTACCCTAGTAAGGAGCATTATATACATAGCTGTTCCTACTAGGCTTTGATAGAGCTTAATTTCCGTAGAATTACAGAGGTGGCTAGCAATATCTTCCTCTAGTTGAAGTTGACTTACTAGCCCCGGCTATAAGGGAATAGATATAGGCTTAAAATCGGCTAAGTTAAAGCGGCTAACCGCCTCTTCTACATACTATGACTGGTTAAGCTACAGGCGCCTATTAGGTCTATCCCTTATAATTTGCACGCCTAGGAAATAGGCGGCAGGCCCTAAGTCTTCTATAGCGTAGACCTTATTAAGCCGTTTCTTTAAATCAGTTATATAGCCTATATTAGGCCCTATAAATAGATAGTTATCTATATAGGTAACGATAAAGTGGCAGGTTTTAGCATTATAGAAGACCCCTGGATCTGAAATAAGAGGGAGATAGCCTAGGCTCTTAAGTAAGATTTTAAGCTTATCTTGCCACTCTCTAGGGCTTTGTTTCAGACTGTATAACGCTTTAGATAGTTTAATAATATTAGGAGTAGAAGGATTATAGCCGTATTTCAGTAAAAGCTTATAAATAGCCTTATTAGAAGCCGCTAGGTCTAATAGTCCTTTAGGGATTTCCATATATATTTCTTCTCTAAGAGCGCTATTAAGAAATGCCCTTATAAAGTCAGCTTGTTCTATTTCCCAGTCTAGAACAGCACCTATAGCTAGAAGTATACGCCAAGTAGGTGGTATACTAGTAGAGGCGTAGGTTACAGTATAATCTAGGCCTTCTACCTGTATAAAGCCCCTAGCTACTAACCGAGATTTATACTTAATAGGCCTATTTTTAGCGTCCTTTTTAACCTTAAGAACGTTTCGACAGGTAATAAGCTTACAGTTAGAAGGTAATAGACTCCTAGGTAGGAATTTAAAAACCCCTAGCTCTAATAACTAGATAAATTCCTTGGTAATAGCCTCTAACCACTTACTACGCTCATCTTTAGGTAGTTTTAAGACTTGCTTATAAGTAGTAGGCGTACTATCCTTAGATATTACCCTTTTTCGAGCCTTATAGACAAAAGACAGTATATAGCTACTAGTCTTAGCTAAAAGCTTGTAGTAATCAAGCTGCATTTTATCCCCCTCTGAAATAAGATCACTATTATCAAGAGGATCGTTTGTTATAGGCTGATTAGGCGCTATAACTTCTATAGGCTTAGGTGCAAAAATAGGCTCTATAGTTTGGGGAAACGCCTCTGGTAATTCAGGCTTTCTAATAGATATAGTAGGCCTAGTAGACTCTACTATAACCGGATTTATAGGCTTATCCGGTGAGGTTTCATCTAATTCACTATCGGAAGAAGATTCGTAGGGTTCTAGCTTACTAGGTCCTATTTCTATACTAATAGGCTTTTCAGTATTAAGATTAGAAGGGTCCGGGCTAACAGCCCCCTCTAAATCTAAGTCTAGGTCTACTAATTCCCCCTCTAAAGCCGTATTATCAGTAGGCTAACTTAGTACTGTATTATCCTCTATGAACTTAACAGTAGAGGTTTTAAGTACTGCTCTTCTAGACAGTATAAATACTAGGTAGGTCTTAGAACCTAATACCGCTAGTAATTTATACTCTTCCGTTCTAGAGGTAAATTTTAACGATTTAGACCGTTTTTCTAAAGGTATAATCGCCTCTCCTCTAGCGCCTATAGCCCTATAGCGCTCTAGGTTAGGTATATGTGGAATACCAGGCTCTAGCTCGTCAAATAGCGCCTGGAAAGGAGTGGTTTCCTTATTAGTTATAGCTGTACTATTAACTAATTCCACTACAGCCTCCAGTATAAAGCACCATAAATACTAGGGTAAAGCGCTACTAAGAATAGTACACCTTATACGGTCTAGTATAACTCTAACTGATCGTTCTACTAAGCCGTTCTGCTCGTAGATATAGGGGGCAGAAGTGCTAAATTTAATACCCCTTTTAGCTAACCAAGTAGTTAATAAATCAGTTATTTCAGTGCCTCCGTCAAAGTGGAATTTAGTAGGATATCTACCAAATCCATTCCTTAGGCCCCTAAAAAAGCCCTTAATAGCGTTAGCTACTATAGGGCCTGAATTATTAGGTAGGTTAAAAACCCACCTATACCTACTTTTACGGTCAACTAGAAGTAAGACTATAGGGTTTCTATTATAAGGCCTAGGCCTAATTTTAACAGTATCCCCCTCTATTGAGTCTAAGACCCTAGGTAGGTCAGGTATTAGAGCCTTACTAACCCTTCTCACTGCTTTACCTCAATCATAGCTAGAGCAGTGAAAATCAGCTTCCTTTATTTTATCAAAATTAGGCAGCCCTTTAGTAATACTAGAGGTCTTTTTCAAAAGACGTAGGCCTATATGGCCTAGCCTAACGTGCCATAATTTAGCTAAATTAAGTAGATTATAGTAATCTCGCTAACCTATATTAGGCTCCTTTAAAGTAGGGCTAGATATAGCCTTTTCTACTTTATTCCCCTCTATAACTGGCTCTCTTAGCATACAGGGCAGGTCTCCAGTGCCAGTTAAGGGCTCAGGCTCCCTAGTCTTACGGGGACTTTAATAGGGGGCCTAGGCAGTGGCTAAGGGCTCTACAGGCCTACAGGGCCTTTTCCCCCTTAAAGAAGGTCCTACACCTTCTAAAGTAGTACCCTTAGCCAGAGAATTCCTTAGCTTATAGCGCTTATTAGGCTCTATAGCTTCGGATACTATAGCATCCTCTATAATAGGTCTATAGTCTTCCTTTCTAATAGAATTAGAAGGAATTTCCACTACTATCTTATTACGCTGCGGCTCTATACTTTTAGTAGTATAACTAGAAAGGCCTAAAGGAAAAGCAAAATTTGCATGTAATATAGGCTTAGAGCTACCTTTAACGTTAAGAAAAAATCCTGATTTCTTAAAGTCTAGTACAGCTATACAGCGTCTATCACCCCCGTAAAGGGTTTCCTTTATAAGGCAACCTCCCGAATCATAGTGCCTAACCCCGCTAACAATATTTATATCAATATTAGGTAGGTATAAAACGTTATCTAATACTAATTTAGTATAGGTAGGGGGGGCCTTTCTAGATAGTACTTCTAGTGTAATAGAGCCTATACCAGCCAGGCTTACAGGGCCATTTCCAGTGTTAATAGGGCGTAACTGGCCTGTATTAGGCATAAAGGTAGTAAACCGCTCTTTACTATTACTGATATAGTCCGTAGATCCTGTATCGTATAGCCAACTATTATAAAGAGCGGGGTCTCTAGGGCGTCTTCTAGGCTTATTATCTTTATATTTTGCCTTGTTATTAGAAAAGGTTTTTAGGCCTTTTCCTTTAAAGTCCTTACGCTTCTTATACCCTTTTAACGCTAATAGCTATGCTAATTGGGTATCAGAATCGCTAGAAGAACTAGAATTGGAACTAGAGTCGGATTCCTCTTCTTCTTCTATAGCTAGGTTATAGGACCCTAGCATAAAGGAGGCCTGTTCGGCACTTTTAGCACTATAATTCTGCCCTTCAACATTATAACTAGCCTTCTTCTTACCCTTTTTCTTATTTTTACCCTTCTTACTAGGGTTAGAATTTGAATTAGGGGTTGAATTAGAGCTATTAGCTACGTGAGCTGCTCTATACGCCTCTGTAGCCGGGTTCCTAGATTCTTCTAAAATATCAGCCATTAGATATTCTATATTAAGGCTAGAGGCTGTAAGGCCTAGCATTCTAGCCTGTCTTATAGAGCTCTTTTAGCGTAATACCCAGCTAGGAAACTTAGATTCTAGAGCCTTAAAATACTGATTTAGTATTAAAGAGGGATCTATATCTATTTTAGCCATGGTAAGCTTAGCAAGATAGCCGTTAAATTCAGCGTTAAAAGCTGATAAGCCTTTTTTATAGGTAAAGGTAAGGGCGTGGAATTCGTTATAGACGTCCTCCTTTTTAGACTCTATAGGTCGGCTATACTGCCTAACAAGCAGCTTAAAGGCCTTAGAAGGTATATGAATCCACGATATAGCAGCCCTAGGGCCACTAGATAAGCTATCACGTAGAAGCATTAAAAGAACAGCTTGATCAGAGTCACTATAAGTGTTAGATATATCAGGGTTTTCTAAAAAATTAGATATCCCTAACGCTCTTAGCACTATACTTAAAGCCTGAATCCACTGTTCAAAATTGCTTTCCCCACTAAGCTTACTATCGTCCGGTATAGTATAGGCCTTTTTAGAAAGCTCCTTTACTATACTACTAGTCATAGTATCCTTAAAGCCTTCCTTAGACCCTGTATCTATAGGGGGGTCTAAATTACTAGTAGCTGTATTATCTATAGCCGGCCCTAGATAGGGCTCTTTCCTAGGGGGACGTGGAGGAGAATCTAAATCCATAGTACCGCTAAAAGGATCAAATCTAGGACTATAGCTAGTTTTTCCAATAGTAGCAGCCACAGCGTTACTACTATTAGTTAAAGAAGCTAAAGTAGAAGATATATTCTTTATAGCGCTAACGCTATCCTCAACAGAGGCTTTTAGGGTATTTAGACTTAAAAGTAGTGTTTTTATATCACTAGATTAGCTAGCTATAACTCGCTCATGAGATTTTATATACTATTTTAGGACTTCTATAACCTCGCTATAGTCTTCGTCATCTTCCTTATCTTCTGATAGGGTTCGTATAGGTGGTGGAGGCCTAGAAGATTGCCCTGGATCAGCTGGGTTACTAGCCCTTTTAGGCGCTATACCCTTCCCTTTAGCTTAATCCGCCATTGTAAATAGGCTACTATTTACTTTATAGTACTAGCTAAAGCACTTAATTAGCTTCCAGTTCACTAAAGCTAATTAGCTAGCTTACTAATTATAGTAGTGATTTTCTAGGCTAGTCTTAGCGCTTAGTAGGTTTATAGCGCTGCCTACTTGCTACTTAGTAGGGCTTTCTAGTAGAAATTCTAAACTAGGCTCTAAGATAGGGACTAGAGACTTCGACGTAGGGACTTAACTACCGCCTATAGATATATCTATAGAAAGGGCTCTATAGTAGGGAAATATAGGTCTTTAGCGCTAGAAATTCTAAAACGCTAGCCTTTCTACTTCCAGCTATAAGTAGAAAGGTCTTTTAGTATAGGTAAGTATACTAGCCTAAGTGTATAAGAGCCCCAAATGCTCGTTAATACTATAGGACTTAGATTTCTTAGCGATTTCTCCTTCTAGATTTTCAGGCTTTTTAGTCCTTAAATAGCCTTCAATAAGATGTAATATATAGCTTTTTAGGGCTAATATAGTACTATATTTTCAGCTATAAGAGGCTTAAATAGCCCTATATATATAGGCAGAGGTAGCGCTTTGAAATTGGACTCCAACGATAACTATCCTACAGGCTATCCGGGCTTATAACCTATTGGAATGGGTAATCCTATATAAGGATCTGTAACCACTATAGCCTACTAGTAGTAGTCGTATAGGGTACGTAGGGGCAGCAACAGCGTTGATATGGCCTAAATAGCACTTCCTAGGTATGTGCTAATATAGTAAAGTAGGGCCCTTTACTGTATTCCCTCTATAAAAGTCCTTATATAACGGTATAGTTATAGGCTATAGCGCTATATTATAGGGGCTTTAAGCTTATATATCACGGCTTTTAGTGGGTCTTATAGGCCTATAAGGCTTATAGTTGTAGGTAACGTAGTAACTTGATTTCTAGTCCAAGTAGGTAAGGCTTCGCAATTTCCTTCCCTATATATACCCTCCGGGACCGTTCCTGCCTTCTATACGGCAGGAGCGCCTTAGTAGGTGCATGGCGCCTTCCTGGAAAACCAAATAAGCTGGCGATTCTAAAAAATCGACTTACGGCTACCTAAGCTGCAGGGTAAGCCGCACGACTTTTCCTGTAAGTTCTGTTTTCGCTCCTGCGGTGCAGGGTAGGTACAGGGTAGGTAGGTGACCTAGTAGAAGAGCCTTTTAAGGCTATTTCTAGCGCTTATACAGCCTAAGGAGGCTGTCTCCACAAAAGTGGGGCATAAATCTAAAAATAGAAAAGCCTTTTAAAGCCATTTCTAGGCTATATAGTGGAATATAAAGCTTAGTCAGCAGTATCCACAAAAGTGGGTCCACCCTCAGAATATAGCTATATATCTGGTAGTTCGAGAACTGAAATCCGTTTTGCCTAAGCTATAACCGTTAGAGCGCTATAGCTTATTTTGTACGTTTAACAATAGCTAGCCAATCTAGTGATATAAAAACACTACTTTTAAGTCTAAATACCCTAAAAGCCTCTGTCGAGGATAGCGTTAGCGCTATAAAGAATATATCTTCTACTTTAGCTTCTCTAACTAATAGTAGCAATGCCACTGCTCCTGGAAAGACTAGCTATAGTCCTAGATTTGATCCTTTTAGCGGTACTATGGATTTAGATTCTCCTTTATATCCCTCTAGGAAAGAGCCCTATCTAGGGCCGGCTATAGATAATACAGCTACTGGTAACTTAGACCCCCCTATAGATATAGGGTCTAAGGAAGGCTTTAAGGATACTATTACTAGTAGTATAGTAAAAGAGCTTTCTAAAAAGGCCTATACTATACCGGACGATAGTAAGCTTAGCGGGGAAAGCAATTTTGAACAGTGGATTCAGGCTTTAAGTATAGTGCTAAGAGCGTTAGGGATATTTAATTTTTTAGAGAACCCTAATATATCTAACACTTATAGTAACTCTGATCAAGCTGTTCTTTTAATGATTCTACGCAATAGCTTATCTAGTAGCCCTAGGGCTGCTATATCGTGGATTTATATACCTTCTAAGGCCTTTAAGCTGCTTGTTAGGCAGTATAGCCGACCTATAGAGTCTAAAAAGGAGGATGTCTATAACGAATTCCACGCCCTTACCTTTAGTACCTATAGAAAAGGCTTATTGGCTTTTAACGCTGAACTTAACGGCTATCTTGCTAAGCTTACCATAGCTAAAATAGATATAGATCCCTCTTTAATACTAAATTAGTATTTTAAGGCTCTTGAATCTAAGTTTCCTAGCTAGGTATTACGCCAAAAGAGCTCTATAAGACAGGCTAGAATGCTAGGTCTTATAGCATCTAGCCTTAATATAGAATATCTAATGGCTGATATTCTAGAAGAATCTAGGAACCCGGCTATAGAGGCGTATAGAGCAGCTTACATAGTAAATAGCTCTAATTCAACCCCTAATTCAAGTTCTAACCCTAGTAAGAAGGGTAAAAATAAGAAAAAGGGTAAGAAGAAGGCTAGTTATAATATTAAAGGGCAGAATTATAGTGCTAAAAGTACTGAATAGGCCTCCTTTGTACTAGGGTCCTATAACCTAGCTATAGAAAAAGAAGAAGAGGAATCCGACTCTAGTTCCAATTCTAGTTCTTCTAGCGATTCTAATACCCAATTAGCACAGCTATTAGCGTTAAAAAGGTAAAAGAAGCGTAAGGACTTTAAAGGAAAAGGCCTAAAAACCTCTTCTTACAAGGCAAAATATAAAGATAATAAGCCTAGAAGACGCCCTAGAGACCCTACTTTTTATAATAGTTGGCTAAACAATATAGGATCTACGGACCATATCAGTAATAGTAAAGAGCGGTTTACTACCTTTACGCCTAACATAGGCTAGTTACGCCTTATTAACACTGGAAATGGCCCTGTAAACCTGGCTGGTATAGGCTCTATTACACTAGAAGTATTATCCAGAAAGGCCCCCCCTACCTATACTAAATTAGTATTAGATAACGTTTTATACCTACCTAATATTAATATAAATATTGTTAGTAGGGTTAGGCACTATGATTCGGGAGGTTGCCTTATAAAGGAAACCCTTTATATGGGTGATAGATGCTGTATAGCTATACTAGACTTCAAAAAATCAGGATTTTTTCTTGACGTTAAAGGCAGCTTTAAGCCTATATTACAAGCAAATTTTGCTTTTCCTTTAGGCTTTTCTAGTTAAACTACTAAGAGTTTGGAGCTATAGTATAATAAGATAGTAGTGGAAATTCCTTCTAATTCTATTAGAAAGGAAGACTATAGACCTATTATAGAGGATGCTATAGTATCCGAAGCTATAGAGCCTAAAAAGTGCTATAAGCTAAGGAACTCTCTGGCTAAGGGTACTACTTTAGAAGGTATAGGACCTTCTTTAAGGGGGAAAAGGCCCCGTAGGCCTATAGAGCCCTTAGCTACTGCCTAGGCCCCCTATTAAAGTCCCTGTAAGACTAGGGAGCCTAAGCCCTTAACTAGCACTAGAGACCTGCCCTGTATGCTAAGAGAGCTAGTTATAGAGGGGAATAAAGTAGAAAAGGCTATATCTAGCCCTACTTTAAAGGAGCCTAATATAGGTCAGCGAGTTTACTATAATCTACTTAATTTAGCTAAATTGTAGCACGTTAGGCTAGGCCATATAGATAGATTCTATTACGCTATCTGATCCCCGTAGGGGATATCTAGGTAGGCTGAACTAGTGCTATAGGAAAACCGTATAACGGGTGAAAAACCTATAACTGTATATAGGAGAGAAGGGGGGTATAATAGGGGGTAGGCCAATCTTTACCAGAGTAGATACCGCCCCTTTAGGAGTATGAAAACATACTGCCTAAAGGGGTATAGGCTAGACTGCTCCTAGCCTCTGAGTAACAGAGTATTCTGGCAGTCTAGTAGCAATATGGCGAACTAGGGGGCGTATAGCGCTGCCGCCCCCTTTTTCAAGTCTATAGAGAAAGCTATATGTATCCCCTCTTTCCCTCTCCTTAAAGGAGGCTAAAGGGTAGGCTAGGCAACCGTTGAATATATGTCGGATGTCCTCTGTAGCTAGGTAGTAGCAGCAGAGGGGGTTATTAACCCTAGGTACCTTATAGGTATATAGGAATCCCCTTAGGCCTATCTTCCCTATATAGGCCTGTATTAGCAGCGAGCTTTTGGCCTTAGAGAGGTTATAGTAGCGTCTTTGGAAGGCCTTTTTAAAGGCCTTAGCTAGGTTCTTCTCTTGAAAGGTAGCCTTAGCTGATTTCTCTAAGAGGCTCTCTATATAGGGGCCGTAACTAGAGGCCCTAGCCTCCTATAGATAGCGATCCTTCTAGGCGGTATAGAGGGGTTCTTCGTTAATAGCCTTCCTTAGTTGTTAGTAGTACTACTAGGCTATTACCTCCCCCTTTCTTTCTTGCTTTGTACGCCCTTTTAGGGGGAGGCTGGTCCTAGGGGTCCTGTTTCTAAGGGTAAGGCGTAGGGCTTCCTTCTGCTTAGCCACCTCTTTCCCTATAGCCCTATTTATTCTAGCTTAGCTAGAGAAGGAGAGGGCATTAAGGTAGAGGTTAAGGGGAGGGACGTTAGCCTTATAGTAGAGGCTTCGGACCGGTGTCCTTTTATAGGCCCCTATAACCCTCCTTAGGGCCTTGTTTTTAGATGCTAGTAGGCCTCTAGTTATACCTCGTAGTCTGTTTAGTGTTACAGGTATAGGGGTATGCCAGGCTAAGGCTGCATAGGCTAGGACCGGCCTTATTACTGCTATATATAGGAGCCTAGTCTTTTCGATTCCAGGTCCCTAGGTCTTCCCAGCTAGCCTAGTAATAGCAAGGGACTGCGTTTTTAGCTTCTGCCGTAGGGTGCTAGCATAGGCCTTCTAGGTAAGCTTAGAGTCTAGCTAAACCCCTAGAAAACAGGCCTCTATAGCTAGTTATAAGGGGGGGGAGTCCCCTGCTAGTTCTAGGTTAATAAGGTCGGTCTAGGGCCTCCTTCTAGGAGGGAAGTATATAAGCTTGCTCTTTACTACTAAGAAGGTAACTCTAGCGGTTATTGCCTAGTCTAGGTACTCTTTCTAGGCCTCTTCTAGCTACCTAACTGTTATTGTAGCTTCCCTGCTAAAGGCTAGTAGGTTAGTATCCTCTATATAGCCTATAGTAGAGATAGTAGGGTATTTTCTTTCTAGTCTTTCGTATAGGGGGCAGAGGTATAGGACTAAGAGGATTGGTAAAAGTGGTAAGCCTTAGGGTACTCCTGTTGGTACTGGGATTTACTGGCTTTTTTAGCCGTTAAATAGGAGGCTGGTAGTCCTAGAGGAGAGGAATTCCTTTAGCTAGGATAGTAGCTAGGTAGGTAGCCCTAGCTGGTCTAGTATAGCTAGGAGCCTGTTATAAGGGATACTGTCGAAATACCCTAATAGGTCTAGCTATAGGAGGGAGGCCCCGGTTTTATACTTCTATACCTCCTAGATCTAAGCTATAAGGAGGTATATAGCCAATTCGGTGGATTTATAGCGGCAGTAGCCCTGTTACGTTGCTAGAATTAGCTTAAAAGCCTTAGCTATATCCCTTATCTTAGTCCCTATAACTTTCTCTAGGACCTTACTAATGTAGTTAAGTAGGGCTATAGGGCAGTAGCCTCTAGGGGTATTATAGGTGTCTAGCTGTTTTCCTGGTTTAGGGAGGACGATAGTAACCGCTTTCTTATATTCCTATAGAAAGAAGCTATAAAGGAAGGATTTTGAGGCTAGTATAGTAAGGGCCTTATATAAGGGGTCGCTATAGGCCTTTAGAAAGCCTATAGGGAGTTTGTTAGGTCCTTGTACTTTCTAGGGTTTTATGGTTTTAATAGCCTCTTTTATATCGTCTGGCCTAACCGTCTAGCTAACTAGTAGCCTAGGGCCTATTAGGGGTTCCTCTAGGCTATCCTTTTAGGGGGAGAGGGGGAAGAAGTATGCTAAAAGGGCCTCTACCTTCTCCTAGAAGGTACTAGCTTGTCTAAGGGTTAGTAGCTTAGGAGGGGGTAGGGCAGTAGTGCTTCGTAGCCTAGCCTATCTTTCTAGTTGCTAGAGCTTCTCTGGCTTTTCTCTAGCCTTTTATAGAAAGGCCCTTTAGGTCTTCCTCTTACTCTCTCTTATAGCCTTTATTTACTCCCTCTAGGCTAACTTATAGGCGGTAAGAAGGGCCTAGTTGCTAGAGGAGCGTTAGAGCTGTCTTTCTGCCCTTTTTCTCTCCTAGACTGCCTAGTAGATTTCGTTGTTCTACTAGGGGGCACTCTTCCTTCTAGTAGTTGCTAGGGTTCCTTTAGGGGTTATAGCCCTAGCAATGCGCTGGAGTTCCTCTAATAGTCGCCTATAGGCCTCCTAGAGCTTAGCTAGGTTAGAGAGGCGTAATAGATATCTATAGCCCTCTATATTGTATATTAGGGAGCTAGCCTCTCTTACTACCCCCTTTTTATCTATCTTCTTCTACTGGAATTAGGGGGGCGGTAGTAGGGTTTCTATAGTCTCTAAGTTAATATCTAGTACCTAGGGGTAGTAGTCTAAGCGTAAGTATATATCTAAGCCAGTATAGGAGTAGGTAAGGCTGCTGCTAAGCTAGAAGTAGTCGATAGTAGAGGCCCTGCCTGCTTAGCTCCCCTGTAGCGCCCTAGTTATAGCGCCGTAGGGGGTACGGAGGATAAGCCCCTGCTCTACTATTAATAGCAATAGGTCTTCTAACCTAGGGCTAAAGCGGTTATGTTGGTCCTAAAGGGGGTGGTAAAGGTTAAAGTCCCTAGCTAGAAGGTAAAGGCCTAGGTAAGCGTTGATCTTCCCCCTTATTTCTTCTATAAGGGGGGTTAAGCTAGCCTAGGGTTAGGGGTTGTTATATAGGGACCAGACTATAAAGGGGCTGTTCTTAGTCTATATAGTAGCCCTAGCTGAGTCTAAGCTAGAGCTATAAGTCTATGTTACTAGCAGGAGTGATTTATAGATATAAAGTAAGGCCCGTCCGTTAGGGGTGAAAATAAGGTAGTAGGGGGCTAATCTAGGGCAGTAGGTAGAGTGCTGTACCTACCTATTAATCTAGGGTTCTTATATAGCGAGTATTTCTTCTTTTACTGTAGAAAGTAGTACTTCCTATACCTCCTTCGAGCCCTATACGTTCTAGAGGCATACCTTTATATCTCTATCTCCTCTAGCTATATAGTAGGCGGTGGTTATTATATAGTAGTAGCGTTAGCTAGTCTAGTATCTAGGTCTAGTCTAGGTCTAGTATCTAGGGGTCTAGGGGTTCCTATAGGCTCTAGGGTTCTAGTAGGTCCGGTAGCCCCTTTAGGGCTTATAGCTAGCGTAGAGGAAGGGGGGGTTTAGCCGCTTAGATGGCTAAAGTAGGTAGTAATTATGCTCTGGTTAGGGGTTAACCCTCTTAATACTAGTAGTCGGCTCCTCTATCTCTTCCCTAAGACTATAGTATAGCCTTCCTCTCCCTCCTCTTATAATAGGGCCTGCTAAGGGGGGTATTGCTGCTATTATTGCTGTTGCTGCTGTTCCTATTAGTACTGGTATAGGGGCGGTTAGTTAACGTTAAAGGCCTTAGGCCTAGAACGTAGATATCCCTTAGCCTATGCCTATGCCTCTTTTAGACAGGGGCAGGCCTCTAAACGGGTATAGTAAGCTTAGTGGCAGTTACGGCAGCGGGGTGCCCTAGAGCAGGTAGGGGCTTCTAACGTAGTATGGCTGTTAGCGCTACAGTTATAGCAGATCTCTTCTTTGCTCCGGCATATCTTAGCCCTATAGCCCTATTTCCAGTACTATAGGCATTAGATAGGCTTAGCTTTATCGATCTAGGGCTCTACTTCTAGGGCTTAGCAGCTCTAGAAGACCCCCTCCTTATAGGCTTTCTAGGCTACTTCTAGGGAGGTAAAGGCTATTAGTACCTTAACCCTAGTCTATTCTAGCCCTTAAGGGTGCTAGACCTTTGCCTTAACTGCCGTAGGGTATTACTTCTTAGCTTCTTCTAGTAGGCCTTCCTCTATAACCTAGTTATAGACTATAAGGCCCTTAACTGCTACTACCTAGGTTGTAGTATATAGAGAGGCCTTCTTACTAAAGGCCCTTATAACCTAGGTAGTATTGCTCTTTAGGCTCTTCTTTATCTCTATATTCTCTATAACTAGAAAGAGGTTACTGCTAAAGAGCGTCCGGACCCCCTAAACTACTAGGCTAGAAGCCTGTTAAATAGCCTGTACTACCTCTAGGGCAGATTTAGCAAGTACCTATTACTAGGCTAAGCCTAGTCGGATAAGTACCTAGCGCTCTAGGCTAGGCCTAGTTACTTTGCTAGCTGTTAGCTTACTAGCTATATTAGCCTAGGTCAGGGCTATAGGCTAGGAGTAGCTAGGCTATTACTACTGTTACTGCTATTATTGCTAGTAGTAGCTAGGCTGCTAAGGGTGTTGCTAGTACTATAGCTTAGGCGTTACTAGGGTAGTAAGGCGGTTTTAGGGTACTAGGGCTGCTGCTTTTATAGCTAGGGCTCCTTTAGGCAGGTCCTAGAGCAGGGCTATAAGGGCAATTTGCCTGGCTTTAGTAGTTGCTTCTACTATACTATAGAAGTTAGTACTATCTTTAGCTAGGCTAATTATCCGGTCTAGGAGGCTAGAGAGCGTAAGGGCGAGCTTAGGGGGGCTAAGGGCAGCCTAGGTAGTTTTCTTGGTTATTAGGGCGATATGGTCAGCTTTGGCAGTACTATTGTTGCTTCCTTCTTTCCCTATATTTTTCTCTGATATTTTCCCTAGCTTTTTCGAGGTCTTCTAGCTAGAAGGGGTCGGGGCTAGGGCGTACTAGCTGCCGTTTAGGCCCCTAAGGAAAGGGGCAAAGACGTTAGTTAAAGGGGGGGTACTGATTATAGGGGCATTGATAGTAGGGAGGGCGCTAGAGCTAGATGCTATAGGTGCTATAGTTATAGCGCCTATAGCAGTCTCCTTAGCAGTAGTAGAGGTAGTAGTTTAGCGATCTTCCATTTCTATATCGTTGTTTAGGTAGTCTATACTAAGGGGTTGGTAGTCCATGCTTAGAGGCTGGCTTAAAGGGTTGTTATTATTATTATTAGCCATAGGTAGGGCAAGGTTGCCAGGGCACAGAGCCGCATTAGTAGCCTATACGCAAGGAAATTACAGTTGCAAGAGGGCAGCTAGGCTCGCCATTTTCTGCATTTTCGCACGCCTAGGGCTGTCGTACAACCGACAGCGCTACAGCGAAAATTGGCAGGCGTTATGTCCTCAATCGGACGGTTCGAATGGATGTGGTTGCACGCGATTTGGTGTAGTGTTGACCAAAAACTCGTTTTTCGTTTTTAGGTGTCGGTCAGGCTAGGCCATATAGGCCTACGTCTTTTGAAAAAGACCTCTAGTATTACTAAAGGGCTGCCTAATTTTGATAAAATAAAGGAAGCTGATTTTCACTTCTCTAGCTGTGATTAAGGTAAAGCAGTGAGAAGGGTTAGTAAGGCTTTAATATCTAACTCACCTAGGGTCTTAGACTTAATAGAGGGGGATACTATTAAAATTAGGCCCAGGCCTTATAATAGAAACCCTATAGTCTTACTTCTAGTTAACCGTAAAAGTAGGTATAGGTGGGTTTTTAACCTACCTAATAATTCAGGCCCTATAGTAGCTAACGCTATTAAGGGCTTTTTTAGGGGCCTAAGGAATGGTTTTGGTAGATATCCTACTAAATTCCACTTTGACGGAGGTACTGAAATAACTGATTTATTAACTACTTGGTTAGCTAAAAGAGGTATTAAATTTAGCACTTCTACCCCCTATATCCATAAGCAGAACAGCTTAGTAGAACGATTAGTTAGAGTTATACTAGACTATATAAGGTATACTATTCTTAGTAGCGCTTTACCCTAGTATTTATAGTGCTTTATACTAGAGGCTATAGTGGAATTAGTTAATAGTACAGCTATAACTAATAAGGAAACCACTCCTTTCCAGGCGCTATTTGACGAGCTAGAGCCTGGTATTCCACATATACCTAACCTAGAGCGCTATAGGGCTATAGGCGCTAGAGGAGAGGCTATTATACCTCTAGAAAAACGGTCTAAATCGTTAAAATTTACCTCGAGAACGGAAGAGTGTAAATTACTAGCGGTATTAGGTTCTAAGACCTACCTAGTATATATACTGTCTAGAAGAGCAGTACTTAAAACTGTTAAACGTACAAAATAAGCTATAGCGCTCTAACGGTTATAGCTTAGGCAAAACGGATTTCAGTTCTCGAACTACTAGATATATAGCTATATTCTGAGGGTGGACCCACTTTTGTGGATACCGCTGACTAAGCTATATACTCCACTATATAGCCTAGAAATAGCTTTAAAAGGCTTTTCTATTTTTAGATTTATGCCCCACTTTTGTGGAGACAGCCTCCTTAGGCTGTATAAGCGCTAGAAATAGCCTTAAAAGGCTCTTCTACTAGGTCACCTACCTACCCTGTACCTACCCTGCACCGCAGGAGCGAAAACAGAACTTATAGGAAAAGTCGTGCGGCTTACCCTGCAGCTTAGGTGGCCGTAAGTCGATTATTTAAAATCGCCAGCTTATTTGGTTTTTCGGGAAGTGGCCATGCACCTACTAAGGCGCTCCTGCCGTGTGGAGGGCAGGAACGGTGCCGGAGGGTATATGTAGGAAAGGAAATTGCAAAGCCTTACCTACTTGGACTAGAAATCAAATTACTACGTTACCTACAACTATAAGCCTTATAGGCCTATAAGACCCACTGAAAGCCGTGATATATAAGCTTAAAGCCCCTATAATATAGCGCTATAGCCTATAACTATACCGTTATATAAGGACTTTTATAGAGGGAATACAGTAAAGGGCCCTACTTTACTATATTAGCACATACCTAGGAAGTGCTATTTAGGCCATATCAACGCTGTTGCTGCCCCTACGTACCCTATACGACTACTACTAGTAGGCTATAGTGGTTATAGATCCTTATATAGGATTACCCATTCCAATAGGTTATAAGCCCGGATAGCCTGTGGGATAGTTATCGTTGGAGTCCAATTTCAAAGCGCTACCTCTGCCTATATATATAGGGCTATTTAAGCCTCTTATAGCTGAAAATATAGTACTATATTAGCCCTAAAAAGCTATATATTACATCTTATTAAAGGCTATTTAAGGACTAAAAAGCCTGAAAATCTAGAAGGAGAAATCGCTAAGAAATCTAAGTCCTATAGTATTGACGAGCATTTGGGGCTCTTATACACTTAGGCTAGTATACTTACCTATACTAAAAGACCTTTCTACTTATAGCTGGAAGTAGAAAGGCTAGCGTTTTAGAATTTCTAGCGCTAAAGACCTATATTTCCCTACTATAGAGCCCTTTCTATAGATATATCTATAGGCGGTAGTTAAGTCCCTACGTCGAAGTCTCTAGCCCTTAGAGCCTAGTTTAGAATTTCTACTAGAAAGCCCTACTAAGTAGCAAGTAGGCAGCGCTATAAACCTACTAAGCGCTAAGACTAGCCTAGAAAATCACTACTATAATTAGTGAGCTAGCTAATTAGCTTTAGTGAACTAGAAGCTAATTAAGTGCTTTAGCTAGCACTATAAAGTAAATAGTAGCCTATTTACAATGGCGGATCAAGCTAAAGGGAAGGGTATAGCCCCTAAAAGGGCTAGTAACCTAGCTGATCTAGGGCAATCTTCTAGGCCTCCACCACCTATACGAACCCTATTAGAAGATGAGGAAGATGGCGAAGACTATAGCGAGGTTATAGAATTCCTAAAACAGAATATAAAATCTTATGACCGAGTTATAGCTAGCCAATCTAGTGATATAAAAACACTACTTTTAAGTCTAAATACCCTAAAAGCCTTTGTCGAGGATAGCGTTAGCGCTATAAAGAATATATCTTCTACTTTAGCTTCTCTAACTAATAGTAGTAATGCTGCTGCTACTAGAAAGACTAGCTATAGTCCTAGATTTGATCCTTTTAGCGGTACTATGGATTTAGATTCTCCTCCACGTCCCCCTAGGAAAGAGCCCCATCTAGGGCCGGCTGTAGATAATACAGCTACTAGTAATTTAGACCCCCCTATAGATACAGGGTCTAAGGAAGGCTTTAAGGATACTATTACTAGTAGTATAGTAAAGGAGCTTTCTAAAAAGGCCTATACTATACCGGACGATAGTAAGCTTAGCGGGGAAAGCAATTTTGAACAGTGGATTCAGGCTTTAAGTATAGTGCTAAGAGCGTTAGGGATATCTAATTTTTTAGAAAACCCTGATATATCTAACACTTATAGCGACTCTGATCAAGCTGTTCTTTTAATGCTTCTACGTAATAGCTTATCTGGTAGCCCTAGGGCTGCTATATCGTGGATTCATATACCTTCTAAGGCCTTTAAGCTGCTTGTTAGGCAGTATAGCCGACCTATAGAGTCTAAAAAGGAGGACGTCTATAACGAATTCCACGCCCTTACCTTTAGTACCTATAAAAAAGGCTTATCAGCTTTTAACGCTGAATTTAACGGCTATCTTGCTAAGCTTACCATAGCTAAAATAGATATAGATCCCTCTTTAATACTAAATCAGTATTTTAAGGCTCTAGAATCTAAGTTTCCCAGCTGGGTATCACGCCAAAAGAGCTCTATAAGACAGGCTAGAATGCTAGGCCTTACAGCCTCTAGCCTTAATATAGAATATCTAATGGCTGATATTTTAGAAGAATCTAGGAACCCGGCTACAGAGGCGTATAGAGCAGCTCACATAGCTAATAGCTCTAATTCAACCCCTAATTCAAATTCTAACCCTAGTAAGAAGGGTAAAAATAAGAAAAAGGGTAAGAAGAAGGCTAGTTATAATATTAAAGGGCAGAATTATAGTGCTAAAAGTGCTGAACAAGCCTCCTTTATACTAGGGTCCTATAACCTAGCTATAGAAGAAGAAGAAGAGGAATCCGACTCTAGTTCCAATTCTAATTCTTCTAGCGATTCTGATACCCAATTAGCACAGCTATTAGCGTTAAAAGGGTATAAGAAGCGTAAGGACTTTAAAGGAAAAGGCCTAAAAACCTCTTCTAATAACAAGGCAAAATATAAAGATAATAAGCCTAGAAGACGCCCTAGAGACCCCGCTCTTTATAATAGTTGGCTATACAATACGGGATCTACGGACCATATTAGTAATAGTAAAGAGCGGTTTACTACCTTTACGCCTAACATAGGCTAGTTACGCCCTATTAACACTGGAAATAGCCCTGTAAGCCTGGCTGGTATAGGCTCTATTACACTAGAAGTACTATCTAGAAAGGCCCCCCCTACCTATACTAAATTAGTATTAGATAACGTTTTATACCTACCTAATATTGATATAAATATTGTTAGCGGGGTTAGGCACTATGATTCGGGAGGTTGCCTTATAAAGGAAACCCTTTACGGGGGTGATAGACGCTGTATAGCTGTACTAGACTTTAAGAAATCAGGATTTTTTCTTGACGTTAAAGGCAGCTCTAAGCCTATATTATATGCAAATTTTGCTTTTCCTTTAGGCCTTTCTAGTTATACTACTAAAAGTATAGAGCCGCAGCGTAATAAGATAGTAGTGGAAATTCCTTCTAATTCTATTAGAAAGGAAGACTATAGACCTATTATAGAGGATGCTATAGTATCCGAAGCTATAGAGCCTAATAAGCGCTATAAGCTAAGGAATTCTCCGGCTAAGGGTACTACTTTAGAAGGTGTAGGACCTTCTTTAAGGGGGAAAAGGCCCCGTAGGCCTGTAGAGCCCTTAGCCACTGCCTAGGCCCCCTATCAAAGTCCCTGTGAGACTAGGGAGCCTAAGCCCTTAACTGGCACTGGAGACCTGCCCTGTGTGCTAAGAGAGCCAGTTATAGAGGGGAATAAAGTAGTAGAAAAGGCTATATCTAGCCCTACTTTAAAGGAGCCTAATATAGGTCAGCGAGATTACTATAATCTACTTAATTTAGCTAAATTGTGGCACGTTAGGCTAGGCCATATAGGCCTACGTCTTTTGAAAAAGACCTCTAGTATTACTAAAGGGCTGCCTAATTTTGATAAAATAAAGGAAGCTGATTTTCACTGCTCTAGCTGTGATCGAGGTAAAGCAGTGAGAAGGGTTAGTAAGGCTCTAATACCTGACCCACCTAGGGTCTTAGACTCAATAGAGGGGGATACTGTTAAAATTAGGCCTAGTGTCGATTCGCTCTCACTGCAGTGAAAGGCTTCCGGTAGATAGTAAGGAACAAGAACAGCAAGGCAGAGAAAGAGCAAAATAACAAGTACGATTCCTATAGTGATGATTGATGATCTGTTCTCTCCCTCTCTTTCTCGCTCTCCTAGATACGGGGCGTTATAGCCCTGTATCCTGACTAGGGTTGTGCCTAGCGCTAGTATGGGGGTTATGCCCTATATCCAGCTATTCCCTTACTGTGACTAACCTATATTAGCTATAATAGCCTACTAGCAATCGATACTGGCTCTCTTTTCTTTTTGGTTACGGTCTGTCCTTATAGGACATCTTTACCTGCAGTCTGCTACTTAACGTACTTTGTCTATGTAAGATAGGGCATATGTTACGTCCTATAATCAGTTCTTGACGTGCCCTATTCCCGCAAGATAAGTCGTGTGTCGTGTCCTGTAAGTACTATATAAAGTGTATATTACGCTTTGTCTACCGCGATATGTCCGTGTTGCCTGTTACTATACTAATCCTACTATATAACTACCTTCTATCTCCTTCTTCCTTTTCTTTCTTAGCTATAGCCTACCTATCCCTTAACCAATTAACAATGCCCTTTTCTGCCGGTATTATCTTCTTATTATTATATACTCCTAGACCGCCCGCTGTAGAATAAATAGAATAATAGGCCAGCCTGTACTTCCAATATAGTCCTTCTCTTTTAAGTCTTGCTAATAAAAATGTATATATATATAGCCTTCTTGCTCTGCCGCTGCTGCTACTGCGATTCGTCGTTTACTGACCTGCTTATAGCTAACGTAGACTCTCTTTCTAACTCGGATAACTCGGTGTATAATATCCTAGGTAAGTACTTTATTGTTGTCCGCTATACTAGCTTTATTGTCCGTTATATACGCGTTATATCCTACGTATTATCGGTATAGGCGTGTCTTGTTTATTAATATCCTAGCGCGATATAGGTATACCTACTGTACCCCTGGCCCTAGCGCCTATGCTGGCCAAGCTGGCTAAGATCACGCCGGCTGTACGTCGCGCGGCCGCTTGTAAGGCTAAGCAGTGTAAGTTGGCTAAGGCCTATGCTACAGCAGGTAGGACAGCGGCTGCTAAGCGCCGTAAGAAGCGTAAGGAGGCTGTAGCTAATGCCTAGGCCTATAAGCTAGCTAAGAAAGAGGGCCTGTGGTGCTCTAAGCGTACTACTAGTAGCAATGCCGGCAGATATACTACTAATTCTGGCCTTACGGCCGATAAGGACGATAATAACGCCTATAACAGGGCGTATATACCCCCTACTAACATAGAGGAGGAGAAGGGCAGCAGTAGCGACGATAATAGCGTTAATAGCAGTACTAGCGATAATGCTGATAAAGGTAAGGATAGCAGTGCGTATAAGCGCGATAAGGGCGCTTTGTACTACAAAGGTGAGTTTCAAAATACAGCTGTACTTTAGAATATAGCTAACATTTTCGTGATTTCTAGATATACTACTATATAAGTAACAGCACGTTATATCCTACCTCTACGGCCCCCCTGGCATGCCCTACGCCGATATGTGCGTCTACTATGTCCAGGTAGTAATAGCCAGTAAAGGCCAGGGTCCTAACAACGTGTGGCGTTAGGACTAGTATTGCCGGGATTGCGTTAGGGTTATTGGCGGCTATTGTTAGTCCTGCTTGGCCAGTAGTAGTTATAAGCTGCTATAAGCGCTTTATCTTATATAAATGAAACTATAGTCGCGCTCTAATTTGCCTATATAGCTCTACGTTAGCGTGTCCTATTATAGCGCGCTATTTTGAAGTCCTTATGGCTTTTAAGCCCGCCTCTGCCGTAAGTTCTCCCCTCTATCTTCTTAGCAATATACTAACTTGTTAAAAGCTGCTAAAAAGCGGTAGTATAGGGACTAGTAGGAGTAGCAGTCCGCCGTCTACTACGTTCTTATGCTGCCTGGCGGTAGTAAGGAGGAGGTGGACTTGGCGGGGATAGGGAAGGAGGCCTTATAAAAGGCCTATATATAGGCATTGGCCTATATAGCTAAAGCACTTTTATTGTTAGTAGTATAGGGGGAGAAGGAGGAGGAAAATATAAAAATATAAAAAAAATGTAAAAGTATATTGCGCTTTGTCTTATAGTCCTACTGCGCTTATTGCGTTTTGTTCTCTCGTTTTATAGTATGTCCGTGCCTTGTCCTCCTTCCTCTTCTGCGGCGTATTAGTGTATAGCATGTCCTACCCTTGCTGTCTTTCTTTTATCAGCGTACTATGGTTGCTGTACGGCAATTATCGCTGCGTTACCCAACCCTTTATACGTATCTTAGCTGTGTTATTGTCGACTAGCGCTGTAAGTGCCTGGTTAGGCAGTCTTTTTATTATAGCGTCTACTAGGTTATCCTCCCTGTTAATCTACCTAACCTCCTAAATCTCCCTATTCTTATAGCTCTACTATAAAGCTATAATATCGATTATAAGGCGCTTTTCGATAGTACTGCTAAGCTTGATAAGGTACTTATATAGACTAAAAGAGTCTATATAAAGAATAATCGGAAGGTTAGCCCCTAGGCTAAGGCAGGTAAAAATCGTGGAAATAGTCCGCTGGACTACAAAACCAATATCAAAGCCGGCTACTATCCTATAGATCTTGCTGGCTAGTACGCTTCTCGTTACCCTTTTGTACTTCGTTAAGGACTAGTAGACTATATTTCCGTAAATTCGAAAAGCAGCCTCTCCTAGCATATCGTCTTTATTAGCTAGTAGTATAACATAGCTGATCTGAGAAGTCAGGTCTGCATTATTAGCAAAAGACCTGTTAACAAAGATAAAGAGCTTAGCTATAGCAAGATCTAAAGGGTAATAAACCAGGCCTTTTTCTATATTATCTATCTACTACTGGATCTAGGCGTTAAGGTGCTTGTAGTCCTCTAGCTGGGGCTACTAGGCTTGGGCAGCTACGGCTAAGTCGAAAGCCGCCTCTGGCTGGCAAATAGAGGCTAAATAAGCCCCCTGAGCATGTTGCTTAATATATTACTAAGCGGGCGTTGCCCTCTTTATATCGACGAGGGATAGGCGTTTACCCTACCCTTTTTGCCGTATTAAAAGGTTGCCGTTAGAGAGGTAAAGCCAGTAGCTGTTAAAATCCACCTCTAGCCTATCTACTACCTTAGTAGCCGGCTTTAACTTAAAGCCGGCTTTTTCCAGCTCTTCCTTTTCTAACTGGGAAAAGGGATTATCCCTAATAATAAGGGTATTGTCGGTTTGTAAGCCAATAAGCCTAAATCCCTTTCTTAGTATAGTAGTAGAAATTAGAAGATAAGGATCAAAAGAAGAAGACTAAAGACTAAGGCAATTTATATACTACTGTATATAGATAGCAAACCAGTAAAGCCCTACCTCTACTATACCGTATAGCAGGCGGTTTACCTGTAAAATAGTACTAGTAGGATATTTACCCTAAAGCTCTTTAGGCAGTCGAAGAAGTATTTTGCAGTTTAGGGCTATCTCGGACTGTGTATATGCCTATATAATATCTTATAACTATAGGTATAGCCTAAAATTGTAAAGAAGAGAAGGGTAAAGGGTAAGTAAAATCCGCTAGGCATACCGTTAGATAGTCAGTAACTAGGTAAAAAGACTATTCTTTCCTAGATTACTATACCCTTAGGCTACTAGCCTTGATTTTTTATATAGGCTAGAAGTCTTGTCCTTTACCTTCCGAACTATCCTTAACTTAAATACCTTAACGCTATAGAGGTCCTTTGGTTCTTGGATTACCTTAATAACGCCGTTTTTAAGGAGGACGTCGATCTCAGCCTTATCCAAGGCCTTAAACGGCTTACCTAGCATGGTAATCTTGCCTTAGTACTGTAATTCTAGGGCTAGGGCATAGTTCTTCCTCTCTTTCTTAGAAAGGAAGAGTCCTATAGGGACTTAACTTGCAAGGTCTCTACCTGATACAAGGGTATAGCTGCAGTCTAAAATAGTAAAACGTAGCGTAAGTTGCAGCTTATCTAGCATGCTGGAATTACAGGTCGTCCGTCTAAGTCGTGGTATATCGTTCGTTAGTACAGGCTACGCCTTATCCTAGGGTTTTGCGGCGTAAGTTACGCCGTATCTAGGTAGTATGTTGGGTTATAGGTCTATAATCTCTAGTAAAACCTAGGCCCCTTTTTCTCTCTTAGGCCGGCCCTGCCTCTTTAGTAGTATAGGGTTAGGGTAGACGAACTTTTCCGCTATATCTGGATCTTCCGGGTCTTTAGCGTCCCCCTCCTCCTATAGCTCCTCCTATAGCCCCTTCTATAGCTCCTAGCAGTACGGTTTTACAACTGTACTTCTAAAGTCCGTAGTACTGTTAACCATATCTATAGTTATAGAAGTCTCTAACACTACTAATACCTTATATAGCCCGGTCTATCTGTTATTTTCGCGGTAGACTAAGACTTTCTAGCTGATACCTAGTATACTGGGTAGTACTGCCTTGGTATTAGGGCTGTTTCAGCGGCTAAGAGCCTTTCTAATAGCCCGCTTACCTTGCTACCTCTTAAGCTTAGCCATTGCTTTTTCGATGGCTTCTGCCTTTATAACTTGATCTGGACTTAGTAGTGAATTTCCAGTTAGCCGGGGAAAAGTACTAAAGACTAGCAGGGTAGGGATTAAACCGCTAGGCCCTGCTGTATTATTAACAGCGGAGACCGCGGCTTATAAGCTAGCCGTTTTCGATATAGTAGTGCCGGCCTTTTCCCGTATAATCTTGTATACCTGGCGTAGTAGGGCGTAGTAGCGCTCTACCTTCCCTACTAAGTTATAAGCCTTAACTAGAATATCTACTACTGTAATACCAGCTAATTTCGCCTTTGCCTGGAATTCCTTGGCTATGAAATTAGTCCCCTGGTTGTAATAAAGGATATCCGGCGGTCCGAGATATATGTCTATCTAGCACTCCTTTAACTGTTCCTAAGTCTCTTTTGCCGTTATATTCTTTAGAAAACGGGCTGCTTGAAAGGAGGTAGCTATATTAACTATATAAAGGACTTTCCGGCTATCGAGATCTAGGATATCTACTACCACCTTATAGTTAAAGTGGATATCATCCCTAAGCGTGAATTTAAAACGCCTAGGTACTGGCCCCTTAACCTGGTAAAAGTGGCAGAACTTGTTGATAAGCTCTAATACGCTATGTTCTACTTGATAGTTAGTATAGCTAAGGAGCTTATATAGCTTTTCTACTAATAGGTGGCCGCAACGTTGATGAATTCGCCATAGCTGGGATTCCGTAAGTTCTGTTAAGCGCGGTTGCGCTTTATCCTGTATAAATACGGTATATGCTGCGCTGTTAAGTACTAGGATCTATAGGTAGCCCTATCTTTGGATAATCGGGATCTGCTGCTTACCCTTAACTATAGTATCCATTGTATTATCTAGGTATACCCTAAGCCGATCTATATCCTAAAGGTAAAGAAGAAAAGGGGTAGGTGTGTCTAGAACATAGAAAGTTGCCTTTCTAGTAGCAGTGTCTACTATAACCGTACTAATAGATTCCTTTACTTTACCTAGGCCAAAGGTAATACTAGCCTCTCTAGCCTTTACCCTATTAATATAGATACCGGGTACTTAGCGTTATAGGGCTAGTATTTGATATATGCTAGTAGTCGAAAAATTAGTAGTACCTATATCCGGCATAATCCTTTAGAATACCGTTTTGGAATACTTGTCGAGCATAAATTGTATAGAAGAGGGCGTAGCGTGCAGTGTATCTTTAGGTTCCCTACTATGGCAGGGTTCTTCCCCATATAATCTATATAGGAAAGCCTTATTAGTAAAGAAAGCTACTGCTATATTGTTTCTGGCAGAGTCTTCTATAGTATAATCCTCTAGGCTATAGTTGTTAAAATCGTCCTCTGCTATACTCCCTTTAGATTTAGAGCCCTTATAGTCGACTAGAAACGACTGATATCTCTTCTTCTTCTTGTTAGGGTTAATTTGCCGGCTTTTTAGCTAGTTAAGTCGATTCTTCTTCTGCTCCTCTTCTAAGTGTATAGTAGAGTAGTACCTATCCTTCTTGCAAATCTAGTAGCGTTAAGACCTTCTAGGGGTAGACCTTAGCTATAACTTCTTAGAGAAATACCGCTGGTCTGTTAGATACTACTAGCTTTCTATTTCCTCTACTTCTAGTATGCCTTATAGTATAGCTGCTAGCTCCTTAAATCCTTTAATTGGCTTATATAAAGCTAACTTTAGTTTGGGTACTTTATAGTATACCCTTACTATATTTAAAGTAAGGATTTCCTTGCTATGGTAAATAGGCCTTAAAGCCTGCTGAATTACTAGTAGCTTATCGAGTAGTAGCTGGAGGACTTCTTTGTTACTTTTTCCGGGGTTTTCTTATTATATGCTTCTAAAAGTGATAGAGCTCTATATCGTTATTAGGTTCTGCTTTTTAGCGTCTGTCTTGAAATGCTTACTTAGTTTAGTATAAACTAAGTAGAAAGGAAGAAGGCGGTTAAGGTGGTTAACCTAGTAGTCCCTAGCCCTACTAGAGAGGATATAGGGAAAAACCAGGTATAAAGTAGTATGGTTAATCTGAAACATTATATACTAGTAAAGGAAAATCTTAACTTTGTTGTCTAGTATCTCTGTTTCTACCCTATTATAGCAGTTGCTGCTATTCTATGCTTTTCTAAAGTCTATATATAGCTTTCGATCAATATAGGGGTTGTTATCCCTCTAGGTTAGCCTTAGGGGAATTTCTAGGTATTCCGGACTTCCTATTTCGACTTTAGTAACCTCTAGTAGGTTAGATGGAATAGAAGGCTGGTTATGCCTTTTTTATTACTACTACTAAGGGTAGTACTGCTGGTAGTACTACTGTGGTTAGTATTACTGATAGAGGTAGTATTGCTAAGGTTATAGGTTAAAGCCTAGTAGTCCTAGAATAAACCCTAGTTACCCTAGGTTAAATCTATTTTTATATTTAGGCCTAGTTCTGTTCTTATATTTAGGTCCTCCCTTATACCCTCTATTTCCTTCTAGTCTTTATACTAAGCTCTCTAGCTTAGGCCCTGAATTTAGCAGTTTAGGTGGTAAAGGGAAGCCCGGTACTAATAGCGGTAGAGGCATACCTTTGCCTAGGGCAGGCGAGAAAACTTATAATAGTAGAGGTACTATTGTTAGCCAGAGAGGTAAGGAGGCGGCTGATAGGACTGGCTAATAGGTAGGTTTACTAATAAGGCTCTTATTGTTGGCAAACCTAGCTAGTTTAGCGTTTTAGTAGCTTCTTATTAGGCTTATAGTAAAACCGCTAGCTTTAAGCAGTTCTGCTAACTCCGTTTTAATGATTATAAAAGCCTTCTAAAAGTCCCTATTAGTCTACCTATCAAAGCTATTAATCACCCTTATTTATAGCCTTTCTCCCTCTATTTTCAACCCCTAGTATTCTACTACTTCTATTAATATATAGGTATTGATAATCCTCTTGTCTTTATAGCCTGGTTTAATATAGTCTGGGGTTTTAAAGAAGGTTACTGCATCTAGCAGGTAGGCTTTGCTAGGCGGTAGCTACTAGGGCAACTTATCGAGCATCTTATCTTTAGCTGTCGGTATGTACGTCTATATTGTAGTATTGGCTATTTCGAATTACGTATCGCGTTCTATTTTCAGGTTTTAAGCTATAGTTATATTGTCGAATTGTCGTTCGTTGTATCTGCTGAAAATTGTCGGACAAGTAAAGTCGTTTTTCAAAAGTACATCTGTGTTTTATCTCCTTGTTTTAGAGTACGTTTATAGGTTAGATATACTTAATAAAGAGATCCGTCTTTTGTTATAGCTAGCCTAGCTCTTCCTCTTTATAGGTATACTTCTAGTATAGTCGTTAATCTAGCTACTCTGCTCCTACTATCTATTAAAACAATAGAAACTAATCAGTGTTGATTCGCTCTTACTATAGTAAAAGGCTTCTAGTAGATAGTAAGGAATAAGAATAACAAGGTAGAGAAAGAGCGAAATAACAAGTATAATTCCTATAGTAATAATTGATAATCTGTTCTCTCCCTCTCTTTCTCGCTCTCCTAGATATAGGGCGTTATAGCCCTATATCCTGACTAGGGTTGTGCCTAGCGCTAGCATGGGGGTTATGCCCCACATCTAGCCATTCCCTTACCGTGACCAACCTATACCAGCTACGATAGCCCGCTAGCAATCGACACCTAGGCCTTATAATAGAAACCCTATAGTCTTACTTCTAGTTGACCGTAAAAGTAGGTATAGGTGGGTTTTTAACCTACCTAATAAATCAGGCCCTATAGTAGCTAACGCTATTAAGGGCTTTTTTAGGGGCCTAAGGAATGGATTTGGTAGATATCCTACTAAATTCCACTTTGACGGAGGCACTGAAATAACTGATTTATTAACTACTTGGTTAGCTAAAAGGGGTATTAAATTTAGCACTTCTGCCCCCTATATCCACGAGCAGAACGGCTTAGTAGAACGATTAGTTAGAGTTATACTAGACCGTGTAAGGTGTACTATTCTTAGTAGCGCTTTACCCCAGTATCTGTGGTGCTTTATACTGGAGGCTGTAGTGGAATTAGTTAATAGTACAGCTATAACTAATAAGGAAACCACTCCTTTCCAGGCGCTATTTGACGAGCTAGAGCCTGGTATTCCACATATACCTAACCTAGAGCGCTATAGGGCTATAGGCGCTAGAGGAGAGGCGATTATACCTCTAGAAAAACGGTCTAAATCGTTAAAATTTACCTCTAGAACGGAAGAGTGTAAATTACTAGCGGTATTAGGTTCTAAGACCTACCTAGTATATATACCGTCTAGAAGAGCAGTACTTAAAACCTCTACTGTCAAATTTATAGAGGATAATACAGTACTAAGTCAGCCTACTGATAATACGGCTTTAGAGGGGGAATTAATAGACCTAGACCTAGATTTAGAGGGGGCTGTCAGCCCGGACCCTTCTAATCTCAATACTGAAAAGCCTATTAGTATAGAAATAGGACCTAGTAAGCTAGAACCCTACGAATCTTCTTCCGATAGTGAATTAGATAAACCCTCACCGGATAAGCCTATAAATCCGGTTATAGTAGAGTCTACTAGGCCTACTATATCTATTAGAAAGCCTGAATTACCAGAGGTGTTTCCCCAAACTATAGAGCCTATTTTTGCACCTAAGCCTATAGAAGTTATAGCGCCTAATCAGCCTATAACGAACGAACCTCTTGATAATAGTGATCTTATTTTAGAGGGGGATAAAATGCAGCTCGATTACTATAAGCTTTTAGCTAAGACTAGTAGCTATATACTGTCTTTTGTCTATAAGGCTCGAAAAAGGGTAATATCTAAGGATAGTACGCCTACTACTTATAAGCAAGTCTTAAAACTACCTAGAGATGAGCGTAGTAAGTGGTTAGAGGCTATTACCAAGGAATTTATCCAGTTATTAGAGCTAGGGGTTTTTAAATTCCTACCTAGGAGTCTATTACCTTCTAACCGTAAGCTTATTACCTGTCGAAACGTTCTTAAGGTTAAAAAGGACGCTAAAAACAGGCCTATTAAGTATAAATCTCGGTTAGTAGCTAGGGGCTTTATGTAGGTAGAAGGCCTAGATTACACTGTAACCTACGCCTCTACTAGTATACTACCTACTTGGCGTATACTTCTAGCTATAGGTGCTGTTCTAGACTGGGAAATAGAACAAGCTGACTTTATAGGGGCATTTCTTAATAGCGCTCTTAGAGAAGAAATATATATGGAAATCCCTGAAGGACTATTAGACCTAGCGGCTTCTAATAAGGCTATTTATAAGCTTTTACTGAAATACGGCTATAATCCTTCTACTCCTAATATTATTAAACTATCTAAAGCGTTATACGGTCTGAAACAAAGCCCTAGAGAGTGGCAAGATAAGCTTAAAATCTTACTTAAGAGCCTAGGCTATCTCCCTCTTATTTCAGATCCAGGGGTCTTCTATAATGCTAAAACCTGCCACTTTATCGTTACCTATGTAGATGACTGTCTATTTATAGGGCCTAATATAGGCTATATAACTGATTTAAAGAAACGGCTTAATAAGGTCTACGCTATAGAAGACTTAGGGCCTGCCGCCTATTTCCTAGGCGTGCAGATTATAAGGGATAGACCTAATAGGCGCCTGTGGCTTAACCAGTCACAGTATGTAGAAGAGGCGGTTAGCCGCTTTAACTTAGCCGATTCTAAGCCTATATCTATTCCCTTACAGCCGGGGCTAGTAAGTCAACTTCAACTAGAGGAAGATATTGCTAGCCACCTCTGTAATTCTATGGAAATTAAGCTCTATCAAAGCCTAGTAGGAACAGCTATGTATATAATGCTCCTTACTAGGGTAGATATTAGCTTTACCGTACAGTGGCTCTCTAGGTCTTTAAATAGACCTACAAAATCACACTTAAACGCTGCTAAAAATCTTTTTAAGTATCTTAATAGTACTAAAGACTATAGCATCTGTTTTAGCTATAACGGAAATACAGTAGCTGATCTAGGGCCTAAGCTTAGTAATAGTAGTAATATAACTACTAAGCTTAGTAGAGACTTTCACTCTAAGGAAGGGCCTAGGCCCCTAACTACTACCTCTACTACTATAGTAGATTCTAGAAATAGTAAAGGTAGTAGCCGGACTTCTATAATTAATAGTAGTCTCGTCCCTATAGGCTTTAGTGATTCTGATTTTGCAGGGGATAAGGCTACTAGTAAATCCACCTACGGCTATCTATATAAGTTAGCCGGTGGGCCTATTAGCTGGAAAACGAAAAGAGCTACTACTATTGCTCTCTCTACCCTGGAAGCTGAAACTGATGGACTTACAGAGGCTATACGCGAAGTACAGTGGATTATAGGGCTATTTTCTGAACTTCACAGACCTATAGACTACCCTATTACTCTCTATGGAGATAATCAGGGCTCTATAACGGTAGCTAATGACCCAGCGCTACATGCTAGAACTAAGCATACCCTGCTGAAATTCCGGTACGTTAGAGAGCAGGTTAAGGCTAAAATAGTTACTATTATATATCTTAATACTAAGTGTATGCCGGCTGACGGACTTACTAAAGCCCTACTAGTTAGTGGCTTCCAGTCTTTTATCAGGCTTTTAGGCCTACAACCTAAGGGAGCTTTTTACTAAGCTACCCTCTACCCCTATATATATATATTCTATACTATATATATAGAAGGCCTGGCTTAGCCTGATTAGCTTATAAGACTAGTCAATAGTACCGGCTACTTTACAGCCCTCTGGAATCACCTAATTCCTCTATATAGCCTTAAAAGGCTTATAAGGTCCTAGCCACTGTAGTACAGTTCTATAGGCGCCCTTGTGCTGGCATCAGCTCCCTACGGCGTTAGGGAGGCCTATATTACTCTAGCTACGTCTAGAAGTACTCTAGTATATAGTATAGCTATATTTGGAAAATATAGGCTCCGGCTATTACTAGTAGTATACTTTCCTTTAGAGGGGGATTCTCTATGTGACTACCTGTTATTTCCTTACTAGAACTGGCTGAAAGAACGGAGTAAAAAAGGGCATAAAATTTAAAACCGTGCTAAAAATTGTTTTCTCTATAAGAGGATAAAGGCGTTTATAAGCCCTTTACTCCTTCTATACTCTAGTGCGTCTATCAGTCGCTAGGGTATAGAATATTTAGATATTATATATTACTATACGCTTTAAAGCTATAGTACCTATACCTTTAAATAGGTTATAGGTTTGATTTCAACATCATATATATTCTTACTTCTTTCTATATATAATAGGGGTTTATCCTATATATATATAAGGGCCTAACCCCTTTATCTAACGGAATAGTTTTGCTCTTACGTTCTTATTTCTTAGGATTCTTCTATTCTTTACCTATATATAGCTTTCTAAGGCTTATAAAGGAACAGAAGAATAGAGGGGGTGTTAAACGTACAAAATAAGCTATAGCGCTCTAACGGTTATAGCTTAGGCAAAACGGATTTCAGTTCTCGAACTACTAGATATATAGCTATATTCTAAGGGTGGACCCACTTTTGTGGATACCGCTGACTAAGCTATATACTCCACTATATAGCCTAGAAATAGCTTTAAAAGGCTTTTCTATTTTTAGATTTATGCCCTACTTTTGTGGAGACAGCCTCCTTAGGCTGTATAAGCGCTAGAAATAGCCTTAAAAGGCTCTTCTACTAGGTCACCTACCTACCCTGTACCTACCCTGTACCGCAGGAGCGAAAACAGAACTTATAGGAAAAGTCGTATGGCTTACCCTGCAGCTTAGGTGGCCGTGAGTCGATTATTTAAAATCGCCAGCTTATTTGGTTTTTCGGGAAGTGGCTATGCACCTACTAAGGCGCTCCTGCCGTGTGGAGGGCAGGAACGGTGCTGGAGGGTATATGTAGGAAAGGAAATTGCGAAGCCTTACCTACTTGGACTAGAAATCAAATTACTACGTTACCTACAACTATAAGCCTTATAGGCCTATAAGACCCACTGAAAGCCGTGATATATAAGCTTAAAGCCCCTATAATATAGCGCTATAGCCTATAACTATACCGTTATATAAGGACTTTTATAGAGGGAATACAGTAAAGGGCCCTACTTTACTATATTAGCACATACCTAGGAAGTGCTATTTAGGCCATATCAACGCTGTTGCTGCCCCTACGTACCCTATACGACTACTACTAGTAGGCTATAGTGGTTATAGATCCTTATATAGGATTACCCATTCCAATAAAAACCTCTACTGTTAAGTTTATAGAGGATAATACAGTACTAAGTCAGCCTACTAATAATACGGCTTTAGAGGGGGAATTAGTAGACCTAGACCTAGATTTAGAGGGGGCTGTGAGCCCGGACCCTTCTAATCTCAATACTCAAAAGCCTATTAGTATAGAAATAGGACCTAGTAAGCTAGAACCCTATGAATCTTCTTCTAATAGTAAATTAGATAAACCCTGACTGGATAAGCCTATAAATCCGGTTAAAGTAGAGTCTACTAGGCCTATTATATCTATTAGAAAGCCTGAATTACCAGAGGCGTTTCCCTAAACTATAGAGCCTATTTTTACACCTAAGCCTATAGAAGTTATAGCGCCTAATCAGCCTATAACGAACGAACCTCTTGATAATAGTAATGTTATTTCAGAGGGGGATAAAATGCGGCTCGATTACTACAAGCTTTTAGCTAAGACTAGTAGCTATATGCTATCTTTTATCTATATAAGGCTTGAAAAGTGGTAATATCAAAGGACAGTGTTAAACGTATAAAATAAGCTATAGCGCTCTAACGGTTATAGCTTAGGCAAAACGGATTTCAGTTCTCGAACTACTAGATATATAGCTATATTTTAAGGGTGGACTCACTTTTGTGGATACCGCTGACTAAGCTATATATTCCACTATATAGACTAGAAATAGCTTTAAAAGGCTTTTCTATTTTTAGATTTATGCCCTACTTTTGTGGAGACAGCCTCCTTAGGCTGTATAAGCGCTAGAAATAGCCTTAAAAGGCTCTTCTACTAGGTCACCTACCTACCCTGTACCTACCCTGCACCGCAGGAGCGAAAACAGAACTTATAGGAAAAGTCGTGCGGCTTACCCTACAGCTTAGGTGGCCGTGAGTCGATTATTTAAAATCGCCAGCTTATTTGGTTTTTCGGGAAGGCGCCATGCACCTACTAAGGCGCTCCTGCCGTTTGGAAGGCAGGAACGGTCCCGGAGGGTATAT
The DNA here is from genome assembly GCA_029339225.1 of Phyllachora maydis. Lineage (NCBI taxonomy): Eukaryota > Fungi > Ascomycota > Sordariomycetes > Phyllachorales > Phyllachoraceae > Phyllachora > Phyllachora maydis. The sequence continues at coordinate 3,024,052 of JAQQPM010000004.1, forward strand.
GTAGGAAAGGAAATTGCGAAGCCTTACCTACTTGGACTAGAAATCAAGTTACTACGTTACCTACAACTATAAGCCTTATAGGCCTATAAGACCCACTGAAAGCCGTGATATATAAGCTGAAAGCCCCTATAATATAGCGCTATAGCCTATAACTATACCGTTATATAAGGACTTTTATAGAGGGAATACAGTAAAGGGCCCTACTTTACTATATTAGCACATACCTAGGAAGTGCTATTTAGGCCATATCAACGCTGTTGCTGCCCCTACGTACCCTATACGACTACTACTAGTAGGCTATAGTGGTTACAGATCCTTATATAGGATTGCCCATTCTAATAGACAGTATACCTACTACTTATAAGCAAGTCTTAAAACTACCTAGAGATAAGCGTAGTTAGTGGTTAGAGGCTATTACTAAGGAATTTATCCAGTTATTAGAGCTAGGGGTTTTTAAATTCCTACCTAGGAGTCTATTACCTTCTAACCGTAAGCTTATTACCTGTCGAAACGTTCTTAAGGTTAAAAAGGACGCTAAAAACAGGCCTATTTAGTATAAATCTCGGTTAGTAGCTAGGGGCTTTATATAGGTAGAAGGCCTAGATTATACTATAACCTACGCCTCTACTAGTATATTTCCTACTTGGCGTATACTTCTAGCTATAGGTGCCGTTCTAGACTAGGAAATAGAACAAGCTGACTTTATGGGGGCATTTCTTGATAGCGCTCTTAGAGAGGAAATACATACAGAAATCCCTAAAGGACTATTAGACCTAGCGGCTTCTAATAAGGCTATTTATAAGCTTTTACTGAAATACAGCTATAATCCTTCTTCTTCTAATATTATTAAACTATCTAAAGCGTTATACAGTCTAAAATAAAGCCCTAGAGAGTGGCAAGATAAGCTTAAAATCTTACTTAAGACCCTAGGCTATCTCCCTCTTATTTCAGATCTAGGGGTCTTCTAAAATGCTAAAACCTGCTACTTTATCGTTACCTATATAGATGACTGTCTATTTATAAGGCCTGATATAGGCTATATAACTGATTTAAAGAAACGGCTTGATAAGGTCTATGCTATAGAAGACTTAGGGCCTGCCGCCTATTTCCTAGGAATGCAGATCATAAGGGATAGACCTAATAGGCGCCTATAGCTTAACTAGTTACAGTATATAGAAGAGGCGGTTAGCCGCTTTAACTTAGCCGATTCTAAGCCTATATCTATTCCCTTATAGCCGGCGCTAGTAAGTCAACTTTAACTAGAGGAAGATATTGCTAGCTACCTCTGTAATCCTATGGAAATTAAGCTCTATCAAAGCCTAGTAGGAATAGCTATATATATAATGCTCCTTACTAGGGTAGATATTAGCTTTACCGTATAGTAGCTCTCTAGGTCTTTAAATAGACCTACAAAATCATACTTAAACGCTGCTAAAAATCTTTTTAAGTATCTTAATGGTACTAAAGATTATAGCATCTGTTTTAGCTATAACGGAAATACAGTAGCTGATCTAGGGCCTAGGCTTAGTAATAGTAGTAATACAACTACTAAGCTTAGTAGAGACTTTCACTCTAAGGAAGGGCCTAGGCCCCTAACTACCACCTCTACTACTATAGTAGATTCTAGAAATGGTAAAGGTAGTAGCCGGACTTCTATAATTAATAGTAGTCTAGTCCCTATAGGCTTTAGTGATTCTAATTTTACAGGGGATAAGGCTACTAGTAAATCCACCTACGGCTATCTATATAAGTTAGCCAGTAGGCCTATTAGCTGGAAAACGAAAAGAGCTACTACTATTGCTCTCTCTACCCTAGAAGCTGAAACTAATGGACTTACAGAGGCTATACACGAAGTATAGTGGATTATAGGCCTATTTTCTGAACTTCATAGACCTATAGACTACCCTATTACTCTCTATAGAGATAATCACGGCTCTATAACAGTGGCTAATAACCTAGCGCTATACGCTAGAACTAAGCATACCCTGCTGAAATTCCAGTACGTTAGAGAGCAGGTTAAGGCTAAAATAGTTACTATTATATATCTTAATACTAAGTGTATACCGGCTAACGGACTTACTAAAGCCCTACCAGTTAGTGGCTTTTAGTCTTTTATTAGGCTTTTAGGCCTACAACCTAAGGGAGCTTTTTACAAAGCTACCCTCTACCCCTATATATATATTCTATACTATATATATAGAAGGCCTGGCTTAGCCTGGTTAGCTTATAAGACCAGTCAATAGTACCGGCTACTTTACAGCCCTCTAGAATCACCTAATTCCTCTATATAGCCTTAAAAGGCTTATAAGGTCCTAGCTACTGTAGTATAGTTCTATAGGCGCCCTTATGCTAGCATCAGCTCCCTGCGGCGTTAGGGAGGCCTATATTACTCTAGCTACGTCTAGAAGTACTCTGGTATATAGTATAGCTATAATTGGAAAATATAGGTCCCGGCTATTACTAGTAGTATACTTTCCTTTAGAGGGGGATTCTCTATGTAACTACCTGGTATTTCCTTACTAGAACTTGCTGAAAGTACGGAGTAAAAAAGGGCATAAAATTTAAAACCGTGCTAAAAATCATTTTCTCTATAAAAGGATAAAGGCGTTTATAAGCCCTTTACTCCATCTATACTCTAGTGCGTCCCTTAGTTACTAGGGTATAGAATATTTAGATATTATATATTACTATACGCTTTAAAGCTATAGTACCTATACCTTTAAATAGGTTATAGGTTTGATTTCAACATTATATATATTCTTACTTCTTTCTATATATTATAGGGGTTTATCCTATATATATAAGGGCATAACCTCTTTGTCTAACGGAATAGTTTTGCTCTTACGTTCTTATTTCCTAGGATTCTTCTATTCTTTACCTATATATAGCTTTCTAAGGCTTATAAAGGAACAGAAGAATAGAGGGGGTGTTAAACGTATAAAATGAGCTATAGCGCTCTAACGGTTATAGCTTAGGCAAAACGGATTCCAGTTCTTAAACTACTAGATATATAGCTATATTTTGAGGGTGGACCTACTTTTATAGATACCGCTGACTAAGCTTTATATTCCACTATATAGCCTAGAAATAGCTTTAAAAGGCTTTTCTATTTTTAGATTTATGCCCTACTTTTGTAGAGACAGCCTTCTTAGGCTGTATAAGCGCTAGAAATAGCCTTAAAAGGCTCTTCTAATAGGTTACCTACCTACCCTGTACCTACCCTGTACCGCAGAAGCGAAAACAGAACTTACAGGAAAAGTCGTGCGGCTTACCCTACAGCTTAGATAGCCGTAAGTCGATTATTTAAAATCGCCAGCTTATTTGGTTTTTCGGGAAGGCGCCATGTACCTACTAAGGCGCTCCTGCCGTATGGAAGGCAGGAACGGTCCTAGAGGGTATATGTAGGAAAGGAAATTGCAAAGCCTTACCTACTAGACTAGAAATCAAATTACTACGTTACCTATAACTATAAGCCTTGTAGGCCTATAAGACCCACTGAAAGCCGTGATATATAAGCTTAAAGCCCCTATAATATAGCGCTATAGCCTATAACTATACCGTTATATAAGGACTTTTATAGAGGGAATATAGGAAAGGGCCCTACTTTACTATATTAGCATATACCTAGGAAGTGCTGTTTAGGCCATATCAACGCTGTTGCTGCCCCTACGTACCCTATACGACTACTACTAGTAGGCTATAGTGGTTACAGATCCTTATATAGGATTACCCATTCCAAAACTAACTACTCTAACCTTCTAAGGATATTATAGCCCAAAGGTTAATAGCCCGATCTGCTATAACTTTAAAGGTATTAGTAACTAGTAGATAGACTAAGGAACGATAACCAAATAGGCTATAACTAGTATCAGTCTAGCAAAAACGATTAAGAGGGAATGAGTATAGTACTAAAGACTAAAGGCAGCTTATAACAATCTATAGGATTAGTATCAGAAGCTAAAAGTCGTCATCCTTTACCGGTAGATAGTTATTAGAGAAGTAGAGGTATAGGAAAAGGGACTATTATAATAGATCTAAGTATTAGAAACAGAACTAATTATATATCTATACCTTAAATAGACGTCACCGGCTCTATAGAGCTCACTACTCGTGGGATCCTCTCTATTATACCTAGCTAATACCGAGCTTTCAACGAAACTAAGGAGGCTGTAATCAGAAGGCAGCAGGCGGTGCCCTACTATTAGAAGTTAGCTATATTCATAGCTATATTAACAGGTAGGCGACTAAGCCACGATATAGCTCATAATAATGGTAATGTTATGCAGCAACTCTAATCAGTAGATATGAAAAGAGCGCCTAAGGGCCTCATAGTAGTAGAGAGAGAGAGATAGCCTTGATCAATTCAATTCAACGTCCTTCTTTTCTAACGATATTAAGCGAGCCCGAACGTAAGCACACCAACGCCTAGAGATAAGGCTTAATCTGTATAATACAGTGTATATACAGAGAAACGCAGCTATATCTACCTTAATTAACAGGGCCTCCCTTTACCCTACTCCCGTTACTAATAGGCATTCCTGTACCCTATGCCCAACGTGGATACCAGAGTTCTACCAAGGCGACATAAGCGCCACGTCGTCCAACATCCAGTACTGGTGTGGATTCTGCAGGAGTGCTGCGGCACACGCAACGGGGCCATACAAATGCCCCACCTATAGTATTTTAGCGTAGCTAAACATTCCATAGGTTGCTAGCAATATAATTAACTACTAGCTTAGAATTACGAATTACTTACTAGCCCTGGATCGCTGATCTGGTGCCTAAGTGCTGTGATAGCTAAAAGCTATAAAAATACGTATTTTTGCTAAGACTACCTCTTTACTTCTAGCTAGCAAAATATATTGTATATATGCTCTATAAGGACCTACCCAATTATATCGATATGTTACCTGATTTATCAACAAGGTTTACTCTATTAAACTTAAAAGCTTAGCCCTAAAGATTATAGCTATTAACATAGCTTCTTTATCCTAGAAGACGCTATATAGTATAAGAGAGAATAGTAGTTATAAGACTATTAAGGGATTAGTATAGTATATATAGGAAGAACTAATATCCCTTTAGGAGGAGATAGACCAGCATATAGGGGAACAGTTGACTAACCTAAAGAGAGACCTTCTTACTAGTTATAATAGCTAATATAAGGAACTTAAGGAGTAGCTTAAGCAACTAAGTAAATCCTTTAATACCTCCCTTAAGTTGATCTCTAAGACTATAGATAAGAGGGCTCCTTTAACAGTAAAGGTCCTGATTAAGTAAGATATCTAGTAATCGGTTAAGAAGGCTATTAAAAAGGCATTTAAAGACCTAGAGTCCTACCTCTAGAAAGGCCTATTTGCTATCTTAAAGGAGGCGAATAATAATATATAAGAGAGCCTAAAGACCTAGAAAGAACATTAGAATAGAGAGCTATTTAAGATAAAGGACGACCTAGAGACTGCCCTTAACTGCTCTCTTATTAACAATAACCTTAAGCCTATATATAATATAGTAGCTGACTTTATTAATACCTATTTAGTTACTGTTAGTACGAAACGTTATAATAGGACTAGTATGCTAAACCTAGATTACTGTACTACCCTAAGTGCACCCTAGCCTATAATAGCTAAAAGGCTTATATAGGAAAGCCTAGTATCCTTCTACTAGCTAGAGATAGTACTCTAGAGGGACATTCTAGATACCGGCAACTAGGCTAAGAAGAACTATATAGTCTTTAAGAAGGATTAGAAGCTTAATAGAGCTAATAGATATACTATTAAGAAGCTAAAGAACATCTAGTCTACCCTTTTAGCCGCCCTAGTCCTATATAATCTATAGCCAAAGCAGGTAAGCCTAAAACTCTCTAGCAATTTCCTTAGTATTCTGGTATATATTAGAAATAATAAGAGAGCTATCTAGGTCAACTTTATAAAGGCGATCTTTACTATACTTACCCGGTATAAGGCATTACGCTTATCTCTCATAGCCTTTTCAGAGCTTCTGCTATATTAAGATAAGGCCTACCTAGCCTTTACTTAGTATACCTAGGCTTGCTTCTTTAAGCTACCTACTAAAACGTAGAATAGTAAGGAGATAAGGGCCCTATTAGAATATAAGATATAGCAGTATATACCCTTAGTATAGGTTGCTCTTTAGTAGCAAGCTACCTGCCTTTCTATCGCTAAATTAGTTATAAAGTAGGTTATTCTCATAGACGAGATTACCCTAACCTATATAGAGAAGTAGGTCTATAGTATACTAGAGACGATGGTTAAGTTATAGGGAACCTTATGCCCTAGCTATAACGTACATATTAGTAAGGTAACTAGCAAGAAACCCAGTATAGCCTCTATTGAGCCGATTACCTTGGCCATCTCTTACCCCTACTACAATAACTACCTTTCCTTCTCTACTAAGGAAGAAGCCTCCCCTATACCCTCTATAGGCCCTAGCTCTAATACCAGCTTTACTGTTAAAGATATGCCCTAGGGCGCTGTAAAGGTAGACGATAATACTTACCTGAACTATAGTAAGGTAGGGCATTAGGTAAAGAACTGCTTATAGTAGCTAAGATAGCCGTTATCTTCTTTCTGCCCTACTCTTTTATAGGACTGCAATAGCAAAAGGGTTACCTTTAAAGGTATTCTAAAGAAGCAGAGCTTATCCTAATTCTACAAAGCTACTAGCAAAACCCTTCAACGCTTTGTTTACTATAAAATATATACTGCTAATAAGAAGGAAGAGAAAGCCTCTTTAAAGGACTATAAAGATAACTATAATACTAAGTTTAATAAGGTCCTTAATAACCTATATAGTAAGGATTAGAATAGCTAATCTACCTACTTTATAGGAGTAGGTAGAGGTAGAGACGTACCCCCTCTTTATAATCGACCTATTCGCAAAGGCTATAGCGCACTCTATCTGGTTTTCTAAGCTACACTTACTAACTGTAGCTCCCTAATTACGGTTTTCTAGGATAATAGCTATACAGTCTACTATATCTTAAGGACCCTTGACCGGTAAATAGGAAGCTACCCTTCTTAATAGCGCTCTACTATAGGCAGCGTTAGAGGTATAGGACCGACTATTACTAAAGATTTGGTCGTCCGGCTTAACTTTATTATAATATAGGGTATAAGATTATAGTCCTATACTATTACCTATAGTTTAGTCCCTAACGGGACTTTCCCTAGTAACCTGACCCTTAGAAGGAGCGTTTTCTATAAGTTCAGAGCCTAATTCCTTCCTAATAATTCCGTTAGGTTAGCAGGCTTCTCTAGAAAACCGACCCTTATAGTATAATACGCCGGCAGTAAGAAGCACTTTACCTATTATACTGCTAAGGAGATATCGTTATAGACTATATAATAGATTAAGTAGTACCTGGAGACCCCTATAGGCAACGTAGAAGTTAACGATTATCTAGCGCAGATCGCAGCTGAATTCCCGTCTTTCTTTAATATTACAAAAAGAGGTAACAGCAAAATCGTAAATACTGTATACTATATTAATACCGGTAATACAAAGCCTATTAAGCTTCCTCCCTAGTAATATAGCCTATAGTAAAACGCGGCGATCAACGACTTTATCTAAGCCTACAATAGGAAGATTATATAGCTATTGAAAAGCCTATAGGCTATACCCCTGCTATTAACGCCGAAAAAGGACATCTTAATAATCAAGAAGGTCAGGATTTTCGACGACTCTAATACTAATGTTAATAGGAATATAAACAGGCCTTTTTCTATAGAGATATCATCCTAGGGAATAGCGTTTATAGTTATACCAATAATGTTAGCACTGTTATAAGTATTCGAGACCTACTTCTATACTAATAGTTTGGTTATAGTCTAGTATATCTATATAGTCTACTATAAGCTTAATAAGGTTATAAAGAAATATACCTACCTACTACCTTATACTATAGATAAGATCTAGAGGGTAGTAGGCTATAAGAAATACGCCTTTATCAACCTAAAAGACAGTTTCTAGTATATTTGTATAGTACTAGAGGATTGTAAGAAGACTGCTTTTATTATCCTATATAGTCTATATAAATAGCTTATTATGCCTTTTAGGTTAACTAATATACTAGTAACGTTCTAGAAGGTTATAGAAGAGTACCTATAACTACTCTATAACTAGTATTCTAGCCTGCTTAACGATATCTCTATATAGGCCTCTAATAATAGTAAGCTTTTCTAATACCTATTAACGCTTTTCGCCTAGCTTACTAACTTTAGCTTTATTAATACTGCTAAAACGAAGTTCTTTATTAAGAAGGGGATATTCCTAGGTTTCCTAGTCTCTAAGGTAAACGTCTAAGCTAACCTGTCTAAAACGTTAACTATATTGCAATATCCTAAGCCTACTATAATAATAGAGATCTGATCCTTCGTTAATATAGCTAGTTACTTCTAGGTGTTAATCTCTAAATACGCCGAGCTCTCTAGCCCTTTTATAGACCTTTCTAGTAGCCTTAAAGGATAGAAAATAGTACTAACTAAAGAAGTATAGAAAGCCTTTTAAGCTATATAGACTGTTATTACATCTCTCTTAGTACTATGCTAGTTCGACTAGACTAAGCCTATTATACTTAAGCTAGACGCTAGTTAACGATATCTCGGCGTAGCCCTACTCTAGCCCTACCTATATAGCTCTTAATCTTTCCTCTACCCTATAGCCTACTTCTCTAAGAAGCTTATAGATACCTAGACCTACTATAGTAGCTAGGAGTACGAGTTACTAGCTATACTCTATACCCTCTAGTACTAAAGGTACTAGGTAGAGGGTAGTAATATTATTATTATTACTAACTATAAGAGCCTTAAAACTATATATAATAAAGGCAAGTAACTAGTATAAATAGTTAAGTTCTTAGACCTAATAGAGCACTATAGTATACATATTATCTTCCGCTCTAGCAAAGCTAATATACTAGCCGACTACCTATCCTAGCCCCCTAGTAATATAGTAGTATATCTAGCCGTTGATAGTAAGGAGGGGGAAGGAGATATTAAAGTACCCTAGGATATAGTACCTATAGACCGCCTTAACTAACTATACTAGCTTAATCTATAAGCTATTATAGAGCACCTTAAGAAAGGCGTTAATCTCCTAATAAGACTAGCTAAGAACTAGGTTAATAAGTACTTCCTACTATTTAAGGGATACCTCGATTAGGTTTAGACCTTCCTTTATAAAGTTAGTAATGTACTAGGCTTATAAGGGATAGTATTATAGAAGGTAGTCGACTATAAGGACCTAGTTAGAATAGTAAGCCTTATCTATAAGTATTACAGTTATACCTCTATAGATAATATTAGATAGATTCTATTACGCTATCTGATCCCCGTAGGGGATATCTAGGTAGGCTGAACTAGTGCTATAGGAAAACCGTACAACGGGTGAAAAACCTATAACTGTATATAGGAAAAGGGGAGGGTGTGATAGGGGGTAGGCCAATCTTTACCAGGGTAGATACCGCCCCTTTAGGAGTATGAAAACATACTGCCTAAAGGGGTATAGGCTAGACCGCTCCTAGCCTCTGAGCAATAGAGTATTCTGGTAGTCTAGTAGTAATATGGCGAACTAGGGGGCGTATAGCGCTGCCGCCCCCTTTTTCGAGTCTGTAGAGAAAGCTGTATGTATCCCCCCTTTCCCTCTCTCTAAAGGAGGCTAAAGGGTAGGCCGGGCAACCGTCGAATATATGTCGGATGTCTTCTATAGCTAGGTAGCAGCAGCAGAGGGGGTTATTAACCCTAGGTACCTTGTAGGTATATAGGAATCCCCTTAGGCCTATCTTCCCTATACAGGCCTATATTAGTAGCGAGCTTTCGGCCTTAGAGAGGTTATAGTAGCGTCTTTGGAAGGCCTCCTTAAAGGCCTTAGCTAGGTTCTCCTCTTGAAAGGCAGCTTTAGCTGATCTCTCGGAGAGGCTCTCTGTATAGGGGTCGTGACTAAAGGCCCTAGCCTCCTATAGGTAGCGATCCTTCTAGGCGGTATAGAAGGGTTCCTTGTTAATAGCCTTTCTTAGCTGTTAGTAGTACTACTAAGCTATTGCCTCCCTTTTTCTTTCTTGTTTTATACGCCCTCCTAGGGGGAGGCTAGTCCTAGGGGTCCTGTTTCCAAGGGTAAGGCGTAGGGCTTCCTTCTGCTTAGCCACCTCTTTCCCTATAGCCCTATTTATCCTGGCTTAGCTAGAGAAGGAGAGGGCGTTAAGGTAGAGGTCAAGGAGAGGGACGTTAGCCTTATAGTAGAGGCTTCGGACCAGTATCCTTTTATAGGCCCCTATAACTTTCCTTAGGGCTTCGTTTTCAGCTGCTAGTAGGCCTCTAGCTATACCCCGCAGCCTGTTTAGTGCTATAGACATAGGGGTATGCCAGGCCAAGGCTGCATAGGCTAGAACCGGCCTTATTACTGCTGTATATAGGAGCCTAGTCTTTTCGATTCCAGGTCCCCAGGTCTTTCCAGCTAGCCTAGTAATAGCAAGGGACTGCGTTTTTAGCTTCTGCCGTAGGGTGTTGGCGTAGGCCTTCTAGGTAAGCTTAGGGTCTAGCCAAACCCCTAGAAAACGGGCTTCTTTAGCTGGTTGTAGGGGGGGGTCCCCTATTGGTCCTAGGTTAATAGGGTCGGTCCAGGGCCTCCTTCCAGGGGGGAAGTGTATAAGCTCGCTCTTTGCTGCTGAGAAGGTAACTCCAGCGGTTGTTGCCCAGTCTAGGCACTCTTTCCAGGCCTCTTCTAGCTGTTTAACCGCTGTTGTAGTCGACTATAAGGACCTAGTTAGAATAGTAAGCCTTATCTATAAGTATTACAGTTATACCTCTATAGATAATATTAAGAGAAAGATATCCTAGATATATTAGCACTTAAGCCTATAACTAGCAGTATAAGAAGGATATTGCTATTACCCTTAGTACTAGCTAATAAAGGCCTTTAACCTAACTCTACTAGATCTATAGCCTATCTATATACCTAAGATATTCTCCTACTAGAGAATCGATTATACTAGCTAGTAATAATAAGATATCCTAGTAATAGTAGAATACCTAACTAGTTAGATAGTAGTATACTATATGCCCTTTAAGACCTTTTGCAATATAATAACTATACTAAAAGAGATTTAGGATATATATAAAGTACCCTAACAGCTTATATATAACAATATACAGTGCTTTATAGGGTATAACGCCGTTAACTACTATAGGTATAACAGTATATAGTTAATGCCTATTATACTACTATACCCCTAAGGCAATAGTTAGGTAGAACAGGTAAACTAGAAGCTTAAGGCGATTATAACCTAGTATAGCTTAGAATATCTAGATCTAACTACTACTATACTTACCTAGATCGCTACTACTACGTTGAACTACACTCTAGGACTAAGCAGATATAGTACTTACTTTCTAGTATATAATATTAAGCCTCTAGAACAACGCTAGTTATTAGTTAATATAGCCTATATATAGGAGGCTATTAACAATAAGATTACTATCTAGCAGAAAGAGTATATTAGGGTATATAAGGCTATGTTAGTACGTAGCTATACCTTATTGTTAAAAGCTACTTATAACTATATTCAGGCTTATACTTAGGAAAGTAAGGTACTGCTATAAGTCTTTATACCTAGAGACTAGGTACTATAAGTTTAATAGCAGGCTTATAAGCAGGAACCGTTCTATAATGAGCTCTATATTATAATATATTATTATAAGGGCAATGTATATAGCCTTACTACCCTAGGTAGTATCGAGCTACTAAATTGCTATAACAGTATAAATCTGTTCCTAGTATATACTAACAATGGTTATCCTATATATAGTATATAGTATAAGAGCAAAACGCTATTATAGTAGGATCGCCGCTGCTTATTAGCTTAGCTAGAAAACTAACCCTAAAATACTAAGATTAATATTACAAGATTTTCTTTATATAGACTATAGATAGTCTAAATAGAGAAGGGGGATAGTATAGATTCTATAGGAGTACTGCGGTATACGCAACATAGCCATACAAATGCCCTACCTATAGTATTTTAGCGTAGCTGAACATTTCGTAGGTCGCTAGCAATACAATTAACTACTAGCTCAGAATCACGAATCACTTACTAGCCCTGGATCGCTGATCTGGTGCCTAAGTGCTGTGATAGCTAGAAGCCACACTGGTAACGACCAAGTCCACGTTGGTTCGGCCGCAAGATGAAAATGGTCAACGAGTGCGGTCACCTACCACAGCTGGGTAGTATCTCCGCTGCAGCAGCGGTCCTCGAAGTCCTGCTTGCCTCCTTGTCTTGTGGTATCAAGGCTTTCACTCAGCACCCCTTCGCTGACGTTGACCGCATGGCCACTCTGGATATTGTAGACGCAAGCCATCGCATCTCCATATTGGAAGGAAACATAGGCTCCAGCCGCGATTTCGAACGCCTTCCCAGGTTGGCTTCCGTACACGGAGATGATGAGTAGCATGGTTACTTGACTGTACGCGCTTGCGTCGGCGTCTCTGCAATGATTGCCAATGGGATTCTTTTGAATGCTGGTCACTTTATCAGGCGGAATCGTACCCCGCCCTCGGTGATCCCATATTCGTCCAGGCCCAGGCCAGGCATGGCGATAACGTGACCGCCGGCGAGCAGAATCGCGAGGTGAGAAGTCTTCACGTCGATGGTAGTTCGGTACACAAGATGGATATCAAGAAGCCGAGCAAAGCAGGAAACCGAGGAGAACCCAAGGAGCCTGACTCGCGAATGCTGAGATGGAGGAGACCTGGTGTGGTTGCGGCGATGCCACCAGGCTTTTCTGGCTGCTTAAAGTAACCCAGAGCGCAGAACTAGGTACAGGTGTGTGTACGATTCGACTGTGAAACACAGCAGTGCAAGTCCGAACCAGGCCCACAGCGCAGCAGCATCATCATGTCCAACTCTTCCCGCCTTGGCTCATTCGGTTTCAAGTCGGCAGGATCTTCAACCCGAGCTTGCCGGTTGACAAAAAGCCCCTATTGCCCAGCTCGCTATGCCACCCGACGCCCAACACGCCCAGAGGAATCTTGCCGTCTTGATCTCTAGGAAGGACCGCCACGTCCCGACTGAAGCGTGCGACCTCGAAGGAGACCTGCTCGACTTCCCCAGGATGTAAGACTGGCTTCCGAGTGCCACCAGCCTCCCAATTGCAATCACGGCAGACGAACCCGGGGTCGACGTCGAGCGCGACCCTGTCCAGCTGTATAGCATCATCACCGCAGTTCTCCAGCTGGGCTTCTAGCACCCACTGCATCGTCCTCCTCCCTGTCGACGGTACCAAGCTGGGCTTGGTACGCACGATCAGGGAGGGCTTGCAAATGAACTGGTAGAGCTTGCGGAATGTGCGCGTCCTGCCGCTGATGTCAGTGACTTCGTAGTAGCTGACTGTCACCGCGAGCACATGGCTCCCTTCCTCCTTGAGATCGAACTCAACAATCTTCTGGAGCGTCTGGCCGGCATCCAGGTCCACTCCCTTGAGCGTCTCCTCGCCTGCAGCTGCAGCTGCTTGCAAGCCCAGCTTGACAACACCGGCGGCATGGGGCGTTTTCATCTCCGCTTCAATGCGCACATCCCGTATACTCTTGGCCGCGGCTGTTGACGGCTCGAGACCATCGTGATTGGCGCACAAGGTGCAGCTGAAAGTCTCGCCCACGTACGCGGAGCCGAAAGATGGCGGCAGGTTGATGATAGGACTCAGGACGAACGGCTCGGGGTTCGTCCCGACAGCTTGGCTCGTATAGGCGAGTGAGGCGGGGATGGGGACTGGCCGGGTCGCCTGCGAGAGCCCGAAACTCTGTACAGGATACTGCATGACGAGGGACGGACGTGACAGTCTGAGCAATGCGAATCAGTTGCCGCTCCCATGCAACGACCGCAACGGGATGAGTGACAACAAGTTCACCTCAGCACTTTGAGCGAGAGAGAATGTGGCTCTTTCAGAGCTTCTTGTGATTGATAACGTGAATGACTCATGACGGGGAGAGAAGCCTGCGCCGACGTGTCCGCCGCACAAGTACTCTTGATCACACGGTTCGGGAGGTGTCGTACTGAATTTTTTGCGCGAGGCGCCTCCACGAAGAACGTTCAATGGTGTTGCACAAGCCTCAAGAACGCGGGATGTCTGAACCCCACATCCATGACACATCACAACGGCACGAAAGCTTGGAAAGCTGATGCGAGATGGCGGCAAGGGTTCAAGAATAAAGTGAGACAGCGCACGCATGGCCTCGCCCTGTGGCCCTTGTTCATAACGCTCCTTCTCTCATTTCTCTCCGGAAAAGGCAGAGTTTGGGCCGAATCATGCACAAATTGCGCAACTGTGATGCGAAATTAACAGAAACAAAACCCTACCTAGTGCTTCTGTATCATTTGCACTGCTTCGATGGCACAAAGCTCGCAACCTTTGCTAACGCTCCACTTCGCCTCGTTTACGCCAACAAGCTGCATGACATTCTGGAAACAGCGAAAAGGATCATGCTCTGAGCGTTCCCTGCTTTTCCCCGAGTTCTGAAGCCACCATGTCGCGAGATCTCTACGTCGGCGGAGGAGGCGGGGGTGGCGCGGCCTCAGATGGAGGAGGTGGTGGAGGCGCGGCCTCGCTAGGCGGCGGTGGAGGTGACGCAGACGCGCCGGGGCCAGGTGCGCCTGTGGCACCTTGTTGACTGGCCTGTGCTGCGAGCCATTGTTGATAGTACTGCATGTAGCTGTTCCCAAGTTAGATTGCTGCCATCAAATTCTTCACCACACAACAAAGACACTCACGCTTGATACCCTCCATAGGCAGCATAAGGGTCGGTATAAGGGTCAGCGCCGGCACCATAGTACTGCGGATGCGCAAACTGCGCAGCGTACTCTGCAGTGGCGGGATTCGCTCCGGTGGAAGACTGGGTGTGAGGCGAGGCGGATTGATTAGGGCCTAAAGATGCTGCATTATGCCCATTTCGACCGCCGTAGTCCTGGTAGCTGCTGATGCCATCTCGGCTGGATCTGTCGCCATAGTTTCTTGAGCGGTCGCCGTACTGTCCGGTTCTGTCGCCAAAGCCGCGATCTCCAAAGCCACCAGCGCGGTCATGATTGCGCGGAGGACGGCTCTTGAACTCTTCATATTGCTCCTTCACATTAGCAAGCAGGTCCCCGCAGAGGGCCTTCGCCTTCTCCACCATGCTGAGTTCCGGGCCTCTGCTGGCAGGTCAGCTGACTGATACAGATCGCAGGGGTGCCGGAGGACTTACGTGACGTGTAAGAACATGACCTCATCACTTTCCCGGCCGGTCGATGCTTCTATGTAGCCTGAACCATGACCTTTAATTTGCACACGACATCCAGTCTCGTTCTGAATGTGCTTCACGTACGCACCACCATGCCCAACCACCTGCGCGCGTAGGTTGAATCCAGGCAGTGTTTCGAGAGTAATGGGAATCTTTTCCTCGGGCCATTTCCGCTACTTCCATGTTAGACACCCGATACGTAATGGCTTGCGGGCCACGAGAACGCACCCTGCCGTATTCATCGCGTTCAACAGGTTCTTGCTCCCTGCGCCGAAATCGGCGTTCATCTACTAACTGAGGAAGTTCTTGCTGCATCAACTCCTCGATCTTTGCGACGGCTTTCTCGAGGCCTTCCTTGGTTGTGCTTGTGACGTGAAGGTACAGGGGCGGATTCTGGATAGAGGGTTTAGCTTATGTGAATGTAGATCATCATCATGACCATGGACTCACAGCAGGAGTCGCCATGCTTTTGACGGGGTAATAACTCCCCCGCGTCGTGATGTCTTTCGCATGAGAGAACATTGGTCAGAATGAAACCCGCACGTGAGGAAAAATGCGTGTCTAAAAGCGTACCGGCACCAGTCTCATCTTTGATCTAGATCAGGTATTGGAGGTCA
This sequence comes from Phyllachora maydis, assembly GCA_029339225.1. Classification (NCBI taxonomy): domain Eukaryota; kingdom Fungi; phylum Ascomycota; class Sordariomycetes; order Phyllachorales; family Phyllachoraceae; genus Phyllachora; species Phyllachora maydis. Next base: position 3,039,954 of record JAQQPM010000004.1, read on the forward strand.
GCAGATATAATGTAGGGCGAGCCCGCCCGAGCTGTCATGCTTCGTGTAAGCAAGACTATTCCCACATGACCAAAGGTATGAGACGACCCCGGACGTGAGGTTGGAGGATTGGTCTGATAATGCGACCAGCAGCACAGCCGTGGGTATTTACCATTTTCTGAGTTGCGCCTTTGGTCAGCAGGTATCGGTTGCGCAAATCGTTGACTTCAATGTCTTTGATGTAGTCGCCGTCAGATATATACATTTCGCCGTTGATGTTGCCTCCAGCAGCACTCGGCCCTTGCGGGCTCGAGAGTGAGTTCGGCCGAACCGGGGGCACATCCACATGCTGTAGGCCCTTTCGTGCTTGGAGCTCGGCATTGATCTTCGCAGCGGCAGCAGCTACTCAAGTCATTAGTAGACGGGACACTCATTGCGGACGCATCAATCACTCGTCAGTAGAGAAACATACCGGCAGCCGCCGAAGGATCGAGGGGAGGGGATCTTGCATCCGGTGTAGCGCTGTCACGAACCCCAGCATGCGGGCTCCGTTCACGGAGGGCGTCAGATTTTCTAGTCGGAGGAGATCGCGACCGTCGGTCGAACCGTGAAGGTCTTCGGGGCTCGCTCTCTGTTTGGTCGAACCTTGAACGCTTACGCCGTTCACCTGAGTCCATTTTTGTTCGACCAACCAAGACTGGATGGTGGATGATCTACGGCCGCTCGTAACGCAGACGTCAGCGTTCAACGCAAGGTTGCAAAGAAAGAAGGGAGTTCAGAGCAGACGAGCGCCACTCGGCGCTAAAAAAAATCGACGCGCTTGAGCCTCAGAGGCACCTACCTCCAAGTACCTAACGCTGATTAGCTGTCGGGCGCATCGTGTGGGGTATGACCGCCGGACCGAAGTTTATCCGTGCCGATTGTTCTGTGCTTGCCTCGGTACTGATATTTTTCTATTTGTGTGAGCTCTTTCGCCGAAATTTGAAGCTTGCTAGTCAGTCTGTCCAAGATTCCCTGCGTTTCATGGCGCGGTCTTTGTCATCGTGATTCACTTGTATGCTAGAAGCCCCACGCTGCCAGACAGGCCCTCACGTGCCCTTTGGACGAGGAGATGGGCTAACCCTGAACAAGCTAAATTTCCCCTGCAAGGAGAACTTCGTGGTTAGAAGGAAAGTATATGTGTGGAACAACGTGTATTTGTTGATCCGGGAAAAAACCCCTCATCAGCGGTGTGATGACACAGGGTCCTATATAGGGGAGTGGGTTACGTAACATGGCACATGTCGTGATATGTGACCTTAGGTCCTAGCACCCCTGTTGGAATCTGTGGGCTCTGATTGATCGATTCTGTGTGCTGATCTGTTCTCTGTCTTGACCTGCGCTCTAGCCGCCCCCAGGGCAGAGATTTTCTCTGTCCCCCCTGTACCGTTTACAGGCCCTAAAGTAGGCTTAATCTGCTTGATATAGGGAATTATGGCTATATCTACCTTAATTGATTAGGGCCTCTCTATACCCTACTTCTAAGTTGAATAGGGTAACCCTATACCCTGCTCCTATTAGGGATACCGAGGTTCTACCGGAGCGATACAAGCGCTACGTTGTCTAATATACCCCTAGGTCCGGATTTGTAATAGCAATCCCAGGCCTTACTATAAGGCTCTTCCTTATTAACGACGTATTTAGCGGTAATATGCGCTTATAGTGCCTATATTCTAGGATTATAGAGGTTGTAGTTGGGCTTTATAGACGGCGGTATAGTCTTTTTCTTAGTAATTATTATTACTACCTCTAAGGTCTCTATTTCCCAGTTATATAGTACTTTCTAGGCTAGTAGAAGGGTAGTTATTCTACTGCTTAATTAGAAAAGGGATTATATTAATAGGTAATACTTAGCTGCTCTGCCACCCTACAGTCCTGTTCCTCTATAGGGACTTGTTAAGGTGCTTTAGATTATTAAGATTAGGCTTCTAATAGATATTACTAGTTACTAACCTAGATAAGGTCTAGGAAAGTTAGCTGCTTCTTCTCTAACCTACTTTCTCTACTAATCTTAAAGGTACCTTTTTATAAGGGGAACTATCAGGCTCTTCTTAACTATTATAATCTTATTTCTAGGGATACCTAACGGTTATTACTATAGTCTACTATCTAGGTGGTTAACCGGCGTAATGCCTTACTCTATTAGAGACTACTAGGTTGCTATTTAGCTTAGAGAACGCTTATCTCTTTTGCTATACTCCTTTTACCTCTACTAATCTTATAGGTACCTTATAAACTACCTCTAGCGTTATAAATACTAGCTTATTACTTTAGTAGTAGTCTCTTCTCTACTTCTTACTATCTCTATAGGGGTTAATCCAGGTAACAAGGTAGTTAAACTAACGTAGCGAGTCTCGCTAGATCTAAAGGTCTAGGTATACTACCCTTTCCTATTTAGGTTAAGGTATACTACCTCTTCCTTATTTAGGTTAAGGTATACTGCCTCTTCCTTGTTTAGGTCGAGGTATGCTGCCTCTTTCTTAGGGTTTGCTGCCCTAGCTTCTCTTTTTTGTTAGGGTATACTACCCTGCTTCTTTCCTTGCTCTTATATTTTATGTCTATACGTATTAAGGCTTATTAATCGGTAAGGGTCTGCTGCCTCTTTCTTTAATTAGTAAGGGTCTACTACCTCTCTCTTCTTAGTATTAGGGTATACTGTCCCTTTTTAGGGAGGAGGAAGTGGAATTTAGGAGAAAGGGCGTGATTTTTAACCGCCTACGTTGTTACTCTTTTTATATAGTGGCTAGTTAGGTGTAAAATCTGCTTGCCTCCTCTAGAGCTCTAAAAATTTCCTCCTTCTATTACAAACGCGTTTTTATCTTTCTACGCTTGCCCTTCTTACTATAAGGCTTCTTATGATCGCTATGTTTAGTTTTATAAGTTTTTCTAACTTTCTTTTATTATAGATGTCTATTTAGAAAGAGGAGTTAGTTCTAGAGCAGCCTACTACCTTAGTAGTAGGAGATTTGCCCTTATTAGGCCAGAAACGCAGTTTGTTCTTTTACCTTGCCTTTCCTAGGTGGTTTTCTTAATGGCTAACAATCTATATCTAGTCCGGTTTACCTAGGATAACAATAAGGAGGACAATAACGTTGCAGTACTACTATCGTTAAAGAAGCTGCGTTTTAGGGATTTAGGTCTGTTACCTACGCCGGCAGCTATTGCCGCCCTAGTCTTAATAGTCCCTAGGGTATATTTGCCGGCGGTTAGTACTGGGGGGCCGGTAATACCGGTCTGTAAGAAGCTAGTTACGAGTAAGCTAGCATTAAGCCTAGCCTTACAGTCTATGCCTATAGGGGCGTTACTATCTATATTACTGGCGGTTTCTACTGTCTAGGACGGTAAGCTATGTAAGGTGTGCTGTAAGCGCTGTCTTATATACTTGGTCTTATAGGCCGATTCTGGCGATTTTTCCCCTCTAGCGCTGTATATAGCGTAGCTTAGTCCCTATGTTTCTTCTCGGTTACCGTGCTTAAATTATTCCTATTATTAGCATCTATATATATTACGTAAGTCCAGCCTATATATACCCCCTTAGCGCTGTTCGTACTGACGTACGTTTCTAGCGGATAATAATAAGATCTTAACAGTAGTATAGGCCTATTAGGCCTATATTATTAAATACTCTTTTAGTATTATAGCCCTAGTAGTAAGTTACCCTATAATCCTATCCTACTATACTTCTAGTCTGTCCTAACTATCCTTGTCTAGACATTATATACTCTTATTAGAGAGTATACTAGCTTAATCTAAGAGCTATAGACGTAGAAACAGGCTATAACTATCTAGAGGAAGGAGGAGATAAAGAAGCAGGCGAAAAGGGTAGTAATGGAGTCCGACAACGACGATAACGACACTAACAGGAAGAGCGTACTATAGGCTACTAATATAGCTATAGAGGAGGATTCTACTGCTGCTCTAGCGTACCCTATAATTTCTAGCTAGGCCCTAATCAATTTTCCGTTTGCGGATTATAGTAGTAATGTTTAGCTTAATAGACTAGTTTCTTAGGGTACTCCCTTCTATACCCGCTACTAAGTCTCTATATCTTAGCCTTTCTCCTTTTACTGCTTCTCGATCTTTTCTTTCCTTTCTACTATGCCAACTTGCTTATAGAAAGTAGTAAAACTGTTATTCGTAAGCACTTTCGTTAGGCTATCTGCTAATTGTTAATCTATTGATATATAGTCTGCGAGAACCCTTCCTATAATAACTTCCTACTAAAGCTAGTAATTCTTAATATTAATATACCGGAGCTTCGTTTTTAGTGTTTCGTCCCTAGTTACCAGTCTTATAGTTTAAGCGTTATTATAGAACATGTTGATTGCGGTAAGGGGGGTTAGGTGCTGATCCCCGTGACCGCGCAGCATATAAGCCTCTTGCTCTGGGAATGGGGCATGTACTGCGCCACTGAGCCTCCCGCTCTAGGGAATGGGGCGCGTACTGCGCCACTTGTACGATAGCTATAAGTGGCGCACCTACGTACTACGTAATAGTTACTAACGAGCGCTCTGCTTAATATAGGTATTTAAGGGGTGCGTAACTACCCTTTAGATAGAGGGAGATAGATAATCTAGAACTAGAACTTAAACTAGTATTTCCTTACTATTTGCTTTGCTCTTTATTATTTTAGATTACTATAATCTCTGGAAACCTACTAACACTGATTAGTATTGTCTCTATATTACGATATAGGGGTAACGTAGAGCGGCAAGGTAGTTAGTCAAGTACTTGATAACCTTAACTAAGTAGATTGCAGTTTACTTACTAAGGGCTGTCGATCGGGCAACTAGATAACCACCCTATTAACTTAGTAATATTGCTTATAAGAGAACTAATACTATAAACCTATCCTTCTAGGCTAAGGAAGCTTAACCTAAGCTTCTAGACTAAGGAAGCGTTACTTAAGAGAACGCTATTAAAACTATATTACTAACTAACTTTATTATAATTAATATACTATAGCGTCTTAAGATCCTTCTACTTATAGAACCTTAGAAAAGGAGGATACTAAGACGAACCCCTATTATATACTAAGTATTTTATTAAGTATAGCCTAGGATCTTAAAGAGTATTTTAAATAAGAATTCCCTATCTAGCTGCCTATTATAAGTATCGACAAATTTAACGCTTAAACCTTCTATAGATTGCTAGAGCATATCGATCTAGAGTATAATAGCAACAAAGTACTTAACTTATATACGCTCTCCTGCCTTAGCATATATAAAAGGCAATAATCTAAAGATCTATACTATGAATTCCGCTTGGATTTTAAGGACTAGATAACTAATTACTTTAATAAGTTAAACAATAAACTACACTTATAACTACGCTAAACGCTTAATAACGGCTATGTCCTTATAGACAGCTCGAAAGGGCAGAAGCTCTCTAAGGGACTTGCAATACTTGCTAACAACCTATCTAATAATCCAGGGCCTAACGTACTCCCTTAAATCCATAGACTGTTAATCTAGGCTAAGTACGGACGTTATATAACAATATCTTTTCCCACTTAAACAGAAAAGGGGAAGGAGATCGTACTAATAATAACCTAAGACCCTAAATTTGGTACCTAGCTATAGGAGGTACTATAGGGGGAGATACAGATTGGTAATATAACCGTAAATGCTACCTAGTAATATAGACTAACAAGTAACTCGATTATAAACGACAATTAACTAGTAAGCAGCTAAAACCTAGGTATACGCTAGACAGCAGCCTAAAGTAGAACGCTCTATGCCGGTAACTATGGCTAGTTCGGAAATACCCTTTACCTGCCAAATCCAGACCTATAGATGATACTTCCGATTTGTAGACTTAGAAGTATAATAGGAGCAGGATTCCCGCTGGCTAATAAGGGCGCCGGCGAAGGCTATAGATCCCTACTAACTACCTAAAGTGCCGGCTAAGGTCATACCTAAGGTCATAGCTAAGGTAACGACTAAGGCTATAACTAGAAAACCAATTAAGAGGGACGACAGAACCCTATACAACCTACACAAACCCCTGGTATTAATACTAGATATAGGTAAGAACATACTTAACCTTAAGCAGACAATAAAGAGTGGCATGCCTGGTACAAGTATATTATATATAGAAGTACGGAGTACATAGCTATCCTACCGATCGAAATAGGCTGGATAAACAAGATAAATATTGATCGAAAAACCCTAACTGATTTTATTAAGTCTTAGGACTTAAAGGACAGCTATTCCGGGTTTAACAATGATATCCTTAATAACAAAGTTCGTTTCTTCCTATACCGCTGCTAGACTTTCCAGATCGATCATAGCCTACTAGATACTGTTTTTCCAAATGTACTTTCAGGACAAGCTAAGGAATATTACCTATACTATATCCCTTTTAGCATCTTCTTTATATAACTATATAGTATCTTAAAAGGATACTTCAAGATAAGTACTAAGTAGAATAACTACTTATATATCTAGAATACTATTACTTTCTAATCTATATACCTTAAAAGCGAGAATAGCAATAAATCTATAAAGGAAATTCTCTAGATCTTGCTTAATAGACTCTAATAAAGCTAACGCAGGCTTAGTCCGCTCTATAACTATAAGGAGTTCCTAGTTATAAATATAATCTAAGCCTACTAAGGAGTATCTAAGCTAAAGATCGTCCTATATAAACTACTAATAAGCTTCGAAGAGCTAGTAGCAACGCTTTATTAAATACTTAACGTTAAGAAAACGGATCGCATATATTGCCAATTCTTAATAGACCATAGGTTTACTATAACGAAGGCTAGGCCTGTAAGAAACTATTAGAGTAACCTAATTATAGATTCGATCTTTAAGAGAAACTAGGCAATATATATATAACAACCTGGAAGTGCTACTAGGTATAGAAAGCGAAATAAGCTCTAGTAAGGGGACTATAATAAAAGCTATACTAAAGTAGGTTATTGGATTTATAGTAAGCTAGACTACTGCTCTTTTATATATAGCTAAGAGGAATAAGCAACAGCTAAGAGCGAATAGCTTAAGCAAAAGAGTATTAACAAAGATTGCGGACGATATACGGCGTTCCTCCTTAATTACAAGGGTTTAGATGATAAATATAAAGTAAGGGAAGAAGATACTAAGCTTAAAGTATAGGTAGATAACTATAAAACCGATTAAACTTAAGTTAGAAACGAAGTACTAGTCATTAGTTTTAAAGAAGAACAAATAGCAGTAACTTACTTTACAAACCAAGCTTTCCTCTATTTAATTACTAAAAGCGAATAACCATGTAAAAATAGCGAAAAGGATACTAAGAAAATAAAAGCCATTTAGTTTGTACTTAACAGGTATACCAAGACTGAATTCCAAGGGATTATACCTAATACTAGGGCTACTAACGTCTCGACTACTAGACTCTAACAATTCCTTATGCTAAAAAAGATAATTGGATCGCTTAAGATTAATAAGTTATATATAGGAGAAGCAAATATACTTTTTAGGTCTAGGGATTTAAAATAATTATTTAGAACAGTCAAAGTAGAGCTTGACATTAGTTATACAACTTTCTATATATTAGAGACACTAACCCCTTTTCTTATATATCTAAAGGACATAGACGAGCTTAGTATCTACCTTAATAATATAACAAACAAGCTTATATCTAAGTTAGGAAAGTATATATATATTCAACGGAAATAGGGATATCTATAGATCCCTATAAAGGGGATCAAACTCCTAAGTATAGCATTTATAGCAGATAACGAGCGTCCTACGCCTCTATAACTTATAAAGGCCGAACTAAGATGCATTTATTAACGCTATAGATACCCTATAGTCGACAGATTGTACAAACTACTATAATAAGCAGACTACCAGGTAGAATATAGCGCTATTAAGATGATTAACAAGTTCTGCTACTTCTGCTAGATCAAAGGCATAGCGCTATAACGATTCAGATTTACGTTATAAGACGATATTTGCTTTAACTTTAAGATTGTTATAGATATCTTAGATATCGATAATTCTAAGGTACTGTATATAGTCGATGCTATAACATCGTTCTAAGCAGCCTGCTTTCTGAACAATCTCTTAGCTAAAGAGATATAGGAGCGGCTAAAGGAATGTTAGATCGATATATACCTTAGACTACCCGATATTTTATGCTATAATAAGGGTACTAATTTCAAAGCACACGAGTTCCAGGTAGAGGCTAAGCTTATAGGTATAACCTGCTATTTAGTACTAGTTAAGGTATACTAGTTAATCAGTAAGATCGAATGGTATTATAGGCTACTAAGAAGAGCCTACGATATTATTAAATCAGAGACTACCGGATCTTGCTTAAAAGAAGCATACCTATAAGCAGCACTAAGCGCGGTTAACAATACTATTAGCCTAGATAGGCTAGTACTAACGCTCTTAGTTTTCGGCGTATACCCGTACCTTACTATAGATGCACCGCCTTCTCTATCTTAACTACGCTAAGTAGGCGCGATCCGGAAGGCTATAACATAATTGCAAATCCTAAATGATATAAGGACTATGCGAGATACTCTTGTATAATATAATAGACCAAGTATAGAAGATATGCTATTACGCTTACTAGAAGTAGGTACTAAAGTACTTATATTCCGGGAAAGCGACTAATAGATAGGACCTTATAAGGTAATCTCAGCTATAGATATAACAGTAATCGTCGATATAGTTAACGGACCTATAGAATTTCGGAATATAGTAGTTAAACTATATTACTAGGAGCTAGCGCAGGATAAGCAAGATAATCGAGCTAGTGTTAAGCAGCTAGAACTATTCTAATATCCCTAGCCTAAGTAGCCCTGCCGGTATAGACAACCCTAAAAGAACCTAGTACCTACTAACAACTTTGTTTTAGAAAAAGAGAAATATGACTATAATCTTACGCTTAAACTATAAGCTAAAGGTAAGATTACTATACCTAGCGTACTATTCTGAGAATCTAATAAAATAGAACTGAACTTACTCCTAGCAGCTAGGGTAATCGAAGCGATCTAGATACCAGCAGACACTTCAGACTACTAAATCTTTAAGTTAAGGATCATCTAGGAAGTAAAAGACAAGCTTACTTTACTATACAAGAAATCACGCTTTATAGCTTAGGGATTCGGCAATAAGGATAAGAAGCACCTACTTACTTAATCGCTAACAATCCAATACTATATATAGCAACTTATACTCTTACTACTCCTAACGCTATAAACGTACTTTAGCTTTAAGGCATAGGTATATAACGTTATCTAGGCTTATATACAAGCTAAGTTACAGCTAGCAAGGAAAGTAATTCTTCTATTACCTAAGGAGCTTAAGACGCTCTATCCCCCTTATACTATCTTACTTATTAAAACCCTATGATATAGACTGGCCGAAGCCGGACTATACTAGTAGGTAATATATATGAACTAGTATACTAAATGTCTTAACCTTAAGCCGAGCACCTTCGACCTATACCTTATAATTAGTAAGATGCAAATTAGAAGCGGATTTAGAATTATCAGCCTATAAACTAATAACACTCTTAATATCAGTAAGTAAGCCTTTACAGATAAGGAGAAGCTTAAGCTAGATAAGGCTGGCTTTAAGTACAAGCTACTAGTATTTTTAACGGACAAATCGATTATAGACTTTAACAGATATAGGCTTGAAACGAGCATAGACGCTGTTAAGATTCGGCAAAAGGGGCAAGCTATACGACTTGAACTTATAAGCCTAGACGCTGAAACAGTAAAACAAGTATACGTCGAACAACGTATATAAGGTGCCTATATTACTACGATTTGCTAGCTAGAGGCGACTTTTAACTTGTTAGTAGTAGTATAGTTAACTAAGCCTAGTATAACCGAGATTGCTAAGCTTAACGCTTAATTGTAATAGTAGATTGAGAACTTAATGTATAGGCTATACTACCTATAACTTAAACTTAAGATAGCTAAGCTTTTCGTCTTTATAGACGGATCATTCGCTAACAATACTAATATAACATTGCAGATTAGATTCGTTATAATATTTAGAAACAAGATAAGTAGTATAAACGAGTTCAACCTATACGGCAATATTGTATATTAGTCTTCAACCAAGTATAAGCAGGTAACGAGAAGCGTTTTAGCAAGCGAAATATACAGTATAGTAAGCGGGTTTGACCTTAGGTATATACTATACTAGACGCTTACTAAGATCTACTTAGGCCTAGGTATACTATTGCTACTACTAATCGTCGTTTATATAGACTTGTTTAGTTTATACAAGTACCTGGTAAAGCTCGGGATAACAGCAGAAAAGCGCCTTATAATCGATATAATAGCTCTATAACAGAGCTACGAAAACCGTAAAATCGCGGAAATCAGGTAGATTAGTAGCGACGATAACCTAGCTAATGCTATAACCAAGTATATGCCGAACAAGACGCTTAAAAGGCTTGTTACTACGAATATAGCTAAGATCAGAGTAGAAGGCTAGGTTTAACGCCTAGCTAAGTAATAGAAAGAGTCTATATAACTCAGGGTAAGATCGTAAGTGTAAAAGACAAAGACTACTAGAACGATTTATTTATAGTATAATAAGGAATATAAGGCAAAGCGTAAAACGATCTTAATTTATACTTTTATAGCTAGTATAATATATACGCTAGCGCCCCCTACCCCCTAATTATAATAACAAAACATCAATGGCCTTGCCTATAGCGGCTATCGCCACAAGCTTTTTCTATATAGGCGTTATACCCGCTATAGGCGCCCTACGCTTAACAAGAGTGCGCGCCTTGTCTACTAGGACTAAGGCGCACTTGGTACTATCGCGCTATATCTTCCAATCCTATAACCAATAAGTATTCTAATTAAATAATAGATAATACTAAAGATTGTAACTTACTTTGGCCTTTATAGCTGGGTTAGAGCGGAGCTCTAAGAAGCGGTCTAAGAACGGACAGACTAACTTAGGGCTATAATATACGTTAGGAATAATAAGACAATAGAAATAATGCGTAAATAGAACTTACATTAGTATATATAAGTGCCTAGATAAGTACCGCTAGTACTAAAGGCTATAGCCCGATATATAGTCGTAGTATACTATACGTAGCGCGAAATTGCCAGACTTGTTAAACAAGTCCTTAACGCCTGCTAAAAGCGAGTATAGGCAGCTAAGGCAAAGGACGGCGCATATAGTACTATATAGGCTACGAACTTTATACGTATTAGCAATATTAATAATAAGGATAATAAGAGTAAGACGCTTACCCTCTAGTTTATACGTATAAACGTACAACAACCTCTTACAAGGCTTTATATAGTCTAATATATAGCGTATATAGTAGCTAGAGCGGACAATAGAGTTATCTAAGCTTTTGCTAGACGATCAACTTGCTATTGCCGCTGCTAGTATCGCTACCGGCAGTATAGGTACGCTTGTAGCAGCGTATAGCGCCTTGCGCTATACATATATAGCTGCTAACGCCGCCTTCTTTACAGCTAGCAACGTAGGTAGAGCGTACTTAGCACGCTTAGAGAGACATACCTTGCGTATAGCGATCTCCGCCTTATACGCCGCCTCCTCCTCCGCCTCCTCCTTACGCTAGAGCGTAGTAGCCTGCTCGAGCAGGACGTGTATATACACGATCAACCCCTTAGAATTAAGAGGCGCAGAGTTGGCGTCGGTATAGCTGCCTATAGACTTAGGCTATATAGTAAGCGCAGCTGCGTCTATAGCGTTAGGATCGTCGCTATTTTTATTATTATTATTGCTGTTATTGCTACCTGCTATGCTCTTCTAGTTACTGTTATTAGTAACAGTATACTTAGACGTATCCTTAGATATATTATTATTACCCTTCTAGGCAAGATGCTTATTAGGAGTGTTAGTTATAAGTGTATTAAGGGCGTTACTGCCCTTATCCTTAGTATATATACGGGCGTCGCTGCCTACGCTCCTATAGAAGCATCTACTCTATTTATCATTAAAATCCAATACTATAAACAACAAGATCAGCATGCTTAAGCATCAATGCATAAAGGTAAGCAACTTACTTGTTGCTGCTAGTACTGCTAATGCTACTACTATTATTATTGCTGCTGCTGCTACTGTTGTTGTTACTGCTGCTGCTGCTGCTATTATTGCTACTGCTGCTGCTGCTAGTGCGGATTGTAGGGAGGAAGAGAACGGGTGGTATATAGTAGGAGAACCTACCTATTTATAGGTTTAGGGCAAGAGCGTTCGGAGTTTGCAATTAGCCAGCCTAGAGCTCTGATTTTTCCTATTATGATTCCTATCTAGGACTATAAGCTTTTACAACAATAGTTGCTAGTATAATACGCTTACTATTACGCCGTTTAGAGGTATATCTAGAAGGCACTAAAGTCGCGCCTTCCATACTAGGGATTAGCAACTAGAATTCAACATTCTAATTAGCAAACGAGAAGTTAAGTGATTAGCATTTCCTATTCTAGTAATAAGAAGAGCGAAATGATCTAGGATTTCCTATTTCGGTTAATAAAGCGCTAGTATAGTTATAAAAGAAGAGTTGCTAGTATTAATTGTAGTAAGGAGGGTTAGGTACTAATCCCTATAACTGCATAGTATATAAGCCTCTCGCTCTAGGAATAGGGCATGTACTACGCTACTAAGCCTCCTGCTCTAGGGAATAGGGCACGCACTATGCTACTTATACAATAGCTATAAGTAGCGCACCTACGTACCACATAATGGTTACCAACAAGCGCTCTACTTAATATAGGTATTTAAGGGGTGCGCAACTACCCCCTAGATAAAGGGAGACAGATAATCCAGAACCAGAACTTAAACCAGTATTTCCTTACTACTCGCTTTGCTCTTTATCGTTTTAGATTACTACGATCTCCGGAAACCTACCAACAGAACACTTATATGCCGTACTTTCTTTCAAGACCGATTCTGAGATTATAGATCAGCCAGCAGAGATACAACGCTTCTTATACTACTTCTGTCATGGATACTAATTCCGCTTCTATAGTGGAAGTTGTTATGTAGGTTTGCTTGCTTGCCCTTTAAGCAACTAGCCTACTAAAAAGCTTAATTATATATCCTTAAGAGCTTTTCTAATCAGCTATATTGTCAGTAAAGGAAGCATTATACCAAACCTTATACGTATCTCTACCCCTAAGCTAAAGGCACTAATTCCTAGAATAGTATAGGTAGTTAAGGCAACAATCTACTACCTTATAATACTCTAGACCTAGGTTTGTAAGAAATCTTAATAATCTTAACGTAGTAAAGGCTATATCAACCCTTATAATCACTGCCATGTATATTATTAAGCCGACTTTTCTCTAGTACGACTTTATCTTGGCGTTCGTTACCTGTCCTAGGTTGCTCTTTAATTCTTCTAGTGCTATAAGGAAGGTATATCTCTATGCTATTAGCTTCGTTACCTTGCTCCTAATTACTAGGTTGTCTACTAATCTAAAGATTTTCTTATAGTATACTGCCTATAAGAGATAGATCTTACAGTACTCCTAATCCTAAATCACTTATAGCCTAAAAAACCAGTTTAGCTTACTACTACTAGTTATCTTATACTTCGACTAGAGCAAGCTTGTTAGGTCTTTAGTAAGGGCTTTATGCCTTTTATAGTACACTATTATTACGTTATCTATATAGAAGAGAATAAAGACTCCTTCCTTTTAGAAGATATATGGTTTATAGGGTATTATATTAAGCCTAAGATCCCAAAGAGTACTGCTAAACTCTTTATACTATAGGTAAGGCAATTCTCAAAGTCTGTATAGTACTTTCTTTAGCTTATAGATCATGCCCTCCTTCCTTTGACCTGCCGGGAGCCTTATATATATATCCTGGTCAAGGCAAGCGTTATAGAAGGCGTTAGAGACGTTAAACTAGATCAGCTTTATATTAAACCTTGCTACTACTGCTATTAGGATCTAGAAGGACTTTCCAGCTAACGTTACTACGTATATATCCTCCTTTAGGGTCCCTTGTTATTAATTGCCTTAGACTACTAACCTGGCCTTAAACTTCTCTAGGTAATTATACTTGTTGATTTTATATATATATACCTATATATTGTCTAAGACCTACTTGCCCTACGCCTTAGCGATCGGCACTTCCTCCTATGTTTCTAGGTATATAAGAAGGTACTACCTTTTAGCTTCTTTAAAGTATTCCCCCTATAGATAGCTTTCAAGGTTCTAGTATAGCTTAGGTACTAGAGGCAGCTAAGAGGAATAAATAGTACTAGGCTTAAAGTCCTTAATACTTAGGATCTTAGATATTAGCATACTCTCTTTTGTCTTAGGGTCCCTATTTATAAGCCTTTTAGTAGTAAAGAAGGCCCTCTAGGTAAGGAAATCTCCTTTTATAGAGACGTTAAAGAACTACTAACTAAGAACTTAATCTCTAAAATATACTATAAGGCAAGCTCCTAATATGCCCTATACTGCTAGTAGGGGTGTAGCTTCTAGAGTCGGATATAGGAGCAGGTAAGCCTCTATATACTAAGGTTCTTATATTACTTCTACCGAATTGTCCAGTTCTATGTTATCTATAAGGTTAGGTATATTAATATCCTCTTCCTCTTCTTCTTCTAATCTATTACCTAGGTCTATTATCCCTACTTTATAGGGTATGTCCTAGGCAGGGATATCGGCTACTATGGTATTTAGATTTTCGGATTCTGCCCTTTTCTCGATCTTGGTAAGCTACTCTTTCAGCCCTTTCAAGCTTAGATCTCTTAGCCTAACTATAAGGTGCTCCTTAGAACTGTTAAATACCACTTTCTCGTTAAAAATCACGTTCTAGGTTACTATAATCTTATGAGTTTAAGGGTTCTAGATTTGATAAATATTTATTAAGTTATATCCGATTAGGTATCTAAGGAACGCTCTTAGGGCAAACCTCTTTAGCCTATTCTTCTTAAGCTATATATCTGCTTCTAATGTAAAGGCTTAATATAGGAAAACCTAGAGATGCCCTTACTATAGCTTGATAGGCGTCGTCTCTTTAGCACCTACTGATTCCGCGAACGAATAGAATACCTTATATAGTGTTTTCCACTTTAGTCGATACTTTAGGGTACGATTTAAGAGATATACCGCTATTCTAAATACCTTAGCTACCTTGTCCAAAGGTAAGTTAGTCCCTACTACTATTGCTTTTACCTGCCTTTTCAGAATACTAGCAGCTCTTTCTATATCTCCGTTCTAATCTTAGGTCTAAGGAGCAGAGAGATTTGTTCTGATTTACTTCCCTTATAGCCAGGCTTAGATAGCTCCCTTTCTACCTGTAATCTCGTTATTAGCTTCGATATCTAAGACCTGAATTCTATACCTTTAATCAAGATCTAAAAGGCAGTTGTCTAAGGCTATAATAATACTTTTAACTGACCAATTATAAAGATAATAGTCCTATATTAGGCCTGACTTATAATCTGATAATAGTATAATAGACGTAAAGCCTTCTTTAGACCTTTTAATATCGTGGAAATCAAGGGCTAGAACATTGCTAGGGTACTTTAGGTCTGGTTGGGCTACTCTTAAGACCTAGTAATCAGGGCCTTTTCCTATACTATACTATAGGTAGTCTACTGTTCTAATTACCTTGTGATTTCTAGTAACCTTAACTCCCTTACTACTCTAAACAAGGTAATAGAGTACTTCTAGGTTTAGATGCTCTAACCGCTAGTACTATATTTAGACTGTCCTAGGCTTAGTCTTCTTTTTCTAAGACCTACCTTACTCCCTTTGTATTACGAAGGCTAATACTAAGATATTAGATATAACGTACTCTAGCAGGAACTAGCTATAGGCTTTCTAGATTTTACAGATCTTATTATAGTCTAATATCCTTCTAAAGTAGGAAAGAGTACCCTGTTTCTAGTAATCCTACTATATTCCCTTCTTATAGAGGCACTTTAAGGAAACTAGGTTAGTAGCTACCTTAGGGTAGTATACTATATAATTAAGCTAGAGGAGCACCCGTTTATACTAACCTAGGTATAGATATAGGAAAACTGTCCTATATCCTTCGATCAGCAACTTGCTATTAGCTACTATAAGATAGTCCCCTTCCCCTGCTTCCTTAAGGCTTTTAAATCTCTCCTAATTATTAAAAATATAAATAGAGGCACTAGAATCTAGGTAGGCTAAGTGCTTAAGAGGGTATTTGCTAACGCTACTTACTTATAATACGCTCTTTAGCACTATAAACTTAATAGGGACCTAATTCTCGTTCTTCTTCTTAGGCATAGGAACAACTTCTACTATTAGTTTTAAAGCCTTTACTTTCTCCTTATACCCTATATACCTTTAGGCCTTCTACTTGTCTTTTAGCTCTTTTCGATAAGCCGATATCTTCGATCGAAGTTGCGAATCCTTCTTGATAGCTCATTTCATATGCTTTTCTATATCTAGCCTTAGTTCTTAACCTTTATGTATAAGAGAGGGAAATAGATACTAGTATACCTTCTAGTTATACTAGATTGTTCTATAGGTATACTTCTTATAATAAAAACTGGGTTTCTCTATAGGATAATCAGGTCCTAAGGCTTAGGGTACTTCTAAGGCTCCCTAGAGATTTTGGTTACTATAGGTATTAGCTCTCCTTTACTTAAAGGCCTCTTCTTATACATCCTCTCCTTATTTGCCTTTCTTATTAGCCCTATTAGGAAGAGGCTGTTCGCCATTTAGTATAACATACATACCTCCTCTTCCTACTAGGTTCTTAGGCTTTAGCTTAAAAGGCTTATTAAACTTAAGGTCTTATAGGAAATCCCTTGCTACTTCGCAGTAATTAAGGTTCTTCTGCTTAGCCTACCTCTCAAAGTCCTTATATAAGGCTAATATCCAGCCTTAGAACCTTTAGGTTACTCTTAAGAAGATTAGCAAGTTGTTAAACCATAGTTTAGGGTTAGCTACCCCTTTAACTTTATAATACTTCGCTAGGTATAGTAGCTTCTGCTACTTCTCTATCTAGGTCCTCTAGTTACTAACCGCTTTTGCCTTACTAGCATTAAGGTACTCCTTATAGTCCTTATATATCGTCCTTATTTGCTTATAATCCTTTAAATATATTAACTTAGTAAGGTTCTAATACTACTAGCAAAGGCTTTACTTAGGTAGGTAGTATAGATTTAGTATATAAGTCTTAACGTACTCCCTAATCTACTTTTTAACCTTTATAACGTTATCCTAGTTATATTTCTAGTTTACTATAGCAGTGTTGTACATTGTTAATATACTCTAGAAGATAGCCCTCCTATTAGCAGTTAAATCGGTATATACAATATGCTTATTAGGAAGAGGAGGAGGCCTATTAGCATTTGCCTGCTTAATATACTCTTCTATAAGCTACGCTCTCTAAGTAAGGCCGTAATACTAGTGAACGCAGATCTAACAAGCAGTCTTAATATAGGCGGTTAATAACCTAAGAATAGGCATATTATTAAGGGTTAAAGGGACTAGACGTTTACCTAATTCTTTAGTATCGTTCAGGTCTATAAACTCTATTACCTTACTCGTAACGTACTAAAGCTGCTGCTTAAAGTCGATCTACTGCTCCGGCTTAGAGAGAAGGATAGAGCCCTCTTTAGCAGCCTTCTTATTATTCTTATTGCTCGATATAATAGCGGCTACTAAGGTACGTTCTTGGATATCGTAATAATAATCTATATACTGATACTAGGCTTGTCTATGCCAGGCTAACGACTTCTAACTGTTAATTGTTAGAATCTATAGGCTCTGATTGATTGATTCTATATACTGATCTGTTCTCTGTCTTAACCTGCGCTCTAGCTGCCCCTAGGGCAGAGATTTTCTCTGTCCCCCCTATACTGTTTATAGGCCCTAAAGTAGGCTTAATCTGCTTAATATAGGGAATCGTGGCTATATCTACCTTAATTAATCAGGGCCTCCCTGTACCCTGCTCCCGAGTTGAACAGGGTAACCCTATGCCCTGCTCCTGTCAGGAATACCGAGGTTCTACCGGAGCGACACGAGCGCCACGTTGTCCAACAACCCCCCCTGGACCCTAATATCTTGATCTGCTCTATAAACGCTTCTTATTTAACGTATTGTAGCGCTTTTGTCAGGCTATCTGCGATTATACTATTAGAGGGCGTATATTCTACCTGGATAACACCCTTTCTAATCACCTCCTTTAGCACTAACTGTCTTATTAGGAAGTACCTATTATAAGCTATTATACCATTACAGTTTATTATAGCTATAGCTCTTTAGTTTTCTATCTATAGAGGAATAGGACCTAGCTTAAGCCCGAATATCTTGTTAACAAGTAGTAGTAACTAGGTAGCTTACGTTACTACTATATAGGCTACTATATATTCCGCCTTACAGGTTAACTAGGCTATAAGGCTTTAGCGCTTAGCTCTCTATGATACTAGTATGCCGTTAATAAGGAACATATTCCCTGTTATAGCTTTAGCTTATATTATTATGCCCTAGCTGCTGTTAGAATAGCCTACTATTACCAGTCTATCTAGGTTATAATAAAAGTAAAGGGCGAAGTTGCTTATACCTTTTAGATATTTTATTAGAGCTACAAGTGATCTCTAGCTATTATAGCTAGGACATAAGAAGCGTTATACTAGCCTTATTATCCTATAGGCTATATTAGGCCTTATAAAGAGGGATATATAAAGTAGCTAGCCTACTACTAACCTATACTAAGCTGTTTTTTCCTCTAATATAAGGTCTTTAAGTGCAATATCTACTTAACTATCGTCTAGAACAGGTACCTAGAGAGGTCTACTTTATAATAGACTAAGTTAGTCTATAAGGTGTCACGTAAAGAGCAGGTGATGGATGTGAAGAAGTGAATGTGCCTGTCCTTCTTCTTCTCACTACGGGACCTGCCACTCCTTATATAGGCGTCTCTGAGCCTGACAAGCAGCTTGTCAGGATGTCTAAGCATGGAGAGCCCCAGTCCCAGATGGGTCACTCCATGACCGTCACCATGTTCCGTCACATAAGGTTTAGGATTTTATAGGACTATATAATACTATAGTTGCTGTTAGGGTGCTTTATTATCTTTATCCCAAGGTAGTTAGTCGTTTCCCCTAGGTCCTTAATCCTATACTTCGTCCTAATATCTGCTACTACCTAGTCTATATCCTAGTTAGACCTAACTATTATAATGTTATTAACGTATATAGATATTAGTAGGACTCCCTTATAGAACATATTTTCATCTATTATTAGTTATTAGAAGCTAAGGCTATTAAGAGAAGACTTAAAGGTTATTTGCTATTAATAAGTTACTATATATAGTCTATATATAGTCTATATATAGACTTTTTTAACTAATAGACTACTCTTAGCATTCTTGTAAGATATACTGGCTGTTAAAGGTATAAAGGCTTATTAAGGTTAGAATTTAGGAAGGTAGAGTCGAAATCTATATACTATTTACGTAGTTTATACTAAGCTATATAGGTAAATAGAAGCTATATAGTAATAGCTTAAAGTACGTTGGTAAAGACTATATCTATATCTGGTTTAGAAAACCCATAAGTATACTATCTAGCTATTGGAATGGGTAATCCTATATAAGGATCTATAACCACTATAGCCTACTAGTAGTAGTCGTATAGGGTACGTAGGGGTAGCAACAGCGTTGATATGGCCTAAATAGCACTTCCTAGGTATGTGCTAATATAGTAAAGTAGGGCCCTTTACTGTATTCCCTCTATAAAAGTCCTTATATAACGGTATAGTTATAGGCTATAGCGCTATATTATAGGGGCTTTAAGCTTATATATTACGGCTTTCAGTGGGTCTTATAGGCCTATAAGGCTTATAGTTGTAGGTAACGTAGTAACTTGATTTCTAGTCCAAGTAGGTAAGGCTTCGCAATTTCCTTCCCTACATATACCCTCCGGGACCGTTCCTGCCTTCCACACGGCAGGAGCGCCTTAGTAGGTGCATGGCCACTTCCCGAAAAACCAAATAAGCTGGCGATTTTAAATAATCGACTTACGGCTACCTAAGCTGCAGGGTAAGCCGCACGACTTTTCCTGTAAGTTCTGTTTTCGCTCCTGCGGTGCAGGGTAGGTATAGGGTAGGTAGGTGACCTAGTAGAAGAGCCTTTTAAGGCTATTTCTAGCGCTTATACAGCCTAAGGAGGCTGTCTCTACAAAAGTGGGGCATAAATCTAAAAATAGAAAAGCCTTTTAAAGCTATTTCTAGGCTATATAGTGGAGTATATAGCTTAGTCAGCGGTATCCACAAAAGTGGGTCCACCCTCCGAATATAGCTATATATCTAGTAGTTCGAGAACTGAAATCCGTTTTGCCTAAGCTATAACCGTTAGAGCGCTATAGCTTATTTTGTACGTTTAACACTAGCCTTTTTAGTTCTATCGTTTTTCTCCTATAGGACCTAGGTACTGGTTATAACTTTTATTCCTAGTAGAAGACTGACTTTTAGTACTAGTAACTATACCTCTATCTTTTCCATTGTTTTTATTTCCTTATCTATAGCCTTATACCATTCCTTTTTCTTTAGAAAGAAGAGTACTTGTAAAACAGGGATAGTTAATAGGTTAATAGTTAAGATTGTTACTACCCTAGGTTAAAGAGGAAACTCAGTAGGGAAGGGTATAATATTATATCTTGTAATAACCCTTCTTATTTTAAGGTCTAGGATCCTTATAACGTTGTATTTTCTCCTTAGAAAGACCCCTTTCTCTATTCTTTCTATTAGGGCAGAGAGTTCTTTACTATCTACCTTTTTAAACAATACTCTATAGCCTATAGGCTCTAATAATAGTATAGGGGCCTTAGTAAACGCCAGTTTATATAGTAACTTCTTAGAGCTTAAGTAAATTAATATTATACTATTTAGTATATCTATAATAGCCTTTATAGTAATAGCTTATAGTTTAGCTAGAAGATTGGTATATAAGTATATAGCCCTAAGAGCCTTGAAAATAATCCTGTTAGTTCTTTTGATCAGACTGTTCTATTATAGCGCTCTTATAGCGCTGCTAGTCTATTCTATCCTATTCTCTTAAAGGAAGGTTGATAGAGATTAGCGAACGAATTTAGTACCTCTATTAAAGTATACTCTAAAGGGATATCTACTATAGCAAGCCTTAAGTTATTACAATAGATATCTGACTTTAAAAGGAGCTTCTAACTTTGACTATACTAGGAAGACCTACTTATAGTAGGTAAATTTATCGATTACTACTAGCGCTAAAACTACTACTAGCGAATCGCTAATTCCTATTAATAATAGAAGGGAGTTTTAACCCCCTTTTAGGTCTATATAAAGGACTTCTATAAAGTTTTTAGCATTGCTAATTAAGTCTCTTTAACTAGGTAAAATAGTAAACTTACTTTTCGTATAAGAATCGCAAGATTTAGTAGTTATAATAACGATATTATCTTTTATACTATATCTCTATAGTATTTGGTTGGCTAAGTATAGGTTTATATACCTAAGCGCTATATACTAATCGATTAGGGTAGTAGATACTAGCGCAGACTCCGATCCTTTATAAGAGGCTTTAGCTATAGAATCTACTATTAGCGTAATATCTTTTATTAATATAAAACGACGTCTCCTCTTTATAAATAGAAGGCTATAGCCTTTCTTTTCTAGCTTAAGGATAAGCGGATATTGCGAAACTATTATAAGCTTATATTCGTTGTTGATAAGCTGGCCTAGTAAGAGAAGATTAGGCATAGAGGGCCCTATTTTCCTTATATATAGAGTGTTATTAAGCTCTAGGGGTATACCTTTCAAGGATATAAGTCTTAGGCTCCCTTTACCAAGGATATTAATAGTTAATCCGTCGATAAGCTCTACTATTTTAGGGCTAGTAACGTAAGAAGTAAAGTCAGATTTATTAAAGCTAACATGGCGGTCTGTACTAGAGTCTAGCTGGTTTTGGTAATTGACCTGGTTGATATTAACTGCCTTAATTCTAAGCTTCTTTTCTTTTCTATCCTCTTTATCTCTAGTCCTAGTATTAAGGCTAGACTGCTTGCTATAGTATTCCTCCTTTAGGTATCCTCTCTTTTTATAGAAGGTATACTCCTTAAGGTACTTATTACCCTTTTTCTTAATAGCTAGGGATTCCTAGGCTGCTTTTTTATAGAAACTTTCTATTATATCTATAAGATCCTTGTCTTTATAGGCGTAGGCTAGGTCTTTGTCGATCTTGTTAATCTTATTAATAAAAAGGACCTGCTATACCTTAGCCAGGCTTCTAGTTACTAGGATATCGATAGCCTAAATCTACTTAGGCCTATTCTTAGTATCTATCACAAGAGTAGTAAAAGTCTTATAATTAAAGAGCTATAGAAAGCTTATAATAATCCTTAACTAGGAAACTTTAGTCTAAAGCTTAGTCTTTTCTAATATCTCTATTAGTAGTACTTAAGAGGAGGCTCCCCTACCTAGAGATATCCCCTTTAGTACTAGTTCCTTAAGCTTCTTTTCTTAGAAGGCTCTCTAGATATTGATTATAAAGTATAACTCTAGGTTATTAATATTAAAGAACATAGCTAAGCTACTTATAATAGAGAGAAAATGCCTAAGGGCTTTGCACTATATAGTACTATCCTCTAGCGATAATTAGGCTAAAAAGACAGTCGCCTCTAGCTTATTTATAGTATTAGAGGCCTATATAGCCTTTATATTAGTATTAATACCCTCCTTTAGAGAGAGTACTATTACTACTTTATTAGTAAAGATAAACCCTTCTATTATAAGAGCCTTAAGAGCGGTAAAGGAGGAAGCTATACTAACGGTTAATCCTCTATCATCTTCTTTATTAAAAGAAAAAGAGAAGTATTACTTTACTAGCTTCTACGCTATAAAAGGTAGTAATGCTAAGTTTCTAGATAAGGCAGTCTACGATATAACCTAGCGTATTGCTACTAACCTTTTAGCTTATTCTACTTCTTCTATTAAGTTAAAGAAAACGCCTACCTATTTCCTTATTTCTAGCATCGATCCTTATCTGTTCTTTAGATATACAAGAGTATATAAGGGCTTATAACCTATAGAACAACATGTATTTATTAATCCGGGAAAAAACCCCTTATCAGCGGTATAATAACACAAGGTCCTATTTAGGGGAGTGGGTCACGTGACATGGCACGTGTCGTGACACGTGACCTAAGGTCCCAACAATATGCACTACGAAGTAAATACCTCTACGAATACCCCATTCACGGTACTTCGGCGCGAACAAGCTCCGGTTTGCGGTCGAAATTTTGTCCTCGTCTCCCGGGAGAGTCGGCGGTGAGTCAGGCAGATGATAACTGCAACACCTACCACACCCGCCGCTACTGAGTTTATTTTTCTGTTTGTCATCAGCACGCTCGTCGTTGAACTGGCAATGGCCTCACAACGGTTTCTGTCGACCACATGGCGAGGCATGATGAGCAAGAGCCTATGTCCTGTCTCGCTCTGCCGGCACCCGTACAGTGCGCCATTGAATCTCCGTCAAAGCTCAAATAGCTCGACCTCGGCGATCGCTTACAAGGCCATGCGCCGCCGGCAGTCTCCGCTCCCTGTTACCGATGCGCCGCCTGCTTGGTCCGCGCAGGCAGCCGTTTCCAACATTCTATACGAAACCCCGTTGCAGTCGACAGCACCACCGAAACGTCACGTCCTCAACTGCCTGGTCCAGAACGAGCCAGGGGTTCTTTCTCGAGTCTCCGGGATTCTTGCGGCGAGAGGGTTCAACATTGACTCTCTGGTCGTGTGCAGCACCGAGGTCGAAGACCTTTCGCGAATGACGATTGTTCTCACAGGACAGGATGGTGTGGTCGAACAAGCTCGCAGGCAACTGGAAGACTTGGTGCCTGTATGGGCGGTGCTCGACTACACCAATGCCGCCCTGGTGCAGCGAGAGCTTCTCCTGGCCAAGATCAACATCCTCGGACCAGAGTACTTCGAGGAGCTTCTGGCTCACCACAGGGAGATCACCACTGGTGACGCTGCCTTGACGGAGGGTAACGACCCGCGGGACAAGACGCTGGAGGAGGTGGCACACGACTTCCACCCCAGCCGACTGGTTGCGAGTGAAGCCTTGAGGCATAAGCATACCCATCTCCAGAACATCACTTACTTCGCGCACCAGTTTGGGGGCAAAGTGCTGGATATTAGCACCAACAGTTGCATTGTTGAAATGTGAGTTGAGAAGTTTCATGACAATCTGACAGTCTGCTCATATCGAAATCCAGATCTGCAAAACCGTCTAGGATCGACTCGTTCCTCAAGCTTGTTGCGCCCCTCGGTATTCTGGAATCGGCACGAACCGGTCTCATGGCGTTGCCTCGTTCGCCACTGTACGGACCAAACGAAGACAGCCGTGTCAAGGACGCTGATGAAGTGGTTGATGCAAGCCAGCTTCCTCCGGGCTAAAAAATGGAATCTTTGTAACCTGGCAACCATGCGCTCTTAGCAGGAATGACACATGTAGTTGTCCGATGCGAATAAATGGTTGATTTGTTTTCCACCAACAGCAATTCTTTTGTCGCGAGAGGACCCAGTCCCTTTGCCTCGCCCTATCTATCTGGTGCGAATCACTCTCCGTCAAGATTTAGGAGATTCGGCCTTGGTTCACAACGAAGCCTTCCAAAGCGGCTGCATTTTGTCAGTCTGTCATTGGCGAGATCCAATTGCGCGACACCATCGACGTACCTGTGGCGGCCCAAAGCCTGTTCTCCGCTTCGGAAAACACGAGCGACCTAGGACTGTAAAAGACTTCATCGGCAACCTCGTCCGCATGCCGTGGCAAGCAGTGCATGAACTTCCAATTCGATTTTGCTCCACCGCGTGCCGCGAGCTCATTCGTGATCTGATATCCCGCAAAATCTTCAAGCCGCTTCTTTGTTTCGGCCTCCTGGCCCATCGACACCCAAGTGTCGGTTACCAGGATATCGGCGTCTTTGATCGCTTCTTCGGGCACTGTCGTCTCGGTAAGAGTACCTGGCGTATCCACAGCAACAGAGGCGGAAAGGATAAAATCCTTCATTGCTGCAGGGATGCCGTAGCCTTGGGGTGAAGCAACTGTAATTGTCACTCCCATTTTCACGCACGCCGTGGCAAGGTCGTACAGCACGTTGTTCGAGTCGCCAACCCATGCCACCTTAAGTCCCTCGAGCCCTAGGCTTGAAGTCGATGCGACCCTCTCAGCGAAGCTTTCGTAAATCGTCTGGAAGTCCGCGATCGTCTGCAAGGGATGGAAGTCATCCGACAGTGCGTTGATCACCGGCACGGAGGAGTGCTGAGCCAAATCAACGACGTCAGAGTGAGGGCCGCCACGGGCCACCATGCAAGAGGTCATGGACGAGATCACTTTGGACGTGTCAAGTAAAGATTCATTGACCTAGCAGCTTTCCATCAGCATGGCCCTCCTCACGGGAGCGTGGTAAACCTACGCCGAGCTGAATATCGTCCTTGCCCAGAAACATGGGGTGTCCGCCTAAAAGTGCGACGGCAGCTTCGGTGGATACGCGGGTGCGTGTGCTGCGCTTGCTGAACAGCATGGCTACTGTCTGACCGGAGAGGGCTCCGTTGGCAAGCCGTGCCGGGTGTCCAGCGAGGCGCTCCGCGCGAACCGCATTTTTGTGACGGGAAGCATTGAGAACCAGTTGAGTGAACTCAGTCGCGCTGAGATCATTAATTGACAAAAAATGACGCGGCGAAGCAGCGTCAGTGAGACTGGTGAGGTTTCGGCGATGAACGGCACCAGCGGCCTTTCTCAGAGCAATGAGCGTTGGCTGCCGCATCGAGTTATCCTTGTATGCGTTGTGTCGGTATGGGAGGGAATGTCGAACGGGATCGCCATATTGCACGGAGTAGGTATGTGCCTCTCTAGCCACATCTTTAGCACGATGTAATATAGCTTTACGTAATACACCCCCCTGTAACACTCGAATTAGGGGGTGGGTGGTCAGCAAACGCTCCGCCACCCACGGCTACCTACCTCGGTTTCCCACCGCACTCTCCCACTTTGCAACTCAACTGCCGCCACACCATGTCCGACTCCGAACGATCGTCGCTGCTCGCCAAGAACGTCCGACCTTCCTCGTCCGCGCCGGCCGCGGACGATGAGTTCGAGGAATCAACACCTCTCCTTTCGAGGCCAGATTTGATCCCGCGGTACGATGGCGACGCGACCGCCGCCGATGGCGCTTCTGGGGCGCAATCCCTGTGCTCCTCGACATCGGTGAACTACTCAGCCAAGAAGTCTAGGAGATGGCCTTCGATCTTCGCAATGGTCTTGCTGGCGGTGCTGTCCCTGGTAATCATTATCCTGGCCTTCGTCGTGCCGGCAGCGGTGGAGGAGTATGCAAAGGAGGCACTTGTGGTTGAGCCAACGAACCTGTCGCTCGACTCTATCACCGCCCACGGCGTTCGCACACGAATCCAGGCCAATGTCAGGCTGGACGGCGCGCGCGTCAGGAATGGCAATGTCCGGCGGGTCGGCCGGCTTGCCACTTGGCTAGTTCGCGAACTGGCGACGGGGGAAACCACGATAAACGTCTACCTACCGGCCTATGACGGCTTGCTCCTGGGTCAGGCTGCTCTGCCTCCTGTTCGAATCACTATATTGGACAATCGAACTACGGCGATTGACTTGGTTGCGGACCTGCGTCCCGGAGATGTCGAGGGCATTCGAGCAGTCGTAAACGCATGGCTGCAGGGAAGGCTATCCGTGCTTCGCTTGCAGGCGAAGGCTGACATCCCCTTGAAGTCCGGCTTCGTGCCACTGGGGACGCACAGTGTCGCCGAGTCACTGACATTCGAAGGTCAATCTCTCTACCGCACCTTTGCCTCACTCTACTTCGGGGAGAAGTATCTTTCTTGAAGCGGTGAATTCTCCTGTCCCTTCAGCTGAGCCTTTGTCTTTACCCTTGTCCCCGATGGACCTCTCAGGCTGCTGACGCTTGGTCCAGCCAAGAAACTGCCCGGCATGCCCACCTTCCACCTGTCTAGACTCAACTTGAATGAGACGACGGATCCCGCTCAGCACCGGAAGATTGTGTCAGCCAATGTCTCCGTCACGGCCTTCAACAGATTTCCTGTCTCCCTGGAAGTGCCAATACTGGGATTTGAGGTTTCCGTTCCCGGCTGTGATCTTGTCGATCCATACATCCTGGTGGCGGACGCCGTCACCACTGCCATCGTTGTGCGGCCGCAGTCAGATGTTACGGCCAATGTGAGCGGCTACGTGCGGGACATACCTGAAACGCTCACGCGTCCGTGTCCTAATTCGAACAAAACACCCCTCGACATGTTTCTGAAGCGCTACCTGAGTGGACAAGCCGCCATGGTCTTCGTCCGCGGCAAGAAGATCCCGGGCTCAAATATGCCCGACTGGCTGTCCGAGATCATGGCCAGCATGCTCGTTCCCGTTCCGTTTCCGGGACACTCGGATGACAACATGATTCGAGACTTCGCCTTATCAGATGTCCAGTTGACCATGCCAGACCCGATGGCGGAACCGGGCACAGGCGGGTCAAATCCCAAGGTTTCCGGCACAGTTGAGGTTCTGGCTGCGCTTCCGGCCGAGATGAACCTTCAACTGAATGTGACAGGTCTTCGAGCAACAGCAGATGTGCTTTACCAAACCAAGAAGCTTGGGGAACTTTACGTTCGTCCTTGGCACGTGGCCAACTCTACCAAGGTGCAAGCCATCGGCAAGCACAACGAAACAGCTCTGAAGATACAATCTCGTGTTAATAACGCGCCGCTCAACGTTACCGACAGCGATGTCCTCGCCGACGTGATTCAGAGTCTGCTTTTTGGCGGAAAACAAGTCGTTCTCAATGTGACGGCCCTTGTCGACGTCCGCCTCGACACTGTTCTTGGCCAGGTAATCCTGAAGGATGTGCCTGCCTCTGGCGAGGTCCCTGTAAAACGTCCGTCTCTGTTTTAAAGTATTGTCAATCGCCAAATCTGGATGACTTGCATCCGTACCTCCAGCGCGGCTTCGTTTCACCGGCTAGCTGACATCCACGCAGCCCTACCACAACGTCAACTGGAAGGACTGAGGCCGGAGATCGGAAACCTGGAAGTGGTTGACACCACAGCGTCTTCCATGACGCTACAAGCCTTCGTCAACCTAACGAACCCGACTCCGTATTCTGCTTTCATCCCAGCGGTCAGCATTCACCTGCTGTGCAACGACACCTTCATCGGCGAGATTATAGCCGAGGGCCTTAACATCACAACAGGGAACAACACAGACCTCCAGGTGAAGGTGATCTGGGATCCTTCACGAGGGGGACCTCCTGGCGTCGTGGTGGCCCGGGACCTCTTGTCTTCTTATCTTTCTGGATTCAACACATCCGTGACGCTTCGATCACACCGGCACAGCATTCCCCTCCTACCACACATCGGGTACGCACTATCACGGCTTAACTGGACCATGCCACTGCCCAGGCTACACCTCCCTGGGGCAGAGAACGACGAATCAGCACGATTCATCCGACAGGCTACGTTCCATATGTTTTCGTCGACGGCGACGTTCACCCTTGTATCACCTTTTAGACGCAACATACTATTCATAGATCACATCAACGCAACAGCATTCTACAACCACACGGAATCGATTGGGAAGATGAAGACCGGATACCCGTTCGCCGTGCCGCCGGGCACATCGAAGACGCCCAAGTTGCCAGTCGACTGGTCGTTGGACTCGGTGGGGTACGAAACAGTGCGAAAGGCGCTGGGCGGAACACTCAAGTTGGATGCGGCGGCGGTTGTGGGCGTCAGGCTAGGCGCATGGACCGAGTCGGTGCGGTTTGTAGGGAACGGGATAGGGGCCAGTGTTAGGTTATAGACGTTTTGTCTCTCTTTGGTGTAGTATTTGTATTCATGGGTTCAACCAAACATCTACGCTGCATGCATATTTCCATCTCGGATGACGGACGACATGAACGCAGCCAGTTGGAGCCCGGGAGTACCTAGACCTTAACTCACAAGTGACTCCAAGCCTTCTTTTATTTTTAGCTCGCGGATACAACGAACGTTGGCCTCTCTGCCAAACGCTGGAGCCTGAGTCAACGCTCGTCGAGCGCGTTTCATCTCTTTCTTAACACCCCGCATACTCTTTCTAGGCCGGGACTTGACCGCATGCCTCAGCGGCTTGTTCAGCGACCAGCCATTCATCGGACGTCGCGATCCAATGAATCGGCCCTCCGGGCTGTAAACGTCGATTATAGGCCAGTTCAGCTCGTCCGCGTCCTCGATCTCGTCCTCGGCTGCTAGCTTCTCGTTGGTTTGCTCATCGGTTTCCGGATCCTGCTCTGAAAGGACCAGCGATTCCAGCCTGTCCGGGTTGCCAGTTGCAGCCGGCTTCCTGTTGACCCCTTTCTCAGCTTCTGGATCTGGTTCGGAGAGGTCCAGTGTTTCCAGCCTGCCCGAAGTGCCATTGGCCGCTCCGCTTGCAGCGCGAGACTCAGGATTAAGGCGGTAGAGTTGGCGGGTGCGGACTTGTGCCACGATCTCGACCCAGCCACACCCTTCGATGAGAAGGTCCACAGCCAAAACGCGGAAGGGCAGACGATCTACCCGCATGTTCACGGCATCGCGGCGAGTGATTGGTCCTGCTCTCTTCTTGGTCACGTCGTAGCGCAGCTTGAAGCTGCCGGCCAGCTTGATCTTGTCCCCGGTTCCTGGGATAGATATGTTCTCCACGTTCGGACTGTCATTGGCTTGTTCTTGAATGGCGATGGCCTTAGTTGTTGCCGTCACATGCGACTTGAGCGTGGTGAAAGAGTAAGCGAGGATTACAAGATCCGGGTTCCGGGGCGTGATACGAATGAAGCCACCGAGCAGAAGAGATCTTCCAGGCTTGAGAACTTGTTGCTCGGGTACAGCTCGAGATCTCATGACCAAGGACAGGCGCTCTGCTTCACGAACAAATAGCTCGAGATCCCCGCGCGAGATACCGGGCAGATCGATTAGCTCGCCTCTTCCGTTGCCGAACGGGACGCGGATTGGTGATGCTGTGGTTCCAGGAAGATGGTGTATCAAAGGCATGAGTGGGTAGTTTGTCTCGGGCCGTGCTGGGGGCAGCATGGCAGATTCGTCCAGGGGCTCGAGTTCCTTGGATCTTGCTTCCGGCTTCTCTAGTTCGTCGTCCTGATGATTCTGCGGCTGTGCGACGCTCGTGATGGAGGAATGCCCAGCCAGGGGAAGTTCTTCTGGTACTTGTTGCGGGGGTTCTTCTTGCCAGTGCATGCGGCCCTGTGGGAACACGGCGCGGAATAGCTGGCTCTTCCCGACGTTGACTTTTCCCACCATCCAGCCCGCGTGGCCCCGCTTCCATATGGCCTCCTTGAGTTCCCGCGTCCACCAGTTTCTCTTGGCGCTGACACAATGCACGTTCCCCAGCCGTAGATGACGTCCACGCCTGCCCAGTGCATCACGGAGCACTTCCCGCAAGTACGGCATCAAGCTGTCAACCTGCTCCTTTCGTGGGGCCAGTAGGTCTGAGCGGCTGATGATGAAGCTCATGTCCATGAGGCGGCCCTGCTGGTAAGTCTCGGACCTCGCCCTTCGGTTCTTGGTGCGCAGCGGCGCCAGGTTGAGCAGTCGATCGATCCTGGGTAGTAACGACATGGGGAAGTCGGCTGCGTCCAGGACATGGTACACGTGGTTGTGCTTGTAGGGGGTCTCCTCGATCGTCTTCCGCAGTGACTCCACGTCAGGGTGCATAATGGGCTGACCAGCGTGATGATGAAGCAGCTGGTGACAGCGGTCGCAGAAAGGGGGCTCGTCGGCTTGCTGCGCGGCGGTCCGCTCCGGGCATGTGTCCGACGCAGCCACCAGGCCGGTCAAGTCAATACCTGACTGCTGCAACTTGTCCAAGTCGACGTTCCGCAGGGCTTCTGCAACGACGGTGTCCTCGGGCCTGGCCCGCCTTTTCTCTTCCTTGCCATCGGCCCTTAGAAACAGCGATACCGCCTTCCTCCCCACACTGAAGTAACCGGCCAGCTCCGGTTGCACTGTTTGCGCCAGAGCCCCACACCCACGGCATTGTAGCGGTAGAGATCGAACGACGGCCAGATCGCTCACAGGTGCCGGGGCGTTCGCTGTCGAGGCCTGGCTGTAGTGCCTCCTTATTCGTGGCAGAGACCTAGCGGATGCTCTCGCGGTAAATCCGGGCCGCGGACAGAGGTACAGACTAGGAAGCGCAGAGGGAGTATGGTTCTTGAGTACGTGCGACTGTCGGTCCAGCTTCTTGAACTTGAAAGCACTGCCCACCCAAGACGAACAAGATGACCGGCAAGCCTGCATACTGCGCCTGTGTTCTCTTCTATGCCCGGCGAGGGCCTAGGAAGGGTACCTGGGCCTCGGGAACGGAGGACAAGGTAGTGGATGGCGATTCCGCGCGATGCTATTATGGCAGCAGAATCTCTTGCAGCGGCCGTGATTTTCCGGCAGTAGTTCAGTACCGTACCTGCACACCGGCCGGGGACCCCCCCGGTCATGCAGTGAGTGGATCCCGGGAGTCGGAACCTAGTAATGCCCGGACGGGCGCGGGGCTTGTGGGTCGGCAGCCCGGGGCAGGTGAAAAACTTTGCATGGTGTTTTGCTGTCGCGTGGCCGTGGCCGTGAGTGCGATCAATCCCCCGAGACGAAGTGCCAGTCCGTCAGCAAAATGCCCGGTGTCATCACTCGTCTCAATCGACTGAGGAAAGTACGTGTTTTCAAAATTCTCCTATCCAACATGGGGTGCTAATGCCGCGTAGAAGGTAATGAATGACCACGCGCGTCAACCCGCAGCACACACCTGAACGCCCACGAGCGTCGTCATTTTGCCATTCAAACGAGAGCTGAAACAGGCCGTCTCCAGCTCTACGATATAAAACATGGCCCCGGTGCTGCGATCCTCCCTGCACAAATCAATCGCATTCACATGGAATTTGCCGTGAGATACAACGACGGACACATGGGCCCAAGGTGCGCGCCCCAGCTGCGCGTCCCAGCTGCCTGGCGGGGCTCATGCTAACAGCGACAGGAAATTCTGGAGGGAGAATCTCAAGCGATTGAAGTTTTGGAACGCGAGAATTCCCATGATCGTAAACCGCACAACCGACCAGCAAGGCCCGGCAACCTTGACGCTGTACTTCCGCGAGAGCTCCAGTGAGGCGGCGCCGAGCCCGGCGGGTTCCCAGCTCAGTTCGGCCTCGGACGGCCGCTCCAAGGCACCCCCGCCATTGGAGAACGAGCGCGTGGCGACCATTGACATGAAGCACAAGCACTCGTCAGCCATACTAGAGGAATTCCTGAAGAAGACGGGAGCTGTCCCCGTCATGCCAACGCCACAGGACGAGGCTGAACTGCGTGAGATCAAGGAGCTGGAGGAAAGAGCGAACTATGACCGGGCCCGGGTGAAGAAGAAGGTCGATGCCGCAAAGAAGGAAGCCCAGCTCTTGGCCCAGGCCCGCAATGAAGTTGCTGCCATGAAGACGGCGGCATGATGACGACCCACGTGTGTTGTATGTATGAGTTACTATGTTCCCTTGCGGTGTAAAATAAATGCACAATACGAAGTTTGATCTTCTTCGTGAGATGCCTCCACTTCAAAGTTCGACAATGCCCGCCGGCACGTGGTGCATGACATACCTCTAGCGTGGCGTGGCCCTCGTACGCGGCTGTATGCAGTGCCCGGCGATGCAGTCAACCCGATGCGGTCAACCCGATGCGATCCGATGCGGTCGACCGACTACTCGTCTCGACTGAAGGATCTACCCCGGCAGGTCCTGTGCCCGGCCCGCAAGACCTGCCCAAAACGTCCACCACACTCTCGCCTTGCAAATGACTGCCACGGCATCATTTGAAAGGCGCAACTGCATGGGGTGACGGCGTTAACATGTCGTCCCGGGTGACTGGCTTGCGAGCTGTGCGTCCCGAGGCACGAAGGAACTTGGTCCGCGCACCCGTTATGATTCACTCACCGAGGGCATATAACTAGTGAGCAGGTCTCCTTCTGGAAAAGGTTTTTTCCTCTTGGTCATTTCATTCTTCGAGACCACCATTCTCCAGATCGCGGATCCAATCAACCATCTTGTTACCATGGACTCCGTAGTCAAATATGTGCTCAACAAGTCGAAGCTCGAGGTGACCCTGATCAGGATTACCGATGCAACTCCAGAGTCAGTAGCGCAAGGTGCAGCAGGAAGAAAAGCGGCATGGAAACTGACCAAGAACAGTTCGTTTATCATGAGCATTGAAAGCCGCGTCACGGATACCGGCCCTATCAGCTCTACCATGCTGCCCATGGTCGTCGACATGACCTTCAATGGAGGCTGCTTCGGCAAGCTGCAGCTGCCCGAAGTGAAGACGGCCTCCGGCGGTGTTCCAGTCAACATATACGACCAGCACATCAAGATCCTCGACATGGCTTGCTTTAAGGCGTTCGTCAAGTCCCTCATGCACGACGAGCATCTCATCCTTAAATTGGACAATGGCCAGTGCACCATCAAGACGCTCGGCATGTCGAGCAACGTCATATACCGCAAGGAGATACACCTGAAGGGTATGCGTGGCCCGCCGGTCGAGATACGGAAGGCAACCGAGACGTTCAACACGATGGCTGTGCGCAACCTGAGCCCTCTCGAGATTGACCATGGCGTCAGCTCCTTCCACATTCAGGACGGCGCCGGCAATACGGTGGCCGAATTGAGGGGGCCCCTGGAGATCAAGAGGGGCGAGTTCGAGGTCACCATGACTATCAAGCGGACGGGCAGGAAGCCGTGTGGGAATGAGGGCACGCTCGTCGGCGCGGGAACGGACAATGACGCGTGGACCAGCGAGACGCTCGTGTACATCAACACGCCGGTGAAGCTGACGGAAGAGTTTGTGGCGTGCTGCTAGAGGTTGAGCAGGCGGGGTGTGGTGGCACGGTGGTCCCGGGAACATTCATAAGTACTTTCCGTAAAGGTACGAAGTACAAAGTATGAACTTCACGCGACCCTATGCCCCCCCATGCAACCTCAAGTGCCCCTGGTGACTGGAGGTGGAGCCCAGCCAGGGGCCCATCTCCATGGCCACCCGCCCGGGCAGGCGGGCGGGGGGCGGGCGGGGGGTACCTGAGGTTGGTTCCACACCTAGGTGCCCAGGCTCGATTGGACCCGCTGTGGCACACGGCAGGGGGGCGTTGCCGCCCAATCGACTTGTTGGAAAAGGCCACGAATGCTTGCGCCGACACTCCCTTGGTAGCATCAGCTCGCCCTGCCCGCACAATCTTCTCGACTCAACCCCCTTACTTGACCTTCTTCCTCTGTTCTCTTCGATCCACACCTGGGCTTGGCGACGGCATTTCTCCGTACTCCGACCTCGTATTCGAGCAAGCCGTGTCTATAGGGTGGGTTCGTTTCATGACCTGCATTCGTTCCCAAGTCTACCGCGACAGGGAACGCCCCAGGGCAGTTCCTCCGCCTGCATATCAGAAATCCGCCCACCATGGCCAGCTCCAATGACGTTGCCGTAGCCTCGGGCGCCAGCGTCGGCGATGGCGTGCGGCAGCGGATCGTGCCTGCGTCGCAGCCAGTCGTGTCCGCGAAGACAGAGCCCGAAGACAAGAAAAAGACAGCTGTCAAGGTGAGAGCTATTTACCTAGAGGCACCTGCCAGACCTGTGCTCACCAGTCGGCTCCTAGCAATCCTCCTCGTTGCTAGACTTCCTGGACCAATGGGAATGGGTGATCGCGCCCATCATCTTCACGGCTCTCGCCTTCTTCACCCGCCTCTACAAGATTGGCCTTTCGCCGATTGTGACCTGGGACGAAGCTCAGTGTGTCGGAACCCATGAACATCCTGCTCCCGCACCAGTGCTGACCCTGCATGTCCTTCGCAGCTTTGGAAAGTTCGGCAGCCACTATCTGAAACGAGAGTTCTACTTTGACGTCCACGCAAGTCATCCCTGCGGCCGCTCTGGTAGACTACACCGCTAATACAGTACAGCCTCCGGCGGGTAAACTGCTCGTCGGTCTCAGTGGCTATCTTGCTGGATACAATGGATCTTTCGAGTTCAAGTCGGGGGAGACCTATCCTCCCGAGCTGGACTACACCTTGATGCGCCAATTCAACGCCTTTTGGGGAGCCATCTGTGTGCCCATGGCGTACTGGACGGCCAAGGAACTGCAACTGGGACGCCCTGCTGTTTGGCTAGTCACGTTGATGGTGCTGTGCGAGAACTCTTACACTACTATCAGCCGATTCATTCTCTTGGACTCGATGTTACTGTTTGGTACCGTGGCCACGACGCTCTGCTGGGCCAAGTTCCACGGCCAGAGACGCCGCAGCTTCGATCCGGAATGGTTCTTCTGGCTCTTCATGACGGGGTTGAGCATCGGCTTTGTCACCAGCATCAAGCTTGTCGGCCTTTTCGTCACGGCGCTCGTGGGCTTGTATACTGCCGAAGACCTGTGGAACAAGTTTGGCAGCATCAAAATGCCTATGGTCAGTGTGACCGTCATCCCACATCGCGTCATTCTTTGGACTCGGCGTGCTAACAGTGTCTCAGGTTGAGCTGGGAGCTCATATCTTCGCACGCATCATCTGCCTGATTGTGCTGCCGTTCCTGGTGTACATGCTTAGCTTTGCCGTGCACTTCGCTGTCCTGACAAACAGCGGGCCGGGAGACGCCCAGATGTCGTCTCTCTTCCAAGCCAACCTAAGAGGCACCGAAGTTGGCCGAGACAGTCCCTTGGAAGTCGCCATTGGATCCAAGGTCACCATCAAGAATATGGGTTACGGTGGTGGCCTGCTACACAGCCACGTCCAGACTTTCCCTGAGGGGTCCAACCAACAACAAGTGACATGCTACCACCACAAGGATGCCAACAACGACTGGTTCTTCTATCCCAATCGGCGTGACGCCGACTACGACGCGGCTGCCGAGCCCCGCTTCCTGAGCGACAAATCTGTCATCCGCCTGATCCACGTCCAGACTGGCAGGAATCTCCACTCCCACGAGATATCTGCCCCCATCACCAAGGCCGACAAGGAAGTGTCTTGCTATGGTAATTTGACTGTTGGCGACGACAAGGATCACTGGAAAATTGAGGTCGTCAGTGATGTCGCGTCACGCGACCGTTCCCGCATTCGGACCCTCACGACTGCTTTCCGTCTAAAGCACGAGGTCTTGGGATGCTACCTACGGGCCGGTAATGTCAATCTACCTCAGTGGGGTTTCAAGCAAATCGAAGTGACCTGCACAAAAGAGAACAAACCACGAGACACATACACCCATTGGAACATCGAAGCGCACGCGAACGATATGCGTAAGTGTCCAACTGCTAGGGTGGTCGTGAATTCTGTGCCTTCTGACAGTCAAAAGTGCCTCCCGGGGATCCGGGCAAGTATAGATCGCCGTTTCTCAAGGATTTCATCCACCTGGTATGTATCTGTACCACTTCGTTCGTTCGCTATCCTCGAGCTTGGGCCCAGGCTCTCGAGTACTATGTGCACGGCTGACTGTCGCAGAACGTTGCAATGATGACGTCGAACAATGCTCTCGTCCCTGACCCGGACAAGCAGGATGACCTCGCCTCGCAGTGGTGGCAATGGCCATTGCTGCATGTGGGTTTGAGGATGTGCGGATGGGATGACAACATCGTCAAGTACTTCCTACTCGGCAACCCATTCGTCTACTGGGGCTCAACAGCAGGGTTGGGCATCTTCGGCCTGCTTGTCGCTTGGTATACAGTGCGATGGCAGCGAGGCTACAAGGAGCTTTCACAGAACGACATCGACCAGATCCATTACTCCGGACTGTATCCCGTCGTGGGATGGTTCCTGCACTACTTGCCATTTGTCGTCATGGCCCGTGTGACATACGTCCACCACTACTACCCGGCCCTCTACTTTTCCATCTTGACCTTTGGCTTTTTGGTCGACTGGTTTCTCAGGAAACAAGCGAACGCGATTCAGTATGGCATATACACCATCATGCACGTTGTCGTCGCAGGCCTATACATCTATTTCATGCCTCTCTGCTGGGGCATGACGGGATCCAACAAGCAGTACAGCTATATGAAATGGTTTGACAGCTGGAGGATTTCGGACTGAAAAGTTCGGACGTTTTTGGAGGTGGAATTCCGGTCCAGGAGGGCAAACATGTGGTATCAAGTTAGCAGTCGTGGGCCCTCGAGTCAAGTCAGTAGATAGAGTCTGTCACCGCAATTGGCACAGCATTTGAGGGCAGGTGAACGGATGGGCCTAATGAGGGTTATAGCATTGGGGGTATATGCTTTGCTGTCCACGATGGAGCAGGTAGTGCCCGAAGACAACAGGTATCAAAGCATTAATCATACTAGCGTTTTTTGTTTCGAGAAATGATGGCGTCGCTCATGGTCGACCGAGGTTGGTGGCGATAAGGTACGGGGCTCTGCTTAATGCCACACCTGATGCCAGACCAGCTTCAGCAACAACCGGCATTAGCTGACTTGTTAGCTTCGACCGCCAGGCGGACCTGGCGACTCCCGCCGGCCCCGGGTCCTTTCACGCCCGATCTCCGGTCGTTGAGGTCGTATTTTCCGGCCTGAATGTTCTGATATATCCGCTCGGCGACCCGCATGAAAGCCTTCTCCACATTTTCGCCGCTCTTGGCGCTGGTCTCAACGTATTCTAAGACCTGGTTCTTTCGCGCCCACTCCTCGGCCTCTTCCCGGGTGACCTCCCTCCTATTATTCTCCTCCTGTGCGAGGTCGGCCTTGTTGCCGACCAGAATCACAACAATGCCCGGCTCGGCGATTTGCCGGAGGTCATTGAGCCCTGGAGAAATCTTGATGGTCAGCGCATGCTTCGGCTAAGCCACCCTGCACCATGTGTTCTGTCCCTGGACCAGGGGAAGGCATAAAAGCACGCGCAGGGGTTGAGGGGGGCTGCGTACAGTCCGTGGCATGTTCAAAGGTTGCCTTCCGGCTGAGATCAAACACGAGCAGGGCGCCGGATGCGCCCCGGAAATAGGATCTCGTAACGCTTTTGTAGGTCTCCTGGCCCGCCGTGTCCCAAAGACTGAGCTTCATATGCTTCTGGGGGCCGGCAGCGGGCCTTCCGCAGCTGCCCTCCGCCCCTGGCGTAGGATCGTTCGAGCCGGGCGCCGCCGCAGCAGGAGCAGCAGCAACACCGGTGGCAGGGAGGAGGCGTGAGGAAGAAGAAAGGTAGTTAACGTCGTCGACGCGGCCGCCCTTGTTCTTGGGGGGGCCGACGGGCACGATGCGGCTGCCGAACTCGACGCCGATGGTCACGTCGTGGTGGGTGACGAAGCGACCCTCGCATAGCCGGATCGTCAGCGACGATTTGCCGCAGCCCGAGTCGCCTATGCATACCAGCTTCGCGATATAGTCCCACGGCGTCGCGGACATGTGCGGGGCGTGATCCGGGGTCGGGTGAGGGCTGGCGGTTGGGCGGGGCGACACGGGGGCGACGAGCTCGTGTGACCTTGTCCGGACGGGTACGAATCGATTCGCCAAGGATCGGCGGCGGGCTGTTCACTGTGAAAGAGGTGAGAGATCCGGGCCGTGTGCATCAGGAAAGCAATCATAGAAAAGATGGAGGAACTTGGCTGGTTAGGTACACCTCAGCTCAGTTGTACCACGATCGTAGTCCAGGCGTGTAGTGCGCTACCCGTGCGGATAGAGTGAGTCAATGTGAGTTGGCGGCCCGTCTCGTCCACGTGACGTAATCCACCGCCCGAACCCCGAAAACAGACAAGCGAAGCATGTACGAGAATACCTCTATTGTTGGATTCGCTGATTCCAAGTGCTTGATTGTATGTGTTGATCTAGTCTGTGATCTCTGTCTCCGCCCCTGACCTACTGTTGGATTCGCTGATTCTAAGTGCCTGCTTGTGTCCTCTGACCTAGTCTGCGATCTCTCTGTCTGTTGGACGACGTGGCGCTTATGTCGCCTCGGTAACCCGGTATCTATGTTGGAATCTGCGGGCTCGGTGATTGATTCCGTGTACCGATCTGTGTTCTGTCTACCTCCTTAACCTGCGCTCTAGCTGCCTAGGGCCGAGATTTTCTCTGTCCCCCCTGCAACGTTTATAGGCCCTAAAGTAGGCTTAATCTGCTTGATATAGGGAATTATGGCTATATCTACCTTAATTAACTAGGGCCTTTCTATACCCTACTCCTAAGCTAATAGATAAACCTATGCCCTACTTCTATTAAGGATACTAAGGTTCTACTAAAGTAATATAAGTGCTATATTGTCTAATATACCTTTAGGTCTAGGTTTGTAATAGCAATCCTAGGCCTTGCTATAAGGCTTTTCCTTATTAACAATATATTTAGTAGTAATATATACTTATAGTACTTATATTCTAGGATTATAGAGGTTATAGCTAGGCTTTATAGGTAGTAGTATAGTCTTTTCTTAGTAACTACTATTAATATCCCTTAGGTCTCTATTCTCTAGTTATATAGTACTTCCTAGGCTAATAGAAGGATAGTTATTTTACTGCTTAATTAGAAAAAGGATTATATTAATAGATAATACTTAGCTACTCTACTACCTTGCTATCCTGTTCTTCTATAGAGACTTATTAAGGTACTCTAGATTATTAAGATTAGGCTTCTAATAGATATTACTAGTTACTAACCTAGATAAGGTTTAGAAAAGTTAACTACTCTTTTTCTAACCTACTTTCTTTACTAATCTTAGAGATACTTTCTTATAAGGGAAACTATTAGGCTCTTTTTAACTGTTATAATCTTACTTCTAAGGATACCTAATAGTTATTACTATAGTCTACTTTCTAGATAGTTTACCGGCGTAATACCTTACTCTATTAAAGGCTATTAAGTTGCTATTTAGCTTAGGAATACTTATCTCTTTTACTATACTTCTTTTACCTCTACTAATCTTATAGGTACCTTATAAACTACCTCTAGCGTTATAAATACTAGCTTATTACTTTAGTAGCAACCTCTTCTCTATTTCTTACTATCTTTATAGAGGCTAATCTAGGTAATAAGGTAGTTAAACTAATATAGTAAGTCTTACTAGATTTAAAGGTCTAGGTATACTACTCTTTCCTATTTAGGTTAAGGTATACTACCTTTTTCTTAGGGTATACTGCCCTAGCTTCTCTTCTTAGTTAAGGTATTCTACCCTTTCCTTCTTATTCTTATTAAAGGTATACTACCTAGCTTCTTTTTTTACTCTTATATTTTACGTTTATATATATTAAGTGTCGGAACTAAGGCATAGGTGACGTTCGGCATCGGGTGATCGCAGCGTTTAGAGCTTTGACGAGCTCTGATTAGCGATACGAATACGGGGTTTACGACAATAGCTTCTAGCGCTCTTTCCAAGCGCTAATAGATCTATCCTAACGAGCGATCGCTCTATAATTATTGTGTTTAATATAACGATTATATCCGATTGTTGTATATGGTATTTATAATAGGGACTGTTCTAACTAGGTAGTTAGAGTAGATAGACTTCTATTTACCGATCGATTTACCTTTTGGTTACCCTTTTATATATATGTTAAACGTATAAAATAAGCTATAGCGCTCTAACGGTTATAGCTTAGGCAAAACGGATTTCAGTTCTCGAACTACTAGATATATAGCTATATTCTAAGGGTGGACCCACTTTTGTGGATACCGCTGACTAAGCTATATACTCCACTATATAGCCTAGAAATAGCTTTAAAAGGCTTTTCTATTTTTAGATTTATGTCCCACTTTTGTGGAGACAGCCTCCTTAGGCTGTATAAGCGCTAGAAATAGCCTTAAAAGGCTCTTCTACTAGGTCACCTACCTACCCTGTACCTACCCTGCACCGCAGGAGCGAAAACAGAACTTACAGGAAAAGTTATACGGCTTACCCTGCAGCTTAGATAGCCGTAAGTCGATTATTTAAAATCGCCAGCTTATTTGGTTTTTCGGGAAGGCGCCATGCACCTACTAAGGCGCTCCTGCCGTATAGAAGGCAGGAACGGTCCCGGAGGGTATATGTAGGGAAGGAAATTACAAAGCCTTACCTACTAGACTAGAAATCAAATTATACGTTACCTACAACTATAAGCTTATAGGCCTATAAGACCCACTGAAAGCCGTGATATATAAGCTTAAAGCCCCTATAATATAGCGCTATAGCCTATAACTATACCGTTATATAAGGACTTTTATAGAGGGAATACAGTAAAGGGCCCTACTTTACTATATTAGCACATACCTAGGAAGTGCTATTTAGGCCATATCAACGCTGTTGCTGCCCCTACGTACCCTATACGACTACTACTAGTAGGCTATAGTGGTTACAGATCCTTATATAGGATTACCCATTCCAATAATAGGACCTAGTAAGCTAGAACACTATGAATCTTCTTCCGATTGTGAATTAGATAAACCCTCACCGGATAAGCCTATAAATCCGGTTATAGTAGAGTCTACTAGGCATACTATATCTATTAGAAAGCCTGAATTACTAGAGGCGTTTCCTAAAACTATAGAGCCTATTTTTGCACCTAAGCCTATAGAAGTTATATTGGAATGGGGAATCCTATATAAGGATCTATAACCACTATAGCCTACTAGTAGTAGTCGTATAGGGTACGTAGGGGCAGCAACAGCGTTGATATGGCCTTAATAGCACTTCCTAGGTATGTGCTAATATAGTAAAGTAGGGCCCTTTACTGTATTCCCTCTATAAAAGTCCTTATATAACGGTATAGTTATAGGCTATAGCGCTATATTATAGGGGCTTTAAGCTTATATATCACGGCTTTCAGTGGGTCTTATAGGCCTATAAGCTTATAGTTGTAGGTAACGTATAATTTGATTTCTAGTCCAGTAGGTAAGGCTTCGCAATTTCCTTCCCTACATATACCCTCCGGGACCGTTCCTGCCTTCCATACGGCAGGAGCGCCTTAGTAGGTGCATGGCGCCTTCCCGAAAAACCAAATAAGCTGGCGATTTTAAATAATCGACTTACGGCTACCTAAGCTGCAGGGTAAGCCGTATGACTTTTCCTGTAAGTTCTGTTTTCGCTCCTGCGGTACAGGGTAGGTATAGGGTAGGTAGGTAACCTAGTAGAAGAGCCTATAGGCTATTTCTAGCGCTTATACAGCCTAAGGAGGCTGTCTCCACAAAAGTGGGGCATAAATCTAAAAATAGAAAAGCCTTTTAAAGCTATTTCTAGGCTATATAGTGGAATATATAGCTTAGTCAGCGGTATCCACAAAAGTGGGTCCACCCTTAGAATATAGCTATATATCTAGTAGTTCGAGAACTGAAATCCGTTTTGCCTAAGCTATAACCGTTGGAGCGCTATAGCTTATTTTATACGTTTAACACCCCCTCTATTCTTCTGTTCCTTTATAAGCCTTAGAAAGCTATATATAGGTAAAGAATAGAAGAATCCTAAGGAATAAGAGCGTAAAAGCAAAACTATTCCGTTAGACAAAGGGGTTATGCCCTTATATATATATAGGATAAACCCCTATTATATATAGAAAGAAGTAAGAATATATATAATGTTGAAATCAAACCTATAACCTATTTAAAGGTATAGGTACTATAGCTTTAAAGCGTATAGTAATATATAATATCTAAATATTCTATACCCTAGCGACTGATAGACGTACTAGAGTATAGAAGGAGTAAAGGGCTTATAAACGCCTTTATCCTCTTATAGAGAAAACGATTTTTAGCACGGTTTTAAATTTTATGCCCTTTTTTACTCCGTTCTTTTAGCAAGTTCTAGTAAGGAAATAACAGGTAGTTATATAGAGAATCCCCCTCTAAAGGAAAGTATACTACTAGTAATAGCCGAAGCCTATATTTTCCAAATATAGCTATACTATATACTAGAGTACTTCTAGACGTAGCTAGAGTAATATAGGCCTCCCCAACGCCGTAGGGAGCTGATGCCAGCATAAGGGCGCCTATAGAACTGTACTACAGTAGCTAGGACCTTATAAGCCTTTTAAGGCTATATAGAGGAATTAGGTGATTCTAGAGGGCTGTAAAGTAGCCGGTACTATTAACTGGTCTTATAAGCTAATCAGGCTAAGCCAGGCCTTCTATATATATAGTATAGAATATATATATAGGGGTAGAGGGTAGCTTAGTAAAAATCTCCCTTAGGTTATAGGCCTAAAAGCCTGATAAAAGACTAAAAGCCACTAACTGGTAGGGCTTTAGTAAGTCCGTCAGCCGGCATACACTAAGTATTAAGATATATAATAGTAACTATTTTAGCCTTAACCTGCTCTCTGATATACTGGAATTTCAGCAGGGTATACTTAGTTCTAGCGTGTAGAGCAGGGTCATTAGCTACCGTAATAGAGCCTCAATTATCTCTATAGAGGGTAATAGGGTGGTCTATAGGCCTATGGAGTTTAGAAAATAGCCCTATAATCCACTGTACTTCGCGTATAGCCTCTGTAAGTCCATTAGTTTCAGCTTCCAGGGTAGAAAGAGCAATAGTAGTAGCTCTTTTCG
The DNA here is from genome assembly GCA_029339225.1 of Phyllachora maydis. Classification (NCBI taxonomy): domain Eukaryota; kingdom Fungi; phylum Ascomycota; class Sordariomycetes; order Phyllachorales; family Phyllachoraceae; genus Phyllachora; species Phyllachora maydis. Next base: position 3,083,423 of record JAQQPM010000004.1, read on the forward strand.
TTTTCTAGCTAATAGGCCCGCCAGCTAACTTATATAGATAGCTATAGGTAGATTTACTAGTAGCCTTATCCCCTGCAAAATCAGAATCACTAAAGCCTATAGGGACTTGACTACTATTAATTATAGAAGTCCGGCTACTACCTTTACCATTTCTAGAATCTACTATAGTAGTAGAGGTAGTAGTTAGGGGCCTAGGCCCTTCCTTAGAGTAAAAGTCTCTACAAAGCTTAATAGTTGTATTACTACTACTACTAAGCTTAGGCCCTAGATTAGCTACTGTATTTCCATTATAGCTAAAACAGATGCTATAGTCTTTAGTACTATTCAGATACTTGAAAAGATTTTTAGCAGCGTTTAAGTGTGATTTTATAGGTCTATTTAAAGACCTAGAGAGCCACTGTACAGTAAAGCTAATATCTACCCTAGTAAGGAGCATTATATATATATAGCTGTTCCTACTAGGCTTTGATAGAGCTTAATTTCCATAGAATTACAGAGGTAGCTAGCAATATCTTCCTCTAGTTAAAGTTGACTTACTAGCCCCGGCTATAAGGAAATAGATATAGGCTTAGAATCGGCTAAGTTCAAGCGGCTAACCGCCTCTTCTATATACTATGACTGGTTAAGCTATAGGCGCCTATTAGGTCTATCCCTTATAATTTGCACGCCTAGGAAATAGGCGGCAGGCCCTAAGTCGTCTATAGCGTAGACCTTATTAAGCCGTTTCTTGAAATCAGTTATATAGCCTATATTAGACCCTATAAATAGACAGTTATCTATATAGGTAACGATAAAGTGGCAGGTTTTAGCATTATAGAAGACCCCTGGATCTGAACTAAGAGGGAGATAGCCTAGGCTTTTAAGTAAGATTTTAAGCTTATCTTGCCACTCTCTAGGGCTTTGTTTCAGACTATATAACGCTTTAGATAATTTAATAATATCAGGAGTAGAAGGATTATAGCCGTATTTCAGTAAAAGCTTATAAATAGCCTTATTAGAAGCTACTAGGTCTAATAGTCCTTTAGGGATTTCTATGTATATTTCTTCTCTAAGAGCGCTATTAAGAAATGCCCCTATAAAGTCAGCTTGTTCTATTTCCCAGTCTAGAACAGCACCTATAGCTAGGAGTATACGCTAAGTAGGTAGTATACTAGTAGAGGCGTAGGTTACAGTATAATCTAGGCCTTCTACCTATATAAAGCCCCTAGCTACTAACCGAGATTTATACTTAATAGGCCTGTTTTTAGCGTCCTTTTTAACCTTAAGAACGTTTTAATAGGTAATAAGCTTACGGTTAGAAGGTAATAGACTCCTAGGTAGGAATTTAAAAACCCCTAGCTCTAATAACTAGATAAATTCCTTAGTAATAGCCTCTAACCACTTACTACGCTCATCTCTAGGTAGTTTTAAGACTTGCTTATAAGTAGTAGGCGTACTATCCTTAGATATTACCCTTTTTCGAGCCTTATAGACAAAAGACAGTATATAGCTACTAGTCTTAGCTAAAAGCTTATAGTAATCGAGCTGCATTTTATCCCCCTCTGAAATAAGATCACTATTATCAAGAGGTTCGTTCGTTATAGGCTGATTAGGCGCTATAACTTCTATAGGCTTAGGTGCAAAAATAGGCTCTATAGTTTAGGGAAACGCCTCTGGTAATTCAGGCTTTCTAATAGATATAGTAGGCCTAGTAGACTCTACTATAACCGGATTTATAGGCTTATCCGGTGAGGGTTCATCTAATTCACTATTGGAAGAAGATTCGTAGGGTTCTAGCTTACTAGGTCCTATTTCTATACTAATAGGCTTTTCAGTATTAAGATTAGAAGGGTCCGGGCTGACAGCCCCCCCTAAATCTAGGTCTAGGTCTACTCATTCCCCCTCTAAAGCCGTATTATCAGTAGGCTGACTTAGTACTGTATTATCCTCTATAAACTTAATAGTAGAGGTTTTAAGTACTGCTCTTCTAGATAGTATATATACTAGGTAGGTCTTAGAACCTAATACTACTAGTAATTTACACTCTTCCGTTCTAGAGGTAAATTTTAACGATTTAGACTGTTTTTCTAGAGGTATAATAGCCTCTCCTCTAGCGCCTATAGCCCTATAGCGCTCTAAGTTAGGTATATGTGGAATACCAGGCTCTAGCTCGTCAAATAGCGCCTGGAAAGGAGTGGTTTCCTTATTAGTTATAGCTATACTATTAACTAATTCCACTATAGCCTCTAGTATAAAGCACTATAAATACTAGGGTAAAGTGCTACTAAGAATAGTACACCTTACACAGTCTAGTATAACTCTAACTAATCGTTCTACTAAGCCGTTCTGCTTGTGGATATAAGGGGCAGAAGTGCTAAATTTAATACCCCTTTTAGCTAACCAAGTAGTTAATAAATCAGTTATTTCAGTGCCTCTGTCAAAGTGGAATTTAGTAGGATATCTACCAAATCCATTCCTTAGGCCCCTAAAAAAGCCCTTAATAGCGTTAACTACTATAGGGCCTGATTTATTAGGTAGGTTAAAAACCTACCTATACCTACTTTTACGGTTAACTAGAAGTAAGACTATAGGGTTTCTGTTATAAGGCCTAGGCCTAATTTTAACAGTATCCCCCTCTATTAAGTCTAAGACCCTAGGTAGGTCAGGTATTAAAGCCTTACTAACCCTTTTCACTGCTTAACCTCGATCACAGCTAGAGCAGTGAAAATCAGCTTCCTTTATTTTATCAAAATTAGGCAGCCCTTTAGTAATACTAGAGGTCTTTTTCAAAAGACATAGGCCTATATGGCCTAGCCTAACGTGCCACAATTGAGCTAAATTAAGTAGATTATAGTAGTCTTGCTGACCTATATTAGGCTCCTTTAAAGTAGGGCTAGATATAGCCTTTTCTACTTTATTCCCCTCTATAACTGGCTCTCTTAGCATATAGGGCAGGTCTCTAGTGCCAGTTAAGGGCTTAGGCTCCCTAGTCTCACGGGGACTTTGATAGGGGGCCTAGGCAGTAGCTAAGGGCTCTACAGGCCTACAGGGCCTTTTCCCCCTTAAAGAAGGTCCTATACCTTCTAAAGTAGTACCCTTAGCTGGAGAATTCCTTAGCTTATAGCGCTTATTAGGCTCTATAGCTTCAGATACTATAGCATCCTCTATAATAGGTCTATAGTCTTCCTTTCTAATAGAATTAGAAGGAATTTTCACTACTATCTTATTACGCTACGGCTCTATACTTTTAGTAGTATTATAACTAGTAAGGCCTAAAGGAAAAGCAAAATTTATATGTAATATAGGCTTAGAGCTGCCTTTAACGTTAAGAAAAAATCCTGATTCTTTAAAGTCTAGTACAGCTATACAGCGTCTATTACCCCCGTAAAGGGTTTCCTTTATAAGGCAACCTCCCGAATCATAGTGCCTTACCCTACTCACAATATTTATATTAATATTAGGTAGGTATAAAACGTTATCTAATACTAATTTAGTATAGGTAGGGGGGCCTTTCTAGATAATACTTCTAGTGTAATAGAGCCTATACCAGCCGGGCTTACAGGGTTATTTCTAGTGTTAATAGGGCGTAACTGGCCTGTGTTAGGCGTAAAGGTAGTAAACCGCTCTTTACTATTACTAATATGGTCCGTAGATCCCGTATTGTATAGCTAACTATTATAAAGAGCGGGGTCTCTAGGGCGTCTTCTAGGCTGATTATCTTTATATTTTGCCTTATTAGAAGAGGTTTTTAGGCCTTTTTCTTTAAAGTCCTTACGCTTCTTATACCCTTTTAACGCTAATAGCTGTGCTAATTAGGTATTAGAATCGCTAGAAGAACTTAAATTAGAACTAGAGTCGGATTCCTCTTCTTCTTCTATAGCTAGGTTATAGAACCCTAGTATAAAGGAGGCTTGTTCAGCACTTTTAGCACTATAATTCTGCCCTTTAATATTATAACTAGCCTTCTTCTTACCCTTTTTCTTATTTTTACCCTTCTTACTAGGGTTAGAATTTGAATTAGGGGTTGAATTAGAGCTATTAGCTACATAAGCTGCTCTATACGCCTCTATAGCCGGGTTCCTAGATTCTTCTAAAATATCAGCCATTAGATATTCTATATTAAGGCTAGAGGCTATAAGGCCTAGCATTCTAGCCTATCTTATAGAGCTCTTCTAGCGTGATACCCAGCTAGGAAACTTAGATTCTAGAGCCTTAAAATACTGATTTAGTATTAAAGAGGGATCTATATCTATTTTAGCTATAGTAAGCTTAGCAAGATAGCCGTTAAATTCAGCGTTAAAAGCTGATAAGCCTTTTCTACAGGTACTAAAGGTAAGGGCATGGAATTCGTTCTAGACGTCCTTCTTTTTAGACTCTATAGGTCGGCTATACTGCCTAACAAGCAGCTTAAAGGCCTTAGAAGGTATATGAATCTATAATATAGCAGCCCTTGGGCTACTAGATAAGCTATCGCGTAGAAGCATTCAAAGAACAGCTTGATCAGAGTCGCTATAAGTGTTGGATATATCAGGGTTTTCTAAAAAATTAGATATCCCTAATGCTTTTAGCACTATACTCAAAGCCTGAATCCACTGTTCAAAATTGCTTTCCCTGCTAAGCTTACTATCGTCCGGTATAGTATAGGCCTTTTTAGAAAGCTCCTTTACTATACTACTAGTAATAGTATCCTTAAAGCCTTCCTTAGACCCTGTATCTATAGGGGGGTCTAAATTACTAGTAGCTGAATTAACAGCCGGCCCTTGATAGGGCTTTTTCCTAGGGGGACGTGGAGGAGAATCTAAATCCATAGTACTGCTGAAAGGATCAAATCTAGGACTATAGCTAGTTTTTCCAGTAGTAGCAGCCGCAGCGTTACTACTATTAGTTAAAGAAGCTAAAGTAGAAGATATATTCTTTATAGCGCTAACGCTTTCCTTAACAGAGGCTTTTAGGGTATTTAGACTTAAAAGTAGTGTTTTTATATCACTAGATTAGCTAGCTATAACTCGCTTATGAGATTTTATATACTGTTTTAGGACTTCTATAACCTCGTTATAGTCTTCGCTATCTTCCTTATCTCCTGATAGGGTTCGTTTAGGTAGTAGAGGCCTAGAAGATTGCCCTGGATCAGCTGGGTTACTAGCCCTTTTAGGCGCTATACCCTTCCCTTTAGCTTGATCCGCCATTGTAAATAGGCTACTATTTACTTTATAGTGCTAGCTAAAGCACTTAATTAGCTTCTAGTTCACTAAAGCTAATTAGCTAGCTCACTAATTATAGTAGTGATTTTCTACGCTAGTCTTAGCGCTTAGTAGGTTTATAGCGCTACCTACTTACTACTTAGTAGGGCTTTCTAGTAGAAATTCTAAGCTAGGCTCTAAGATAGGGACTAGAGACTTCGACGTAGGGACTTAACTACCGCCTATAGATATATCTATAGAAAGGGCTCTATAGTAGGGAAATATAGGTCTTTAGCGCTAGAAATTCTATAACGCTAGCCTTTCTACTTCCAGCTATAAGTAGAAAGGTCTTTTAGTATAGGTAAGTATACTAGCCTAAGCGTATAAGAGCCCCAAATGCTTGTTAATACTATAGGACTTAGATTTCTTAGCGATTTCTCCTTCTTGATTTTCAGGCTTTTTAGTCCTTAAATAGCCTTTAATAAGATGTAATATATAGCTTTTTAGGGCTAATATAGTACTATATTTTCAGCTATAAGAGGCTTAAATAGCCCTATATATATAGGCAGAGGTAGCGCTTTGAAATTGGACTCCAACGATAATTATCCTACAGGCTATCCGGGCTTATAACCTATTGGAATGGGTAATCCTATATAAGGATCTGTAACCACTATAGCCTACTAGTAGTAGTTGTATAGGGTACGTAGGGGCAGCAATAGCGTTGATATGGCCTAAATAGCACTTCCTAGGTATGTGCTAATATAGTAAAGTAGGGCCCTTTACTGTATTCCCTCTATAAAAGTCCTTATATAACGGTATAGTTATAGGCTATAGCGCTATATTATAGGGGCTTTAAGCTTATATATCACGGCTTTCAGTAGGTCTTATAGGCCTATAAGGCTTATAGTTGTAGGTAACGTAGTAACTTGATTTCTAGTCCAAGTAGGTAAAGCTTCGCAATTTCCTTTCCTACATATACCCTCCGGCACCGTTCCTGCCCTCTATACGGCAGGAGCGCCTTAGTAGGTGTATGGCCACTTCCCGAAAAACCAAATAAGCTGGCGATTTTAAATAATCGACTTACGGCTACCTAAGCTGCAGGGTAAGCCGCATGACTTTTCCTATAAGTTCTGTTTTCGCTCCTATGGTGCAGGGTAGGTACAGGGTAGGTAGGTGACCTAGTAGAAGAGCCTTTTAAGGCTATTTCTAGCGCTTATACAGCCTAAGGAGGCTGTCTCCACAAAAGTGGGGCATAAATCTAAAAATAGAAAAGCCTTTTAAAGCTATTTCTAGGCTATATAGTGGAGTATATAGCTTAGTCAGCGGTATCTACAAAAGTGGGTCCACCCTCAGAATATAGCTATATATCTAGTAGTTCGAGAACTGAAATCCGTTTTGCCTAAGCTATAACCGTTAGAGCGCTATAGCTTATTTTGTACGTTTAACACCCCCTTTATTCTTCTGTTCCTTTATAAGCCTTAGAAAGCTATATATAGGTAAAGAATAGAAGAATCCTAAGAAATAAGAACGTAAGAGCAAAATTATTCCGTTAGACAAAGGGGTTAGGCCCTTATATATATATAGGATAAACCCCTATTATATATAGAAAGAAGTAAGAATATATATAATGTTGAAATCAAACCTATAACCTATAAAGGTATAGGGACTATAGCTTTAAAGCTTATAGTAATATATAATATCTAAATATTCTATACCCTAGCGACTAATAGACGCACTAGAGTATAGAAGGAGTAAAGGGCTTATAAACGCCTTTATCCTCTTATAGAGAAAACAATTTTTAGCACGGTTTTAAATTTTATGCCCTTTTTTACTCCGTTCTTTCAGCCAGTTCTAGTAAGGAAATAACAGGTAGTTACAAAGAGAATCCCCCTCTAAAGGAAAGTATACTACTAGTAATAGCCGGAGCCTATATTTTCCAAATATAGCTATACTATATACTAGAGTACTTCTAGACGTAGCTAGAGTAATATAGGCCTCCCTAACGCCGCAGGGAGCTGATGCCAGCATAAGGGCGCCTATAGAACTGTACTACAGTAGCTAGGACCTTATAAGCCTTTTAAGGCTATATAGAGGAATCAGGTGATTCCAGAGGGCTGTAAAGTAGCCGGTACTATTGACTGGTCTTATAAGCTAATCAGGCTAAGCCAGGCCTTCTATATATATAGTATAGAATATATATATATAGGGGTAGAGGGTAGCTTAGTAAAAAGCTCCCTTAGGTTGTAGGCCTAAAAGCCTGATAAAAGACTGAAAGCTACTAACTGGTAGGGCTTTAGTAAGTCCGTCAGCCGGTATACACTTAGTATTAAGATATATAATAGTAACTATTTTAGCCTTAACCTGCTCTCTAACGTACCGGAATTTCAGCAGGGTATGCTTAGTTCTAGCGTATAGCGCTGGGTCATTAGCCACCGTTATAGAGCCCTGATTATCTCCATAGAGAGTAATAGGGTAGTCTATAGGTCTATAAAGTTCAGAAAATAGCCCTATAATCCACTGTACTTCGCGTATAGCCTCTGTAAGTCCATCAGTTTCAGCTTCCAGGGTAGAGAGAGCAATAGTAGTAGCTCTTTTCGTTTTCCAGCTAATAGGCCTACCGGCTAACTTATATAGATAGCCGTAGGTAGATTTACTAGTAGCCTTATCCCCTGCAAAATCAGAATCACTAAAGCCTATAGGGACTAGACTACTATTAATTATAGAAGTCCGGCTACTACCTTTACTATTTCTAGAATCTACTATAGTAGTAGAGGTAGTAGTTAGGGGCCTAGGCCCTTCCTTAGAGTGAAAGTCTCTACTAAGCTTAGTAGTTGTATTACTACTATTACTAAGCTTAGGCCCTAGATCAGCTACTGTATTTCCGTTACAGCTAAAATAGATGCTATAGTCTTTAGTACTATTAAGATACTTAAAAAGATTTTTAGCAGCGTTTAAGTGTGATTTTGTAGGTCTATTTAAAGACCTAGAGAGCCACTGTACGGTAAAGCTAATATCTACCCTAGTAAGGAGCATTATATACATAGCTATTCCTACTAGGCTTTGATAGAGCTTAATTTCCATAGAATTACAGAGGTAGCTAGCAATATCTTCCTCTAGTTGAAGTTGACTTACTAGCCCCGGCTATAAGGGAATAGATATAGGCTTAGAATCGGCTAAGTTAAAGCGGCTAACCGCCTCTTCTACATACTATAACTGGTTAAGCCACAGGCGCCTATTAGGTCTATCCCTTATAATTTGCACGCCTAGGAAATAGGCGGCAGGCCCTAAGTCTTCTATAGCGTAGACCTTATTAAGCCGTTTCTTTAAATCAGTTATATAGCCTATATTAGGCCCTATAAATAGACAGTCATCTATATAGGTAACGATAAAGTAGCAGGTTTTAGCATTATAGAAGACCCCTAGATCTGAAATAAGAGGGAGATAGCCTAGGCTCTTAAGTAAGATTTTAAGCTTATCTTGCCACTCTCTAGGGCTTTATTTCAGACTGTATAACGCTTTAGATAGTTTAATAATATTAGGAGTAGAAGGATTATAGCCGTATTTCAGTAAAAGCTTATAAATAGCCTTATTAGAAGCCGCTAGGTCTAATAGTCCTTCAGGGATTTCCATATATATTTCTTCTCTAAGAGCGCTATTAAGAAATGCCCCTATAAAGTCAGCTTGTTCTATTTCCCAGTCTAGAACAGCACCTATAGCTAGAAGTATACGCCAAGTAGGTAGTATACTAGTAGAGGCGTAGGTTACAGTATAATCTAGGCCTTCTACCTGCATAAAGCCCCTAGCTACTAACCGAGATTTATACTTAATAGGCCTGTTTTTAGCGTCCTTTTTAACCTTAAGAACGTTTCGACAGGTAATAAGCTTACAGTTAGAAGGTAATAGACTCCTAGGTAGGAATTTAAAAACCCCTAGCTCTAATAACTGGATAAATTCCTTGGTAATAGCCTCTAACCACTTACTACGCTCATCTCTAGGTAGTTTTAAGACTTGCTTATAAGTAGTAGGCGTACTATCCTTAGATATTACCCTTTTTCGAGCCTTATAGACAAAAGACAGTATATAGCTACTGGTCTTAGCTAAAAGCTTATAGTAATCGAGCTGCATTTTATCCCCCTCTAAAATAAGATCACTATTATCAAGAGGTTCGTTTGTTATAGGCTGATTAGGCGCTATAACTTCTATAGGCTTAGGTGCAAAAATAGGCTCTATAGTTTAGGGAAACGCCTCTAGTAATTCAGGCTTTCTAATAGATATAGTAGGCCTAGTAGACTCTACTATAACCGGATTTATAGGCTTATCCGGTAAGGGTTCATCTAATTCACTATCGGAAGAAGATTCGTAGGGTTCTAGCTTACTAGGTCCTATTTCTATACTAATAGGCTTTTCAGTATTGAGATTAGAAGGGTCCGGGCTGACAGCCCCCTCTAAATCTAGGTCTAGGTCTACTAATTCCCCCTCTAAAGCCGTATTATCAATAGGCTAACTTAGTACTGTATTATCCTCTAAAAATTTAACAGTAGAGGTTTTAAGTACTACTCTTCTAGACGGTATATATACTAGGTAGGTCTTAGAACCTAATACCGCTAGTAATTTACACTCTTCCGTTCTAAAGGTAAATTTTAACGATTTAGACCGTTTTTCTAGAGGTATAATAGCCTCTCCTTTAGCGCCTATAGCCCTATAGCACTCTAGGTTAGGTATATATAGAATACCAGGCTCTAGCTCGTCAAATAACGCCTAGAAAGGAGTGGTTTCCTTATTAGTTATAGCTATACTATTAACTAATTCTACTACAGCCTCTAGTATAAAGCACTACAAATACTAGGGTAAAGCGCTACTAAGAATAGTACACCTTACACAGTCTAGTATTACTCTAACTGATCGTTCTACTAAGCCGTTCTGCTCGTGGATATAGGGGGCAGAAGTGCTAAATTTAATACCCCTTTTAGCTAACCAAGTAGTTAATAAATCAGTTATTTCAGTACCTCCGTCAAAGTGGAATTTAGTAGGATATCTACCAAATCCATTCCTTAGGCCCCTAAAAAAGCCCTTAATAGCGTTAGCTACTATAGGGCCTGATTTATTAGGTAGGTTAAAAACCCACCTATACCTACTTTTACGGTCAACTAGAAGTAAGACTATAGGGTTTCTATTATAAGGCCTAGGCCTAATTTTAACAGTATCCCCCTCTATTGAGTCTAAGACCCTAGGTAGGTCAGGTATTAAAGCCTTACTAACCCTTCTCACTGCTTTACCTCGATCACAGCTAGAGCAGTGAAAATCAGCTTCCTTTATTTTATCAAAATTAGGCAGCCCTTTAGTAATACTAGAGGTCTTTTTCAAAAGACGTAGGCCTATATGGCCTAGCCTAACGTGCCACAATTTAGCTAAATTAAGTAGATTATAGTAATCTCGCTGACCTATATTAGGCTCCTTTAAAGTAGGGCTAGATATAGCCTTTTCTACTACTTTATTCCCCTCTATAACTGGCTCTCTTAGCACACGGGGCAGGTCTCTAGTGCCAGTTAAGGGCTCAGGCTCCCTAGTCTTACAGGGACTTTGATAGGGGGCCTGGGCAGTGGCTAAGGGCTCTACAGGCCTACAGGGCCTTTTCCCCCTTAAAGAAGGTCCTACACCTTCTAAAGTAGTACCCTTAGCCGGAGAATTCCTTAGCTTATAGCGCTTATCAGGCTCTATAGCTTCAGATACTATAGCATCCTCTATAATAGGTCTATAGTCTTCCTTTCTAATAGAATTAGAAGGAATTTCCACCACTATCTTATTACGCTGCAGCTCTATACTTTTAGTAGTATTATAACTAGTAAGGCCTAAAGGAAAAGCAAAATTTGCATATAATATAGGCTTAGAGCTGCCTTTAACGTCAAGAAAAAATCCTGATTTTTTAAAGTCTAGTACAGCTATACAGCGTCTATCACCCCCGTAAAGGGTTTCCTTTATAAGGCAACCTCCCGAATCATAGTGCCTAACCCCGCTAACAATATTTATATCAATATTAGGTAGGTATAAAACGTTATCTAATACTAATTTAGTATAGGTAGGGGGGGCCTTTCTAGATAATACTTCTAGTGTAATAGAGCCTATACCAGCCGGGCTTACAGGGCCATTTCCAGTGTTAATAGGGCGTAACTGGCCTGTGTTAGGCGTAAAGGTAGTAAACCGCTCTTTACTATTACTGATATGGTCCGTAGATCCCGTATCGTATAGCCAACTATTATAAAGAGCGGGGTCTCTAGGGCGTCTTCTAGGCTTATTATCTTTATATTTTGCCTTATAAGAAGAGGTTTTTAGGCCTTTTCCTTTAAAGTCCTTACGCTTCTTATACCCTTTTAACGCTAATAGCTGTGCTAATTGGGTATTAGAATCGCTAGAAAAACTAGAATTAGAACTAGAGTCAGATTCCTCTTCTTCTTCTTCTATAGCTAGATTATAAGACCCTAGCATAAAGGAGGCCTGTTCGGCACTTTTAGCACTATAATTCTGCCCTTCAACATTATAACTAGCCTTCTTCTTACCCTTTTTCTTATTTTTACCCTTCTTACTAGGGTTAGAATTTGAATTAGGGGTTGAATTAGAGCTATTAGCTACATGAGCTGCTCTATACGCCTCTGTAGCCGGGTTCCTAGATTCTTCTAGAATATCAGCCATTAGATATTCTATATTAAGGCTAGATGCTGTAAGACCTAGCATTCTAGCCTGTCTTATAGAGCTCTTTTGGCGTGATACCCAGCTAGGAAACTTAGATTCTAGAGCCTTAAAATACTGATTTAGTATTAAAGAGGGATCTATATCTATTTTAGCCATGGTAAGCTTAGCAAGATAGCTGTTAAATTCAGCGTTAAAAGCTGATAAGCCTTTTTTATAGGTACTAAAGGTAAGGGCGTGGAATTCGTTATAGACGTCCTCCTTTTTAGACTCTATAGGTCGGCTATACTGCCTAACAAGCAGCTTAAAGGCCTTAGAAGGTATATGAATCCACGATATAGCAGCCCTAGGGCCACTAGATAAGCTATTACGTAGAAGCATTAAAAGAACAGCTTGATCAGAGTCGCTATAAGTGTTAGATATATCAGGGTTTTCTAAAAAATTAGATATCCCTAACGCTCTTAGCACTATACTTAAAGCCTGAATCCACTGTTCAAAATTGCTTTCCCCGCTAAGCTTACTATTGTCCGGTATAGTATAGGCCTTTTTAGAAAGCTCCTTTACTATACTACTAGTAATAGTATCCTTAAAGCCTTCCTTAGACCCTATATCTATAGGGGGGTCTAAATTACTAGTAGCTGTATTATCTACAGCCGGCCCTAGATGGGGCTCTTTCCTAGGGGGACGTAGAGGAGAATCTAAATCCATAGTACCGCTAAAAGGATCAAATCTAGGACTATAGCTAGTTTTTCCAATAGTAGTAGCCGCAGCGTTACTACTATTAGTTAAAGAAGCTAAAGTAGAAGATATGTTCTTTATGGCGCTAACGCTATCCTCGACAGAGGCTTTTAGGGTATTTAGACTTAGAAGTAGTATTTTTATATCACTAGATTGGCTAGCTATAACTCGCTCATAAGATTTTATATGCTGTTTTAGGACTTCTATAACCTCGCTATAGTCTTCGCCATCTTCCTCATCTTCTGATAGGGTTCGTATAGGTGGTGGAGGCCTAGAAGATTGCCCTGGATCAGCTGGGTTACTAGCCCTTTTAGGCGCTATACCCTTCCCTTTAGCTTGATCCGCCATTGTAAATAGGCTACTATTTACTTTATAGTGCTAGCTAAAGCACTTAATTAGCTTCCAGTTCACTAAAGCTAATTAGCTAGCTCACTAATTATAGTAGTGATTTTCTAGGCTAGTCTTAGCGCTTAGTAGGTTTATAGCGCTGCCTACTTGCTACTTAGTAGGGCTTTCTAGTAGAAATTCTAAACTAGGCTCTAAGGGCTAGAGACTTCGACGTAGGGACTTAACTACCGCCTATAGATATATCTATAGAAAGGGCTCTATAGTAGGGAAATATAGGTCTTTAGCGCTAGAAATTCTAAAACGCTAGCCTTTCTACTTCCAGCTATAAGTAGAAAGGTCTTTTAGTATAGGTAAGTATACTAGCCTAAGTATATAAGAGCCCCAAATGCTCGTCAATACTATAGGACTTAGATTTCTTAGCGATTTCTCCTTCTAGATTTTCAGGCTTTTTAGTCCTTAAATAGCCTTCAATAAGATGTAATATATAGCTTTTTAGGGCTAATATAGTACTATATTTTCAGCTATAAGAGGCTTAAATAGCCCTATATATATAGGCAGAGGTAGCGCTTTGAAATTGGACTCCAACGATAACTATCCCACAGGCTATCCGGGCTCATAACCTATTAGAATGGGTAATCCTATATAAGGATCTATAACCACTATAGCCTACTAGTAGTAGTCGTATAGGGTACGTAGGGGCAGCAACAGCGTTGATATGGCCTAAATAGCACTTCCTAGGTATGTGCTAATATAGTAAAGTAGGGCCCTTTACTATATTCCCTCTATAAAAGTCCTTATATAACGGTATAGTTATAGGCTATAGCGCTATATTATAGGGGCTTTAAGCTTATATATCACGGCTTTCAGTGGGTCTTATAGGCCTATAAGGCTTATAGTTGTAGGTAACGTAGTAACTTAATTTCTAGTCCAAGTAGGTAAGGCTTCGCAATTTCCTTTCCTATATATACCCTCTGGCACCGTTCCTGCCCTCCATACGGCAGGAGCGCCTTAGTAGGTGCATGGCCACTTCCTGAAAAACCAAATAAGCTAGCGATTTTAAATAATCGACTCACGGCCACCTAAGCTGCAGGGTAAGCCGCACGACTTTTCCTGTAAGTTCTGTTTTCGCTCCTGCGGTGCAGGGTAGGTACAGGGTAGGTAGGTGACCTAGTAGAAGAGCCTTTTAAGGCTATTTCTAGCGCTTATACAGCCTAAGGAGGCTGTCTCCACAAAAGTGGGGCATAAATCTAAAAATAGAAAAGCCTTTTAAAGCTATTTCTAGGCTATATAGTGGAGTATATAGCTTAGTCAGCGGTATCTACAAAAGTGGGTCCACCCTTAGAATATAGCTATATATCTAGTAGTTCGAGAACTGAAATCCGTTTTGCCTAAGCTATAACCGTTAGAGCGCTATAGCTTATTTTGTACGTTTAACATATATATTCTTACTTCTTTCTATATAATAGGGGTTTATCCTATATATATAAGGGTATAACCCCTTTGTCTAACGGAATAGTTTTGCTCTTACGTTCTTATTTCTTAGGATTCTTCTATTCTTTACCTATATATAGATAGATTCTATTACGCTATCTGATCCCCGTAGGGGATATCTAGGTAGGCTGAACTAGTGCTATAGGAAAACCGTACAACGGGTGAAAAACCTATAACCGTATATAGGAAAAAAGGGGGGTGTGATAGGGGGTAGGCCAATCTTTATCAGAGTAGATACCGCCCTTTTAGGAGTGTAAAAACATACTACCTAAAGGGGTATAGGCTAGACCGCTCCTAGCCTCTAAGCAACAGAGTATTCTAGCAGTCTAGTAGTAATATGGCGAACTAGGGGGCGTATAGCGCCGCCGCCCTCTTTTTCGAGTCTGTAGAGAAAGCTATATGTATCCCCCCTTTCTCTCTCCTTAATAGAGGCCGAAGGGTAGGCCAGATAACCGTCGAATATATATTGGATATCCTCTGTAGCTAGATAGCAGCGGCAGAGGGGGCTATTAACCCTAGGTACCTTATAGGTATATAGGAATCCCTTTAGGCCTATCTTCCCTATATAGGCCTGTATTAGCAGCGAGCTTTCGGCCTTAGAGAGGTTATAGTAGCGTCTTAAGAAGGCCTTCTTAAAGGCCTTAGCTAGGTTCTCCTCTTAAAAGGTAGCTTTAGCTGATTTCTCTAAGAGGCTCTCTATATAGGGGTCGTAACTAGAGGCCCTAGCCTCCTATAGATAGCAATCCTTTTAGGCGGTATAGAGGGGTTCTTCGTTAATAGCCTTCCTTAGTTGTTAGTAGTGCTACTAGGCTGTTACCTCCCTTTTTCTTTCTTACTTTATATGCCCTTTTAGAGGGAGGCTAGTCCTAGGGGTCCTGTTTCCAAGGGTAAGGCGTAGGGCTTCCTTCTGCTTAGCCACCTCTTTCCCTATAGCTCTGTTTATTCTAGCTTAGCTAGAGAAGGAGAGGGTATTAAGGTAGAGGTCGAGGGGGGGGACGTTAGCCTTATAGTAGAGGCTTCGGACTGGTGTCCTTTTATAGGCCCCTATAACCCTCCTTAGGGCCTTGTTTTCAGATACTAGTAGGCCTCTAGTTATACCTTATAGCCTGTTTGGTATTATAGGTGTAGGGGTGTACTAGACTAAGGCTGCGTAGGCTAGGACCGGCCTTATTACTACTATATATAAGAGCCTAGTCTTTTCGATTCTAGGTCTCTAGGTCTTTCTAGCTAGCCTAGTAATAGCAAGGGACTACGTTTTTAGCTTCTGCTATAGGGTACTAGTATAGGCCTTCTAGGTAAGCTTAAAGTCTAGCTAAACCCCTAGAAAACGGGCCTTTATAGCTGGTTATAGGGGGGGGGAGTCCCCTGTTAGTCCGAGGTTAATAGGGTTAGTCTAGGGCCTCTTTCTAGGGGGGAAGTGTATAAGCTTGCTCTTTACTACTAAGAAGGTAATTCCAGCGGTTGTTACCTAGTCTAGGTACTCTTTCTAGGCCTTTTCTAGCTATCCAACCGTCATTGCAGCTTCCCTGCCGAAGGCTAGTAGGTTGGTATTGTCTATATAGCCTATAGTAGAGATAGTAGGGTATTTTCTCTCTAGTCTTTCGTATAAGGGGTAGAGGTATAGGACTAAGAGGATTAGTAAAAGTAGTAAGCCTTAGGGTACTCCTATTGGTACTGGGATTTGCTGGCTTTTTTAGCTGTTAAATAGGAGGCTGGTAGTCCTAGAGGAGAGGAATTCCTTTAGCTAGGATAGTAGCTAAGTAGGTAGCCCTAGCTGGTCCAGTATAGCTAGGAGCCTATTATAAGGGATACTATTGAAATACCCTAATAGGTCTAGCTATAGGAGGGAGGCCCTGGCTTTATACTTCTATACCTCCTAGATCTAAGCTATAAGGAGGTGTATAGCCAATTCGGTAGATTTATAGCGGCAGTAGCCCTGTTGCGTTGCTGGAATTAGCTTAAAAGCCTCGGCTATGTCCCTTATCTTAGTCCCTATAACTTTCTCTAGGACCTTGCTAATACAGTTAAGTAGGACTATAGGGCGGTAGCCTCTAGGGGTATTATAGGTGTCTAGCTGTTTTCCTGGTTTAGGGAGGACGATAGTAACCGCTTCCTTATATTCCTATAGAAAAACCGACACCTAAAAACGAAAAACGAGTTTTTAGTCAAAACTACACCAAATCGCGTGCAACCATATCCATTCGAACCGTCTGATTAAGGATATAACGCCCGCTAATTTTCGCTATAGCGCTCTCGGTTACGCGATAGCCCTAGGCGTACGAAAATACAGAAAATGGCAAGCCTAGCTGCCCTCTTATAACTGCAATTTCCTTATATATAGGCTACTAATACAGCTCTGCGCCCTAGTAACCCTGCCCTACCTATAGCTAATAATAATAATAACAACCCTCTAAGCTAGCCCTTAAGTATAGATTACTAACCTCTAAGTATAGACTACCTTAATAACAATATAGAAATGGAAGACTGCTAAACTACTACCTCTATTACCGCTAAAGAGACTGCTATAAGTGCTATAACTATAGTACCTATAGTACCTAGCTCTAGCGCCCCCCCTACTATCAACGCCCCTATAATTAGCGCCCCCCCTTTAACTAACGTCTTTGCCCCTTTCCTTAGGGGCCTAAATGGTAGCTAGTACGCCCTAGCCCTGGCCCCTTCTAGCTAGAAAACCTCGAAAAAGCTAGGGAAAAAATCAGAGAAAAATACAGGGAAAGAAGGAAGCAACAACAGTGCTACTAAGGCCGACCATATTGCCCTAGTAACCAAGAAAACTACCTAGGCTGCCCTTAGCCCCCCTAAGCTTACCCTTATACTCTCTAGCCTTCTAGACCGGATAATTAGCCTAGCTAAGGACAGTACTAACTTCTATAGTATAGTAGAAGCAACTACTAAAGCTAGGTAAATTGCCCTTATAGCCCTGCTCTAGGACCTGCCTAGAGAAGCCCTAGCTATAATAGTAGTAGCCCTAGTACCCTAAAACCGCCCTACTACCCTAGCAACGCCTAAGCTATAGTACTAGCAACACCCTTAGCAGCCTAGCTACTACTAGTAATAACAGCAGTAATAATAGCAACAGCCTAGCTACTCCTAGCCTATAGCTCTAACCTAGGCTAATATAGCTAGTAAGCTAGTAGCTAGCAAGGTAACTAGGCCTAGCCTAGAGCGCTAGATACTTATCTAACTAGGCTTAGCCTAGTAATAGGTACTTGCTAAATCTGCCCTAAAGGTAGTATAGGCTATTTAATAGGCTTCTAGCCTAGTAGTTTAAGGGGTTCAGACACTCTCTAGCAGTAACCTCTTTCTAGTTATAGAGAATATAGAGATAAAGAAGAGCCTAAAGAGCAATACTACCTAGATTATAAGGGCCTTTAGCAAGAAGGCCTCCTTATATACTATAACCTAGATAGTAGTAGTTAAAGGCCTTATAGTCTATAACTAGGTTATAGAGGAAGGCCTACTAGAAGAAGCTAAGAAGTAATACCCTATAGCAGTTAAGGCAAAGGTCTAGCACCCTTAAGGGCTAGAACAGACTAGGGTTAAGGTACTAATAGCCTTTACCTTCCTAGAGGTAGCCTAGAAAGCCTATAAGAAGGGGGTCTTCTAAAGCTACTAAGCCCTAGAAGCAGAGCCCTAGATCGACAAAGCTAAGCCTATCTAATACTTATAGTACTGGAAATAGGGCTATAGGGCTAAGGTATGCTAGAGTAAAGAAGAGATCTGCTATAACTATAGCACTAACAGCTATACTATGCTAGAAGCCCCTACCTACTCTAGGGCACCCTGCTACTACAACTGCTACTAAGCTTACTATACCTGCTTAGAGGCCTGCCCCTGCCTAAAAGAGGTATAGGCATAGGCTAAGGGATATCTATATTCTAGGCCTAAGGCCTTTAACGTTAACCAACCGCCCCTATACCAGTACTAACAGCAATAGTAGCAACAGTAATAATAGTAGTAATACCTCCCTTAGCAGGCCCTATTATAAGAGGAGGGGGAGGAAGGCTATACTATAGTCTTAGGGAAGAGATAGAGGGGCTAACTAATAGTATTAAGAGGGTTAACCCCTAACTAGAGCACAATTACTACCTACTTTAGCTACCTAAGCGGCTAAACCCCCCCTTCCTCTACGCCAGCTATAAGCCCTAAAGGGGCTACTAGACCTACTAGAACCCTAGAGCCTATAGGAGCCCCTAGACCCCTAGATACTAGACCTGGACTAGACCTGAATACTAGACTAGCTAACGCTACTACTATATAACAACCACTGTTTACTATATAGCTAGAGGAGATAGAGATATAAAGGTACGCCTTTAGAATATATAGGGCTTAAAGGAGGTATAGGAAGTACTACTTTCTATAATAAGAGAAGAAATACTTGCTATATAAGAACCCTGGATTAATAGGCAGGTATAACACTCTACCTACTACCCTAGATCAGCCCTCTACTACCTTATTTTCACCCCTAACGGACAGGCCTCACTTTATATCTATAAATCACTCCTGCTAGCAACATAGACTTATAGCTCTAGCTTAGACTAGGCTAGGGCTACTATATAGACTAAGAACGGCCCCTTTATAGTCTGGTCCCTATATAACGACCCCTAACCCTAGACTAGCTTAACCCTCCTTATAAAAGAAATAAGGGGGAAGATCAACGCCTGCCTAGGCCTTTACCTTTTAGCTAGGGACTTTAACCTTTACCACCCCCGTTAGGACCAATATAACCGCTTTAGCCCTAGATTAGAAGACCTACTACTATTAACAGCAGAGTAGGGGCTTACCCTCTGCACCCCCTACAGCGCTATAACTAGGGCGCTATAGAGGAGCTACGCAGGTAGGGCCTTTATTATCAACCACTTCTAGCTTAGTAGTAGCCTTACCTACTCCTATACTGGCTTAGATATACACTTACGCTTAGACTACTACCCCTAGGTACTAGATATTGACCTAGAGACTATAGAAACCCTACTACTACCCCCCTAATTCTAGGAGAAGAAGATGGATAAAAAGGGGGTAGTAAGAGAGGCTAGCTCTCTAATATATAAAATAGGGGGCTATAGATATCTAATATACCTCTCTAACCTAGCTAAGCTCTAGAAGGCCTATAGGTAACTATTAGAGGAACTCTAGCATATTACTAGGGCTATAACCCCTAAAAGAGCCCTAGTAACTACTAGAAGAAAGAGTACCCCCTAGTAGAACAACGAAATCTACTAGGTAGTCCAGGAGAGAAAAAGGGCAGAAAGATAGCTCTAACGCTCCCTTAGCAACCAGGCCCTCCTTACCACCTATAAGTTAGCCTAGAGGGAGCGAATAAAGGCTATAAGAGAGAGTAAGAGAAAGACCTAAAGGGCCTTTCTATAAAAGGCTAAAGAAAAGCCAGAGAAGCTCTAGTAACTAGAAAGATAGGCTAGCCTACAAAGTACTACCGTCCTACCCCCTTCTAAGCTACTAACCCTTAGATAAGCCAGTACCTTCTAGAAGAAGGTAGAGGCCCTTTTAGCATGCTTCTTCCCCCCCTCCCTCTAAGAGGATAGCCTAGAGGAACCCCTAATAGGCCCTAGGCTACTAGTTAGCTAGACGGTTAGGCTAGACGATATAAAAGAGGCTATTAAAACAATAAAACCCTAGAAAGTACTAGAACCTAACGAACTCCCTATAGGCTTTCTAAAGGCCTGTAGCGACCCCTTATATAAGGCCCTCACTATACTAGCCTTGAAATCCTTCCTCTATAGCTTCTATCTATAGGAATATAAAAAGGCAGTTACTATTGTCCTCCCTAAACCAGGAAAACAGCTAGATACCTATAACACCCCTAGAGGCTACTGCCCTATAGCCCTACTTGACTATATTAGCAAGGTCCTAGAGAAAGTTATAGGGACTAAGATAAGGGACGTAGCTAAGGCTTTTAAGCTGATTCTAGCAACGTAACAGGGCTACTGCTACTATAAATCCACCGAATCGGCTATGTACCTTCTTATAGCTTAGATCTAGGAGGTATAGAAGTATAAAGCCAGGGCCTCACTCCTATAGTTAGACCTATTAGGGTATTTCGACAGTATCCCTTATAACAGGCTCCTAGCTATAATAGACTAGCTAGGGCTACCTACCTGGCTACTATCCTGGCTGAAGGAATTCCTCTCCTCTAGGACTACCAGCCTTCTATTTAACAGCTAAAAAAGCTAGTAAATCCTAGTACCAACAGGAGTACCCTAAGGCTTACCACTTTTACTAATCCTCTTAGTCCTATACCTCTACCCCTTATATAAAAGACTAGAAAGAAAATACCCTACTATCTCTACTATAGGCTATACAGACAATACCAACCTACTAGCCTTTGGCAGGGAAGCTGCAACAATGGTAAGGCAGCTAGAAGAGGCCTAGAAAGAGTACCTAGACTAGGTAATAACCGCTGGAGTTATCTTCTTAGTAGTAAAGAACAAGCTTATATACTTCCCCTCTAGAAGGAGGCCCTAAACCGACCTTATTAACCTAGGACTAACAGAGGACTCCCCCCCCTTATAACCAGCTATAGAGGCCCGTTTTCTAGGGGTTTGGCTAGACTCTAAGCTTACCTGGAAGGCCTACGCCAGCACCCTACGGCAGAAGCTAAAAACGCAGTCCCTTGCTATTACTAGGCTAGCTAGAAAGACCTAGGGACCTGGAATCGAAAAGACTAGGCTCCTATATACAGTAGTAATAAGGCCAGTCCTAGCCTATATAGCCTTAGCCTAGTATACCCTTATACCTATAACACTAAATAGGCTATAAGGTATAACTAAAGGCCTACTAATATCTAAAAACGAGGCCCTAAAGAGGGTTATAAGGGCCTATAAAAGGACATTAGTCCAAAGCCTCTACTATAAGGCTAACGTCCCCCCTCTTAACCTCTACCTTAACGCCCTTTCCTTCTCTAGCTAAGCTAGAATAAACAGGGCTATAGGGAAAGAGGTGGCTAAGTAGAAGGAAGCCCTACGCCTTACCCTTAGAAACAGGACCTCTAGGACCAGCCTCCCCCTAAGAGGGCGTATAAAGCAAGAAAGAAAAAGGGAGGTAACAGCCTAGTAGTACTACTAATAACTAAGGAAGGCTATTAACGAAGAACCCCTCTATACTACCTAGAAGGATTGCTATCTATAGGAGGCTAGGGCCTCTAGTTACAACCCCTATACAGAGAGCCTCTTAGAGAAATCAGCCAAGGCTACCTTTTAAGAGGAGAACCTAGCTAAGGCCTTTAAGGAGGCCTTCCAAAGACGCTACTATAGCCTCTCTAAGGCCAAAAGCTCGCTGCTAATATAGGCCTATATAGGGAAGATAGGCCTAAGGGGATTCCTATATACCTATAAGGTACCTAGGGTTAATAACCCCCTCTACCGCTACTACCTAGCTATAGAGGACATCCGACATATATTCGACAGTTGCCCAGCCTACCCTTCGGCCTCCTTTAAGAAGAGGGAAAGAGGGGATATATATAGCTTTCTCTATAGACTTGAAAAAGGGGGCGGCGGCGCTATACACCCCCTAGTTCGCCATATTACTACTAGACTGCCAGAATACTCTATTGCTTAGAGGCTAGGAGCGGTCTAGCCTATACCCCTTTAGGCAGTATGTTTTCACACTCCTAAAGGGGCGGTATCTACTCTGGTAAAGATTGGCCTACCCCCTATCACACCCCCCTTTTTCCCTATATACGGTTATAGGTTTTTCACCCGTTATACGGTTTTCCTATAGCACTAGTTCAGCGTACCTAGATATCCCCTACGGGGATCAGATAGCGTAATAGAATCTATCTATATTCCTATAGATAGAAGCCATAGAGGAAGGATTTCGAGGCTAGTATAGTAAGGGCCTTATATAAGGGGTCGCTACAGGCCTTTAGAAAGCCTATAGGGAGTTTGTTAGGTCCTGGTACTTTCCAGGGTTTTGTTGTTTTAATAGCCTCTTTTATATCGTCTGGCCTAACCGTCTAGCTAACTAGTAGCCTAGGGCCTATCAGAGGTTCCTCCGGGCTATCCTTTTAGGGGAAGGGGGGGAAGAAGCATGCTAAAAGGGCCTCTACCTTCTCCTAGAAGGTACTAGCTTATCTAAGGGTTAGTAGCTTAGAAGGGGGTAGGGCGGTAGTGCTTTATAGCCTAGCCTATCTTTCTAGTTACTAGAGCTTCTCTGGCTTTTCTCTAGCCTCTTATAGAAAGGACCTCTAGGTCTTTCTCTTACTCTCTCTTATAGCCTTTATTTGCTCCCTCTAGACTAACTTATAGGCGGTAAGGAGGGCCTAGTTACTAGAGGAGCGTTAGAGCTATCTTTCTGCCCTTTTTCTCTCCTAGACTACCTAGTAGATTTTATTGTTCTACTAGGGGGTACTCTTCCTTCTAGTAGTTGCTAGGGCTCCTTTAAGGGTTATAGCCCTAGCAATATACTAGAGTTCCTCTAATAGTCGCCTATAGGCCTTCTAGAGCTCGGCTAGGTTAGAAAGGCGTAATAGATATCTATAGCCCTCTATATTATATATTAGGGAGCTAGCCTCTCTTACTACCCCCTCTTTATCCATCTTCTTCTATTAGAATCGGGGGGGTAGCAGTAGGGTTTCTATAGTCTCTAGGTCAATATCTAGTACCTAGGGGTAGTAGTCTAAGCATAAGCGTATATCTAAGCCAGTATAGGAGTACGTAAGGCTGCTGCTAAGCTAGAAGTAGTTAATAGTAGAGGCCCTACCTACTTAGCTCCCCTATAGCGCCCTAGTTATAGCGCTATAGGGGGTATAGAGGGTAAGCCCCTACTCTGCTATTAATAGCAGTAGGTCTTCTAACCTAGGGCTAAAGCGGTTATATTGGTTCTAAAGGGGGTGGTAAAGGTTAAAGTCCCTAGCTAGAAGGTAAAGGCCTAGACAGGCGTTGATCTTCCCCCTTATTTCTTCTATAAGGGGGGTTAAGCTAGTCTAGGGTTAGGGGTTGTTATATAGGGACTAGACTATAAAAGGGCTATTCTTAGTCTATATAGTAGCCCTAGCCTAGTCTAAGCTAGAGCTATAAGTCTATATTACTAGTAGGAGTGATTTATAGATATAAAGTAAGGCCTGTCCGTTAGAGGTAAAAATAAGGTAGTAAGGGGCTGATCTAGGGCAGTAGGTAGAGTGCTGTACCTGCCTATTAATCTAGGGTTCTTATATAGCAAGTATCCCCCCTTCCTCTAAGCCAGCTATAAGCCCTAAAGGGGCTACTGGACCTACTAGAACCCTGGAGCCTATAGGAGCCCCTAGACCCCTAGATGCTAGACCTGGACTGGACCTGGATACTGGACTAGGACTAGCTAACGCTACTACCATACAACAACCACCGCCTACTATACAGCTAGGGGAGATGGAGATATGAAGGTACGCCTCTGGAACGTACAGGGCTCGAAGGAGGTATAGGAAGTACTACTTTCTACAGCAAAAGAAGAAATACTCGCTATACAAGAACCCTAGATTAATAGGCAGGTATAGCACTCTACCTACTGCCCTAGATCAGCCCTCTACTACCTTATTTTCACCCCTAACAGACAGGCCTTACTTTATATCTATAAATTACTCCCGCTAGCAATATAGACTTATAGCTCTAACTTAGACTGGGCTAGGGCTACTATATAGACTAAGAACGGCCCTTTTACAGTCTAGTCCCTATATAACAACCCCTAACCCCAGACTGGCTTAAACCCCCTTATAGAAGAAATAAGGGGGAAGATTAACGCCTACCTAGGCCTTTACCTTCTAGCTAGGGACTTTAACCTTCACCACCCCCTTTAGGACCAACATAACCGCTTTAGCCCTAGGTTAGAAGACCTACTGCTATTAACAGCAGAGCAGGGGCTTACCCTCTATACCCCCTACAGTGCTATAACTAGGGCGCTATAGGGGAGCTAAACAGGCAGGGCCTCTACTATCAACCACTTCTAGCTTAGTAGCAGCCTTACCTGCTCCTATACTAGCTTAGATATACGCTTACGCTTAGACTACTACCCCTAGGTACTATGTGACGGAACATGGTGACGGTTATAGAGTGACCCATCTGGGACTGGGGCTCTCTATGCTTAGACATCCTAACAAGCTGCTTGTCAGGCTTAGAGACGCCTATATAAGGAGTGGCAGGTCCTGTAGTAAGAAGGAGAAGAACAGGTACATTTACTTCTTTATATCTATCACCTGCTCTTTACGTAACAGTTATAAGCCCGGCGCTAGTATCATTAACTTAACTAACTGCGTATAATATATATTAAGCCCTTCTATCATTATTACTACTCCATTATCCTCCTCTTAACTCCCTGCTTAAGATGTTAATAACCCTAAATTCAGTATATTCGACGTCTGTTATCCTGAAAGGCCTGTTAATATGGATAGCCTGGCGTCTCGATATATAGATACTGGCGTTAGCCCTTGGAATTTGGGAAGATATTGATCTAGACTTGACATCTACTCTAGTAGACGTGGAAATTCTTGACCTAGGACGGGAAGAATAGGCTTATCAAGCTAATTCTAAGCGGGCAGCCTGGTACGATAAGGCTATCGCATATTATTAAGAGAAAATTCAACTTTTCAGTACGTCGACTTAGGATATAGCCTTAGCACCTCCCCTACTAGTTCGGCCGACCCTTATTACCCTATACGACTTAGAAGAAGTATATAGGACTTACCTCCTAATATAACAGTCTAAGAGGGCTACTACTAAGCTAAAGGAGGCAAATTACCTAAAGTTTCTAAACTAGATTCTTCAGTCTATAGATTATAATATCAGGGAGATAGCTATTTAGTTATATTAGTTATTAAAGTAGGGACAAGGGTCAGAATAGCACTGGAATCTTCGGCCTCTTATATAAGCTCTAAAGAAAGACAATGCTCTGTTAGACTTAGTAGAGAAAGTCTAGATTGAATCTTAGTATAAGACAGTACTTAGATAGGCTAAGAATAGCCGAACCAGGCTGATCCGCTGGCATAAGGACTAGCAGAAATTTTACTAGGTTGCGCTAATTAAGAGGATTCCGGCTGTTATAGGCGTTACCGCTGTTAGAAGAGTTCTTCAAGCCTTAGTAGTAAGGCTAACTCTATAATAGGCCAATAGTCAGCTCTAACAGATCGTTCTAGCTGAAGTAACTGGCTAAGTAAGTCTACTTATACTAGAGATTATTAATAGGACCCTTCTCGGCCTTATAACGGAATCTCAGTAGCAATAAGCCTATAGAAATCTAGCTGGAGTATACTTTACCTTTGCTTAACTTTCTAACAACGAGAACCTGCTGCCTGCTCTATACTCTAATTAAGAAAGAGGCTAAGGATAGCCTTAAGGACGGTATACCTAGGGTAGTTAGGGTGGAAATCGTTAAGGATCCCGAAATAGGGGCTACTAATGCCCTTATCTACCTCTTCCTCGCACCTACCTCTAAAAACCTAAAGATTGTAGAAGAGTTGAGCTATCGTACGTAGGATTTATAAGACAAAGAATCACTTTATCCGCAGAGGAGCAACAATCTATTCGAAATCTTGTCTATTAGAATCCCTAGTAGGCCGACCTCCGTATAACCCTAGAATCAAAAGGATGGTCAAAGGGCAAGGGGCTGGATATAAAGAAGCTATAGGTTCCAAAGTCCTTTAGTGCTTAAGGACAGGATCGTTAGCCGGATAAAGTTTTTAGGAGTTCTTAGTTATTACCTTAGCTTAAAAATCAGAGTTAGAATTTTTACAATATACCTCTCTTCGACCCTACCCTGTTCATCGCTACCCTAGGCACAGTATATAGGGTGTTTAGCACTTAGAACCCTACTTGTTATCCTCTCTTAGACAGCACCCTCCTAGATAACTACGCGGTAGTTTATATAGTTAACTATAAAGATCTACTTAACTATAGGACATTTAAGCCGTCTACCCCTAACGCTATTGTAGGGGTAGGCTCGACAACGTTACCTATTTCTAGGATAGGACGCCGGACTCTAAGAAAGATTTTTCAGGATAATAAGGGCAATAAGACAGTAGACTTGATTCTTTAGAATATAGTTGTTATAAAGGGATTTCATGCTAATATTATATCGGCCATGCTTCTACGCTAAAAGGGAATCTGGCTATTAGAGGCTGACAATACCCTAAGAGTTAGAGATATAGCAAGCTCAGTTGTTCTTATAATGCTATATAAAAAGTTCAACTTAACAGTACTCGAATATAAGCTACTTACCTCCTATATAGTCTTAAAACCCCTCCTAACAAGTAACGATAGCATTATAATAATGATAGCTTAGAAACGAGTAAAACAGAGAGGATGGAAAAGGATGTATAAGCTATATAGGGCTTATATAGATCCTAAAGAGCTATAGCACTTAAGGACAGAATACCTAGGTCCTAAGGTGCTATAATTGTTAGTAAACCATACTCAGGGTATGAATTTATTATGGCCTAATAACGGTAATCTAACCGGGATACTACGGCTTAAGTGCTTAGCGTATACCTAGTTATACGCAATAAAAGTGGTGTCTAGGAGGGAGTTAAGCGGAAAATCCGCTAGACCGTTTTATAGGATCGCCTAGGATCTTTTCGAATTCTCCTAGGGATATATAGGCTATAATAGGATTCTCTTTATAGTAGATAAGTTTAGTAGGAAGGTATAGACCTTCTAGATAAGAGGTAAAGGATAAGAAAACCTTCTTTAGGTCCTTAAGAGGTTCGACGCCTAGACTAGACGATAGTATAGGTTATCTATTTGTTTCTTCCGCTATAACGGTAAGACATTAGTTATATCTTCTTAAGGAAAAACCAAGTATAAGAAATGGGCGGATCATAAAGGAATCAGCTTGGAAATCCCACTGTTATATATATATAGCCCGATAGGACTTGTCGAAAGAAACAGGAAGACTATCGTTGATAAGTCGATAGTAATACGGTTAGGGGCGTATCTTCCTAAGGATCTATAGCCTAAGACTATAGAGGCTGCGGTATATCTTTATAACTTATCTTCTAGACTTAGAGATAATCCGAGATCCCTAAACGAGAAGCTTCTATTATAGTTTTAGAACTATTTTCGCTTTTACAACCCGACTATCATCCGCAAAGCCACGATTAATCTAAGGCCTTAGCTTAGTAGCCTTTACGCATATAGATACGCCGGTTATCCCCTTAAGAAGGACAGAGAGAAGGATATACTTTAGAGACTTTATAAGATTCGACCTCAAGCTTATATTAGCTATCTCGTAGGTTATATCGCCACTATATTATATAAGATATAGGTCCTAGAGCTTAATAGGGTAATTACTACCCGGAATGTTCAGTTTAATAAGACAGTTTTCTATACAGGAAGGGAGGTAGAATCTAAGGCTTAGGCTATCCCCGTCTTAAGAGAACTAGCAGACTAGCTGGACAAGCTGGCAGAGGAACTTAAGTTTGATACTATCCTTAAGACGATATAGAATCTAGATCTCGTAGGTCCTATTAGGCTAATAGCTACTAGAGAGAATAAGGAAAAGCTCTTAGCTATAAAGCTAGAAGAGCGTCGGTTAGATACTATTACTAGCTAGGATAAGGTATATACCAACATTATAACCGGACTATTTACCCTAGAGCAAACACCTAAGCCTAGAATACCGAATCTAGATTATACTAGGATTAATAGCTATAACAACAGAGTAGACTCTCTCTAAAGTATAACTAGAGGAGGAACATAGTCTAAGGGCAAGGCGTATTGCTATAGACCGTCGGAAGGATTTGAAGCTAGGGTAGATATTATAACCCGCTAGCACACTAACGATAAGACAACAGACAGACCGTCAGTCGGAGAACCGGACTTTAAAGCCAGGATCTTAGAGGTATATACTAGTAATACGCAAGTACTAGGCGACCTAGCCCCTTAAAGACAAGGTTAGCCCTATAGTAGTAGGAATCGGGTATTTATAGTAGAGCCAGGCCGATATAACCTTCGTTAGCATAATGCCGCACTTAAGAATATCTTTAGTATTCTCGATATAGAGAGAATAGTAGTATTATCGCTACTACTTGTTTTTATAGCCGACTACTTTCCTAATCAGCTAGTAGCTAGCTATAGAAGGGAGTTTAAAACAGTACATGCTATAGTAGCAGGCGCTGTTCGACATTAGAAACGCCTAATAGAGCGAAAAGAGAAGCGAGAGTCGCGGAAAAGGGACTTGCCAAAGGGCCTTTAGAATAAGAAAAAGTTTGTCCTAGGGAAATAGCACGAATCAGAAATGCCGCCGGAGCCTAGGACTTAGAGTAAAGCTATAAAGTCGCCTTTTAAGAAGACATAGAAGTCTATAGCTTAGGCTGAGATTAATTAGCTGTAAAAGCTACAGACCTATAAGAAAATTCTAAAGGATCAGTACGGGATATAGCCTCTCCTGCTTAAATAGGTACTGAAATATAAGCTTAATCCGGACAGGATGGTTATTAGGCTAAAGGCAAGGATTTACGTCTAAGGAGATCTTTAATATCTAGAGTTAGTTGAGTTAACTTATATAGTAACATTAGCTACCAAGTCCCTTAGAGTGAGTATAGCCTTAGCAGTGTATTTTGATCTGGAGATCGACTTATAGGACATTATAAACGCCTTCTGCAATGCACTTTAGGAGTCGTTTAGCTAGGGCCTAGTAATCTGCAATCTTCTAGAAGGGTTTAAGGAGCTAGGACTTCTTACTTAGGTCAATAGGGCTCTATATAGGCTTTAAGACTCTCCTCTCCTCTAGTATCTCGAATTCTTAGGCTTTCTTAAAAATCTTAGACTTTAGAAGTCTAAGGAGGAGCTATGTCTATTTTATAATACAGATAGACGCATCCTCTTAATATTCTATATGGATAATGTAATGCTTCTCTATTATTATTAGTATTAGGACTATGCTATAAACCTAAAGGCGAAACTGCTAGGCAAATATAAAGTAAAGATTCAGCCTAAGGCGGAATAGTTTCTCGGTATTTGGATTATAAGGGATAGAGTTAACCGTACAATTATGCTAATTTACGATATATATATTAAGAAGGCGGCTAAGAAGTATAGGCTAGATGGATCCGCTGTTATCCCCCCTATACTACTCCTAATAGTCGGACTTGGCAAAAATGAGGGCTAGGCTACTAAGAAGGAGGTGAAGCTTATGCAAGAACTAGTAGAGACGATACTATATACGGCAATTATGGTCTATCTAGATATAGCCTTTACTATATCTTATCTTTCCCGCTTTTTAATAAACCTGTTAGCCCGATATATCAAGGCTGCTAGGCAGACGATCTAGTATCTATATTACACAAGGTTTCTCGGGATTATATATGGTAGCCACTCTAGTTAGGCCTATATACTTTATATTACTAGTAATACCTCCTTTATAGACGACTTAGACTTATAACGATCGTCTTAAGGTTATACGATTATAATGTTTGGGGGACTTATCCAGTAGAATGCGTCTTGTTAAGCTATAGTTACTATATTAACGATAGAAGCAGAGCTTTATAGTCTCTCCCTAGCTGCAAAGGAGGCTATAGGGATAAAAAGATTCCTCGAGGACCTAACAGTTAAACTGTTAGTTCTATGGCGGATTTTCTATAATAATACTTAGACTATTAGGCTAGTAGTTAATAAAGGGGAGCGCATAGTAACAGCGCTCTGTTATATTGATATTTAGAATATATAGCTTAAACAAGAGTATAGTAAGGGCAGCTTTATAGTGTCCTATATTAAGACAGCTGATATACTAGCTAATAGCCTAACAAAGAATTTGTTAAGGGTAAAGTTCGAGCACTTCTAGGCTATACTAAATCTAAGGGACGTGTTACGGATTATAGCTGATAATCAAAGAGGGGGGAATTCAATTACTAGCGGATAACTATCTAGTCCGCCGTAAAACTTATAAAAGAAGCCTACTATAGGGCGCTATAGTGCTTAACAGCCTTCTCTAATACGCCGACAGCCTAATTAATCTTAGCTAGTACCTGCGACATAGCCGACATATCTATACGATTCTTATTAAGATAATATAGCATTAACTATAGAAGAGCCCTGATATATCTACCAATTCCTTGTCTAAGGCGCTAAGTAAACTTAGCACTGCTTATACTTAGGAATACTGCCTATATAAAAGGATTGTCGGCCGGAGACTCGATTGACTAACAGAGAGGCGAAAATATATATCCTAGTCCGACAGACAGGGACAGGGATAGGCATAGGGGCAGAGACAATTCGCAAGACGCTTTTCGCTTATAAGGCGGATCTTTAAATTTCAGCTCCTTATAGAACGCCTAAGGCAGACGTAAAGGAGTAGGCAGAGCGGGCAATACAGGTATTAGCCTGTATAGCGACAATCCGGACAACAGGTCGAGAATAGTACGTAATATTTTCGAAATAGCAGCGGCCTTGCCTGCTATTGCCTCCTAGATACAACTGTTAGTCTAAGTATTGAATTTTAAAACGGATAGACATACTCTATTAGCCTCTGTATTTTTCTTTTTCAAGTCCTAAAGGACCTAGGCAGTCTTCTTAGCCTTGACTAACCTATAATATACGCAGTTAGCTTTATAGTAAAATTGTTAGGCCTGGACAGACTTATATAGGACGATAGTAGTAAGACGCAGTCTGCGTTAGAAGATAGTAGTAATAGTGGCCGCCAGTATCGTTATACTGAGAAAAGCATTCTCCTATAGTATATCCTTTTAGCAGCGACCAGATATAGGGCTTATAAGATGGCAGACAAAGAGGGCCTAGAAGGCTAGATTTTTCGGATTAAGGCGTCTTTGCTTAACTAGGAGTCTGGCCTATAATCTTCTTAGGGCAGCCTAGTATCTTAGGAGCAGGAGTTTCTAGTATAGGCGCTAGGATAGGGCTTAATAGTGCGTTATTACTAACTCTCTCGATATCTAAGGACATAATATAGCTGCTAGCGTTATCGGCAAGCCGATAATAGCCAGAACAGAGCTAAGTAAAGTTTAAGGTTAGATCCTAAAGCTGTTTTTATAAGGACGCCCGCGATCTTAGCTTCAGGGGAATACCGTTATCTGGCTATAGGACGCTATAGCTAGTAATAGTAATGATTAGGAAGACTTACCACTCCTTGCTCAGGCATAGTAATAGAAAAAAAAAAGAGCTGGGCGAAAATAGGGGCAGGCTTACGAGAAAACTTCACCTTAAAAAGGTAGTTATAAGGAAGAGAAAAGGAATAGGGCTAGGAGGAATTCTCTATGCTCTACTTATACCTAAAAAGAGTAGGCCTACGGTAAGCTCTAGAGAAAAGAGGAAAGAGCAGGTTGACCTTACCGTCGTTATAGTAACTCACAGTAGTAAGGTTAACAATCAAGTACGCTTACCTTCTTTTAGAAAGAAGGCTGTCTATATAGCCAGCAAGAGGGCAGTAGGTAAGGCTACTTAGGATAAAAACTAGTCCTATGACTTATAAATAGGAAAGAGAAGGTAGTAATAGCAAGCAGGCTGGTAAAAGTGTTGTTAACCTAGTAAAGATTTTACTAGCAAGGTATTTACTAGGTGCTTATACTAGGCTTAAGCATATTACTGTCTTGATATACTTAAGGGGGTATAGGAGTTATAGTTACTATAATCCTACGTTCTATAGGTCAGACTCCCTATAGGATGGCGAATCTAAGGGGGTATATAACGGAATATAGTAACGGTCATAGAGTAACCTATCTAGGACTAGGGCTCTCTATGCTTAGACATCCTAACAAGCTGCTTGTCAGGCTTAGAGACGCCTATATAAGGAGTGGCAGGTCCTATAGTAAGAAGGAGAAGAACAGGCACATTCACTTCTTCACATCCATTACCTGCTCTTTACGTGACATACTAGATATCAACCTAGAGACTATAGAAACCCTACTACTACCCCCCCGATTCCAGTAGAAGAAGATGGATAAAGAGAGGGTAGTAAGAGAGGCTAGCTCCCTAATATGCAATATAGGGGGCTATAGATATCTATTATACCTCTCTAACCTAGCTAAGCTCTAGGAGGCCTATAGGCGACTATTAGAGGAACTCCAGTGTATTACTAGGGCTATAACCCCTAAAGGAACCCTAGTAACTACTAGAAGGAAGAGTGCCCTCTGGTAGAACAACGAAATCTACTAGGTAGTCTAGAAGAGAAAAAAGGCAGAAAGATAGCTCTAACGCTCTCCTAGTAACTAGGCCCTCCTTACCGCCTATAAGTCAGCCTAGAGGGAGCAAACAAAGGCTATAAGAGAAAGTAAGAGGAAGACCTAAAGGGCCTTTCTATAAGAGGCCAGAGAAAAGCCAGAGAAGCTCTAGCAACTAGAAAGATAGGCTAGGCTACAAAGTACTACCGCCCTACCCCCTCCTAAGCTACTAACCCTTAGATAAGCTAGTACCTTCTAGGAGAAGGTAGAGGCCCTTTTAGCATGCTTTTTCCCCCCCTCCCCCTAAGAGGATAGCCCGGAGGAACCCCTAAGAGGCCCTAGGCTACCAGTTAGCTAGACGGTTAGACTAGACGATATAAAAGAGGCTATTAAAACAACAAAACCCTAGAAAGTACTAGGATCTGACGAACTCCCTATAGACTTTCTAAAGGCCTGTAGCGACCCCTTATATAAGGCCCTTGCTATACTAGCCTTGAAATCCTTCCTCTACGGCTTCTATCTATAGGAATATAAGGAAGCGGTTACTATTGTCCTCCCTAAACCAGAAAAACAGCCAGACACCTATAATACCCCTAGAGGCTACTGCCCTATAGCCCTACTTAACTGCATTAGCAAGGTCCTAGAGAAAGTTATAGGGACTAAGATAAGGGACATAGCCAAGGCTTTTAAGCTAATTCCAGCAACGTAACAGGGCTACTACCGCTATAAATCCACCGAATCAGCTATATACCTCCTTATAGCTTAGATCTAGGAGGTATAGAAGTATAAAGCCGGGGCCTCCGTCCTATAGCTAGACCTATTAGGATATTTCGACAGCATCCCTTATAACAGGCTTCTAGCTATACTAGACTAGCTAGGGCTACCTACCTGGCTACTATCCTAGCTAAAGGAATTCCTCTCCTCTAGGACTACTAGCATCCTATTTAACGGCTAAAAAAGCTAGCAAATCCCAGTACCAATAGGAGTACCCTAAGGCTTACCACTTTCACCAATCCTCTTAGTCCTATACCTCTACCCCCTATATAAAAGACTAGAGAGAAAATACCCTACTATCTCTACTATAGGCTACATAGATAACACCAACCTACTAGCCTTTAGCAGGGAAGCTGTAACAACGGTTAGGCAGCTAGAAGAGGCCTGGAAAGAGTGCCTAGACTGGGCAACAACTACTAGAGTTACCTTCTTAGTAGCAAAGAGCAAGCTTATACACTTCCCCCCTAGAAGGAGGCCCTAGACTGACCCTATTAACCTAGAACTAGCAGGGGACTCTCCCCCCCTATAACTAGCTAAAGAGGCCCGTTTTCTAGGGGTTTAGCTAGACTCTAAGCTTACCTAGAAGGCCTACGCCAGTACCCTATAGCAGAAGCTAAAAACGTAGTCCCTTGCTATTACTAGGCTAGCTGGAAAGACCTAGAGACCTAGAATCGAAAAGACTAGGCTCCTATATATAGTAGTAATAAGGCTAGTCCTAGCCTATATAGCCTCGGCCTAGTATACCCCTATACTAGTAATACCAAATAGGCTATAGGGTATAACCAGAGGCCTACTAGCATCTGAAAACGAGGCCCTAAGGAGGGTCATAGGGGCCTATAAAAGGATACCAGTCCGAAGCCTCTACTATAAGGCTAATGTCCCCCTACTTAACCTCTACCTTAACGCCCTCTCCTTCTCTAGCTAAGCTAGAATAAACAGGGCTATAGGGAAAGAGGTAGATAAGCAGAAGGAAGCCCTACGCCTTACCCTTAGAAACAGGACCCCTAGGACTAGCCTCCCCCTAAGAGGGTGTATAAAGTAAGAAAGAAAAAGGGAGGTAATAGCCTAGTAGCACTACTAACAACTAAGGAAGGCTATTAACAAAGAACCCCTCTATACCGCCTAGAAGGATCGCTATCTATAGGAGGCTAGGGCCTCTAGTTACGACCCCTATACAGAGAGCCTCTTAGAGAAATCAGCTAAGGCTACCTTTCAAAAGGAGAACCTAGCTAAGGCCTTTAAGAAGACCTTCCAAAGACGCCACTATAACCTCTCTAAGGCCGAAAGCTCGCTGCTAATACAGGCCTATATAGGGAAGATAGGCCTAAGGGGATTCCTATATACCTATAAGGTACCTAGGGTTAACAACCCCCTCTGCCGCTACCACCTAGCTACAGAGGACATCCGACATATATTCGACGGTTGCCTAGCCTACCCTTCGGCCTCCTTTAAGGAGAGGGAAAGAGGGGATACATATAGCTTTCTCTATAGACTCGAAAAAGGGGGCAGTAGCGCTATACGCCCCCTAGTTCGCCATATTGCTACTAGACTGCTAGAATACTCTGTTACTTAGAGGCTAGAAGCGGTCTAGCCTATACCCCTTTAGGCAGTATGTTTTTCATACTCCTAAAGGGGCGGTATCTACTCTGGTGAAGATTGGCCTACCCCCTATTACACCCCCCTTTTTTTTTCCTATATACGGTTATAGGTTTTTCACCCGTTGTACAGTTTTCCTATAGCACTAGTTCAGCCTACCTAGATATCCCCTACGGGGATTAGATAGCGTAATAGAATCTATCTATATAGCAAGTATTTCTTCTCTTACTATAGAAAGTAGTACTTCCTATACCTCCTTCGAGCCCTATATATTCTAGAGGTATATCTTTATATCTCTATCTCCTCTAGCTATATAGTAGGCGGTGGTTGTTATATAGTAGTAGCGTTAGCTAGTCTAGTATCTAGGTCTAGTCTAGGTCTAGTATCTAGGGGTCTAGGGGCTTCTATAGGCTCTAGGGTTCTAGTAGGTCTAGTAGCCCCTTTAGGGCTTATAGCTAGTGTAGAGGAAGAGGGGGTTTAGCCGCTTAGGTGGCTAAAGTAGGTAGTAATTATACTCTAGTTAGGGGTTAACCCTCTTAATACTATTAGTCGGCCCCTCTATCTCTTCCCTAAGACTATAGTATAGCCTTCCTCCCCCTCCTCTTATAATAGGGCCTGCTAAGAGGGGTATTACTGCTATTATTACTGTTGCTACTATTACTATTAGTACTAGTATAAGGGCAGTTGGTTAACGTTAAAGGCCTTAGGCCTAGAATATAGATATCCCTTAGCCTATGCCTATACCTCTTTTAGGTAGGGGCAGGCCTTTAAGTAGGTATAGTAAGCTTGGTGGCAGTTACGGTAGCAGGGTGCCCTAAAGTAGGTAGAGGCTTCTAGCGTAGTATAGCTGTTAGCGCTATAGTTATAGTAGATCTCTTCTTTACTCTAGCATACCTTAGCCCTATAGCCCTATTTCTAGTACTATAGGCATTAGATAGGCTTAGCTTTATCGATCTAGAGCTCTGCTTCTAGGGCTTAGCAGCTCTAGAAGACCCCCTCCTTATAGGCTTTTTAGGCTACCTCTAGAAAGGTAAAGGCTATTAGTACCTTAACCTTAGTCTGTTCTAGCCCTTAAAGGTACTAGACCTTTGCCCTAACTACTATAGGGTATTGCTTCTTAGCTTCTTCTAGTAGGCCTTCCTCTATAACCTAGTTATAAACTATAAGGCCTTTAACTACTACTACCTAGGTTATAGTATATAGGGAGGCCTTCTTGCTAAAGGTCCTTATAATCTAGGTAGTATTGTTCTTTAGGCTTTTCTTTATCTCTTTATTCTTTATAATTAGAAGGAGGTTACTACTAAAGAGTGTCTAAACCCTCTAAACTACTAGGCTAAAAGCCTATTAGATAGCCTATACTACCTCTAGGGCAGATTTAGCAAGTACCTATTACTAGGCTAAGCCTAGTCGGATAAGCACCTAGTGCTCTAGGCTAGGCCTAGTTACCTTACTAGCTATTAGCTTACTAGCTATATTAGCCTAGGTTAGGGCTATAGGCTAGGAGTAGCTAGGCTATTACTACTATTACTGCTATTATTACTAGTAGTAGCTAGGCTGCTAAGGGTATTACTAGTACTATGGCTTAGGCGTTGCTAGGGTAGTAGGGCGGTTTTAGGGTACTAGGGCTGCTGCTATTATAGCTAGGGCTTCTTTAGGCAGGTCCTAGAGCAGGGCTATAAAGGCAATTTACCTAGCTTTAGTAGTCGCTTCTATTATACTATAGAAGTTAGTACTGTTTTTAGCTAGGCTGATTATCCGGTCTAGGAGGGTAGAGAGTATAAGGGTAAGCTTAGAAGGGCTAAAAGTAGCCTAGATAGTTTTCTTAGTTACTAGGGCGATATAGTCGGCTTTAGCAGCACTGTTGTTACTTCCTTCTTTCCCTATATTTTTCTCTGATTTTTTCCCTAGCTTTTTCGAGGTTTTTTAGCTAGAAGGGGCTAGGGCTAGGGTATACTAGCTACTGTTTAGGCTCCTAAGGAAAGGGGCAAAGATATTAGATAAAAGAGAGGCGCTAATTATAGGGGCGTTGATAGTAGAGGGGGTGCTAGAGCTAGGTACTATAGGTACTATA
Organism: Phyllachora maydis; assembly: GCA_029339225.1. Taxonomy (NCBI): domain Eukaryota; kingdom Fungi; phylum Ascomycota; class Sordariomycetes; order Phyllachorales; family Phyllachoraceae; genus Phyllachora; species Phyllachora maydis. Next base: position 3,120,390 of record JAQQPM010000004.1, read on the forward strand.
GTTATAGTACTTATAGTAGTCTTCTTAATAGTAATAAAGATAGTAGTTTAGCGGTCTTCTATTTCTATATTATTATTTAGGTAGTCTGTACTTAGGGGCTAGCTTAAAGGGTTATTATTATTATCGTTAGCTATAGGTAGGGCAGGGTTGCCAGGATATAGAGCCGTATTAGTAGCCTATATATAAGGAAATTACAGTTATAAAAGGGCAGCTAGGCTTGCTATTTTCTACATTTTCGCATGCCTAGAGCTGTCGCATAACCGATAGCGCTATAGCGAAAATTAGCAGGCGTTGTGTCCTTAATCGGACGGTTCGAATAGATGTGGTTGCACGCGATTTGGTGTAGTTTTGACCAAAAACTCGTTTTTCGTTTTTAGGTGTCGGTCTTCTTTACCTATATATAGCTTTTAAAAGCTTATAAAGGAACAGAAGAATAGAGGGGGTGTTAAACGTACAAAATAAGCTATAGCGCTCTAACGGTTATAGCTTAGGCAAAACGGAGTTCAGTTCTCGAACTACTAGATATATAGCTATATTCTAAGGGTAGACCCACTTTTGTAGATACCGCTGACTAAGCTATATATACCACTATATAGCCTAGAAATAGCTTTAAAAGGCTTTTCTATTTTTAGATTTATACCCCACTTTTGTAGAGACAGCCCCCTTAGGCTGTATAAGCGCTAGAAATAGCCTTAAAAGGCTCTTTTACTTGGTTACCTACCCACCCTGTACCTACCCTGCACTGAAAGCAGGGAAAACAGAACTTATAGGAAAAGTCGTGCAGCTTACCCTGCACCTTAGGTGGCCGTAAGTCGATTATTTAAAATCGCCAGCTTATTTGGTTTTTCGGGAAGGCGCCATACACCTACTAAGGCGCTCCTGCCGTACGGAAGGCAGGAACGGTCCTAGAGGGTATATATAGGAAAGGAAATTGCAAAGCCTTACCTACTAGACTAGAAATCAAATTACTACGTTACCTATAACTATAAGCCTTATAGGCCTATGAGACCCACTAAAAGCCGTGATATATAAGCTTAAAGCCCCTATAATATAGCGCTATAGCCTATAACTATACCGTTATATAAGGACTTTTATAGAGGGAATATAGTAAAGGGCCCTACTTTACTATATTAGCACATACCTAGGAAGTGCTATTTAGGCTATATGAACGCTGTTGCTGCCCCTACGTACCCTATACGACTACTACTAGTAGGCTGTAGTGGTTATAGATCCTTATATAGGATTACCCATTCTAATAATAGGACGGAAGGTCCTAGTATAGAGCAGGGCTATATATATATAACATGAATCCTAGAACTCTAGGACTGTGATAGAGAGCAGGTTAAGGCTAAAATATTTACTATTATATATCTTAATACTAAGTATATGCTGGCTAACGGACTTACTAAAGCCCTACTAGTAAGTGGCCTTCAGTGCTTTATTAGGCTTCTAGGCCTACAACCTAAGGGAGCTTTTTACTAAGCTACCCTTTACCCCTATATATATACTCTATACTATATATATAGAAGGCCTAGCTTAGCCTGATTAGCTTATAAGACTAGTTAATAGTACCGGCTACTTTACAGCCCTCTAGAATTACCTAATTCCTCTATATAGCCTTAGAAGGCCTATAAGGTCCTAGGTACTATAGTACAGTTCTATAGTCGCCCTTGTACTAGCATTAGCTCCCTACGGCGTTAGGGAGGCCCATATTACTCTAGCTACGTCTAGAAGTACTCTAGTATATAGTATAGCTATGTTCAGGAAATATAGGCTCTGGCTATTACTAGTAGTATACTTTCCTTTAGAAAGGGATTCTCTTTGTAACTACTTTTTATTTCCTTACTATAACTTGCTGGAAGAACGGAGTAAAAAAGGGTATAAAATTCAAAACTATGCTGAAAATTGTTTTCTCTATAAGAGGATAAAGGTGTTTATAAGCCCTTTACTCCTTCTGTACTCTAGTACGTCTATCAGTCGCTAGAGTATAGAATATTTAGATACCATATATTACTATATGCTTTGAAGCTATAGTACCTATACCTTCAAACAGGGTATAGGTTTGATTTCAACATTATATATATTCTCGTTTCTTTCTATATATAATAGGGGTTTATCCTATATATATAAGGGCATAACCCCTTTGTCTAACGGAATAGTTTTGCTCTTACGTTCTTATTTCTTAGGATTCTTCTATTCTTTACCTATATATAGCTTTCTAAGGCTAATAAAGGAATAGAAGAATAGAGGGGGTGTTGAACGTATAAAATAAGCTATAGCGCTCTAACGGTTATAGCTTAGGTAAAACGGATTTCGGTTCTCGAACTACTAGATATATAGCTATATTCTAAGGGTGGACCCAATTTTTTAGATACCGCTGACTAAGCTATATATATCACTATATAGCCTAGAGATAGCTTTAAAAGGCTTTTCTATTTTTAGATTTATGCCCCACTTTTATAGAGACAGCCTCCTTAGGCTGTATAAGCGCTAGAAATAGCCTTAAAAGGCTCTTCTACCAGGTTACCTACCTACCCTGTACCTACCCTATACCGTAGGAGCGAAAACAGAACTTATAGGAAAAGTCGTACGGTTTACCCTACAGCTTAGGTAGCCGTAAGTCGATTATTTAAAATCGCCAGCTTATTTGGTTTTTCAGGAAGGCGCTATGCACCTACTAAGGCGCTCCTGCCATACGGAAGGCAGGAACGGTCCTAGAGGGTATATATAGGAAAGGAAATTGCAAAGCCTTACCTACTAGACTAGAAATCAAATTACTACGTTACCTATAACTATAAGCCTTATAGGCCTATAAGACCCACTGAAAGCCGTGATATATAAGCTTAAAGCCCCTATAATATAGCGCTATAGCCTATAACTATACCATTATATAAGGACTTTTATAGAGGGAATATAGTAAAGGGCCCTACTTTACTATATTAGCACATACCTAGGAAGTGCTATTTAGGCCATATCAACGCTGTAGCTGCCCCTACGTACCCTATACGACTACTACTAGTAGGCTTTAGTGGTTATAGATCCTTATATAGGATTACCTATTCCAAAATAAATATATTATAGCTTGATTTTATAATCTAGAAGGTCTGGTCCTTAAAAAGGCAAGTACCGACTATAATTACAGTTATAATCTAGTAGGTAACTGACCTAGCGCCTTTAAATTAATAGTTAAGAAGCTTAACCTTTCTCTTAAGCTTAGTATAGTATAATCTAAGCCTTTCCTCTACTAATTTAGCAACTTTTAGACTTATTAGTCATAAGATATCTACTCTAGTATGACAAAGTGCAATAAGGTTAATAGCAAGGCTATTAACTCGAATTTAAGTAGATATAAGAATGGTATTCTGTCTTTTCTTTTTCCCTTTAAACACTTATAATATTATAGTATCTATAGAGACTTCCAGGCACCCTCCTAGTTTTCTAACTTATAAGAAGAGTAGTTTGTAGAAGCTTAATCTCACTCTTCGTTAGATTCTAAGTCTTTTATAGATGTAGTAGCCTTAACTGCCTTCTTATTATAAGGGTAGTCTTAGCAGCGATAACCTGTCTTACTATAACTATAATACGTTACCTACTCCTAGGGTACTTTCTTAATTATAATAGCTAGCCTTATAGTATTCCCTTTCCCTGCCTTTAGCTTAAAGTCCTTAAAAGAAGCATACTTACTTAGGTTAGTGTTAAAGTATTCCCTTTTCTCAGCTAGCTCTTCTTTATATATATAGAAATCGTTGTTTAATATAATGGTAAATTGTTTAAAGGTTACCTTTAGGTCTTCTCAAGCCTAGTACAAGCTATGCATAACAACCTTAGGGATCTTCTTATATAATATAGCCTTACGTTTATCGAACTACAGTAGGAGTTAGAGCATAGAACAAGCAAGGGTTAGGATACATAGGGGCGTACCTATATAGACCGGGGAATCGCGCCTCTATAGAATTATAGCCTTTTCCCCTTAGCTTAGAATATTCGTTCAACAGCGCCTATAGAGCACCATTTACTTGGCTCGATTCTATAGGGCGTTACAGTAATCAGGGCTTATAAGAGCGCTAATTGCCTTATTCAATGCGCTGTCTTCCCTCTTATATCCGTATTTGCTATAGCCCTGCGAATTGTGTCTAAGATCGCTGCCGAATGACGCATATGACCGGAATCACGTGACCCAGATCCCGACATTTTCTCTCCTTTTTCTCTTTTTCTCTTTTTCTTCTTTGTCGGCAGGCCTAGACCAAATGCACGTCCACTTTGCTAGGCCTGGGCCTTTTATGCATATCTTCTTCTAGGCGTCCATGACACTCGCGGCGTGGCTGCGTCCTCATCGCCTGGATTGGGGCAAGCACATGGTATCACCGTGGTGGCGCATCTAGAGGTAGAGATGTAGGTAGGTCCTTCGTACTAGTAGGAGGCATGCACCAATCATCGGGGACCTGGTCCTTGCAGTTGAGTGTGTGTGTGGGACTGTGAGTGGGTGCACGGGGCGCCACGCTAAACTGGTACAGTCCCAAGACACAGTCCCAAGACTTTGTGCAGCCTCAAGTCGCTCAGAGCAGCCGGCGCAGCTGCTGAGAGAAATCTCAAGGCACGCACTAGGTACCTCTACTTGCATATTCTGCTCGGGGCATCCAGCGATCCACCTTCCCGAGCTCGATTCTTGCCATCCTCCCTTCACTGCCTTGACGGTAGTCGGGTCGGTACAAGAGTTGCTCCTCGGGCTGCCAGCACCAGTACTGCCCACTACCTTACAGATTTCCACTTCTCAAGTTCCCCCACTCCCCACTGCCCACTGCCCACCTCCCACCGCCTCACTGGAGGTGCTCACGATTCCTCCGCGCGACATTCGACTCGCTTTCGCCCCGGTGCATCCCCGACACGACACATTACGACCTCGCCCTGGACTCCCCGATGCCGCGCGCCTCTTTTGCCTGACACCCCAAGGTTTGCTAGCCCAGGGACAGGACGTTTCGAAAACAACCGCCCCCGAACCGAAACCTGCCACGAGGGCCTACCGGGCTAGCTCGAGTCGGACTACGAAATAGGGTGCGCGGGTCTCCTGGCGCGTACAGGTTGATCACACCGGCCTTGACATTCGAGTTGACGCCTGTCGCTATCTACCACCTCCAGCCGTGGGCCTCGCTCGGAATTCTCTCGCCGGCCTCTCCGTACTTGGCATGCTATGGACAATTCCACCACCACCCCGCTCGCCGATTATTTTTGGATCGCCGGCATAGAACACGTCTCGTACGATGATGGCTTCTCGAACACGGACTCGGTCGAAGACACCATTGCTGAGGATGGGGAAGACGAGCTTGTCGACACGTCTCTGATCTCGTCCCCAAAATCCAGCGCGCGACACTCCCGCCAGAACTCGGGCCATCGCTTTTCTAAGCTGTCCATCAATGGTGAAGGGCGCTCAGTCGACGAGTTCTTTCAAGACGGCAACACCAGAAGCAACCGGAGCAGCGCTACGATCCGACCAGTTTTTACCGCTGCGGCAACCAATAATGGCCAGAGTGGCTCCTCCCCCGGCTCAGCCGGCTTCGTGATGCCGACTAGAGCTGCCCAGGGCGAGGTTCTCTTCGACGATTTTGACTTCGATCAGGCCCTTTTGAAATTCGCTGAGCAGCGCGAGAGCTTTTTGGATGACTTGTCCTTCACTGCCGGTGCCAAACTCCAGTCCAGGCCGCCAATGACCGATCCGAGGACGGAGAAGCTGAAGGACGAGGAGCTCGAGCCGACGGAAAGAAGAAGCCCGATCATGAAGAGCATACGTGGGAGTCTACGGCGAAAAATGAGCTTCCGAGACTTGAACAGTGTGAGAAAGCAAGCTCAGGCACCCAGGACAGGTAATTTTGCTTTCTCATCCCTTGCATGTTCTGCGCCTTATGTCATGCTACGCCGCTTCTGGATCCCGTAAGCTAACGCTCTGTCTTTTCAACATCAACAGCTTCGATACGGACCGCGAAGCGCATGAGCAACTACAACTCTGTCATCCCAACACCGGAACCCCTGAACACGGAGCCCGACATGCACCCCTTGAAGAGGCGGTTTGAACCTGTCCTGCTGGACAGATATCCTCCACGGGATGCTGCGAAGGACGACCTGGCAAGGAGGGGCAAATTCCCGGACTACGTACCCATGTTTGCCTTTCCCAACGACATTCAAGTTGTGTCCTCCGACGACCGGCCTCGCTCAACGTGGCACGGCTTCACCATGACGTCCGAAGACAATTCGAAAATACACGGTATCACCATTATCATATGGACGGCCCTCAGTGCTGAGGTGGCTGACAAGGTGGAGAAGCGCTGCGAGCAGTGGCGCCAGAGGCACATGACGAACGAGGAGCGAGAGCTTGCCGCCAGTCTGGGACTCCGGCTCGCCGCCGAGCGCGCCGGGCTGTCACAACTCCTTGCGAAGTTGCCCACCATTCAATCAGGCTCCGCGGCCCGAGAGGCACTTGACGACCAGATCAGTGCAGTGGAAGAGAAGATAGCGCTCATGGCGGACATGTTGAGGCCCCTAAGACATGGCGCCGCCTCCAAGATTGACGGCTTGACGGCTGGGGAGACTGGCCTCTGGGCTCCGAGAGCTTTCGGCATCTTGGGGAGGGACGCTACCAAAATGGGGTTCTGGAAGGAGTGGCTCCGTGCCGTCGTCGTGCCAATGACGGACGGTGCGATACTCCGGGTACCGGCCAGCTCTCCCAGAGTCGGGCGCTGGCAACCTCTTGAGCGTTATGTGGTCAATCTCTGCACAGAGGCCTTCAGCCCCCTCAGCTCCAAGACCCAAGTCGAACTCGGGGTCCGCGAGCTCCGCCTGTACGCCCGGACGGAAGCCGAGAACGAGCTGCCCGGTTGCCGCAACACGGACATATTCGCGCTTTTCCGATGTCTCTCCCTGGACAACATTGTACTGCTATACGAATACGCCTTGTCGGAATCTCGCATCATCTTCCTGTCGTCGCACACGGCCATGCTGCACTTGGCCTGCCACGCTTTGATCTCTCTGCTCTATCCACTGAGCTGGGCCAGCGTGTTCATTCCCGTCTTGCCAGCCCGACTTCTGTCGGCGCTGGAGGCACCTTGCCCTTACATAGTGGGTGTCGAGAAGCGGTACGAACGGATCGACCTGCCCGAAGACGACTACGTTGTGGTCGACCTTGACAAAGACGCCATCGATGCGACCTCGCCGCCACAACACTTGCCGAGGACGCACCGCCGAAAACTTGTTTCACTGCTGCAAGTCGCTGCTCCTCACAAGCTGCGCTTCGGGGTCCCTTCCGGACCCCCTCCATATGCCATGGAGTCCTTTCCCTACGACGCCTACTCGGCCGAGAACGGGTCACTGTTCAGCGCGACCACGCCGGCCTCGTCGCTGGGCAAGTGGGTGACACAGAACTCGTCCAGCTTTGCGGAACCTCTCCCGCCGACGGCCGTCGAGGTGCCATTATTCAATGCCTTCACGCACGCCAAGCCGGATCAAAACCGTCCCGACCGACCTCCAACAGGGAAATCAGGCAAGGGAAGCCCCCAGTCGTCGGTTTCTCCGATCTCCATGAGCTTTCCCCCACTACCAACAACGCCCGTCTCGCGGAGTGATTCTGGGTTTGCCTTGTCTGCTACGCTGCGTGAGAAGCGGTCTGGCCACTTTGAAGAGACAAAACCTAGGCGTAGCTCGTCTTTCGGTGTCGAGAAGCACCAGCCGCTCCATCGACCGAGTCTTCCTTTTCTGAACGGGCACGGGCCAAACCTGTCGGTTTCTGCCATATCGGTGGACTCGCATCCCTCCCATGGGGGCTACGCTCCCTCTTCCTATGCCCAGTCTACTATTGCGGCCTCCACCGTCATGCCGAACATGATGATCCAGTCCGTGCAGAACACCGAGAACACTGTCTGGGTCGAGGGTCACTGCTTCAACTGGACTCCAGGCGAGGGCGCTTCTTCATGCGCGATCTGCGAAGAGAGATCTGATGGCGACGGTCTTTATATATGCAGCGGATGCCGTTGCGCAGCCCATGGGCGCTGCCTGGGTTTCGTGTCTTTGATATGCCCCAAGGCCTTTCACCCGGATCGCGTTAGGTCGGCGTTTGTTCGCTGCTTTGCCAGTCTTCTGTACACATACCGAAAGCACCTTGGGCGACCCTCCAAGCAGGACAAGGTCAACAGACTCTTATACAAATTCGACATGGATGGTTTTATCAGAAGCTTGCCCCACGATCAACAGGAGTATGCTACTATGCTCAAAGACACCCAAGGTTCGTGACACCAGCTCGCCACACACGCGGTATCACCAGAAAATAGTGCTGACGCGTTACGCATCACGCAGCTTTCAATGAGTTCATCCATGAGCGCGAACGTAATCCGGCCACACACCCAACCCTCCGGCTTTTTGACGAGATAATACTAGCCAAGAAGGCGCGAGGGCGGCCATCGACCCTGTCAGCCGGATTATCGCGTTTATCCACGATTCGGGCATCCCATGGAGTACCGTCGTACGGAGCGCCTTCCAGGACTGCCAAAGTCCCAGGGTATCTCAGTGACAGGACGGAGCACATATGGAGGACCGCCTCCGTTCCGGTGCCCTCGGCCAAGTTTCCCGGCGACTACAGGGCGGTGGTCACGCGCATACCGACCAGACTTGACCCAGCCCTCATGAAGGAACCCCGGGCTATTCAGGGGGTTCCCAGGGCCGAGCAGGGTAGGACCCGGGGGTTGGTCAGGAAGCAGGTCCCGTCCATGTTCGGGCTACCGACGCCAGAGTTGGACGTCTCGTAGAGATGTGTGAGCTTGGGCGAGACGAAGGCATCATCGCATCGCGCGAATGCTTCACGACGGGGCTGACGGAACTGTCCACCATCGCCTGGCACTGGCAGTCGATCATAGCATCTGCGGAAGGTGTATAGTAGAGGGATCTGTGTAAAACTGGACAGGATGCATTTTGACTTCTAGAAAGGCTTGTGGACTAGAGGCTCCTGGCCGAGGAGTTCGTACCAGTCAACCGTGGCCTTGTCGGCGCATTCCTATCCATTGATGCAATGCACTCGCAATTTGTGTGATCGTTATCGTGATTGCAGTAATCTGTTGGCTGGGTTGGCCTGGCCTTGTTCGCCAACAACATCCTGGGCCGCTTCTCTTGCCACGGAAACTCCCGGTCTTGATACAGGCGGGAAGGCGGTATCTGCCGAACTTTATCGACTGAGCCCGCAAAATCATCAGCCAGTCTTACCAGAGGTTCATCGTAGGTCGTAGGTGTTCCGAGCACAGCACGGAAGAGGTAACATCGATATAAGTCGAGTGCCTTCATAGCTCGCGCATTCAGCGATGGCATCCAACAGCTGGACAGTTTTTAGTACCTGCCATTCACGCTGTGCATTACTAATCGCCGAATTAGGCTCAGAAATGGTGATCAATTCCCCATGGGCTTCGCGCCGATTTCACCCTGCCCGTCTACTCCGTCTTTTGCCTTCGGCTTCGGCATCTTCTCGTAGGCGTTGGGACTCGGCAAGCGACGGGACCCACGCGAGCATCCTGGTCTCCTTTTTCTGCCACGACCATGCTGGCAGGTCTCGTTGTGGCCATTCCCGCCGTGCTCTTGCGCCTCCTTGGCCCTGTCGCCTGCAGCCGAAAGAGAAGGGGAGCCGCTGCGCTCTTTGCATCGCGCCCTGCTGGTTTCGGCGTCGGAGTCCGAGTCGGAGGGGCCGCTCGAGGAGGAAGACGAGTCGTCGCTCGACTCGTCCACGGCTTTCGGGCGGTGGTAGATGCAGCAGACTGTGCGAGGCGATAGAAGCAGCACAGTCAGCGGCGGGAAGCAGGTGGACGGGCACGAGTCCCAAGGGGGCACCCATACCTTTGGACTTTTTGCGTCCTAGACCCTCGTTGTCCACCACGTCTTCTCTCCACTGCACCGACCGGCCGCGCGAGGGATGCGCCCCGCGAAGCCGAAGAATGGCCCCGGGCTGCGTCTGCGGTTGGCGGTTGGGTTCCGTCAGAGTTTGTGACCCGATTGCCGCCCGGCTCGTCGTCGTCGCGTGGCCTGTCTGCCGCGGCGCAGCTGATGTCATGGTGTGATTATCTGGCGGGGTCTTTTCAGGAATTTTCAGGAATTCCAAAGGGATGAAGTGTTGTCGTGCTAAGCCGACGACGGATGAAAGAGGTCGATGTTGTTCGTGCATCTTATCTTAGTCAGCGGAATGACACCGGTTTTCGACGTCAGCACACCTAGGATCTCGCGTACTTTATGTAAGTACCCGCCCGCTCTACTTCGTAGGCACTTGATAGTGTGGAACAACGTATATTGGTTAATGAGGGGGAAGCCCCTTATCTACGGTGGAGTGACATAGGGTCCTATATAGGGGAGTGGGTCACGTGTTATGTCACGTAACGTGACATGTGACCTTAGGTCCTAATACCCCTCCTGGACCCTGATATCTTGATCTGCTCTATAAACGCCTTCTGTTTAATATACTACAGTGCTTTTGTCAGGCTGTCTGCGATTATACTATTAGAGGGCGTATATTCTACCTGGATAACGCCTTTTTTAATTACTTCTCTTAATACTAACTGTTGTATTAGGAAGTGCCTGTTACATACTGTTATACTGTCTTTATTTGCTATAGCTATAGCTCCTTGATTATCTATCTATAGAGGAATAGGACCTAGCTTATACCTGAATATCTCGTTAACGAGTAGTAGCAACTAGGTAGCTTATATTGCCGCTATATAGGCTACTACGTATTCTACCTTGTAGGTTAACTAGGCTATAAGGCTTTAGCGCTTAGCTCTCTATGATACTAGGGTGCTGTTAACGAGGAATATATTTCCTATTATAGCTTTAGCTTATATTATTATGCCCTAGCTACTGTTAGAGGAGCCTACTATTGCCGGCCTTTCTAGGTTATAACGAAAGTAGAGGGCAAAGTTGCTAGTGCCTTTTAGATACTTTACTAAGGCTACTAGTGATCTCTAGCTGTTATAACTAGGGTATAAGAAGCGTTATGCTAGTCTTATTACCCTATAGGCTATATTAGGCCTTATAAAGAGGGATATATAGAGTAGCTAGCCTACTGCCGATCTATACTAGGCTGCCTTTTCTTCTAATATAAGGTCTTTAGGTGTAATATCCACTTGACTATCGTCTGGGATAGGTACCTAGAGAGGCCTACTTTGTAATAGACCAAGCTAGTCTATTAGGTTTAGGATCTTATAGGACTATATAATACTATAATCACTGTTAAGGTGCTTTATTACCTTTATCCTAAGGTAATCGGTTGTTTCCCCTAGGTCCTTGATCTTATACTTAGTCTTAATATCTGCTACTACCTAGTCTATATCCTGGTTAGGCCTAACTATTATAACGTTATTAATATATATAGATATTAGCAGGGCTCCCCTATAGAATATATTCTTGTTTGTAGTTAGTTGCTAGAAGCCAAGGATCTTAAGAGAGGACTTAAAGGTTGCTTACCAATAATAAGGTACTATACGCAGTCTATATATGGATTTTCTTAGTTAGTAGACTATCCCTGGTTTTCTTATAAGGTATGCCAGCTGTTAAAGGTATAGAGGCTTGTTAAGGTCGGAATTTAGGAAGGTAGAATTAAAGTCTATATGCTACGTTTGTAGTTTATACTAAGTAGCATAGGTAAATAGAAGCTATATAGTAATAGCTTAGAGTACGTTAGCGAAGACTATATCTATATCTAGTTTAGAAAACCTACGAGTATACTATCTAACCTTCTTAGTACCGTTATTCTTCTCCTATAGGACCTAGGTACCGGTTATAATCTTTGCTCCTAGTAGAAGGCTAGCTTTTAGTACTAGTAACTATACTCCTATCTTTTCTATTGTCTTTATTTCCTTGTCTATAGCTTTATACTATTCTTCCTTCTCTAGAGAGGAGAGTACTTATAGAATAGGGACGGTTAATAGGTTAGTAGTCGATATTGTTACTACCTTAGGTTAGAGAGGAAACTTAGTAGGGAAGGGTATAATATTATATCTTATAATAACCCTCCTAGTTTTAAGGTCTAGGATCCTTATAACGTTATGTTTCCTCCCTAGAAAGACCCCTTCCTTTGTTCTTTCTATTAAGGCAGAGAGTTCTTTACTATCTACCTTCTTAAACAGAACTTTATAGCCTATAGGCTCTAGTAATAGTATAGGAGTTTTAGTAAATACTAGTTTATATAGTAACTTCCTAGAGCTTAAGTAGGTTAATACTATACTATTTAGTATATCTGTAATAGCTTTTATAGTAATAGCCTAAAGTTTGGCTGGAAGATTAGCATATAAGTGTATAGCCCTAAGGGCCTTGAATATAGTCCTGTTGGTCCTTTCGATAAGGCTGTTTTATTATAGCGCTCTTGCAGTACTGCCGGTCTATTCTATCCTATTCTCTAGGAGGAAGGTCGATAGAGACTAGCTAACAAATTCGGTACCCCTATTAGAGTAGACTCTAAAGGGATATCTGCTGTAGTAAGCCTTAAGCTATTATAGTAGATATCTAACCTTAAGAGGAGCCTCTGACTTTAACTGTACTAGGAAGACCTACTTATAATAGGTAAATTTATCGATTACTACTAGTGCTAAAACTGCTACCGGCGAATCGCCAATTCCTATTAATGGTAGAAGGGAGGTTTGACCTCCTTTTAGGTCTATATAGAGGACTTCCGCGAAGTTTTTAGTATTGCTAATTAGGTCTCTTCGACTAGGTAAAACGGTAAACTTACTTTTCGCGTAAGAATTATAAGATTTGGTGGTTGTAGTAACGATATTGTCTTTTATACTATATCTTTGTAGTATCTGGTTAGCTGAACGTAGATTTACGTACCTAAGCGCTATATGCTAATCGATTGGGGTAGTAGATGCTAGCGTAGACTGCGATCCTTTATAAGAGGCTATAGCTATAGAATCTACTATTAGCTTAATATCCCTTATAGATATAAAACGACGTTATCTCTTTGTAAATAGAAGGCTATAGCCTTCCTTTTCTAGCCTAAGGATAAGTAGGTACTATAAGGCTATTATAAGCTTATATCCGTTGTCGATTAGCTGGCCTAGGGAGAGAAGATTGGGCGTTAAGGGCCCTATTTTCCTTATATATAGAGCGCTATCGAGCTCTAGGGGTATGTCTTTTAAGGATAAGAGTCTTAGGCTCCCTTTCCTAAGGATATTAATAGTAGAACTATCGGCGAGCTTTACTGTTTTGGGACTAGTAATATAAGAAGTAAAGTCAGATTTGTTAAAGCTAATATAGTAGTCTATACTAGAGTCTAACTAGGTCTGGTTATCGATTTAGTTGCTACCTACTACCTTAATTCTAGGCTTCTTCCCCTTCCTATCCTCTTTACCCTTAGTCTTAGCGTTAAGGCTGGACTACTTGCTATAGTATTCCTCCTTTAGGTACCCCCTCTTTTTATAGAAGGTATACTTCTTAAGGTGCTTATTGCCCTTCTTTTTAGTAGCCGGAGATTCTTAGGCTACTCTCTTATAGAGACTTTCTATTGTATCTATAAGATCCTTGTCCTTATAGATACAGGCAAGGTCTTTGTCTATCTTGTTAATCTTATTAATAAAAAGGACTTGCTATACCTTGGCTAGGCTTCTAGTTACTAGGATATTAATAGCCTAAATCTGCTTAAGCCTATTCTTAGTATCTATAGTAAGGGTAGCGAGAGTCTTATAATTAGAGAGCTATAGGAAGCTTACGATAATCCTTAACCGGGAAACCTTAGTCTAAGGCTTAGTCTTTTCTAGTATCTCTGTTAGTAGTACCTATGGTAAGGCTCTCCTACTTAGGGATATTCCCTTTAGTGCTAGTTCCTTAAGCTTCTTTTCCTAGAAGGCTCTCTAGATATTAATAGTAGAGTATAACTCTAGGTTATTAATATTAAAGAACGTAGCTAAGCTACTTATAATAGAGAGAAAGTACCTAAGGGCTTTGTACTATATAGTACTATCCTCTAGTAATAACTGGACTAGAGAGGCAGTTGCCTCTAGCTTGTTTATAGTATTAGAGGCCTATATAGCCTTTATATTAGTGTTAATACCCTCTTTTAGAGAGAGTACTGTTACTACCTTGTTAGTAAAGATAAACCTATCTATAGTAAGGGCCCTAAGAGCAGTAAAGGAGGAAGCTATACTAGTGGTTAATCCTCTATCGTCTCTTTTATTAGAAGAAGAAGAGGAGGGTTGTTTTGTTAGCTTCTATACTATAGGAGGTAGTAATACTAGGTTTCTAGAAAAGGCGGTCTGCGGTGTGACTTAGCGTATTGCTACTGACCTTCCTATTTGTTCTACTTCTTCTATTAAGTCAAAGAAAACGCCTGCCTACTTTCTTATTTCTAGCATCGATCACTGTTTTGTTCTTTTTAGACGTATAAGAGTATATAAGGGCTTATAACCTGTGGAACAACGTATATTAGTTAATAAGGGGGAAGCCCCTTATCTACGGTAGAGTGACACAGGGTCCTATATAGGGGAGTGGGTCACGTGTCATGTCACGTGACGTGACACGTGACCTCAGGTCCCAACAGATAGTACCTCTACGAAGCACCTACAACGTTGCTCAGCCCTACGTGCAAGGATCTGCTTGGTTCGTCGATCTGACCGTTGTTACTTAGTCAGCACCCGACCTCGTCAAGACAACGTTAACCCCAGGTCTGAAAGACACCACCCATTTACTCAGTTGCACCCGTTCATCACGAGTTTCACGATTTCTTTGTCCATTTCTTTGACAAATTCAGTAGCCTCTGCGGAGCCTCTGCGGAGCAATCGAGTGCCTCCTGCTCTCAGCGAGACAGGCGTCACGTTTCGAATGATTTCAAGCCTGTTGGGTCTCAAGCCATTGATTGTCCTGCTGGATCTATCATGAGTCACTGCTATTGCCTATTACCTACTTCCACCTTGCAGGCGAGTGTCCTGGCAGACTGCTGCAATCATGTCAGATGTGGCAGGTTACCGTCGGCGAGCCGGGTCTCCGTATCCGAAGTGACGTCAAGCGATCAAACGCAGCTACCGTTGTCGTACACCGCGGCATCAGGGCTCTTCTCGGCCGGCTAGGTAGTTTGCCTGTGTACCTGTAGAGAGCACAGCAGCAGACAGATGTTTCTCCAATGTCCTGCGCATGTCCCCGGACGGGTTGCGTATTATCTGTCTTGCCCTCCTCCGTTCATGACCTTTCCAACGCGCGCAATGCTGTTTGCCGAGTGCCTCTAAGTACGTCCTGCGCTTCCCCGCGTACATTGCTCCCGTCAACAGGCCGCTCTTTCTGCTTCTCGACTATTGTTCTTTCCAAATAGCCACACGACCTCGTGTACCGGCAACCACGAATCGCTCCCTTTGGGCAAACCGGGAAAGACGTTTCGCTCAAGAATTCTGCAAGCATGGCTTCGGCTGTGCGCTCTTCTTGCTGTCGTCAAGACGACCAGACCCAACATCTTCCCATCCTCGCTCCGAAGTCGCAACAACAAGGAGACTTATCTACCGATCTTGTTCTCGGTACCAGTGCCAACACTGCACCAACCGAGATGCCGCCTGTTGGAAGGCCAAGACCCTCTACACCCAAACGGGATGCAGATCTGAGCGGCCTCCTGAGTCTTCCGGAAAGAACCGAGCTCGTGACACTGGTCATCAAAATTACCGATGGCATGCAGAACCAGCTCACCCAGCTGTTCGACCCCACAGCCAGCGAGACCGAAGGGAGGTCAGCAAGACCAGAGCACTGGGCCCCTTTGCCGGGACACCTGAGAGACATCAGTTTTGTCCTGAAGTCCCGGGCAAACAACGACAGCAAGACGAGTCGACGCGCTCCACATCCCGGCAAAGAAAATGTAAACCCCACGCCGGATTCAAACGCCGGATTCAACAGTGTTCACGGCAACTCCAACGCGTCTGTCGAGGCGATGTCAGCGACTTCGCCTGCTCAGCCTGCGGGCTCAGGCTGCCAGGAGCTCAAGAAAGAGGCCGTCCTTTACTTCAAGAAATGGCAAGCCACAGTCCACAAGAGGGTGGGCGATATTTCTGTCAAGAGGCCAATCGATCCAAACGGCGGCATGCTCTCTTCCGCGTCCGCAGCAGGCAACAGCAAGCCTTCTGCCAAGCACAGACAGCAAGGTCAGTCTAGATTTTGGACAGTCTCTGCACCTCGGTGTCATTTCTGCTTTGAGCCTCAGCAGAAAGCCCGGCAAAACTAACCTTGCGGGAACTCCAGGCATCCGAGGTGCCAGCGAATCTGGCCCTGAGTCAACTAGGACGTACTACCCGACCAGTACCACATTGGCGCTTCTCCCTATGGAGAAACGATGTCTTATTCTGCATGCAGTCCTGCTCCTCGTGCTGTCTCTCGAACACTATAATGCATACTCCCGTACGATGCTCTTGTCTCTGGCATCTTCTCTCGGCCTGCCCCTGCGCGTTCTGGCTGATGACGAGGTCCGAGTGGCGAGGGGTCTGTCTCAGCTCGTCAAGAACGCCCCCATCGATGAAGCCACACAGAAAAAGTTGGAGGAGAACCGGAGCTCGAAGAAATGGAAGGTTGGCCTGGCCAGTGCACCCGGTGCCACCATCACCGGGGTCGTCGGGGGCCTTGCAGCTCCCCTTGCGGCCGTTAGTATCGGCGGATTGCTCGGAGGTCCTGGTATAGGCAACGCCGCTGCGGCGGGTCTTCTCGGGACCGCAGCTGAGAACATGGTCATCGTCGGCTCACTCTTTGGAATCTTCGGCGCTCGTGGCACCGGTAAGATGATGGAGCAATACGTGAGGGACCTCCAAGACTTCGCCTTCCGGCCATTTCGTGGCTCGCTGGGTGACGACGAGACCGAAATCGGCCGAGTTGGCATTGAAACTCGCCGCTTCAGGGTTACTGTGGTAATCGACGGCTGGTTGACCAAGATGCATGAGACCGCCGGCCCATGGCGCATTCTAGGTTCTCATAGCGAGATCTACGCCCTTCGCTGGGAGGTTGAGGCCTTGTCCAAATTGGGAGCATCCCTGGAGATGATCATGAGGAGCGCAGCATGGTCGCTTGCCAGACACGAGATTCTGGCAGTTGCGGGCGACACCCTGAAGGCCCTACCCGTCACCGCGGAAGCCGACACAATGCGGAGACATACGTCGCCCGTCTTTCGTTGTTTGCTTCAGAACTCATGGCCCGCGAGCCTGCTCAAGACAAGCAAAATCATCGATAACCCCTGGAACGTCGGCATGGTCCGCGCCGAAAAGGCCGGCGCCGTTCTTGCTGATATCATCTTGAACAAAGTCCACGGCGAGCGCGGAGTCACACTCGTTGGTTACAGCCTTGGCGCCCGCGTTGTCTATTCGTGTCTCATGAGCCTTGCCGAGCGTCGCGCATTCGGCCTTGTCGAAAACGCTGTGCTCATGGGTGTCCCTGCGCCGTCTGACCGACGCGTATGGTGCGCTATCAGGAGCGTCGTGACCGGTCGACTTGTGAACGTGTTTTCTGGAAACGACTACATGTTGGGTTTCCTGTACAGAACCAGTAGCGTTCAGTACGGCGTTGCAGGCCTGCAGCACATCGAGAATGTCCCGGATGTCGAGAACGTGGCCGTGTCTGATAAGGTCAGCAACCACTTCCGATACCAGTACCTCGTGGGCAGCATCCTGAAGCACATTGGCTGGGAAGACGTCGACAAGAGCCAGGTCGCGAAGGATGAGAAGGCTCTTCAATGCCTGGAGGAGCAGAGACGCGAGCAAGGGAGAAGACGAGACGCAGTCGAGCTGGGAATCAAGGAGGAGAAGGAATTCGACGAGGGTGTGCAGATGACGGGTGCGGACGGCGCCTTGACCGGTACCGAACAAGGCGCCGTCCGTACCCGTTTTCGAAAAGCGAAGAAGGCCAAGGGCAGAAAGAGATAGGTTCGCCAAAGCCCGGCGGACTTCGCGCAACCTTTGGAGAAGCCATGCCACTACTACCGCCGCTGGATTTAACGGCTTTGCGATTTGATATGCTGCATTGGGCTACGCGTTGTATTGGCGGTTATGTGCGCCGCATGATTTGCAAATGGAGTTTCGCGAGGCCCTGGTTTGGCTGCTTTGGGGGGGGGGGATACATGTGGAACTGTACGGCATCAACACACACCCACACCGCCGCGACATGGGTGTCAGATTCGGATGGGCCGACGAGGGTTATGCAAGTTAGGAAAAACATGATATGACTTGGGACAGGTATGGCACTTATGGTATTTTTGTCCCTTGAAGCCAGAGCAAGCAAGGGATCTAGCCCGTAGAGTCCCGGACCACAAAGTATGAGCCAGCCGTCCGACGTGCCGTGCCCAGAGGATTCCAAGGCTCCACCGCCGAGAAGCCCGGATCTCTACAAACCCTCCTTGGTCGCTTGACCCGGCCAAGGCTGATCTCGTCGTCCAGGGCGCTTTTCAGCTGGTCGAGGGTGATTGCAGCCTCTCGCAGGCCTTCGGCCGTGTCGTCCCGTATTGAACTCAGGGGCTCAACCCCGGTAGTATCGATGCTCTGGACATGCTGGACGAAGCGGAGCTGGGATTCCAGGACGCCTATCATGGCGCCCTCCTCAGACTTTGCGGGCGGGGAGAGCGCGGAGAGACGGAGAAGTTGGTGTAATTGAGCGGCGGATATCGATTTGTCTTCAGTTGGCGGATTGCCTTCGGAAAGAGATCGTACCGACCAGGTGGGTTGGCCCAAAAGTGCCCCTATGCTTGCAGTTCTCCTGCTCGTCGACACAAACGACCGCGCATCATGCGGACCTGGAATTTGGGGGGGCTTTCGAGCCAAGCAGAAACTCAAACAATGCTGCTGGATGGGTTGAAATATCCTCAGCGGGGACATGTTCACTGTTGTTTAGAGCTGTGACCAATTGGGAAATGTTGGTAACAAAGTCCAAATCAGTAAAAGGAGCGGAGTTTGATGAGACGCGATGGAAGACGCGATGTAAGTGAGTTACGAGTAAGTAGATACTTCGGACAGGTCATAGAGTATGTTGGGACCTGAGGTCACGTGCCACGCCGCGTGACCTATTCCCCTCTCTAGGACCCTGTGTCACTCTACCGCTGATAAGGGGGTTTGCTTTTGTTAACCAATATACGTTGTTCTATAGGTTATAAGCCCTGATATACTCTTGTATATCTAAAAAGAATAATTGGTAAACGATATTAGAAACAAGGAAGTAAGCTAGCGTTTTCTTTAACTTCATAGAGCTGGTAGAACAAGCTAGAAGGTTAGTAGCAGTAGGCTAGGTTATACCTTAGACTGCTATATCTAGAAACCTTATATTACTACTACCTATAGTATAGAAGACAACTCTTACTATACCCTTCTTTTCTTCTAATAAAAAAAGATAATAAAGAAGAAGCTAGTTAGACTACTACTATAGCTTCTTCCTTTATTATTTTTAAGACCCTTACGGTAGGTAGGTTTATCTTTACTATTAAGGTAGTAATAGCATTCTCTCTTAATAAGGGTATTAATACTAATATAAAGGCTATCTAAGCCTTTAATACTATAAATAAGCTAAAGGCGACTGCCTTTCTAGCCTAATTATTACTAGAGGATAGTACTATATAGTATCAAGCCCTTTAGCGCTTTCTCTTAATTATAAGCAGCTTAGCTATATTCTTTAATATAAATAACCTAGAGTTATACTTTATAATGAATATCTAAAGAGCCCTCTAGGAAAAGAAACTTAAGGAACTAGTATTAAAAGGGATATCCCTTAATAGAGGAGCCTCCCTTTAGGTACTACTAATAGAGATACTGGAAAAGACTAAGCCTTAGACCAAGATCTCTTAGTTAAGGATTATTATAAGCTTCTTATAGCTCTTTAATTATAAGACTCTTATTACCCTTACTTAAGATATAAACAATAGGCTTAAGTAGATATAAGCTATTAATATCCTAGTTACTAGAAGCCGAGCTAAGGTACAGTAAGTCCTTTATATTAATTAGATTAATAAGATTAATAAAGATCTTACTTATACCTATAAGGATAAGGATCTTATAGAAATAATAGAAAGTCTCTATAAAAAAGTAGCCTAAGAGCCTACTACTATAAAAAGGAAGAGTAATAAGTGGCTTAAGCAGTATACCTTCTATAAAAAGAAAGGATAGCTAAAGGAGGATTACTATTGTAAATAGTCTAGCTATAATACAAAGTCTAAAGGTAAGGATAATAGAAAAGGAAAGAAACTAGGGATTTATTAGAATCGGTAATCCTATATAAGGATCTATAACCACTATAGCCTACTAGAAGTAGTCGTATAGGGTATGTAGGGGCAGTAACAGCGTTAATATGGCCTAAATAGCACTTCCTAGGTATGTGCTAATATAGTAAGGTAGGGCCCTTTACTGTGTTCCCTCTATAAAAGTCCTTATATGACGGTATAGTTATAGGCTATAGCGCTAGATTATAGGGGCTTTAAGCTTATATATCACGCCTTTTAGTAGGTCTTATAGGCCTATAAGGCTTATAGTTGTAGGTAACGTAGTAATTTGATTTCTAGTCTAGTAGGTAAGGCTTTGCAATTTCCTTTTCTATATATACCCTCTAGGACCGTTCCTGCCTTCCGTACGGCAGTAGCGCCTTAGTAGGTGCATGGAGCCTTCCCGAAAAACCAAATAAGCTGGCGATTTTAAATAATCGACTCACGGCCACCTAAGCTGCAGGGTAAGCCGCACGACTTTTCCTGTAAGTTCTGTTTTCGCTCCTACAGTACAGGGTAGGTATAGGGTAGGTAGGTGACCTAGTAGAAGAGCCTTTTAAGGCTATTTCTAGCGCTTATACAGCCTAAGGAGGCTGTCTCTACAAAAGTGGGGCATAAATCTAAAAATAGAAAAGCTTTTAAAGCTATTTCTAGGCTATATAGTGGAATATATAGCTTAGTCAGCAGTATCCACAAAAGTGGGTCCACCCTCAGAATATAGCTATATATCTAGTAGTTCGAGAACTGAAATCCGTTTTGCCTAAGCTATAACCGTTAGAGCGCTATAGCTTATTTTGTACGTTTAACACCCCCTCTATTCTTCTGTTCCTTTATAAGCCTTAGAAAGCTATATATAGGTAAAGAATAGAAGAATCCTAAGAAATAAGAACGTAAGAGCAAAACTATTCCGTTAGACAAAGGGGTTATGCCCTTATATATATATAGGATAAACCCCTATTATATATAGAAAGAAGTAAGAATATATATGATGTTGAAATCAAACCTATATCTTAAGGTATAGGTACTATAGCTTAAAAGCGTATAGTGATATATAATATCTAAATATTCTATACCCTAGCGACTGATAGACGCACTAGAGTATAGAAGGAGTAAAGGGCTTATAAACGCCTTTATCCTCTTATAGAGAAAACGATTTTTAGCACGGTTTTAAATTTTATACCCTTTTTTACTCCGTTCTTTCAGTAAGTTCTAGTAAGGAAATAACAGGTAGTCATATAGAGAATCCCCCTCTAAAGGAAAGTATACTACTAGTAATAGCCGGAGCCTATATTTTCCAAATATAGCTATACTATATACTAGAGTACTTCTAGACGTAGCTAGAGTAATATAGGCCTCCCTAACGCCGCAGGGAGCTAATGCCAGCATAAGGGCGCCTATAGAACTGTACTACAGTAGCTAGGACCTTATAAGCCTTTTAAGGCTATATAGAGGAATTAGGTGATTCCAGAGGGCTATAAAGTAGCCGGTACTATTAACTGGTCTTATAAGCTAATCAGGCTAAGCCAGGCCTTCTATATATATAGTATAGAGTATATATATAGGGGTAAGGGTAGCTTAGTAAAAAGCTCCCTTAGGTTAAAGGCCTAAAAGCCTAATAAAAGACTGAAAGCCACTAACTAGTAGGGCTTTAGTAAGTCCGTCAGCCGGTATACACTTAGTATTAAGATATATAATAGTGACTATTTTAGCCTTAACCTGCTCTCTAACGTACCGGAATTTCAGCAGGGTATACTTAGTTCTAGCGTGTAGCGCTGGGTCATTAGCCACCGTTATAGAGCCCTGATTATCTCTATAGAGAGTAATAGGGTAGTCTATAGGTCTGTAAAGTTCAGAAAATAGCCCTATAATCTACTGTACTTCGCGTATAGCCTCTGTAAGTCTATTAGTTTCAGCTTCTAGGGTAGAGAGAGCAATAGTAGTAGCTCTTTTCGTTTTCTAGCTAATAGGCCTACCGGCTAACTTATATAAATAGCCGTAGGTGGATTTACTAGTAGCCTTATCCCCTGCAAAATCAGAATTACCAAAGCCTATAGGGACTAGACTACTATTAATTATAGAAGTCCGGCTACTACCTTTACTATTTCTAGAATCTACTATAGTAGTAGAGGTAGTAGTTAGGGGCCTAGGCCCTTCCTTAGAGTGAAAGTCTCTACTAAGCTTAGTAGTTGTATTACTACTATTACTAAGCTTAGGCCCTAGATCAGCTACTGTATTTCCGTTATAGCTAAAACAGATGCTATAGTCTTTAGTACTATTAAGATACTTAAAAAGATTTTTAGCAGCGTTTAAGTGTGATTTTATAGGTCTATTTAAAGACCTAGAGAGCTACTGTACGGTAAAGCTAATATCTACCCTAGTAAAGAGCATTATATACATAGCTGTTCCTACTAGGCTTTAATAGAGCTTAATTTCCGTAGAATTACAGAGGTGGCTAGCAATATCTTCCTCTAGTTGAAGTTGACTTACTAGCCCCGGCTATAAGGGAATAGATATAGGCTTAGAATCGGCTAAGTTAAAGCGGCTAACCGCCTCTTCTACATACTGTAACTGGTTAAGCCACAGGCGCCTATTAGGTCTATCCCTTATAATTTACATGTCTAGGAAATAGGCGGCAGGCCCTAAGTCTTCTATAGCGTAGACCTTATTAAGCTGTTTCTTTAAATTAGTTATATAGCCTATATTAGGCCCTATAAATAGACGGTCATCTATATAGGTAATGATAAAGTGGCAGGTTTTAGCATTATAGAAGACCCCTGGATCTGAAATAAGAGGGAGATAGCCTAGGCTCTTAAGTAAGATTTTAAGCTTATCTTGCCACTCTCTAGGGCTTTGTTTCAGATTATATAACGCTTTAGATAGTTTAATAATATTAGGAATAGAAGAATTATAGCCGTATTTCAGTAAAAGCTTATAAATAGCTTTATTAGAAGCCGCTAGGTCTAATAGTCCTTTAGGGATTTCCATATATATTTCTTCTCTAAGAGCGCTATTAAGAAATGCCCCTATAAAGTCAGCTTATTCTATTTCCTAGTCTAGAACAGTACCTATAGCTAGAAGTATACGCCAAGTAGGTGGTATACTAGTAGAGGCGTAGGTTACAGTGTAATCTAGGCCTTCTACCTATATAAAGCCCCTAGCTACTAACCGAGATTTATACTTAATAGGCCTGTTTTTAGCGTCCTTTTTAACCTTAAGAACGTTTCAACAGGTAATAAGCTTACGGTTAGAAGGTAATAGACTCCTAGGTAGGAATTTAAAAACCCCTAGCTCTAATAACTGGATAAATTCCTTGGTAATAGCCTTTAACCACTTACTACGCTCATCTCTAGGTAGTTTCAAGATTTATTTATAAGTAGTAGGCGTACTATCCTTAGATATTACCCTTTTTCGAGCCTTATAGACAAAAGACAGTATATAGCTACTAGTCTTAGCTAAAAGCTTATAGTAATCGAGCTGCATTTTATCCCCCTTTGAAATAAGATCACTATTATCAAGAGGTTCGTTCGTTATAGGCTGATTAGGCGCTATAACTTCTATAGGCTTAGGTGTAAGAATAGGCTCTATAGTTTAGGGAAACGCCTCTAGTAATTCAGGCTTTCTAATAGATATAGTAGGCCTAGTAGACTCTACTATAACCGGATTTATAGGCTTATCCGGTAAGGGTTCATCTAATTCACTATCGGAAGAAGATTCATAGGGTTCTAGCTTACTAGGTCCTATTTCTATACTAATAGGCTTTTCAGTATTAAGATTAGAAGGGTCCGGGCTGACAGCCCCCTCTAAATCTAGGTCTAGGTCTACTAATTCCCCCTCTAAAGCCGTATTATCAGTAGGCTGACTTAGTACTGTATTATCCTCTATAAACTTAATAGTAGAGGTTTTAAGTACTGCTCTTCTAGACAGTATATATACTAGGTAGGTCTTAGAACCTAATACCGCTAGTAATTTACACTCTTCCGTTCTAGAGGTAAATTTTAACGATTTAGACCGTTTTTCTAGAGGTATAATAGCCTCTCCTCTAGCGCCTATAGCCCTATAGCGCTCTAGGTTAGGTATATGTGGAATACCAGGCTCTAGCTCGTCAAATAGCGCCTAGAAAGGAGTAGTTTCCTTATTAGTTATAGCTGTACTATTAACTAATTCCACTACAGCCTCCAGTATAAAGCACTACAAATACTAGGGTAAAGCGCTACTAAGAATAGTACACCTTATACGGTCTAGTATAACTCTAACTAATCGTTCTACTAAGCTGTTCTGCTCGTAGATATAGGGGGCAGAAGTGCTAAATTTAATACCCCTTTTAGCTAACCAAGTAGTTAATAAATCAGTTATTTCAGTACCTCTGTCAAAGTGGAATTTAGTAGGATATCTACCAAATCCATTCCTTAGGCCCCTAAAAAAGCCCTTAATAGCGTTAGCTACTATAGGGCCTGATTTATTAGGTAGGTTAAAAACCCACCTATACCTACTTTTACGGTCAACTAGAAGTAAGACTATAGGGTTTCTATTATAAGGCCTAGGCCTAATTTTAACAGTATCCCCCTCTATTGAGTCTAAGACCCTAGGTGGGTCAGGTATTAAAGCCTTACTAACCCTTCACACTGCTTTACCTCGATCATAGCTAGAGCAGTGAAAATCAGCTTCCTTTATTTTATCAAAATTAGGCAGCCCTTTAGTAATACTAGAGGTCTTTTTCAAAAGACGCAGGCCTATATGGCCTAGCCTAACGTGCCACAATTTAGCTAAATTAAGTAGATTATAGTAATCTCGCTGACCTATATTAGGCTCCTTTAAAGTAGGGCTAGATATAGCCTTTTCTACTTTATTCCCCTCTATAACTAGCTCTTTTAGCATACAAGGCAGGTCTCTAGTGCTAGTTAAGGGCTTAGGCTCCCTAGTCTCACGGGGACTTTAATAGGGGGCCTAGGCAGTAGATAAGGGCTCTATAGGCCTACAGGGCCTTTTCCCCCTTAAAGAAGGTCCTATACCTTCTAAAGTAGTACCCTTAGCCGGAGAATTCCTTAGCTTATAGCGCTTATTAGGCTCTATAGCTTCGGATACTATAGCATCCTCTATAATAGGTCTATAGTCTTCCTTTCTAATAGAATTAGAAGGAATTTCCACCACTATCTTATTACGCTACAGCTCTATACTTTTAGTAGTATTATAAATAGTAAGGCCTAAAGGAAAAGCAAAATTTGCATGTAATATAGGCTTAGAGCTGCCTTTAACGTCAAGAAAAAATCCTGATTTTTTAAAGTCTAGTACAGCTATACAGCGTCTATCACCCCTGTAAAGGGTTTCCTTTATAAGGTAACCTCCCGAATTATAGTGCCTAACCCTGCTAACAATATTTATATCAATATTAGGTAGGTATAAAACGTTATCTAATACTAATTTAGTATAGGTAGGGGGGGCCTTTCTAGATAATACTTCTAGTGTAATAGAGCCTATACTAACCGGGCTTACAGGGCCATTTCCAGTGTTAATAGGGCGTAACTGGCCTGTGTTAGGCGTAAAGGTAGTAAACCGCTCTTTACTATTACTAATATGGTCTGTAGATCCCGTATCGTATAGCCAACTATTATAAAGAGCGGGGTCTCTAGGGCGTCTTCTAGGCTGATTATCTTTATATTTTGCCTTGTTAGAAGAGGTTTTTAGGCCTTTTCCTTTAAAGTCCTTACGCTTCTTATACCCTTTTAACGCTAATAGCTATGCTAATTGGGTATTAGAATCGCTAGAAGAACTAGAATTGGAACTAGAGCCGGATTCCTCTTCTTCTTCTATAGCTAGGTTATAGGAACCTAGCATAAAGGAGGCTTGTTCAGCACTTTTAGCACTATAATTCTGCCCTTCAACATTATAACTAGCCTTCTTCTTACCCTTTTTCTTATTTTTACCCTTCTTACTAGGGTTAGAATTTGAATTAGGGGTTGAATTAGAGCTATTAGCTATATAAGCTGCTCTATACACCTCTATAGCTAGGTTCCTAGATTCTTCTAGAATATCAGCCATTAGATATTCTATATTAAGGCTAGATGCTGTAAGACCTAGCATTCTAGCCTGTCTTATCGAGCTCTTTTAGCGTAATACCTAGCTAGGAAACTTAGATTCTAGAGCCTTAAAATACTGATTTAGTATTAAAGAGGGATCTATATCTATTTTAGCTATAGTAAGCTTAGCAAGATAGCCGTTAAATTTAGCGTTAAAAGCTGATAAGCCTTTTTTATAGGTACCAAAGGTAAGGGCGTGGAATTTGTTATAGACGTCCTTCTTTTTAGACTCTATAGGTCGGCTATACTGCCTAACAAGCAGCTTAAAGGCCTGAGAAGGTATATGAATCCACGATATAGCAGCCCTAGGGCCACTAGATAAGCTATTATATAGAAGCATTAAAAGAACAGCTTGATCAGAGTCGCTATAAGTGTTAAATATATCAGGGTTTTCTAAAAAATTAGATATCCCTAACGCTCTTAGCACTATACTTAAAGCCTGAATCTACTGTTCAAAATTGCTTTCCCCGCTAAGCTTACTATCGTCCGGTATAGTATAGGCCTTTTTAGAAAGCTCCTTTACTATACTACTAGTAATAGTATCCATAAAGCCTTCCTTAGACCCTGTATCTATAGGGGGGTCTAAATTACGCAGCTGAATTAACAGCCGGCCGTAGATGGGGCTCTTTCCTAGGGGGACGTGGAGGAGAATCTAAGTCTATAGTACTACTAAAAGGATCAAATCTAGGACTATAGCTAGTTTTTCTAGTAGTAGCAGCCACAGCGTTACTACTATTAGTTAAAGAAGCTAAAGTAGAAGATATATTCTTTATAGCGCTAATGCTATCCTTAACAGAGGCTTTTAGGGTATTTAGACTTAAAAGTTGTGTTTTTATATCACTAGATTGGCTAGCTATAACTCGCTTATGAGATTTTATATGCTGTTTTAGGACTTCTATAACCTTGCTATAGTCTTCGCCATCTTCCTTATCTTCTTATAGGGTTCGTATAGGTGGTAGAGGCCTAGAAGATTGCCCTGGATTAGCTGGGTTACTAGCCCTTTTAGGCGCTATACCCTTCCCTTTAGCTTGATCTACTATTGTAAATAGGCTACTATTTACTTTATAGTGCTAGCTAAAGCACTTAATTAGCTTCTAGTTCACTAAAGCTAATTAGCTAGCTTACTAATTATAGTAGTGATTTTCTAGGCTAGTCTTAGCGCTTAGTAGGTTTATAGCGCTGCCTACTTGCTACTTAGTAGGGCTTTCTAGTAGAAATTCTAAACTAGGCTCTAAGATAGGGACTAGAGACTTCGACGTAGGGACTTAACTACCGCCTATAGATATATCTATAGAAAGGGCTCTATAGTAGGGAAATATAGGTCTTTAGCGCTAAAAATTCTAAAACGCTAGCCTTTCTACTTCCAGCTATAAGTAGAAAGGTCTTTTAGTATAGGTAAGTATACTAGCCTAAGTGTATAAGAGCCCCAAATGCTCGTCAATACTATAGGACTTAGATTTCTCAGCGATTTCTCCTTCTAGATTTTCAGGCTTTTTAGTCCTTAAATAGCCTTTAATAAGGTGTAATATATAGCTTTTTAGGGCTAATATAGTACTATATTTTCAGCTATAAGAGGCTTAAATAGCCCTATATATATTGGTAGAGATAGCGCTTTGAAATTGGACTCCAACGATAACTATCCTACAGGCTATCCGGGCTTATAACCTATTGGAATGGGTAATCCTATATAAGGATCTATAACCACTATAGCCTACTAGTAGTAGTCGTATAGGGTACGTAGGGGCAGCAACAGCGTTGATATGGCCTAAATAGCACTTCCTAGGTATGTGCTAATATAGTAAAGTAGGGCCCTTTACTGTATTCCCTCTATAAAAGTCCTTATATAACGGTATAGTTATAGGCTATAGCGCTATATTATAGGGGCTTTAAGCTTTTATATCACAGCTTTCAGTGGGTCTTATAGGCCTATAAGGCTTATAGTTATAGGTAACGTATAATTTGATTTCTAGTCTAGTAGGTAAGGCTTTGCAATTTCCTTCCCTATATATACCCTCCGGGACCGTTCCTGCCTTCTATACGGCAGGAGCGCCATAGTAGGTGCATGGCGCCTTCCCGAAAAACCAAATAAGCTGGCGATTTTAAATAATCGACTCACGGCCACCTAAGCTGCAGGGTAAGCCGCACGACTTTTCCTATAAGTTCTGTTTTCGCTCCTGCGGTACAGGGTAGGTACAGGGTAGGTAGGTAACCTAGTAGAAGAGCCTTTTAAGGCTATTTCTAGCGCTTATACAGCCGAAGGAGGCTGTCTCCACAAAAGTAGGGCATAAATCTAAAAATAGAAAAGCCTTTTAAAGCTATTTCTAGGCTATATAGTGGAATATATAGCTTAGTCAGCAGTATCCACAAACGTGGGTCCACCCTTAGAATATAGCTATATATCTAGTAGTTCGAGAACTGAAATCCGTTTTGCCTAAGCTATAACCGTTAGAGCGCTATAGCTTATTTTGTACGTTTAACAACTATAAATAAGCTAAAGGCGACTGCCTTTCTAGCCTAGTTATTACTAGAGGATAGTACTATATAGTATCAAGGAGAGGAACCTAAAAACGAAAAACGAGTTTTTGGTCAAAACTACACTAAATCGCATGCAACCATATCCATTCGAACCGTCCGATTAAGGACACAACGCCCGCCAATTTTTACTATAGCGCTGTCGGTTGCGCGATAGCCCTAGGCGTACGAAAATGCAGAAAATGGCGAGCCTAGCTGCCCTCTTGCAACTGCAATTTCCTTGTATATAGGCTACTAATGCGGCTCTGCGCCCTGGCAACCCTGCCCTACCTATAGCTAACGATAACAACAATAACCCTCTAAGCTAGCCCCTAAGTACAGACTACTAACCCTTAAGTATAGACTACCTAAACGACGATCTAGAAATAGAAAACTGCTAAACTATTACCTCTACTACCGCTAGAGAGACTGCTATAGGCGCTATACCTATAGTACCTATAGTACCTAGCTCTAGCGCCCTCCTAACTATCAACGCCCCTATGATCAGCGCCCCTCCCTTAACCAACGTCTTTGCCCCTTTCCTTAAGGGCCTAAACAGTAGCTAGCATGCCCTAGCCCTAGCCCCTTTTAGCTAGAAGACCTCGAAAAAGCTAGGGAAAAAATCAGAGAAGAATACAGGGAAAGAAGGAAGTAACAACAGTGCTGACAAAGCCGACCATATCGCCCTAGCAACCAAGAAAACCACCTAGGCTGCCCTTAGCCCCCCTAAGCTCGCCCTTACGCTCTCTAGCCTCCTAGACTGGATAATTAGCCTAGCTAAGGACAGTACTAACTTCTATAGTATAGTAGAAGCAACTACTGAAGCTAGGCAAATTGCCCTTATAGCCCTGCTCTAGGACCCGCCTAGAGGAGCCCTAGCTATAATAGCAGCAGCGCCTAAGCCATAGTACTAGCAATACCCTTAGTAGCCTAGCTACTACTAGTAATAATAGCAGTAACAGCAGTAACAGCCTAGCTACTCCTAGCCTATAGCCCCTACCTAGGCTAATATAGCTAGCAAGCTGACAGCTAGTAAGGTAACTAGGCCTAGCCTAGAGCGCTAGGTGCTTATCCGACTAGACTTAGCCCAGTAACAGGTACTTGCTAAATCTGCCCTAGAGGTAGTATAGGCTATCTAACAGGCTTCTAGCCTAGTAGTTTAGGGGGTTTAGACACTCTCTAGCGGTAACCTCCTTCTAGTTATAGAGAACGTAGAGATAAAGAAGAGCCTGGAAAGCAATACTACCTAGATTATAAGGGCCTTTAGCAAGAAGGCCTCCCTATATACTACTACCTGGGCAGTAGCGGTTAAGGGCCTTATAGTCTATAACTGGGTTATAGAGGAAGGCCTACTAGAAGAAGCTAAGAAGTAATACCCTATGGCGGTTAAGGCAAAGGTCTAGTACCCTTAAGGGCTAGAACGGACTAGGGTTAAGGTACTAATAGCCTTTACCTCTCTAGAGGTAGCCTAGAAAGCCTATAAGGAGGGGGTTATCTAGAGCTGCTAAGCCCTAGAAGTAGAGCTCTAGATCGACAAAGCTAAGCCTATCTAATGCCTATAGTGCTGGAAATAGGGCTATAGGGCTAAGGTATGCCGGAGCAAAGAAGAGATCTGCTATAACTATAGCGCTAACAGCCATACTATGCTAGAAGCCCCTACCTGCTCTAGGGCACCCTGCTGCTGTAACTGCTACTAAGCTTACTACGCCTGCTTAGAGGCCTGCCCCTGCCTAAAAGAGGTATGGGCATAGGCTAAGGGATATCTATGTTCTAGGCCTAAGGCCTTTAACGTTGACTAACCGCCTCTATACCAGCACTAACAGTAATAGTAGCAATAGTAATAATAGTAGCAATACCCCCCTTAGCAGGCCCTATTACAAGAGGAGGGGGAGGAAGGCTATACTATAGTCTTAGGGAAGAGACGGAGGGGCCGACTAACAGTATTAAGAGGGTTAACCCCTAACTAGAGTATAATTACTGCCTGCTTTAGCTACCTAAGCGGCTAAACCCCCTCTTCCTCTAAGCTAGCTATAAGCCCTAAAGGGGCTACTAGACCTACTGGAACCCTAGAGCCTATAGGAGCCTCTGGACCCCTAGATGCTAGACCTGGACTAGACCTAGATACTGGACTAGGACTAGCTAACGCTACTACTATATAACAACTACTGCCTACTATATAGCTAGAGGAGATAGAGATATAAAGGTACGCCTCTAGAACGTATAGGGCTTGAAGGAGGTATAGGAAGTACTACTTTCTATAGTAAAAGAAGAAATACTTGCTATACAAGAACCCTGGATTAATAGGTAGGCATAGCACTCTACCTACTGCCCTAGATCAGCCCCCTACCACCTTATTTTCACCCCTAACGGACAGGCCTTACTTTATATCTATAAATCACTCCTGCTAGTAATATGGACTTATAGCTCTAGCTTAGACTGGGCTAGGGCTACTATATAGATTAAGAACGGCCCCTTTATAGTCTGGTCCCTATATAACAACCTCCAACCCTAGACTGGCTTAACCCCTCTTATAGAAGAAATAAGGGGGAAGATTAACGCCTGCCTAGGTCTTTACCTTTTAGCTAGGGACTTTAACCTTTACCACCCCCTTTAGGACTAATATAACCGCTTTAGCCCTAGGTTAGAAGACCTACTGCTATTAATAGCAGAGCAGGGGCTTATCCTCCGTACCCCCTACGGCGCTATAACTAGGGCGCTATAGGGGAGCTAAGCAGGTAGGGCCTCTATTATCGACCACTTCTAGCTTAGTAGTAGCCTTACCTGCTCCTATACTAGCTTAGATATATGCTTATGCTTAGACTACTACCCCTAGGTACTAGATATCGACCTAGAGACTATAGAAACCCTACTACCGCCCCCCTGATTCTAGTAGAAGAAGATGGATAAAGAGGGGGTAGTAAGAGAGGCCAGCTCCCTAATATATAATATAGGGGGCTATAGATATCTATTACGCCTCTTTAACCTAGCCGAGCTCTAGGAGGCCTATAGGCGACTATTAGAGGAACTCTAGCGTATTGCTAGGGCTATAACCCCTAAAGGAACCCTAGTAACTACTAGAAGGAAGAGTACCCCCTAGTAGAACAACGAAATCTACTAGGTAGTCTAGGAGAGAAAAAGGGCAGAAAGATAGCTCTAACGCTCCCCTAGTAACCAGGCCCTCCTTACTGCCTATAAGTCAGCCTAGAGGGAGCAAATAAAGGCTATAAGAGAAAGTAAGAGGAAGACCTGGAGGGCCTTTCTATAGAAGGCTAGAGAAAAGCCAGAGAAGCTCTAGTAACTAGAAAGATAGGCTAGGCTATAAAGTACTACTGCCCTACCCCCTCCTAAGCTACTAACCCTTAGATAAGCCAGTACTTTCTAGGAGAAGGTAAAGGCCCTTTCAGCATGCTTATTCCCCCCCTCCCCCTAAGAGGATAGCCTGGAGGAACCCCTAATAGGCCCTAGGCTACTAGTTAGCTAGACGGTTAGGCTAGACGATATAAAAGAGGCTATTAAAACAATAAAACCCTAGAAAGTACTAGGACCTGACGAACTCCCTATAGGCTTTCTAAAGGCCTATAGCGACCCCTTATATAAGGCCCTTACTATACTAGCCTTGAAATCCTTCCTTTATGGCTTCTATCTATAGGAATATAAGGAAGCGGTTACTATTGTCCTTCCTAAACCAGGAAAACAGCTAGACACCTATAATACCTCTAGAGGCTACTGCCCTATAGCCCTACTTAACTGTATTAGCAAGGTCCTAGAGAAAGTTATAGGGACTAAGATAAGGGACGTAGCTAAGGCTTTTAAGCTAATTCCAGCAATGCAATAGGGCTACTGCTGCTATAAATCCACTGAATCGGCTATACACCTCCTTATAGCTTAGACCCAGGAGGTATAGAAGTATAAAGCTAGGGCCTCCCTCCTATAGCTAGACCTATTAGGATATTTCGACAGTATCCTTTATAACAGGCTCCTAGCTATACTAGACTAGCTAGGGCTACCTACCTAGCTACTATCCTAGCTAAAGGAATTCCTCTCCTCTAGGACTACTAGCCTTCTATTTAACAGCTAAAAAAGCCAGTAAATCCTAGTACCAACAGGAGTACCCTAAGGCTTACCACTTTCACTAATCCTCTTAGTCCTATACCTCTGCCCCCTATACGAAAGACTAGAGAGAAAATACCCTACTATCTCTACTATAGGCTATATAGATGATACTAACCTACTAGCCTTCGGCAGGGAAGCTGTAATAATAGTTAGGCAGCTAGAAAAGGCCTAGAAAGAGTGCCTAGACTAGGCAACAACCGCTGGAGTTACCTTCTTAGTAGCAAAGAGCAAGCTTATATACTTCCCTCCTAGAAGGAGGCTCTAGACCAACCCTATTAACCTAGGACTAGCAGGGGACTCCCCCCCCTTATAACCAGCTAAAGAGGCCCGTTTTCTAAGGGTTTAGCTAGACTCTAAGCTTACCTGGAAGGCCTATGCTAGTACCTTACAGCAGAAGCTAAAAACGCAGTCCCTTGCTATTACTAGGCTAGCTAGAAAGACCTAGGGACCT
This sequence comes from Phyllachora maydis, assembly GCA_029339225.1. Classification (NCBI taxonomy): domain Eukaryota; kingdom Fungi; phylum Ascomycota; class Sordariomycetes; order Phyllachorales; family Phyllachoraceae; genus Phyllachora; species Phyllachora maydis. The sequence goes on from JAQQPM010000004.1 coordinate 3,153,739, forward strand.
GGAATCGAAAAGACTAGGCTCCTATATATAGTAGTAATAAGGCCGGTCCTAGCCTATATAGCCTTAGCCTAGCACACCCCTATACCGGTAATACCAAATAGGCTATAGGGTATAACTAGAGGCCTACTAGTATCTGAAAACAAGGCCCTAAGGAGGGTTATAGGGGCCTATAAAAGGATACTAGTCCGAAGCCTCTACTATAAGGCTAACGTCCCCCCCTTTAACCTCTACCTTAACGCCCTTTCCTTCTCTAGCTAAGCTAGAATAAATAGGGCTATAGGGAAAGAGGTGGATAAGCAGAAGGAAGCCCTATGCCTTACCCTTGGAAATAGGACCCTTAGGACCAGCCTCCCCCTAAGAGGGTATACAAAGCAAGAAAGAAAAAGGGAGGTAACAGCCTAGTAGCACTACCAATAACTAAGGAAGGCTATTAACGAAGAAGCCCTCTATACTGCCTAGAAGGATTGCTATCTATAGGAGGCTAGGGCCTCTAGTTACAACCCCTATATAGAGAGCCTCTTAGAGAAATCAGCCAAGGCTACCTTTTAAGAGGAGAACCTAGCTAAGGCCTTTAAAAAGGCCTTCTAAAAACGCTACTATAACCTCTCTAAGGCCGAAAGCTCGCGACTAATATAGGCCTGTATAGGGAAGATAGGCCTAAGGGGATTCCTATATACCTATCAGGTACCTAGGGTTAATAACCCCCTCTGCCGCTATTACCTAGCTATAGAGGACATCCGACATATATTCGACGGTTGCCCGGCCTACCCTTCGGCCTTCTTTAAGGAAAGGGAAAGAGGGGATATACACAGCTTTCTCTACAGACTCGAAAAAGGGGGCGGCAGCGCTATACGCCCCCTAGTTCGCCATATTGCTACTAGACTGCCAGAATACTCTATTGCTTAGAGGCTAGGAGCGGTCTAGCCTATACCCCTTTAGGCAGTATGTTTTTCATACTCCTAAAAAGGCGGTATCTACTCTAGTAAAGATTGGCCTACCCCCTATTATACCCCCCTTTTTTCCTATGTACGGTTATAGGTTTTTCACCCGTTATACGGTTTTCCTATAGCACTAGTTCAGCCTACCTAGATATCCCCTACGGGGATCAGATAGCGTCATAGAATCTATCTATATAGTATCAAGCCCTTTAGCGCTTTCTCTTAATTATAAGCAGCTTAGCTATATTCTTTAATACAAATAACCTAGAGTCATACTTTATAATGAATATCTAAAGAGCCTTCTAGGGAAGGAAACTTAAGGAACTAGTATGAAAAGGGATATCCCTTAATAGAGGAGCCTCCCTTTAGGTACTACTAATAGAGATACTGGAAAAGACGAAGCCTTAGACTAAGATCTCTTAGTTAAGGATTATTATAAGCTTCTTATAGCTCTTTAATTATAAGACTCTTATTACCCTTACTTAAGATATAAAGAATAGGCTTAAGTAGATATAAGCTATTAATATCCTAGTTACTAGAAGGCTAGCTAAGGTACAGTAAGTCCTTTATATTAATTAGATTAATAAGATTAATAAAGATCTTACTTATACCTATAAGGATAAGGATCTTATAGAAATAATAGAAAGTCTCTATAAAAAAGGACCCTAAGAGCCTACTACTATAAAAAGGAAGAGTAATAAGTAGCTTAAGCAGTATACCTTCTATAAAAAGAAAGGATACCTAAAGGAGGATTACTATTGTAAATAGTCTAGCTATAATACAAAGGCTAAAGGTAAGGATAATAGAAAAGGAAAGAAACTAGGGATTTATTAGAATCGGTAATCCTATGTAAGGATCTATAACCACTATAGCCTACTAGTAGTAGTCGTATAGGGTATGTAGGGGCAGTAACAGCGTTAATATGGCCTAAATAGCACTTCCTAGGTATGTGCTAATATAGTAAAGTAGGGCCCTTTACTGTGTTCCCTCTATAAAAGTCCTTATATAACGGTATAGTTATAGGCTATAGCGCTAGATTATAGGGGCTTTAAGCTTATATATCACGCCTTTTAGTAGGTCTTATAGGCCTATAAGGCTTATAGTTGTAGGTAACGTAGTAATTTGATTTCTAGTCTAGTAGGTAAGGCTTTGCAATTTCCTTTTCTATATATACCCTCTGGGACCGTTCCTGCCTTCCGTACAGCAGTAGCGCCTTAGTAGGTGCATGGAGCCTTCCCGAAAAACCAAATAAGCTGGCGATTTTAAATAATCAACTTACAGCTACCTAAGCTGCAGGGCAAGCCGTACGACTTTTCCTATAAGTTCTGTTTTCCCTACTTTCGGTATAGGGTAGGTATAGGGTAGGTAGGTGACCTAGTAGAAGAGCCTTTTAAGGCTATTTCTAGTAATTATATAGCCTAAGAAGGCTGTCTCTAGAAAAGTGGGGCATAAATCTAAAAATAGAAAAGCCTTTTAAAGCTATTTCTAGGCTATATAGTAGTATATATGGCTTAGTTAGCGGTATCTATAAGAGTGGGTCTACCCTGAGAATATAGCTATATATCTAGTAGTTCGAGAACTGAAATCCGTTTTGCCTAAGCTATAACCGTTAGAGCGCTATAGCTTATTTTATACGTTTAACACCCCCTATATTCTTCTATTCCTTTATAAGCCTTAGAAATCTATATATAGGTAAAGAATAGAAGAATCATAAGAAATAAGAACGTAAGAGCAAAACCATTCCATTAGACAAAGGGGTTATGCCCTCTTATATATAGGATAAACCCCTATTATATATCGAAAGAAGTAAGAATATATATAATATTGAAATCAAACCAATAACCTATTTGAAGGTATAGGTACTATAGCTTTAAAGCGTATAGTAATATATAATATCTCAATATTCTATACCCTAGTAACTAATAGATATACTAGAGTATAGAAGGAGTAAAGGGCTTATAAACGCCTTTATCCTCTTATAGAGAAAACAATTCTTAGCATAGAATTGAATTTTATGCCCTTTTTTCCTCCGTCCTTTCAGTCAGTTCTAGTAAGGAAATAACAGGTACTTATATAGAGAATCCCCCTCTAAAGGAAAGTATACTACTAGTCATAGCCAGAGCCTATATTTCCCAATATAACTAGACTATATACTAGAGTACTTCCAGACGTAGCTAGAGTAATCTATACCTCCCTAACGCCGCAGGAAGCTAATACTAGCACGAGGGCGCCTATAGAATTGTACTATAGTAGCTAGGACCTTATAAGCCTTTTAAGGCTATATAGAGGAATTAGGTAATTCCAGAGGGCTGTAAAGTAGCTGGTACTATTAACTGGTCTTATGAGCTAATTAGGCTAAGCCAGGCCTTCTATATATATAGTATAGAGTATATATATAGGGGTAGAGGGTAGCTTAGTAAAAAGCTCCCTTAGGTTATAGGCCTAGAAGCCTAATAAAGGACTAAAAGCTACTAACTAGTAGGGCTTTAGTAAGTCCGTCAGCCGGCATACACTTAGTATTGAGATATATAATAGTAACTATTTTAGCCTTAACCTGCTCTCTAACATACCGGAATTTCAGCATGGTATACTTAGTTCTAGCATGTAGTACTGGGTTATTAGCCACCGTTATAGAGCCTTGATTATCTCTTTAAAGGGTAATAGGCTAGTCTATAGGTCTATAAAGTTTAGAAAATAGTCCTATAATCCACTGTACTCCGCGTATAGCCTCTATAAAACCATTAGTTTCAGCTTCTAGGGTAGAAAGAGCAATAGTAGTAGCTCTTTTTGTTTTCCAGCTAATAGGCCCGCCAGCTAAGTTATATGGATAGCTATAGGTGGATTTACTAGTAGCCTTATCCCCTGCAAAATCAGAATTACTAAAGCCTATAGGGACTAGACTACTATGAATTATAGAAGTCCGGCTACTACCTTCACTATTTCTAGAATCTACTATAGTAATAGAGGTAGTAGTTAGGGGCCTAGGCCCTTCCTTAGAGTAAAAGTCTCTACTAAGCTTAGTAGTTATATTGCTACTATTACTAAGCTTAGGCCCTAGATTAGCAACTATATTTCTATTATAGCTAAATCAGATGCTATAGTCTTTAGTACTGTTAAAATACTTAAAGAGATTTTTAGCAGCGTTTAAGTATGATTTTGTAGGTCTATTTAAAGACCTAGAGAGCTACTATATAGTAAAGCTAATATCTACCCTAGTAAGAAGCATTATATACATTGCTGTTCCTACTAGGCTTTGATAAAGCTTAATTTCCATGGAATTACAGAGGTGGCTAGCAATATCTTCCTCTAGTTGAAGTTGACTTACTAGCCCTAGCTATAAGTGTTAAACGTACAAAATAAGCTATAGCGCTCTAACGGTTATAGCTTCGGCAAAACGGATTTCAGTTCTCGAACTACTAGATATATAGCTATATTCTGAGGGTGGACCCACTCTTGTGGATACCGCTGACTAAGCTATATATTCCACTATATAGCCTAGAAACAGCTTGAAAAGGCTTTTCTATTTTTAGATTTATGCCCCACCTTTGTAGGGACAGCCTCCTTAGGCTGTATAAGCGCTAGAAATAGCCTTAAAAGGCTCTTCTACTAGGTCACCTACCTACCCTGTACCTACCCTGCACCGCAGGAGCGAAAACAGAACTTACAGGAAAAGTCGTACGGCTTACCCTGCAGCTTAGGTGGCCGTAAGTCGATTATTTAAAATCGCCAGCTTATGTGGTTTTTCGGGAAGGAGCTATGCACCTACTAAGGCGCTCCTGCCGTGTGGAAGGCAGGAACGGTCCCGGAGGGTATATATAGGGAAGGAAATTGCGAAGCCTTACCTACTAGACTAGAAATCAAATTATACGTTACCTACAACTATAAGCCTTATAGGCCTATAAGACCTACTGAAAGCCGTGATATATAAGCTTAAAGCCCCTATAATATAGCGCTATAGCCTATAACTATACTGTTATATAAGGACTTTTATAGAGGGAATACAGTAAAGGGCCCTACTTTACTATATTATTACATACCTAGGAAGTGCTATTTAGGCTATATCAACGCTGTTGCTGCCACTACGTACCCTATACGACTACTACTAGTAGGCTATAGTGGTTATAGATCCTTATATAGGATTACCCATTCCAATAGGTTATAAGCCCGGATAGCCTATGGGATAGTTATCGTTAGAGTCCAATTTCAAAGCGCTACCTCTACCTATATATAGGGCTATTTAAGCCTCTGATAGCTGAAAATATAGTACTATATTAGCCCTAAAAAGCTATATATTACATCTTATTGAAGGCTATTTAAGGACTAAAAAGCCTGAAAATCTAGAAGGAGAAATCGCTTAGAAATCTAAGTCCTATAGTATTAACGAGCATTTGGGGCTCTTATACACTTAGTCTAGTATACTTACCTATACTAAAAGACCTTTCTACTTATAGCTAGAAGTAGAAAGACTAGCGTTTTAGAATTTCTAGCGCTAAAGACCTATATTTCCCTACCATAGAGCCCTTTCTATAGATATATCTATAGGCGGTAGTTAAGTCCCTACGTTGAAGTCTCTAGCCCTTAGAGCCTAGTCTAGAATTTCTACTAGAAAGCCCTACTAAGTAGCAAGTAGGCAGCGCTATAAACCTACTAAGCGCTAAGACTAGCCTAGAAAATCACTACTATAATTAGTAAGCTAGCTAATTAGCTTTAGTAAACTAGAAGCTAATTATTTAGCTAGCACTATGAAGTAAATAGTAGCCTATTTACAATGGCGGATCAAGCTAAAGGGAAGGGTATAGCCCCTAAAAGGGCTAGTAACCTAGCTGATTCATGGCAATCTTCCAGGCCTCCACTACCTATATAAACCCTATTAGAAGATAAGGAAGATAGCGAAGACTATAGCGAGCTTATAGAAGTCCTAAAACAGCATATAAAATCTAATAAGCGAGTTATAGCTAGCTAATCTAGTAATATAAAAACACTACTTTTAAGTCTAAATACCCTAAAAGCCTCTGTTAAGGATAGCGTTAGCGCTATAAAGAATATTGTTAAACGTACAAAATAAGCTATAGCGCTCTAACGGTTATAGCTTAGGCAAAACGGATTTCAGTTCTCGAACTACTAGATATATAGCTATATTCTGAGGGTGGACCCACTTTTGTGGATACCGCTGACTAAGCTATATACTCCACTATATAGCCTAGAAATAGCTTTAAAAGGCTTTTCTATTTTTAGATTTATGCCCCACTTTTGTGGAGACAGCCTCCTTAGGCTGTATAAGCGCTAGAAATAGCCTTAAAAGGCTCTTCTACTAGGTCACCTACCTACCCTGTACCTACCCTGCACCGTAGGAGCGAAAACAGACCTTACAGGAAAAGTCGTGCGGCTTACCCTGTAGCTTAGGTGGCCGTAAGTCGATTTTTTAAAATCGCCAGCTTATTTGGTTTTTCGGGAAGTGGCCATGCACCTACTAAGGCGCTCCTGCCGTATGGAGGGCAGGAACGGTGCCGGAGGGTATATATAGGGAAGGAAATTGCGAAGCCTTACCTACTTGGACTAGAAATCAAGTTACTACGTTACCTACAACTATAAGCCTTATAGGCCTATAAGACCCACTAAAAGCCGTGATATATAAGCTTAAAGCCCCTATAATATAGCGCTATAGCCTATAACTATACCGTTATATAAGGACTTTTATAGAGGGAATACAGTAAAGGGCCCTACTTTACTATATTAGCACATACCTAGGAAGTGCTATTTAGGCCATATCAACGCTGTTGCTGCCCCTACGTACCCTATACGACTACTACTAGTAGGCTATAGTGGTTACAGATCCTTATATAGGATTACCCATTCCAATAGGTTATAAGCCCGGATAGCCTGTAGGATAGTTATCGTTAGAGTCCAATTTCAAAGCGCTACCTCTGCCTATATATATATAGGGCTATTTAAGCCTCTTATAGCTGAAAATATAGTACTATATTAGCCCTAAAAAGCTATATATTACATCTTATTAAAGGCTATTTAAGGACTAAAAAGCCTGAAAATCTAGAAGGATAAATCGCTGAGAAATCTAAGTCCTATAGTATTGACGAGCATTTGGGGCTCTTATACGCTTAGGCTAGTATACTTACCTTTACTAAAAGACCTTTCTACTTATAGCTGGAAGTAGAAAGGCTAGCGTTTTAGAATTTCTAGCGCTAAAGACCTATATTTCCCTACTATAGAGCCCTTTCTATAGATATATCTATAGGCGGTAGTTAAGTCCCTACGTCGAAGTCTCTAGTCCCTATCTTAGAGCCTAGTTTAGAATTTCTACTAGAAAGCCCTACTAAGTAGCAAGTAGGCAGCGCTATAAACCTACTAAGCGCTAAGACTAGCCTAGAAAATCACTACTATAATTAGTGAGCTAGCTAATTAGCTTTAGTGAACTGGAAGCTAATTAAGTGCTTTAGCTAGTACTATAAAGTAAATAGTAGCCTATTTACAATAGCGGATCAAGCTAAAGGGAAGGGTATAGCCCCTAAAAGGGCTAGTAACCCAGCTGATCCAGGGCAATCTTCTAGGCCTCCACTATCTATACGAACCCTATCAGAAGATAAGGAAGATGGCGAAGACTATAGCGAGGTTATAGAATTCCTAAAATAGAATATAAAATCTTATGACCGAGTTATAGCTAGCCAATCTAGTAATATAAAAACACTACTTTTAAGTCTAAATACCCTAAAAGCCTCTATCGAGGATAGCATTAGCGCTATAAAGAATATATCTTCTACTTTAGCTTCTCTAACTAATAGTAGCAATGCTGCTGCTACTGGAAAGACTAGCTATAGTCCTAGATTTGATCCTTTTAGCGGTACTATGGATTTAGATTCTCCTCCACGTCCCCCGAGGAAAGAGCCCCATCTAGGGCCGGCTGTAGATAATACAGCTACTAGTAATTTAGACCCCCCTATAGATACAGGGTCTAAGGAAGGCTTTAAGGATACTATTACTAGTAGTATAGTAAAGGAGCTTTCTAAAAAGGCCTATACTATACCGGACGATAGTAAGCTTAGCAGGCAAAGCAATTTTAAACAGTGGATTCAGGCTTTAAGTATAGTGCTAAGAGCGTTAGGGATATCTAATTTTTTAGAAAACCCTGATATATCTAACACTTATAGCGACTCTGATCAAGCTATTCTTTTAATGCTTCTACGTGATAGCTTATCTAGTAGCCCTAGGGCTGCTATATCGTAGATTTATATACCTTCTAAGGCCTTTAAGCTGCTTGTTAGGCAGTATAGCCGACCTATAGAGTCTAAAAAGAAGGACGTCTATAACGAATTCCACGCCCTTACCTTTAGTACCTATAAAAAAGGCTTATCAGCTTTTAACGCTGAATTTAACGGCTATCTTGCTAAGCTTACCATAGCTAAAATAGATATAGATCCCTCTTTAATACTAAATCAGTATTTTAAGGCTCTAGAATCTAAGTTTCCTAGCTAGGTATCACGCCAAAAGAGCTCTATAAGACAGGCTAGAATGCTAGGCCTTACAGCCTCTAGCCTTAATATAGAATATCTAATAGCTGATATTTTAGAAGAATCTAGGAACCCAGCTATAGAGGCGTATAGAGCAGCTTATATAGCTAATAGCTCTAATTCAACCCCTAATTCAAATTCTAACCCTAGTAAGAAGGGTAAAAATAAGAAAAAGGGTAAGAAGAAGGCTAGTTATAATGTTGAAAGGCAGAATTATAGTGCTAAAAGTGCCGAACAGGCCTCCTTTATGCTAGGGTCCTATAACCTAGCTATAGAAGAAGAAGAGGAATCCGACTCTAGTTCTAATTCTAGTTCTTCTAGCGATTCTAATACCCAATTAGTATAGCTATTAGCGTTAAAAGGGTATAAGAAGCGTAAGGACTTTAAAGGAAAAGGCCTAAAAACCTCTTCTAATAACAAGGCAAAATATAAAGATAATAAGCCTAGAAGACGCCCTAGAGACCCCGCTCTTTATAATAGTTGGCTATACAATATAGGATCTACGGACCATATCAGTAATAGTAAAGAGCGGTTTACTACCTTTACGCCTAATACAGCCTAGTTACGCCCTATTAATACTGGAAATGGCCCTATAAGCCCGGCTGGTATAGGCTCTATTATACTAGAAGTACTATCTAGAAAGGCCCCCCCTACCTATACTAAATTAGTATTAGATAACGTTTTATACCTACCTAATATTGATATAAATATTGTTAGCGGGGTTAGGCACTATAATTCGGGAGGTTGCCTTATAAAGGAAACCCTTTACAGGGGTAATAGACGCTGTATAGCTATACTAGACTTTAAGAAATCAGGATTTTTTCTTAACGTTAAAGGCAGCTCTAAGCCTATATTACATACAAATTTTGCTTTTCCTTTAGGCCTTTCTAGTTATACTACTAAAAGTATAGAGCCGCAGCGTAATAAGATAGTGGTGGAAATTCCTTCTAATTCTATTAGAAAGGAAGACTATAGACCTATTATAGAGGATGCTATAGTATCCGAAGCTATAGAGCCTAATAAGCGCTATAAGCTAAGGAATTCTCCGGCTAAGGGTACTACTTTAGAAGGTGTAGGACCTTCTTTAAGGGGGAAAAGGCCCCGTAGGCCTGTAGAGCCCTTAGCCACTGCCCAGGCCCCCTATCAAAGTCCCTGTAAGACTAGGGAGCCTTAGCCCTTAACTGGCACTAGAGACCTGCCCTATGTGCTAAGAGAGCCAGTTATAGAGGGGAATAAAGTAGAAAAGGCTATATCTAGCCCTAGAACCGACATTACACATCCGAAAACGCGTTCTTGGTCAGGACCGCTCCAAATCGACTGCACTCTTTTGCAATCCACTTGTCCAATTGAGGACTCAACACACGCCAAATTTGGCTGCAGCACAGTCGCTCGTTCGACGGCGCTATGGTCGGATTCTGACCGTACGATGTGGTCGACCGTGGCCAGAAATCTGCAGCTGCAGCGGGGCGGGCGCACAGGCCCTATAGTTATGTGCCCTAGCCCCAACCGCACTGACCCCTCTAACCCGAACCCTGCCGACCCGAACCCGAACCCTACCGCCCTTAGCCCCCTAGGGGCTATCAATAAAGCCCCTAAGCGCTTGGGCTATAGCTTCCTGACCTACCTTACTACCGTTACCACCGTTACTGCTACTACTACCACTACTACTTCCGCCGCTAACCCTGCTATTACTATAACCGCTACTAGGTCGAGCGATATATCGTTCGATAGCCCTTTTAAAGGGCTTTCCAGCAGTCAACACGCCACTACCGCTACCGCCGCCCCTACCCCCTTAAAAAAGGGGAAAGAAAAAGCCCTACCACCTACAACCCTCGCCCTTACCTTCTCTGGTCTTATAGACCAGATAGTCAGTCTTTTAGTCAATAACCCGGCCTTTAAGGAAATCGTCGAATATACCGGGCTAGCTAAAAAGCTAGCCTTAACGCAGATCTTAAAAGAGGAGGAGAAAAAAGCCCCGATATTTCCCTCGTTCGTTGCCCAGGCCCCAAGGCAGAAGAAGCAATAACAACAGCAATAACAACAGCAATAACAATAGCAATAGTAGTAGCAGTAACAACCCCCTACCGTCGAATCAGAGCTAACCCGCCGTACCTGGGCTGCTATAGCAGCGGCTAGGGTAAAGCCTACTAAGCTAGGCTTAGAAAAACAGGTCCTTATACGGCTAGGATCAGCCTCTTCCTCCCTTGGCCAAAAATCAGCCCTGGAAATCGCATAGGTAGTATAGAAGGCTACAGGGCACTCTATCAAGGGGGTAAGGACCCTACTAAGCGGTAACCTTATACTAGTTACTAAAGGAGAAAAAATCAAAAAAGCCTTAGAAGAAAATACAGCCTGGCTAGCCTTTTTATTACTAGAGGCCTTGATCTATACTACTATCTGGGCTGTTGCTGTTAAAGGGCTTATAACAGCTGACCGGGTAACGGAAGCTAGCCTTTTAGTAGCAGCAAAAGAAGTATATCCTTCGGCCTTAAGGGCTAAGGTCTGGTACCCCCTCTAGATCGAAAGAACAAGAGTCTTAGCTCTTATTGCCTTTTCTAGCCAGTAAGAGGCCTACTAGGCCTGTCAAGATGGAATCTTCTGGGCCTATAGGGCCCTAAAAGCAGAGCCTTATATCGATAAGGCTAGGGCCTTATAGTGCTTTAACTGCTGGCGATGGGGGCATAAAGCTAAATACTGCCACTCCCCTATCCTCTGCTATAACTGTGGCTAAGAAAAGAAGAAGCATACCGAGGCAGCCTGTACTAGGGCTTAATACTGCCGGAACTGCCATAGTAACTACCATGCTAGGGCAGAAGAATGCCCTAAAAGAAAGAAGCATAAGGCTTAGGCAAAATCCAGCCTATAAAACAGGCCTATTAACTTCGACCTCCCCGGCCCTCTTAAGCCGGCAATATCAATAGAAGACCGGCTAGAAGGGGAAGAAGGCTATATAGTAGTAGCTGGAAAACGCCGCTGTGGCCGCCCCCCTACAATAACCGCCACTACCGCTATAGCCTCTCTTTCCCAGCGAACTATAAGGGAGGCTTTTAGCAAAATCCCCGCCTCTACCTTTACTACTACCGATCTAGCAGCTACCGGTACTATAGCTACCAGTTCTATACCCTCCTTCCTAGAGCCGGCAAGGGGCTCTATAGAGGAAGAGGATACGGATATGCTCTAAGTCTTTTCTTTCCTTTTATTTCCACTCCTTTTGTTTAAGACGGCCCCCCTCCTTTCCTTTAGACTGCTTTCCTTTTACCCTTCCCTATAGCTAGTATCTTACTACTATACCTAAGGTAAGAGGGAAGGCTATAAGGCTAAGCTTATAAGCTTTTAAGCTTTAAGCCTAGACCTACCTTTACCTCTTTTGCTGATAAGACCCCTTCCTTATTCCCCTACCCCGAGCCCTATATTAATTGAGATATAGGGCGTTCTTACGGGAGACGGGTAAGGGAATAGGCGCAATTTCCCTTAGTAGCCTCCTAGACGGCCTCCCCTTGCGTTGTGTTTTTCTTTTAGTACTGCTCTTTTCCTCTTGCTAGGTTGCCCGCCTTGTTTGAGCTTGTTGGAGGTTTTTCATCCGTTTTCCGGTTTTCCTCTAGCATTAGTGTAAGCTAGGAGCTCCTGATAGTCCAATAAGGACTCTATAGGTGGAATACAATATATATATATATCTAGCCCTACTTTAAAGGAGCCTAATATAGGTCAGCGAGATTACTATAATCTACTTAATTTAGCTAAATTGTGGCACGTTAGGCTAGGCCATATAGGCCTACGTCTTTTGAAAAAGACCTCTAGTATTACTAAAGGGCTGCCTAATTTTGATAAAATAAAGGAAGCTGATTTTCACTGCTCTAGCTGTGATCGAGGTAAAGCAGTGAGAAGGGTTAGTAAGGCTCTCATACCTGACCCACCTAGGGTCTTAGACTCAATAGAGGGGGATACTGTTAAAATTAGGCCTAGGCCTTATAATAGAAACCCTATAGTCTTACTTCTAGTTGACCGTAAAAGTAGGTATAGGTGGGTTTTCAACCTACTTAATAAATTAGGCCCTATAGTAGCTAACGCTATTAAGGGCTTTTTTAGGGGCCTAAGGAATGGATTTGGTAGATATCCTACTAAATTCCACTTTGACGGAGGCACTGAAATAACTGATTTATTAACTACTTGGTTAGCTAAAAGGGGTATTAAATTTAGCACTTCTGCCCCCTATATCCACGAGCAGAACGGCTTAGTAGAACGATCAGTTAGAGTTATACTAGACCGTGTAAGGTGTACTATTCTTAGTAGCGCTTTACCCCAGTATTTGTGGTGCTTTATACTGGAGGCTGTAGTGGAATTAGTTAATAGTACAGCTATAACTAATAAGGAAACCACTCCTTTCTAGGCGCTATTTGACGAGCTAGAGCCTGGTATTCTACATATACCTAACCTAGAGCGCTATAGGGCTATAGGCGCTAGAGGAGAGGCGATTATACCTTTAGAAAAACAGTCTAAATCGTTAAAATTTACCTCTAGAACGGAAAAGTGTAAATGACTAGCGGTATTAGGTTCTAAGACCTACTTAGTATATATACCGTCTAGAAAAGCAGTGCTTAAAACCTCTACTGTTAAGTTTATAGAGGATAATACAGTACTAAGTTAGCCTACTGATAATACGGCTTTAGAGGGGGAATTAGTAGACCTAGACTTAGATTTAGAGGGGGCTGTCAGCCCGGACCCTTCTAATCTCAATACTGAAAAGCCTATTAGTATAGAAATAGGACCTAGTAAGCTAGAACCCTACGAATCTTCTTCCGATAGTGAATTAGATGAACCCTTACTGGATAAGCCTATAAATCCGGTTATAGTAGAGTCTACTAGGCCTACTATATCTATTAGAAAGCCTGAATTACCAGAGGTATTTCCCTAAACTATAGAGCCTATTTTTGCACCTAAGCCTATAGAAGTTATAGCGCCTAATCAGCCTATAACGAACGAACCTCTTGATAATAGTAATCTTATTTCAGAGGGGGATAAAATGCAGCTCGATTACTATAAGCTTTTAGCTAAGACTAGTAGCTATATACTGTCTTTTGTCTATAAGGCTCGAAAAAGGGTAATATCTAAGGATAGTACGCCTACTACTTATAAGCAAGTCTTAAAACTACCTAGAGATGAGCGTAGTAAGTGGTTAGAGGCTATTACTAAGGAATTTATCCAGTTATTAAAGCTAGGGGTTTTTAAATTCCTACCTAGGAGTCTATTACCTTCTAACTGTAAGCTTATTACCTGTCGAAACGTTCTTAAGGTTAAAAAGGACGCTAAAAACAGGCCTATTAAGTATAAATCTCGGTTAGTAGCTAGGGGCTTTATACAGGTAGAAGGCCTAGATTACACTGTAACCTACGCCTCTACTAGTATACCACCTACTTAGCGTATACTTCTAGCTATAGGTGCTGTTCTAGACTGGGAAATAGAATAAGCTGACTTTATAGGGGCATTTCTTAATAGCGCTCTTAGAGAAGAAATATATATAGAAATCCCTGAAGGACTATTAGACCTAGCGGCTTCTAATAAGGCTATTTATAAGCTTTTACTGAAATACGGCTATAATCCTTCTACTCCTAATATTATTAAACTATCTAAAGCGTTATACGGTCTAAAACAAAGCCCTAGAGAGTGGCAAGATAAGCTTAAAATCTTACTTAAGAGCCTAGGCTATCTCCCTCTTATTTCAGATCCAGGGGTCTTCTATAATGCTAAAACCTGGCACTTTATTGTTACCTATGTAGATGACTGTCTATTTATAGGGCCTAATATAGGCTATATAACTGATTTAAAGAAACGGCTTAATAAGGTCTACGCTATAGAAGACTTAGGGCCTGCCGCCTATTTCCTAGGCGTGCAAATTATAAGGGATAGACCTAATAGGCGCCTGTGGCTTAACTAGTTATAGTATGTAGAAGAGGCGGTTAGCCGCTTTAACTTAGCCGATTCTAAGCCTATATCTATTCCCTTATAGCCGGGGCTAGTAAGTCAACTTCAACTAGAGGAAGATATTGCTAGCCACCTCTATAATTCTATGGAAATTAAGCTCTATCAAAGCCTACTAGGAACAGCTATGTATATAATGCTCTTTACTAGGGTAGATATTAGCTTTACCGTATAGTAGCTCTCTAGGTCTTTAAATAGACCTACAAAATCACACTTAAACGCTGCTAAAAATCTTTTTAAGTATCTTAATAGTACTAAAGACTATAGCATCTGTTTTAGCTATAACGGAAATACAGTAGCTGATCTAGGGCCTAAGCTTAGTAATAGTAGTAATATAACTACTAAGCTTAGTAGAGACTTTCACTCTAAGGAAGGGCCTAGGCCCTTAACTACTACCTCTACTACCATAGTAGATTCTAGAAATAGTAAAGGTAGTAGCCGGACTTCTATAATTAATAGTAGTCTAGTCCCTATAGGCTTTAGTGATTCTGATTTTGCAGGGGATAAGGCTACTAGTAAATCCACCTACGGCTATCTATATAAGTTAGCCGGTAGGCCTATTAGCTGGAAAACGAAAAGAGCTACTACTATTGCTCTCTCTACCCTGGAAGCTGAAACTGATGGACTTACAGAGGCTATACACGAAGTATAGTAGATTATAGGGCTATTTTCTGAACTTCACAGACCTATAGACTACCCTATTACTCTCTATAGAGATAATCAGGGCTCTATAACGGTGGCTAATGACCTAGCACTACACGCTAGAACTAAGTATACCCTGCTGAAATTCCGGTACGTTAGAGAGCAGGTTAAGGCTAAAATAGTTACTATTATATATCTTAATACTAAGTGTATACCGGCTGACGGACTTACTAAAGCCCTACTAGTTAGTGGCTTTCAGTCTTTTATCAGGCTTTTAGGCCTACAACCTAAGGGAGCTTTTTACTGAGCTACCCTCTACCCCTATATATATATATTCTATACTATATATATAGAAGGCCTGGCTTAGCCTGATTAGCTTATAAGACCAGTCAATAGTACCGGCTACTTTACAGCCCTCTGGAATCACCTAATTCCTCTATATAGCCTTAAAAGGCTTATAAGGTCCTAGCCACTGTAGTACAGTTCTATAGGCGCCCTTATGCTGGCATCAGCTCCCTGCGGCGTTAGGGAGGCCTATATTACTCTAGCTACGTCTAGAAGTACTCTAGTATATAGTATAGCTATATTTGGAAAATATAGGCTCCGACTATTACTAGTAGTATACTTTCCTTTAGAGGGGGATTCTCTATGTGACTACCTGTTATTTCCTTACTAGAACTGGCTGAAAGAACGGAGTAAAAAAGGGCATAAAATTTCAAACCATGCTAAAAATTGTTTTCTCTATAAGAGGATAAAGGCGTTTATAAGCCCTTTACTCCTTCTATACTCTAGTACGTCTATTAGTCGCTAGGGTATAGAATACTTAGATATTATATATTACTATAAGCTTTAAAGCTATAGTACCTATACCTTTATAGGTTATAGGTTTGATTTCAACATCATATATATTCTTACTTCTTTCTATATATAATAGGGGTTTATCCTATATATATATAAGGGCCTAACCCCTTTGTCTAACGGAACAGTTTTGCTCTTACGTTCTTATTTCTTAGGATTCTTCTATTCTTTACCTATATATAGCTTTCTAAGGCTTATAAAGGAATAGAAGAATAGAGGGGGTGTTAAACGTACAAAATAAGCTATAGCGCTCTAACGGTTATAGCTTAGGCAAAACGGATTTCAGTTCTCGAACTACTAGATATATAGCTATATTCTGAGGGTGGACCCACTTTTGTGGATACTGCTGACTAAGCTATATACTCCACTATATAGCCTAGAAATAGCTTTAAAAGGCTTTTCTATTTTTAGATTTATGCCCCACTTTTGTAGAGACAGCCTCCTTAGGCTGTATAAGCACTAGAAATAGCCTTAAAAGGCTCTTCTACTAGGTCACCTACCTACCCTGTACCTACCCTGCACCGCAGGAGCGAAAACAGAACTTACAGGAAAAGTCGTGCGGCTTACCCTGTAGCTTAGGTGGCCGTGAGTCGATTATTTAAAATCGCCAGCTTATTTGGTTTTTCGGGAAGTAGCCATGCACCTACTAAGGCGCTCCTACCGTATAGAGGGCAGGAACGGTGCCGGAGGGTATATGTAGGGAAGGAAATTGCGAAGCCTTACCTACTTAGACTAGAAATCAAGTTACTACGTTACCTACAACTATAAGCCTTATAGGCCTATAGGACCCACTGAAAGCCGTGATATATAAGCTTAAAGCCCCTATAATATAGCGCTATAGCCTATAACTATACCGTTATATAAGGACTTTTATAGAGGGAATACAGTAAAGGGCCCTACTTTACTATATTAGCACATACCTAGGAAGTGCTATTTAGGCCATATCAACGCTGTTGCTGCCCCTACGTACCCTATACGACTACTACTAGTAGGCTATAGTGGTTACAGATCCTTATATAGGATTACCCATTCCAATAAATATATCTTCTACTTTAGCTTCTTTAACTAATAGTAGTAACGCTGCAGCTGCTACTACTGGAAAAACTAGCTATAGTCCTAGATTTGATCCTTTTAGCGGTACTATAGATTTAGATTCTCCTCTACATCCCCCTAGGAAAGAGCCCCATCTAGGGCCGGCTATAGATAATACAGCTACTAGTAATTTAGACCCCCCTATAGATACAGGGTCTAAGGAAGGCTTTAAGGATACTATTACTAGAAGTATAGCAAAGGAGCTTTCTAAAGAGGCCTATACTATACCGGACGATAGTAAGCTTAGTAGGGAAAGCAATTTTAAACAGTAGATTCAGGCTTTAAGTATAGTGCTAAGAGCGTTAGGGATATCTTATTTTTAAGAAAACCCTGATATATCTAACACTTATAGCGACTCTAATGAAGCTGTTCTTTTAATGCTTCTATATAATAGCTTATCTAGTAGCCCTAGGTCTGCTATATCGTAGATTCATATACCTTCTAAGGCCTTTAAGCTGCTTATTAGGCAGTATAGCCGACCTATAGAGTCTAAAAAGGAGGACGTCTATAACGAAGTCCACGCCCTTACCTTTAGTACCTATAAAAAAGGCTTATCAGCTTTTAACGTTGAATTTAACGGC
This sequence comes from Phyllachora maydis, assembly GCA_029339225.1. Lineage (NCBI taxonomy): Eukaryota > Fungi > Ascomycota > Sordariomycetes > Phyllachorales > Phyllachoraceae > Phyllachora > Phyllachora maydis. Next base: position 3,171,349 of record JAQQPM010000004.1, read on the forward strand.
TATCTCGCTAAGCTTACTATGGCTAAAATAGATATAGATCCCTCTTTAATACTAAATTAGTATTTTAAGGCTCTAGAATCTAAGTTTCCTAGCTGGGTATCACGCCAAAAGAGCTCTATAAGACAGGCTAGAATGCTAGGCTTTACAGCCTCTAGCCTTAATATAGAATATCTAATGGCTGATATTTTAGAAGAATCTAGGAACCCGGCTATAGAGGCGTATAAAGCAGCTCATATAGCTAATAGCTCTAATTCATTAATTCTTACCCTAGTCAGAAGGGTAAAAATAAGAAAAAGGGTAAGAAGAAGGCTAGTTATAATATTAAAGGGCAGAATTATAGTGCTAAAAGTGCTGAACAAGCCTCCTTTATGCTAGGGTCCTATAACCTAGCTATAGAAGAAGAAGAGGAATCTGACTCTAGTTCCGATTCTAGTTCTTCTAGCGATTCTAATACCCAATTGGCACAGCTATTAGCGTTAAAAGGGTATAAGAAGCGTAAGGACTTGAAAGGAAAAGGCCTAAAAACCTCTTCTAATAACAAGGCAAAATATAAAGATAATCAGCCTAGAAGACGCCCTAGAGACCCCGCTCTTTATAATAGTTGGCTATACGATACGGGATCTACGGAGTATATCAGTAATAGTAAAGAGCGGTTTACTACCTTTACGCCTAACACAGGCTAGTTACGCCCTATTAACACTGGAAATAGCCCTATAAGCACGGCTAGTATAGGCTCTATTATACTAGAAGTATTATCTAGAAAGGCCCCCCCTACCTATACTAAATTAGTATTAAATAACGTTTTATACCTACCTAATATTAATATAAATATTATTAGCGGGGTTAGGTACTATAATTCAGGAGGTTGCCTTATAAAGGAAACCCTTTATAGGGGTGATAGACGCTGTATAGCTATACTAGACTTCAAAAAATCAGGATTTTTTCTTAACATTAAAGGCAGCTCTAAGCCTATATTACATGCAAATTCTGCTTTTCCTTTAGGCCTTACTAGTTATAATACTACTAAAAGTATAGAGCCGCAGCGTAATAAGATAGTAGTGGAAACTCCTTCTAATTCTATTAGAAAGGAAGACTATAGACCTATTATAGAGGATGCTATAGTATCCGAAGCTATAGAGCCTAAAAAGCGCTATAAGCTAAGGAATTCTCCGGCTAAAGGTACTACTTTAGAAGGTATAGGACCTTCTTTAAGGGGGAAAAGGCCCTATAGGCCTGTAGAGCCCTTCGCCACTGCCAGTGCCCCCTATCAAAGTCCCTGTAAGACTAGGGAGCCTAAGCCCTTAACTGGTACTAGAGACCTACCCTATGTGCTAAGAGAGCCAGTTATAGAGGGAAATAAAGTAGAAAAGGCTATATCTAGCCCTACTTTAAAGGAGCCTAATATAGGTCAGCGAGATTACTATAATCTACTTAATTTAGCAAAATTGTAGCACGTTAGGCTAGGCCATATAGGCCTACGTCTTTTGAAAAAGACCTCTAGTATTACTAAAGGGCTGCCTAATTTTGATAAAATAAAGGAAGCTGATTTTTACTGCTCTAGCTAAAATGGAGGTAAAGCAGTGAGAAGGGTTAGTAAGGCTTTAATACCTGACCTACCTAGGGCCTTAGACTCAAAAGAGGGCGATACTGTTAAAATTAGGCCTAGGCCTTATAATAGAACCCTATAGTCTTACTTCTAGTTAACCGTAAAAGTAGGTATAGGTGGGTTTTTAACCTACCTGATAAATCAGGCCCTATAGTAGCTGACGCTATTAAGGGCTTTTTTGGGGGCCTAAGGAATGGTTTTGGTAGATATCCTACCAAATTCCACTCTAACGGAGGCACTGAAATAACTGATTTATTAACTACTTGGTTAGCTAAAAGAGGTATTAAATTTAGCACTTCTGCCCCCTATATCCACGAGCAGAATAGCTTAGTAGAACGATCAGTTAGAGTTATACTAGACCGTATAAGGTATACTATTTTTAGTAGCGCTTTACCCTAGTATTTATAGCGTTTTATACTGGAGGCTATAGTAGAATTAGTTAATAGTACAGCTATAACTAATAAGGAAACTACTCCTTTCCAGGCGCTATTTGACGAGCTAGAGCCTGGTATTCCATATATACCTAACCTAGAGCGCTATAGGGCTATAGGCGCTAGAGGAGAGGCTATTATACCTCTAGAAAAACGGTCTAAATCGTTAAAATTTACCTCTAGAACAGAAGAGTGTAAATTACTAGCGGTATTAGGTTCTAAGACCTACCTAGTATATATATCGTCTAGAAGGGCAGTACTTAAAACCTCTACTTTTAAGTTTATAGAGGAAAATATAGTACTAGGTCAGCCTACTAATAATACGGCTTTAGAGGGGGAATTAGTAGACCTAGACCTAGATTTAGAGGGGGCTGTTAGCCCAGACCCTTCTAATCTTAATACTGAAAAGCCTATTAGTATAGAAATAGGACCTAGTAAGCTAGAACTCTACGAATCTTCTTCCAATAGTAAATCAGATAAACCCTTATAGGATAAGCCTACAAATCCGGTTATAGTAGAGTATACTAGGCCTACTATATCTATTAGAAAGCCTAAATTACTAGAGGCGCTTCTCCAAACTATAGAGCCTATTTTTATACCTAAGCCTATAGAAGTTATAGCGCCTAATCAGCCTAAAACGAACGAACCTCTTGATAATAGTGATCTTATTTCAGAGGGGGATAAAATGCAGCTCGATTACTATAAGCTTTTAGCTAAGACTAGTAGCTATATACTGTCTTTTATCTATAAGGCTCGAAAAAGGGTAATATCTAAGGATAGTACGCCTATTACTTATAAGCAAGTCTTAAAACTACCTAGAGATGAGCGTAGTAAGTGGTTAGAGGCTATTACTAAGAAATTTATCCAGTTATTAGAGCTAGGGGTTTTTAAATTCCTACCTAGGAGTCTATTACCTTCTTACTATAAGCTTATTACCTGTCAAAACGTTCTTAAAGTTAAAAAGGATGCTAAAAACAGGCCTATTAGGTATAAATCTCGGTTAGTAGCTAGGGGCTTTATATAGGTAGAAGGCCTAGATTACACTATAACCTATACCTCTACTAGTATACTACCTACTTAGCGTATAATTCTAGCTATAGGTGCTGTTCTAGACTGGGAAATAGAATAAGCTGACTTTATAGGGTCATTTGTTAATAGCGCTCTTAGAGAAGAAATATATATGGAAATCCCTAAAGGACTATTAGACCTAGCGGCTTCTAATAAGGCTATTTATAAGCTTTTACTAAGATACAGCTATAATCCTTCTACTCCTAATATTATTAAACTATCTAAAGCGTTATATAGTCTAAAACAAAGCCCTAGAGAGTAGTAAGATAAGCTTAAAATCTTACTTAAGAGCCTAGGCTATCTCTCTTTTATTTTAGATCTCGGGGTCTTCTATAATTCTAAAACCTGCCACTTTACCGTTACCTATATAGATGACAGTCTACTTATAGGGCCTGATATAGGCTATATAACTGATTTAAAGAAACGGCTTAATAAGGTCTACGCTATAGGAGACTTAGGGCCTGCCGCCTATTTCCTAGGCGTGCAAATTATAAGGGATAGACCTAATAGGCGCCTATAGCTTAACTAGTTATAGTATATAGAAGAGGCGGTTAGCCGCTTTAACTTAGCCAATTCTAAGCCTATATCTATTCCCTTACAGCCAGGGCTAGTAAGTTAACTTCAACTAGAGGAAGATATTACTAGCCACCTCTGTAATTCTATGGAAATTAAGCTTTATCAAAGCCTAGTAGGAATAGCTATATATATAATGCTCCTTGCTAGGGTAGATATTAGCTTTACCGTATAGTAGCTCTCTAGGTCTTTAAATAGACCTACAAAATCACACTTAAACGCTGCTAAAAATCTTTTGAAGTATCTTAATAGTACTGAAGACTATAGCATCTGTTTTAGCTATAACGGAAATACAGTAGCTGATCTAAGGCCTAAGCTTAGTAATAGTAGTAATACAACTACTAAGCTTAGTAGAGACTTTCACTCTAAGGAAGGGCCGAGGCCCCTAACTACTACCTCTACTACTAAAGTAGATTCTAGAAATGGTAAAGGTAGTAGCCGGACTTCTATAATTAATAGTAGTCTAGTCCCTATAGGCTTTAGTGATTCTGATTTTACAGGGGATAAGGCTACTAGTAAATCCACCTACGGCTATCTATATAAGTTAGCCGGTAGGCCTATTAGCTGGAAAACGAAAAGAGCTACCACTATTGCTCTCTCTACCCTAGAAGCTGAAACTAATAGACTTATAGAGGCTATACGCGAAGTACAGTGGATTATAGGGCTATTTTCTAAACTTCATAGACCTATAGACTACCCTATTACTCTCTATGGAGATAATCAGGGCTCTATAACGGTGGCTAATAACCCAGCGCTATACGCTAGAACTAAGCATACCCTGCTGAAATTCCGGTATGTTAGAGAGCAGGTTAAGGCTAAAATAGTTACTATTATATATCTTAATACTAAGTGTATACTAGCTGACGGACTTACTAAAGCCCTATTAGTTAGTGGCTTTTAGTCTTTTATTAGGCTTTTAGGCCTACAACCTAAGGGAACTTTTTACTAAGCTACCCTCTACCCCTATATATATATTCTATACTATATATATAGAAGGCCTGGCTTAGCCTGATTAGCTCATAAGACTAGTTAATAGTACCGGCTACTTTACAGCCCTCTAGAATCACCCAATTCCTCTATATAGCCTTAAAAGGCTTATAAGGTCCTAGCTACTGTTGTACAGTTCTATAGGCGCCCTTATACTAGCATCAGCTCCCTACGGCGTTGGGAAGGCCTATATTACTCTAGCTACGTCTAGAAGTACTCTAGTATATAGTATAGCTATATTTAGGAAATATAGGCTCCGCCTATTACTAGTAGTATACTAGAATCACCCAATTCCTCTATATAGCCTTAAAAGGCTTATAAGGTCCTAGCTACTGTTGTACAGTTCTATAGGCGCCCTTATACTAGCATCAGCTCCCTACGGCGTTGGGAAGGCCTATATTACTCTAGCTACGTCTAGAAGTACTCTAGTATATAGTATAGCTATATTTGGAAAATATAGGCTCTGGCTATTACTAGTAGTATACTTTCCTTTAGAGGGGGATTCTCTATATGACTACCTGTTATTTCCTTACTAGAACTTGCTAAAAGAACGGAGTAAAAAAGGGTATAAAATTCAAAACCGTACTAAAAATGGTTTTCTCTATAAGAGGATAAAGGCGTTTATAAGCCCTTTACTCCTTCTATACTCTGGTACGTCTATCAGTCGCTAGGGTATAGAATATTTAGATATTATATATTACTATACGCTTTAAAGCTATAGTACCTATACCTTTAAATATGTTATAGGTTTGATTTAAACATTATATATATTCTTACTTCTTTCTATATATAATAGGGGTTTATCCTATATATATATAAGGGTATAACCCCTTTGTCTAACGGAATAGTTTTGCTCTTACGTTCTTTTTTCTTAGGATTCCTCTATTCTTTACCTATATATAGCTTTCTAAGGCTTATAAAGGAATAGAAGAATAGAGGGGGTGTTAAACGTACAAAATAAGCTATAGCGCTCTAACGGTTATAGCTTAGACAAAACGGATTTCAGTTCTCGAACTACTAGATATATAGCTATATTCTAAGGGTGGACCCACTTTTGTCGATACCGCTGACTAAGCTATATATTCTGCTATATAGCCTAGAAATTGCTTTAAAAGGCTTTTCTATTTTTAGATTTATGCCCTACTTTTATAGAGACAGTCTCCTCAGGCTGTATAAGCGCTAGAAATAGCCTTAAAAGGCTCTTTTACTAGGTCATCTACCTACCCTATACCTACCCTGTTCCATAGGAGCAAAGACAGAACTTACAGGAAAAGTCGTGCGGCTTACCCTGCAGCTTAGGTGGCCGTAAGTCGATTATTTAAAATCGCCAGCTTATTTGATTTTTCGGGAAGGCGCTATGCACCTACTAAGGCGCTCCTGCTGTATGGAAGGCAGGAACGGTCCTAGAGGGTATATATGGAAAAGGAAATTGCAAAGCCTTACCTACTGGACTAGAAATCAAATTACTACGTTACCTATAACTATAAGCCTTATAGGCCTATAAGACCCACTGAAAGCCGTGATATATAAGCTTGAAGCCCCTATAATATAGCGCTATAGCCTATAACTATACCGTTGTATAAGGACTTTTATAGAGGGAATATAGTAAAGGGCCCTACTTTACTATATTAGCACAGACCTAGGAAGTGCTATTTAGGCTATATCAATGTTGTTACTACCCCTATGTACCCTATACGACTACTACTAGTAGGCTATAGTGGTTATAGATCCTTATATAGGATTACCCATTCTAATAGGTTATAAGCCCGGATAGCCTGTAGGATAGTTATCGTTGGAGTCCAATTTCAAAGCGCTATCTCTACCTATATATAGGGCTATTTAAGCCTCTTATAGCTGAAAATATAGTACTATATTAGCCCTAAAAAGCTATATATTACATCTTATTGAAGGCTATTTAAGGACTAAAAAGCCTGAAAATCTAGAAGGAGAAATCGCTTAGAAATCTAAGTCCTATAGTATTGACGAGCATTTGGGGCTCTTATACACTCAGGCTAGTATACTTACCTATACTAAAAGACCTTTCTACTTATAGCTGGAAGTAGAAAGGCTAGCGTTTTAGAATTTTTAGCGCTAAAGACCTATATTTCCCTACTATAGAGCCCTTTCTATAGCTATATCCATAGGCGGTAGTTAAGTCCCTACGTCGAAGTTTCTAGCCCTTAAAGCCTAGTCTAGAATTTCTACTAGAAAGCCCTACTAAGTAGCAAGTAGGCAGCGCTATAAACCTACTAAGCGCTAAGACTAGCCTAGAAAATCACTACTATAATTAGTAAGCTAGTTAATTAGCTTTAGTAAACTGGAAGCTAATTAAGTGCTTTAGCTAGCACTATAAAGTAAATAGTAGCCTATTTACAATGGCGGATCAAGCTAAAGAGAAGGGTATAGCCCTTAAAAGGGCTAGTAACCCAGCTGATTTAGGGCAATCTTCTAGGCCTCCACCACCTATACGAACCCTATTAGAAGATAGGGAAGATAGCAAAAACTAAAGCAGGGTTATAGAAGTCCTAAAACAGCATATAAAATCTCATGAGCGAGGTATAGCTAGCTAATCTAGTAATATTAAAACACTACTTTTAAATCTAAATACCCTAAAAGCCTCTTTCGAGGATAGCGTTAGCGTTATAAAGAATATATCTTCTACTTTAGCTTCTCTAACTAATAGTAGTAACGCTGCGGCTGCTACTACTGGAAAGACTAGCTATAGTCCTAGATTTGATCTTTTTAGCGGTACTATAGATTTGGATTCTCCTCTATGTCCCTCTAGGAAAGAGCCCTACCTAGGGCCGGCTGTTAATTCAGCTACTTGTAATTTAGACCCCTCTATAGATACAGGGTCTAAGGAAGGCTTTAAGGATACTATTACTAGTAGTATAGTAAAGGAGCTTTCTAAAAAGGCCCATACTATACCGGACGATAGTAAGCTTAGCGGGAAAAGCAATTTTAAATAGTGGATTCAGGCTTTAAGTATAGTGCTAAGAGCGTTAGGGATATCTAATTTTTTAGAAAACCCTGATATATCTAACACTTATAGCGACTCTGATTAAGCTGTTCTTTTAATGCTTCTACGTAATAGCTTATCTAGTAGCCCTAAGGCTGCTATATCGTGGATTCATATACCTTCTAAGGCCTTCAAGCTGCTTGTTAGGCAGTATAGCCGACCTATAGAGTCTAAAAAGGAGGACGTCTATAACAAAGTCCACGCCCTTACCTTTAGTACCTATAAAAAGGGCTTATCAGCTTTTAACGCTGAATTTAACAGCTATCTTGCTAAGCTTACCATAGCTAAAATAGATATAGATCCCTCTTTAATACTCAATCTGTCGGTTGTTAGTAGGCTACCATAGCTGGAGTATATTGGTCACGGTATAGTAGTCGCTCGGTGTGGGGCACAACCCCTAAACTAGCGCTAGGCGCAACCCTAGTAAATGATACATAGCTACAACCCATGTATCTAGGATAGAAAGGGCAAGGGAGAGAGAGAGGGAAGAGCATTAATTATTATAGAATGAATAGAAATCGTTACTCGTTACTTTGCTTAGTAGCTTATACTTTGTTATTGCTCTTTCTCTATATTACTGTTTTATTCCTTATTATTAGAAGACTCTACTATAGTAAGAGCGAATCAACAATAATTAGTTTCTATTATTTAACGATAGTAGGAGTAGAACAGCTAGATTAACAACTATGCTAGAAGTATATCTAAAAAGAGGAAGAGCTAGGCTAGTTACTAAGATAAAAGAAGGAGCTCTTTACTAAGTAATTCCAATAGCAACCGCGCTTTAAAACAATAGGATAAAACACAGACGTACTTTCGAAAGACAATAATTACTTGTCCGACAATTCGGCAAACAGGAATTTAACATTACAAGCGCATCTTAAAACCTTAGAACTAAGCGCGATATACAATCTAATTATAGCTAATACTACGATCTATATATACTTACTAATAGCCGAAGATAAGATGCTCGACAAATTGCCCTAGGAGCTACTACCTAGTAAAGCCTATCTACTAGATACAGCAACCTTCTTTAAAACCCTATATTGGAATGGGTAATCCTATATAAGGATCTGTAACCACTATAGCCTACTAGTAGTAGTCGTATAGGGTACGTAGGGGCAGCAACAGCGTTGATATGGCCTAAATAGCACTTCCTAGGTATGTGCTAATATAGTAAAGTAGGGCCCTTTACTGTATTCCCTCTATAAAAGTCCTTATATAACGGTATAGTTATAGGCTATAGCGCTATATTATAGGGGCTTCAAGCTTATATATCACAGCTTTCAGTGGGTCTTATAGGCCTATAAGGCTTATAGTTGTAGGTAACGTATAATTTGATTTCTAGTCCAGTAGGTAAGGCTTTGCAATTTCCTTCCCTATATATACCCTCCGGGACCGTTCCTGCCTTCCATATGGCAGGAGCGCCTTAGAAGGTGCATGGCGCCCTCCCGAACAACCAAATAAGCTGGCGATTTTAAATAATCGACTTACAGCTACCTAAGCTGCAGGGTAAGCCGTACGACTTTTCCTACAAGTTCTGTTTTCGCTCCTGCGGTGTAGGGTAGGTATAGGGTAGGTAGGTAACCTAGTAGAAGAGCCTTTTAAGGCTATTTCTAGCGCTTATATAGCCTAAGGAGGCTGTTTCTATAAAAGTAGGGTATAAATCTAAAAATAGAAAAGCCTTTTAGAGCTATTTCTAGGCTATATAGTGGAATATATAGCTTAGTTAGCGGTATCTACAAAAGGAGGTCTACCCTTAGAATATAGCTATATATCTAGTAGTTCGAGAACTGAAATCTATTTTACCTAAGCTATAACCGTTAGAGTGCTATAGCTTATTTTGTACGTTTAACACCCCCTCTATTCTTCTGTTCCTTTATAAGCCTTAGAAAGCTATATATAGGTAAAGAATAGAAGAATCCTAAGAAATAAGAACGTAAGAGCAAAACTATTCCGTTAGATAAAGGGGTTATGCCCTTATATATATATAGGATAAACCCCTATTATATATAGAAAGAAGTAAGAATATATATGATATTGAAATCAAACCTATAACCTATTTAAAGGTATAGGTACTATAGCTTTAAAGCGTATAGCAATATATAATATCTAAATATTCTATACCCTAGCAACCGATAGACGCACTAGAGTATAGAAGGAGTAAAGGGCTTATAAACGCCTTTATCCTCTTATAGAGAAAACGATTTTTAGCACGGTTTTAAATTTTATACCCTTTTTTACTCCGTTCTTTCAGCAAGTTCTAGTAAGGAAATAACAAGTAGTTATATGGAGAATCCCCCTCTAAAGGAAAGTATACTACTAGTAATAGCCGGAGCCTATATTTTCCAAATATAGCTATACTATATACTAGAGTACTTCTAGACGTAGCTAGAGTAATATAGGCCTCCCTAACGCCACAGGGAGCTGATGCCAGCACAAGGGCGCCTATAGAACTGTACTATAGTAGATAGGACCTTATAAGCCTTTTAAGGCTATATAGAGGAATTAGGTGATTCTAGAGGGCTGTAAAGTAGCCGGTACTATTAACTAGTCTTATAAGCTAATCAGGCTAAGCCAGGCCTTCTATATATATAGTATAGAGTATATATATAGGGGTAAAGGGTAGCTTAGTAAAAAGCTCCCTTAGGTTATAGGCCTAAAAGCCTAATAAAAGACTGAAAGCCACTAACTAGTAGGGCCTGAGTAAGTCCGTCAGCCGGCATACACTTAGTATTAAGATATATAATAGTAACTATTTTAGCCTTAACCTGCTCTCTAACGTACTGGAATTTCAGCAGGGTATACTTAGTTCTAGCGTGTAGAGCAGGGTCATTAGCTACTGTAATAGAGCCCTGATTATCTCTATAGAGGGTAATAGGGTGGTCTATAGGCCTATAGAGTTCAGAAAATAGCCCTATAATCCACTGTACTTCGCGTATAGCCTCTGTAAGTCCATCAGTTTCAGCTTCCAGGGTAGAGAGAGCACTAGTAGCAGCTCTTTTCGTTTTCTAGCTAATAGGCCTACCGGCTAACTTATATAGATAGCCGTAGGTGGATTTACTAGTAGCCTTATCCCCTGTAAAATCAGAATTACTAAAGCCTATAGGGACTAGACTACTATTAATTATCGAAGTCCGGCTACTACCTTTACCATTTCTAGAATCTACTATAGTAGTAGAGGAAGTAGTTAGGGGCCTAGGCCCTTCCTTAGAGTAAAAGTCTCTACTAAGCTTAGTAGTTGTATTACTACTATTACTAAGCTTAGGCCCTAGATCAGCTACTATATTTCCGTTATAGCTAAAACAGATGCTATAGTCTTTAGTACTATTAAGATACTTAAAAAGATTTTTAGCAGCGTTTAAGTGTGATTTTGTAGGTCTATTTAAAGACCTAGAGAGCTACTGTACAGTAAAGCTAATATCTACCCTAGTAAGGAGCATTATATACATAGCTGTTCCTACTAGGCTTTGATAGAGCTTAATTTCCATAGAATTACAGAGGTGGCTAGCAATATCTTCCTCTAGTTGAAGTTGACTTACTAGCCCTGGCTATAAGGGAATAGATATAGGCTTAGAATCGGCTAAGTTAAAGCAGCTAACCGCCTCTTCTATATACTATAACTGGTTAAGCTACAGGCGCCTATTAGGTCTATCCCTTATAATCTGTACGCCTAGGAAATAGGCGGCAGGCCCTAAGTCTTCTATAGTATAGACCTTATTAAGCCGTTTCTTTAAATCAGTTATATAGCCTATATCAGGCCCTAGAAATAGACAGTCATCTATATAGGTAACGATAAAGTGGCAGGTTTTAGCATTATAGAAGACCCCTAGATCTGAAATAAGAGGGAGATAGCCTAGGCTCTTTAGTAAGATTTTAAGCTTATCTTGCCACTCTCTAGGGCTTTGTTTCAGACTGTATAACGCTTGAGATAGTTTAATAATACTAGGAGTAGAAGGATTATAGCTGTATTTTAATAAAAGCTTATAAATAGCCTAATTAGAAGTCGCTAGGTCTAGTAGTCCTTTAGGGATTTCTATATATATTTCTTCTCTAAGAGCGCTATTAAGAAATGCCCCTATAAAGTAAGCTTGTTCTATTTCCTAGTCTAGAATAGCATCTATACCTAGAAGTATACGCCAAGTAGGTAGTATACTGGTAGAGGCGTAGGTTACAGTATAATCTAGTCCTTCTACCTATATAAAGCCCCTAGCTACTAACCGAGATTTATACTTAATAGGCCTGTTTTTAGCGCCCTTTTTAACCTTAAGAACGTTTCGACAGGTAATAAGCTTATAGTTAGAAGGTAATAGACTCCTAGGTAGGAATTTAAGAACCCCTAGCTCTAATAACTAGATAAATTCCTTGGTAATAGCCTCTAACCCCTTACTATGCTCATCTCTAGGTAGTTTTAAGACTTGCTTATAAGTAGTAGGCGTACTATCATTAGATATTACCCTTTTTCGAGCCTTATAGACAAAAGACAGTATATAGCTACTAGTCTTAGCTAAAAGCTTATAGTAATCAAGGTGCATTTTATTCCCCTCTAAAATAAGATCACTATTATCAAGAGGTTCGTTCGTTATAGGCTGATTAGGCGCTATAACTTCTATAGGCTTAGGTGCAAAAATAGGCTCTATAGTTTAGGGAAACGCCTCTGGTAATTCAGGCTTTCTAATAGATATAGAAGGCCTAGTAGACTCTACTATAACCGGATTTATAGGCTTATCCGGTAAGGGTTCATCTAATTTACTATTGGAAGAAGATTCATAGGGTTCTAGCTTACTAGGTCCTATTTCTATACTAATAGGCTTTTCAGTATTAAGATTAGAAGGGTCTAGGCTGACAGCCCCCTCTAAATCTAGGTCTAGGTCTACTAATTCCCCCTCTAAAGCTGTATTATTAGTAGGCTGACTTAGTACTGTATTATCCTCTATAAACTTATCAATAGAGGTTTTAAGTACTGCTCTTCTAGACGGTACATATACTAGGTAGGTCTTAGAACCTAATACCACTAGTAATTTACACTCTTCCATTCTAGAGGTAAATTTTAACGATTTAGACTGTTTTTCTAGAGGTATAATAGCCTCTCCTCTAACGCCTATAGCCCTATAGCGCTCTAGGTTAGGTATATATAGAATACAAGGCTCTAGGTCGTCAAATAGCGCCTGGAAAGGAGTGGTTTCCTTATTAGTTTTAGCTGTACTATTAACTAATTCCACTATAGCCTCCAGTATAAAGTACTATAAATACTAGGGTAAAGCGCTACTAAGAATAGTACACCTTATACGGTCTAGTATAACTCTAACTGATCGTTCTACTGAGCTGTTCTGCTTATGGATATAGGGGGCAGAAGTGCTAAATTTAATACCTCTTTTAGCTAACCAAGTAGTTAATAAATCAGTTAATCAGTACCTCTGTCAAAGTAGAATTTAGTAGGATATCTACCAAAACCATTCCTTAGGCCCCTAAAAAAGCCCTTAATAGCATTAGCTACTATAGGGCCTGATTTATTAGGTAGGTTAAAAACCCACCTATACCTACTTTTACGGTTAACTAGAAGTAAGACTATAGGGTTTCTATTATAAGGCCTAGGCCTAATTTTAACAGTATCCCCCTCTATTAAGTTTAAGACCCTAGGTAGGTCAGGTATTAAAGCCTTACTAACCCTTCTCACTACTTTACCTCGATCACAGCTAAAGCAGTAAAAATCAGCGTCCTTGATTTTATCAAAATTAGGCAGCCTTTTAGTAATACTAGAGGTCTTTTTCAAAAGACATAGGCCTATATGGCCTAGCCTAACGTGCTATAATTTAGCTAAATTAAGTAGATTATAGTAATCTCGCTGACCTATATTAGGCTCCTTTAAAGTAGGGCTAGATATAGCCTTTTCTACTTTATTCCCCTCTATAACTGGCTCTCTTAGCATATAGGGCAGGTCTCTAGTACTAGTTAAGGGCTTAGCCTCCCTAGTCTTACAGGGACTTTAATAGGGGGCCTAGGCAGTGGCGAAGGGCTCTACAGGCCTACAGGGCCTTTTCCCCCTTAAAGAAGGTCCTACACCTTCTAAAGTAGTACCCTTAGCCGGAGAATTCCTTAGCTTATAGCGCTTTTTAGGCTCTATAGCTTCGGATACTATAGCATCCTCTATAATAGGTCTATAGTCTTCCTTTCTAATAGAACAGAAGGAATTTCCACCACTATCTTATTACACTACGGCTCTATACTTTTAGTAGTATTATAACTAGTAAGGCCTAAAGGAAAAGCAAAATTTACATATAATATAGGCTTAGAGCTGCCTTTAACGTCAAGAAAAAATCCTGATTTTTTAAAGTCTAGTACAGCTATATAGCGTCTATCACCCCTATAAAGGGTTTCCTTTATAAGGCAACCTCCTGAATCATAGTGCCTAACCCTACTAACAATATTTATATCAATATTAGGTAGGTATAAAAGGTTATCTAATACTAATTTAGTATAGGTAGGGGAGGCCTTTCTAGATAATACTTTTAGTGTAATAGAGCCTATACTAGCCGGGCTTATAGGGCTATTTCCAGTCTTAATAGGGCGTAACTGGCCTGTGTTAGGCGTAAAGGTAGTAAACCGCTCTTTACTATTACTGATATAGTCCGTAGATCCTGTATCGTATAGCTAACTATTATAAAGAGCAGGGTCTCTAGGGCGTCTTCTAGGCTGATTATCTTTATATTTTGCCTTATTATTAGAAAAGGTTTTTAGGCCTTTTCCTTTAAAGTCCTTACGCTTCTTATACCCTTTTAACGCTAATAGCTATGCTAATTGGGTATTAGAATCGCTAGAAGAACTAGAATTGGAACTAGAGTCGGATTCCTCTTCTTCTTCTATAGCTAGGTTATAGGACCCTAGCATAAAGGAGGCTTATTCAGTACTTTTAGCACTATAATTCTGCCCTTTAATATTATAACTAGCCTTCTTCTTACCCTTTTTCTTATTTTTACCCTTCTTACTAGGGTTAGAATTTGAATTAGGGGTCGAATTAGAGCTATTAGCTACATGAACTGCTCTATACGCCTCTGTAGCCGGGTTCCTAGATTCTTCTAAAATATCAGCTATAAGATATTTTATATTAAGGCTAGAGGCTATAAGGCCTAGCATTCTAGCCTGTCTTATAAAGCTCTTTTGGCGTGATACCCAGCTAGGAAACTTAGATTCTAGAGCCTTAAAATACTGATTTAGTATTAAAGAGGGCTCTATATCTATTTTAGCTATAGTAAGCTTAGCAAGACAGCCGTTAAATTCAGCGTTAAAAGCTAATAAGCCTTTTCTATAGGTACTAAAGGTAAGGGCGTGGAATTCGTTATAGACGTCCCCCTTTTTAGACTCTATAGGTCGGCTATACTGCCTAACAAGCAGCTTAAAGGCCTGAGAAGGTATGTAAATCTACGATATAGTAGCCCTAGGGCTACTAGATAAGCTATCGCATAGAAGCATTAAAAGAACAGCTTGATCAGAGTTGCGATAAGTGTTAGATATATCAGGGTTTTCTAAAAAAATAGATATCCCTAACGCTCTTAGCACTATACTTAAAGCCTAAATCCACTGTTCAAAATTGCTTTCCCTGCTAAGCTTACTATCGTCCGGTATAGTATAGGCCTTTTTAGAAAGCTCCTTTACTATACTACTAGTAATAGTATCCTTAAAGCCTTCCTTAGACCCTGTATCTATAGGGGGGTCTAAATTACTAGTAGCTGTATTATCTATAGCCGGCCCTAGATAAGGCTCTTTCCTAGGGGGACGTAGAGGAGAATCTAAATCTATAGTACCGCTAAAAGGATCAAATCTAGGACTATAGCTAGTCTTTCCAGTAGCAGCAGCGTTGCTACTATTAGTTGGAGAAGCTAAAGTAGAAGATATATTCTTTATAGTACTAACACTATCCTCGACAGAGGCTTTCAGGGTATTTAGACTTAAAAGTAGTGTTTTTATATTACTAGATTAGCTAGCTATAACTTGCTTATAAGATTTTATATCCTGTTTTAGGACTTCTATAACCTTGCTATAGTCTTCGCCATCTTCCTTATCTTCTAATAGGGTTCGTATAGGTGGTGGAGGCCTAGAAGATTACCCTGGATCAGCTGGGTTACTAGCCCTTTTAGGCGCTATACCCTTCCCTTTAGCTTGATCCGCCATTGTAAATAGGCTACTATTTACTTTATAGTGCTAGCTAAATCACTTAATTAGCTTCTAGTTTACTAAAGCTAATTAGCTAGCTTACTAATTATAGCAGTGATTTTCTAGGCTAGTCTTAGCGCTTAGTAGGTTTATAGCGCTGCCTACTTGCTACTTAGTAGGGCTTCCTAGTAGAAATTCTAAACTAGGCTCTGAGATAGGGACTAGAGACTTCGACGTAGGGACTTAACTACCGCCTATAGATATATCTATAGAAAGGGCTCTATAGTAGGGAAATATAGGTCGTTAGCGCTAGAAATTCTAAAACGCTAGCCTTTCTACTTCCAGCTATAAGTAGAAAGGTCTTTTAGTATAGGTAAGTATACTAGCCTAAGCGTATAAGAGCCCCCAATGCTCGTTAATACTATAGGACTTAGATTTCTTAGCGATTTATCCTTCTAGATTTTCAGGCTTTTTAGTCCTTAAATAGCCTTTAATAAGATGTAATATATAGCTTTTTAGGGCTAATATAGTACTATATTTTCAGCTATAAGAGGCTTAAATAGCCCTATATATAGGCAGAGGTAGCGCTTTGAAATTGGACTCCAACGATAACTATCCTACAGGCTATCCAGGCTCATAACCTATTGGAATGGGTAATCCTATATAAGGATCTATAACTACTATAGCCTACTAGTAGTAGTTGTATAGGGTATATAGGGGCAGGAACAGCGTTGATATGGCCTAAATAGCACTTCCTAGGTATGTGCTAATATAGTAAAGAAGGGCCCTTTACTGTATTCCCTCTATTAAAGTCCTTATATAACGGTATAGTTATGGGCTATAGCGCTATATTATAGGGGCTTTAAGCTTATATATCACGGCTTTCCGTGGGTCTTATAGGCCTATAAGGCTTATAGTTGTAGGTAATGTATAATTTGATTTCTAGTCCAGTAGGTAAGGCTTTGCAATTTCCTTCCCTATATATACCCTCCGGGACCGTTCCTGCCTTCTATACGGCAGGAGCGCCTTAGTAGGTGCATAGCGCCTTCCTGAAAAACCAAATAAGCTGGCGATTCTAAATAATCGACTTACGGCCACCTAAGCTGCAGGGTAAGCCGCACGACTTTTCCTGTAAGTTCTGTTTTCGCTCCTGCGGTGCAGGGTAGGTACAGGGTAGGTAGGTGACCTAGTAGAAGAGCCTTTTAAGGCTATTTCTAGCGCTAATACAGCCTAATGAGGCTGTCTCTACAAAAGTGGGGCATAAATCTAAAAATAGAAAAGCCTTTTAAAGCTATTTCTAGGCTATATAGTGGAATATATAGCTGAGTCAGCGGTATCCACAAGAGTGGGTCCACCCCAGAATATAGCTATATATCTAGTAGTTCGAGAACTGAAATCCGTTTTGCCTAAGCTATAACCGTTAGAGCGCTATAGCTTATTTCGTACGTTTAACACCCTAGACTATCTTAAACCAGGCTATTAAGACAAAAAGATTATGAATACCTACCTTTTAGTAGAGGTAGTAAAATGCTAGAAGCTAAAGATAAAGGGAGAAGAGCTATAGATAAGGGTAGTTAATAGCTTTGACAGGTAGACGGAGAAAGATTTCTAGAAGGCCTCTATAATTATTAAGACAGAGTTAATACAGATACTTAGGGCAAGCAGCTTTAGTATAAGTCCGATAAAGAGCTATTAAGATGCTAAATTAGCTAGGTTTACTCATAACCAAAGCTTTATAGAGAAACCTACTGACCAGACTTACCTTTTGTTAGTACTATAAGAGGTTGTACTATAAGCAGCTCCTTTACCTCCTTATCCGTTAAGGGCACTAGGACCCTAAGTTTTCTCACCTATTCTAAGTAAAATGGTACCTCCACTGCTATCTTTACTATTCCGTCCTCCTTAGCCAGCTCTGTCAAATTTAGGGCTAAAGCTAGAGACTGTAGCTTAAGGACCGATAAATGCAGGATATAGGGGAGGACCTAAATATAGACCGGGACCTAGATACAAACCTAGATATAGATCTGGACCTAGATTTAGCAATAGCTTTTATCAAGGACCGCTAAGCTTTAACCTAAGCCAGTAGTACCAAAGGGGATATAATTGGTTTACTATACCCTTTTACCTACTACTAGTCCTTCATATCGAAGTAGGAAGCCCAGAATACCTGGAAATCCCACCTGAACCAATAAGAAGGGATAATAAGGCTTTATTAACTGGAAGCTATATATTAACTTTAGAAAAGCATAGAATAGTAGTAACTGCTATAGCAGGGTAGAGACTAATATTCTAGACGATAAGGTTAAGATTTTCTACTATTAGTATGTTATATTCTAGATTAACTATACAGCTTTATACCTAGTCTTCCTCTATACACTTTTAAGGCAGGCTAGAGATTACTAGATTAACTATCTTAACCAGCTTCTTCCTTTCTACCTAGTATATACTAGGTTAAGTAAGTACTTTAAAATAAAAGCTCAGAAGTAGAACCTGGTTACGATATAGAGCTCTATTACTTTCCAAAGCGTATAACAAGAAAACCCCGGTAAAAGTAACAAAAAGGTGCTCTAGCTACTACTTAATAAGCTACCTATAATCTAACAGGCCCTAGGGCCTATCTACTAGAGCAAGGAAATTCTTACTTTGAATATAGTAAGGGTTTACTATAAAGTGCCTAAACTAAAGTTAGCTTTGTATAAGCCGATTAAGGGATTTAAGGAATTAGCAGCTATACTATAGGGTACCCTAGAAGTAGAAGAGTTAAAAAGCTAGTAGTACCTAATAGACTAGCAGTATTTCTCTAAGAAGTAATAACTAAGGACCACCTCTAGAAGATCTTAAAGATGCTAGATCTATAAGAAGGACAGCTACTACTCTACTAAGTACTTAGAAGAAGAGCAGAAAAAGAATCGACTGAACTAGCTAAAAAGCCGGTAAATCAACCCTCATAAAGGAAAGAAGAGATACTAGTCTTTTCTAGTAGAATATAAAGGCTCTAAGTCTAAAGGGAGTATGGCAGAAGACAATCTAAAATATAGACTAGATAATACTAAGGACTCTGCTAGAAATAAGGTAGTAGCTACTTTCTTTACGGATAAAGCTTTTCTCTATAGATTATATAAGGAGGAACCCTACTATAGTAGAGAACTCGGTTTTAAAGCGTATAACGCGCCAGCTTCTGCCTAATTTATGCTTAACAAGTATTCTAAGATGGTTTTTCAGGGTATTATACCTGATATAGGAGCTGCTAATTTTTCAACTGCCGGAATACGTTAAGTACTAGCGCTCTAACAGCAGGTACCTAGCATCTTTATCAATAGAGCTAGGGCTAGGAAGGTAAATATTACCTTTAGACTAAGTAAGATAAAGGAATCTATCGGAACTATTATAGTCGATATCGCTACTAAGAAGGCGACTTTCTATATACTAGATATACCTACCCCTTTTCTACTTTACCTCTAAGATATAGATTATCTTAGAATCTACCTAGATAATACGATAGATTGCCTTATTAAAGGGGAGCAGCGGATTCTAATTACCTAAAGATAGGGCTACCTATAGATTACAGTACTTAATAGCGTAGCGTACGCTATGTTCATGCAAGATAAAGCGCGACTATACTTAATGGAATTAACAGAGACCGAACTTCGACGGATCTATCAGCAATATAGCCACCTATCGGTAGAAAAGCTATATAAGCTTCTCTATTATACTAACTATTAAGTAGAATATAGCGCATTAGAGCTTATTAATAAGTTCTATCACTTCTACTAGGTTAAGGGAGCTACCCCTAGGCATTTTAAGTTCAC